>OY751397.1:2845357-4164285 GCA_963565295.1 Epirrhoe alternata | reverse complement strand
ATTGTTCACAAACCATATGACGTCACAAACCTAAACAGCATGGCGGCTCCGTTTTCGCGCGACAACTAAAAATCATAAATTAAAATGCATTTTAAGGCATTTTATGGTTTTAAAAAATTTCAATAAAATTCTACTGGTTTATTATGATCTCAGGATTGATTTAAAACAGTTTATTGTACAATATTGTACAATGTAGGTATATTGAAATAAAACCCTGAATCCCACTCATATAATAAAGCTGAAAGTTTGTGAGTTTGTTTCGATGTTTGTATGTTTGTGTTTCAATCACGCCAAAACCAGTGAACAGATTTTGATGAAACTTGGAATAGGTGTAGATAGCGACCTGGAATAGCATATAGGCTATTCAAAATGTTGGCACCACGCGGGCGAAGCCGCGCGCATAAGCTAGTGTATTTCTAAAACAGAGTATCTTACCCTTCATCAGCGATCTTGCTAAGTGTATTCTTGGCTCTCTGACTGTATACAACAGTGCCGTGTCCATTCGCCTCGAAGTACACTCCGATATCGTACGCCAGAGCCGCATGGTGCAAATGCTTCACGCCAGTCTTGACGCATGTTACGGGGATTTTCTAAAAAACATTATAAAAAAAAGTAAGTAACATAATCATTATTAGCCTTATCCCAAGATCCTTTGATAGCGCGTTTCAATGACTCACTTTAAAAAAATAATAATTAAAACCTGCATTCATTCCAAGTGCATGAAAGGCTCTTTGGAAGGCACTTACTTCCTTTCACCACACTTGTAAATTCATTAGCACTAGCAGCCTAATTATAAAAAAATTGTAAGTATGTGTTAGCCTCCTATTTCCTTCGTTGGGAACTAGATGGCGCTGTTCTAAATAAATAAATAATGCTTGACTTTTTCTCACAGTATCATCTAGCCTCAAAGTAAGCAGAGCTTATGTTATGGGTACTACATGACTGATATACTTTTGTTTGTAAATACATACATTTATACATAGAAAACACCCAGACTCAAGACAAATATTTGTAGATCATACAAACATTGGTCCTGCGGCGGGGATCGAACCCGCAACCTGCGTTGCAAATGTGCATCATCTTACTACTAAGCAATAAAGCGTTTAATCTATATATCTATCTATCTAAGCCGTACTAACCAGTTCATCAGTGATATATTTAGTGGAGGCTCCATTCGCGTAGGCAGTCTGCACTAAGCCCAGTTCGAGTTCAGTCGCATCACTCGATCGTAATAACTCTGTGATGTAACTAGCTAGCAGAGTGGCGATCCTGTCTCCATCTAATAGATGCATTTTCTCTCTAAAAAGATATATAAATGGTTTAATTTGAGGACAAGAGGATTGAAAGATAGGGAACGTTTTTTCCCCGAAGGATTTATTATACAGGTTGAATACTATCAACGGCGTTCTGTAATAAAGAGGAAAGATTTGTTTGTATGTTTGTTTGAATAGGCTCCGAAACTACTGGACCGATTTGAAAAATTCTTTCACCAATAGAATCTTTACATTATCCCCGATGAACATAGGCTATAATTTATCCCGGGTAAGTGAATTTTTCCCGAGGGATCGCGGGTAACACCGCGGCGCACTGCTAGTTAGAATTAAGAACTGCATGCGTTCTTTCTCAATCGCGGTAACATAAAATATTACAATATGCTGATTTGTATTAGTTTTCATTAGTTATGCGCGATTACCAAAAGATGGCGATGCTACTTCCCATAGAAATTTGAGTTACGTCAACGCGATCGAGAAGTAAAAAAACTCGTAAAAACTCAGATTACAAACAAATAGATAAATAGAGTTGATAGATTGTTCATCTAAATCTCTTAAATCTAGTAAAAGGGACTTATCAGCTTACTTATCATCCAGATAATAGTAAACAATCCGGTCTCCATCTCCGTCGAGCGAAGCGACCCGCTGGAACGGTTGGTTAGGCACGCCTACTGGTGGCTTTTGCGATACTTTCACAAAGTCTGCTCCACACTGAAATATAGTTTTATTTTACTTATTTTTAATAACACAATTAAAAGTTTTATGAAGAATGGCTTCACTTTCAAGTCATTAAACAGCTGACAATGCCTCTGACTCCCAAAAACTAAGGCATTTACATCTGTATTAGATGATTTATACAACGTCAGGAGGCAACCTATGCCTACACCTAACGGGACACTGTAGTGCCTGGGATATTGTTTGAGATGGAATAGGCTTGAACCACCTAAACCATCCACTCAGCTTAATAGGCCTTATCCACAGGAAAGACAACGTCAATACGTGTGGAGCAGACTAAGCTGCGGGCAGTGACTCCCAAAGGACTTGGAATACAAAAAGGATCTGAGAGAATGTCAACCGCACCTTGGTTGTTTTATTTGGCAATAGTTTTAGCCGTCTGACCTTATGACACTAACGTATATGTTACAAAAACATAACTTTTCTTGGCAGTCGAGTAAAAACATATACATACATTTAAGTTCAGCTTGCCGCCATTCCCGCCTAGATTGAACAGGTTAAGGTCCAGTTCTCCGTCCAAGCTCTTCTTGATGATATTAAGCTTCTTCCCGCCAACTCCATTCGCTCCGTCCACATACAAAGTTGTGTTATATTCGCCGTATATTGGTAGGTTCTGACGGATCTTTTTGAATGCGCCTACGATTTTCTCGTAGTATCCTAAAAGAAATAATAAAATAAGTTCGGTTCATTATGTCGAAAAAGTATGGGCGAGCAAATCGAGTCGCGTAAGATATTGACTTACGGTTATAATAAACGATTTTTTTGCTGGCTCCGCTCACCAGTGCGTTTACATACTGGTGCGTCACGACATTTTAACAATTACATAGATACATTTCAAAATGTACTGGCGAGCGAAGCAAGCTATGTGCGTGGAATAATCTCAGTCGCAACATTTTATTGGCGAGCGAAGCGAACTAGTTGTCATGATTTTATGTCTAGCAGATATTGCACTGTTCATTTGCCAAAGGATTTTGAGTAACTTAATCATAGAGTATAATTGTAGTGCCGATAATAGTGAGTATAATTCAGTTACAGGTTAAGTCTGTTTGAAATTGAAATATATGAACGCAATACCTTCTTCAGTGGGCGTTCCATACGAGTTATCGTTGCGACATTTAACACAGTAGTGTAGTTGAGGCGTAGTGACGATACCAAACTCCTTAGCGGTTCCTTTGAGCGCCATCACGCCATGCACCGCCGCCGCCGCTAGCCGCGGGCTTGTGTACCTGGTGGACAGATTTCATACAATATAACTCAACGCTTAAATAATTCGATGGACGAATTGGCTATGATATCTACTGAAAATAAGTTTGTTTTAATCATTTTAGCTGATGTCAATGTCCGAGCACCGATCTTTGATGACATTTGCTCGATTGTAGACGTTATCTCACTTATAATTTGTAATTTTTACAGTGCTAATCCACACTTGGTACTTCATTAAGAAATGAAAAGTCTTATCAAAATTTTGGATTCCGACGGGATTCGAACCCGCATCGATCAGACGATCCTCCTAAAGCCGGAGTGCTTTACCGCTCGGCCACAGAATCCTACTTGTATAATTGTTCAATGTCGCTTGTACGCAAAGCAGTGCGCCGAGTTTTGGCGTGGACATTTAATTTGTCAGATTGTAACTCTGGAGTATCCTAGCTCAATGACCATAATCCCATAAAATTCTAAGCATAGCGCCGATTGCCCATTAGAATCAATCCTATAAATATTATAAAGGCGAAAGTTTGTAAGTATGGATGTATGGATGTATGGATGTTTGTTACTCTTTCACGCAAAAACGGCTGGACCGATTTGGTTGAAATTTGGTATGTAGATAGGTGATACCCTGGATTAACACATAGGCTACTTTTTATCCCGATATTCCCGCGGGAACGGGACTTACGCGGGTGAAACCGCGGGGCGCAGCTAGTACTAAATAAATACCTCGTGTCCATTCCAATAAAAACGCTTGCTTTA
The DNA here is from genome assembly GCA_963565295.1 of Epirrhoe alternata. Taxonomy (NCBI): domain Eukaryota; kingdom Metazoa; phylum Arthropoda; class Insecta; order Lepidoptera; family Geometridae; genus Epirrhoe; species Epirrhoe alternata. The sequence goes on along the minus strand of OY751397.1, from coordinate 4,160,314 downwards.
AGAGACATATCAGCATTGACCTCCTTGATCACCTCCGCTGTTGTCGCCTCCAAGTCATTATCACTGGAACATAAACTCACACTTAGATCCATTCAGATAGAGATATATGTATATACGCAACTCATTTTACATGTAAAACAAATTTACATGTAAAAAATTGGTTACTGACTGGCTTCTGACACTAAGTTATGAGAATGCTGAAAAACTGCTAGAAGTTATTACATGATACGTTTCACTCACACACACACACACACACACACACGCACACATACACACGCACGCACACACACAAAACACCACACAAGGTAGGTACACTCTCACAAAACTCAACTCAAACACCAACAAACAATATTTTCTACTTGTTTAATTATGTTTCAAGTTTTTTCTTTTTATTATGTATTTTAGGTATAAGTACATCTTGGTAATTTCTATTAGACATACAAAATAATTATAGCCACAACTGTCTGTGTTGTACTAAAAAGTAATTATAAACATTAACAGAAGAGCGGGATCCTCTAATACAGGTATTTTCTTACTTAAAAGAGGATCCCAACCCCATGAAGTTGTATTTAGTTTAAGTTAAAGAAATAAAATATTTTGTATTTTGTATTGTATTTTACGATATTCAACTTCGACTCTCAAATTAAAAAAAAAACAGCGGCAATCATGGAGTGAATGAATGAATGAAAATTCTTTATTGCACACTTTTAATACAATTAAAACAAACAAAAACAAAAGAAAAACCAGATAAAAATGTACAATGGGCGGCCTTATCGCTAAGAAGCGATCTCTCCCAGGCAACCTTTGGATGGAGAAGAACATCAGTGAAAAGAAGATTGGTTGGGTCCATAAAATGACAGATTATTGAATTTAGAAGCAATAAGACAGACTACATAAGTACATAAAAACTTACATAAACCTAATACTATTAAAAATAAATAAAACTAGAATAAATATATATATACCTACTCAACAATAATAGACGAGAGAAGTGAAAATTTGAAGAATTACGTGTGTATTTTTTAAAAGGTAATATTTTTGAATGGTCATCCAGGCGCGCGGCGGGTAATACCGTTAAAAAGCTTCTGTGCTGACGGTGTTATCGGTAACACTGTTGCCAGTCTGAGTTCAATAGATTTTTCCCATCTCAAAACTGCCCAACGCGCCTAAAGAATTTTTCACTTAACAAAAAAAAATTACGCGATAACTTTTCTGCCTTTCCCTGACCATACAGAAAAGTCTGGAAAATATGCTTTTGCCTAAATATGTACTTAATACCTCTGACTACCCCCTTAGACATATTTAAAGGACAGATAGATAAATGATTTATTTGACAAAATTACAACACAGACAAGAGCAAAGACAAGTAAAAAGTAAAGATCTGTACATAAAAAGATCTCAGCGAAAGTCTACCGCGCCTGGGAAACAGTAGTGATCCTATGAAAGTCAATTGGTACCAATTACCTGACGTTAGCCATTCTTGTGGCGATTGCTTCCCAGCTTTGCTCCAACATTTCACCATCAGGGTCGATGAGCTTCACACCGTTGTCGGGCTCCAAGTTGTGTGAGGCTGTGATCATCATACCTATCGTTCGACCTGCAAGGGGAATGGACCTCAGTGCTGTAGGTATAAGGTGTATTTTGGAGTGTAATAAGGTGTATTTTGGAGTGTAATAAGGTGTATTTTAGAGAGTATCGTTCGACCTGCAGCTGCAAGAGCTGATGGTATAAGGTGGATTTTACATTGAAAAACTTTTCATATTTGCAATACTACTACATCTTTTGTTTTTAAATTGAAGAGGAATGAAAAAAAAAAATGAAAATATTTTTTATTTCAGTAAAACAAGGTAACAAAAGGTAACTTAAATATAACAATGGACCGTGATGATATTGGCATAAGATGCATTTTAGAGTAAAATACAAATTTATAGGGTTTTTTTTGTGAAGGAAAGTATCTTGGAAAAGAAATAGACTATGGAGCCGTTATTATAAGGTGGAATTTAGTTTCATTAAAATCTGTAAATCTTTTAGACGGTATTCCAAAACTAAGATCCCAGTGAGTGACAAAACTCTCACATTTACAATATTACTTAATATTTCAGGAAATATTTGTATTTCTGGCACCAAATGCACATTATGATCCAACGACCTTTGGATCAAAAGGCGGGCCCACTGCCCTAACTGCCGCGACTGATGACACGGAAACAGCTGTGCAAAATTAAACCTTCCAGCTATGTTATAAAGATTAGTTTAGAACTGAGCTGGAATATCGATTGGTCTCGTAGTTAATTTAGACTAGCCTAGATACCTGGCCTGGGTTTCACCACATCGTAACCAAAAATTGGTAGTTTAGAAGGTTTACTAACCATCGATTAGGTAGGTCCTCTTGGAAGCGATAACAAGGGCAAGGCGAAAAGATTATTTCTGAGCTGTGAATCGAGTAAGTAAGTATTACCAGGTATTACCTACGCTGCATTTGGCTTCATACCTGTTTTTGCCAAACGGCAACGCAAATGAGTTTTCCACTCAGAACTTTGACCATATTCAACGCAAGCTTAGTATTCTTGAACATTAGGCATAGTTTTTTTTTTAAACCACCCGCCCTAAAAGTCACTGAAGACTACTTTAACAAAATATGCTAATCTAGATGAAACCTGCCGTTACCAGTCGGTGAACAATGGTCCTAGCCTAGTTTCTATCTATTTCATAATTCGTTTGAAATACTCTATGCACCAATAAGTTCGGCTGACGCACTTCACATTCTAGCTTCTAAGAAAAGATATCGTACGTTACGAGTAAACCTATCATGAGTTATACGTTACGAGTAAAGATATCGTACGTTACGAGTAAACCTATCACCTATGATGAGTATGAATGTGGATGGATATACCGGTAGGGGTAGGCCTAAGAAAAGATGGATGAACTGTGTGAATGCGGATATGTTAGTGAAAGGAGTGAGTTCTGATATGACGAGTGATAGAGGGAAATGGAAGAAAGAAACATGTTGTGCCGACCCCACTTAGTGGGATAAGGGCAGGAAGAAGAAGAAGACGAGTAAACCTATCAAAATAAATCCTAGATTTACTTTGAAAGAGCTTCAAAATCAACATTTTATTTTTGATTTATAATATTTTTGTTAGACAAGATTCTATTTTGAAAATATGAAAAACAAATCAGTTACGGCTTGATTTCGCTTGAGACATGGCGAAGTACGAAGTTCAAGGGTTTTAGCTATAGGTAGAAGGTACCTGCAGTTTTTGTGTGGCCATGATATTTTGTAAATATCAAAGTCACTGAAGATTATCAAGTAGGCTACATTAAACGCTTTCTTTTCGTATGAAGGGGAAGATATTATTTCAGGATTTGTCTTATATGGAAGTAAATCCCACTCATATAATAAAGCTGAAAGTTTGTGAGTTTGTTTAGGTAGATGTCTGGATGTTTGTGTATCAATCACGCCTAAACCAGTGAATCGATTTGGATGAAACTTGGAATAGGCGTAGATAGTGACCTGGAATAGCATATAGGTTATTCAATGTTGGTACCACGCGGGCGAAGCCGCGCGCAGAAGCTAGTATTAAAATATTTTTAATTTACTGCTCTGTCGCAATTTCAAGGCCTACAATGTTCTATTTTTGAAAGCCCGTAATGTACCTACGTCCCTCTGTAGAGCAAAAACCGTATTTCCCTTCTTCCACTCATATTTATTGTCAAGCTAAGTTTTCTGAATGAGGTTCATGTGTCTGTCTTTTAACGGCGTGTTACGCTTAAAAGACAAAATTGTCTTCCCTTTCGCAACCAGGAACAATTAGAAGAGTACAAAGCGCGGAAAACGGCATCCTACATCTATAAATGGAAGGAAGCGCGCCAGGATCGCGAGGGACGTTCCGTAGATAGCATCGGTATGTCCGTCTTGACAAACAGGACTAGCTAGCTATAAATCAGGAACAGGGGTATGGAATTTAGCTTTTGCTTGTTCACAACAGTACAATAGATATTTCCGTTATCAGCTGTGAACTGCGAAGGAAAATAGCGAGGAAGCCCAGTCAACAGTTAAGAATAGGGATCTTGAAATGTCTCATTTTTGCTACGCGAATTTTAACTTACCTAAGCTTGTACCTAAGAAGATAGATAATTTAATGACTTAGATCATTATAATTATTTTACCATTTTTGACTCTGGATCGCAGGACCGCCAGCAGTCCCATTCGATACACGACATGTTCTAGCAGATTTGCTCTGAAACAATACATACATCAACTACTACACGTTATATCGTTAGGGGCAAGCTACGCATTAACAATGAAGTTTCAGCATGATTCATAGGCAATATTAAGAGTTAAAATGCGAGATATAATATTGCCATCAGTACTTAAATTTTGACCCGGAGCATAAATGAACTCCTGCTCCTGCATGAGGGGGAAAAAACGTCTTTGCTTTCACTGTGTGCTCTGCGTCTACTAGGTTTAAACTGTTGCAAGACATTCCCATGCTGTATTTTGCTAAGGACAAGATTTGTATACGGACGTGCCTCTACTCTCTAAAACATCTTTACTGAGACATTAGAACTTTTAAATTGTCGAAACTCTAAAGTGATCAGAGTCACGTCAAAAATAATACATCTCGCAGACATCCAAACTATTTATGGCAAAACCAGCTCAAAGATGAGTAACCCCAACGCCCTATATCGTAATAACCGTGACATTTCTCATCCGCCACGGATATAGGCCAGTCGTGTGTGACGGAGAGATACGATATCTGTTGGTGATCCTAATTGGCAATATTGATTTCACACTCGGCGCAATTTACTTGTTATCTGATAAGAATACTCATTTGCTAGGTGCATTTAATCTCGAAATAAATAAAAATATGCTATCCTGAGGAAAGATTTGTATTTTTGTATGTATTTTTTGTAACGAATTAACTCGAAAACTACTGGGCCGATTCAAAAATTATTTCACAGTTAGAATGTAACATTATCCCTAAGTAATATAGGTAAATTTTATCTCGGAAAAGTGACATTTTCTCTTATAATTTGCTTGCAATCTTTCAATAAGGATGCGTGCATCCATACTATAATACTATTCAATTTGTGAAAGTAAGTCTGTCTATTTGTTACAGTTTCACGCCCAAACCACTGAACAGATTAGGCTGAAAAATGGCATGGATAAAGGTTGTATCCCAGGGAAGGACATAGGCTACTTTTTATCCCGAAATAATCCTGAGGGACTGCGGGTTACACCGCGGGAGCGCAGCTAGTAGTAAATAATTCTTATCTTCAAAAGATCTTGATCGTCCAAAATATGTAAAAGAATGTCTATTGTACTTAGTGACTGCATTCATGATTATTCGTATAACTGCATGAACCGATGCACAATCAATATGCACAGCTGTTTAATATGCGATCCATGACATCACAGTTAATCGCACCTCTAATGGATCAAGTTCTACAACACTGCAAATACTTCACAGCTACTTGGAGCTATTACTCGTATAAAACAGTAGGTGACATAAAACTTGTTTTATACTGGTTTAACTATATTTAAGCTTATATGTGTGTACTTTGCATATTCATAGGAGAGCTCATTGAGGTAGATAGGCATTGTAAGTACCAAAACGTATCAGTCTATAGCATTTTAATAAGCGTCGATTAGCTTGCAGCCTGTCACGAGAAATGCTAAAAACATTGAGGCATAGCATGTGCCAAGTGAAACTAAAAATAATTGAAAAATAGTAAGTACCATCAAAGTCAAAAAGTATTTATTCAGTAGGACCGCTGGGATCACATAGAATAGTCTTAAAACTAATTTTACTCCTGTTCTTGCGCGACCAATGCCGTGAAGAATCAGGGCAACAAACACGGTCCGAATATCCGAGCCAGATAGGCTAGGCCCCAGCCTATCTGCACATCCTACAAATCATAGAAAAGATAGAAAATACTTTATTGTACACCACATGGACATTACAAAATACAAACAAAGATACAAGAAAACATTTAAAGCGAAGTACAATGGGCGGTCTTATCGCTGTGAGCGATTTCTTCCAGACATATCCTACAATAGGAATCAAAACCAGACATCTAGCTTTCGTCATTATCATTTCCTGGTAACACCGACTGATGGTTAGGTATAGGTCATATCTGGAACTACTGATCTCATCTTTCACTAAAGGAAGCTACATTATCTTTTAATGGCAAGCTATGTTGGTGTGTGAGCGAAGTCACGGACGTGAAGGTAGTATTTTAAAAGATTCGCAACATTGTAAACGCTATCTATTTCAGTCCACATTCTTCATCTACAGTAAATAATTTTATTCCCAAAATAAATCTTGATAAAACCAATATTATTTAGATTTAGACCACAAACAGTGAAATTGATCCAAGTAGTTGGCTCGCTGCCAAGATAATAAAGTTTAAAAGGCACTCAATGAAAGTAAGTTTTACAGGTCAACTCAAGGTATAAGTCGCATCCAGACTTCAGCGGAACGCATCCGCGGCGAGATCGGGCAACTGTTCAACCGACCGCAACCAATCGCAGTGCAGGAAACATCAGCTTTGGATCTATACCACGGAACGGATTGCCGCGGTCTTTTTTTAATGCTGGTCTTTTACATTCGCATGATTACGCGAACCTATAAGTAGATACCTACTTATACTATATTGGCGAATAGGAAGTTTTTTCTACAAAGAAAAATATACGATATTTTAAGAAGTTTAATTCCCTCATGAGTAAACATGATATTGCTTTCGATTTGGTAAGCTTTTATCATTAGCTAGTGTATTCGGAGTAATTAATTGATTTTAAATTTGCCAATGCAACTGCTATTGTGTGTCAACCTGTACCATGAGTATTTGGGTTTATTTGTATAAGCTGGATTATGTGAAGTTGATGAAAACTGTCTGAATATTATGAAGCGTTTATTTGAAAGTTATTAACTGTTTAGAAAGATTGCTAACCAGCGACTTAAGTTGGTTTGACCAGCTGGGATAGATTTTCTGAACAAATAACACACAACAATATGACAAACAAACCAGAGATATTCAATTATTTATAGATTTTGCAAAAAAACTTCCAGCAGTGAGAATTTATCTCTCATACTTGTACTTTATGAGCATCTAAACTTATTAAACGAGCCTCAATTTTGTTTGACTGATTCCCCACTGGAGCTTGACTTTTTAGTTTTAAGATGGATCACCTAAAAGAGTGATAGGCCCCAAACCATGTTTGTTGCCCTGATTCTTCACGGTATTGGTCGTACAAGAACAGGAGTAATAGTACATTACGATATTAGTGCGTAAAGATGGTTATAACATGCGAGGCGGAATTTCAGCCCGAGCCGCAGGCGAGGGCGTAATTGAGCCGAGCATGTTATAACCAATACGCACGTATATCGTACGACGTTTTTTAACACATTTGCGAGGAAACAGAAAAAAAAAACATTTAAATAAACTCAATCTGTGAATGCACACTGTTGCTTTCCCGCCATTTTAACAGACTGCCTACTGAGTGGCGCCGCGTAGCGATTAGTTCTCCTTTGAATAGCAACAGCGCGCTGCTCACTAGCTGGAGGCACGACTCCAGCTCGGCGGCGATCAGTTCCATATTTGAAATGGCAAATAATGCTGTTATGGAATTTGTATGGACTATAACATAACTATTTGCTTTGATAACACACGCGTTTGTTATGACCCGCTCTACATATCTAAAACCGGTGGAATTAGATCAGCTTTACGAGCAAGGGTGTTAAAAAATTAGTTTACTTAATGATTTATTTTTGTTTCATTGTGCTAAGGCAAAACTTTTACCTACTTAGTTGTTTCTATATGACATGTTTCTTTATTTATAGATTTTTTATTACATACAATGACCTCATTGATTACAAATTTGTATGTAATTCAATATAAATAAAAAACCTAAAAACCCAGTGAAGCAGACGACGAGGAAATAAAAATGAATTGATTTATGCATAAATAAATAAAAAGAGGAAACTTGGTACATAGCTACAATAATGGCAGAAAAGTATATAACTTACTTATGAAATAAATCAATTTTAAGTACTTGCATATTTTATTTAGAAGAGCATATAAGTGTGTCAAGTTCGTAACAAGTTGTGTGTAATCTCTGCCTACCCCTATGAGAGTGTGTTTTAGTGTAAGTATAATGAAACTTAGCTTTAACTGTTGAATTAATATTGCCACCAGCTAGCATATTCTATAAATTGCTCAGAGACCCCCCAGGAAGTAAAACGGTAAATTGTGTTCCACAAATAACCCCTTAGTCACTTTTAATTGCAACAAGGCCTTATTAATATGTTGGTTACACCTACATAGCAACTGCAACTGACCAAAGAGGAATTATTAACTTAATTTCATAAAGAACTGACTAAGTAATAAAATTCTAGTAGGTGGATTCGACTAGACAAACCTACTCATTGTTTTGCCTTATAAGATTACCCAGTCATTGACCATATGATAACATCCACTTCCCGTTAGTAATTTATTATACATGAACGATTCATGACTCACTACACTACGAAGGAATAGAACTAAGATACGGTGTCGTACGATGCTTACGTGACAACGGTCTGAGAGAAAGGTGCTATAAAAATTAGTTTATAATGTTGTAATGACCCCAATATCTAGTTAGAAAAAAAGATAAAGAGTATAATTAAATGTTTAACTCACTTTGTCCGGAATCCAGCTGTGCCGTACTCAATAAAAACCTCAGAAGTTTTCGGATGCATTTCTCTGGCGAACGCGTAGACGACTCGTAAGCTACTTGGCGGCATTCTGATCAAAATTTATTTATAAGGTCGCGTATCACTCAGGTGTTCAGACAATCACTTGGAAATCAACAAACGAGATTTCTTACATTCCCGCTCCGACAATGCAGGTTTTCAATTGAATTTTATTTGACGTTTTACTTGACAAATCGACTTCATTATGGCAGTTCAATAAAATTGAAAATCCTGTTCAGCTCTAAACGTTACTAGCTCTAGTCTGGTCTTTTTAATTTAGTTGCATTATTTGTCTTCCTACTGACAGCTGACAAAATAAATTTCAAAGTAAACCAGCTGACTATCTGATAAGTCTATTCGACGCTAGATGACAGTATTTTTTTCTGCTACTGACCAATAGATGGCAGCGCATATTTTTTTATAGCTACATCTATGAGCTAAATTCAACAACTACTGGTTCATAAAAATAACAAAAGATGGCACTACTTGGTATTCCATATCGAATTTGAACTTGAATCGGATAGGAAGTTAAAAATTTAGACATTTATTTATTTACAATTTAAGCTAACATTACAGATATTATTATCTAAGACGTTAACCTAGTGAGATCAAAATTCAAACATTAAAATTATAATAAAAAAAAACAAACAACATAAAAGTACATACTTAATAAAAATAGAAGACGACACGAAATAAGAAGACTACGTACGCTTTATTACCATGGCATCAAATGACAAGAACTAAGGAACACTCTTAGATGATCAAACGCGGCCGCTCCGCTAGGAACACTCAACAGTGCTGCCATCTGAAGGGAGCAAAAGGCAGTTTTTAACCCCATTGGAATCCCATCAATAACTTCAAGCAAATAAAGGTAAGTACATACCTTCTCATTGTAGGTAAGTTTTCTTTGTGTAGTGTAGGTTGGTAGGGAGGTGAGGTAGATTATTTTCACCAAGACCACCAGTGAGGAGTCGTGATATCATTGAACATTAAGCTGAATGGTGTACACGGACCAGACATTACCTACCTTACCTACCATAGTCTTCGGTCTATGGTGGTCTGGCGATTACGTTGGTAGGTAATATTTGAGTTTGAATTTTACAGCGTGAATGTTTTGTCTTTATGGGAAGCTAAGCCTTTTTTAAGTTTTTCTACCTACCAAGGGAACTTTACTTTTGAACTAAAAAATATCATAGATCGTCAATCTTTCCAGCATAAGTAAGTAGGTAGGTACAAACCAATGATCTTATAAACTTAGGTACAAACACACAATCGACAAACCAATTTCCAAAACCTACTAGGTACCTACCTACTTACTTACCAACCTACTTATAATCCATAAATTTTTGTATTTTTGTAGTGCTAATCCACTCTTGGTATTTCATTAAGAAATGAAATATAGGTACTTATTTTTGCTACAGTGCTAAGGGAAATCATAATACATTTTTAAATTCCTATTTTTTGTGAACCAAAATCGAGTTTACCTTCAATTTATCTACCTTCTTAGGTAAGTTCCTAGTATTCTTTAGTAAGACCTAAAGTAAGTTACCTATTCAGTCTCAGTAATGTCATTCAAATTCCACCGCACATTTCCCATGCTATACAACTGGCCCACACACAGCTCGGAATGGCTCGGATGATAGATGTTCTATTAACACGACCATCTTAATCCAAAGCCCGTCCTGTCTTGAAAGCACCAAGGTGCATTAAAATTTTGTTGGTACATTCTACTTAAACTTGAATTGTGGGCAAATAGACCACACAAGGTTTCGATAGGTAGAAGTTTATGAAAACCATTTGAAAGCTCCTGAGGTAACTTAGGTCACTTAGGTACATAATACTACTTAGGAAATAAACGAGATCCTGACTGTATCCCAAAGCATGGTAGACAAATACCTACTATGAAGTTTACAAAAATAAATTACGTACTATCGACAAATTTCTCGCTATGCCAATTTTGAAACTCTTTCGTTTGCAAGTAATTAGCTTGCTGACCCCGCCTTACCTACCTAAATCTTTAATGCACGACCAGGATTCGAGCTCTGATCTTTTGGATCGGAAGTCGAAGCTCTATCAGACTTCCAACATGGAACCTTCAGAAATCTTTTCTTGATTTGAACAAAAAAAGTCTGTCATGCTAATGTTTGTGTAACAAACACAATTTTATGTTACTCACTATTTTTGCGATGTCCTTCCAGGACTCATTTGTGTTAGTAACTTAGTACCTACACCTTTATTTTAAGACCATGTGTTCAGGCACGTCACTAGTGCACCTGAATGTGTCAGTGTCAAACCACCTCGAGACGCCCGCGCACCGCCGGAAGTTGACAGAGACAGCCATTACCATCGCGAGCATCGCACGAGTGCTAATATTTTTCAATCCGTATAAATTTAATGTATCGGGCTTTTATCAAACCATTAATGTAAACACCAGTAACTTAATATAAAACCACATCAAATTGGAGTCAGATTTTTGTTCACCTTATCAAGAGAAGGAACACCATGAATGCAATAAATACTTTGAATTTGAAAAAAAAAATTAGATAGACGAGTAGAATAGAAAATATCTTAAATAAATAGCGTAGGTACTGCGTAACACGAAACATTAGATTGATTTTAAAACGTTCTAATAGCAAAATTGCTGGTATATGACTAAATAACTTAATGCTCTTTGCTCTACAATGATCAGATCCCTAAACCAGTATTAAAACTCCCCCTTTCAGCCGTTTCTGATCCGAAACACACACGAAAATCAACCTTATTTTAAGGGTCATAAAGGTATGTAAGTTTAATGTTTGAGAGTGGCGTAAAAGGGGGTATGGAAGGTCATCTAATGGTGGTGCGTAATACCAACTCGCATTAACGTTGTCTATTATGGCAATGATACCACAATTTGGTATCATATCGGTATTAATGGATTTATGTTTCGAATGCTTCGGGTAATTTCTATTAGTGCTGTACCTACCTTATTCGATGTAAGGTTAATCTTTAAAATGGAACTCCTAAATAGCTGTATCAGAGTTCAATTCTGTTGCGCAAATGTTCCGTGTCTGTTTTCGGTGGATATTTTTTTTAGAATACACACATAGACTGAAAACTTGCTTAAAAAATTTGCCAGCTACAAACAAAAACGACACTAGGTGTTTTTGAACTAGGCTTGAATATAAATAAATATACATGTAAAAAAAAAACGTAAACAGGGTCACGACTGTATCCCCAAGGCGCGGTAGACATTCTCTCAGATCTTTATACTCCAGATCCTTTGAAGGACATGTAGGTAAATAAATTAATAAAATACGAGTATAACTTTATTGATCGGCAAAATGACGTCAACCACTCGAAGGGTAAGTGTGGGAGAGTCCGTTTAGAGCATTTAATAAAAGAAGAAGAAAAAGGACCTAGATACCTAGTACCTCCAGCTCCTTCCTTTTGACCGTATACAACGAAGAGCCGTTCGTGTTGTCAACGACCAAGTCCTATCCAATCGGCTTGATCCCTTGGCTTTACGTAGAGATGTTGCATCTCTATGCATCATGTACTGCACAATGGGGAGTGTTCTGAGGAATTGTTTGAACTGATTCCAGCCGCTAAATTCCGCCATCGTATGCAACGACAGCAATACCTATACCATCCATATCATGTGGATGGTTGGCAGTCCACAACTGTTCGGTTTTCACGCCAATTCTTGCCTCGCACATCAGACTTGTGGAATCAGCTGTCGCCAGAGGTGTTTCCAGACCGATACGACTTAGGCGCCTTCAAGAAAAGAGCCTATTCCTACCTCAAAGGCCGGCAACGCATCCGCAGTGCCTCTTGATGCTGCGGTTGTCTGTGGGCGGTGGCAATCACTTACCATCAGGTGTGCCACCTGCTCGTTTGCCCCCTCTTCCATAAAAAAAAAAAAAAACCTATATCTACCTGAGTACCTATACTTATGAGTAAAACTGCTAAGCAATTAGCCTTTTGGTAAGTTTTGTTAAATTCGCTTGTATCACGAACTGTACCACGTGAGGGAGGAGTCGGGAATCGCTAGTCTTAATAACATAAAGAGGAAAGATTTGTTTGTTTGAATTGAATAGGCTCCGAAACTACTGGACCGATATAAAAAAATCTTTCACCATTAGTATCCTACATTATCCCTGATGAACATAGGCTATATTTTATCCCGGGAAAGTGAAGTTTTCTGGAGGAAGCGCGGGTAACACCGCGACGTATTATAAATATGACACCCAAACAGCTCATTCCTAAATTGAATATCAAATTCCTTTCATCCAAATCAGGTGTATAGAGTATCCATCAATCATGGTATTGATGACACGCCTGTCACCACGACATGTCACTGATGTCAAACGTGACAGAGATAACAATAGCTAATAGAGTGCAGAGTTTTGGATGTTAATAATGTATTGTTGAGTTCAAGTGCAGATGTTGGTAGGGGAAGCAGGATTTTTAAGGTAAATTTTTCTTCAATGAGGCCGTTTACTCCCAATGAGCGACTTTGAATAGACAATCTGATCCAAAAAACTGAGCTATGACCCTGTGGTTTTCAAGAAGAGAGTAAATAGGCATCTTCTGGGTAGGCTCGCTCCATCGTAGACCTTATTCTTGCCTATGTTTGTTTCGAGGTCAAGAGCCGACCCATCATAAAAAAACATGGTGGATGACAAATGACAAGCGACTGTTGTGTACCTATGTATGGTATCTTTTGCGTCAATGCCAAGTTCCTGGCCATCCTAATAGCAATCAAATACCCATGATGGATGTACATATAAGTTCATTCATTAAACTTAAGAGCTCAGCTCTTGTCGGTGCAATGATGCAACTTCCTCCACATCTCCCTTTCCAATGCTGATTCCTTTACTTCTTTATACGACATGACAGCGATCTTCTCCTTTATCTGACTCATGAAATTGATTCTAGGCCTGCCTCTTCCTCGTCTTCCTTCCACTTTTCCTTCTATGATGTTCTTAATAAAGCTGTCATGTCGTATAAGATGTCCAATCATTTTTCCTCTTCGATTTTGAATGGTGGTCATCAAAACCCTTTTCTCCTCAATTCTTCTCAGCACTTCCTCGTTGGTAACCTTCCTTGGTACCTAGGTAGGTACATATAAGTAGGTAAACATAAACAACTTAGACCAACGCAACAACCATAGTCATGACTTCACGAGTAAAACTTTACCTTTCAAACTTTGGTAAAATAATTTAAAAACAAATCACACAATCAATTATTTCTTAGAAAGCATTTTCTTGTAAGAGCTTTTGTATGCATTTATGCTACAGTCGTCAAATATTGGCCATTTTGAGTACTGCGATAATTTTAACATCGGATTCATGCTAATTGTTGAACCCTAAAAAATCCAAACATCTTTATCATAAAGTCAACAATTGACGTTCGTTATTCAAATAATATTAAACGGACTCCTTTTAGCGCCTTCTGAATTCAAAAAGTTTTCGAACTCTACAAAAAAAGGTGATATTTTTCAAATGCGAAAAGCTTCCTTATTAAATAGCGATAGAGTTTAAAATTCTATATTATGTTCGTTTTGAATTGAATTGAAAATGGTTTGGTGGTCATCTATCATCAACGGATGTCACATTAATGTCTCATTTTAAGTTCTTCAGACCATTCAGGTTTCTAATCAGTGTCTTTTTATCATCATTTCCAGTTTCATTTCATTTAATTATTTAAATGTAAGTAAGTAATAAATTATTTGACACTGGCTAAATGCACAAAACTTGAGAAGTCATTGTTCAACCGTTCTTTAGCTCTCTGAAGTAGCTGCGCAGAACCCAGTTTTGATGAAGCCTACAAGACGAAGACAGCGTTGTATAGCTGCCTCGCTCACTCGCTTAGTTTGTTGCATCGTCCTATCTCGCCTACTCTACCAAACCTGCGCAATCGTTTAGTGCACCTAAACATCGGAGAGCTAATTGGTTGTGCGTACTGTAAGTACCTAGGTACCTACTCTTTTCAAATCAATTGCCGAAAGATGGCGGATTTCTTGTCTCTTTTTTAAGATTTTACATACTCTGGTATTTATTTTAAATTGAACCAACTGAACCAGACACAAAATCATCATCAAAAAAAGCTCAGCTCTTGTCGGTCCAATGATGCAACTTCCTCCACCTCTCCCTTTCCAATACGGTCTCCTTTTCTTCTTCATACGACATGACAGCGATCTTATCTTTTATCTGACTCATGAAATTGATTCTAGGCCTTCCGTTATGACTCAAAACTTGCCCTGAGAATCGACTTCCACAGGATCAAGCTTTACAAACGGGGTTAGTCAGGGCCAAGGTACCGGCTACCGAACCGCGATTAGTGGTTGTCGCTCGGCTCATTACGACGGCCTAATTGCACCGTCACAAAGGAGCCGCGCGCTTTCATCTTGCCGCGCGCGGGACACGGTGAACAAGCGAGCGATTTTATAAGCGGAGCGGTTGTTTGTAGTGGCACAGAGTGGTTAAGCGCGAGCGATAACTGGACGCCGCATCAAGTCCGCTGCAAACTGGACGGTGAACTTGATCGTGGGTGGCCGGCATAAGGTAAATTTAATACCACTCAGTTATTACGTAAATAAAAAAGTAGGAATGTCTGGAGACACTACAGAAGATATGGGTTTAACAAGAAGATATCGTATTAACAAGTTAAATACCTACCTACCTAAGCTTACCTATTACTTAAGACGAATGTGAGTGCCTACTCGAACGTATTAAGGTTTTCAGGCACAATATTATTCAAAATATGTAGTTATTTAATAAGTAAATAAATGACGATGATATGGGAGAGTGGAGGAGGAGAACATGTTGTTCCGACCCCGCATGAGCGGGATAAGGGCAGGCAAATGATGATGTCTGGAGACGCTACAGAATAGCGCAGTGGGTGAAGGTCTGGGCGACGCAGAAAGTAGCGGGCTCTATTCCCCCTGTGAGGCAAAAATTTATGTTTCCTATAACTCAAGCAAATTAACCAAAATCTCTTACCAAGCAAATATTTAAATTGTGCCGCCAAATTGTGGAACTCATTGCCGGGCCCTGTATTTGCCGAAAAGTACATTAGAGGGGTCTTCAAATCAAGAGTAAATAGGTTCCTTCTATGTAAGCATGCTCCATCCTAGACCTCACTACTGCTTAACATCAGGCAGAGTGAGGTCAAATGCTGACTTATTTAAATTAAAAAAAAAAAACTTTTTATTCTTATAGGTGGCGATGGGCTTGCATCCTGTCACGTATGGAACTAACTTCTACAAGTTAGTGTTCCAAGGATCTAGAATAGGTAAATAAAAGATCTGAGAGAGTGTCTACCGCGCCTTGGGGATACAGTAGTGACCCTATTAACGTTTATGTTTTTTTAATTTTTGAAGTTCTGAAGAGTTAGTTTTGCGAAAAAATTCCATTGAACCATAAACTTCAAGATTTTCAACCGCTTTTTCTCTTCGATAAAATCGCTCATTGCTCTACTCTACTCTCTACCTTACAACATTGCGCTTCAATAAACGTATCGCACTTGATTTTCGAAAACCAACCTTATACTTTCAGATTTAGAGTTCATAATATTGAATTGAAAGCAGAAGTGAATAAAATAAGATTGTTTTTAAATAATTGTTTTTATTCATTTATGGCAACCATAGACACAGAAAGGTGGTCTTTATAGCCTCTCTATTAGCAGAGGTTATCCAGTGAATTTGTACTAATTTTATTACTCAGCCGTACTCAGAGCTGTTAATCGTCGCGGGCAATCGCTAATGGGTTGCTAAAGTATCATTGAAGTGGAAACTAAAATATTTTTGAAAGACTTTACCAGTTAAAGTATAGGAAAGACGCGAAAAAAGTTAGGTAGGTAAGTATTTCAAGAAGAAAATAGTCAAATAAACCACTTTCTTGACGATGGAAGTTACCTTAAACGTGGGAAAATAAAGTACCTAGGTACCTATACTTACTTGGGGTAGGTATATTACACAATGAGTGCTCGTTTAATTAACCAAAAATCTCCGATAATTTTTGATAGCAAAATAAAAAACGAAAGAGAAGAAAAATCAAGCGTTATGTGTGTGTGTCACTTTGTTTGTTCATAGTCGTGCTTTCTTAGTCGTTCTCGATAGATCGTCGAAGTTAAGCAACGTTCGAAACGGTCTGTAAGTGGATGGGTGACCGCCAGTGGCATTTTCATCTGAGCGCTTCCGTGCTTCGGAGGGCACGTTAAATTGTCGGTCCTGGCTATTTAAGTCGTTAAGCCATGACGGAGGCCTTAAGGCGGCCTAAAAACTCCGTCACCAGAGTTGGCCACTGACTCATACGAACTTACTTACTTACTTTGTTTGTTTGATCACGCTGTCAGAAGAAAAAACTAATGAAATCTGCGATAGACTACCCTTTTTTGTACCAAAACTTGAACGCGAGAAAAGTGTGTTAGCGTCCACTAAAAGTCTAAAAGTAACTCGCCCATTGAAAATGATTGCCGTCGCTGAGTACGGCGGTAAGTCGGTTTAACTTTATTGAAATGATCTACAATTTTTGGTAGCAATATAAAGCGTATTAATTAAGGTCTTATTTAACGAGCTATTAAATAAAGTACATAATCCTATATTGACTGCGTTTAGGTAGAAAAAAAGAAGACAGTCCACTATACCATAATCTAATGAATAATTTTAAACATCCTTTGATCAATCTTGGCGATTTTTTAATTACTTTATCGAGAACTAGCTTTTGCAATGGTATGTATGGTTTGCAACTCATAAGTAATGGTAGGTTATTATTATTATTAATATAGCTTTATTTCCACTTAACAAGACATTCACATACATAAAAATCACTTGGTTTCCTTCCGTTCTATGCTAGGTGGCCCCCGTTGGGGTAAAAGCCTCCTCCATCATTTTCCACCTTTCCCTGTCTTTGTCTTATCTGTGTTAATAGAACATTACTATTTTTGAAGCAACACTCACGTGTTCCAAGAGCTGGCATAATCATTTGACTCAGCTGTGTTATTTGTGGATTTTGAGGTGCGAGCGTTTTATTAAAAAGAGGTCCATATAGCTGCATTAGATAGGCACCAACCTTTTTGGTGCATTCGTTGATCATGGCTATAAAATCCACTAAAATATTTCCCAACAAAAGAGTTTTCATTACAAAATATTACCTCCAAAGAGGTCTAAATATTGCATTACCTATTTACATTCACTCATAGCAATCTTCAATCCAATACCAGTAGCAATTTGGATAGCAATCGTGATGGATCGCAATTTTACGCAATTCCGTATGCCATCGCTATCGTTCGGCATGCAACCCATTGAGCTCGTAATAACAGTTTAGGAATTAGAGAGGTTTTCTATTTGCTGAGTACCTAACCTAAGTTCGAATGAGTCTGTGGCCATCTCTGGTGACGGAGTTTTTAGGCCGCCTTAAGGCCTCCATCTTGGCTTAACGGCTTAAATAGGCGGGACCGACAATTTAACATGCCTTTCGAAGTACGGAAGCGCTCAGATGAAAATGTCACTGGCGGTCACCCATCCACTTGTGGATCGTTTACAACGTTGCTTAGCTTCGACGATCTATCAAGAACGATTAAGCAAGCACGACAACTAGCGCTTCGATCACCGTGACGCTATGTTTGCTCGTTTAAAAGATTAGCTACCTCTTTGTAGATGACCTCCCTTAGTATTAATAGAAAGAGGGTTGGAAACTTAAAGATCTCTACCTCGTGTTAGGGAAATGTCGTGATGCTAATGATGTTGTTTTTTAAAGGGTACCTACCGCCTGAGACCAATATGCATATTCTACGTCTTCATCTCAAACTTTTTGTAGTTAAAATCGGAACCAAACAGTCGCATAGATCCTTTTTCATAAAAAAACAAATAACTTCCGTTTTCCTATAATAACGATATTACAAACGATTAGGCCACACATTGTGTTGTAATAGAAATGTGTTGTAATAGCCACCACGGAATTAAGGCCACTAATGTATGGAATAGGGTACATTAATGTACGTAATAAGCCCCCAGGACGTTTCCGCGGTCGTTCCATTTATTTTGAAAATGGAATCTCTTTTCAAATGCTAGGTTCTTATTCCGAAATGTTGTACTATTGCTGTTTATAGTCAAATTCTTACTTTTTATTTTATTATTAAGTTTGTTTAACAACTAATAACTCAATTTGCTTCAATAATTTATTTATTAATTTTAGATTTCAGTTACTAATGGTTTGGATAAGAACTTTAGATACGGTTTAATTAAAAAACCGTGTTAGTTTGGCCTTTTAATTAATGTGCACATTTTACGATTACTAAATCTGCCACTATTTTTGTAATTAATTATTTATTATGATGAGTTGTAAACGTTTTCAATATTAACGTGGAAACGTTTAAAAAACTTTTACTTAAGTTTATTAATACCTACCAACTTAATAAAGTTATTTTTTCTGACTTTTTTTGCTGGCAAGATCTAAATGAATATCTGCCGTGCCTTGGGGATGCAGTCGTGATTCATGTTTTTCTTTCACGGCCTATCAGAGTACCTACTGCCTAGCCTAAATTATTTTATACTAAAAAATATAAAATAAACTCATCTTGTCTATTCCAAGTCGTTATCTCAAGTCAATCACCTAAGGCCACCCGCATGTCTGCTTATTACAATTTATGTGTTGAAACCAAATTGAGACGTGTTATAATGACCGCCCAAGCTCCCAAATTACAATCTATAAGCTGATGTTCCCGTTAATGTCTGCGCATTCGACCGTTTGGAAACCAAAAGCTCTGACACAAAGCTTTTATTTAAATTATGCTATATGACAGAGATAATGAGTGATAGGGAATAGTGGAAGAGAACATGTTGTGGTGACCGCTTAAGTGGGATATGGGCAGATGATGATTTAAATTAAGCTAAACTTTCAAGTAGGTTCCTAATCCTAATCGGCAAAAGATCAAGTTAAATGATTTCAATAAACCAAAATTGAAATGTTTAGGTACCTAAGCAAATCTGCACCTTTTCCTTCTTTTGTTATCCATGCACACGTATATTTTATAGAAGTTAGTATTCCACGCGACAAATTTCAAGCCCATAGCCGAGACTTTTTTTTCTCTTTGTGACACGTACCTACTTTGATCAATTTATCTCAAGACTTCACTCACTTTAGGACACATTTAGGCATCTTGCCAGTCCTCACGTACCAGATTCATCTGAGTATTATGATTGAAAGAGTATCAAATCCCCGATCATTCACGCGAGTGCACCTCTATCGTGCCTACGGGTGCTAGAAGCTCCTAATGACACCTCCGTTCCTTTATTTCCGTTATCCATTCCAACAAATAGTTCGCCACTTTTAAATATAGGGTGCCGGTAGAATGGGCGAGATGTGGTTGGCCATTAAAAATATTCGGGGTGAAATGTGGCACTCTGGTTTTTCACGTGAAAACGTTTTGTCAACCACAATGGGCATTCATAACTTTTACAATATTTTTCAGAAAAAAATTGATCATAATGTCTTAATTACGTACAGTACAAAACCAAGAATTATCTCGACTCTACCTTGTACCATATTATGTAAGTACCTTCATGGCGTATTTTTAGTTCTAGCAGATAAAAAACAAAGTACCTAGATAAGTATAAAATGAATGGGTTTTTTTAATACTTATTTATTAATTTCAGCCCTAGTGTGTCCAGCATAATTGAGGCTCATGGAAATAAACGCAGAAGATAATTTTGCGAAATATTTAGCGTAACACTAGGCAGTCTAGACACAATCTAGTTTTATGAATTCTATCACAATAAAGAACTGTATCTTATTCCTTAAATTATACTTTCAATATTTTAGCACGTATTCACGTTAAAATAAACAAACTGGCTGAACGTGAAAGATGTGCTTAGCCATTAAAAAGTCGATTAAACACGATAGAGTCGTCATTTTGTGAAATTGGCGGGTAAATTGATATTGCTGCTGCTTTGACCGGAAACGCGAAGTCAGGTAGCAATTTTAATCTGCAAATATGAGGTCATTTTATTTTATTGATTTTATAACGTAGTTGTTGACTCTTTTTTTTTTTAATTGTACGTAATACTTTTATTATTACAATATTTCTAGCTATTTTCGGTGCAATGATGCAATTTTCTTTTATTATATTTCAACCTACGTTCTTTTTATGACGACCTCTGTGGCGCAGAAGGTTGCGGGTTCGATCCCCGCGGCGGGATAAATGTTTGTATGATCTGCAAATATTTATCACGGGTCTGGGTGTTTCTATGTATAATATGTATGTATTAACAAACAAAAAGTATATATGTATATCAGTTAACTGGTTCCCATAGTACAAGCTTTGCTTAGTTTGGGGCTAAATGATGCTGTGTGAAATATCCAGCATTATTTATTTATTTATTTTACTTCGACACGACATGACATCTCTGTAGTCTGTCGAATGAGTAGTTTCGGCATCCGAAGGTCGTGGGTACGAATCTCGGCCGTGAAGCAATGTATTTTTCGCATTTTTTTTTTCGTGACCACGGTAGCTGTAACGCTACTGAAACGTCGAGGTAAATAAACAAATGTTATACCTACGCGATTAAGTCCCGTTATAAAATTTAAAATGTATTTTTCGTTTATGCACTTTAATAATTTTTATGATAAAAATCATTGAACGATTTTAAGTATTATTTGCTTCTGTTTTTCTTTTCCATACAAATGTTAAACACAAAAGAAAGCCGGACATACACCCACACAGTAATTAAACTAAACACCCAGTGCCACCCACACTGTATGGGAGACCATACATTTGTATTAGATAATTGTATGACTATTATCTACGTTGTAGGTATTGGTGTTTAAATACTTTCTTCATTGTAAGTAGATTTTTAATTTTGACATTTATTAAGTACAGCTTTATTATACAGGGTGTAAAAAGACGTCTACCGAAGCCGAAAGGGGTAGGTACTGCATCCCAACAGACAACCAAATTCAAAAGGATTTTCCGAAATATGCACTAAATCCGGAGAAAACAGCATTTGAAGGGTACTGTTTGCGTATGTTTTGGGCGCGTTTTTTTTACGTAGATTGCTGGATTTTGAGTTTTAAATGTTTTTTTCTTTTATAAATGAAATTATTAGGTAGGTATGGTCTTATTATGTTGTAATAGTAGTAAATAGCCGAAAATAACATAACAAGACGAAGCTAAGTCAAAAAAAAAATTGCGTTTTTTTTCGCTAAGGTTTAGAATCATGGTCTGATTACAACCCCTCAGTTTTCGGTAGTTGTCTTTTTACACCCTGTATGAGTTGGATTTTCAAAACGTCTCTAGCTTCGTTTACTTTCTTTCTTTCCACCTTATTACTTAGAGCCATACCTCACCAAGATGCCATGGCGACGTTGCCGTATCCAAACAATTTTATAAATAAATAAAAAGATTGTATTAAAACTTGACGTCGCCAAACCGTTGCTAAAGGTGCTCGAAAACGGGCTAGGTTTTTGGCAATTTCTTGCTGCAATGTTATAGCCGCCAAGTTGCCGATTATGCCGCAACACTGCAAATATTCAATGTCTAGCCGGCTACATTGCAAATAATTTATCCTGAGTCGCAAATATACTGAGAAATGGTCAATAAAAATAGCCAGCAATATGCAATTTTCGTAGCACGTATTATCCCACTCATATAATAAAGCTGAAAGTTTGTGACTTTGTTTAGATGTTTGGATATTTGGATGTTTGTATGTTTGTGTATCAATCACGCCTAAACCAGTGAACCGATTTGAATGAAACTTGGAAAAGGCATAGATAGTGACTTGGAATAGCATATAGCATAGCAGTAGCTAGTCTACCAACAATATGAACACATAAAAATTAAATATGAATTGTTTGGATAAGTACCACGTAGCCGGCGACGTCGCCAGCCATGGCGTCTCGGTGAGGTATGGCTCATAATCATATATTAATTTCACGAGGTTATGGCGATTTATTTTTGCTTGTCTTTCTCAAATCATTGAAAAGTAATGGTTCGTTGGGATTATTCATTTTTATATGAATAGTGATCTGCCAATATTCACTTGCAATCACTACACATTACATTTGAGAGTAAACTTAAATCTAAGCGTCTACGTCGCGACTACGAATCATTCTACGATTTGTCGTAGCTGCTACAGAAATTCATAATTTTCTTTTAGCATTTTAAATTCAACTTTATTGCAAATTGTTTGATTCCCGCCGCGGAACAAATGTTTGTATGATCTAAAAGTATTTGTCTCGGGTCTGGGTGTTTTCTTTGTACCTATAATAGGTAGGTACCTATTTACAAACAAAAAGCATATAAGTAGTACTTAGGTATATCAGTAATTTAGTACCCATAACACAAGCTCTGCTTACTTTGGGGCTAGATTATGCTGTGTGAAAAAGTCCAGCATTATTTTATTTCTCACTAGCTACTGCGCGCGGCTTCGCCCATGTGGTAACAATATTTTGAATAGCCTATATGCTATTCCAGGTCACTATCTACGCTTATTTCAAGTTTCATCCAAATCGGTTCACTGGTTTAGGCGTGATTGTTACACAAACATACAAACATCCAAATATCCAAACATACTCACAAACTTTCAGATTTATTATGTTATAATAGGATAAATAGGATAATTAGGATTAGGATTATTTATTTACTAGCTGCGCCCCGCGGTTTCACCCGCGTAAGTCCCGTTCCCGCGGGAATATCGGGATAAAAAGTAGCCTATGTGTTAATCCAGGGTATCACCTATCTACATACCAAATTTCAACCAAATCGGTCCAGCCGTTTTTGCGTGAAAGAGTAACAAACATCCATACATCCATACATCCATACTTACAAACTTTCGCCTTTATAATATTTATAGGATTGCATAATTTGGGTGCCTAAGCTGCATGTTACAGTTTCAATTCAAACTTTGTTTAGCTTGAACATTGTATCAAAGACTGTATTTGTGTATGTATTGTATCAAAAGTTAAAATTAAATTTCATTGCAACTCTGTTGCTCGTAGCTATCATAATCATTGGTTTCAACCACAACCACATTGAACATGTCGACAATTATCAAGCGCAAGGGAAGCAGTAGCAAGAACTATTCCTAGCACTTCCTTTATCAGGTAAAAGATGATAAACACCGGATGAATTTACTTGGAGGAAATACTTATAAGGCATTAGTTTACAAAGGAAATTGATTTTACTGTTCATTGTAGGTACTTATGTCTAAAAAAATTGAATTATTTATGGCGTATATTGTTAAAATATTTGTTTTAGTTATAAATCGAATTCATAAGTTGGCGAAAAGCCTTTAATCGTATACGCAGGAAATAATCTTGAAAACGTAGTCTTGATTGAATAGCGAAGAAAACGAGTGTCCATAACCAGCCTGAAATACTGAGAAAAGTTATTTAAATATTTTAGTTATGGATTTATTAAAGTAAGTTCGTATGAGTCAATGGCCAACTCTGGTGCCGGAGTTTTTAGGCCGCCTTAAGGCCTCCGTCATGGCTTAACGACTTAAATAGCCGGGACCGACAATTTAACGTGCCCTCCGAAGCACGGAAGCGCTCAGATGAAAATGCCACTGGCGGTCACCCATCCACTTACAGACCGTTTCGAACGTTGCTTAACTTCGACGATCTATCAAGAACGACTAAGCAAGCACGACCACGAGCGCTTCATGGATTTACTGAATTTACTACATACCTACTTAGGTACAAAATGTAGTGGAATTAAAAAAAAATACTTAAGTATTGTCAAAGAATCCATCTATGGCAATAAGTTTTTTTCGATTAGGAGCTATCCCTTAAACTCATAAAGGTAAGACTCTACCTTATGTAGAGTCGGCGACGGTCAGGAAAATGTATTTTAATGCTTCCGACTGTAAAACTGTGTGTGTGTTTAATGCTGTGTGTGTGTGTGTGTGTGTGGCTGTGTGTGTGTGAATGTATTTTTATGCATCGACTCCGTTGGCTTGGCCACGTTCTGCGCATGGGGGACGAGCGAAGTGCCAAGAGAGCGTTCCGGGGCCGTCCGGTCGGTCGCAGGCCGGTTGGTCGCCCCAAGTACCGATGGTGTGACCGGACGGAAGCCGACCTGCGGGATCTACAAGCCGACAACTGGCACGAAACTGCGTTGGACAGGAACAAGTGGCGAGTTCTCGTATCGGAGGCCAAGACTCACTTTGGGTCACTGCGCCAAAGGAGTAAGTAAGTAATGCTTCCGACTGGCAGTGACCTGGATCAGTTGAGCTATCTATCAAAGTCAAGTCAAACTCAAAAAGCATTTATTCAGTAGGACCGCTGGGATCACTTTGAAACGTCTTAAAACTAGAACTATAGATCGTTTTTACGACGATCCTTAGATAGCTTGACTGATTCTATTGTATTTTGTTATGTTTATTACATAATTAGCTTAGTTTCTGTAAATATTTTTTATGGATTATGAACAGACCGAATCGGTATAAAATTTGGTAAAACGTTATGCCATCTAATCTACCTAAACATTTTCAATTTTCGAACGCACGAATTGAACGTTTTCTGATTGGCGCATTGATAATAGCGCGGGAAAACGTGCAATATGGCGACTTCTGAACCTAAATTATTTATTGGCATAATTTTGATACAATTCTAACAAATCTTGGAAGTTTTTTATTAAAATTACACATTTAACTTACTTATTTAAGTAGACACTTAGTATCGTTAGCTTTGGCGAAGGCTTTCATGCGGCATAATTATGACTCAGTCACCAAAGTTAGCCGTTAGCTTATAAATATGAACTTTAAACTTTTAATCAATGATATTTAAAATGTAATTCATAGTTTTAATGAAACAGTTTTTACTAATACATTTTTCTCTATCTCTTCTAAGTAATACTTATGAAAAATAACTTACAGAAAGTGGTTTAACCTACACTACATAAAAGTACCCCTTGTTTAATATAACATTGTTTACAGAGACAGTTCCGAATGCAATAAAAAACAGTATAAAACAGTTCCCCACCAAAAAGTTAGCATTTTAATTACATACGCAATGGTCTCTTGGGCCTACCCCAATGGAGCCAGTCAACTCGTAAACTCAGAATGTCAAATTACGACTTTTTATTCGTAGCCCGTGAAGAAAACAAACAAAATGGCGGACGGTAACCGATCTTCGGTAAACAAAGTTTTTAATTAGATTATAGTTAGAATGGGGTCGGTATCAGTTGTATTTTTGTAACGTGTCTAAAATATAAAGGTATTTAAACATTACCTACTTACAGCAAGTACAAAAATCTAGTAAGATACTTAGGTAAAATTAGGAATCCATTTTTTTAAGAATCAGAAGTGGGATTCTATTGGTTAAGCCTTAAGTGCCTTTTTTAGAATAAAACCAACTTATTGTTTAAATTAATTTGCCTCTTCAATCAGGATTTTTTTTTCTTCTACAAAAATATTCTTAGGTGCCTACATTTTAAGTAATTTGAAAGACTTTGGTAATAGGTAGGTAGGTGGTACCTCATTGATCATTTAACCAATACCTATTACCTACATGAACTTGAACACGATAACAATGACGGCATTTCGTTCATAGTAACATCGTAAACCAAAACATTTTGTTGTTAATCTAAAATTAATCGAAAATACAACAATGTACCATTCAAAGAAAACTAAACCATTTATCGACACGTGTTCAATTCCCGCCAACGACTATAAGTCCTTAGGTAGGTATATCTATAGGTAACCATTAGGTAGGTACGCTACGCTACCTCATCAGGACAGCGTTTCGACAATTAACCGATGAACTATAAATGAAGGAAAGTGGCAATTTCTCCAGTGACAAACAGCGGCCTTATCGCCGCTAAATAATGGAGCGAGTAGTTAGACTCGCGTCTTCATCCCGATAATTAACCATACCCCCCCTCCCCCCGCCAAATTAATCACACCACGAATCTCGCCCCCCGAGGATTAAAAACTTTTATTGGAGATCCGAGTGTGACAGTCCTCCGCCCAGTTCCAACCAATCGCAACTCAGCGGCAATAAAGTCCTGTACTCCGATTGGCGGAGCCGTAATGGGCCACGCCCGGGCTCTACGCCCGAGCCGGGGCTGTCACGCGCCACGTCAGTTGACCGAGGCCCGTCGACCCGTCCGCCGGATCCGTGCGTAGTGAGCTAGACAATACCGCCGGTGCATGTGATGGATCTGTGAAACATGATCGAGGAGGAGTCGATGTCCGGTCACAGCTGTTCAGAGGACGACATCAGTGTTGGGCGGCCGTCGCCGGCGCCGTCGCGGTCGCCGTCGCCGCAGGACTATTTCCGCCCGTTGAAACGTTTGAAGATGGCTTCGGAGCCGGTGGAGGAGCGTCGCGGGGATGGTGTGAAGAGTTTTTCTATTCTGGACATTTTGTCGCATAGTCCGCGGACGCCGCCGCGTATCGTGCGGCCGTGGGATGCATCTGGGTTCGAGCGGTTGCAGCGCTTGCAGCGACTGGCGGGGGCTGCGTTGCTGGATGGGGAGAGATGGCGGTTGGCGGCGCTGGGCTTGCTGCGGCCGCGAGACATGGCGCCGGCGGAGTGCTGCGACTCGGCTTCGGAGCGGTCTTCCTCTGCTTCGGACTGTTGCTCGGAGCCGCGGCGAGCTTCGCAGCCCGGCTCCAACGCGCCACACACGCCGCTGGACGCTCTCTTTCATATGACCAGCAAAACCTTCGAGGCTAACAATCCTGACAGTCAAGGTAAGTTTGTATTTTATTTATTTATGGAAACCTTCTTCCTTTTCAGAAGATTTTTTAATCCATGGGTTCAAATAGACAATACTTATGACATTACGTAGAAGCGGCGAAGAAGATTTCTGTTTTGAATTTGACTTCAGTAATGCCTGTAGTTAACTACCTAAGTAGATGATATAACTTTGATCTAATAAATGGCAGACATATACAGGCTTATCATAGAACGTGACATAAAGTTATTCCGGAGTGTAAACTGTCAAAATGTATGGTTATTCTTGATTTATTCGGTGGAATAACTTTATGTCACGTTCTATGCCTGATAATATTTGCCATAATTGATTTTTTGAGAATGCGATACAAACTAAACAAAAAAATAGTCATAATAAATAGCTGAACACATTCAGACTCCAAAACTGCACGGTATAATATTTTTAAGTACATGGGCAATTTTATGAAAATCAAGTTTAAAATAGTTTCAATAGGTATCCACTCATTCTGTGCTTATTAATATAAATAGTTTATTAGAGTTTGAAAATGCAGGTTGTTAATTGAAGTGTGATTCTAACTGTACGTGCAATGCAGTGGCTTCTAGTTATGGGTCTATAAACTGTCAAGATCTTTATGCCATTTATTGTTATTTCATTTCGCATAACGGAGAAAATTTCTGCTAAAATAATTAATCTTCAGAAATATGTGAAAAAACTTCTGATATAAAATTTTGATTACTTCAAATGTTGAAAACAATTTGCAATAAGTATGTATGACAGCGTTTATATTTTATTATAACTTTTTCCGCATAATTGCATATTTATCTTGAAATGATTGAATTATTTTAAAACTAACACATAAACATAATATTCATAGTTTCTGTCACATTAAAAGTAAGAGTTAAGATACGAGCTGACCCTGTTGTTTTTAAAAAGAGAGATAATTGGCACCTTCTGGATAGGCTCGCTCCATCATAGACCTCATTCTTGCCTGTGTAAGTTTCACGCAAGATCCGACCCATTCATCATAAAAAAGTTAATCAATTTTAAAAAAGTTAAATAAAACACATGTGACTTGATACTGTAAATAAAACATTGACATTCTAACACACCGTTTGTCGTGATCCCGTTTTTGAATATATTTCAAGCCACGATTATTGTCTGTTGCATCACACTAATTATGAAAACTAATTGCACTAATTTGCAATTAGCCTGAACCAATTGTGAGACAATGTATCTAGTATTTGATTTGATAGGTGAAGGTCGCAACAGCTATTGCTAAGATTGCAGTAGAGTCTAACTTTATTAGATCTTTAAATCTTCTAAATGTTTCATAAACTTTTTTTGACATAATGATGATAGATAAAAATTAGGTGAAATAACTAGTTACCATATTTACCAGCTCCACTATTATTTTATTTACAGCAGTTTGTGCTTAGATTAAAGTAGAGTTAGTGACGAGAAATCATGAATAGGTTTTAAAATCTTAAAGTTTTCTAGATTGTTTTATAAACTTTTTCTTTTGACATAATAATGATAGACATAATCTAAGACTTTTATCCTAACTTCTTTTATTTTGCAGTTTTTAAATTTATACATGAAACTAAAATCAGTCTCATCTATAATTACCTAGGTATCTTGCTAGCAAAATAAATCATTTAAATATTTAAGAACACGCTTATTATCTTTTATGTACTGACTGTACTAAATCTTTTAGACTTTCTAAAAGAACCATTTACTTTGCATAAATAATTGCGTATATTTCTTTAAACATTAGGTACCTTAAACAAAAAACATTTCTATTTCCTAAAACATTCCTAAATTCTTCCACGTATTTGTAATTATTAATAAAAGGTGAATTTTTACGGCTCGTCAATTAAGATAAACAAAAAAATATATTGAAACCCACTTAAATCATTATGGTTTGAATCGATTATTTGACACCATATTTGGTTGGCAAATCTTCATAATTGGCCAATTGGTTTTGAATAAAATTACTTGGCTTTGGTATCTTCTAACATGAAGTGGGTTGTTAAGAATAGGTACCAATTGAAAGATTGAACTTTGAACTCATGAATTAGCCAAAGTCATATATTAAACGGTTATTTAGATGAACTAAGTACTTAGAAGGTTGCGCTAGAAACGCAGTAAACTTGGAAATGATTTCATAAACCGATTTCTCTCACCTTTGAATAAGCTAGTTCTTTATTTAAATTTGAATGTTATGAATTCGTTTTCATTTGAAAATGAAATTCCAATTTTGAATTTGAATTTGGAGCACCACAGCACAGAATATTAAAAAAAATCACGATACAAAAATGTAGGTACGTAACGTACTCTACAAGGTGTCAAGTGAGTTCTGTTTATTTGTATAAAATGTCTGTATGTGATTCATAAAAGTAATCAAAACAAATATTGTAATCAAAACATTTTGTAGAGCATCACTGAAGCCTGCTATTGGTACCTATTCAAATAAAATAATAGGAGCGCGTTGAAGTCTTTTCCTCAGAAATAATTATGCTAATTACGAACCATCTACACCTCAAGATTTAGCCGTTATTATTAAAGCTCTATTGTGCAATGCAATCGATACTTCACACATCTCCATTAAAAATAATCGATAAACACGTTACATCTATCGATTATCGATGACAATCGAGTCGAGCCGAAAATAGCCGATTATGTTATGATCACTGAGCGGTGCGTAATTGAACGGGCCGGGCCGGCGCAGCGCGGCATCGCGGCCCTGTTATTACGTTGTGTAAAAACTGCCATTTAAAATGTATTTTGTCATTGCTATTGATAGAGATCATTATTTTAGTATTGATGGTAGGTAAATTTTTAGGTTTTTAATTTGTAATGTCATTAAAGCATTGCTTTTCTTATTATATTTTTGTAATTAGAAGGTATCAAAAATTCATTGGATTTTTCAGATAGGATACGTAAACGATTCAACATAAACTGCAAATTAGTTACGCATAACGAACTTATTGATACAAATTCACCAAATAAAATGTAACAACTTAGTCAATGAACTTTTAAAGACCCCCAACACTCAATGCTCATCAAAAGGGGCTCCGTAACCCAATTTGCAAAAACTCTATTGTTACCGGCACAAAAGAAGACATCAAAAAAGAAAATGATTCTAAATTCAAATAGGCGTTAGAAAGGCGGGAATTGTCTATGCTCCATATGTTACGAGATTAAGCTGTAAGCGGTTGGTCATTTGTCATTCGTAGCTCAGAGCAACAAGAGCTCTTGATTGAGGAAGTCATTTCTTGTATAATAGAACGGAAATAATATTTTTTACATCCCCTATCCCACAGAGCACAACATTATAGATGTATGACATGTGATTTTAATGAGTGTACACATATCTAGATATCACGGTATTAAGTATTAGAGTATGATTTGTAATACATTGGAAATTGTAGAAAAGATGATTTGTATTTAGAATGTTTGTAAAAATTTGAAAAGTTTAAAAATTTGAATCCAATTTTGCAACATTGTAGAACTAAATATAAAATGGCTTCGTTGATAAATCTTCATGCTAATCGTAGAGCGATTTGTGCTTAAATATGTCATTATTTCTACATAATTTCAGGCACTGATTATCTCGATGATAACTGTAAATGATGGTATAATTTTGATGTGATGATAATTTCAATACTTATTTCGAGTACTTATGTACTTATCGCTTCAATCTCTACGTGATTATGTACACAATGTAATGTACTGAAGCAAGCATACTATTTATGTAAAATATGACTATCTCTACTTTAAATACTAGGTTGAACTAGAAGGAGAACGATCTATCTGTTTAAGTTCCTCAAATAAATAAAGTCATACTTACATTTGTTATTCAATAAGCATTTTAGAAAAAAATTGGGATGTGTTTTTTGCCTTGCACTTATGTATTATTGTCGTAGATTTGCAACCATTGAAAGAACTAGCAAATTATATATATTTTTTTTAATTAAAGAGTAAGGTGTTATTAGGAAAAATCATTATTATGAAACTAAGTACCTATACTTATTGTATCCAGGTATGTGCGTCGATTTAGGGTATAATATTATTCTTCTATCCCCTCAACATAAAACATACTTTCAAAAGTCTTTATAAAAAAATATAAAGTACATACATGGAACATACATGGGGTATTTCCGAATAGCCCTAGATGTGAGAAACTTATTTTTTTCTTTTGACGTCACTCTGTATAATATGCACGATTTATAAACGAGGAACGCCCTATTTCAAAAGCAAAAGTCATATACTTTTTAAAAGCTATTTAAAAAAAACTCATATGCTTTTTTACTTGCGGCAAACTTTGCACCTTTTATTTCCAATCTATAAAAGGTTGTACACCTGACTCAACACATTAGATAAACACATAATTGCATTAAACGCAGTCGGGTAAAAAGCAATCGATTGATTTTAGGGTCGATATCTTATCTAAATTAATATCTTGGGGAAGATACCCTTTATTATTAGCTATTTGCTTTTGTTATTTAATTATGAGTATTAAGACTATGTAGGTAAATAAGGCCTTAAGTATAGTGTAGGTAGTAAATTATTTCATGATACATAGTTTCTTCGATCAACGACTTCAATGTGTGAATGTCGATATTCGGACTTCGGAATTCGATTGTCGGAAAAGGAAAACGGGTCGACATAAAAAAGTAATTTAATTAATACTTAAATGATGATGATGACTCGTAAGCTTCAATATGCCAACTGCTTATAGTCCACCCTGTAAAACAGAGCGCGTAAATTTTCAAACAAATCAAATTACAGTACACAGTAAATACACAGACAAATCACCAATTTACCTTCAACGTATGATTTCCATACAAACAATTACATAATGCAGCTTTCAAGCTCAAATAAAATTAGGTACACACCTAAGGCGGTCGACTCACATCAATTTCGTGAAATAACAGGCTTTTTGTGAAGCCAGGGGTTTATTTACAAAAACATCGTCTATAATTCAGCTGGGGTGTCCAAATTTGGGGTTATTAGTAATGAACGTCCTTTATTATTCGCCGTGCCCGTATGAGGTACAACAATCTCACTATCCCACAATATAATAATGCTGAAAGTTTGTGAG
Source organism: Epirrhoe alternata (assembly GCA_963565295.1). Lineage (NCBI taxonomy): Eukaryota > Metazoa > Arthropoda > Insecta > Lepidoptera > Geometridae > Epirrhoe > Epirrhoe alternata. The sequence goes on along the minus strand of OY751397.1, from coordinate 4,127,809 downwards.
TATGTTTAAATGTTTGTATGTTTGTGTTTCAATCACGCCGAAGCGCTCGTGGTCGTGCTTGCTTATTCGTTCTTGATAGATCGTCGAAGTTAAGCAACGTACGAAACGGTCTGTAAGTGGATGGGTGACCGCCAGTGGCATTTTCATCTGAGCGCTTCCGTGCTTCGGAGGGCACGTTAAATTGTCGGTCCCGGCTATTTAAGTCGTTAAGCCATGACGGAGGCCTTAAGGCGGCCTAAAAACTCCGTCACCAGAGTTGGCCACTGACTCATACGAACTTACTTTTTTTTTTAATCACGCCTAAACCAATGAACCTTGGAATAGTCTTTGGATGAAACTTGGAATAGGCGTAGATAGTTACCTGGAATGGCATAATATACCTATTCAACATGTAGGTACCATACGGGCAAAGCCGCGCGCAGAAGCTAGTTATAAGTTGCACCTTATTTTACCGAAAGAGTAATCATCTGACACCCTTTAATCTAAGATCACAGATGGACTCAACCCGTATAATTAAATTACCAAAATGCACCTGTCCTTGTCTCACATTCGAAAAAGACAGAGACATAAGATATTTTTTGTTAAAGGTTATTAGTAGTGTTGGGACTGAGATAATTTTGATTGCAAATGATGGTTTTATTAGGTAGTATGCAATAGGGCATTTATTATGATTACTGTTTTTGTAAATTTGCAATCTTAATTATAGCGTATCCTTCAATATTTTATTGGGAAGTCATTATTGGCATTAAAATACTTGTGACCTCTATTATTATAACGATAATCCATAAATTAACAATCAAATTAATAAGTATTTTTTAAAGAATCATAATTGTTACTGCCATATTTTACAATTTACGAAAATGAGTCAAATGCCCATTTCAATATCAGGACAAATTCAATAAAACCAGTGGCACTCCAGGAGTGCCGGCAGAAGTGAAAACTTGAACGGTTCTAAACTTTACAAATAACCCGGTGTCGGTGAGCAGTCACGTGACTCACACTTGACCTTTTCGAGGCGAATCCAAGATTTTTTTTCATCTTAATACTGCAAAACGCTTTTAGAGAAGTTTTCACTTCAAAAATGGAACTCACTGAAAGCATTGATTACATTGCGCTACCAACCGTAAAATCCAATTCATTTTCCCATCGAACGAACCCCGCGCCCCATCGGCATCTAATAAAGCCTCTTTACAATCAATTAGTCAGCAATATCGCTTTCAAACTCGCGTTATTTGTGAAAATGTGTATCAAGCGCCTAATAGCAGCTTTTTGCCGCCTTTTTTTGCCGCCATTTTTTTCTTTTTTATGAAAGAGGGTAATATAAACGTGCCGGGACTGACACCTTTGGACCCCACAGGAGGTTGAATAGAAGCGCAATAATTTGTGGGATAATAAAGGATAATGGAGGCGAGTGCCGACTGTGTGCTTCGATTAACAGTGAATTAGGAATGTTTTTTTATCTGTGCTTATGACTTTGTCATCGAAGAATAATATTTAGTACTTTGTCTGCATTTTGTTCAAGAACTTTGTTACCAATTGCAATGGAACCGTTGGGAAAATTCAATTTAATGACACACAAATTATGAATGAAATGAAATGAAATGAAATTTATTTTGCCAGAAGCATGGTCATAATATAGGTAGTAGGTCAAATAGATTATATCATAAATTGTTTCACATACTTCACTGTTAGATACAGCATGCAAATAAAATTGGTTTAAAGTAGGTCAATCACAATCTTTGTCATAAAATCAATTGTCCAAAATGTCAAACCGAAGTATTAATAAGAATTTAAAATAAAGTTATATAATTCAATATGAAGTCACGAGTATTAATAATTATTAATTAATCCTTACAGAATACATTACATACATTGTTTATTTACTTATTGCTTAGAAATTCCTTAACTGTATAAAAAGATTTTTCAGTTAGCCATTCCTTGAGCTTTTTTACATAGAGTTTCATTGGTAAGTCTTTAATATGGTTTGGAACATTATTATATATTAATCCAGTCATGACATAACTGTTCTTCATATATAGTTCAGTTCTGGGAATTTTGGATAAAACAATTCTATCTGGATTTCTAGAACACCTGGGATAAATGTCTCGTGCTTTAGTGAAAAGGTTGTTATGTTCTTTGGCAAATTTAGCCGCTTCTAAAATATACATGCTGGGCAGTGTCATTAATTTAAGTTTTTGAAAAATTGGCCTACATGATTCCCAGGGCGGTATCCCTACGATCGCTCGAACACATTTTTTTTGGGCTATAAACGCTTTACTTATATTGGTAGAGTTACCCCATAATATCAGACCATAGTACCATAGAATTGCTACTTTTAATACAAAAATTCAATAAAACTCTGGCTTGAAAGGGTAATTATGACCTACAGCCCCTACAGGCCGTAAGCATTGTCAATTAAAATACTCTTCACTTTCCAAAAAGTTCTTATACCCAACGTCACGACTTTCATTAAACACGCATTATTAAATGATTCTTTGCCATAAAGCATTCATCCTGAAAAAATATTAAAAATATTAATCATGGTAAATATCCCGTTATTTGTGTTAAAAGAATATTAAAATTCCCTTTTCAAAATTATTTTATTGATAGCAAATTTACTTGTCGATGGTTTAAAAATCGAACAAAGGACGATTGTGCGGATATCCACACTTATTGCATTCTTTTTTCGAATATCGCCAGTGTAATTGCACTTCACACATTACTTCCTCGAATATTTCATTTCGTATCGTTAAAATGATTTAATATCTCACTCACGAATACCACAATTTTATTGAAATACAGGCATTATTTTCATAATTAATTCGTGTGAGAAGATTTCAATGTACGGAGTAAATAATTATTAATTTTGGATGTAATTATCGTGGCAGATTATTATCCTGATACATTAACAAAGGTGCATATTTTTTTTGTTATCAATATTACTTATTTCATCTTTTTTTTTCATTAATACACAATATGCCCTATAGGTGTATATTCGTCCTCATTATTTCATTTTGATGATAAGGACCAATTGAAAATCAATATCTAAATATTTTGCAAGTAGGTATAAAATAAAAACCATAAGTTTCAATCTAAAATGAGAAAATTAATTTTCTGTTTGCATTACTATTTCTAATTAACATCGATGCTAATTCTCTACGGTCGCGAAACGATTATCGATTTTACTCCGCACTAGCTGATAAGGCAATCTATTACCGGCAATTCTTCACGCTTTTATCGATAAGGTAACACAAAACATCGTATGTACGACACTTAATTGAATTATGTTTACAAATGGTGCAGTGGTGATAGTGCATTGGCTACGGAAAGCACGCTCGGGATTGGCTGGTTTGAAATAGGAACAATAATGGCGGACTGTAACTTGGATATTTTTGTGATTTAATTAGAGCATTCTCTTTTACTAGCTGTTTTCCATGGGTTCGCTTACAAAAACATAGCAAACTGTTACTTATTGGGGCAAATTGCAACCTCTTCTTTTGTAGAGAAGATTTTGTTCTTTGGAAACTTAAGCTTTATTTTGAACTAGCTTCTGCGCGCGGCTTCGCCCGCGTGGTACCAACATTTTGAATAGCCTAATGCTATTCCAGGTCACTATCTATGCCTATACGAAGTTTCATCCAAATCAGTTCACTGGTTTAGGCGTTATTGATCCAACATACAAACATCCAAATATCTAAAAATACAAATATCTAAACAAACTCACAAACTTTCAGCTTTATTATTTGAGTGGAATGATGACCTAGAAGAAAATGTTACCTGACACTGAAATACCTACTTAAATAAGTTATCTGATATTCAAATATTTTCCCTGGCATCGTGGCCGCGCCTCTAAGTAGAATGACAATAAAGTGTTATTATTTCGAAAGAGGTTGCCAAACTGCGCTAAATCTGGAAGGTTGCACTCTCCTTACCACGATAGACACGCCACAGCTCATCTGCATTTAAGCTTCGGCAATACCTGCACGATAATGACGACCTCTGAAGCGCAATGGGCTACTTAACTACGTGACGAAGGAGATAAGCTTCTTCTTCTTCATACCGTGTCAATAGGTGTCGACCTCTTTTGGGTGCAGTGGTACACTAACTAGGCTCCTTTCGTGCACAAAGCTTCTTAGGTGCGTTTACATGATGCGATCGTACGATTTGCTAAGTCCCGCCCATTGAACGTGCCGACGTGCGTCGCGCTACTAGGAAAAATCGCATGCGATGAGCGTTTACACGTGAAAAATTTCCATGCGATACGATATCGTATAGGTTGAAATCGCATCGTGTAAATGCACCTTTAGGCTCCTTTCGTGCACAAAGCTTCTTTCTTGCCTTAAGGTGCATTTACTTGATGCGATTTTTCGTACGATTTGCTAAGCCCCGCCCATAGAACGTGCCGACGAGGTTCGCGCTAACTATGAAAAATCGCATACGATGAGCGTTTACTCGTGAAAAATTGCCGTGCGATACGATATCGTCAGGGTTGAAATCGCATCGTGTAAATGCACCTTTAGGCTCGCTTCTTTCATAAACTTAAACATGCCCCATTTAGTATATAATTTCGTGCACCAGACTTCTCAGCACAATAGGCCCTTTGCTTGAGAAAGGTACTATGAAGTGATGACTGATTGCAGTGGACCAACTGTTCTCACACCCTAGCACCATGAGAACGATACAACCGCAGTAGCTACACCCTAATCTGTGGCAAGGCGATTGCGTTTAGTTTCATAATCCTAACCACATTCAATTTGAGACGAGGAAGGAGACAATTTAAATATTTGACGCACAGAATTCGTTTCGTTATAAGTTTAGCAAGATTTTTGTCACACTCAACTTAGGTAGGTACCTAGGTACTTCTGGACACTTCAGCTTAGTGCCATATATTTGACTACCCCCCTCCCCCCTCAGACATCATCATTCAAAGGATTTTGAGTTATATTTGTCTTGGGTCTGGGTGTATCTATGTATAACATGTATGTACACAAACAAAAACTATATAAGTAGTATATCAGTTATCAGTTTCCCATAATACAAGCTCTGCTTAGTTTGGGGCTAGATGATGCTGTGTGAAATGTCCAGCATTATTTATTTTTTAATACTAGCTTCGTCTGTTAGTATTCTACTTAGTGGCACTAAAAGTGAAATAACTCAACTCTCGACGACCTCTTTGGCCCAGTGGGCGAAGGCGCGTCTGCGACGCAAAAGGTTACGGGTTCGATCTTTGCTATATAAATGTTTGTATGACCTACAAATATTTGTCTCGGTTCTTGGTGTTTTCTAGGGTATGTTTTTACAAACAAAAAGTATTTACGTAGTAATCAGTCATGTAGTACCCTAAGCTCTGCTTACTTTAGGGCTAGATGATGCTGTGAAAAAGTTGTCAGTAAGAAAAATGTTGAAAAGCTGGCAACACTGAAACCGGTCCAGCATGTGCGCCGGTGGTCGTCGTAACTAATTGTGTGCCATTAACCTTATTACTGCATGCGCATGCGATCCAGGGTTTGAGCTCGATTGGCACTCATTTAAACTAAACAAGTGTATTTTAAATATACTTACACCCATATCTTTAGTCGTTTTCGATCTCGACTAAAATGCCGTTTACACAATACCATTCTGACATACCCTCCGGCCAGGTGGAGTGACGATCTACGAAATTCTGCTGGCAGAAGCTGGATGCGTTGAGCTGAGGACAGGGAGCAATGGCGCTCATTAGGCTCCCCTAATGAGCGCCATTGCGCCCTGTCCTCAGCCTTTCACACACATCATCATAGGCCTCGTTTTGTGAAATGTCCAGCATTATTTATTAAATATGCATCCCAAAAAATAACACCCATACGGGATTTGAACCCACAACCACAGTCCACACCGGTCTGTGGTGCCGTTTCAACTTAGCTAACGTGCAATGGTTGAAACTTTGTAAAAAAATTGAACAAAACGCGAAACTAGGCATCAAGGAAGTTAATTTTAGACTACCGTTGTAACAGGGCTCCGTTTAGCAGTAACTTTTCCAATCCACTATTAATAGACGAACGCTTAATTAAAGCACTGATTGCCTTTGGCTTTGCTTTTGAAGGTTTTGTTTTATTTAAGAGGATTTACACGATGCGATTTTTGACACGTTTTGCGGAGCTGATGCCATTTAAGGTGCATTTATACGATGCGATTTTTCGCACGATTTGCTAAGCCCATTGAACGTGCCGACAAGCGTTAACTATGACAAAATATTGCATACGATGAGATTTCAAACCATACGATATCGTATGGGTTGAAATTGCATCGTGTAAATGCACCTTTAGGCCGATAGTTGAGACGGAAATGGAATATACTTCGGCTCGTAATGAGTATGGAGTATGAGTATTCCGTCTCAACTATCGGTCGATAGAAAGTCTGTAGTCTGCGAGGAGGCTTAGTTTCCAGCCGAGCGTCGCACATACGACTAGGATAGCGTGAAGCATCCATGAGCGTTTATACGTGAAAAATTGCCGTGAGATACTAAATCGTATCGGTTAAAATTCTTCCGTGTAAATGCTACTTTACTGCTTATGGAACGTAAACAGGGTCACGCACGACTGTATCCCCAAGGCGCGGTAGACATTCTCTCAGATCTTTTGTGTATTCCAGATCCTTTGAAGATGTTTAAGGGCGGTAGTCAGAGGCATGTCAAAGTACACATTTGATACATGCCCAGTTGCCCACATCATGCAGAATTTAGTACTCCATACGTGACCGGTTGCAAGCCCATCGCCGCCGCTGCTTATGGATCTACAAATTATGTAGGTACAATACGCACAATCACATCTTTAGCTCTCTGAAGTAGCTGCGCAGAACCCATTTTTGATGGCGCCTAAAAGACGAAGACTGTGTTGTATAGCTGCCTCGCTCACTCGCTTAGTTTGTTGCATCGTGCTATCTCGCCTACCAAGCTGCGCAATCGTTTAGTGCACTTTTAGAGAGACAAAGATCGGTTGTGCGACTTGTGCGTACTGTAGGTAAGTACCGATCTTTCAACAAATTGTTCAACGGAAATACAAACTAGAGTAGGACAGTTTTCATTACTCCAAAGCTACACAGTCTACACACTAGTCTATAAAACCAGTAAGTTATTGAAGTAGAGCTAGGAATTCTACATTGTCGGTTACATTTTGGTCATTATGTCGTCCGTAATACAGCTACTCGTAAATTTCCATTATTTCGTTATTATATGTGTGGGCAAAAGTTTTCATTTCATTAATATACGAGTAAAAAAAACAAGATTTAAAAAAGCTTTCGCCCGCTGATACGCTTTTCTCGTCATGTTTGTTGAACATATTATGACAGTAGCCAACTCCAAAATTCATTCATTCATTCACTCTTCAAAATCTACACTAATACCTATTATAAAGAGGAAAGATTTGTTTGTTTGTATGTTTGTTTGAATTGAATAGGCTCCGAAACTACTGGACCAATTATTACATCATCAGAATCCTGCATTATCCCTGATGAACTTAAGCTATTTTTTATCCCATATCGGGTAACACCGCGACAGACAGCTAGTGTGAAATAAAGCGACTTAATTTTATGTCGACTTTTCAACTGATTAATCACGATTGATCAACAAACCATGATAGAAATAACGTTTTAAAACGGCCATGTTTTCTTACAAACTCCGCTATAACTGGCTTCGTAAACATAGGCTTTACGTTGGCAACACCACCCGATTAGTTGACAGGATTAGAACAACAATGGCGTATTTATGGCTTGTACCGGTCTTATATCGAGCAAATCGACGCTTTATTGTGATTTGTGAGACTGAATTACCTTTTCTGTGTACACTCAATAAAACAAAGAACTATCGACCGTAGAGCTGAAAGAATAAAGTTGAAATTTCAATAGATAGTGTGTACTCGAAAATGAAAATGAATAATGTTCAGTCGATCTTGCCGGACTAGATTAATTTATTTATGGCTGTTTTTATTGAGGGAAAGATGTAATGCGGGTGATACATGTGAGCAGTTTTTTATACACACTTGTAATACAAACTACAAATCAATTTAAAAAATAAATATAGGAGGGAATGTGAATTTATCCGCGTTTCATCCAAAAAATTTGGAGAGAAATGGCCTAAAAACTATTGATACTAAACACCGTTTACATGATGCCGTAGAGCACTACCATTCTTCTTTCCTGCCACAGAATATTAGGTAGTTCTTGCTCCGTTGATTTGAGAAAGCAAGATGCAAGGTATGGCATCGTGTAAACGTATTCTAATTTTAAAATAATAAAATACAATAATGCTGGACATTTCACACAGCATCATCTGGCCCCAAACTAAGCAAAGCTTGTACTATGGGAATTAGATAACTGATATATAAAAATACGTAAATATTATAGGTACATAGAAAGACCCAGACCCGAGATAAATATTTGCAGATCATACAAACATTTATCCCGCGGCGGAGATCGAACCCGCAACCTTCTGCGTCCCGAGCGGGCTGTCACCCACTGCGCCACAGAGGTCGTCAACCTTTCTCCCAGGACTGACTACTTGTAGTTTTCATCAAATATTTTTTATATGTAGGTAAGTATACTTATAGTCGGTCCATTTTAATAAGCCACATTTGACATTTCATCAAAATTTAACAACGTAACTTTGTACCGGCGGGCATAAAATACTACTATTTTATCGAAGTTAGTACTGCACAATTGCTTAACTTTTTTTCAATTCCGGTTAAATAATTTATTTGTCTTAACGACAAAAGAAGGTAATTTTATGATTTATTTCCTTATTACACCATCCAAACATATTATGTTTCAGAACAATTTCTGTTTTCGAGAGAACTGAACGTTGTTACAATGTTGCGTCAGTAAACCCTTGTTCTCTTTTGATACTAGGTATGTTACCCAAAATAATCGAAATTTGAGAGTTGGAATCGAATGAAATGATTTCTCGTAAGGGAATATTTCACCTTTAATGATGATGATGGCGCATTAAATACTTATTGTTTTTTTTTTTAATAAACTTAGGTATTTATCCCGAAAAACGTTACTAAATACCAAAAAGTACTTTTGTAAAAGGACAACGGGAATATCGCATAAAAACTTTTTTTCTCTGTTTGACATGACAACCATAAACTTTTGAACAATTTTTATCAAAATAAATAAGTAATGGGGTTGTGACGCAGTCTTGATCGTTGTGCAAAGTGACTTTGCGTTCTTGGTGTGCTATTTTTTTCAGTCCCGGTTTTTTTTAACTGATCTTACCTACTCTTAGTTTACGGTTTACCTGGCGATAAATTTTAATTCATGTGAATGAATCGATACGGACTTCGAACATAATCGAAGTTTTTAAGAAGGTCACCTCACTAGAAAGCTCAAACTGACATACGTCAAATGTGGCCTATTAAGTTGGACCGACTATAGTGCATTTTTTTGTACCTACAGTTTTATAAAACCAAATTCCTTATGGTCACTCTGCTGTTCTTATAATTGAACCGGCATCTTATTTCTTCCGCAAGCTTAGAAATCGATTAATTAATTCAATTACCTACACTGTATGAAATTGTTTTATGAATTACATCCTTTTTAATTAAAATATCATTCAATTAGCGAAATAATCGTAAAAATTAGCAATGTAATTGCCATAGACAAATTAAAAGTACATTTGAATCAAGACAACATTGATTGAGTTTAGCGCGTGGCGAATTAATTGATTGTATAGGTTCATTCTATCAGACTAATCGTTCATTTACCTCTTGCTACTGTTTGAAGTGAACGGAGAAAGTTTATTACGAATAGTTGATTACCAAAAATTAAAAAAAAAACAACCGAAGTTTGAAAATTTGAAATTAGAATTTCAATTTAAATTTGGAACTTCAATAACCTAGATAGAAAGGTATTTCAAATGCTGGAAATTTAGCAGATCACCTTGAAACACCAACAAAAATTCCTCTCAAAAACATAGTTTAAACCCCGTGGCTATATTATAGTTTAGATTATAATAAGATTCAAAAACTTGTCTATTTAGCCGCTCGACACCAAACGCGGGTCTAATTCATAATAAGCGGGTACCGGCGTCAAAACACGAGAAATAAAAACAAAAAGTATCTATGGCTTCGATCCTCAGGCGGGAATGAATGGCTCAATCTTGACGTAGAGTCGTAAGCAGTTACTATGGAATATGGATTATGGTACAGATATCATCATCATCATCCAATAATATCCCACTGAGAGTGTACCTAAGCCTCTGTTTACACTATTCATTCCGGTTCTGTCTATGCTAACCGCATCAAAACTCTATGGTATCTTTGCAGTCATCGACCAATCACACAGTTGACATATTTCCTGAAATATAATTTACATCGGACTACAGTATCGGGATTCAGCAAACTACTCGCTGTGTGTGACAAGTGCAACTGAATTTCTCATAGAACAGACAGAGACAACGAACATTCGAATCCCGAATGATGAGGATAGAGTCCGTGTTATGAAATAAGTCGTATGAATCGGAAAGCCGTAGGCTTCGATAGGGAATTACCCGACCGATTTTAATAGTTGAAAGGCCATCAGTCAATGTAGGAAACTACCGCCGCACTTCATTAGGTAGTCCTATAACGAATCCGCCGGCCTTTTGAATAAATTATAATAACCCCCTTGCGGGATTTTGCAGATAAATAAATAAATAATGCTGGACATTATATTTATTTCTTTATTTATATTTGCAGATCATACAAACATTATCACGCGGCGGGGATCGAACCCGCAACCATCTGCGTCCCAAGCGGGCTTTCACCCAATGCGCCGCAGAGGTCGCGGAAATTGTTCATAGCAAATTAATTTTTGCAAGAAACTCTGCTCTACAGAGGTTTATTTCATGGCGAACTCTAAATAACTGAAAACTTTCAACATAAACCTCAGTTGAACAACCTCCAACTGATTTACATGCAATTGACACTTTAATCCAATCATTCCCAAATCCGTGTTATCAAAAGTTCCGAAAGGAAACTCTACCACTTTGAAAAAGCTTAAGTTTACGCGATTTTCAACCTTAGCTCTATATAAATAAGGGTCGGGTGATGTTTGTGGTGAGATGTGAGAAGCCAGATCGAATTGGCCTTAGTGTCAACACTTCACGGAGGAATCAGTAAATGAGTTCGGGTTCCTTTGTTGTTTAGAACAAAGTTACACGCGTTGAGGATGCTTTGAGATTTCGGACTCGCTTTATTGCAGCTAATCGTGGTTTCTTTGAACGGGAATGCGGTCATAGACAAGAAAACAAGAGAAAAATCTACCAGACTAGCGACCCGCCCCGGCTTCGCACGGGTGCAATGCTGATACTAAATTTCTCTACTATATTAAGCATGTATTATACATATTAAGCTTCCTCTTGAATCACTCTATCTATTAAAAAAACCGCATCAAAATCTGTTGCGTAGTTTTAAAGATTTAAGTATACTTACGGACAGAGAAAGCGACTTTGTTTTATACTATGTAGTGATGGAGTGATTTAAACAAGAGCTTTTAAAAATACTATTGCAGTTTCTCAAATGCCTCACAATAAGGTCGTATGAGTCAGTAGCATACTCAGGTGACGGATTTAGGCCGCCTTAAGGCCTCTGTCATGGGTTAACGACATAGGCGGGACAGAAAATTTAACGTGTCCGAAGCACGGAAGCGCTCAGTTGAAAATGGCACTGGCGGTCGCCCATCCGCTTACAGACCGGACCGAACGTTGCTTAACCTATCAACAACTTCTAACTAAGCAAACACGACCAATAGCGCTGCCAGAACGCCCAAAGAATATATTTTGCGAACCTTGACATATTTTTCTTTGAATGTTGTTTTTTTATGAGATCCGAATTGGGTTCCACAATTTTTTTATTACAGAATTTTCTTTTACAAAATCTAAATTTAGGTATTTACTAACATTTTTTGTGCTAAAGTTGTAAATAACTTTATCAATCTAGATGTCTAGGACGCTAATACATACCACACACCTAAAGTGACCATGCCTAGCACAAAGCCACTAATTGTACCGCGCGGTTTCAAAATTAATCAATCGCGAGTACCGCCCAGGCCGTCACTTAAACCACTTTCCAAACCAAAATAAATCTTAAACCATCCACTTTAGATTCAATTTGGCCCTCACCAATAATTTCTACAACTTCCAAGCTGTCTTGAGCTTTATTTTAGTTAAGATTAGTTTCAATTTGGAACCAAAACATCACACTGAAAAAAAATCTCATTCCTATTGCCGAGTTCAGATAGATTGATATGAGCTTTATTCGCCTAACTTTAATTTTCGAATTCGTTTGCACGCAACGGATTTGTACAGAGTAGTGAAGTAACAGAGTGTGAGTATTATTTCTTCTGCGGCATACCTGCCTAATATAAACGTTGTAGTGCCTTTGATCTCGCCGCTCTCTCCAATTAGCGCGGTACCGCCGCCTTTGGCGTCGGCCGAACGCTTTGAGACCACCGCGGTCTTGCCTCCTCCTCTAATAGGCTCTCCCGCTCGCACTTCGGTAATGCAGTTGATTAATAAACTAATTATTCGGTTCGTGGTCATGTACAGAATACACTTAGAACATTAGGCCTATAAAGGAGTGTTTTTATTGTGTTTTAAGAGGGCATGGGCCAAATGTTAGTTTGGACATGCCCTCTACACTTTCATCTATTAATCTTGATTTTTTTATGCCAAATTGGGTGTCTTGTCTAGAGTGTGTTGTATTCCAGTTTACCGCCCTTTGGAATGACCTTGTATTTCATTGGATTTCGCAAAAACCAAAAACCTTTACTAGCATTGTTATTTGTTTACTTACTTAATTTTGATAACAAAAAACAATCTGAATTAATGAACTAATGTCGATTAACTGCTATAAAACTACAAAAATTCAACCACAAAACTCTAAAATCAATGCATTTAGCTAATCCAATTCAAACTTAATCTAATTATAATCAACGCCTAATCTTCCCTAATATGGCAACACCTATTTCCGATAAGATGTTTTTTAATTCGGGCGGGACTAATTCCCACACACGTTACAAATTCGTTTCGGTGGCGAATAAAACAACGCAGGTATTCCATTCAAGATGGACGAAGGAACGAGTTTGAATTTCGAACATTGTTGTCAAACTTAAATGCTTAGGGTTTTTTTTTTAAATAAAATAGGTCAGCATTTGACCTCACTCTGCCTGATGTTAAGCAGTAGTGAGGTCTAAGATGGAACATGCTTACCTAGAAGGAACCTATTTACTCTCGATTTGAAGACCCCTATATTGTACTTTTTGAGAAATACAGAATAAATATTATTGGGGCTTTTTGTTTTTTAAAACACTAATAAGCTTAGAAAAAAATCTAATTTTGTGAATTTATAAATTCTAAATTTTGTAAATTTTGAAACAAGAATGTGAGTTTTGAAACTCTGGGTACTTATTTACAAGAGGAGAGGCATTTGAAATCTTTCTTAATTAAATTCTTCATAATTGTAAAGTTTATAGTAAAAAAAAATTAACAGTTATTAAATTAAATTACTTTTGTTACGTTCTTATAAGTAAGTCAGAATTAAAATTAATAAATGTTTGACAAATTATCACTATATTTCACAGTTTTATAGAAAAAAAAGTTATATAATTTTGAAATATTTTATACTATGAAATTAGCTATATTTTTTGACAACAGTGTCATATAATTCTCACATTCAAATTATCAAAAAAAAAACGGCCAAATACAATAAAAACCATTGAGCACTTCATTTTTACCGACCACCTTGTCCTTCAATAAATCTTTGAGACTATCACTTTTCTTTTGCATAAATAAAACTGAATTATAACCCCTTTGCCCGGTAGCCGCCAGATAATATTGTAACCAATAACAAAAATGAATTAAAGAAAAAAAACGTGTAATGTTAAAGGAAAAAGGATGAATATCAAAGGCAGCCGCGGTCACGTATCGTACTACTGGCTGGTTATGACGTGAACAGCGGGTGTTAGTCGAGATTTAAAAAGTATAACTGTTTGAAAATCGAATCAAATTTGAAATTTGAATTTGGAAGTAGAACTAATTCACTGAAAGTTGGAAAGCGCATCTCGAATTAAAGGTTTTTTAATGAGTAGAATAGTGGTATTAAATCAAAACTTGTCTTGTTTTCAAAAATCTTTCGTTTTGTGCAGTAATTAAGTAGGTACTTACCAACTTAATTATTTTTTTATTTATGTCCATAATTTTTAAATAATAATTTCGGGAATCATCAATATAACCTCATCTCTATCTTACATTAGGTTAAAGTGTGTGTAAAACTCTACTGAACCGAGTAATATCTTCTGTTATATTTTTCTCCAATCAAAACGTATTATCAGCAATTAAAACTCGATAACACTTATTTATCCTTATGATAATGGAGTTATTAGACAAATGTATCTTCTTTATGGTTAAAAAGTGTTTTTTAATTCCATATTAATCCATATCTAATCAATTCCATCTTAATTTGTTTGTTTGTAACAGGGTTGCATCAACAGTTCCAGAGATATGATTCAACCCTAGGAAGCGACATTATTGTTAGAGTACCACAAACTTATCTGAACCGGAGAGGTGCTGTAATCGCATTTGGTGTTGACAGAAAAATAAATGTTAGTGTAAAATTCGTTAGTTCCTCTTTTGGCCACCAGTCCAGATAAGTTTGTGGCACTGTAAGTACCTGGCTATGTTCTGTCAAGTACCACGTCAGCAAAGACACGACCAAGATCTTATGATGTCATAAGATCTTTACAACCTTTTCTTCTTCTTCTTAGTCGTATCACTCTTGACAGAGTGGTCGTGGTCAGGTCGGGAGTTGTGTGGCTCGCTTCACAATTCTGCGCCATTCGTCTCGGATGGTGGTCTTTCTGGTGCACTCATTTAAGGGTCTGTCCAGCGCTGCCTTCACTTGGTCCACCACATAGTACACCTTTACGTCATACGAAATCTAACCCATTTCATCGGGAATCCCTATTCTAGTAATTAGCCCGCACCCATTCATCGACACATTCTTCCGACACGGTGGCGTGGTGGGCGCGCCCTTTGAAGTCGCCGCTGCTATTAAAGCGCGATTAGCTGGCGCGAGACGAGTCGGCTCCCACTTTCGATTTTACAACTGTCTAGTATTCGGATCGTCTTATCGGAATAAGTAGTTGAGTTGGTAATTTAATTTAGGCTAACTAAATTTAGTTTGATATTAGATTAACTTTTAGTTTGAACGGAATCAGTCTCATTATGGATAGGAGACATCAATAATAATAGTTCTAAAGTTTCCTGAAATAAATGAATAAATAAAAAAACAGAGGCACTCCCGAGAGTGCCAACAGAAGTGAAAACTTGAAAACTGTTTATTATTCAAATTAAAAGTAAAAAAACATTATGGTCCATACGGGATCGTCGACAGACCCCGACTGTTGGCCAAACGGTGTCGGTAATAGGTCACTCGCAAGTTCAATGATTTTTCCTCATCTCAAAAATGCCCAACGCGTCTAATGAAGTTTTCACTTCAATTGTAGGTAATCGTAGAAAGAGATCGTAAAACCCAAATCAACCAGTAAAATAATGATAAGTAGACCAAAGTTTCATAACATAACGAGAACTTTCATTTTACGCAAGATATGGTGCACAGGAAATAAAAACTATTATACTAAACGTATTTGAAGAAATAAAACAACTAATAAAATTACTTGCGATCTATAGATAGCCCTGATCATTTATTATGAAAACAAAGACCAAAGATAAGATCTTATTAAATTTTAATACAATTCGCCGTCTAGTTATAAGCCGTCAGAAATTGGAAGGCGCTTTATTTTAATAAAATTAGCATTATTATAATTCGGATTTGCATCAAAGCTGCCGACCTCATCAACTAGCTGGAGATTATCAGAGTGCTTGAGCAAACTATAGGCTGTGGCTATGAACGTAAATGTAGCAGAAGTAAATACGGGGGAGCTAATTTCGATACAAAATCTATATATTTTTTTGTAATTTTTATAGTGTTTATAAAAATTATAAATATTCTTTCATTTCTTTAAGAAATTAAGAGTCTTTGGTTGAAGACACTGCGGCTTTCGGATGATCGTCTGATCGTCGCGGGCTCAAATCCTGTCGGAATCGAAAATTTTGATAAGACTTTTAATTTCTTAACAAAATCGACATGTTCACGAATCTAAATTTGCCAATACTTATTTAAGTAACTTCATGACCACGCATAAAAAATATTATGCGTTCTTTTTAACGATTGTCAAATTTTAATATCACATACTGCGGATAATTTCTGGGCTTTTTGTAGTACAAATTAAGTTTTTTGTAGTAAACTAGAGCAGTTTTATAAATTGAAGAATCAGAGTATGAACATCGTCTCTCTGAGATCTTTGAACATGTCAAAGACCACTAATATGCGTTAGTTATTACTACTCTGTCTTAAGCCCTCACTTTACGAGTGTCTTTATGGCGCGCCGAGCTACTTAATAAAGTACATCAATTAGACGTAAAGTGACTAAAATAATGACTTTTCAATTTAAAAGCACAAAAATTATATCCATAATATATGAAAATAGCAAAAGTTATTAGCTATAATTTAAATGAAAATGAGAAAGACATATTATATTAATGTATTTCTCATTTAAAAACAATGTGAATCCAACCTGCTTCCGTTTAAGTAGAAATAAAATATTAAAAGTAATTATTTATTAGATTCTTATAGTGATATTATGTTATATGGTTATTACTATCTATTTACAGATAATTCTACATAATATTATATACATAACTTTACTTAATACACTAGAATCAGTTGAGCCTAATATCGTTACAAACTATCTACAGATAGCTCGACCATACATTTTGTACGTAAATTAAACTTATTAAACATTCGTGATTTGGTGACATAATTATTATTTTTAACCGGGTATTTATCACGTACCTATTGTTACTATTTCTTTTTTGTACGTAATTAAAAATTTAAAACATGAAATTATATTCTTGGCCTCATCAGCTTAGTGGCTCTGTCTTCCACGCGGTCATGGGTTCGCTAACCTAATATGCAATAAAAGTAGGTACCTAAGTATTTGGAAATTTCGCTTCTTTTATAACGTGTAGAAACGATAATAAATATAATAAATTGAATATACATAAAAGTATGTTTTTTATAGCTTAATTGAAAGATCAAGAGGCCCAACTAATGAAAAAACAATTTCGAATAGGAGGTCAAAAGTACAGCCATAACGAGCAATTATGTATTCTAGTAATTTTCTGCTTACGTTCATACTTAATTATTGAATGTCAAAGTCAATAGACATTTATTTATACTAGCTAACCCCTTAACTTCATAAGTTAGAGGACAAAAAGACAAAAAAAACGCAGGTGCATTTACACGGTGTGATACGATTTAGCATCGCACGCCAATTTTTCCCGTGTGAACGCTCATCGTATGCGATGTGTCTTAATAAGTGAGACAGCCGTCGGGACTTAGGTACTGTTGGCACACCGAATGGGCGCGGCCTAGCGCGGCTCAACAAATCGTACGACAAATTGCACCGTGTAAATGCACCTTTGCTAATTTAATAATAGGTTTGTCGGCACAAGACAAACCTTGTATGGTTTAATGTGTCGTGTATGTAAGATTATTAAAAGTTTTTGATAAATAAAGAAAATACAAAAATATACAAAAAAAAATTGAAATGTTCATTCATACCTAGGTTTGCTTACTGATTTATATGATTTTTGGATTTGTCGGATATCAAAACAGAAATAGTAAAATTCACCAAAAAATATCTAAGTATAATTACGTTTTTTTAAAACTAAAAAGAAAACTGACTTCATTTGACTCGGGACGCGGCGTGACTCAGGGCGTCAAGTGAGTGAGGTTCAATTTGCACCATGGCTAGGACTTAGGAGGGAAGGTTTTTAGAGTTTAACGGGAAAACTATCAAACCATCAGGAATAAAATTTATTTCGTTTTCAAACATTTAACTTTTTTGTCTTTGCGTGCGCTTGATTCTTCATTTTTGATTAATCACTGGATAATACTGGACATTTATAAGTAAACTGTTTTGTTTCTCCACAAACACACAGACACACAGCCTGGAGCTCAGACAATTGTTTCACAATGACAGTCGTTTAGTCTCACTTGTAATGCAATTGTCTTGTTATTGTTGCAGACCGACACTGAAAGTGGGTGATTTGTTAAATGTCTAGTATCGACCTCACGCAGTCCAATTGATAACTTTTTAAATAAATCAGTTTGACTTGAACTAAGAATTTTATAAGAATAAACTCGGGCAGCTGATACTAAAATGACTAAATTCTAGAAAAGACTATTAAATATGAGATAGACTTTCTTCCGGTGGTTTTATTTAAGCTAAATAGTCTTTGCGTATTTTCGATCCCCTGAATCAAGTGGATTCTAAAATAATCTAGTTCTAGACATTTAATCATCAGTCTGATCCGCCGCATGTCACACAGCGCAGTGCCAATTACATCGTTAGCCGACTTTAATGAGCCAGCCCAGGGCTCCGATCCCATGTACTAGATCACCAACACTAGCCGACTCTAATCTCAAAGTATAAGGTCTATTTTTGAATAACGCCAAATACGGTTATAGTAATAACTACATGTAAGTAGTTTTTATGGTAAATATGAGTTTTCAAGGAACTGGGAATGGATTCTGAGAATAACTGCTCATACTTTGAATGAGTTCGTAATAAAGTAATGCTAACTTTTTTCTATTCTCTAAAAAAGGTATAATTACGACCACAAGTTATTTCCGAAGAACGATTGTTGTAAGATGCAGCTAAAAACCTAGATTCTGGGCAAAACTCCGTACTCTCTCCATTACAAGAAAGCTCTTGCGAAGCGCTCGTGGTCGCACGACCACTAAGCAAGCACTTGCTTAGTCGTTCTTGATAGATCGTCGAAGTTAAGCAACGTTAAAAAGGGTCTGTAAGTGGATGGGTGACTGCCAATGGCATTTTCATATGAGCGCTTCCGTGCTTCGGAGGACACGTTAAATTGTCGGTCCCGGGTATTTAAGTCGTTATAACGGAGGCCTTAAGGCGGCCTAAAAACTTCGTTACCGGAGTTGACCACTGACTCATACGAACCTACTTACTTACAAGAAAGCCAAACCGTATTGTTGCCCTGGTTCTTCAGCACGGTATCGGTCGCAAAGGAACTGGAGTAGATCACCTAGTTTTAAGACTGTTCTAAGTGATCCCAGCGATCTTACTGAATTTTTTATTTAGACTTTAAAACGCCGCGGTATGTCTTTCTACGTATGCAAGAAAATTTCCGCGACAGTCCGACAGTCTGTCCGACAGATGCTGCATTGCAGTTGGAGCGAGACTGTCGGACAGTTTCCGTGGAAGCTTTCTTGCAGATGGAAAAGTGGACTTACACACAAATAATTTTTTATAAGTACACGCGCGTTGTATTTTACGTGAGTTTTTGACAATGAGTTTATTCGAGCGAAGCGAGCAGTGCCAATTCTTTACGTAGTTACACGAAAGGAGCCTTTATCATAGATATTTTGTCTATAATAAATATTTGTCTATCTGTTCGTTACCTTTTCACGCTCAAACCGCTGAAACTTGGCATGGATAAAGTTTGTATCCAAGGGCATAGAAACATATTCATTATAGAAAAAATTAAATAATCTCGAGGGACCGCGGGTCACACTGCGGGAGTGCAGCTAGTACTCATATAGCTTAAGTCTAAAACACATTACTTAGCATGTCGTTGCAAAATATTGTTGCTGTAACTAACAAGATGAAATTTATGGGCAATAAGACGACCATATAAATAAAATACGCAATGCTTGCTCACTAAATGCTGCTTTACGATCATCCTAGGTGCTTTAGCTCCTGTTTAATACCATTATTTACCTAGGAGGAAACATTATCGATCGAGCGAGCGAAGTGAGCTACGATTTTAGTGGCAAGATTTGATTTGCTTAGAATTGTACAAAGCTCCGTAAAAATGTAGTCAAGACGGAAGTATAACAAGTAAAATGATGTTGTGGTGCCAATATACGATATTTTTTATGACTTACTCTATCAGATAAAAGGTTGCCTGGCAGAAATGGCTTTCAGCGATAAGGCCGCCCATTGTGGTAAGAACTGAACTTGTAATTGTTTTAAATGTTTTGTTTTTGTTAATTTCTTGGTGTACAATAAAGTGTTCATTCATTCATTCAGATACCTTCTAAGAAACTTAAATGCCATTACCTAAATAAAAAAAAAATGTTTACTTATAATAATAGGTACCCCGTGATCCGGGTTTAGTAATTATATTTTTTGTAATAGAAAGTAGATTTAATAATAAGACATTATTAAAAACATTAAAAAAACCTAATTTGTAAACAAATTACGGTTCACAATACGCAAGAGCTAATAAATAAACTCAATTACAAGTAGATAATAACCTGTAACATAATTTTAACGACTTCTAATTATATGTTTCTAATTCTAAGCGTTGGTGTTAAAAAGTCACTAGTTTTGCATTTACATAATACAATTTTGCTTAATTGCTCCCACTTAGTTGCAGAGCTAGTTGGTATGATATACATAAAAGTACCTAATATAGTTTTAATATATTCAGCACACGCAACAACAATGAACAAAAATGCTGCAAAATAGAATGCTACCTATGTTTTTTTTTTAATTAAATAGGTCAGCATTTGACCTCACTCTGCCTGATGTTAAGCTACTGCTGTGAGGTCTAAGATGGAGCATGCTTTATTAGAATGAACTTTGATTTCTCTCCTCTTGATTTGAAGACCCCAATATTGTACTTTTCGGGAAATACAGAGCCTAGAAATGAGTTCCACAATTTGGCGGTGCGTATGAAAAATGTAGACTCAAAACGCTTTGTACGAACTCTGGGAATATTGACTATGTACAAAAAACATACGAGTAAGCCAAAATAAAAGAAAATCAATAAAGACTAAATGCACTAATATTCAAAGCCTAATCTGAATCAGAGAATATCTAATAATGCTACGTAAAGCATGGACACTATTGGACACTCCTTGCCCCGAACCGATCAAGATCCACCCCCCTCGAGTTCTCGACGCGTTCTTTTAGACAAAAATGATACCGACTATACCGGCGTTTGTATCGTGTTTCGTTTAGTGTCCGGGGTATCTATACCAATATTATAAGGAGGAAAGATTTGTTTGTTTGAAATGAATAGGCTCCGAAAATACTGGACAGATTTGAAAAATTCTTTCACCAATATAATCCTACATTATCCCCGATGAACATAGGCTATATTTTATCCCGGGAAAGTGATATTTTCCCGAGGGAACGGGGGTAACACCGCGACGGACAGCTAGTGATAAATATAGCACATGTCAAGCCTGTAGACTGCCAAATCGTGACAAGACTCTGAAATATGAAATTATCTTATTTACGATATTGATTAGCAATATTAATGTATCCCGCCATAAACATTATCTTATAACTATAATAAAGTTTAACCAATTCTAAGATAAAAGTCGTTTAAAATATCAATTTAGGTTAAGCGAGTTAATCCTATCCCGCACACAAATCGCATTAAATTAGAATTAATAAGGGATTAAATTAGTTTCACATAAAACTAAAAGTTTATAAGTCGGTAGCGAGGTCACTGCTTCAAGTTGAAGCATTTTAATTTTGAAAATGGAACTCTTTATCCAATTATACAGTTTACCGTGTAATTGTTCGGTAATTTAGTTGTCGCTTTGCGATCGATTACGGTTGTTATAAATATTGGCAGTTTGCATCGTACGCGATGCGACATGGACGGCCGGTAAGTGGACTAAATTAGGACTTATTGACGATCATGAAAGCGAAACTTTATTTTACAATTATTATCATGGTCAAGTCATACTTCGATAATTTTTAAGTTTTTTTAAGTAAGTAGTTATCTTTTCTTCACAATTCGATGCCGACTACCAAGTCATTTTATTATAAGTAAAGGTGCATTTACACGATGCGATTTTTCGTACGATTTGCTGAACCCCGCCCATTGAACGTGCCGACGAGCGTCGCGCTAACTATGACAAATCGCTTACGATGAGCGTTTAAACGCAAAACGTAAACAGGATCACGACTGTATCCCCAAGGCGCGGTAGACATTCTCTCAGATCTTTTATATTACAGATCCTTTGAAGATGGCTAAGGGGGTAGTCAGAGGCATGTACAAATACATATTTGATACACATCTTGCATAAGTTAGTATTCCATACGTGACAGGTTGCAAGCCCATCGCCACCTATAAGAATGCTAACTGGTTTCCTCACGATGTTTTGATGAGCGTCTACACGTGAAAAATTGTCGTGCGATACGATATCATATGGGAAATCGCATCGTGTAAATGCACTTTAAGTACTCGGACGACATCGTCTTACTTCAGGTAGTCTAGTAGGTAGGGTCGAAAAAGACGACTGATAATGGATGGTCGATAAAAAGAGACAGTCTTTAAAACCGAATTGAAGCTTAATTTCTTAAAACTAACGATGCATCATAGTGAATAAATACCCTTTTCAAAAGGTACGCGCTACTTCATAATGCTCTCTCATGAGACCCTCTAAACAAAAACAAATTATCTTGAGCTCTAATATCTTGTAACACAACTCTTTTAGCCAAACTCTTCAACAATTAAACAATGTTGGAAGCTCCCAACTTATCGGGTAACCATGGAGTCCGTAATAAAACTAATTCACCTTAGGATTTCATACGTGAACAATAACGTGCCTACGCTTGTATCTTACGTGTGCAAGGCATAGGATGAAGCGATTATGTTTTTTATTTGATCTATCTATCTATCTAATCAGCCCACATCTACCCACTGCTGAGTATGGGCCTCCTCATTTTCACGCCACTCTTTCCGATCCTGCGCCAGTCGAATCCATTGCCTTCCTGCTACCGCCACAATATCATCAGACCTGAAATGGCTGGTGGTCTGCCTGGTGTTCTATGACCCATTGATCTAATCACATTTATTTACAGAAACTAAGCTACTACACTATGTACATAAAATACAATATAATTAGTCAAGCTATTTTTTGGCACATAGAATCAGCATTGCAATTCAGCGTGGCAATGCCGCCAGTATTTTGGGCACGCTTCCGACTGGCAGTGACCTGGATTTGAGCTATCTATAGATCGTTTTACGACGATCCTTAGATAACTTGACTGATTCTATTGTATTTTGTAATTTTATGTACATTTTGATCTAATCCATACTATCCATACTATACTATACTATAATATTATAAATGTGAAAGTAACTCTGTCTGTCTGTCTGTCTATCTGTCTGTCTGTCAATCTGTCTGTCTGTCTGTTTGTTACCTTTTCACGCCCAACCTACTGAACAGAATAGGCTGAAAATTGGCATGGATAAAGGTTGTATCCCAGGGAAGGACATAGGCTACTTTTTATCCCGAAAAAATCCCGAGGGACCGCGGGTTACACCGCGGGAGCACAGCTAGTTACCTATATGTGAGGTTTTTGAAGTGAAAACTGCCAAAAAACCTATCAGAAAAGTGTTTGTGAGAGAATGTGTTTGAACTTGACTTGTAGACAATAGACAAATGGAAAAAAAAAAAATTAGGAATTGTAGATAATACGCATACGAAGCGGCAAATATTCATACTTATAAAAAAATCGATTCTACTCGCTATTGCTTCTCCCTTGCAGCCAAGATCGCAAGCTCGGTAAGGGGTAATATTATATCTCATTACGGCAGGTGAAGTTGTGGCCCTCATTACACTCTAATTGATCTGAGAACTGCTGCCAATGAGCTGATGCTTCTCACAGCCTTGTTTTCAACAAAAACTATTAACCTTCTTAGTTAAGTTTGGTTTGGCAATATGACAGTAGCCAAATTTAAAAAAAATACAACACTAGCATAGCACTTCAGGAGTGCCGGCAGAAGTGAAAACTTGAACGGTTCTAAACTTGACAAATAACCCGGTGTCCGTGAGCTGTCACGTGACCTTTTCGAGGCGAATCCAAGAATTTGTTGTCATTGTCGAAATGTTTAAATAATGATTGGATGTAGAGTTTTTTTAACTAAAACCAACCTCATTGATCGAACATGTGAGAGTACCTATTCTCAACAAAAAATTAAGCCAAAATTCAGAATGATCGTAGCACGTTCTTAATTTGAATTAATTTATTCCATTTTCGTATCTTGTATTCCATATTCAAATTAATTCCTTTCCCTGCATGCCGGTCGGGTTACCAATTTGCCAGCAAGATGTTCACCATTAACCTACGCCTTGCCTTATTTAGAGAATGTGGGCTTGTCTGCCATTATTTTATAAAATCCAATTATTTTCAATCCATATCCCAAGAGTAGGAAATACGCGACGTTTGGTTATTATTGTTTAGATATCCATTTAACACGTGCAAGATATCAGAAAAAAAGTCAGAAAAAGCCTATTCGAGCCTTCATGTTACGCAACTTTATAAAACAAGCTGTGTGGTCGGCCGGTCGTCTTTTGTTTAGCCAAAGTCAACATCGTTTGGACAATCTATTGTATCTACTGTTTTGAAATGTGCGCTTTCCGGTTTTTTCCATTCTGGCAATGTTTATTTTATTGACAAAGACGTAGTATGCTAATCAGCAATTCCATCACAACGCTATCGTACGATGCTAATAGAAAATCATAAATGCTCTTAGCTGACTGAAGTCTTTATCTCCCGCCCACTTAGAATATTCATAATATTGATACACTCGTCTGTTCAGTGTTGCCACACATCGCTCATCTGTCAAAACATTGGCGCCACTTCAGCAAAAAATGGCGCATAAAAACGATTGACTGTCGTAAAGGTACAGTTTTTGCAGCAAGGCTCAAGTATTGATAACTTATAACTTTTTTGAATCTGTTTTATGCCATTTTATGATTATCCTTTTTATCGCATGATTGTTCTGTTAATAATTGCTATAATCGTGATTATCAGCTTCCACCGTGAGATTAGTTTCTCTAATTTCATATTGACCGTTATAATATGAATCTTTAGACATTTCGCTTCAATCGAAGCTAATTTAATACAGCGCTTAATTACTCCAGATTTATTACTCTGTTAATGAATGTGGTAGATAATTCCATTTTAACGGTCCCGATTTGCCAATACCCCTTCATTCATTACCACATTTTGCTTTGTCACTCTTTGTTTTTCTGAAAAATCATCGTTCTGAATACGAATCGAGTTTTTTAGTGTTCGAAAATTAATGTCGAATCATGATAGCGATTGCTTTCGTTTTAAATTAGGAACGCCGGCGCCCTTGTTCTAGCTCGCTCGCTAATGAAGATTTCGTATACAGCCGTCCTTTTTTTGTCAGCCATATCTGTTTGTTTTGAGTTCACCGTCAATTTATTTTCCAGTTTCAAATTAGCCGTGTGCGAGCACCGGGCTGTTGTCGTCTCTCTCGTATGGCGGGGACAAGTGTCGCTGTCTCTGTCTGGCGCGTCACTGAGTTTGTTTTGTGCGTGATGCGCCCCGCCCACGCGGCACGGGTCTCTTTGACCGGTAGTGTTGCGAGTCGTTATCTATTTTTTCCGTCGGCCGATGTGTGTCCGGCCTAATATTTGAGTAGGTTGAAAAAGCAGTTTTGTGTACAGTGGGAGGTGCAGTCTGGTTTATTGCCCGCCATTCGACTGGCTTGCATACCAAGTAGGTGACTATTGTTAGGGGATTCAAGATAGGTAATCAACCAGAGCTTACAAATCCTTTCGTAAACTAGAAACTAAACTTGATAACTGGAACAATTAGAGAAAATCTGGTAAAAAGCTAACTAGGAACAGAACCTCAAGATCTGTTATCCCAAAGGCAGGCTTAACATTCGCTCAGATCCTTTGAAGATGTTCAGTAGTCAGAGTCTTTTAGACATCATGCCCACACTTTACAGAAGCAATCCATACGTGACAGGTGGCAAGCCCATCGTCGCATAACAAATAAGAATTAGGTAGAGTCTAAGGCCAAGCTGCTTTGCCGTTTTCACTATTTACTACTCCCCATTTCCAGCACTCTATCAAATAAAACAGTATTTTTACAGTAAAATAAAATATATCCGATCATATAACAATAACTGGGGAGTAAAGCAGGCGGTTGCGTGAGCGACAATCGCCCAGATCGCGACCAAATCGCATCTACACACGACATTACTAGGGATGCAGGGGAAGAAAAGCCGGAAACGTGATACTGAATAATTCATTAAAGCCGGACTAGCACGAAAGCATTAGCTCGTTTTATTGATCGAAAAAATAATTGGATGAGAAAAAATAAAAATTGTGTTCGGCTTCGTTTCAGACAAGAAACTTGACTGATTTAAATGAATAAATAAATAACCATTTATTTCAGGCAACACAGAATTTGAACAAAATTTAGTCTAGCTCATTTTAGTGATTTAGGTAGGTACTTAATTTTTAAATATATTTTTTCAAATTTAAATTAAATATGAATAGCTAAACTAATTGCGTGGTGGCAATTTATAACAGTGAAATTCAGTGAATATTCTGAGGTCTGAATTTTAAAGCCGGACTCTACCGGCCAGTGTTGGCTATAACCGGTTATTGTGATTTGAATCCGGCTATTCCTTAGATTATAGACCAATCCCCTCTCTAATCTCGACAAATCATAAAAAATACGAACTAGCTCTTATTAGCGGCGATATTTCAGGAGAAAATCTGAAACGCAAACGAGCACAAAACCAAAATGGCTGACTTTAGGACAAATTATGTTTGAAGGTTTTGCTCTAATTGAGCCTGTTTTATGAGGTTTTCGTGGGACTTACGCTTTCCTTTCGTGATTTCAGAAAAGTGAGAATGTATATTTTCTACGACTGGTAAGAAGGCACCTTTTATTTAGGTACTGCCGAGTAATAAAAATCAAAGTACGTGGACAAGAAAATTACCAACACTAAAACAAAAAAAATCTAAGCAAGTTACTTCACCCCATATTGCAAACATTTAAACTATCCATCCAAAAATAAACATTTAAAATAACTAAAAATAAACGGCGTGCAAATTCAATTAACAGACATTTGCGTCAATATTTTTATTGTCTGAATTCAATTTCACGCCACGCAGCACCTAAACGGTTAAATCTTGCGCATCAACCGTTGCTGCTATTACTCCTTCTAACAAAGAAAACATACAAATAATAGCGCAATGGAAAGATTGCAAGGGAGATTATCGAATCGAAAACCATTGCTGCTAATGATCCTATTAAGAAATTTTGGGTGGATTAAAAAGCGCAATGGAAAGGGTGGCAATATTTAAATTGGATTCATTCGACTGTATAACCATTGGTGCTAATGTTTATCACAACTATTGCAGATTAGAACTAGGGGAGCAATGGAAAGGGTGATTCTCTGATCTACAAGGGTTGCGCTTTGCAAGTCTTATTTAAACAAGATTTCACGGACTTACAAACGTTTTTTTTTTTTAAAGTTTAAATGGATTGGCAAACTTTTGCTACACCATTTTGAATAATTCTCATTGTGTTTCTCAACTGAAACTTGGGATGATTTGATGCGGTAAGTTTTGCAACTATGTATGTATAAACCAGACATCATAAAACTTTGTACAATATGTTAGTAACACTTTTATTTCGATAGAAGAAACTCTACCTACTGAGAGGCAAATTTTTGCAACAAATTTTTCTATTATTTGATTGCAATTAGATTTCTGCAAATTCTTAAATGCCAATTTTTTCTTATCATCCAATTCTCAATCAAAATAGAGCAAAATAAGTAAATTAAAAGTAAATAAGCACCCTAAAAAGTAACATTCATGACTTCCGGTTTTATAAACAGCAATACCACATTCTCAATTCAAATAAAAAGAGTCTGTCAATGTATCAATACAGAAGTTTATTTTCCTCTCAAATAAATCTATTGACACCTTCACAAAAGGGCGGGACCGCACCAAACGCGGGTAGCTAGTGACTCGGAAAATAACCAAAGAGTGTGCCACAGTGATAAAGAATAGCTGGTTGAATTCTAAGTCAAAATTATTTCAATTGAAATCATTTTGGGATTCAATATTTTGATTTTAATGTTGCCTAAAATATAAAAAACCGTAGGTAGAGACAATTCTAGGAAAAATGGTCAAATTCATGAAGTCAGCCTCAAGATTTTAACAGTTTTTAAAAGTAGGTTTATAACTGTGTAACAAATAATGGCTCATTTCAAAACAATATCTACCATAAATTGTTTTTACGAAATAATAAATTGACAGTTGTGAGACTATTTATTCATAAGCTGTATTATTATTGTAATGATAAAGATCTCTGCGTAAGAATTATGCAAAAGATAAGGACATTTTTAAGAAGAATCAGACAAAAAATTAAGCCAGAGTAAAGTTGACCATGTGTTTCCCAGCTACACTATTTTAGCTGCGTCTCCCTTCAGATTCAGTAAGTTTTATGTTGTTCGTTGACAAAGAAGCCATTGTTGGGGCGATTGCAATAATAGTGTACGACAGGGTTTATACTTTATAGACTCGCGGGATTAATTTGGTGGTAGAATGAATTCGAATTTCGAACGAATCGAAAAGCGCAGTTGTTTTTTTTTTTATAAAAAAGTCGACTTCTGTATTTGATTGTATTGGATAAATGCAATGCAACGCATTAGCATAGCTTTGGTCAGCTATTTATTAGCTATTAATTTGGACAAAGAAACTTGATTTTATTATGTTCTATATTGTCGATTGCGTTCTTTAACCTAACTGTATAAACCCTTCCAATCTGGGTGTAGTTTCCAAATAGGATTTATACAAAAGCTCAATTTCGTCAATAAAAAATATGTCCCTTTTTAGTTTACTGTCGCAAGTGTTCACAAGTGCTCCCTGTTTAGCAAGCGTTCACTAACAAAGTGATCATAATTCGCGCCAGAAAGATGTTCAGCCAATCATGAATCATTGGGTTAGATACACTCACGTGTTCTCAGTGTCACTTTTTTAAGTACTGTTATTTTCAGTGCTGGCAACATTAGAGAAAAATATAAATGTCAATAATAAATCCAGATATTGAAGGTGATTTTTTAACATCGAATTATGTGACTATTAACCTATTCGCACACTTGTCGGCGCCGTATGCGTCGCAGTTATTTTTCTATACAAAAAATGCTAATGACGTCCGAAAATGCGGCTTACTTCTGACGTCAGCAGCATTTTCTTTATTAAATAGCGTTGGGTTGTGCGACAACCCTAAATCAATCCCTTTTAAGGGAAATATCGGGAAATCTAACTAGATTGTCACATTAAATGCAAATATTAAGTCTTTCATTCTATCTGATAACATCAGAAAAAAATAGACTTTTAGAATGATAAGTTCTTCTTTGGTAATATTTTGCGAAGTTTTTAACTTTTTATAATCTTAAGGTAAAAAATCGCTTAAAACAGTCCGAGAAATACCGCAAATCGCAAGCCAAGATCACTGTCATCTTATTAACATCTAAACATACCGATTTATCTCGTATAAACAGAACAGTTGCGAATGTTGCAATCTCGTATCTTCGATCTCGATCTCTCGCCGGATTTAGCTCGGGACTGAGCGATCTCCGGATCTTTGGCTCAACTCTACGGAGCACCGAACTCTTTAATTAACGTTTTTGTTTTAGAATGTTGAGTTGGATTTTTTTTTTTCTTTTGGCCGTTGCAAAGATAGTAAGTTCGTATGAGTCAGTGAGCAACTCTGTAGCGGAATTTTTAAACCACTTTATGGCTACTTTTTATTACTTATCTTTCAATCAATATTTTTCTACCTACTCAAGCGCTCGTCGTGCTTGCTTAGTTCTTGATCGTCGAAGTTAAGCAACGTTCGAAACGGTCTGTAAGTGGATGGGTGACCGCCAGTAGCATTTCTGAGCGCTTTCATGATTTGGAGGGCACGTTAAATTGTCGGTCCCGGCTATTTAGTCGTAAAGCCGTGACGGAGGCCTTAAGGCGGCCTAAAAACTCCGTCACCAGTATTGGCCACTGACTCATACGAACTTACTTATCTACTTAAGTACCTACTTGAACATAGTTACTTACTACTAGTTAATCACTTTAGTTTGATCAAAATGGCCGAAGCTTCACTTCAGTCATTTTGAACGTTTTTCGTGTTCGCTCCGTCGGATGCAATTTATGTAGGTACAGTCAGCAACGAAAGTCGATTCACAGTCTGATTTCTAACATTCCATTTATTTTATACTAGCTGCGCTCCCGCGGTGTAACCCGCGGCCCTCAGGATTTTTCCGAGATAAAAAGTAGCCTATGTCTTTCCCTGGGATACAACCTTTATCCATGTAAATTTTCAACCTAATCTGTTCAGTGGTTTGGGCATGAAAAGGTAACAAACAGACAGACAGACAGAGTTACTTTCACATTTATAATATTAGTATGGATTTATAAAAAAAAATAACTTTTCCTAGAAAATTAACATGGGCTGGCACTTATCCTTCAAATATTTGTCAAAACATTGGTCATAATTTTTTATGTGATAAACCACACATATTTCATTGAGAAATGAAAAGTCTTATCAATTTTTTCGATTCCGACGGGATTCAAACCCGCGAAGATCAGACGATCTTCCTAAAGCCGGAGAGTAGGTGGTTTATGGCGGTTCGGCGACACATGATTCCAGTATAAGTAGAGCTGCGTGTTGTATGTGTTTGGTGGTGGGTGAGGGTTCTGTTTAAATTGGTGTTGGTTGGAATGGTGCGTTTGAGCTGTGTTTCGATAGTTTGATGTATGGCGGTCGGGGTCTGGGAGCTCTGGTTTCTGGTCGGTGTCAGGGTTGTCACTCGGCTCGCGGTTTCTGATATTCAACAGGATGCGATAGTTACATTGTATAACTATATACTTAGTAAAAATCGGTGTGATAAATTAGAAATACCTACAGTTTGTCACAAATCGTGTGATTGAGCGGTCGTCTTCAACCACATTGTTCACTGCGATAGTGATGATTGGGGTCAATCTTAGTACTCCCCCGTTTTACCCGTATTACACCTCGAAAGCGACACGATTGAAGAGTTTCGCCAATTGGCCTCTGAACATAATATCTCCAACTCCGGAAGCGCTAGCAGATGCTGGTTTTTTCTACACTGGTTTGGAAGACAAAACTGTATGTTTCTACTGCGGTGGCGGTCTCAATAATTGGGAAGCAGAAGACGATCCTTGAATGGAGCATCTGCGATTGCTCGGCCTATGGTGTCCTTTCGTGACTTTTAAATTTAATAAAAAGTGTTCGTTCTATAGCAATAAGGGAAGTAGGTAGGTACGAGTAGGTAATTATGATAACTGTTTGTAAATAAAATATAAAGTGTTTTTCTGAAATGGTTATTTTATTTTATAATGACCCCAAGCTAACGTGCTTATACAATCTTCAGGGCAAATGTACCTTTTATCATCATTACCGGATATCACTTTTTTTCTTACAATTTTCGTGTAGACATTATGTTTAACACTAACAAATGTATGCATGTTATCAAAGAGTTTAAAATCGAGATCAAGGGCTTGCCTGTAGTTTTCAAAGTTTAATTTTCGAACAATTGCAGCAGATGTGCCTTTATTTTTCTTGATAGTCAAATCACCTTGTAATATGTAACTGTACATTTTTGATCGCAGACCAATAAACTCTTTGATGATGCGACCATTGCTTTCATCTTTCATTAAACCGACCACCTTTTTATTGACTAAAGGTAGGTTGTAGACATTGTCTTTTGGAAAATCAGAGGTGTCAAATCTTGCTTGTAAATCGCATTTGATGTCGTCATAAAAGTTGTCTGTTTTAATATTGTATATGAAGGAATCGGTATCAGTGTAAAGTAGTTCTATATTTTGTTTATATTTAGGTAGTATATAGGAATAGTGAAATTCGTACATGACATATTTTGAAAGTTCCAGAACGGTGAATCCAATGTAAATGGGTTTATCATAGGTTATTTTTGTTTTATTCATCTGTACCGCTACTAGATCCTCAGAGAAAATTATAGAGCTATGAAAATTAGGAAGAGAAATATATCTCTCTGCTCCATATTTACATTTACGTTTTGTTTTCTGATCATTCCATCTACCGCATAGTTTCACATCAACCCTTTTTCCAACATTTTCTATGGTTTTACCGAAAATTGAGTTGTTCATGAGTTTATAGAAATCCTTTTCAAATGAGTTTGCGGCTGCTTGTCTTTTTGCAGTGTTCAAATCTATGTAAGATCTCAGCCATGGAGACTGTTGATAAGATAAAATTCTATGAATTTTTTTGCAAACTAATCCATTTTCAATACATTGTTTCAAGTACATGTAGTGAATTGTGTAGTTTTGTTTGTCGTTGAGAGTGAGCAATAGTTTCTTGGTTTTACCATTAGGTGGAACTTTTGTTTCGGCGCAAAAAGGATAGTCATTGTGCAGGTCGTGAAGAGAATGCGGATATTCCAAGTCCACCTCTAAAATGTAGCCTATATCTGAATCAGATCGCTGAGCGAGAATGTCGAATGTTTGAATTTCACAATCACTCAACCAAACAAAGTTGGAAAAAGGTAGGTTTTGACGCATAGCATGGCCGTATAGATTATTAACATCCAAGTACATTATAAAATTACTTTCCTGCGTTCGGTTCATTATTGCAGCGGTGGGATCTATAAATTTATTATTAGATTTTGCATATCTTTTCGAAACTTGACTGATCCCACCCCGAATACCGGATTGTATGAATTGAATCATTTCGTAATCAGTGAGAAGTTCAAGATTTACACCAGTCTCTTTTAACATGGCATCCCACGAGAGGCCGGGTGCCGTAAGATATCTGCACGGATCCAGTTTATACGCAGCTAAACAAATACTGCGAAAGTTTTCAAAAACTTCAACCAGCAGCAAGACATCTGTTTTGAGATATAAATCAGAGTATTCTCCCAACGAGTGACATTTAAATGTTTCCCATACCCTTTCCGCGTGTAGATAATCATGATCGGATACATGAGTTTGAGTTAGTTCACTGTAAAATAACTCTTTACGAGGTAAGGAATTTTCTTCAAGCTTTAACCAAGAATCAATGTATTCGTATGGAAATACTCCTTTTCGCATAAGCAGATTCATTTGTTCAGGATTCGGAAAGTAACGAGGAAGTACTTGGAATTGATCAGGTGATAGATTTTTAACCAACTTATCCAAACTTGTCGACATGAATTTGAATGAGTCTACAAAGCGTACAGTAATATTTCTGGAGGAAGTATCACATTCATTATTGAAATAAAGTTTTTTACTGAATGAAATATACTTTTCCTTGTGTTGGGGTATGCATCTAATGTCATCCCCACCTCTAGCAGCTAGTTCTTTGATAAATAAATGACTATCGTATCCGCTCAAATTATGGAAAAATATGGGCACATAGTCGGGCTTTGTATATTTCAAGTTACATCTTGCATGAGCTACACCTCTGATTTTTCCCGTAAAATGACAATGATCGATAACCCTTTCCTCTGTCGTAAGGAAATCTTCCAGACAAATGCAACAACAAGTAGATGATAATAATGTTTGATGTTCTAAAGTTATACTTTCACATGGGATTTCCTTTGAAAAAATTCCCGCGATATGATCAAGATCAGAATAAATACTATCTACAAACTTTTTAACACAATCCTCACCACGATACATGACAAACTTTGATAGTGACTGATCATAGTTACAATGTATATAGTAACCAAAGCTATACGGTACATGTTTGTGAGTGTAATAGGTACTTTTCAGTTCACTCGAGTCTTTGATAGAGCTTAATATTGATTCTGAATCAGCATAAATCACAAACGGAACGGGAAGTTGATGACTCACGTTTTTAAAATGTAGGTATTTGTCTTCAGGTGAAGGCAGTTCGATCAAAGCCTTTTGGCAACCTATTCTCTTGTGAAGTTGAAATTTATCCTCACTGTTAAAGCGCTGCAGACATCCATCACAAAAGTATTGACGATGTTCATGTTTACTGATCTGAGATCTTAACAAACGGGACAAATTTTTTATCCAACAATAGTGTGACTTTTTAGTTTTTTCATCTTCATAGAACAATAGATTCACATGTTGATTGTAGGTTTTCGATGATATAAACATTGGTAATATAATTTTTTTCACATAATCAACACCGTACACGTTCACTTTAATCTGATTCAACACCTCAAAACGTTTGATGCCCTTCGCGCACACCGGTAGAGATATTCCTTCCGTTTTCAAGACTGTCTCGTAAGGTGGATATGAGGATAAACGATTCAGCTTCGATTTGGTTGGATAAAGAGCGCTCACTACAGCCCAGAAGAAACATGCGTCATCATTGTTTTTTACGTTTATGCAAGCAAATTTCCGTTGTATCCAAACAGGAAGCGGTGTGTAAGAGTTACCTGCTAGCGGGGTGTGTTTATTAATATTCACTTCTAAGAATTCAATTTTTTCCAAAGCCCATCCACTGTCCTTTTCTTGAAACTCTTCACACTTTCGCAGGATACTGGAACTTATATCTTCATAGAATGAGGATAGATCTGAAGAGAGGTCCAAATTCACATTCTTCGTGTTGAATGATTTTAAATCTCTGATTACCTCTTCTTCCGTATCACCACCGGCGACATCCTTGACAATTATCACAAATGTACAGAACAGTTCCAAGTTTGTTTTGATAAGCTTATAGGTTTGCAACTCGAGCTTGAGCAACTGCAGCACCTTTGTCGACGCTCCAGCCAAGTACAGCTTGGGGTCTAATATTGTCGAGGACCCGTTGATTCTGTAAGACACTATTCTACACTGAAACGCTGAATCTATAATATATGTAAAGTAATCACCCGAGTCTTGTTTACATAACAGTTTATGACGTTTCGTTCTAGAGTGAACGATCAACTGATTTTTTTCAACTTTAACATTACAAAAAGGACACTCGTACATTATTAAAAAAACAAATTATCCACGCCTTGGGGATACCTACAGTAGTCGTGATCCTGTTTTTTTTTACGTAAATTAAGTAACTACCTCACTAGAGAAAGATAGCGCGACCTACTGATTAACAATTTGTTAAATATTCCTATATATAACTTATAATAATGTGGGGGTGAGATAAGAGAAACAATGTAATTGTGGTAAGAATAATTTATTTCATAATACTTATATTAAACATGAATAAAACAAGTACTCTAAAGCAAAACACTTAATTTCAGCGTCTACAAGTGAAGTTTGATCATAGATACTCTCCATGAGAAGGGAGGCTTCGTACAATGTTTTCACTTGACTAAGCTTAAATCTTTTCCTAATGAAGTTTAAACGATTTTCATAGTAAAATTTAGATCTATGCAATTGTTGAAGACGCAAGTTGAGACAATTCATAATTTTACACAAGCACCACCATTCATCTTTGCACAATCGCATCAATTGAGCTCCAACGTAGATTACAATAAAGTTTTTTTCCACTTCTCCTTGTATATTTATAAAAGTTATCGCTTGCTGTTCCGTCTTCAATGGTGGAGTGGAACCATTCTTGAAAAATGCTGATATATCTGTCACGTTATCATCCGTGAATATCGCCTCCCATTCTTGTTTAGTCAGCACTAAGCGATTACTTAAATTGATGCAGACGTCCAATACCGCATTAACCTGATCCGATGGTTTCAAAAATGTCGTAATGCACGGTATTGTGCTTGAGCCGGTGTGGTACGCTTGTTTCCAAAGTTCAAAGTAAAATTGTGGGATCGATGGAGCGTACGAAGGTAACAAACAACACATCTTGCCAACGGGGTCGCTAAAGAGGAACTGAACTGAACAACTACTATTCCAGAACAGATCAGACCGCTTAACAGGATCAGAACAGACCGGTTCGTATCAGTTAACAGATACCTATACTGAGGAGAGATCGTTATAACTTTCTGTTAATTTGTTATTTTTCGAACTGATTTAGTTAGAATACTATACTCAAATAGTGAGTCATTTATGATTAGACAGTAAGCAGTGGTATCATTCGGTATAGACTTTTTAAACTCCATCTCCAGTTTGATATCGATAGCACCACCGCCGCCGCCACCTGAGCGAAGAGAATCAATTTGTCTGGAGCAGTCGATGATGATTAGGGGAAATTTTGTTTTGAAATGAGGTGGGCCTACTTGAACATTAGAATTCTTCGTAGCGTAGTATTCCCTTTTAAAGTTGATAAATGCTTGGTACAGAAGCGAGTACACACCCTTTTCAAAATCAGTAGAGAATGAATCATAAGGATAGTACTGAGAATTGAGATAAAGGCGGGCATTATAAAAGTTGGTGTGATCAAATAAACTTTTATCTTTACTCGCGTCATTATTGCGTGCATGTTGAAATCCGAGTATAATGAAACGTGGTTTTTCCAGCTGAGTGCTAGTTTTCACTGTCCAAACATGTTTTTGCGCGCTTGGTAACACGGGGTACTCGTAAAGATCCCACGTCCTGAACGCTATCGGAATCGGGGTGTTACCTTCCACATACTTCAGCAGACGGAGCTTTTCTTTATCTGATACTTTAATGATGGGCATCCGCCATAAAATGCGGGTTATGTTTATTTCAATCTTTTTAGTGATATCCTTGAGGATAGCACAGTTCAAATTTGTAGAACTGCGGTTCAATATCAATTCATGCTTCGCGTTCACAATCACCTTGTTGTAGTCCTCAGCAAAACCTAACAGGTGACGAAGTGGAATAGTGAAACAGAAATCTCCATCAGACTCTTTGAAACCGCTTAAATTCCACCCGCTATTTTCCAAGGCTTTACTCTCTTCCTCGCCGTAAGATGCGATTCCTTTCATTGTAGTGGTGACACCACAATTCTTCGTCCTATCAATCTCTACACCGTTCAATTCATATCTTATGTCTTGAAACAGATGCGCTGGTGCATTATTGATGAAAGAAGAGTTTTTGATATTTCCCTCAACTATGAGTTGACTCTCGCACGGCAGAACTATAGCATCCTGATTGTTAATGGGGATACGTATTTCATCATTGTTTTTATACGATTCATTGAAGGGTGTGTACGAGTGATACTCGATACCCTCAATGCTATCATCGAAGAGCACACTCTCCCCAATATTTAACATTGACGTCATTTTTTTGTTATAATAAGCGAAATCCTAGAGATTGTAAAAACAATATGTTATCTTTTGTTAATCTTGAACTCTTTTTTATCCGGTCTTGTTGTTGTTGATGGATAATGTTGGATATCAGAGCGGCACCGGTTTTGGAGGGTTTCTGAGATGTTGTCTCAGTCGTGTTATTGGAAAGACTAGAGCTGGAGTGTGATTCACCCTTCACTTTATAGACAATCATTATGTCACCTTCCTGATGTGCAGACGAAGTGATATATTTTCTTTTCTGAAATTAACAGGATTTCCCTGTTCGTTCACTATGCGCACTTGAAGATTCTGTATCGTGTTAACCTTCAGCGGTAGGTAGACAAGATGTGGAGGACACTCGATGATTTGATAGCCAGGCGGTACCGATGGTGTAAACTCGTGTAGCACGTGTGATGGTCTGTTGTTGACGAATGAACCTCGTATAATGCTGCACTCGACTCTTATAGAATTAGTGATGAGTATATTTATCGGTTCATTTGATATGTGAATATGCTTTTTAGGTAGCATTCTTTTAGAGAAACCGAATATGCGTCCAATACTGTTTTCTTTCTCGAAATGTATGTCATAGCTATGGGAATAAAACATGCATTTCATAGTGTTTGTGTTGGCTTCCATTTCGATAAACTTGCTCACATCATCACCCGCATTCTTGGTAATCTCCTTATTCAAAAATTGTATAATGTTTTCAAGTTCGTAGGAGCCTTCAGGAATTTCAATAATCTTATCTCCATAGTGAAACAGATTATTGCTACTGTCCACATTAGGTATTGAATGAAATGTTTTAAAATAAATCAGGGCACATTCATACTCACCTTGACCCAGTTCTAGAGATGGAAAAAAGTCAGCATTCAGCGTTGATTCGTTACCGCTCAGGGATATGGTAAAAGACATTATCGTTATACAACGTGAGAATGTTAAATGAAACGCTTTATTCATCCCAACATTTATATAGGTAGGTATTTATTTTATTTATCAAACATATGATCGCAAACATTCGATAGGAAACGTAAACATAAGTGTCCGCAGTTATATTTCTTAGCTTTCTGAACATTATTGTAATTGTACACTATATCGGCAGCATTAACACCGCCATTCGACATATAATCGAGAAACTCTTGTGGAGGTCTTAAATCTCCATAACTGTCAAAGTATTCACAGTGTCGGTCTCTTTTCACGTACGTCACCCAATGCGTTCCAGGCCCTTGTGAATCGTCTAAATTGACGATTCCCGTCTCACACCTCCATGGTTTCGACTCATTCAGTCCTCTGTTAAGTAGATCATCTCGCATAAACACACCTCGAAAATGAGGTATTTTCAGTTGTTTAGCATACTTCACTAGTTCACAGTCAAGGAGGGCGCGATTCGGCAGGGCTATATCTAGTTTTTTTGATACGGTGCTAGATAAAGACCCATTCCTTTTTTGTAAGGCGCCATGTACATACCCCGCCCCAAAGCATGCGGGATAGAGTCTTTCGCGTTATTCGGGTTTTTCTTTTGAACCATTTCATAAATATTTTTGGCTGCGGTTGTCACCCCGCCGGCTAGAGAGCCCGCAGCCGCCAGCGCTCCGAGGATCGGTATCAATGGTAAAAACCCACCTTTTTTCGGTAGCGGTATAACTCTCGGTTTTTTCAAGGGGTGGCGCTTTACACCATTGTGTTTTATGGTATTTCTAGCGGCTTTTATAGCAGCATTTATCAATTGTTTGTTGGTAGGCATGCTGTTCTTATTCAAAGTGTGTTTTTTTACAGCTTTACGAGCCGCCGTTATGACATTCTTGAGATCC
The DNA here is from genome assembly GCA_963565295.1 of Epirrhoe alternata. Classification (NCBI taxonomy): domain Eukaryota; kingdom Metazoa; phylum Arthropoda; class Insecta; order Lepidoptera; family Geometridae; genus Epirrhoe; species Epirrhoe alternata. The sequence continues at coordinate 4,088,929 of OY751397.1, read as the reverse complement.
AACCCCATGCCACGCTTCACTTTATACTTCATTATTTTGTTGACTCCGAGAGCTAATAATCTTTCAGGTAAACTATTTGACTCGCGCCAACGTCTTTCTGCAGCTGTTGCCAGCTCTAAATCAGCTCTATGACGATTCTCTAACGATGTATTCTGCTGAGCGTATGCAATGTCGTGTAGTTTACACGCCTCGTCCAAAGGATTGATACCGACGTCGCCTCTGTTTAAGCGTTTCTCCAATTTCGTTCCAGGCCCGCAATAATTATAACCAGGCAGATGCAGCTCAAAGGGTAAACGATTAATGAGTGTATTAACCAAACCACTTCCTACCTTGATAGAAGCTTTCCGATGACTGAAACGATTTCTATGTTGTACAATCATCTTATCAACAACTCATAATAAAGAGTTGATGACGATCGCACTGTTGTTGTTATTCTAAGTTACTTAACACGTATGCAGGTACTTTTATTAACACTTTAATGAAAAATGCGGTTCAAGCAACAAACCACAAGCTTATCAGTCAAAGGTTGGGATGTGAATCCGGAAGAAGGCGAGCGCTCTTGTCCCAGACACGGCACACTGCTGCCGAACAGCATAAGATGTTTGGTTTGCGGACCGTCTGGCTGCGGTAAAACTAATCTATTGCTCACCCTATTATTAGAGTCTAAAGGTTTAGTTTTTGAAAACGTTTACTTATATTCAAAATCGTTAAACCAACCAAAGTATATGTTCCTGGATAAAGTATTCAGTCAAGTGTCTGAAATAAATTTTTACACTTTTTCCGATAAAAATGAAGTAGCCACACCGGAAAACGTTCACAACAACAGCATCATAATATTCGATGATGTATCAATGGAAGATCAGGAACCTATTCGTTTACATTTCTCCATGGGTAGACATAAAGGATTGGATTGTTTTTATTTATGTCAAACCTACAGCAAAATACCTAAACAGTTGGTGCGTGATAATGCAAACTTTATTGTTCTCTTCAAGCAGGATGAAATGAACCTTAGACATGTATACGATGATCATGTGAATACAGACATGTCGTGGGATACATTTTTGAAACTGTGTCGAGAATGTTGGAAGGAAAAGTATGGATTTATAGTGATCAACAAAGAGGAGGTGGATATAAACAAGGGTCGATATCGAAAAGGATTCGATAACTTTATAATTCTAGAATAGATATTACACATGTCTAAAAAGATATAACCGATGAAATAATCAAACATTTTACATTACACCATGGACTCTTCTACGATGCAGCAGCAGCAGCAGCAGCAGCAACAGCGGATCTTTGGGGATAAAAAGCTTAAACGTAAACTCATTGAATCTGTGAGGTCTGTGAAAAAGAAAATTAAATCTTTGAACGAAGGTAAAGTTGAATTAGCATCAACCTTGCAGGAAACTTTTCAGCCAATCACAAAACCGTTAAATTCTCTTTTGAAACAAATGGATTCTAAACAAACTAAAACTGAAAATGAGGAAAAACAAATCACGAGTAGCAAAGAGCATGAAGAAAATAATGATCATGATGATGATGATGGTGACGATGATGATAGTAATGATGACTTCATCTTTAGAGATGCTGATGATGATGAATCGGATCCTAACAACTCTACAATCAAACCCGATAATATAAAGGAGGAATTGGATAATTCTCAAGCGAGCGCTAATATCAATCCGTTGGCAAAATCCTATTTGGATAGTGTTGTTATTAATAAAGTGAAAAGAGTACCTTATGGCATACACCTACAATCGGATGGATATCATGTAGGCGACAGCGTCATTGATTTTAACGAAAACCATTTGATAATCAAGAATGTAAAATTCAAATACACCCCAGGACTGATGGAACTTTTATTCAAAAAAGAACCTCAGGTATCACTCATTCAACCGGCAGATGGCGTCAACTATCGTAAAATCATTACAATGACAAATGCACATCGACGAAATTTTTCGTCTGATGGTCAGATACAGGGTGATAGGAGTATCAAATATTCTCAATACATAAAACAATTGAGTCTACCATCTTCCGCGAAAGTAGGCGGATGTGTTATCTTACCATCTTCAGCGAAAAATAATAATAAGAAAAGTTTGCTTATGAAAAAATATACTCTGAATACTGATTTTAAATATTGGGATGATCCTAATGAACTTGTTGATCGACTGCGTCTTCTCATTAGCTCGCAGAATGCTGGCAACAATGCGCATGATAATGAAATCATTGCAATCATTGAAGAATTACAAGAAGCGAACATAATTAAACCGCTTTTTAAGGTATAAACACACTCTTGATGTCTGACGTACCTTCAGTGAAACAATGACCGTGAATAAGTTTGGACGTTATCTGGATAAAAGTGATGCGAAAACATTAAAGCTCACACTCCTAAAGGTTATGAAACATCAAGTTGATTTTGAAAATCGAGTACTTAGAAATGTTAATAAAGGTACTTTGAAGAATGATGCGGTCACTAAGGTGCAGCTTGATGAAGTTTTGAACTTGTGTTTGCTTAAAATTAAGAAAATTTCTCAAACATTAAAGGAAATTCAAAGCAATCGTCTTTCAGAAACCAAAGAACTTCAAAAAGAGCCAGCGAAAACAGTCACGGAGAAAAGAGTATTATGAGTAAGTGGCAGGTCGTTAAGGAACTTCATAAAAATGCTCGTAAAAATTTTCCACGAAGACGTTTTATACAAAAGGGATTGGATGACACCTGGCAAATAGATTTGATTGATATGCAAAAATATTCCAAGTACAATAGCGGATTCAAGTATATACTAACGTGTATTGATACTTTCTCGAAATATGCTTGGGCGCAACCGATTAAGAATAAATCAGCTGACAATGTAACGCAAGCAATGCTGCACATATTGCAACAACAACAAAGAATACCTAAAAACATTCAGACTGATGATGGACGAGAGTTTTTCAATAAAAAGTTTCAGGTGTTGATGAGAAAATATAATATTAACCATTACTCTACATACAGTGTTATGAAAGCATCTATTGTTGAGAGATTTATTAGAACTATCAAAAGTTGGCTCTGGCAAAAATTCGCTTACAACGGTTCTTACAAATGGGTTGGTCATACATTGTCTGACCTAATGAACAGATATAATAATAGAGTACACAGGACAATCAAGGTTGCCCCAGTGACCGTGAACCAAACGAATGCCAACGCTCTCTTATCTAATGTTTACAATTTTATCAAAGTACGACCGAAAGCGAAATATGCATGCGGTGACCATGTGCGGATAAGCAAACATAAATCTGTTTTCTCTAAAGGATTTACAGGAAATTGGAGTTCAGAAATATTTCAAGTGTTGAAAGTTAATAACACCTATCCTGTAACGTATCAATTGCAAGATGAAGAGAAAAAACCAATCCTAGGTGGGTTCTATGAACAAGAGCTACAAAAAGCAAAGTACCCTGATGTCTACCTAGTGGAAAAGGTGTTGAAAAGAAGAGGTGATAAAGTTCTAGTGAAATGGTATGGTTTAAACTCAACTAGTTGGATCGATAAAGAAAACAAAATAGATTAATTATAATGTCTTTATTACATCATCATATGACTACCTAGTACCTACTACTACTAAGTTGAATATAATAAAATTTTAGAAAAGAGTACATGTTTACTACTACTACTAAGTATGAATAAGTATAATAAAATTTTAGAAAAGAATAAGTACATGTTTTTTTTTTTATAATATAATTATAACCTACCTACTTTCGGACAAACAACCGATTGATTAAATAAGTACAATAATTATGTGGTATGCAACTGCTAAAGTTATACAAAACAAATCCCTATATTTTTATCATCTTTCTAGATAGTCCTGAACCCATTTCGCAAATGCCTGTACTTCCACACTACTGCAATGACAGATGCGAGATTTGTTCGAGAAAACTGTATGTCTTGAACAATTTTCTAGACTATACAGGTTAAATGTGTCTATGACCTTCTCTAATTTCGGACAACCGATTGCTTCTATATTGAAGGATGAAAACCCTAATGAATTTAATAGCTTTCGCTCCACACAACCCCCTTTATATAACCAAGTGTATTGGCTTTTCTCGTCTAGATCTTTAATTTTGTCTATGACACTAGTGTAACTCAAGTCAGTAGAACAATTTTTAAATGGTAAACCATGAATGTTTTTTTCACAATAAATTATAGTTTTTGTTTTCCCCATGCTCAATAACCAATCGGGGAGCCTAACATGCATTAAAGTTACTTCTTTCATATAAAAATCATAAATTCCAATTTCTTTATAATAAAGAGTGCTACCAACCTGGAATCCATCAATATCAATTAAAAATCTAGCAGTTGCAAAATCCATTAGGTATACAAAACAAGTAGGTGCACAAACAAGTAAATAGAATACAAAGGACCTCTAACCTAAATCTCTATCCCTGCACCTACGCTAACTAATAATGCGTTTATCAGCAAGTTGCAAACCCGCTCCGAAAAATGTTGGGTGAAACATTCAGGTGGAACTTCATTCAACAGCTGCAGCCACTCATTGATCTCCACATTTATGTTTCCGTACGTGTCTTCCTGATGTGCTGATACTTCCCTCCACAGTTGTATTGCCGAGTATATTTCCGTATCGTAAAACTGACTAGCCTGGTAGATAAATGTTAAGACCAAATTAACATCTCCGTGTATCTTCACTAGCGGTATGGGACGAGTCCATATCTGTAACAACCTATTGGTTGTTATGTGTTGGATCCACTCATTTTTACACTCGATGAGCATGACGTCCACTAAGTTTAGCAGGTTATCATTTTGATTGTTCATGATCAATCACAGACTGCAATTAAAAAACATGCAGTTTTATATGGAGATATAAAAAATATTGTAGGTAGGTACTTAATGATAGCTCAAGGTTGGGGAGGATTTTCTAGCTCCTCGAAATGGATGATCCATGATCTACCAGTGGGTCCTTTGTTCGTCATGTACACATTTGATGTTTGTAAGAACTCAACCATGTCATCATTCATATCATCAAACCTAGAAGGTAATGCGAGGCTGTACCCGTTCTCTATGTTTACAACTGTTTGCATCTTCGATGGGTTAAACTTTGATAAAGTCTTCTTTACCTCGACAATCTTGTAGGGCTTGTCTACTTCAAGATCGCCTACCTTAACCCAGCATCTCTTACCGCAGTTGTTGAGGTTGAATAATGCTTGACTTGAAGATGATGCTGATGATGACATGTTGCAAAAGATGAAAAACACAAAAACTCACAGTCTCTGAGTGCTCTGAAGTTTGATGATCACTGACACAGTCTTTGAGTGCTCTGAAGATTGACGATCGCTTTGACACAGTCTTCGTTTGTGATGGAATAAAGACCACACTGACACAGCCTGGTGCACGATTCGGGATTGAATAAATGCTCCACCGCATTCCGGGTGGTATTTATACAAGCACCCTTGTATCGTTCACATGGGAATACTATTATCTATTAACCACATTAAGATATTAAAACCGTATTTACATTGTTTCAGATATAAAGAAAACCATAAGTAGGTACATAACACTGTCACATGGGAAAAAATATTATCTACTCATATCAACCACATTTATACATATATTAAAACCACAATACTTTTGTAAAAAGGTGCTTACATTAATTTTACTGATAAACGAAACCATAACTTATTATGTGTGTGAACGAACTCCTAAACTAAATTCTTCATTAGTATTTTTTCTAAGCAGGCTGTTCTATCGATTTCACCTTTTTTTAGTTTTTCCAACTGATCATAACACCAGTTTACCACACTCTCAAGTGTGATCTGATATTGCTGACATGCTTCACTTAGAGGATAGGGCGTTGTAGAAGTAGTCGTAGTAGTAGCAGCAGTAGCAGTAGTACTCGTAGTAGTAGTAGTAGAGTTTACTAACTCTGTCTCAGTCAATGTTTCTATTTTATCCGCTTCTTCATCTCTAGACATTGAATTGTGAGCATGACGACGATGATTAGAACTATTAGTTCTGAACCCTCTTGGTACTTTTACAGTAATTTCTAAGCCTCTCTCATCTGTAAACTTCTGCTCGTACATATCAGATGACCAAGTTTGTTGCAAGTTATTTGTTACTCTACCACTTCGCTTTACGCGAGTTTTGGTGTAGTGTGTGACTTCCAATTTAAACAGCAATAATCTACTATCTCTATCGCATAAACGTAAATTTAGCTGTTTATTTTTTTTCATTTCACCACTTCGCACGGTGATCATCACATTCTTTGATTTTCTAAGAGGAAAATCGAAACGGTTTTCATATATTAAATCCTCACTGTAGTTGTCTGCATAAAAGTATAATTTCATCAACCAATTCTTAAGAAACAGCTCTCCATCTAATAACGTAACATTCTTCAAAATATAGCTATTACTCACGCTGCATAGATCACGCAAATCTTCTTGTATTGATTGTGAAATGTTCTTCTTGATGATTGAGTACACTCCATTCTCAACGGTATGCTGTTGGATATGGAACACAATTGTCCACGGTAAAATACTTGAAAATAACATGACTAATTGCGCACACACAACACCGTTCTTCTCCAGCAAGAAGCTGTATGAAGTGAATTTTCCAATTGAACAGCATCCAGATATCTAAACATAGATTTATTATCAATTACTCATTTCCTGCAAATCCTTTGTTTCATTCCCTTATCAAATCAATATATTATTTGCACTGATTTTTTCACTATTAACTAATACAATGTAACTATCGCATCCTGTTGAATATCAGAAACCGCGAGCCGAGTGACAACCCTGACACCGACCAGAAACCAGAGCTCCCAGACCCCGACCGCCATACATCAAACTATCGAAACACAGCTCAAACGCACCATTCCAACCAACACCAATTTAAACAGAACCCTCACCCACCACCAAACACATACAACACGCAGCTCTACTTATACTGGAATCATGTGTCGCCGAACCGCCATAAACCACCTACTCCGGAGTGCCTTCAACCGCTCGGCTACGGAACCCACTGACGTCACAATCTAATTTTTGATAACCTCATATTTATTAAGCACCGGTTATTGGTCATAATGTTACAGATTTTGGAAATATTGACTTGTGAAACTCCGGCCAGGTGGAGTGACGATCTGCGAAAGGCTGCTGGCAGAAGCTGGATGCGTCGAGCCGAGGACAGGGCGCAATGGCGCTCATTAGGGGAGGCATATGTCCAGCAGTGGACTGCTATAGGCTGATGATGATGACTTGTGAAACATCAAATGTTAAGCGTCTCTCGTTGCTGAGTGTACCTCTTTGAGTTCACGCTCGTTGGCCGAGAGGAACGACTAAAATAACATGTTTTCGGTTCTAAGTGTAGTTTTTACATTGTTATTATTCTTAGCGGTAAATAATGAATTCATCAACATAAAGTTTTAAAGCTTATTTGAGATGCTTGAGATAATTTGATGGTTTTTATTGCCTTATGAATGTTTGCTTGTGGGATTATGTTTCTCATTTTGGAAATGAGATTGTCGTAATGAGATTTCGGTTAGATTTTATCGGATCTATTCGTAAAATTAGCAAAAGTAATGATTTGGCTAAGAAGCTAAGATGTTATATTCTTCTTTAAGGACATACAATATCACGTGGTACCATGTCCTCAAAATGTTACATTTCTATTTACATATTCATACGTTACATAATCTATATTTCTAGTTTCTTGTAACGTAAGCAATTTTTTAAGGGCATAAACATTTTAGTAACCAATTCCAGCTAAGAATGAATGAATGTTTTTCAGAAGTCAGAATTAGCTGTCAAAATGACATTGACAGAAACATGAATAGTCACAAAAAAGAACATACAAATTCAAAATAAGAATTCCAATTAAACCCATTGAGCGACATTTAACGAGCTGTCACTCGGTCGAGCGGTAATGAATGGCGACGGCCGCGCGCCATTTTTCAACGATGTGTCGCTGAATACGAAATCGCAATTAGGTACCGACTGACATGCTATTTGTTACTGTTTTATCTAGATTTTGTAACAAGTTGGATTGGACGACTTTGAAGTAATGTTCTAACATTTTACTGAAGATCCGACTAATATTGTCAATCTGATAGTTTGTAAATACCTAATATGTTTGTGTTTCAAACACAAGCATACATGATTGTGGACCGATTTGGATGAAACTTGGATTACTTAGATATACATTATAAGCCTGGAATTACTTGTAGTCTATTAAATAATTACGTTTTAAAACTAAAAGAAAAACCGACTTCAATGTTTGACTCTACACACGGCGTGACTCAGGGAATCAATAAGCCATCCATGAAAATCGAAATAAGAAAAAGAAATCAAATCGGCAGATAATGCTTAGGCTCCACCGGCGTCTAAGGATATTAATTACCACAACTGCATACATTTTATGTCAAGTTTCGCGGCACGTGAGTTCCTGGCATTAGTAAATTGTCAATTTCACATAATGCATAAAGAGTCTTAGACTTATCTGTCGATTCGATTTACAATGGCTAGGTGGGAAGGTTTTTAGAGTTTTACGGGAAAACTAGCAAACCCTCAGGAATAAAATTTATATGGGACCACCTCTGGAGTATACCCTTTCAAACACAAAAATAATTTTGAAAATCGGTCCACAATTGGCGGAGTAATCGCGTAACATGATACAAAAAAAAAAAACATACAGGCGAATTGAGAACCTCCTCCTTTTTTTGAAGTCGGTTAAAAAGCTCATACCGCGCAAGAAAAACTTCAGGCGTTACTGATAAATAGGTAAAATTAGATTGTTCTAATGGCTTTAGGCTTAAATGATGACTGTGCCAATGACCACTAAAGTACCTTAGGTACGTGTGATGTCATTATGAATCATGGAATGGCATAAAACTTGGAATCCACTCCGTTCCACTATAAAATCGAGCGCATCGAATTCACCAAATGACAGATCATATCGACATTCCATTTTCGAATTGTCATAGTCTATGGTCTAGTGATGCACCTGTGCGACGATTCCCGCCACCCCGTCGGGATTGGAATCGATCCCGTGGTTTTGTTCGCATTGTAACAAAAGAGGTTTTAAATGTTAAAAGGTTGCGCTTCTTGTTATTGCTTCCTTGCTTTGATTGAGAATTAAAATGCTGAAAAATAAACTACTATTTTGTCGTTTTTTTTTTAATAGAACTGTTACTTGTTTTTTGTTTGTGACTGATCATATTGTACCTACCTGATGTAAAGGGATGCGCCATTATTGAAATGTGACTATAGTAAAATATAAAACCAATCAGCGAATAAAACTGATTTGCCTTTTTATTATCTAATTGATTTAAGATACAAATGTACGCGTTAACTTGTTGTTTTAATAGCTACCTTATTGAAGTGCTTACTATCTTTACGTATGTATAACTAAGTACCAATAAAACGTTAGTTCAGCGACGTAATGAGCCAAGTTACTAGGCATATGGAAACAATTTATTTCAACAACTCGTCCATAACGATACTTGGAATAAGTACAAATCATTGTAAATCAGACATGCACAACCAATCGACATTCATGTTTATGCCTATAACAGATGCACGCGCACACTGGTCTTAATAGCCAACTCAGCTGGACAAAAAAGTTTTTATGTCAACCGGTTGCACATCGCAAGGTGTCTGACAGTTGTCACGAGCTACCCGTGACATCGGAGCGGTCATGAGAGAACACCTTACGGTGCCGACCAATCGCGACGGAGTAAACTATGCTCAATGGCCACCGTTTTTGTTCGATTTGTTTAATTCTCGTTTATTTGTAATGAGCTTTTAAAAGCGCTATTTGAATGGTTTAGTTAGACCGTGTTAACTGGCTCTGTAAGTATGTTCTGCGTTTACCTTTTATATACTTAAAATATGAAAAGAAAAATATTTTTATAAATATTTCACGAAGGAGGGAGTATTTTTATGTTCATACTAGTGTTTAAGTAAGTACTGCAGTAGATGCAGTTGTTGATTAAAATAGATAAAGAGAACTATTAAAGCATGTTGTTCTTTATTACAGACCAATAACACTAATCAACCTGCACGATTTCAAATAAAATAACTTCATTTCTTGTAAATAATCATACGATTACGACTATATTTTCGAAGCAATAATAAACACTGCGTAGATAGAAGTATTCATGAGGTATATTCCAAAATAAAACACAGTCCTATTGTTTAAAACGGTACTTCGCTGGAAGTCAATTAAATCTCCTACTAAACGGAGTGTAAGGCAGTTAAATCGAATCAATTTGTCAGTTTGGCCTTTAGCTTCCGAAATAGGAGCGGGTGGATTTGCCCCTTGGTTTGACAGTTATGACGTGGCAGGGCGTGTCCCGCTGCGCCCCGGTTCATTTGTCGAGCCATTTGCTCGCCGGAATGCGGTGTCATCAGCGGCGAGCGAAGCGTGAAATGGAAAACGCCCCAGTGTCACCCCCCACCCTGCTAACGAAATTTCACTTCAGACCTATGTCACTCCACAAATCGTCTCTCAGTGTAAAATGAGCTTTGTCGTGCTGATTCTAGATTTTATAACAGATTAACGATATGAGTAGGTAAAGTCAATTTGAGGCAACGAGATATTCTTCAGACGTGATAATGCTTAAACGTTCAAGGAATGCAATGTTGTACCTATGCAATTGATGCTCTTTAGTATCAACAGCTATCAGCACTACCTGTGTTGATTGCTTTGAATCAACTGCGCAGTAAAATATATCATAAAACTGATGAAGCGATTAGTTTAGGAATAACGTGTTTAATCTGCGTAAAAACGAACGTTGCGAACAAAGCATGTGAATTACTAAGAAGATTAATGTTGATATTTCTTATAATTACACTTATATTTCTTACAAATTATATTTGACTGATTTAATAGCAAATGCAATTATGAAATAACTCGTAATAATTAACACTTTTGGAGTTATAAATAGGTATTAAAAATGCTATAAAAGTGTTCTTAAAAGTAAAACCACTTAACTACTGGTCTAAGTATAAACCCAAATCTATCAAGCTTTTTCCTGTTGAGTTAATACCACTCAGACAGATACCTACCTACTCCTTCAAGAGAAGTGTAAATCTATAAAAAAAAATGTTTTCTTTGAATAAAATCAACCAACGTAAATGTTCCAGTTGTTGGTTAAAAGCAGTGGGAATCTCCCCAGAATCAGTTTGCTGGTAATTGTAACAAATGGAAGGTTATCCCGCTCTCGAGTTTTCCCGCGTTCATTTTAAATTGTCCCCCTAATCCGGGATCATTTGTTTGCTAAAGGGATCCGGTACAACACTACGTGACTTGAAGTAATCGTGCAGAAAGGTGAAAACGAAACAACACGGTTCCAAATTCAAAACATTGAATTTATATATTACATACTATACGATTCTAATTTCAAAATGCTGAAACAATGATTCGAGTTTCGATTGCATTCAATGAAATAAAGATCACTGATAATAACTTATGGAAGAATAGGAATCTAACCGTATTTTTTTTTATTAATTCATACTTTTATATGATAACCCCGAGTTGAATGAATGAATGAATGAACGAACACTTTATTGTACACCAAGAAATTAACAAAAACAAAACATTTCAATTATTTATTACAAGTTCTTAGTATATTGGGCGGCCTTATCGCTGAAAGCGATTTCTTCCAGGCAACCTTTATCGAGTTGATGACTCAAATAAGTAAGTACCTAAAATTAAAGTTAAGGTAGCTGACAAATTCGAAATCTTTTGTTTGAAGGCTTGATTAAAATGCGATAAAATCTTTGTTTTCGTCCATTATTAATAGTTCTTTAGTTCGTAGACACTCGGTTAACGATTCGTATAGCACAATCGATTATCAATTTGTCAACTGTCAATGTCACATCGAACTCTGTTTAACTTGTCGCTGTGAGAATGAATGGAGATAAACGATCGAGAAAGAATCAGGGTGCGAGATCGCCAAGAAAAGTCCAGTAGTTTTTGGTTAGTTTAGTATAGTCCAGTAAGTTTATAGTCCTGTAACACTAAAACGGCCTCTTATGCCATTAGTATAGGCCTTCCGAAAAAAAAAGTTAGTTCAGTAGGTCTTCCGGTAACATTTTCTTTTAAATTAAAGGAAGTATGAAGCGAGTTATTATTAATGCTGATCAATTGATGGTGAATATTTTGAATTTTAAAAATACGTTCGAACGGCTTGACAGGGTCCTTACTCGAAAAATTAAAACTAATTAAAAATTCAATACGACCACTCAATGCGGTGTACTAAATTGAGTTTATACACAAAGTTTTACTAGTCTAGCTAAAGTATTTATTGAGTACTTTTGTTTTTAAGTAAAATTCAGAGGGAAGTTTGAGATTATTTTCTATCGAGAAAATATTTAGTAATCGTGTTTTCACTACAATGGAGCAACAGTTTATATCCTCAACTATAATATATATTTTTTTCAATAATATTGGTTCAATACTTTTATAGATATGATCCATCGTCGAAGCAGTTTTGAGGTAGTACGCGCCCTTAAGCGATGAATCCGAAATTTCGGATGTTTCCTACTAAGTATACGTACCAACATACCTACTTCAAGGAGCATGTTTGACCAGATTGTTTTAGAGACACCTAATAAAACAATTTTTTTGTTTTTTTTCTCAGGAAGGTTTTTGTTTTAATATGTAAATAAATAACTCTTTTCACGTAAAAAACTGTTTAACAATTTTTAATTTTTATGCATCCTAGAAAAGTCAAAGTCAAAAAGCATTTATTCAGACCGCTGGGATCACTTAGAATAGTCTAAGAACTAATTTTACTCCTGTTCTTTCGCGACCAATACCGTGAAGAATCTGCCTAAGGACTTTATAGAAAGTATTTCGGAAAAAAACATCAAAGTTAAACTTAAAACATTTTTTCTTCTCACTTTAGAACACTTTATATAAAATTAAAAGTAATAGGTTTTTTTTTAGCACATAAGTTATCAGTGTAGACTTATTAGTTTTAGTACAAACCTCCGTGGTTTCTTAGAACTAATTCAATTGTTTTTGTATGTAAGATTTTTTTTATAAGATAAATAAAAAATAAAAAAACAGGGCAACAAACACAGTTTGGGGCCTAGCATTCTTTTAGGTGATCCATCAGCTCCAGCCAAAAGAGAATTGAGGCTCGTCAATGTAAGTTTAGAAGATTTCCTACTTTTTTTTTATCCTTTTCTCCATCATTATCAATTTCACTCCCATCATTGGGGAGAAGCGGTAAAGTCAGACCACAGACAGAATAAGCCACGATTTGCGCGTCACCGCTCGATGTAGATTTATTCTCTGCAGCCGATTTATTGCACGGCGACCTGGGGTTAGGGAAATATTGGAACTAGGTAAATAATGGTTCGAGATCATGGGTAATGATGGTCAGAGTACTATGTTTCTTTGTTTTGCGTAGTACCGATAAATACATTGAATTTTTGTGATCAAGTGCTTCAATGTTTGACTTAAAGGGCGGCGTTTCTGAGGAAGAGTTTTTTTTAGTTTTACAGGAAAACTATCAATTCCTCAGGGAAAAAAGTATATGGGACCACCTCGAGATCTCGAGATGGATACTCTTTGAAACAAAAAAATGTTGGAAATCGGTCCATAATTGACTGAAAGATCGGTGATTTTTTGAGTTTTACGAGAAAACTATCAATCCCTCAGGAGTAAAATTTATATACTTACACCGCCTTATTAATTAGAAAACCCTAATTCTAGCTAAATCCGAGACTGCTCTCAGAACTGTTACTTCTTGGAGTAACATGATGAGTTAAAGGTTATTAATAAATCGGTAGTTATCTCGAATCAGTAATACATTTCTTGCATCGGGACTAGCGCGTGCGTTATGGCAGCCCGTAAAATTTAAAATAAAAACGAGTGAATGAACGAATATTATTATCATTCAAAATATTGTCTGTCTCTGTCACTAATTATATGAATGACAGAGATAGACAATAATTTGTAATTTGATAATCAGTTTTATTCAAAGAGGTTAGAGGTTTTATTCTTCTCAAAATTTTTGGTCAATTGAATATTGACCAAAAAGTTTTTAGTCATAAAAAAAGTATTTACTGTGTTTAGTCATTTTTAACTGTTTTTTTGTTTCTTGCTAATGCTAAATGATTTTTTACCTCAAAATCTATACTTACTTGGATTTTAAATTCAGTTTCTTCGAGATCATAAAATGAAATTGTACGAATATTGTAAATTTTCACTCGCCCCATTTATCGTAATTGGTATCCATCCAACCTCATTAAATTTTTCCTCAAACCATCAACATATCCATCCTTTTTGCACAACCTTTTTTTGGATATGACATGAATATTATGAAGAAAAATGTCAAAATTCATGATAGAGTATGCTTACTCCATCTCTATACTAGGTTGCACCTAGGCGTAACTCTTGCTCCGAGAGCAGCGTCGGATTAGCTTATTTCCCCCTTGGTCTTTCTTTATTAATACAGATTTGACCTACTACTGCCTTATGCTTTGGATTAGCTCTAATCCCAACCAAGTTCGTGTTTATTAATAACAGGGACAGTGTCACCAATAAACACTATGTAAAGTTTTTCTTTAGTTCAACTTAAGAATAAGCAAAATGGCAACCAATAAACCATTTAGAAAGTTCCACCTTGCATAACTTTGACATTTCTTTCATACAAACGCTATTCCGAAGTTCCACCAGCTAGCACCCTTGTTTAAATTTAGTGTAACCACAGAATACATATTAGTAGGTACTGTAAAAATATTTTCATAGGTACCACCAAAGAGTTCGTATATATTTTACTCGTACATACCAAGGAGTTTTTGTTTAAGTTCTTCCAGATAAATTTACAGGAGAAAAAAATAACTTTATCTGGAACAAATCTTACATTCCAATAGAAGAGGTAGCATGGCAAGAAGGTTTTATAAAATAAAAATCGTAATTTGATAATAAGAACGAGCGCGGAAATCAAAAATGATTTTGTAATAAAAAAATTACATGTGAAATATTGGCGAATGCACAAAAAGTGCGAAGCCATTAAGAGAAAAAAAAACAAGAATGACAAACAAAATGACCAATTCAGTCAGCTTTCATAGACAAAATGATACTTATTTTGAGGTTTCTCGTTGGATGCGATGTTGCCGATCTGTGCATCTTCACGTAACAGAAGGACAGTTACCTCAGAGTTCCACCTTGTTTATTGGTCAGAATTTTTTTCTGACTTATTCTGAATTAACGCAAGGTACAGCTATGCGATGTGTAAATTTGATAGAACTTCGGAATAACTCGTTTTTATTGGTGAGACGGTTAGACTTAGACTAGTACTTTTCATAGAAAATTTGAAGAACTAGATTATTCAATTTTTATTCTTTCGCGACCACAAAAACAAACATTGGAAAACTGTTGGTTTTTGAAGTGAAAACTTCTTTAGGCGCGTTGGGCATTTTTGAGATGGGATAAAACCATCAAACTCGAGTCGCAAGTCAAGTGACTCTGTTATCGACATCATCTCTCGCTAAGTACCTTAATTTGGTCACATTGTATCGTCAGAATGGTCGAAGCGACAGAGCTCAGCTTAGAACCTGATGTAAAAATAGTTCAATGGTTTGCATGAGAGCCTACACTAATACCTATTCGCTAAAATAAAAAGGTCATTAAAACTCGTAGCTGTTACGTTTTAAGCACTTGATTAATGTGACAATGAACATAATAATAAATGATTGGTGTCCCTACCGTATTACATTAACGATCTTAGTCCATTATAATTATTTCCACGCTTGAATCAAGTTTTATCAAATCAATTAGCATTCATTTCCAACGTCACATCTATCAGACTACCAAGAAATAAATACTATTTACATCATTATAAATAGGTCATTATTTATAAATAAGACTAAATTCAAATTATTTACATGTATTTTAACACAAACTGACAGTTATTAACGTTAATGAGTCTGTCTTCATCTACCAGGATGTCATAGCACAGAGGAGGTAAATGTACTGTGACAACATACGTCTCAATTAGTAACGGAGGAGACAAACGCGGGAGCGAATCAGTACAAACTACCAACCGAATATTTGAAAACAGAACGTTCTATAAAATAGAAAACAAAAAAGGATGGTAGCTTTGAAAAAAGAACGATAAAAAAAAAGTCTCAGTGCTGTGGTAGGTGAGCAAAAGTAGTGTAGAGTTATTTCAAGTAATTTCTTTGCAAATAAATCGTGAAATTCTTGTAGTAAGTACCAACGTTGCAAAGTTGTGCATAAAATAAAACCATGTCATGTTTGCGTGCATGTATATTTAGTTGGCAATGTTGGCATCAATTATACGAGTACAAGTAGGTACTTAGTATACTGGCAAGTACCTACTTACCTACCAACAAATATGTTTACACTACAAACGATACGCTAGTTATAAAACAGCTGCCGCCATAACATTGACCACTTTTTGCAGTTTTATGAAAAACAAGTTTTTATAAGGAGTGTTCATGCAACACTTTTTTCATTCGGACCACACAAGGTCCACCCAATACCACCCATGTATGAACCCTTCAATCAGCACATGTGCAAACCAACCTCATCGGCAAATAATGACAAATAAAAAACAAAACTAAAAAAACTTTCTTCCTATTTCAAAAAGAGATAAAATAACGTCAAAACGTGTTTCAATTCATACTTGTCTGTAAACATTTCAAGTGCTTTGAGATTCAATTTATCAAAGCACAATGGGACGAATCCGAAACTCTGTGGCCAAAATTTTAAGATTGAAATTCGTTCCTTTTCTAAATTCGAATTTTGAATTTGAATTCGTGCTGAGGTTTTTATGTGAATGCAATGCCGCTAATATATCTGTCATTGGTGCGTTTTGTTGTGTGTAAACATGTGGCAGTGATTTGTACGGACCGCACACAACTGCGCTTGTGTTATTATTGTTATTGGCCGCCGAAATGTTTGTGATAGTTTATGTCGCCGCACACTCGTAAAGCTATTAGAGGATTATTAGGACGATCTAATGATGCTGTAAAATAAATTGTCGCGTTAGTGATTAAACGAAAATAGCTTTCGTTTATTATCATGTACAATTTTATTATTCAATGTGCTAATTTTACTGGACCGCTTCTGTTTGGAAAATATAATACTTATACTTAAGTACTTACCTATTAGCAAATGAGATTGGCAACACATTCATACTTAGATCTTGACTGATTCTATCTGTTGAACGCTCTCTTTGTAGAACGCAATCTAATCATTTGGCCATCAATTGGGTTTCAATTTAATAACTGTCATCTGTCATCTTGTCAAAAATTAGCTGTAAGAAAAAATGGCGAGTAAAAAAACGTGCTTTTGAGATCATTAAAAAAAATAGTTACTATGCTTAGCAAACTTTTGTACTTATCTGATTACCTATTAACATTGTATGTAGGTAATAGCTTTTGTCATTATTAAGAATTTACACCAATTTACACCGATATCTCAAACAGCACCACAATTAGGGCTGACGTCCCCATTCATTACACCGCTCGCCCAAATCGCACTATTAAAAGAACATCTCTCAACCAGTCTATAAATATATCACACTGTCACAGTCATGGTGTAGACAGCTGATTCACTTCCTACATAGTCTTTCTTAAACTTTCGCGATCACAATTCATACCTAATTGATTTGTTTACGCGAAGCGATAAAATCCTGTTTAAACAAATCACTTCCTACATCACGCAATTCTTGAGATTCTAAACTTTGTTCGATGAGTGTGTCTGTTTGTTGTATTACAGCTCCCAAACAGATAAA
Source organism: Epirrhoe alternata (assembly GCA_963565295.1). Taxonomy (NCBI): domain Eukaryota; kingdom Metazoa; phylum Arthropoda; class Insecta; order Lepidoptera; family Geometridae; genus Epirrhoe; species Epirrhoe alternata. Next base: position 4,071,164 of record OY751397.1, on the reverse strand, counting down.
CCGGTTTGTATTGAGTTTTTTGTTTGAAAGGTAACGTAGATGTCTTGATTTTGAGTTTATACCTATGATTCAAGAAAATAAGCCCTAATATCACTCCCTATCCCTAAACATTTTGGTATCTACTATCTATTATGAAATATCACCGACCGATACAGGTGTTAATTTGTCGGTGACAAATTCTAAATCTGTTTTGTTGCAAAGAATCTAAGAAATATCGAAAATCTCATTTGAGTAAAATAAAAAGATGGTCACATATTTAGTAGACAGCCATAATTCCAATACAAAATGTATCCACTTTCTCTCGTAAGAAGCACACGAGCGTTGCAAAATATGAATGTAGTTTTAATCGGAGCTCCAAAATTGCTATCCATTAAAACTACTAAGAAGTGTTGGAAATTAATCAAGGTCTTAAGGAAAGTCAAAGTCAAATTTATTCAAGAGGACCGCTGGGATCACTTAGAATAGTTTTAGAACTAATTTTACTCCTGATCTTTCGCGACCAATACCGTGAATCAGGGAAACAAACACGGTTAGGGGCTAGAGTTTTTTGAGGTGATACTTTAAACTTAATAGTCAAGTGGGGAGCCAGCGCTAGCTCTAAATACACCAGCTGTTTCATAAACTACGTCTTGTCCATTCACAGTAAATAAAACCACGGATAAGTCTCCCTCTCAGCAATATGTCTTTATTCTCCCTAATAACAATTTAGGCAATTATGTGACAAAAGGAAGTGTTCACATTTCTCTTTCTCGATCCTGATCTCTCCCCCGGGGTTAGAGCCCACATTATTGCCTTCTGTGATTTATGCTGACTACTGGTTTTTAATTTTATTGGCTTTTTCGAGATCCGATTGCGCCGGTGGCGTTTTTGAAGATACGATGAAGAAATTATGTTCGAATTCTAAATTTGAATTTAGAAAATTTGCGTGTATATTTTTTGCTGTTTTTTTTCTGCTCTTCAGCTTTTTGTGTCACCTATTTGTGATCTTTCAATCTTCAATATAATTAAACTGCGTCGCCAAGAACGGCAGATATTCTTTAAAATCATTAATAAATATTGGTAGAATAAAGAGGTGTAACTATTAATTACTTAAAAAAAAAGTGTTCAAACGACTCATCGCTTGAACAGATTTGAACCGGAAATCGAATGTTTCTGGACGTAAGTCAGTAGGTAAGCATGTTTTCCGCACAGAGGTTCGGCGCAGCATGCAGTCCCGCGTAATTCTTACAAATTGTTTAGCAAGATTTATGTCCAGTGTGTGAGGGTCCGACCCACTGGGCACACTCGTTCACAGCAAGTTTCTATCTGATGTTTTGCTTATTGTGTTGATATTTTTTTTGAGGAACATGTCAAAATAGAAAATAACTATTTGCCCACTGTAACTAAGAAATAAGTTAAGCAACGTTCTAAACAAGTATGGATGGGTGACCGCCACTGGCATTTTCATCTGAGAGCTTCCGTGCTTCGGGGGGCACATAGTCGGTCGTTAAGCCATGACGGAGGCCTTAAGGCGGCCCAAAAAACTCCGTCACCAGAGTTGGCCACTGACTCATACGAACTTACTTTATTTGACAGATTGTAGTGCAACTACTTAATTGCCGTTGGTTATAGAGACGCTTATGTGGCTGAAATGGTTTGATTGTAAATAAGAACCGTGACTCAGTATCGGCGCTAAGGCGGAGGTTAATCAATAAAGAAAGTAAGACCCACGTCGAAGTTATAACAATTATAATTATTTTCAAGCGTGCAATTTACTTGTAATAACGGCAAGCAATGATTCTTAGTTCAATCTCTAAATCTCAAAGTTTACAAATTTTGTCATCATCACTATCAAAAATTCGATTTTTAAATCCTTGAAAAAACGTTCAGACTCTATTCTTTATATTCGTGACAATGTCGGGGGGCACGTGGCGAGAAACGCCGTGAGAAAGTTTCCTTGGCGTGTTCAGTTACGGAGTGCAAAACTAGATGGCGCTGAAGGTGTCGGTAACACTGTCTGAGTTCAATAGATTTTTCCCATCTTAAAAACGCCCAACTAAAGTAGTTTTCTCTTCAAAAACAAAGAACTAGGCAAGTACCTACTCGTATAATATCATAGCATCGATCACCCAGTGTACCAAAAAACAAAAGTCGTGGCCATAAAACGCAGTAAATTTAAACATAAAAATAAAAGTATGTAATAAACTCAAGTGGATCCTGAAGGGGCTTCAAACGGTTTGTTTTGACTCGCGACTGAAGTATCAAAAAAAGTTATCAGTTCAAACTTCAAAGCAGCCGTCTTCAATTAACTACAAGTTGAAAAGCTCAACAATAACTTATTAGAATAAGCTTCTGTTTTAAGATTCATAAATTGACTTTTAAAAGGAAAACGATTTCTATAAGTTCATGATTTTTGTATGTAGGATTCACATGCACTGTGTGCGTTCGATAACGCTCCATGGACGAATGAACGCTTAATATCGCTTACGCACACAAAAACAAATCTACACACACTAACCCGCCTTCGTGAGATAGAGCAACCATAAATAATCCATGAGTGGTGGCGTGATTCCCGTATTGTAAACATGCACTTAGTACACTGCACTTATCAGACCTAACCACCTGCACAAAGGAACAAAGAACATACACCTACAATTTCCACGTAAAGATCGAAATCTTAATGCGGTACATAAGCAATGAATGTTATGTATGTGTGTGATGATAATACGGACTTTAAAGCGGGGAAAAAACCTCGATCCGCCTTTGAGCTAAGTTTTTTGGTTTTATTAGATAGTCTGTGATACACGGATACAAAATCATTCGTTGTTTCGTTTGCCTCTTGATTTTCTTGGTATAAAAAAGAGACAAAATCATTTCTAAGTAAATCGGCACTGTTTACTTTGCCGTTCGTGATAAATAGCCTGAGCTAAAGCCAACATTGTTTGTTAGTATGCGCAGCTCGCGCGTTCATTTTACTAAAGACACCCACACCACAGTACATCTAGCAGTTACTAAGCGATAACCATCGGTCGTTATTGTGTCACGGACGCTGCACTAACTGCTACACTCCACGCGTGCAATGTTTAAAAAAAAACTAAAATCTTTTTGTACACGCTCAGCGTTTTTGTGCCCACTGTGCGTTCTTTTTTCAAAACATTCCGTTTGAAAACTAGAATTTATTTTTGGAATGCTCTATGAAGCGCCATTGATTTGTGCAAGCGTCACTGATTTGCTTACGGTATTTTGGCGCCAACTTTGATGACACCGCTAATGATGGTATGAGAGACGGATTCCGAAAATATAATTGCTTGGAATGCTGAAAAAGAAAATGGAAGCAAACTTGCGTTTTTTTTTATTATGGAATGGATATCGAAACCGACAATGCACTGAAATTCGTTTTTGAGAATGCAAAAACTGCCTTGTTTAGTAGGTAAATACTATCTCCGCTCAATTTTCTTTTGTAAGAACCTTATTAATCAATCTCTGGTTCGCTGTTTTTATTCATTTCATTAATAATAATTGTTTAATTAATTAAATAGCAATAGCTGAGTAAGATGTATGACATGGCCATTATGGCCGTTGGGCCCACGCCAGGAATGCCAACATTGTCTCATTAGTAGCAATTAGTATGGCATAAATTAAAGTACATTGTCTCAGCAAGCGTCGGTGTCGTAATGGCAGTAAACCTATTATTGGATAATGCCTTGAGATCTGTTATTATGCCTAATAGACCTGACATTTTGATAGTTTAATAAGATTTCGTTATTCAATCATTTCAAAAGCTATTATCGAAAATAAAAGTTCCGTAGTTAGCCACAAAATTAAAAAACAATTCTAGGTAACTGGCCAGTATGACTGCGATTTGAAAATAGAATTCTCACCAGTTGAACGATCTTACCGGTAGCTTACAAAATAGAGCAAATCACAGTTTCTGAACGACTTTAACAATTTTTTTATTAAACTGGCTAAGATCAACGGGGCGTAAAACCAGAAGGGCGTACGTGATGCGGCTTGCGCCCAAATGTACTATCGTGTGAACAATATCTATGTACTTCATCCCGTGAGAATGCGGTGAAGACTTTTCAACTTTTATCAGATTACTACCTAATTCTGGACTGTTTTGCGGTGAAACAAAGTAGAGACTATCTTCAAAGTGTCGACTGAATTTTTCCAAACTGGTTTCATTCATACTATTGAGTTCAAAAAGAGAATTATATAAAAACGTTGCGAATACCGCGGCTCGACCGCAACAAAACAAATCGAGATCAATATGATTCGATTCGATTCGTAACTCTTGCTCAGTCGTTTGTCAAATTAGTATATTTTTTCTGCCAATTGTCGGTATTCGTTTATTTATTTGTTTAAAGAAAATGTAATCTTCTAAACTATAGGTACTTACCCGCGTACCGATAATGCGAACAATGCTCCAACTTTGAGGGCTCTTATTTATTTATTGGTAATAATAATTATTTATTCTTAATCTTACTTTACTCAATGCATATTTGCGTGAGGTCCAACATGTTGACATTTTTAATGACAATCTTTATACTATTTTTAACACCTTAGGAATGTACTTAAGTTTTAATTTTAGATAGCGTTTTGTTTTTTACGCTTTCTATCAAAAACTGTTATAAAAAAATAAAATAAAATTATCTACTGGTCAAAAATAGTAGGTAATTTGACATAGGAATCTGTCTCTAGAGTAGGTACGTACCTAAGCCGGAAATGTGCTAATATCAGTCGTCATAGCTTTAATGCCGTAAATCTGATTGCATCGTTTGATTGTACGAAATCGATGTTATTTCCATCCTGCGGCTCTCAGTGAACTTAATGTATTCACCGATATAGCCATAAAAACGTCATTTGAACATCAGTTTGAATTATTCGTCCGATCTCGTCGGAAGAGCTGGATTTCTTTGAAGTATGACCTTGCAAGGAAATTTACAGAGCTTTAGGATTTTTTTTATTAACTTTTTGACTTCACTCTGCCCCTGATTTTAAGCAGTACAGGGGTCTAAGATGAAGCATGCTTCTAGAAGTAACCTATTCGATTTGAAGACCCCTATTATTGTACTTTTCGGGAAACAGAGCCCGGCAATGAGTTCCACAATTTGGCGGTGCGTATGCGTTTATCTTTTCATATCTTTTCTATTTTTAATTAATTTTAAACTCTGAAATCATATTATTAATTACCTTTCCGTCAACAGCAGTTTATTAAATTTTAATCATCAAACAAACTCGCAGATAAACAAATACTAATTCCGTACCGCCGGATACTTATACTAATTAAGAGAGTGTATGTCACGCGCCATTTTGTCGGCCCAGTCTGTCAGTGGAAGCACTCACGTCAAATAGGCCATTGCTTGAACCGAGCCGTTCAACCGTGTTGTGGGAATCTTTTCAGAATACCGCCTTAGATGTTTTTTGGAACTGTTTATATGGCCATAAGTTTGTGTCAAAACAGATGACGATTGAAGAACGTCTGTTTAAAAATGGAACGATTTATCTAGATTTATGAAAGTTTGAAAAAGAGCATGAAAGCTACATTTTAATGTTTTTAATTTGATTGCGATAGGTACCGTACCTATTGCAATCAAATTGATATTTTTTAATCGCTTTTAATAGTTCCCACCGCCTATTTTTCCAAATTTTTATGATTGCTATACCATTGCATTCTGCATAGGTACATACTTATAAGTATTAGGATGTTATCTCACCGATTATTTGAAATGGATACTAAAAAATTATAATTACTACTTTTATAAACATTCCTTATTTAAATTTCGAATTGATCTAAATTCAAATCTTCCACAACTTCAATAGATTTGTTCCGAACGTTTGAGAAGGCTCTATCTCGAAAGACATAATAAATAATAATAAATAAATAATTACGTTTATTCAAATCAAGCATAGTACAATCAACAATTAGTTGGCCTTATAATATTTTACAATCAGGTAGGTATTCTATAATTAGGTAGGTAAGGTACCTACACATACTTTACAATCAGGATGGCTTGTGGTTGATGAAGATGTGTAGCGGTATCTACACTAAGTTCAAGACTTGTGTTGTAGATGCCGCGTTACCTTCCAATGTTACTTTAGGCTATAGCCATGTTTAAATTATTACATCAATAAATTAACATTAAGATCAGCACAAACTAAGCTATGTCTTAGTTAAGTGAACCATTTAAAATTAGGAATTGTGCATGCAAAATTAGATACCTACAAAACGTATTAGACTAATTTCAATTACCTCAAATAAAATATAATACCTTTCTGTTTCCTAGCACCTAACACAAATTATTTAAATCGCCTATATAATACCTATATACCCAAGTAATACCTCTCAATTTATGTAAGAATTATATAAATCAAAATATATACAATAATTAAACAAATCGAATTGAATTAGCTTTCTGTTACATAGCACCGAACACAAATTATTTAAAATCACCTACCGAAGTGCGTTTGAGTGTGTTTGCGTCTGTGTGTGTGTGTGTTTGTGTGTGTGTGTGTTTGTGTGCGTGTGTTTGTGTGTGTGTTTATCCGCTAGTGTATGACGGGGGAGGGATGGATGGAATTAAGTATGTAAGACAAGGAGTCATTGTGTATTGTTTCCATTACTTAATTACCCTTAGTAGCTGTTCCGTTTCCTCATACCCTAACGGGTGTAGCCACTCAAACAATGCCAATTTGCATTTGTTTTGGTTAAATTTAATTAATTCTTTTATTTCTCTATTAGCTTTATTGTATAAATATGGACCTAAAAATCTAAACTGACGTTGGGCAGAGACTGTTTTTACTATTGGTATTTTACATATTAAATCTTTCCTTCTCTTCCCAGTAGATACATTATCGTTTATGTCGACCTTTTTGTGTTGTGCCAAAATGACGCTAAGAATAAACAATTTGCGAACAGTAAGCGCGTTACAATTAGCATAAAGTTCCGCCGTCGGGAATCTGTATGGTTTGAATGTACCGACCTTTAGCACCGCTCTTTGTGCACGCTCTAATTCTAGCATGTATGTGGTGCAGGCACCTCCCCATACAGTGTTACAATAGGTCAGGATTGATCGACACAGGGAGTTATACACACTTAGTAGTAGATTAGTATCGGCAACATCCCTTAGATTTCTAAAAACATAAATCAATTTGCGCACACGACCTGTAAGTACCTTGATATGTTTATTCCACTTAAGTTTATCATCGATAATGATGCCAAGATATTTTATATTTTGTACTTGTTCTATTTCTAAACAGTCACACGAATCAAGTGCGCAATTTGTATGTGCTTTGATGGACAGTATGGGGTTCTTGCTTCTTGGGTTAGTGAAGGTCATAAATTTAGTTTTACTTATATTGAGAGATAACAGGTTGTCATCCAGCCAGCTTGTAACAAGGCTTAGTCCCTCTTCGGCTCGAGCCGCAGCCTCTTCCCAACTATCACCTTCAAATATTAGTGCCGTATCATCAGCATACGAGAATATCTTGCCATGATTTAACTTTGTATTACACAGATCATTTACATAAATCAAGAAGAGACTGGGACCCAGCACGCTACCTTGAGACGTGATATTGAATGTAATAGATATTTTCCGAATCGATATCGAGCTTCTATTGAAACTAAACTATCCATAAAACACACACTACGTGCGGAACACAGCTGATACTCTATTGATTTCAAAGGTAATCTCTGTAAACGAATCAATTACAAACAAACCATTGCCCTTTTCCAATAAAATCAAATTCCGTTCTTTACTAAAACCAAGCAATGGATGGTTCACTTTGGGATATTTCACTCTGATTTTCGAAAGAAAAGGGTCAATTCGAGACCCATCCAAAAAAACTCGGACGTGATTGTATTTAGGGAATTAATTAGGTAGCTGGGTACTAAATTCACGATCTTTATATTTAAGACCGACGGCCATAAAAATTAGGTGTTATAAAACGTATTAAAGGTACTTTATGTTGTTTTAGATAACCTATACATTTTTGTAGGTAGGAGTTTTTATTAATAAGAAGTAGCTATGAATGTAAGTCTAATAAATATACTTAATCAAAAATAAGAACATAATACAATGGGTAGCTGATACTCTTGTTCTTGTCATTATAGACCTAAAGCGCTTTACCCGATGCGATTCAACCCATACGATATCGTATCGCACGGCAATTTTTCACGTGTAAACGCTCATCGTATGCAATTTCGTTAACGCGACACTCGTCGGCACGTTCAGTGGGTGGAGCTTAGCAAATCGTACGAAAAATCGCATCGTATAAATGCACCTTGTTTTATTGCTTGTCGTATTATTACGGGTTGACTTTAAAGGGTTGACAATGATGATAGCACAGTAGTTTACAATTTCATTGATGTTTGTCTCATTGAGGAACAATGACACATCTTCTTTGTCCGGCATCAGGTGCGTCAAACTTTAATGGTTTGCCGTGACTGATTCGGTATTTTTTGCGATCCACCTAACGATGTCTTTCGCCCCGACTCTTTTTTGGCACATTTGCAGTTTTATTCACCAGTAATTGAGGTCCATTCGCTAAGGATGCGATTAGCCCATGATTAATACGACTTTTTGAAGCTGGCCGTCAAAAAATGACCATTTAAAAATAAATAAAAAATAATGTCTATGGTTCGTTTCGTATTTGGAGCTGAATTGACGTGACGACGACCAAATGGAATCTGACACGTGATGAATGTGGGGTTTCTTTAATTAATTAATCAAGGTGATGTTTTGACAAGAAAATCACAGGATTGCAGATAGATTAAACGATGTTTTGCAAGTAAAGGTCAGAGCGCAAAAACAATCTCGTTTGATATTTAGCTTGTAATTTGGGACATTGATGGATCACTTATTTAGGTATTCAATTTTCTAATTTTTGACGTCTCCCTGTCACTTTTATTCAAAATTTAAATTTCGAACAGTTTTACTGCGTGATTTTACATTTTGTGAACAAGAAATTGCTAATTCGCTACGATGACAAATGATTCAAAAATGCGATAATGCTCAATTTAGTGGTCATATACTTTTGAGAGTTATTAAGCGGTTGGTACAACACAATGTGTCCATTAATCTGACAATGCATAGGCAGCCAAGTTAACGACGTGGATCTTAAAAGTTATTTTAATTTTTGCGGTGAACCACGAGCGATGGCGGCGATCTCAAGCGAGTTTTTTACGGCTATACCAATGTTTATGCTGTTTTAATCACAGCATGGGCAATGAGTGGTAATGATATAAAATATTTTAGTCTACTCTTCATCTCGACTATCGCACTCGTAATAGTGGTGATGTTACGATCAAACTCGGTAAACAAAGGTTTGTAAAAAAATAAGTTGATTTCAAATAAAGAACGCGATTGGTGCCATAAAAGTTAACTTTTTCTTTCAACCAGCCAGTGTCATAAAACTAAAGAACCATTGAGTATTTAACGATTCAATTTCAAATAATAATTACTAACGCAATTTCGAATCGTAGAAAATATTTGTAGAGATAACAACAAAATAGACCGGATGTTGAGATAGCGCCATTGTTGTATCTTCATTTCCGTTACCTTTTATTGCTAGCCATAAAGGAAAATTGAGTTTTTACTGCTTTTAAAATTGACGTGAAAACTGAGAGCTATTGTTTGAACAATCCGTTTAGAAAACCATCATTATGGAAACAAAGTTTGCATTATAGTTTTTTATTCATTAAAATTTAACATCTTCGGCCCGTATGTGATTGTGGGATCGTTAAAATGTAACGATACCTGGCGCGCTTTTATTGTGTATTTTATGACGGACGAGTTACATTTTAGCGCTGCGGGCTTTTTATGGTACTGTCATAGAGCTGAATGATGTTTTAGTGTCTGATAACGAGAATACTTCGGCTTTATCTATACGACTGCCGTAACCCTACTTTTACTTCTAATCTCTTCGATACCACACCTTCAAAAAACGCTAGAGCGGCGACAAACTTTGCGCTTTCCTTATGTCGTCATTTTCGTCGTGAATCATCTCAGTCACATTCTCCGAAGCAATTTTATCCTCGTTAATCATTCCACTTAGACTATTAAACCTAAAGAACCGTGACTAAACGATAATTTCGCTTGTTCCAGATGGTCAGTCAAACCACCTCAACCTCTTCAACTCGCGGCCGCAACCGAAAAAGAAACGGAAATCCCGAACAGCGTTCACGAACCACCAGATCTTCGAGTTGGAGAAACGGTTTCTCTACCAAAAGTATCTATCTCCAGCGGATAGAGACGAGATCGCTAGCTCTCTCGGTCTCTCCAACGCGCAGGTGATCACGTGGTTCCAGAATCGACGAGCAAAGCTGAAACGAGATATGGAAGAGTTGAAGAAGGATGTTGAAAGTGCGAAGGTTTTGTCCGCGCATAAGAGTTTTCTAGAAAATGTGACGGATCTCGGCATTCTGAAGAAGAAGGCTATGAGTATAGGAGCGAGCGAAGAGGCTGCGACGAACTTAGTCGTCAGTGCGTCTAAATGAAACGAGGCCCGGCGCTCGCTCGCGCCGTCCGTCTCATACGAGAGGCGTCTCGATTTTTAAATCGAATGGAACTCTTTGTCGAACTTTGAAAGTGACGTTCGAAATTCGAATTAGTGACAAGCAAACTCTAGTGACGTTCCCAGTATTCATCGTAAGTGTTGTGACTTCTAACTTACGAATAGTGATGTTAATGTTTCTTCGAGTAGCGTAATGCACAGTTTGTAAATATCTACCAAGATAGTGTAAAAATATGAAGAAGCTTCGTTCTAATAAATGTGATAGTTGATTTTATTTGAGTACTTAATGTTTATAAGGAATACTTATTCCTAAATTATTTATTGTAGATGGGCTAATTGTTATGGTGAAAAAAAACTGTATTAAAAGAACTTAAAACAAACTTTAAATTAAGAAACAAAATATAAAAATGTAAAGCATTTAAAACTAAAAGTTGTAGCGGTAATAAAAATTTAATGACTTTTTAAAAATAATTGTCATTAGATTTTTGAGATTGTTTGTTACTTAATAAATTAAATAATTTCCTTGTGCAATACATTAGAAGCCAGACGAATTGCCCTATTTAAATAAAATTGTACATAATAAATGTATAGGTAATTTAGAAAGTATCTTCGTTTTAGATTTTATGAGTAGTTTTATAGCTAATTTAGAATTATATCTCTAAGCTTCTAATTGTAAATTAGTAAGTGTTGATTACTAATTTGTTTTAGTAATCCGGCTCTAGATGATATAGAATTTCACTAATTATCATGAATCTATCAAATGTAAAGTTTATTAAAAAAAATCAAAATTATAAGATTTTTTTAGAACAAGTTGTAAAACATTAACATAGTAGTTACCTAAAACTAAGTATAAATCATTTCTATGAGAAAACTTAATGTCATCAAAATTGCGGTGTTTATAGATCACATTTCAAATATTATTTATTTTAAGAATATCGAAGGTAATTTTCGACATTTTATAAATTATTTTTTGCGCAGGAGTTAAATTTAAACAAGTTACTAAGCATTTATAAATCCTTTTATCTTGTTCCTATAAAATAGTATTTTTTTACATTAATATGTTTTAAAAAGTATTATTAAAATATAACCATGTCATTGTCACAATTTCAAAATAATTTCCACATTATAATTTCGACCTCATTTTTGTGACTTTTATAAAATAGTAGTAGAATGCTTTTGCATAATTTGTGAATATTAGTGTAAATAAAAAATTACGTGTTCACAATTATTTTTTATTTTTATCATCCCAAATTACAAATAGGTACACCAACATACAATATTATTATTTCATACAAGCAATCAATGACAATTATGTAGATCGAATAACGAACACCTACATTATTATGACTCATTTGATCCACGGGAACACATCATGAGGAAACCCGCAGCTTAGTCAGCTCCTCAAGTATTGACGTTATCTTTCCTGTGGACAAGGCCGATTAAGCTGAGAGGATGGTTTAGGTGCTACGATCTATTCCAACTAAAACAATGTCCCAGGCAGCGTCTTGTTGAGTGTAGGCATAAGTTCCTTTCTGTCTTTCGGTCTATGAAAAATGTTTACATCTTCTAAGGGCCTAACTTATAATCCACCTAAATTACGGATGTTCTACAATAGCCGCCTTCACACGCACAATCTCTCGCGAGTGATACAGCCAATCGCACGCGAAAGAGCGCATTGCTTCAAGCTTTAAAAAAATTATCGCGCGCGATTGCGCGTACAGGCTTTCCCGCACGATTGCGTTTCGACAAGAACTAACGAGTAATCGCGCGCGAATGAACGCGTAGCTTCAAGCTTCAAAAAAATAATCGCGCGCGATTGCGTGTAGGTTTTCCCGCACGCAATCCTGTACGCTCAATCCTGCACGATAGATTGAGCGTGTAAAGGCCGCTAATGACTCATCATCATTGCCTGCCCTTATCCCGCTCATGCGGGGTCGGCACAACATGTTCTCCTCTATCACTAATGACGCTAATCACTTTAGTCTCAATTTTATTCAACACCGTCTTGATCTCCTTCATGGATCTAGAGATATGCTTTGAATGACCGTAGAAAAAAGTAAGCTTGTATGAGTCAATCTCTGGTTAAGTTTTAAGGTCACCTCAAGGCCTCCGTCATAGCTTAATGACTGGCGTAGGAATAGAAGTATTTGTCATTGTGAATGCATGACCAATAGGTAAATGATGGAAAGAGAAAGTGATATTGCAATTACTTATAAGAAACAGTGAAAGATATTGTTTTAACTGTAACATCCTAAAGGTGCATTTACACGATACGATTTTGACCCATACGATATCGTATCGCAAGGAAATGTTTCACGTGCAAACGCTCATCGTATGCGATTTGTCATAGTTAGCGCGACGCTCGTCGGCACGTTCAATGGGTTGGCCTTACCAAATCGTACGAAAAATCGTATCGTGTAAATGCAACTTAAGTTGAGTACAGGCAGCTCTTAAAATTAATTACAAAGTAAGTATGAGTGATAATAAAACGTGAATAGTTAAGAATAGCTTTAGAACTTCAAAAGGGAATGACTAAGTCTAGTCGTCTATTGATAGAGACTTGTCTTATCCAAGAGAAAGTTCACGTAGAATGTTTACTTGACCGTTTAGATAATTTATACACTCCAAATACAAAGATTTCAAGTTTTTAATACACATCCCATTTAGTAAATAAATAAATATCCCACTCGTAAAATATAGCTGAAAGTTTGTGAGTTTGTTTAGATGTTTGAGAAAGAAAATATTTTTATTTAAGTACCCTACTTAGACACTTAAAACACTACATACAACATTATATCTAACTTACGATTTATATTACTTTTATAATACTTAAGTAGTTGTGCGCAGTTTGATAGATAGATAGATAAACACTTTATTGTACAAAGAAGAAACATAACAGGAACACAAAATAACAAGTACAATGGGCGGCCTTATCGCTAAAAGCGATCTCTTCCAGACAACCTTTGGATGGACTGGAAAAGATATAACAGAAAAACGAAGACAAACGAAGTTTGGTATTTATGTTTCAATCACGTCTAAACCAGAGAACCGATTTGGATGAAACTTGGAATATGCGTAGATAGTGACCTGGAATAGCATATAGGCTATTCAAAATGTTGGTACCACGCGGGCGAAGCCGCGCGCAGTAGCTAGTTAATAATAAACAAGCTCGTTTGAAATGGAACCTATATGTGTATCTTTGTATGGAGCTTGGTGAACTCTAATGAGAACGCGACGTTATGCAGTAAGTACCTACCTCCACTTTATCCAATGACTCTTGTATAAGATATCTCAGAAATGGCCAAACACAGTATTCCAATATGACAATACTTATTCATTTCATAAATACAAACATAATCATCAATTTACAATATTATCCAGCAACCCAATCTATCTACCCGTGTCTAGGCTCTGCCTTTTCCTTTGCCGCTCTTTTTTATTTTTTATTTTTGCCTACTCGTCAATTACGCATTGCAAACTTTTTCATAAATTCTGCTGATTTAATTAGACATTATTTTATAAAAGTAAATTAAACCTTACACTTGAATGGAGTATCTTCACTGCATGCATTCGCGAATTTATTCGTTCTCATCAATTTTTTTTTATGGAAGAGGGGGCCAACAAGCAAGTGGCACACAAGATGGTAAGTGATTGCCATCGCCCACAGACAACTGCAGCATCAAGAGGCACTGCAGATGCGTTGCCGGCCTTTGAGGTAGGAATAGGCTCTTTTCTTGAAGGCGCCTAAGTCGTATCGGTCTGGAAATACCTCTGGCGACAGCTGAGCTAAGTCTGATGTGCGAGGCAGGGATTGGCGTGAAAACCGCACAGATGTGGACTGCCAACCATATACATGATATGGATGGTGTAGGTATTGCTGTCGTTGCATACGATGGCGGAATTCAGCGGCTGTAATCAGTCCAAACAATTCCTCTGAACACTCCCCATTGTATATGCGGTATTGTATTATCGTACAATCCACTGAACTTAGACGTAGTTTTCCAAAAAATTTCCTTCATTATTTTGAACTTCAATATGTTTGGTGCGTAAATAAAAATACAAACTTACTGCATTTGCATTTCAAAATAGCTACTGGCTCAAAACAACAACATAACATGCGTGTACCATGCAAGATAATAAAAAAAACGTGTCCAAAGAGAATTGAGTAAACCAATGTGTAAACTATCGATTGCTCATCGAAAAACATGCAAGCATTATTTCACGGTATTCTATAAAATCGATTCGCTATACATCGATATGAAAATCGATACGTTTGTATCCCGCTGTTTGAATTTCGAACTTCGAATGCGTCGCGTGCCAGAAATTAAATTAGGCGTAGGTTACACTTGATATAAAGATGGCGGAGTCGAAGAATGGGTGAATAATACGTCGAGTATTTCCTAAATTGCAATTTGGTGTGCATAGGTACATACAGACAATTAAATCTGCAGGAAAGAATTTTAAGGAACTAATAATTAAAGAAAGAAAGAAAAGTATTTTATTTTCCAACATACATGGTAGGTAATAGAGTTTACAGATAAAAGATAATGTTGCAAAACCTAGTACTAGATCAGTAAAACAAAAACAGCTCTAAAAAGCTCTGTATGATGATATAAAAGCTCTACATTTTTGTAGCGTCACTTCTGTACTTTTCGTAGCGCTTGTCGTAGCAAGCGGTTACAAAACTGTGTATTTAGGCGCGTTTCGTAATTTCACTCATCGCATGTGTGCATTCAGCCCAAGCCAGCCGATGTCAAATTACACTAACGTTCCAAACTTAAATTGTTAAAACTGTACGAGAATTTGTCACGGACAAGAGTTTGTTATACGTTAATTGGTCGCCCACAAGCTCCAATCACCATTGTTACTTGAACCATGACGGCGGTATTTGTCTTAAGTGTCTGAGATCTTTGAAAATTGGTCGGAAAACGTTAGCAAACACGAAAGTTTCGGTATTTATTATTGATTCTTGGTTGTTTATAATGTTAACTATGGTCTCTATTTTCTTAAATCTTTTTTGATGAACCATAGACAAATATAATTACTGGGTTTAATAGATGAAGCTAAATAGGTGTAATCTTCGCACTTTTTTATGTTTTAATAACTTTGTGCTCATGTAAAATTGTTTATGTTGCAAATGTAAGAATTTGATACAAAGGAACATTATCATTGAATAGATGTTTCCTATCCTATCTAAAATGTAATTTCATTGAAGAATTTACGATGATTAATGTTTTACTAAAATGCATGATTGCCGGGAAGGTACGTAGGAGGTACAAGTCATACAAAAGTCCTCTATAGAAAACTAAACAATGGCCTTTTAATAACACTCCACACCTCAACATCAATACGCACCAAGAAAATTAACTTGCCATAATTACAGATTGCAATAATTAACACAAAAACACGCGTTTATTCAAATAAAGAACCAATAATAGCATAGCCAAGAGCTGTTAATTTATGTTTCTTTTTAAAATACACTGCCTTTATTGATTTTATTTAAGTATAGTCTATGGTAGCTTTCCGTTTTTCTTTGTTCGATATTTAAACTGTAATTTTGTGGCGACGAGGGTGGTGTAGAGGTGCAATCGGTGTTACGTCATTGTAAGTGTGACCAATTCGAATTTCGAAAAACTCCTTCAGGCAAGTTTTAATTTTTATTGTGAATCGAATGTGGCTTGAATACTCGTCTTTTAGCAAAGAGGGGTCATTTTTTATAATTAAAAGCTGTTTGATTGCAAGGTTTGCGTGAAGTATCTAAAGGTCTGGCCATTTTAATTGAAATAAGTTTATTTTCAACACAAACATTGTAACCGTTAAGTAATTAAACGTGAATAGGCACCATAGTTTAGGAACTAATGGTTCTTTTAATGAAAACGTCAAATAATTATAATTAAATGTGTCGTTATAATTAATTTTGTAGCGCAGCACGCGCCTTGGGCGTTGACAGTTGTGAGATTTTTTAGGGCTTTTCTGTTTTATGATGAAAAGACATGACTAAACTGTAAAAACAAAATTTAGAATACGAATTTTATTTACGTTTGGCTTGATCGACCTTTTCAAAAAAACCTTAAAAATACGAAAAATTTTGTGTTTCAATTTATGTTCCGCTTTCTGAAATAAATTTGAAAGTTTCAACGCTGTATTAAATTATTAATGGTTACCTAATTATTAAATTTATCGATTAAGTACCTAATATTAATTTTAATAAAGCAATAACCGTTAATATCAATTAGTAGCTTTCGTTTTATAAAGATACGAGAATAGATTTATATTACATCGAGCCAATAAATCGAAAAGGTGGCACCATAAGTTGAATTACATTGCAAACTCATCATTCAGGCAGAGACTATTAATTTTTTTTAAGCGACCCTCAGGCGGAATGACCCAAATCCAGCCTCCACCGAAGCGAATTAACAAGAGAACTCGCTTCAATGATAAATTAGCACAATCGACGGCCTATTATCTCGAGAACAGGCTACCGCATAGTCCGCTAAATTTAATCTACATCTACTCAAATCACGGGAAAATAGTTTTTATGGTAACACAAATCGGAATAAAGTTGAATTTCGAACGTTCGATATCGTACAGTCGTCAACGAGAGAGATCTTTCGTATCGGAACAAAGTTGAATTTCGAATGAGTTTTTAAATATGGAACGTCAAAGAAGAAACGGCAGACGCGCCAAAAATTCGGAGCAGGCAACAATGCGCGTTGGAAGTGGAGTGAAATCGCAACAATGGGACATAATGAAGTGGTTTTGTCATGTTTTTAGACGTTTCGCGGCGTGTGGGTTTATTAAAGCACGATTATGTTATAAATGGGCGTTTATTGGACGATTAGCGCCGACATTTGTGAAATGTAGTTTTGAAATCGAATTTGAAGCCTTTTTTACAGAATAGAATTTCGATGTTGACGCATAGGTAAGTAGTTAAAATGAAGAGCAGTTGCTTAACTGAAATTTAAATAAGTACTTGTCTAAATAGCTAAGTACTTAAATTTCAAGTGGTAAGTATTCAAGTTTCTCGTTAGAGTCAGCTACAGTTTTTTTTTCAACCATTATTTTCTTCATATTCTCTACACGAAAAGGAAAAAGTATCTACCTACGTCATGATGAAAAAAGGTTTTCTTCGACTTGAACCAATATTTTTTTAAATAACTATCAAAACCAGAGCTAAACAACGTCAAATAAACATATCTTGGACTCAGATTACAACTAACAAGCTCTCAAATCCAATCAAAGGTGCCGCTGTCACATCTCGTTTGCCTTGTCAGTGTCACAGTGAGGCATAGAATCACTGACACAACACCCGCTCTTTACGAACGAAGTAGCATTGAAACTGACTATTTACAAATCTTCAAAGGATCTTGAACGCCTACTACAAAAAAGTTCAAAAAAAAAACATCAAACATCTTTTGAAACGAGTGTTGACAACATCTCAAAACAACTGTTACCACAAAAAAAGTTTTACGAGTGTTAGAGATAGACACTTGCTTAGCAACTGTTTAGTCCGTGTTTAGCTAAGCACATGTTAGACCAGTGCTCAGACTATTTTTAGTAGTGCGACCAACTGCGGCTTAGTGAAAATTCTGTTTCGGTCTGTCAATGCATCGATATGCGACGATGTACGTCATAACAAAGGCACCATTTAATTAAATAAAAAAACAGTGGCATTCCAGGAGTGCCAACAGAAGTAAAAACTTGAACCAGGTTTTGGTTCGAAACTAAAAAAAATACAAAAAAAAAGTGCAACCTTCTAAGGTAGATAAGAGGACGGTGTCGCAACAGTCACGTGGTTGAGTTTGATATTTTACTCCCATCTCAAAAATGCCCCACGCGCCTAAAGAAGTTTCCACTTCAAAAATCGACTGAACCTTCAGCCAGCTCCAAATTGGAGTTTGAATTTGGAACAGCATAGAAATCATTACAAACGCCGATTTGGATATTACAAACGAATAGCTGTTCCCACCTTACCTGTGACGTATCATTGTCAAATTGACAAGCCGTGCTTATTAACTCGTGTGATGGTATTTGTCACATTCCAAGCTTCAGTTAGACCTTTAAATCTATTTTAGATGATTCATTCAGCTTCGGAAAACGCAGATAACTTTTGACCAAGAAGTAATGCTACGTTTCAAGAAAGAGAAAAAATTAAAAGGTCCCGAGAGATAGTGATGATCAAATTCAAAAGCATTTATTCAGTAGGACCGCTGGGATCACTTAGAATAGTCTTCAGCGGAATGCATTCGGTTCGGAATAGGTCAGCTGTTCAACCGACCGCAACCAATAAAAGTGCAAGAAACGTCAGTTTGGCATCAATTCCTGCACTGTGATTGGTTGCGGCGGTTGAACAGCTGACCTATTCCGACCCGAAAGAAGTCTGAATCACTGTTCGAATTCAAAGAACCGATTCGAATTCAAAGATGTTTTAATGGCGATTGCTTGTTTTACTACTATTGACATATTTCTATAGATTGGCAAGCCTATCAAACAATGTCCCAGGCACTACAGCGTCCCATTAAATGTAGGCAAAGGTTGACGCTGTATAATAAATCATCTTCTTCTTTGGTCGGTATTTCATTTCTGAAGATCGTGAAAAATCATCTAATATGGATGTAAAGGCCTAAGTTTGTTGAAGTGAAAACTTCTTTAGGCGCGTTGGGCATTTTTGAGATGGGAGAAAAATATCAAACTCAGTCACGTGACTGTTACGATCTTTTCTTACTAATTATTGCCATAACAGTGGAGGTGAGACTAGGAACTCTACAAAATTATATAGGTGAGACAGACTTCACCTCTGAGTGAGACAGATCCGGGTTCAAATCCTAGAGTAGGATGGTAACTTTTTGCACCTTCTTTTTTTTTGTACTTTTATTTCTTTAAGTTTCTAACCGTTACCGAAACTTCGTTCAAGTTTTCACTTCTGTCGGCACTCCCGGAGTGCCCCCGTTTTTTTTATCTAGACTGGAGGTAGGTGTTGGTCGTTAGCTATGGTGTAGAATAAGCATAAGTAGTTAAATCATAATTCATAAAAGATTGTGCAATGCAAAATATACCTAATTATTTTCAACTCTTGAATCGATTGATTTGAACGACAAGTACCTATCTAATAAGTAATGAGCCATATTTCCTTTGAAACGCCGTCTGTCAAGGCTGAGTTGAAACACAACTCTACTTCTTCCATTCCGGTGACAAAATCAACTTTATAACAAGCGAACTAGAGTTCAAATTGTACGCACAAGTCTTTTGTTATTCGCTAAGCCGATAATGATATTATTCGGATAAGTTTAACGTCGTATCAATGCCGGGATTACGATCACTGTCAATGAAACTGTCTTTAGAAGGAACTATTATTTTGTACGTGACTGTACTTATACTCGGACAAATTAAGGAGTATGAATGCTACCTAGGAAATAGGTTATTGATAATGTTTTTTTATTTTGTTATTATTAGGCACCTTCCGGGTAGGCTCGCTCCAGATCCACTGTAGACCTTATTCTACCCGTTTCGAGGTCAAGAGCCGACCCATTCATCATAAAATAATAATAGTAATACTTATCAGAGTCAGCCACTAGCTGATACGAAATTACTTTATCTATCGGGCAAAATTGGAACACACATGACCGAAAATTTTTCAGAATCAAAAGGAGGACAGCTGGGTGTAGGGCCTGAAATGATGATGATGGTAATTTATCATTGAGTAGTAGGTATGTTGCCTCCAAGCATCTAGTAAAAGATGCAAGACGAAGTTATATCGTCGATAACTGAAAAAAAGACGAATTTATATCGTCGATAACTGAAAAATAATGTGTAAAGTTTTGTACGGACTACGAGTTCCAGGCTACGAGATCAAGGCTCGCGCGAGTTGATTTAAAATGACAAAATGTAAAACCTATTGGTAGGTCCGCGTTTCTGCAGGCTCTAATACGCGTTCATTGGAACGCGTGAACGCGTATCCTAGAACGCGTAGTTCTAAAACTGCGTACGGACTACACGGTCCAAGCTACGCGTTCAAGCGTTCCATCAAGGGCTGCGCACGTCGATATTTTATGTCAAAATGCATACGATTTTGACAACTCGCGCGAGCGTGGAACACGTATGCCATACAAAGGTGGTCGCACGACCCATCCACGCTGAACTGTCAATTCAATAGAGGAATACTGAGACTTCGGACGTCTTTTTCGTCTTTCTCGTTCTTTTTCTGACGTCATCAGTATTTTTTCTATAGGGTCTTTAGTTTTAAACTAACCATATTCAGGAATTGGGTTCAAGAAATAATTTAAAAAATATTTATGTAATGTAATATTTTTTTTTGTTTTGTTATGAAAATCTCTAGAAAATCGATAGACTATCCTTTTAATTGATTGTTGCTTCTTGTATAACTTAGTCAATTCGAGCGTGCGATGTGATGTTGCTGCGCTGCGATTGGTCAACGCCTATTCTTGAAAATTTTATGTAACATGTCATCAAATCAATAAAAGATAGTTTACTATCTTTTATTGATTTGATGATGAATGATCAATAAAAGATACTTTTTGAAGTGAAAACTAAAATCGGCTTAAATTGATACGGTCATACGTCTATTTACAACCCAAAAATGAAGCCCTGTCAGTTTGTGTAGTTTAAAACGTAAACGTGGACATAATGTGCGATCAACTCAAGGCTGTGCTGGATCTGGAACTAGAAGAGGTCTACCAAAGATGATAGGTAGGACTATGAAAGACGATGAATGACTACCACCATCTTAAAAGACCACGAAAACAAAAAGCTCCGAGAAAAAGTCTACTGCTCCTTGAGGACACAGTTCGGATCAAAATAATGCACTGCCGGGATTTGAACTCACTCTCGAATAGTCAAGGCACTCTACTAACTTCGTTTAACATCATAATCTCCTTGCCATTGTCCCACTCTATGTGGGGTCAGCATAACATGACTTCCTCTTCCATTTCCCTCTATCAGCCGTCATCACAGTACTCTTCTTACTCATATCATCTTTCACACAATCCATCCATCTCTTCTTCGGCCTACCTCTATTCGTATGTCCATCCACATTTGTAACGTTGTTCCAACATTAATAGAAATTAATATCATAAGTTCTGATGTTTGTTTGAGCGGTGTAATCAAAGAGCCGACTGGTCGTAAAACTGATCTGTGATTCCTCACCTTTACTTTGATGTAATTAAGCAATTTCATTTATACAACACTAGCTACTGCACGTGGTCTCGCTCGTAAACCAGCATTTTAAATAGTCAATATGCTATTCCAGGTCTATTCCAAGACTCATCAAAATCGGTTCACTGGTTTAGGCGTGATTGTAACACAATAGGATTTTTAAGTTCAAGTGAGATATAGTTTTTTTCTTTTATTATAATATAATGATATAATAAAGAGGAAAGATTTGTTTGGTTGTATGTTTGTTTGTTTGAAATGAATAGGCTCCGAAACTACTGGACCGATTTGAAAAATTCTTTCACCATTAGAATCTCCATCATCTGCTGAACATAGGCTATATTTTATCCCGGGAAATTGAAGTTTTCCCGAGGGAGCGCGGGTAACACCGCGACGGACAGCTAGTATTATATAATTTAAGCAATTGGTAGGTGCCACCTAAGTAAACCTAAGTTTAGATTTAAGATGGATCACCTAAATGAAAGCTAGGACCGTGTTTGTTGCCCTGATTTTTCACGGTATTGGTCGCGAAGGGACAGGAGTAGCGAATCACCAGTGATCCCAGCGCTCCTACTGAATAAATTCTTTTTGACTTTGACTTTGAGTGCTCTTCTTCTTCTCTTATCACTAGTTCTTTTGAACCAGTGTGGTGAAAGGGTAATAAATACGCCTTAACGACATGCAATTACATATTGTCTAAAAATCTGAAATCCTTTCCCAGTTGCCATCCCAATATAATAGAGCTCAACCACGCATATGTCTGTGAGCTCAACCAATCACACAATACGAAAATGACAATTGAAATTCAGGATAGGTTAGCCCCTATGGAATAAAGTCATAATAAGCAGATGTAGTGTTGAGGATCGAGAAAGGTATGTTAAGATGGTTTGGGCATGTAGAGAGGATGGATGACAATCGTTTGACAAAGCAAGTGTATGAGGCGAGTGTGCATGGGACAGCTGGAAGGGGAAGACCTAGGCGAACCTTCTTGGATCAAATTGGCGACATTTTGGAGAAGGGCCAGGTCAAAAGTACCCTAAACCGACGAGCATGTATGAAGAATGTAATGAGAGTGAATGAGGCGAAAGTTGTGTGTCAGGATCGTAGCGACTGGAGATCCGTGGTCTCTGCCTACCCCTTTGGGAAAGAGGCGTGACTTTATGTATGTATGTATGTATGTAAGCAGAATGGAAGAAAATAAGGTATATGCCTTTCCCTGCAACGGTAGGATTTTCAAGTACGAGTGCAAGAATGAGTAGGTACCTACAAGTATAGGTATATTATTCGATCATGACGACCTCTGTAGCGCAGTGGGCGAAGGTCCGCTTGCGATGCAGAAGGTTGCGGGTTCGATCCCCACCGCGGGATAAATGTTTGTATGATCTAGAGATATTTGTCTCGGGTTTGGGTGTTTTCTATGTATAATACCTATGTCAGTATGTATTTATGAACAAAAAGTATATAAGTAGTATATCAGTCATGTAGTACCCATAACATAAGCTCTGCTTACTTTAGGGCTCGATGATGCTGTGTGAAAAGTCCAGCATTATTTATTTATTATTAAAAATTGAGAAAAATCTGCATGAGCATGAGCATGTGCCAAATCTGTAAGGACAAACTGGGACATACCTCTGACTAATACCCTTAGACATCTTCAAAGCTTGAAATACAGTTCTGTTGTTCTGGATACAGTCATGACCCTGTTGTAAGCCGCAGACGGAAGCTAGTTACAAATAATAATTTCCGAAAAGCAGAACATTAATGATTTATAACTTTATCAAAAGCGATGCGGGCGGCCATTTGTAATTAATTACTACGGAATATCATAATCCAACTTTACGATGTTCTTTGAAGTTGTTCTAAACATTTATCACTCATTTCTCTTTTGATTACATTTCGCGATAGTTTTTTGATAAATTCCAAGCGAACAACTATCTATCTATCTATCTATTCAGCCCGGTAGCACCCACTGCTGAGTATAGGCCTCCTCTCTACACCGCTATTTTATGACTACCAAAAAAAATTTAAGAGCAGTTGCAGCAAATGCAGAAAATGATAATGGCATGGTCAGAACTTTTTTTTACGTAAATATCACAAAGTTATCGAGGATTGTAGTTGACCACAAGCGAACAAAGTTTTATGAAACTGTACAAATAAGTACTATAGACATTTTTGGTAATTAAAAAATAGGGGTGTATATCGCCACTCTTTTCGGTCCTGTGCAGTCCTTTCCCACGCTTTCCCAGCTACATTAACGATGTCATCCGACCATCGGAACAACTATGGAAGAACGAATAAAGAAAAGTAGTCGAGTTCGGAGTCTTCAAGAAAAAAGACACCCATACTAGGTATCCTTTCACCACACTAACTCGGAAGTACTATTGACAAACCATGGTGCTAAGTGATGTACAGTTCGTCAGTTTGCGCGCAGTTCGCTTGAGTTCACCAAAGATCAATGGCAAATTTTGGAGGAGACCTTTGCCCGACGGGACACAAAAGAATTCTTCAAAATCGGCGCGACGATCTGGACACCTTCAGCGACTATCAATGGCAGAGCTTCTCGCATGCGAGCGGCGATTTCTTCTAGGCAATAAGATTGTCGCCTAGTGTAAACAAATACATTTGTAACAAATACAAATGGCGAGTTTTGCTGAGGGATAATCGCATACGATTTTTCGCCGCTCGCGTACGAGAAACACTTCTTGTGTACCAGCCGCTTCAGATCGGAAAGACTGGAAAACTCGAGGGGAGGCCTTTGCCCAGCAGTGGGACAGTATAGGCTCAAAACAACAACAATCGGAAGAAGTCTGAAATTGTGGAAACTTTGAAGTGGAAATCTTTTTAACCTACTTCAAAAAAAGGAGGAGGTTCTCAAGTCGTTTTTTTTTGTATCTTGTTACGCGATTACTCCACCGATTGTGGACCGATTTTCAAAATTATTTGTTTGTTTGAAAGGGTATATTACTCCAGAGGTGGCCCATATAAATTTTATTCCTGAGGGTTTGCTAGTTTTCCCGTAAAACTCTAAAAACCTTCCCGCCTAGCCATTGTAAATTGGATCGACAGATAAGTCTGACTATTTGTGCATTATGTCAAATTGACTATTTACTAATGCCAGGAACTCACGTGCCGCGAAACTTGACATAATGCAGTTGTGGTAATTAATACCCTTAGACGCCGGTGGAGCCTAAGCATTATCTGCCGATTTGATTTCTTTTCTTATTTCGATTTTTATGAATGGCTTATTGATTCCCTGAGTCACGCCGTGTGTAGAGTCGAACATTGAAGTCGGTTTTTCTTTTAGTTTTAAAACGGAATTATCTTATACGAAACTTCAGGATGCAAAATATGAATGTCTAGGTAAAGCTACCCAGTTGAACAGCGCTGCCATTTTATGTTTTTAAACACCATCTGTCAAGGTGTCTATCTTCTGAAGTCACAAACACCACGCCCACACCGATTACAAAAGTCCATCCTAAAATCCCATTATCTTAATTAATAGCCCTTAAACGATACATCTGCTAAACTGCTTTTAATATCTGTGACCGTTAATGATCTATAGATAGCTCTGATGATCGATACAAGTTGCTGTCAGTGTTTGTTCGTGATAGTTAACTATTTTTGTGCAATACCACTATATCATACAACTAATATAATAAAGCTGAAAGTTTGAGAGTTTGTTTAGATGTTTGTGTGAGTTTCAATCACGCCTAAACCAGTAAACCGATTTGGATGAAACTTGGAATAGGCGTAGATAGTGATCTGGAATAGCATACCCATAGGCTATTCAAAATGTTGGTAGGTACTAGTCTTAGATAAATTAAACTATAGAAAATTGAACTGAACACTTTTGGTGATTTGATCATTTCTTATCGTAAGAAGTATGTTGTACGAATCAATTTGAACCTTATTATTTTGATTCAACATGACAGACATCAAATACATGTCTATTATATTAATAACTCCATCACCAGCGTAGCCACTAAAGTAACTGTAAGTTCGTATGAGTCAATGGCCAACTCAGGGACCGTATTCGCGTTCTTTTTTCGTTCGTTTGATGAATATTCGGATGCTTCCCACCATGATTTCTGACTTCAAGGGCCAATTGTTCGGTTTGGAATATTTGGTCCTTGATTAGGACCGTGTTTTGACGTTTGAATTATTGGCCCTTGAAGTCAGAAAACGTTGTGGAAAGTATGCGAATATACATCATCATCATCATCATCATCCGCAGCCTGACTTCACCCACTGCTGGGTATAGGCCTCCCTAAGTTTGTGCCATCCACCACGATCCTGCGCTAATCGAACCCAGTGACAGTGTTTCGATTCGAGTGTTTGATATTCATCAAACAAACGAAAAAAGGAAAGCGAATACGGCCCTGGTAACGAAGTTCTTAAGCCGCCTTAGACCTCCGTCATGGCTTTACGACTTAAATAGCCGGGAACAACAATTTAACGTGCCCTCCGAAGCACAGAAGCGCTCAAATGAAAATGCCACTGGCAGTCACCCATCAACTCACTGGCCGTTTCGAACGTTGCTTAACATCGACGATCTATCAAGAACGAACACATACGAACTTACTTTTTTAACATAAAAGTGCGTATGAGTTGTGGCGAACTCAACAAACCTTAGCTCATACGAAAAAAAACAAATAACTATTTTAAGGGCTATTTCGAACTATTTTAGGAGTGAATCGTTCCTAATTATGTCGAAATAGGCGTTAATTCGACACCTAATGGCCATTTTTATGACACCACGCACCGACAAAGAAACTAGGTTCTTTATCGACCTTTTTGTTTAAACTTTTTGAGTAAATAAGATGTAAATAAAGTTGTATTTGAGTCTGAATCCTGTTGGGAATCGGAAATTAAATTGGATGGAGTGTTTTAGTAGTGTTTGCTTAGTGGGGCTTAGCTTTTTAGTTAGAGTGTTCGAATGTCAACAGTGGATTTTTGTATTCGAAACAATGTGTAAGTATCAAATGGGAATAAAACATTCTAAGGTGCGTTTTTTTAGTGAAATCTTCTTTAGTCGCGTTTGGCAGTTTTGAGATGAGAAAAAAGTATTGGATTCGCCTCGAAAAGGTCACGTGCGAGTCACGTGACTGCTCACCGACACCGGGTTATTTGTCAAATTTAGAACAGTTTAAGTTTTCACTTCCGCAGGCACTCCTAGAGTGCCACTGTTCTTTTAATTTATTTACCTAAGTAATACCTTAGTTTCATTTTATTAAACGTTTATTAATATCAATTAATGTTTTTATTTTTTCATTTCAATATTATTATAGGAGCTGTCCGTCGCGATGTTACCCACGGTCCTTCGGGAAAAAATCACTTTCCCGGGATAAAATATAGCCTATGTCCATCAGGGATAATGTGGGATTCTACAGGTGAAAGAATTTTTCAAATCGGTCCAGTAGTTTCGGAGCCTATTCAATTCAAACAAACAAATCTTTCCTCTTTATAATCAATAAGTTCTCGAAGCACGGTAGATTTCAAATCTTTAAAACATTCAAATCGTAGTGTAAACAAAGGCACGTCCAAATCCATATTCCCCTAAAGTCTCCTAAAGCCTTACAGTACACTCTAAGCTTCCTAAAGGCAACTTATACCACCCAGAACCAATCAGATCCTTTAACATAAATCCTTATAAGAGATAGATCCTATACTGTCACGGGGTTTCGCCAACCAAACCTCAACAGCATCTTTACTCCGAACTCTATAACATTGCAAAATAAGTCTTTTACTCTTTGGTTTAGGTATCATATCGCTAAATCATTGCAAGTCCTTATGCAAACTTAGTGATATTGCAAAATGAGCTTTATTTCTACTGATTTAGAGATATGCGAGATCTGTAAGGTAGTTTGTCATTATAATTAGTAGCATAGTCTAAGGACCTTAGTCTCATATGGTAGCGAAGCTCGTACCTAGAGTCAAATTGTATGAATGAAATCGAGCTTGTGTAAAAAATCTGATATTCTTTTCGTTTCACAAGCTCTTTCAAACCAGTGTGTTGAAAGGTTGTAAGGAAATACGCCTCAGAGGCTCCTTTCGTGCCCTAAAAAAGATAAGAGAGATAGATATAGCGAAAAAGATGAGTCAGACTCGGATCGTAGCAATTGGACATCTAAATTTTTCTTTGCCTACTTACTCTAGGCATAATTTTATACAGGGTTATTTGTAAAACACCGGTAACCTCTCAGGAATGTATTACTATCATCTTATGGAACTACTTTTGTTCTATGACTTTTAAAAATACACCATTATTTTTTTTCATCAGATTGTCATATAAAAATAAAAATATTTAAATTCAACGCTCTAAATGTAACGAAACAAAAAAAAAGGTTGGGGCGGTGGGGGCGTTCGATAGGACAATGTTTTAGATAGGAAAACGAAATCTTGAACGTTTGTTTTAAACAGTCATAGAATAAAAGTTGTTGTTTATGATGATAGTAATACAGTCCTGGGAGGTTACCGGTGTTTTACAAATAACCCTGTACAAATAATACAGTATGTGTTCTACCAATATTATACGTAGGGTATGCAATAGTACGGAGGTATAATTTAAAAGTGAAGCTTTCCGCAACTGTCTCAAATAGCTCATACTTTTGATCCCGGCAAAGTGAAACATTCCCTAGGGACCACGGTTAGCACACGCGGCGAATAAACTAAGCTCAAGTCTTGAGATCCTATGCTAAGCATGACCAAAACTCAGTGACACATTTTGACCTACAAACACTTGATTATTCTGTGCTATTGCACCATAATTTATTGCGGCAAAGACCGACCGAGCTATAACGCCATAATAGCCTCCCAGACACCTTAGCGTGGGGGACAGGGACGCAGCTATTTGGCAGAACGAGAGGGAAGACCAGAAGCGCCTTTCGACGTCAAAATACGTGCTCCATTCGTTTTATTACCTTGCTGTGGTGTGGGCGTAGGGAGGGGGCGAAATTGTTCATCGATATCGATAGATTTAACTAAACAAATAAAACCTTTTAATTGATCATAATTTAAATTAGAAAATCGTTGGTTTTATAATTTTTTTACTATAGCATTATGCTGAGTCGAAGCGCTCTTGATGCTGTAGCACACAGCGTGTGTGCTACAGCAGCAAGAGGGCTTCGCTTAAAACCTTTTAATTGATCATAATTTAAATTAGAAAATATTATATATTTTTTTATTATAGCATTATGCTGAGTCGAAGCCCTCTGGTGTGCTACAGCAGCAAGAGGGCTTCGAATTTTTTTTTGTTTTATTCTTTTTATTTTTTTCTACTCATTTTGTTACTGTATTTTGTGTTTTTTTTTTTGCTTGAGTGGCAAATAAATAAATGTCTTTGTCTATATCTATTTTTATAATTTTAAAAATAATAATAAAAACAACGCAACATTCACCGGATATTTAAAGTTCATTAAGTAATTTAAAGTTCATTCTTAAAATTTTATGAGGTACAAAATCTAATAGCGCGTTGAAGTCTTTTGAACCGAGTATTGAATATTCAGTCCAAAAGACTTCAACGCGCTATTAGATTTTGTACCTCATAAAATAACGCACGAACTTACTTACGCAATTTAAAGTCCATTGCTCTAAGGGGCTATAAGCTACAGCGTTAAAAAATACAATCACGTTCCAATATTATTTATAACAACAATTGAAAAATAAAATATTTTTTTTTATTGTTATTGTATCAAATGACAGATAGTGACAACTTTGTGACTCTTCTTACCCAACTATGTAGTGTCAGCACATGACTTTCTTTTCTATTTTCCCATCAGCCTAAATGACTACTTTGCTGAATTGAAGCTTTACTTAATGCACTTGCTTTTAAAACAATAGGCTCACTATTATCGACAACGTCACAAAAAACATGGATTAAGTCGATATATCGAATCAACTATATCCACAATTAAAATGATATCATCGATACTAATCACGAGCATAACATTTATCGACACATCAAGCCCAGACGCACTAATCTCACGAGCGCAGCCCTAGAGTCGGCACCGCGGCAACATCAAAGGAGGCCACCTCTTTGATGTGGCCGGCGGCGCGCGCCTCCAAACGCCCTAAGCGACAAATCCATACGTCATTCTGCTGTCATTATAACGCCTTACAATCGCTCGGAGAATGTGGAATTACATTTCAACCAACTTATAAATGCCTGCGGACGAACAACGAACTAAACATTGTATGAAAAAATTCGAACTTTCACTGCATCGACGAAGACAGTAGCGCCACCGATAGACGCGAAGTTTGTTTGGTTAGAATTTGTACTTACAAGACAATATAAATTGACAACTCGCTTATAGCGATTACTTGCTTTTGAGTAGTTGAGTGGGAATGTCATATTTGAGTGACCTCAAAATCGAGACTAATGGGTGCCGATGTTAACAATTAGTTGATCGATTTTATAACAGCTTTTATTGAGGGCAAGATCCGAATGATTCTATATTGGGCATCGTCAGGAATTTATTATGATGAGACATTTTTGATACCGGTATAAACAACAATAAACTTTGGCTGAGGCGTCAAAATATCCTCAGAGCTTTTAAAATAAGAATACTGGAACCAAAATACCTTCTTTTATAATTAGCTTTCGTTTAGAAAAACAATTCCCGAATGTTCTATATTTGAAAAACATATAAAATAAACAATTTTTTTGAATAATTATTCGGAAATGGAACTTTCTAGCTCTATAAGGTCTTATTTTAATTATTTAAAAATGGAACCTTCTCAATTTGCTTTTAGCACCATAAAGTCTTTAATCTATTTGTTTGTTCTTGTCTATGCTCAGGGATCTTGCGGTTCGAAATTATAGTGCCTAGTACTATTTAGCAACGTCAGTCAGCACTTATGCCGTTTCGACACTACGTAGACGGCTTATTGTGAAAGGATGCAAAGAAATTACAGGTTACAGAAGGCATAAAGGCATTGTGGAGGATAATTTGGCACCCTTTAAGTCTTTAATCTTGTACAAAGGATGCATTGATCGCGATTTGAATGAGTTTATTCGTTTTCTTTTTGTTTTAAGCTCTGTTTTGTTGTTCGGACGCTGCCTATTGCTTTAAAAATGATGTCTAGCTTGTAACAAGACATTTTATTACCAATTTTGGTAGACATTCTCTTAAATCTACTTACTAGGTAAGTACAAGATTCTTCAAACCCCTTTCAGGAAATGGACGTTATGAAGTTTTCTAATTTCTTGCCCCTGTTGTAAAACAGGGTCACGACTGTATCCCCAAGGCGCGGTAGACATTCTCTCAGATCTTTTTTTTATGAATTCCAGATCCTTTAAAGATGTCTAAGGGTAGTCAGAGGCATGTCCAAATACAAATTCTTTTATATGTCAACTAAAACTACGCTAAGTAAGTACCTCTTTTAATTAATTTTTATATTATCTATCTAGCATAAAGTAGATTATATCTACAGTAGGTATTAAACTGATCGTAAAGCTCATGTTAAATATCCAATACTTAAGTAAAGATAGACTTAAGATACGTCAGATCTAGTTAAGTTCGCGTTCAGTGTCCTATAAATAAATATATAAAATAGTTGACCACAAACCAGTTCATTTCGCACAAAGGCCTTGCCTTCAAAAGCTAGACCCAAAACAGAATTAATCATGAAAAATCGGCCTCATCAATCAACTGACCGTCCGTATTATTAAATTCGAACATATACCGTGAATAATTATATAACAAAAGCAACGTTTTCCGTCCATCCGTCAACCTTTATCAACGAGAAAAATCGTCTAATTCACACTTTAGAGCCCAAATTTGACGTACAAAGACCTCATTTTGGTCGTCAAATTAATCAACTGAGCCTTAATTAGGGCGCTTTGTGCAAAACTGCGAACGTATTTTGCTGTCCGTAACATACGGACAGTATATCCATGTCATAACATAGATGAACTAATATTATGTATAATAAAGGATAATTATTACTTATATAAACAACAAAGGAATTGTACTAATCTTCAAAATTACAAAAAAGGACTCTTCTTTCTTGATTTTGACGATTATATATAGGTATATAGGATAGGTATCCTACGTCAATTTTTAAATTTTTGAACTTTCCCATTTTACTTTTGACATGGCGTATTGAAAATTTTAGACACATTTTAATGTCACAACCATCTAAATAAACATATTTATAACGGTTATCGTTTTTAAAAGACCATAACTTATTACGAAATGGTTTCGACTAAGTTTTGACAGAGGCAGGATAAATGGCGCGGGGCGGGAACCGAACCCCCACACTAGCCTAGCAACTGTCAAACAACTGTGTGGTCATTTTTTGACCACAAAAAATCGGATGACGGAAATCGGATGTTTCTAAGTAGAGCCACAGACAATGTTCTATACTGTAGAGCGAAAACGACCATACAAATAATGACTACTTCAGAACGTATTTTCACAGATTCGAAAAATAGTTCAATGACTATTCCGGAACGTTTTTCACGGATTCGAGTCAGATGTCTGGAGTGCGAAACTGCTATTGACTTTTGCAAATCGGTATCTACCTACTTAGTTTTAATGTAATCCTAGCCTACTAATATTCTAATTCAGGTTTTTATTTTCTCATTTATCATTCTCAGTATCAAGTGTAGAAACACAGCACTGCGCTCCAGAACCCAATTGATGACGTAGGTCGTAAGGCCGCGATGCTTAAATGGTGCCTGGATGACCAGCCGGCAGCCATGAATCTGCCTACGACGAGGCGTGGGTCCAAATGGCAGAAGACCGAGATAAGTGGAGAGAACAAGGGGAGGCCTTTGCCCAGCTGTGGGACACGATGGGCTTAATATAATAATTATTTTATTTTGGTTTGTTTTTTATGCTTGTGTTTCAGGGGACATAAGTTGGATGAAACATCAGTTTTGCATCCATTTGATTCGACCTTTTCAAAATGAAAGCTATCCCACTCGGCCTACAGCTTTTGGTCAAAAAATTTGTTAATTTGTCTAGTTAAATAAAATATCCTTTAAAAATCGCAGTCATCGAAATATAATTCGATAATTAAGACGTTCCATTAAATTAAATTATCTTTGACATGTTCGCCTCTCAAGCTACTCATTACACGATAACCAGCGTGCTTAGAACCATGGCTCTTTTAGAAAGTGGAGGAACGTTGCGCGGAGGCAGGTCAAGTTAAGCTGGTCTTTATACTGCTGAGTCACTATGGAGTATAATTCCCACGATCGCAAAATCGATAATGCTGTTTTTAAGTGAATTCTTTCTTTATTCTCACGATTGTAGTATATCGCAGCACGTGAGTTCAATTTTAACCCAGGAACAATATCTGTGTAATGAACATTGTGTGTTCTGATAATCTTCTCTGAATCCTTTGGGAATACTAGACTGTTCCGGGATAAAAAGCTGTGTGCCCCTATTTTTCATACGTAGGGGTGGATAGCCATAAGTTTTACCGTCTGCCACCGCATGGAGGCAGTTGGAGGGGTCAGATGGTAATTCAAAGTAACCTACCGTATATTCCAGACTGTACTAATCTATCTCAGTGCTTTTCATCCAAAATCAGTTCTTAGTTTCTGTGCACTAGTAGAGTCAGAAAACTCTACCTTTCAATACAGATAGGTACTTCTTTTCGTGTCACTAGTTCTTTCACGTCTAGTCTAGGGTAGTCAGAGGCATGTCATGTGTCAGGTACATTTTGCAGTTACCGGCCTCTGCTGTACCTACCGCTTCATTTACATTGTGTTGTAAGCAATGATGTTGTATACTATAATAAGTACCATTTCTTTGGTTGTAAGTGTTGCTGCATTACGTTACTTCGGGGTCATACTCGTATAAAAATGAAAAAATATAGATACTTAAACAGATTTGACGACCTCTGTAGCGCAGTGGGCGAAGGCCCGCCTGCGACGCGAAAGGTTGCAGGTTCGATCCCCGCGGGACCAATGTTTGTATGAACTACAAATATTTGTCTCGAGTCTGGGTATTTCTATGTATATATTATGTATTTACAAAAAAAGTTTATAAGTACTATATCAGTTATCTGGTTCCCATAATACAAGCTTTGCTTAGTTTGGGGCTAGATGATGATGTGTGAAATGTCCAGCATTATTAAAAAAAATGATCTAAAGTTAATTTTTAACCTAAGTTTTAGGTTCCTTTAAAAACCGGTATTTTGACGTGTCAGTGATATTGATAAATGACAGTGACAGGTGTGGCTTTTGTCACGCCTTCAGTGGTGTAATTTTATAATTGCTTAGCACAATTAATCATTTTAAGCTCATTAATTCCATTATTTCCCATAAGCTTTACTGCATGAAAGATATCTGTCAGTTTGTACAATAATTAGATACCTTCAATTTGCAGAAATAATACTCACTTGGATATTACGGTGTCTGTTTAGCAGGATCATGACTATATCCCCAGGGCACGGTAGACACTCCCTCAGATCTTTAGGTGCTCAAGATATACCTATTTTCTAAACTAATATTATAAGAGGAAAGTTTTGTTTGTTTGTATGTTTGTTTGTTTGAATTGAATAGGCCCCGAAACTACTGGACCGATTTGAAAAATTCTTTCACCATTCGAATCCTACTTATCCTTGATGAACCTATGCTATATTTTATCCCGGGAAAGTGACGTTTTCCCGAGGGATCGTGGGTAACACTGCGACGGACAGCTAGTTAGAAAATAAATGGTTACTCAGAGGTCTCATCATCATCATCATCATCTCAGCCTTTTTTACATCCACTGCTGAACATAGGCCTCCCCCATAGATTTCCACAGCGATCGATCTTGTGCAGCCTGCACCCAACGGCTCCCAGCAACCCTTACAAGATCGTCTTTCCAACTCGTGGGGGGCCGTCCTCTGCTGCGATTTCCGGTGCGTGGCCTCCACTCGAGAACTTTTCTGCCCCAACGGCCGTCAGTTCTACGAGCTATGTGCCCCGCCCACTGCCACTTCAACTTGCTAATCCTGTGGGCTATGTCGGCGACTCAGAGGTCTAATATATTAAAAACATCAATATTTTGTCATTATCATCATTCTCACTCTCTCTCCCGGTGTCCGCCCAGTGTGTGGGGTCGTTGGGCATAGATCAATGCCAGTCATTCGTATTACGAGCTAGTCTTTTCCAAGTCAATGTCGTCGAGCCATCTGGCTGGTCTACCTGCACTTCGCGTGCTCTTTCGAATATTTTGCCAATATTTTGTAGAAGTTAAAATTCCATACGTTGCAAGTTGCAAGGCCTTTTGCACTAATTAAAATACTAATTCCTCAAGATGTTTTCCTCCACCTCTTATTTTTCAATGTTCGAATCCAGTCGTCACTCGTCACTAATGAGTTTTTCTGTCCAAAATTGTAACTATGTCCACTTTCATAGTTGGTACAGTCCGCAACGAAGTCGATTAACAGTTTGATGTTCTAAAATACCATTTCTTTTCGATTTCGAAGAAAACAATAACTTTTATTGTATTTTTATAAATGGTGTGCAATAAAGAATTTTCATTCATTCATCAAATGTTAATCGACTTTCATTGATGACTGTACCCATGGTACTCTCAAACAGCGAATTAAAAACATCATTAGATAGGAAACCGGCATTTCGTCGAACCTAAAAAGATCGAAAGTGTTTCAAGT
Organism: Epirrhoe alternata; assembly: GCA_963565295.1. NCBI lineage: Eukaryota > Metazoa > Arthropoda > Insecta > Lepidoptera > Geometridae > Epirrhoe > Epirrhoe alternata. The sequence continues at coordinate 4,035,887 of OY751397.1, read as the reverse complement.
GCACATATTACTACGTCATTCCTTTCGCCACACTGGTTCGGAAGAATTGACACTAGGTACAACAAGGAAAAGAATGTTACAATACTGATCAATTATTTTCCATATCTCTAAAATGGAAATAGTTAAATGCGAATAATCTATTTTTTAGCTCTGAGAGCTCGTCCCGCATTTTGATTTATAAACAATGCGTCAATGACGTCAGCTTCTTTAGCGGCTCAGATTTATCGCTAGTGATGGGCCAATGGAATGCTGGGTTTCATCGATATCGATGCTACACTTTTACGGCCTTTCTTATTATGGTATAAATTAATTTCAGGTGATAAACTAAAAATGTACCTAAATGGTTATTCTTAGGTTATATATGTAGAACTTAACACCACGTTATTATTCAGGCCACTACTGTTTAAAACTTTAAAATAAGAAGAAACAGAAGTAAAATCATCAACTAATGTGTGATGTTTTACTCAATAACAAAAATTATATTTTTTACTGAATAATGTGTATTCCGTTTCAACTATCGGCCGATAGAAAGTCTGCAGTCTGCGAGGGGTCTTAATGTTCATGTGAAAAAATTTGATTTCATTTGAATAATTAAATTATACCTACTTCCCTATTTCTAAGTAATCATAATACCTATAATAAAATTAACTTAACTGGCATAATTTCACGCTTAGCATAGATTAAGCAATAACTTTAATTTATAACGCAGATAGTTTTAGATCTTGTTTTTTAAGTTAATTTATTGTTTCCTTTTTCTTTGATATTTATTATCTTTGTTATTATGATTTTTAAAATTTATTAGAAGAGAATAAACTACGTTACTATTAATAACAATTGCTTTAAAACTTTGAATAAATCTTGTAAATCAAAGTAACAACAAGCTTAAACCGTAAATTCCATACTTCATCGATAACATCTCCTTACTACCCGCCATTCTACAACCCGTTCATATTACTACTACAAACACATTCTTGCGTCTCTCTCTTCGGTATAGAATGGGGTATCGCCGTCTCGCTCGCACGGTCGTGCGCCCTCTTTGTGATGCCGTGGCGGCTTCTTTGAAGTAAGGTGACCACGCCCCCCGCCCCGCCCGCTCCCCGCCGCCTATACTTAATTCGTCACAGAATAATAACGACAATAATTTTAATTAGAATAGAAATTGGGAAATGTTCAGGAAGTGGATGATAACGCTAATTACAATGGGTGTCGTTTTGATAATGTGATTTGTTTATTGTAGATAGGTAAGTACCTAATTGTAATTGCTTAATCGGTATTAGTAGGTCAAATAAGTTCAATTGTTATAGCTTAATTTAAGAGATACTTACGAACTTAATTTGATAAAAATTTAAAACTAATATACTTAAACAGATAGTAGAGTAGTAATAAAAAATTGTAAATCTTAATTGTGTCTTCAATCCAGTTAAAGAAGAATGAGATTATTTAATGCAACTTTAAATAAATAAAAGCAAAAATAAAAAATACATTGAATATTTTTAAGTGTGAGTTTTTTTTTCATATAAGGTTATAATATAAATAAATACTTATGGCAAATAGGTAACCTACTGATTGCATATTTCATGCACATAACGATTCACTATTACATTTAAAAAATAATATAGGTACCTAATAGAAATAATCACACCAAAGCTACTAATGAAAAAAAACTCACCTGAAATTATGAAAAAAAAAAGTTTTTATTTCAGGCCCATTCTATATCTTAAAGAATCTTATTAAAGATATTTTTGCTGTTATTATATTTATTTAAAGAAAATCTTACGATCTTATTTCAAATCTTTATCAATTTGTAACCGCACATACGAAACAATGAAAACATGCGTTTTGTGCACGCGTTATGTTAATCCTAGGAATCCTACACCGATTTACGAACGATCCCAGTTGCGTAATTACAGGCGGCCTGATCAAAGGCACCGACAACCGCGGCGGCGTCTTTGTAGTCTAATAAACGACTTCTGCATCTCAAAACGAGTTTCAACTCTATATCATTGCAATATGGATGATTTTTACATATGTATGGGAGGTTTTCATAACACCTTAGAGGATTTAAAGGGTCGAATCAGTGGGATTTTGCCACGGATATGTCAAAAAGAGGTTTTATTAGGGGTCTAAATGGACCCCACGGATTGAAATAGGTCATCTTGTTCTATTGGAGGACCTAATTAGGATCGATGGCTTTTATACTTGGGCATTTGTTTAGTTAGATACACTAGCTACAGCTACCATTCAATATTAAGAATTGGACGACCTCTGTGGTGTAGTGGGTAAAAGGCCGCTTGTGATGCAGAAGGTTGCGGGTTCGATCCCCGCCGCGGGCAAATGTTTGTATGATCTGCAAATTGTATGTATTTACAAACAAAAAAGTATATATGTAGTATGTCAGTTAACTGGTTCACATAGTACCTACCTACCTACAAGCTTAGTTTGGGGCAAGATGATGCTGCTGTGAAAATGTCCAGCATTATTTATTAAATGTTAAGAATGAGATAGAGGTAAGTATTGAAATGCATCCCAAAAATTGAACCCATGCGGGACTTGAACCCGCGACCTTTACCGAAATCAGTACCTTTAACAATTATATCGATTCTAATTCTAAATTGTTTACCACAGTAGTACCTAGTAGGTGGTAGGTAGGCAAAGGTATTGTGCCATAATCAGATAGTGACAGGTTGCAAGCCGACAACCGAAGTCGCGGGCACCAGCTAGTTATAATTTAGGAGCCCTTTTTAGTACTACCCCACACGAAGATGTTATTAAGGCACTTACACAATACCAACACTCACTGGAAGTTCCCTAACGGCTTAATTTCGGAATAAATTGCCGTTTTTACCGATCGAGCCCAAAAAGAACATAAAAACAACATGCTCACTGATTGTGAGTCGATTCTGTAGGTAACCTAACCAGCTTTAGCTGATCGCACATATGTTCGCCCCGTACGCGCTGCAGTCATTTTTCTATGGAAAAAATAATGATGAAGTCATAAAATGCGGCATTTTCCTCTATTGAATTGGGTAACCTATCTGTCTTCCGAAAAACGTAATACAGAATTTTGAAATCCAGATAACGTTTGATAGATAGGTATTCAAAATCCAGATAGTACGTTTTACATCGTTTTATTATTCCGACATTACACAAAGCAGATGTTTCATTTGACAGATACACTAAAGAAAGATTATCATTTAGTTTTTTTTTCATTTGACAGAACTAACTATAAGTCGAAGTCTTCAAATCCAGAAGTAATTTTCAAACCCAGGCTGACAGTCCTCTAGCATAGGTTGCGAGGAGCGAAGCGACGAGCAGTTAGTTGCATAGTGATAAACCACGAACCGACATGCTCCTATTGTACCTTAGCTTTATTACATAGGTAGCTACTTTCAGAGTATGATTGTTATACCAACATTTAGAATGTAACCAATGTACCTGTAGATGAAGTTACTTATCTATCCAGATCTAAAAATTATATGGAATACAAACATGTGGTATAATGAATTATCTGGATTTTAAAACATCTGTCAAACGTTTGAGTGTATTTTAATACATCTGTTATGTGAAAAAAATACCAAATGAATATCTGGATTTCGTTTATCTGTATTACGAAAAGAAGGTTAATCAAAAATCTGTCAAACGTTATCTGGATTTCAAAATTCTGGAATACATTTTTCGGCAGATAGTAAGGTAACCATTGAATTGATGTATATGCGAGTAGTGAGTGATCTATAGAATACTTAAAAATAAATATAGGTACTTAACTAACTGCCGCACTCAGAGTTGTTTAATGGCTAGGTACTTAATACTACTTAGTAGCCATAATGTCTCCGAGTGCGGCTGTATGTGTAATTCAAACCGATACATGCGTTTAAACTCACGGTCACGGTATTGGTTGCGAAGGAACAGGAGTAAAATCACCTAGTTTTAAGACGATTCAAAGTGATCCCAGCGGTCCTACTGAATAAATGATTTTTTACTTTCACCTTAAAAAAAATCTTTTTTTTTTATTTAAGTAGAGCAAACTTTGAAGCTTTTGCCCTCTTAGGTAGCAAAGGTAAAGCCTGAATTGGCAAGAAAGTTGTAAAAATCTGTATTTACATAAATAAGTACACAGGTAATCTTCATGGTAAGTTCTTAGATGGGAGGTGAAAAAATTACAGCTAGCTAGCGTGAACGGCTGTATCACACGCGATGCGGTTTTACAAAATAAACAGCGACACGGTGGATGATCATTCATTGCTTTTGGATATTAAATGAGTTCGATTTATGTACTTCTTCATTTACTAGTTATGACGATTTCAACTCAAGTAATAATTTTCAGAAAAGTCCGCTCATTAGGTCTTGGCTCCAGCATTAGATCAGCTCGTGGTAACCATTATCGACCATCGAATATTCATTATTGTGCCAAAATTAAGCTCAATCAGACATTGAGATCAAATTGTGCCGATTGTGCCGGCTAAACAAAAACCTTTGCAATTTAATTGCAATTAAATTTTAATTTATTGATTTGGTACCTAAGTGTAGCAAGAATTGACCGGCAATATAACTAGATAGAATAAAACTTGTACTAATCTACCTAAACTAGTCAAAAAAATACATGAGATCTTTAACTCTTTTTAAAAGATAACATTTTGCAAAGGCAATTTGAAAACAGAATATAAACCGGGCTAAGTAAACTTCACATTTCATAAAACTATCATTCACTCGGGTCTGAAAACCAATGATCGTTGTGTCCAATTGGTACAACAATCTGAAACAATAGACTGTTCGTACCGGCCACCCAAGCACATCATGCCTCTCTTTCTCGCACGGCGATCGTAACGAGAAGTAACAGCATTGTTGCCAGCTCGCACACATTTGGTTAAATCTAGCGATTATTCAAAAACTTATAACAGCTCGGAACTTCTTACGATAAGTTACTACGTTTGAATCTCATATCTTTACATAAACCGATCAAGCCTTTAATATGCTTCCCAGAAACTCTTCATAGGTACCTACTTCATAGCAACCTACAGACCTACTTTTTATGGAGATTTCACTATGGTTGGTCGGTGTATTTATTTGTATACATATATATACAAATAAATACACCGACCAACACACAATCACTCTTACTTTTCATTTTGGAACAATCACCCTCCGAGAGAAGGGCGTAAATATTATAAATAAAATAAAAAATAAATTTAATGCTGGACATTTCACACAGCATCATCTAGCCCCAAACTAAGCAAAGCTTGTAAGTGTACAACGATAAAGATTCATTATAATATCCGCAGAAGTAACTAGAACAGGTATAACGTATGGAATGTCATAATGGCAAGATTTCGGGTCTATATAAAATCCTTGTTGATTGAAATAAATAAATGAATTGAATTGAAAAATATCGATGAGTTGGAAACACCAATACTGATTACCTCGAGTATAAATCGGCGCGGACCGCTACAGACTGACTTAATATTGCATTAATTCGTACTTATTCGCTATCGAATCGATTCTCGATTAATCATCCGATGATGCGCCTGTTAATCGAGTTGGAGTTCTTTTTTCATCCCTTTAAATAATGGAATGTAACCTAAAGTGGACAACTTCAATTAATTTGCTCAAATTAGTTAGGTTGGGTACCATAGAGACGATTCTTGTAATTTTATAGTGCTAATCCACACTTAAATAAATAAAAATAAATAATGCTGGACTTTTCACACAGCATCATCTAGCTCCAAAGTAAGCAGAGCTTGTGTTATGGGTGGTACACTTAATGGGTTCGAATCCCGTCGGAATCCAAAATTTTGTTAAGACTTTTCATTTCATAGACGATTCGTCGGTCGGAATTAGTTAGGTCGGGTATCTTTGACAAAATAAGGTAGGTAGGTTATAGGTAAAGTAGGTGCCTACTTACCCATAGGTAGGTATCAATCCTGCCCCCTTAGCACAGCGTTTGTCTAGGTACCGGAGAATATAAACAGGGTGTTGCTAAATTGTACAACATTCAGGGCAGTTACCTTTTCTTTTGTAGTTAGGTTTTGTTCTTAGAAAACTATAGGTACCTATAGTTTAAAAATAAAAACAACTGCATTTAAATGAAAAAATGTAGTCAGCCTAAAAAATGACATTTCTCAAAAAAAAAGTAGGTCTCAATCGACGCTATTTCCCTTTAAGAACACTTTTCCCAAAGTAACTTAGCAAATCAAATCGTAAGTTTTTGAAAAAATAAAGAAAACTGTTTCAGTACAATTTCTATGAAATTCCATTTGCACCATTATTCACCAAAATAGATATTATATTATGGTATGGAATGTTAGGTAAAGATTGTGTGAATTATTCAAGAAATAAATTTTTATTTTTATTAAGTTACAGTGAGTAAAACTTACAAGTGGTAAGGCCGGCCTTTAGAACGTTGCTTACCAAACTTCGACGATCTATCAAGAACACTAACGGCCGGTTTTTCGAACGCTTTTCAAATTGACAAGCCGATTAAACTTGGACTACTCGGTCCTCATTGGTCGAAAGACAGAGTTGACCAATGATTAGTTAATTTTGAAGATGATTTAATTTTGTGTTCGAGAAACCGGCCGTAACCATATAAAATCCATTGATTGATCCATTGATCTTTGGATTGAAAATAGAGGCATGTTAAAATTGACTGTAGTTACTGACCTGTTGGGTCACGCTTCGCGACATCACGTGGGCTAGAAAGCATTGCTGAGTTTGCTCGCCCACGCCATTAGCACAAACGACTGTCATGTCGTCACGTCAACAAATACCTACCATAATCTATAATCTTTAGTAATTTTATGCATAAATTTTTCGGTTCGTAAAATATATTATGCACTTTAACACGAGCTCTTAACAGTGAAGGAAAACATCGTGAGGAAACCCGCAGCTCCACTGAGGATGGTTTAGGTGCTGGTCAAGCCTATACCATCTCAAACAATGTCCCAGGCACTACAGCGTCCCGTTGAGTGTAGGCACAGGTTGCCTCCTGACGCTGTAAAAACCATCTAATATAGATGTAAAGGCCTAAGTAGTAGATAGGTAGTAGGTAGTACCTAGTAGTACTAGCAATTTTGAGAGCAGGTTTTGTTTTACGCGAGGATTCGGTCCGCATACTGTCTGCAATATTTTTTCAAAAATAAAGGAGATTCTAAATAACTCATTGAATTTAATACAATTCATAATATATAATTGATTAAAGACAAATGAAAGATCCTGTAGCTATAATGTCTGTAAGTTTTTTGTTTATTCATCAACACCTTCGACATTTGACGACCTCTGTGGCGCAGTGGGTGTAAGCCCGCTTGAGACGCAGAAGGTTGCGGGTTCGATCCCCGCCGCGGGATAAATGTTTGTATGATCTGCAACTATTTATCTCGGGTCTGGGTGTTTCTATGTATAATATGTATGTATTTACAAACAAAAAGTATGTATAAGTAGTATATATCAGTTATCTGGTTCCCATAGTACAAGCTTTGCTTAGTTTGGGGCTAGATGATGCTGTGTGAAATGTCCAGCATTATTTATTTATTTAAATTTTTTTTGGATTTCTTAAGGATTTACGTTAAATTATTTTCCGAAAAACTAAGATACAAGTTGTAGATTACCAAAAATTTTAAAAACTTTATCGTTAAACGTCTCTCTTTATATTTACCTACATATATTTACTACTTATAAAGTAAATTCGTTGCAGCTTATTTAGGTAGACTACTTACATGGATAGGGATATATACCTACATAAGTATTTTTCTGTGAATTATGTATTTTTATGTATTCTGATCGACTCATCGTTTTTGCTATTCACTGAGTTCGCACGGGTACCGGCCATGTGATCAATCACGTCTGTGTCGTATCGATTCTAATAACAACTCGATGGATTTGTATGACAAGTCATTTGTAGGGATTATGATGTCATCATTCTCAATCCAGATATTATATTAATCCGTCCGACCTTGCATGCCTGGATCGGGGTTCGAACTTACTTCCATCTGTTTTTTCCTCAGTTGTCAACCAACATGGCTCAGATCACTCATTTTTAATGCATTTTATTTTTGGTTTTTTACATTGTGCAAAGTAATTTTGTGACTCCCCGCTTACCCGCAATTCTAATTAGAAGCCTTAATTCGATTACATTAAACTGACCCTATACAAACACCTAGCCTACGACATTGAAAATTATTGCTCGGTGCGAGAAAGAGAAGGAGAGTGGGTTTCGAAGCTATCTCTGTCTCGGGCGTGGCTTCTTGTGCGTTTGCCCACGTATTTAGGCCCTCAATGTGAGGTCTTCGATGTAATTTATTAACGGGCCCCACAGTCTGGCTATTGAGAGACGTGAATTATTGAGACATGAACGGTTTTTTCATCGGATTTGAAAGTAACTGTAAACCAACCGAATTTCTTAATAAAGATATTAATTTAAACTAGCGATCGCTGATCGATGTGGTCTGATTAATTGGGTACAAAAATATTTATTTTTGAAGTGAAAACTTCTTTAGGCACATTGGGCAGTTTTGAGATGAGTGAGAATAAATTGAATTCGCCTCGAAAAGATCACGTGCGAGCCACGTGACTGCTCACCGACACCTACCAGTAACGCCTTCTAGTTCTGTACTCGGTAAACTTTTACGGCAATATTTTTACATTTCCAAAAGCTCATTTTATAATACATACATACATACAATCACGCCTCTTTCCCAAAGGGGTAGGCAGAGACCACGGATCTCCACTCGCTACGACCCTGACACACAACTTTCGCCTCATTTTATAATATTACAATATTTTTCGATTTCCTGACGATTCAAAAAAATACAGGCACCGGGCAGGCAAATGATGAATTTTTCAAGTTTTCACTTCTCTCGGCACTCCTGGGAGTGCACGGGTTTTTTAATTTTTTTGATTAGGCTACAGGGTTTTTGATAAGAGTAGTTAAGTATAGGTACTCATTTAGCAAAGTGTAGCCTAATATGGTAGGATAGGAATTGAAATAGGACCCTACTGTAGGTACCTACCCTACGCATGGCCTCAGACTTAATTTCAAACATAGATGTAGATGTAGTGTATGTAGGTACTACTTATACCTAATACCTACCTAGGTACCAACGTAGTAGTAAAATTAAGCAATTCGAAGATATTAGATTAATTTAGCTGCTCTAATTTTGTAGATTTAAAAGCACGCCAAAATGCGCTTGCCTATTAAATTATCTATCATTATGGAACATTTTGAGAATTTGTTTTTGATTCTCTGTAATGTGTTATGGCTTTTTCGTGATCTTTCAATGTTTATTTAAAGTGAAAGTGTGCAGTCAAAGTTCACGGTATATTTCACGTATAATTTACTGAGACCTAGTTTAGAATTTTTGACATCGACTGCGAAATAAAGCAGAATTATCAAAAAAAATCTCGAAATTTGCCTATTACGCTACTACTAGCGCCAATCCGTTGTGCCTTCTTTCGTGGCGCTTACAATATTTCAAAAATATCAATTTCTATCCTTGCTTAAAGATAGCGTAGTCATGGAAGCAGGCTGAGTATGGCGGGTAGGTAGAATGCCCTCAGGCTGAGTGTACTGTACAAAGACATGTTCATTTTGGTTTTGTAGGTACTACTACCGTCACCTGTAGATTTTAGTCCGAAAACTATTTCCAAAAAGTTACCCACTATTCATTACAAGATGGCCTGCCATTTAAATATTAAATTAAATTAAATTTTAAGGGTCTAAATAACTATAATTCTCATGTTAGGTGTTTTAAACTTTTTGGTTCTTTTGTCATAATTTCAATTTTTATGGGTGGGTGGTATGGGCTATGATGGGCAAGATGTCTGAAATAAAAATATAAGTAGGTATTTCTTATTTGCAGAAAATATTTGTCTCTAATATTTATATAGTGTATCGGTAGGTGTCATGCCCTTAAATTTAATTGAGATGAATCTTTAAAAAATTACAGAAAGCTATATCCACACACGTTCACTAGCGCCGGAGTTTTTCGTGGCGCACTGTTGAGTTACTAAGTTTTGCTACTCGATACGAGATGGCGTTAAAAACAACAAAAGTCTTTTTAGTCATGTCAAAGTCAATTTTGATATAAGTGACAATGACAAGACATTCATTCAAACAAACAAGTTGTCTTGCTTGTTGTCAAACAAAAAATCGGTGTTGTTGTTTTGTAATTTTATTACTCTCAGTATCCATAATACGTCTGTGATTACTTTAGAAGTCTAGAGGTTCAGTAAAGATAAGCTATGAATCGCCAACTCATAGCAAAAGTAATAAATTCAGACGATGCGAACATTTGTCCCGAATTTACTTACGAAAATCCACTCGTAGACCGGAGTGTGGCAAAGGCACTTGCAAGAAGCTTCGTCAAGATTCTCCGAGTTTCCCAACAAAATTCTAACATAAACAACAACTTACGTCATTCAGTACTCAATAATATACGCAAAACGTGCCGACTGCAACCTGAAAACCATTTGGAAATAGACGAGGCAGTTACGAATCTGCTGACCGAAGTTTATACGGAAGAGGTAGCAGATCCACACAAACAAACACGCACAAATCCTGTGGAAAAAGACCTTGACGACTTTTTAATACGTCGACTGAGAGAACTTGATGTAAATTCAAATTATCTCTCACCAGTTAACTCGGAAGTTACACAGTCCTTGATAAATTTAAATGACAAATGCATAGGAACACTATCAAACAATTTGCTGAATATAGATACAACGAAAAAGAAAAGTGTGACTCTCTTACAAAACTTATGGACAAAACCTTGTGTAAATAATAAGATAAATATTTGCGATTTGTCTATCTGCAAGAAGACTGAAATAGAGTCAATTTTACTTAAGTTATGTTACAATTTACTTATGCAACAAAATGTAAACCTTGATGATTTGTACTCTGCAGATATGAAGGACCTAGTGCATAAATGTTCAATGTCACCAGTATGTTTTCAGATATGCTGTGGAATATTAAACTGTTTATTTAGCTCTGTAAATTATAGTTCAAAATTACAGATGTTTATATCGGAGTTTGTTAAAAATGTAAAGAATGTGTGCCTAAATACTATGTCAGTTCTTTATCCTGCCCATCTGTGTCATATTGCAGTTCTGCTTGATATTGAAGTAGATAAAATGCCAGTTGAAATACAGGAAAGCTATATCAAAAACACTCTTCCGTTTCTAACAAAACTGCATGAAACATCTGTGTCTGATTTTGTAATGTTGCTATCTCACTATCCTCTTTGGTTTGGTATTTATTTTGAGAAGTAAAAGATTTTTATTTTATTTAGTTTTTTTATTCCAAAATCAATCTTTCAAACAAAACAAAAAATCTTCCAAATTAAAAACAATCAAAAACTTAAAGTCTTACAAACCTAGTTAATGGTCTCTAAGGCGCTGTCTCCACGAGCGAGAGAATCGCGGCGATATTATCGTCGGGCCACGTATTTCTATACACTTCTCTAGAAGCCGTCTCCACACGGCGATATTATCGAACTTATATTATCGATATTATCGCGAAACGTCGTTACATCGTCGCAAGCCCGTCGAAACGCTGCGATTCCGTTACGATACGCGGCGAAATTATCGCTCGTTCGTGGAGATTCTCCGACAATATGAGGGCGGACTCGTCACGATTCTCTCGCTCGTGGAGACAGCGCCTTAGATATTATTTAATCAGTCCTTAGAAGTTTGTGGTTAATACTGATGAGTTTCACAAATCAGATCATTCATAAAGTTACTATCTATCAGAAGTCTTTACTTAAACATCAACTTTAAACCTTTGCCTTTTTCTTATTACTAATGTTTAAAATTAAAAGCACAAAACTGGTCGAGTTTGCTACATCTTGTACATCTACATCTAACAAGCTAGATTTTTTATTGGTCAACTCACATCACACTTTAGAAAACTTTTATATAATGGGCAAGTCTGAATCAACTTTTAACAATCAGCATGCTTTTATAATTATGAATTATCATAGTTTCTATTAGAAATGTGTAAATGTTGATAGCTATTTTGTAGGCACAAAATACCACTACCAATCACAACAATTTGAATTCTTACAACTTAATAACATACTTGGTGTTGAAAACAGCATTCAAAAACTGCATGTATCGGTTGTCGTTGCTTGTTTTCAGCACAATTTTTTTGGGGAATCCCAGTTTCTTGACAAGTTCTGGCACAGTTCCCTTGTAGTTTATTAAGTGGGTTAGCTGCTTTGTGTGTTTTTTTAAAGTCTCCCAATAGGGCAGGGATTCATTGCAGATTCCACAATGATAGAGTTTGGGGCGAATCTGAAAGAGCAGAAACAATTTTCAAGTTGTAATGAAGAAATTGGTAAATGACCAATTTTCAGCAAGGTTTTGAAAATTGTTGGCTAGTGGTTTTAAAGTTTTAAAGTCACTTCAAATTGGAAAGAAAATAATCCATGCTATTAATATTATAAATGTGAAACTCGGTCTGTCTGTCTGTTACCTTTTCACGCCCAAACCGCTGAACTGATTAGGCTGAAAATTGGCAAAGTTAAAAGTGTTATTCTAGGGAAGGACATAGGCTACTTCTCATTCCAAAAAAATCCTGAGGGACCGCAGCTAGTAATCAAATAAATAATACTGAGTGCATCTCTATCGATTCTCCACTACAGTAGTAAAGTAGTTTTGAAGAGTTTGAATAAAGAAAACAGTATGGTACCTACCTCTCTAATGAACCAGTGATCTTCGGAAATACTTTTAGCAGCTAACAAGTTGGACTTGTGCTTCCAAGAGATGCAATGCTCCTTCTCATTTTCAGGGAGCAGTGTCTCATCACAGGCAAAGCATTTCGTTTTCTTATAATATTTCCCGAGTTCAATTCGCTTCATAAGAAAAAAGCTGTCTTCTTCCATCAATAAGAATCCATTGATCAAAAATGCCTTTTGATCTGCTGAGTATGCCAGAGTTTTGATCAGTTCCATTATGTTAACAGGCTTGTATGATCCTCTTTCATGTTTGCGCGGTTTTCCTATACCTTTCAGTTCGAGATGGCCGTTGTGGAAGCATCCACTTGTGTGGCCTTTGAAGACATCAATGCTGGGCGATAGGAACTTATCACACAGAGTGCAGTAGCCTTTACTTCCTCCTTCATTCAACTTGATGAAATTGGCTTTGCCATATTGAGCTGCCTTAGATCTAGCTGCTCCATGGTCGAAGTTCCGCTGAACATATTTATGTTCAATGTACTTATCAATTGCGCAGTATACTGCACTGACATTGCAGCGATACTGACTATGTGAAAATAGATGGGTAGAAATTTGACTCAAAATTACTTTTACATCTTTTTTGCAGATTTTGCAGAGGAGTTTCTCATCTTTCAAGTTGATTTCGAAGAAATCATCTTTAAGGCCGGCTAAAAGACCAAAGTTCCATTCAGTTTCGCGGATTTTTTCCATTCCTGTGCCGCAGAGGACCATTGGGTATTCGTTTGAATCAGACATAGTACAGTCTTTTAACTGATTCCCGTCTTTATCAAACCTGGGTTTATCTTTGTTGAGTCTCATATTACCATCTACAATAGGGGGGACTTCAATGGGGTTGTTGTTGGTGTGGTTCGAGAAATGCTCATCGAATTTATGAATGGGAAAGACCTTCTCGCAGGAGAAGCATTGGAAAGTGCGTTTATCAATCTGAAAATATACAATTTATAAGGTATTTAAAAATATAGAGCATAAAAGAACTTGTACTCAAGATTATTTTAACTATAAAATCTGTCTGATGATGAGCATGGAGTACCTAGCACTGGTTTCACAAATTTAAAATCGAATAACATACCTAAATAGATTGAGCTCTCAAAAAACTTCAGAAAGTACCTATCAACCTACATTCTGTTGTAGTACCTACAACCTCGACAGTTTCATACTGACCTTCCTGTAGTATTTATCATCCACATAGTTCACTTTTGCTTGAATCAGGCGCACCATGTGCTCCTGGTTATACATATGGTTGGATAGAGATTCCACAGGGACATTGCAAAACACACACTGCCTATCAATAATCCCATGCCATTGAAAATGTCCGATCGGTACATTTTTTATGAATATTTCATGATCGACCATTTTCACTTCAACTTTGTTAGAAGTTATTGCTGGGTTCTTTTTGTAGTTTTTGTGGATATCAGTATCAATGTGCTGCTTTATTTCTGCTATGTCTTGCATGGTTCTGTTGCAGAAGGAGCAGTAGTAATATGGGTCCAGCTGAAAATTTTATAATTAAATATAATTTTGAAAGGACCACAACTAAAATAAGTATGTAGCTTTACAGCTACATCATATTTTTTCTTAACCTATCATGTCCCACTGCTGGGCAAAGATCTCTCAGCACTCCTTGGGCGGTATGCCAGTATGGCTCGAATGCATCCAGATCGTCTTGCCACCTTTTCCTGGGTCTGCTGCGTCATCTTCAACTATCTTCAGGCACCCACTGAGTGACGAGATTCGCCCAACATTCTGGGAGCATTCGAGCCACTGTCCTAATAAATGAGTGTCGAGCTACATGATAATGTAGTTAAAAGTATAGATAGCAACTCTACACTCTACAGAATAAGCGTTCCACCAAAGTTTGTTCTAGAGATTTTGTGTGACAAGTTTTGTACCTAAGTATATTCTGTAACAATACGAGAACCCACAGAACTGATACTGATGAACTAGATATAGTTCTGTGGGAGAACCTATTCAAACTCCACCTATGAGGAACCTGCGTGAGAATAACAACGACTCAAAGTCCTTAGATTAAGTCTTCACTAAGTACTTTGTGGTCTTCACCTTGTTTTAGATCAGGCATAGCATAGGTAGGTACCTACATCCCACTAATATATTAGAGCTGGAAGTTAGTATGTCTATATGTAGGTATATTTTAGTCACGCCTAAACCAGTGAACCGATTTGGATGAAACTTGGAAAAGGCGTAGATAGTGACCTCGGGCTTCTCAAAATGTTGGTACCACGCGGGCGAAGCCGCGCGCTGTAGCTAGTACAAAAATCTCTAACCTTGTAAATAAAATCGTTGCGGAACTGATGCATGCAGTTTTGTGTTTTGAATGTCTTCCTATGCTTCTCCCAGCGCAGATGTCTATCGACTTCTTCTTGGGCCGTGAAGTTCTCCTTGCAGACGAGACAGCGATATTCGAGGTCCCCACATAGTATAAAGTTTTTGAAATATTTAATCAGCGACATCTCTGATGGAACCAATTTACGCAGGCAAAATATAATCTTTTGCTGAAGTTTTGAGATGAGGGTAGAAAGAAGAACAAACCGCGTAAAAAACCAACAACCTTCCGTTCCGTTTCAGACTATTCCAAAGAGCATTCCAGCAGCAAGGGACTATTCCGACAAGAAAATATTTACAAAAAACGGTTACATCGAATCCATCAATCCAAAGAACACTGTCAAACATGTGTCAAACTGTCAATGAAGCAAGCAGCCAATCATAGATCTACAACGTTTCGTTCCTCCTACCTTAGTCACAGAGTTCACATTGTACCACAAGAGAGCAAAATTCGTTTTTGTTGCGAGTGCTGAGTTTGAATCTCGAACAAACGAAGGATTCTATACAAAATATATGTATTCTATGTTAGAATCCTGAGTGTAGTGAGAGATTCAAATGCATATACAACAAAATATTTTGCTCTCGTGTGATACATACAACTTTTCACCTTACTATCGAAAAAATACACGATTTTTTGTAATTTAATAGGGCTAATCCACACTTGGTATTTCATTTAGAAATGAAAAGTCTTATCAAAATTTTCGATTCCGACGGGATTAGAACCCGCGATGATATTAACCGATAAATATGAGCTTATCAAGAATTGCTAAATCGACGCATTTGGTTCCGTGGCCGAGCGGTCGAAGGCGCTCCGGCTAAATAGGAGGATCGCCTAATCATCGCGGGTTCGAATCCCGTCGGAATCGAAAATTTTGATAAGACTCTTCTATTACTTATTATCATCGCTCTTCTATTACTTATTATCACATAATATCATCGGTTAATATCATCGCGGGTTCGAATCCCGTCGGAATCGAAAATTTTGATAAGACTCTTCATTTCTAAAATACAAGATGTAAGGAAAACCAATTCCTGCTATTTTTTTTTGCCCCTCAAGTGGCAGGCTACAGTCCTGCCACCAGCCCCCCTGGCCACCACCTCACCTCGGCCGGGCGCATGCTGCGGCCTGTAATATTCGATTCTCATTGGTTGCTTGCAGCATGCTAAATTCAAATCACTTTTCCTCATAGTGTGAGCAAAGTAGAGTTTTGCTCACTGTTTTTACGCGGCAAAAGCGCCCTTTTTGAGCTAGTAAGGTGAAAAGTATAGCACCCTACTAATCATCGTGCTGCTAGCACAGCGTTTAACGCTGGTACCTATACTTACTTACTTAGGACCTGCCTAAGACATACTGGCCGCCATTAATAAACATGGTGTAAAGTTACGCCATGTCTAAACTCCAAAAATTTTATGGATACTCCTAAGTTACACCCGGCGCAACTTTACACCATGTTTATTAATGACGGCCACTTTGTTTAAATGTACCAAAGAATTTTAGATCATAGAGACGGGATGTACATTTTGGCAGAGAAGAAATTACAAGCTAAGGCGCATTCCGTACGGAACAGACAGACGACGGCAAGACGCTGCTAAGGCTTGCTGGGGAGTTGCTGATTTATCTCTACCTAATCTGTGAGTTGCTGGGACTTCTTGGTTGCTTGCTTTGCTTGCTTGGTTATTGGCTCTATTCACCACGGAGTAAGTATAGCTAGAGGAAATGTATTAGCTTGTCAAGTGTGGCACTCCTTGCATGTGTTAGCGTTACTGCACGGCTAAATTTAAAAGGCACTATAGATGTCTCGTTTTAGCGCGTTGACTCTCTATTTCTATCTCTATCGCGCAGTGTCATCCCTACTTGATCGGATTTCAATGTTTTGGATGTTCAATATCCTCAACTAACTCTTGCAAGGTGCGTTGATTTGAAATTCATGTATTATTTACTATTTCCAATTAGTACAGGCAAATAAGCTACACTAAATTAAGCTAGAGTACAGTTGTGATGGTTTGTGCAGTGATTTCAAACAAAGGAACAGCAAAAAAGGATAATATTCGTGAAATCATTTGTGTTCATTGGTGAGTTCAGTGTTTTGCTACTTTTTTCATTAAAATGTGGACTAAATACATCGTCATCATAATATTTTCAATCGCTGATCATGCTGCTACGCCTACAGTATGATAATTTTGCGTTTTAGATAGTTTTTATTTGATTTTGTATTGAATATGTTATTTCCAACTAGTGTTGTACCTAAGGTATTGTTAACGCCTGTTACAAAGTGTTAAGCAAGTGTTGTGTGTTTGCTCCAATAATTTTTTAAGGACATTAGATTTCGCGACCACCGGCATTTTCTCACTTCACTTCAATTCTTAACCTCGCTAAGACAACATTGTTCCCGTACCTATTTCCCCAAAAAACGCTGTAAGAAGAACAATAAAACCTCAATTTGAACTCGGGAGTTTCATTAGTGCTTCTATGCATTAACACCTGGCGACCGTGTCATGGACTGAACGATTTTCGAGAAATATTCAAGAAAACCAAATCGGAGAAGCTAGCCGGTGGACGCCGCCATTTGTCGGACAAGTTTTCACCGTGTCCAGCTACTACTACACCATCATCTATTTGTGCCCCGGGATACTAGAAGGACTAGACCAGCAATTGGAGCCATCTCCGGCCATCGATCAGCGGTCAGCGTCGAGCCGTAGTCCAGCCAATGCAGCTAAGTTCCTTCCTAATTTCCCGTCCAATTACTATACCTAAATTTCCGAGTTATTCAATTTTACTATTACAATCAGCCAATACTTGTGCTAATTTACCTTTATTACAGCCTTTCTACGAGCTATATATCATAAAATCATTGTAAAATCAATTCTAAATCGCAATAAATTCGCAATAAATCTACCCACAATTTTCGTCACCAAAGTTCTTTGTCTCCGTTCAAGCTTTTATAAACTAATTTTACTAGTTTAAAACGGTAAATTTCTTTTAATTTGGTGATATAAATAGATATTTCAATAATTTGCAGTCTCCCCTTGATTTGTGCCTAGTTAACGTGTACAGTTATTCACACATTCACCAAACATTCCAGGCTCAGTGCGTTGCTGAACCAGCACGTACCATACTTATCGAGTTTTATTGAAGTGGGCGAGACCCAGCGCGCAGTGACCTAGTCCACGCGTGGGCGGTGCATGTGTCCACGTGTGGGATCCCTGTTCAGGTGACGCCGAATCGAGGAGCGTGAGACAATTTTCATTATTCATTCAGTTACAATTTTACATTTTTTTTGCATTGAGTTTCATTTACCTATTTTGTTATTTATTCAAACTTGAAGTAATTTTTATTAGTTCATACGATTTCCTATTATAACACAATGGGAGGTGAAACTATTGCAAAGGATAATCAAGATCTTTCTACAAAACGTAGCTCAATAAAGGGTCAAATTACTAGGTTTAAAAACTATATACAACATGTAATGTCACAAGACAAGCTAATGCCTGTGGAGCTAGCCGAGTTAACACTTAAACTCAGTAAATTTGAGTCCCTTTCGAGTCGTTTTGACGAATTGCAAACTCAGATAGAAGTTTTGAATCCTAATAATTTGAGTACGGAGTTGGACGAGCGAGATGAGATCGAGCAGCTATTTATTACAAACATTGCTTTAGCTCAGAGTTTAGTACAAAAACATAACATTTCTCGACACAATGAAAGCCTCAACTCAAGTCACTTGTCCACGGCTCAAAGCAATGTTGATAATCATGATACATTAGGATTTAAATTGCCGCGAATAGAAATTGCAAAGTTTGACGGATCATACTTTCGTTGGCTCGAGTTCCGTGATACATTTTCATCTATTGTGCACAACAATGAGCGTATTTCGCCTGTACATAAATTCCACTATCTGATTTCTTATCTAACGGGTGATGCGGCTAGAATGATTTCCAACCTTGAGGTATCAAACTCCAATTATCAAACGGCTTGGAAGTTATTACTGGAACGATATGACAATAAGCGTCAGTTGATTAATCATCATCTAAACTCTCTGTTTAGCATCGAATCAATTACTCGCGATTACGATAAATCTTTGAAAGCTCTAGTAGACAACGTTACTAAAAACCTACGCGCCTTGAGCAGCCTCGGTCTCCCCACCGACCACTGGGACGTGTTGATCATCCATATGATGAGCTCCAAGCTGGACAACAACACTCGGTTCAAGTGGGAGGAGTGGCGTGGTACGCTGGATCAGTATCCTACCTTGAAACAATTTTATAAATTTTTGATTGATCGCGCTGACGTTCTTGCATCCATACCTAGGAACTCCAACACTTTGAAGTCAACTCCGTCCACACCTAAGGCTACGTCCGCTAATTCTAAGCCACAGACTAGATCTTTCGCATGCGCCAGCGATGAAAAGGCAAACAATGCACCCGCTTCTTCACCTTTCAATTGCGTGATCTGCAATGAAGGACATCGCATCTATGACTGTCCCACCTTCATTGCCAAAGGTATCGAGGAGCGCATAGCTGAAGTTCGTAGGTTGAAGCTATGCCCAAACTGTCTTCGCCCTGGGCATATGTTGCTAAATTGCTCAAGGGGCCCATGTCGCGTGTGCAAAGGTAGACACAACAGCCTTATTCATAAGCCTGAAAGGCAGTCTAACAATAATGTTTCAATTTCCAGTGCTGTCGAGACCACTCCTGATGACACTGACGATACTACAGTCAATTTTTCAAAACAGACTTCCAAGCAAATCCTATTATCTACCGCTTTCATTGAGGTAGTCAATCCCCGCACGAATCAAACTGAAAGGGTTCGTGCCCTACTGGATTGCGGTAGTCAATCATCCTTTGTAACGCAATCTCTGAAGGATAGGTTAGGTTTGCCTACCAATTCCAATTGCCTTGTCAACATTGTTGGCATTGGCAATCACAATTCTGGTCAAGTCACAGAGTCTTGTGTGGCGCAAGTGAAGTCGCTGGTAAAGGATTTCAATGTCACATCAGGGTTCCTAGTTCTACCACAACTTACTGGTGACTTACCCAAGTTTCCTATCGATGTTTCGAAGCTAAATATTGACAAAAATATTAAACTTGCAGACCCCATGTTTCACCAGCCAGCCCCGACTGATGTCCTCATCGGTGCCGATTTGTTTTGGGATATTCTCGGCCGCGAGCAGCTATCTCTCGGTCCCAACAATCCAAAGCTCGTGAGTTCCCAATTCGGCTGGATTGTTTCCGGTCCCATTGTTGTTGCAAGTAAGCCAACTTCATCTATTCATTGCAATCATTCCGTCATTTCAAGCTCTCTGAATGACGACGATATTCAAATAAATCAACAACTCACTAAGTTCTGGGAACTTGAGGAAGTTCCCCTAAGGTCCAAGCTTAGTGAGAATGAGAAGGAATGCGAGTCGCATTTTTTGTCCCATTCTTTTCGTCTGGATACAGGCAGGTTCTCTGTAGGACTGCCCCGCAATGATTCAGCTGATTGCCTAGGTCAATCCTATAATGCAGCTAAGAAAAGACTGCTCAATATTGAAAAACGATTTCGTAAACAAGATGACGTAAAATCACAATATATAGAATTTATGCGTGAGTACTCTGACCTTGGTCATATGTCGGAGTCTCCCATTGCTAAGCCGCATGATTCCTACTTTCTATGCCATCACGCTGTCTTCAAGGACAGTAGTGAGTCCACTAAGATTCGTGTCGTTTTCGATGGATCCGCGCCCACCTCATCTGGCTATTCAGTCAACGATATTTTGAGGGTTGGTCCCAACACGCAAGACTCTCTTTTCTCCATACTAATAAGAGCCCGGTTGCATAAGTACCTCCTGACCGGTGACGTGGAAAAAATGTACCGCCAGGTCCTAATCAACGAGGAGGACCGGAATCTTCAACTCATACTATGGAGAGAAGACGAGTCATTGCCTATAAAAACGTATAGACTGAATACTATTACTTACGGTATGGCAAGTAGTAGCTATTTGAGTACGCGCTGTCTATGGCAGCTGGGTGAGGAGTGCTCGGATCCTGACATTAAGGAAATAGTTCAACACGACTTCTACGTCGACGATTTGATCACCGGATCTGACTGTGAATCAGGTCTGCGTCACATCCATCAATCTGTTTCAGCAGCTCTTCAAAAGGGTTGTTTCAATCTAAGGAAGTTTAAAACAAACTTACCTTCCATACTCGATTCGACAAAGTCTTCAAACGATAATTTGATAATTAGTGAGTCATCTTCCACTTTGGGAATGGGCTGGACCCCATCTACTGACATGCTACATTTTCCTTTTAAGGTCCCGCCCCTATCAGATGGTAAGACTCATACTAAGCGGTCTATCCTCTCATCTCTGTTCAAAATCTATGATCCGTTAGGATTACTCAGTCCATCCGTAATCCAGGCTAAAATTATTTTGCAGAGGCTCTGGTCGCAGAATTTATCCTGGGACGATCCAATCCCCAATGACTTTCGGAAAGATTGGGATAAATTCGCAACAGCTGTACCTACTCTTTTAGACCTAAATGTACCTAGACGTGTTCTATGCGATAAACCTATTTCTATACAGCTCCATTCCTTCAGTGACGCATCGCAAAACGCATACGGTGCCTGTGTCTACTTGCGCACCGAAGATTCTAAAGGTAATGTGACTGTCAATCTGCTTTGTTCAAAGTCCAAAGTGGCTCCAATGAAGGCCACCACTATTCCCCGACTGGAGCTATGCGCCGCTCTTCTGGCTGCTAAGCTGTGTAAGGCGGTTAGGGAATCCATCAGATTCAATATACTAACCCAGGTCCATTGGTGTGACTCCACGATCGTACTTTGTTGGCTTCAAAGTAGTTTGCAAAATCTAAAAACATTCGTTGCCAATCGTATCTCGGAAATATGCGAGCTCACCGATTATTGTGCTTGGCGTCACGTGCCAACCTCAGCAAATCCAGCTGATCTAATATCTAGGGGCATCAGTCCAAGTCAGCTAGGTAGTGCGACGCTATGGTGGTCAGGCCCGCCGTACCTGACTCAATCCGAAACTGATTGGCCTATTTTAAAATCCAATCAAATGAACACGCAAGAATTACCTGAGTTAAAAACCAGTTCAATATCCAATCACGCTCAATCTGATCTAAAATGCAATGAAAATTCTATAATACAATTTAAAAACTATTCTAACGTGCATAAATTAAAACGTATAGTTGCCTATCTACTTCGATTTGTGTACAATGCGAGACACTCGCAAAAACATAAAACCGGTTCGTTATCAGCTGACGAGCTCGATGCAGCTTTCATTCAGTTGTGCCGCTTATCTCAGCGTGAATCATTCTTACATGAATATGACTTGCTAGCGCGCAAAAAATCATTAAGCAGCCCTAAGTCTACTATTTTATCTTTATCTCCATTTTTTGGCAATGATTTTTTGATTCGAGTGGGAGGTCGTCTAGAAGCTTCTAACTTTAATTACGATAAGAAGCACCCTATACTTTTGCACTCAAAACATCATCTTACTAAGATTTTATTCGAATACGAACATAAACGTAACTTACACGCTGGCCCGCAGCTATTGCTAGCCACTATCAGAGAATATGTGTGGCCTATAAACGGTAGGTATCTAGCGCGACGCACCGTGCGTAATTGTTTCAAGTGTAGACGTATTCAAGGCAAGACTTTCAAACCTATGATGGCAGATCTGCCTTCCCAGCGCGTCACGCCAGGCTTCCCATTCCAAACATGTGGCCTTGACTTTGGAGGTCCGTTCTTTATTGTCAATAAAAAAGGACGTGGTTCAGTACTTTTAAAGTGCTATCTTTGCATATTTGTTTGTTTGAGATACAAATGCGTGCATCTTGAACTAGTTAGCGATTTATCAAAGGACGCTTTTGTCATGACATTCCGTCGCTTTGTCTCACGTCGCGGAAGGCCATCGGAAGTTTACTGCGATAATGGCCGCAATTTTGTTGCAGGCGCTAAAGAAATTAATAAATTTTTAAAATGTAACACAACTTCATTATCTGATTTTGCATGCGATGAAGGAATTAAATTTTTGTTTTCACCCCCTTACGCACCTCATTTCGGCGGCATTTTTGAAGCCGGTATAAAATCCGCTAAGTTTCATTTAAAACTTAGTATGGGCAATGCTCATCTGACATTCGAAGAATTATCTACTCTTTTCGCACAAGTGGAGGCTGTATTGAATAGTCGTCCCCTCTGTCCTCTATCTACATCTCCCGATGATCTCCTCTTCCTATCCCCTGGGAGCTTCCTCATTGGCCGCGCTCTCACCGCGCTACCTTCACCCGCTTTGGAAGACTGCAATCCCAACAATCTACACCGCTATGAAAGGTTGCAGCAGATTTATCAACATTTTTGGCGCCGCTGGCAACGTGAATACATTGCTGAACTGCAGCAACGGCACAAATGGAAATCCAACTCCTCCAACCCTAAAGTAGGAGATTTGGTACTTATACACGAAGAAGACGTTCCACCTCTCTGCTGGAAACTCGCGACGGATTTCGAGACTCTTCTACGGCCCTGCTGACAATATAGCACGAGTTGCTGATGTAACCACGCGAGGAGGATGCTCTCGCCGCCCCTTAGTTCGCCTGTGTCCCTTGCCCACTGCCGAGGAACTAGAAGATTGAAAATCGACCATTTTCAATGGGGGCAGGATGTTAACGCCTGTTACAAAGTGTTAAGCAAGTGTTGTGTGTTTGCTCCAATAATTTTTTAAGGACATTAGATTTCGCGACCACCGGCATTTTCTCACTTCACTTCAATTCTTAACCTCGCTAAGACAACATTGTTCCCGTACCTATTTCCCCAAAAAACGCTGTAAGAAGAACAATAAAACCTCAATTTGAACTCGGGAGTTTCATTAGTGCTTCTATGCATTAACAGGTATCGATATTTTTTGTACAATAGGTTTTTGTACAACAAAATTTGTGCTAAAAAGTTTGTTGTTCGTGAGGCGGGCATCTTTTATTACGATGACTGTTGATAGGTTGATGTATTTAGTCAATAATTTATCAGTTAAAAGTAGCAAAACACAAAAAATACAGTTAAAATAGCACACTTAAAGATTTGTGAAATGACCACACTTAACTCTTTCAGCTCGCCTGTGGCGCCAGCATTGTCCGGATAATCTCCGGAACGGCTGAATATTTTAATGGGACTTTCACTGGAAGATAGAGGAGGTTGTCGTTCAACACAGGTGTTGGCGGTGCACTATATAAAATGGTGATAATATGAATAAACAAAACATGAAACTGGAAAAAGACTCAAATATATTTGTAAAACAACTAATTCGACATTATTCCTTTTATTGAAGACAGCGAGCTGCCAAAACTTTCTTTAAAACTACTTTTTTAAAGAAGGCTGCCTT
Organism: Epirrhoe alternata; assembly: GCA_963565295.1. Classification (NCBI taxonomy): domain Eukaryota; kingdom Metazoa; phylum Arthropoda; class Insecta; order Lepidoptera; family Geometridae; genus Epirrhoe; species Epirrhoe alternata. The sequence continues at coordinate 4,011,451 of OY751397.1, read as the reverse complement.
CTTTCCAATCAAACTCCTTCGCGTCGCTAACAACAGGTATAGACTGTATCCCGGAAAAAAATACTCATAATAAATGTAAATGCAAGTAGATCGTTTTATTTTAAAAATAGCACCCTTTTTAATAAAATCCTACTACCTAATAATGTACATATTTTTTTTATGTAGATAGATAGAAAATACTTTATTGTACACCACATGGACATTACAAAATACAAACAATGATACAAGAAATTATTTAAAGCGAAGATACCTACTTATAAACTTGCATTCCATTTAATAATAGCTTACGTGGCCAAGGTAACTACTGATTATTGCCTAAACAATACATAGGACTTCTATCTACCTACCTACTGTATTTTCTATTTGACTCAAATATTTGAATTTAACAAAACATTCGTACTCTATTCAAGTTTATTATAAATTTTATAAAATAAGATAAGCAGCAGTTATTACCAAGCCCGCTAATCATAGTAATTATCGACATCATACTATCGATATGACCCCACAATAGCTTTGCACTCCAAACTGCTCCAAACTCATGTACAGTGTACGTGCATGTCATGGATTTAGCATTGAACCTTTTTGGTACACTGGATTCCGCATTTCAAGTTGAACTAGGAAATTGTCCGTCGTATTCGTCACTCTATGGCCCATTTTGCCTGTGTTAAAAAGAGAGGTCACAATGGCACTTGCGTGCCGGCTTGTGACGTAGCGCGCCACCTCTACACCAGAGATTTTTTGTTTACACACCAGCCGGTGTGCAAGTTCGCAGTGTAAAATTACGGATTCTTTCCTAAATAAATAGCTTTTTTGAACTGTGTTTGTGATAAGGTGCTAGTTTGGCAATTATGTCCTGTGCTGTTTCACAATTTCCAAGGAGAATCGGTATGCTTACGGAGAATGAAGCAAATATTTCTTTGTATCGGTAAGTCATACCAGTAAAAAATACGTTTATGTTGAGTTACGGAAGCTATTTTATAAAAAGTTAATCATTGCATCATTTAGCATCATTTTACGTCGATTTAAGGCGTGTATTTGGATAATCTCATTATGAATTTTCATTCTAGCGAAATTTACATTCCATTTTTGACATTTCTTGTACTCCATAGCTGCGCAATAGTGTTGTAGTTGTATCGACATATTTATCGATATTAATGTATTTTTTTGTGTAGGTACTAGGTAGGTACGAACATCTAAACTTTCTCTATATTACTTTCTGGTTTCCAGCTGACCTAGATTTGAAATAATCGTGAATAAGAAATATCGAGAATGGAGTCCTACACAACTACAAGAGTATGTTCCACTTTGAAATCATGGTAGGTATACGGATGAAAAATTCTGCATTCTTATGCAGTGCCAACAATATTTCCAAACCAACTTTTGTCATGCAAACCTGTAAGTTAGGTACTTACGAAGAAAATGTCAGCAAAGTTTTTGACGTGAAAACTTCTTTAGGCGCGTTGGGAATTTTTGAGATGAGGAAAAATCTTTGTATTCGAGTATTCGTATTCGCATTCGCGTCACGAGTCTTGTGACCGGTTCAATCACGGAACAATAATACTCCTGGGTTCAATTCAATGGTTCGTTTGAAGGTAGCTACGGAATACGGATCCTACCCTCAATAACGTATTCTTTATTTTCAGAAATTACCCAGAAAAAGAATGCTCGTAGCTAGACATTCTGGCTATGGGGCGTCTTCATCTACTACTTTAGATATCGAGGAATACCATCTAAGCAGTCTGTTAATTATTGGTTAAATAATATACTTGTTTTATTTTGAGGACTTTCACTAGTAAGTAAGTAGGTACATGTTTTGAATTTGATATTCTTTTATTAGTATTAGTGTTATTAGTTAGGTACGAAATAAAATAATTAATATAGTTATTTATTTTATTTTTAGCTTGCTTCGTCCCACTGCAGGGCCTCCCTCCTCTTTCTCCACACCTCTCGATCTTGAGCCACACTGTGCACTGGCACAGTGCAAGATGCAAATGACTGCATCTGCATGACTGTCGAGATCGTCCCGCCATCTTCTCCGGAGTATGCCGCGACGCCGCCTGGTATTAGGGTTTTAGGGTATTTTAGCCCAAAGATTGTCCGGCATCCGAACCACATGTCCCGTCCAGTCCCATTTTAGTTTTGCAGTTTGTGGATGACGTCTGCTATTTTTGTTTTTGAGCGTAGTATCGAGTTTCATATGTGGTCTATGAGTCGGACTCCTAGTATACTACGCTCCATGGCTCGTTGGCAAACCTCAAGTTGGTATCTCTCTTGAGCTGTCAGGGACCAAGTCTGTGCCCCGTACGTGAGGATCGGAAGAATGCTCATGTCCATGAGTCTGCGTTTGAGGCAGAGTGGCAGTTCACCTTTCATCAGATGTTTCATCGACCAGAAGCTCCTCCAAGCGTTTTCAGTGCGACGAGCAACTTCGTTTTGTTGTCCTTGGAATTAGACTATCTTGGCGAGATACACATACTCATGGACATATTCAATCTCCACGCTCCCCACGTAAAATCACCGAAGAGGCGAATATAGTTAACGAAAATAATCAAATTTTATAATAATTAGGTAACTACAATTATATTTCGTTCTTCTATACTAATAATAATATTACAAAGATTAGTTTGTTTGAAATGAATAGGATCCGAAACTACTGGACCGATTTGAAAAATTCTTCCACCAAGAAAATCCTACATTATGCCCGATGAACATAGGCTATATTTTATTCCGGGGAAGTGAAGTTTTCCCGAGGGATCGCGGGTAACACCGCGGCGGCCAGCTAGTCAGTAATAAAATAATACGTTAATAATTCGTTCTACAGTAATAAATTATTACCTTTATAGAATAGGCAATTCTAAAAATTCATTAAATCCTTTTTCATGTAATTGTCGATAAGAAATGCACAACACTATTCTACCTTAAAAACATATCTATAGTTGTCTATGAATGGATTGAAAAGTGGAGACACTCAAATTACTCTATGGTTCTATCTAGTACATTATTTATCTTTGGTGCATGTGTGTGTAAAATTTAACGTGCTATTCACAGAGTAAGTGCTCTGTGCTTGGTTTGGTCTACATATTCTGTAGTTTGGTTCCTCACTTCACTTCACTCACTTCACTATTCACTCACTAGCTAGGCTGGCTGGGGTTAGTTTTGGTTTATTTTCATGAATTTGTTTTGGTTTCGCGTCAAAAATTACTGAAATAATCTTTGTATATTTCAATTCTCTAGTCTGTATTATAGACCACAAGAAAATGGATAGACAATAGCATTAGTAAATTGACGCCGCTTGTGCAAACTTGAGTATGAGTAAAAGACGCCGTGCATCGTCCGGGGCAAGCCGGGGGGCAGACGGAGACGACAGTGATGATGGGATGGAGTTGAACAGCCCCGGGCCTCCACCGTCGCGTAAGAAGAAGAAACTGGACCCGGTAAGTCATAGTTTTTGTCTGGTCGTAAAAATAAAATTGTAGGTCATTCACACTTGAATATTGATTCTATTTACAAACTATTTTGTCCACGATGCAAAACATTGAGAAACAACTTTGCTTATTGTTCTGCCAGTGGCTTTAATGGCTTGGCTTTGGAATCGATTAACAGGAGTTGAGGGTTAAATAGGTTTAAAACCGGTTGGGGTATGCTTCTTAATTACTTACAAGACACTAATAACTTCAGGCAATGCATGTTTTCGAAAAAATAATAAAAAATATTTCTAACCTGAAATCAGACTACAAGCGAAATTCAACGCTAGAATGGATAATTTGACATCTAAATCTGTCTTTTAAATTGTCTGTGGTATAGAATTTCGTGAAAGATTGATGCAAACGGAACATAAAAAATATGTCAGTGTCATTGTAGGTACTCATTTTTGGCGCTCATTCCGCTTTTCTTTAAATTGATGGAAACGGAACGTAAAAAATATGTCAGTGTTATCGTACTATTTTGAAAGTTTGTAGTCAGTTGGTTTTGTCAGTTGGTTAGGTTAGGTTTGGATAGTGACCATCAATGCGCGAGGCGAGCGAGCAAAGCGAGCGTGCCGCGGCAGCGGCCGCCGAAGCGCCAGAAATCCCTTGCTCTATTATAGTTAAGTAAATTAAAATGTTTGTTTTTTTTATGAGGCATGGGTTATTCTAGCGTTGAATTTCGCTTGTAGTCTGATTTCAGGTTAGAAATATTTTTTATTATTTTTTCGAAAACATGCATTGCCTGAAGTTATTAGTGTCTTGTAAGTAATTAAGAAGCATACCCCAACCGGTTTTAAACCTATTTAACCCTCAACTCCTGTTAATCGATTCCAAAGTTATACCGCTTTAATTAAGTAAAATCATTTATTAACAGTAGCTTTTAGGAGAATTTGCCTAAAATGTAAAAAAAAAACTTAGTAACTCTTCACTCTCATCAATGATTTTTCATATTCATTTCTAATATTCTTATACATTGATTACAGAGTGAAATCTGTCAGCAACTGTATGACACAATCCGGTCATATAAGAAGGAAGATGGCTCATTGCTCTGTGATGCTTTTATCCGAGCCCCGAAGAGACGCCAGGAGCCACAGTACTATGAAGTGGTCTCAAATCCTATTGACTTGCTCAGGGTATGTATTAATTTCTCAATCTTGTTAGATAAACTAACCTTTGACTTATTTATCGATGATAGACTAGCAGCTGTTGCTGATATGTCTATATCAGTGTTGAAATAGTCTGATTGTTCAAGATTGTTTAGTACCCTTGACTTTATGTTCTGACTATGTAGACTCACCTTTGTTATTGTGTGTTTTAAATAAGTGCTATTTCATAGTTCCTACCTACTTATTTTATACATATTGTTTGTTTTTTTTTCATAGTTTGTTTTCGTTTTCCTTTAGTGCTTTCTTGTGTGTATTTGGGCCAAATAAATGTTTATTCTATTATATTCTATTAGTTTGTAGCCAGTTGTCGAGGTTGTTCTCAAACGAATTGACCAAATAGCAGTAACAATGTCATTTGGTAGTTCATTCCAATTGTGAACCACTCTGTTTTGTGAACCAAACGATTTAAATTCACCCGTCAATTCTCATTTACCGCATGGTACCAACATTTTGAATAGCCTGTAGGCTATTCCAGATCACTATATCTTCCAAGTTTCATCCAAATCGGTTCACTGGTTTAGGCGTGATTGAAACACAAACATCTAAACAAACTTTCAGCTTTATTATATTAGTGGGATAGTGGGAAGTATAGGTTACGCCTGGATGAAACATAGACTGCCTAAGTCTACTGATACATAAGAACATCCAATAACTACTGGTAAAAGGCTGTCACGCAGTTACCATTTGGCAGGATAATGTAGGATGATCCTGCTAGATGGGGCATTTGAGGAGATCCATGATTAGCAGAATCTGTTTATAAATACAGCATAAGTTGATATGTGGAAGGCCTGTTCACTGATAAATGCCAATGATGACAATGATTAAGTAGCAAAATCTGTGTTTGATTTCCAGGTGCAACAAAAGCTTAAAACAGACAATTATGATGATATCGAGGAGCTCTCAGCAGATATGGATCTTCTTGTGAATAATGCGAAGGCATTCTACAAGCCTGACTCAACGGAGCACAGGGATGCTGAACAGCTGTGGAAACTGTATGAACAGACTAGGATTGCTCTGGAGAATGGTAAGGGCTTTTTTTTATCTTGCCATCTGCCTTTCTGGTTATTGAGTTTTTTCCTTTTGTGCATAAAGGGCTTTTAATAATATGCTTGTCTTTCCTATAATAAAAATAAATAACTGGACTAATATGCTGGACTTTTCACACAGTAGCTCTAGTCCCAAAGTAAGCAAAGCATGTGTTAAAAAAAAAAAAAGGCATGCAAAAAAGCATGTGTTAAAGGAACTACATGCCTGATACACTATTTATAATCATTTTTTATGTTATCTACACTAATATTATGAAGAGGAAACATTTGTTTGTTTGAATTGAATAGGCTCCGAAACTACTGGACCGATTTGAAAAATTCTTTCACCATTAGAATTCTACATTATCCCTGATGAACATATTTTATCCTGCGAAAGTGAGGTTTTCCCGAGGGACCGCGGGTAACACCGCGACGGACAGCTAGTTTGTAAATACATAGAGAAAACACCCAGACCAATATTTGCAGATCTCATATTTGTTTCTCCTGAATCAAGCTCCCTTTGATGTTAAGACCACAAAGAGTTAGTGCTGGGTAAGCCTAGTCCATCTCAACAATGTCCCAGTCACTACCATCCCGTTATTTGTAGGCATGGGCTGTTGCGATACCCAATCGACTAATTTGCAGGTGAAGAAGTGAAAACGCCGAAGCTGTCTCGAGCGTCATCGAGCCGACGCTCCGACGTCGCTGAAGACATGTCTGAAACATCCACCAACACTGAGGAGGACATTTACGAAGAGCTTTTTAGTGCCGTGAGTTAATAATCTTTCACACAAGCGCCGAGTCGAAGCATAAAAGCGTCAATTTAAGCTTTCATGCAATTCTCTGTGCTAGCATGAATTGACTCTAACAAGTAGTTGTTCAACCTATTCCCATTGAATCCATACTAATAATATAAATGTGAGAGTAACTCTGTCTGTCTGTCTGTCGTCTGTTTGTTACCTTTTAACGCCCAAACCACTGAACAGATTATGCTGAAAATTGGCACGGATAAAGGTTGTATCCCAGGGAAGGACATAGGCTACTTTTTGTCTCGAAACAATCCTGAGGGAGCGCGGGAGCGCAGCTATAATTCCAATGTATAATTACGTTCCTCAACCCTGCACCAATCGAGACTGCCTGCCACTTTTCTAGATTGTTCCAGATTATTATGAGCGCGTAAATCTGCGTGTTCATTGGAATGACTGAAGAAGAATTAAGTTACCTTTTTACGCAGGTTATGACAGCCAATATAGATGGCCGTCCCCTCTACCCAGCTTTCCAGTTTCTACCCTCAAAGCGCCGATACCCGGAGTATTTCAACGTCATAGACCAGCCTATAGACTTGAAGACTATCGCTCAAAAGATACAAGGTAATTTAAAAAAGTTTACTTATTCGCGTTGCTTTTTTTGTTCGTTTGATGAATATTCGGATGCTTCCCACCACGATTTCTGACTTCAAGGGCCAATTTTTCGGTTTTGAATATATGATCCTAGGTTAGGACCGTGTTTTAACGTTAGAAAAATTAGCCCTTGAAGTCAGAAATCGTGGTGGGAAGCAACCGAATATTTATGATTCCGAATACGGCCCCTGTTTCATCGCGTATGCGTTCGGCTGAAATATGAATCGCTATGCTGATATGTTATCCATAAAACAGAATTAATGTAAGTACAATGATTTGTTTTAAGGTGGAGAGTATACGAATATTGGTGAGTTAGAGAGGGACCTACTATTGATGGTCAGAAACGCTTGCCATTTCAACGAGCCCGGGAGTCAGATCTACAAGGATGCTAAGATGTTGAAAAAGGTAATTTGTTTTCGTCATTTTAACCATTATGGCCATAAAATGCTGCTTTAAAACTTATAGCTGTGGTGTTTTTGTTTGATGATATGAATCACTAGCTTCTGCGCGCGGCTTCGCCCGCGTGGTACCAACATTTTGAATAGCCTATATGCTCACTATCTACGCGTATTCCAAGTTTCATCCAAATCGGTTCACTGTGGTTTAGGCGTGATTGATACACAAACATCTAAACAAACTCGCAAACTTTCTGCTTTATTATATGAGTGGGATTGATGCTTCTGGCGATATTGATCTTACTTACCATTGTGATCTAATGATAAATGCGAATCAGATTTGAAAGTTTCAGTTCATAGATTTTGTTTGATCTCCAAAATTTATCTCACCATAAAATATTACTAAAGCTGATAAATCAAATTGTCATATCATAACATTATAGGTCATCCAAATCCGCAAACAAGAGCTGGAACAGCACGGCCGCGGAAAGACATCAGAACGCATCCGAAGCAAGCGCAACTCTCGCGTCGGCCCAGTGCCCACCAGTCGAGCCCTCGCTATCATGGAGCCTTCGCACGACAACTCCGACGATGTCAAGGTACTTATTTTTAAGCTACATAAATATTACTTGTCTACCTTGAATAAGACATCAGAACGCATCCGAAACAACAGAAACTATTCTTTTCGCACCGTACCTAATAAGTAATAACCGAGCCTTTGTTATCATGAAGCCCCACAAGAAAACTTTGACTATAGAAATAGAAATAGAAAGTATTTATTTTGCCAGAATATAGGTTACAAGTTTGGTTGTCAATTTACATCTGTTGTGCCTTATATATTCTACCATCCACCTGATGTGCAAAATTTATAACATAATATAAATATGTCAAGGTAAAGTAGCCTTGAATAACCTTTGTTCATCTGGATCCCCACTGGAGCTTGACTATTTAGTTTTAAGATGTAACACCTTAAGAAAGCTAGGTTCTATACCGTGTTTGTTGCTCTGTTTCTTCATGGTATTGGTCATGGAGGATCAGTGAGAATCTCCTAGTTTTAATACTAATCAACCAGATTATTTAAATTTGTATTTCAGCATTCGGAAGACAGCGGCGACAGTGACGAAGATAAGAATGATAACGAAGATTCACCGCAGTGGAAATTGTTGGAAACTATTAGGAATCATTTGGGACCTGACGGTAAGTCAAAGTAAAAAAAAATGTTTTGAAATACTCCTATAGCTTCTTATGAACAAAAACTTTCTACAAAAGAAAATATGCCCTCAATGAGATGAGAAAGAATCGCTCGTCGTGCTTGCTTAATCGTTCTTGATAGATCGTTGAAAAGACAACATTCTAAACGGCCCGTAAGTGGATGGGTGACCGCCAGTGGTATTTTCATCCGAGCGCTTCCGTGCGGAGGCCTTAGGTGGCCTAAATCTCCGTAACCAGAGATGGCCACTGACTCATACGAACTTACTTTTTAAACAGGTACCTCCATGGCCGAGCCGTTCTGGAAGCTTCCATCCCGCCGTGCCTACCCAGACTACTACAAAGAAATCAAGAACCCCATGTCGTTAAACCAGATCAAGAACAAAATCCGACGTGGCAACTACGGCAACCTTTCTGAAGTAGCCGGCGATATGAATATCATGTTTGAGAACGCTAAACAGTATAATGTGCCCAGTTCGAAGTTGTATAAGGACGCTGTGAAGTTGCAAAGGTGAGTACTTACTTACACTATGGCTATTCCTGAAGTTAGTGCCACAAACTTATCTGGACTAGTGAGAGGGGCGCTGTTATCGCATTTGGTGTTGGCAGAAAAATAAATTTTCATATTAAATTCGTTAGTTCCTCATTTGGCCACCGGTCCAGATAAGTTTGTACTATAGCTGTTTCATGCATAGACTTTTTCATACAAAATTTTCTACGGAGCATTGAAACTGATTTTGTAAAATTTGTGATAAATGCAGACACTAGCGCCACTGCAATCAAGTACCAATCACTGAACTAAAGTGGAAACGTGAAACAAAGAAAATAGAAAACCTACTACGTAGGTACTACGTAGGTTTGTATCTTGTAGACTAGGCAGCCAGCACTAACGAAATTGTGCGATTTTTTTATCACGGTTACATAATAACCCCGCATAATAACAGCGCTTCCGTGCTTCGGAGCGCACGTTAAATTGTGAGTCCCGGCTATTTAAGTCGTTAAGCCATGACGGAGGCCTTAAGGCGGCCTAAAAACTCCTTCACCAGAGTTAGTACTCATACGAACTTACTTACTTTTATAAAAACCCCGCCTTAACTGTGTTGTAGTTGATTGGTAGCCCAGTGGAAATGCTTCTGCCTTTTGATACCAAGGTTTGGAGTTCAATTCCAGTCTTTTGCACTTTTTTCTTTAGCCAGTTCATTCACTTTTTTCAGTGTTTTCCCTCTCGACAATCAAGCTTTTTGACACTCTTAACATATTTTTCTTTTTATTTTATTTTTGTTTCTATGTCATCTTTAGTTATTGTGTTTTTTCTGGTTTTTGGTACTTATTGCTGTTGCAAATAAATATTTTTTCTTTCTTTCTTTCTTTCTTTTATTCGCTTGTTGAATTATAAGGGCAGGTTCCGGCTGGGAAAATAGTTTTAAGATCTTTTGTATGTACCTGGATTAAAAAAAAATAATAATAATAAATAAATATAATATAGTTTTTGTAATATAGTTTTTGAATAAATGATTATGATTATTATAATTACAAAAGAAAAATGTGTAAGTTTTCGCGAAAACATGTCTGGAAAATGGAAATAAGTCTTCTCAATTCTCAGATTGATGCAACAACGCGTGCAAGAGTTGCTGGACATCGTGCAATCTTCATCCAGCGATGATGAGAGCCTGTCTTCCGTCAAGAATCAAGCGGCTACTCCCATTCCTAGACCGAGAGGTAATACACGTGCCAGCATTTATTCAGTACCCAGTGTGTCCTACTGAATAAATGTGTGGCGACCTCTAACTGCGATTGCCTGAACTACAAGGGTATCGTATAGGAAGTTGCCAATTACAGAAACCTAGCACTTCAGAGCTTTCGCGCAAGCAACATTATCTTGGCAATTAGCCTGATATAGAACTATCCGACTTTATCTGTCAGCTGAAAGGCCCTAAGGTATGTGGACCAGTTGAAAATGAAATTGAAAAAAGTTTTTTTGCAAAAATATAAGTATAAAGTAACTTAAAGTAGGTACAATAAAACTCTTAACTTAATCTTTACTGAAATGAGGGTTCAGGGCTAGTTAGTTGGCTTCGTTAGTACTACCTCTTTGCCATGGATTGGGGGAAATACCTCCAAAAATGCTAGGTTTGAAGGTTTGAAGACTATTCTAAGTGATCCCAGCGGTCCATTGAATACATTCTTATGGTTTTAACTTTTTCAGGTCGTCCTCCCAAAAACCCACCAGTATCCGATCGTCCATCCCCCATCAGTACTCCAAGCAAATCCAATCTACCTCTGAAGAAGAAGCTCCACTTCATATCAAAGCAATTGGTCGAGTTCACATGTTCAGATGGAAGGCAGCCAATGTTGCTGTTCATGGAACGGCCCAGCAAGAAACTGTATCCGGAGTACTATAATGTGATCGATAAGCCTATTGATATGATCATGATTGAGAATTATATCAAGGTTAGTGGAGACTTTGAACAAGCTTTTAATTTTTGCATTGGCCAAATATGATTTTGATTCTATATTTGAAATACTCAACGAATTTAGTTTTCTAATCTATCTGCTCATTGGTATGAGCTCTAAACGTTGAAGAAAAATATATTGGTGGAATGCCGTAGCTTGTATTGATACAACAATTTAAACCGGGATTTGAACCCACGACCCCGATCCTTAGCGACGCTCTACCAACTGAGCTCATGGGCAATCAACTGGAATTTTTTTAGGGAGTAAATTTACTTAGAAACTTTTTAGCTTTTTGCAGACTTAAAAATAATCCCCAATGTGAGGACCTTATGTATTTACGAGCCATTTTACCATTTTAAAATTTCGTATTTGTACATACATTACAGAACGACCGCTACTCATCCGTCGAAGAAATGGTATCAGATTTCCGGCTGATGTTCTCAAATTGCCGGCAATTCAACGAAGAAGGCTCCATGATCTACGAAGACGCGACACTCCTCGAACGAGTCATGAACGAGAAACTGAAAGAAATAAACAATGGAAGTCACGATAGACGAACTCCTATGAAATCTATCAAGCCGACGAAAGCGCGCCAATTGTCGCCGTTTGAACAGAAATTGCGGACGTTGTATGACGCGATCAGAGACTATAGGGATCCTAAAGGTTTGGGTTAGTCTTTACGGTGGAAGGGGTCGGAAATGCAAGCGGTTTCAGACTTGTTTCTCTGAGTTGATTGTCTGTTTTGATGTTTGTGGCTTTTGCATGCATAGACTACTGAAATAGTTTCTGTAATAGCAAATGTTGATGTAGTTTTGATTACGTTTCGTAAAGCATCTTGCTTTTTTAGTTACTGAGACTAATTTTTGTTTTAATTGTTGTCATCTACCACGATGATGATGATGACATTTATTGGGAGGTTTTCGAGCAAAGCTTTATATATATTTACCAAGTCATTTATTATTTAAGTCGCTCAGCGGGCTATGGAACGAGCTATGCTTGGAGTTTCTCTGAAGGATAGAATCCGACAATGAGACTATCCGACATAGAGCCAAAGTTGTCGACATAGCTCAGAGAATTAGCATACTGAAGTGGCAGTGGGCTGGCCATATCTGTCGAAGAACCGATAACCGCTGGGGTAAACGAGTTCTTGAGTGGAGACCGCGACTCGGCAAACGTAGTGTAGGATGCCCTCCGGCTAGGTGGAGTGACGATCTGCGAAAGGTTGCTGGTAGAAGCTGGATGCGTCGAGCTGAGGACAGGGCGCAATGGCGCTTATAAGGGGAGTCCTACGTCCAGTAGTGGACTGCTATTTATTTATTTATTTATTTATTTATAGGAAAACCAACAGCTACAATAACTGATAGATTACTTAGATAGAAGCAGAAAGCCAATAACAGGTTTTCACATATAAGAAACAATTTAGGATACAGTAAGGTCGTGGACGCTAACAAAAACAACTAAGTAACAATACTAAAACTAAAAACAGAAAAGTAACTAACACTAACCACTAATCTAAAACATCACCAACGCCAAAAAAGTCTCTGCTCAACTGCTGCCTAGCCGAATTAACACTCGTACAGAATAGATCAAGATCCAAACGCTTACACAACTCATTGAAGTCATTGCTCACCCGCACCATAAATGAGTTTTGCCTGTAGTTTGTACTAACTAAAGGAATGTAAATAGGGGGATTCAATCTAAGAAGTCTAGGTGGAACATTCACTGATGGAGACTGATGATGATGATGAAGTCATTTATTTGCATTAAGTATTTTATTTATGTTCTGTTGTGCATGAAGAACTGCATGCTTGAATTATTCATTAAATAGGAAGAAGGAATATTGTATATTTGTTTCAAAATATTCAATTTTCTTACAGCTAACCGCCAGCTAGCGCTTATCTTCATGAAATTACCAAGCAAAGCGGAATACCCAGACTACTATGAGCTCATAAAGAACCCCATAGACATGGAGAAGATTGCCCATAAGTTGAAGAACAACCACTATCATGCGGTCAATGAACTCGCGTCAGACTTCATACTGATGTTTGATAATGCGTGTAAATACAACGAACCAGACTCGCAGATTTATAAGGACGCTCTGATTCTGCATAGAGTTTGTCTGCAGACTAAACAGATGCTCAGGTTTGTTACCTTCATAGGTATACTAGCTACTGCGCGCGGCCCGCGTAGTACTAACATTTTGAATAGCCCATATATGCTATTCCAGGTCACTATCTACGCCTATTCCAAGTTTCATCATAATCGGTTTACTGGTTTAGGCGTGATTGAAACACAAACGCACAAACTTTTAGCTTTATTATATTAGTGGGATTTACTATAGATTCTTCTTAATACTAGCTGAGTTGTTACCTGCTATCCAAAGAAAAACCAAGTTCTGTTCACGCAAATCAGCAATAATGAAGTCTCGCTCCATTATTCGACTTATCTCATCCATCATGAGTCCTTCCTTCACTCATCAAGCTGTAAAAAAAACCTATTGTGCCAAATTGAAACTTATGTCCACATATTCAAAGTCTTATTTTGTTTGCAGTCGTGAAGATGACGATGCTGTGCCAGACGTGCCAGCGGCCGTGCAAGAGTTGCTGTTGAATCTGTTTACTACTGTTTACAACCATCAAGACGAAGAGGGCAGGTAAGACTAAGCTAAACTGGTGGCTTAGGAACTCTTATTTCCAGGCAGTTTTTGAACTGCTTGGGAATTTTGACATAAAGACACGAATCTGAAATGGCGGCGCTTATCATGCTCTCTCGCTTGCACATTAGGACTGTACTAGTGTGCAAGCGAGAGAACATGATAAGTTACGGCGTTTCTGAATGAACCGGGTTATTCGAAATTGATATTTAGTTTGTAAACTGCCAGGAGCTTATGTTAACCCTCCTGGACCGCATTAAAAAACAACACTCAAAGCCCCCCCCCCCCCCCCATTCTTACTTAAATTTTAATATATTATAATAAGAAATGAAAAGTCTTATCAAAATTTTTGGATTCCGACGGGATTCGAACCCGCAACGAACCTAAAGACGGAGTGCCTCACCGCTCGGCCACGGAACCCTTAGTCGTCAAAATCCAAATTTTTGATAAGCTCATATTTATCGGTTAAGCACCGGTAAGCGCCATCTACTCTTTTTTTAACTGTGGTGTATCGTGTTATCTTGATTACTTAAATTTTTAAACTTATATCTTTTGAATTTACAGATGTTACTCAGACAGTATGGCGGAGTTGCCCGAGCACGATGACTCGAGCGGCGACAAGATTCGCGCCATCTCGTTAGACCTGGTGAAACGAAGATTGGACAAAGGACTGTACAAACGGCTGGATCACTTCCAGCAAGACATGTTCTCTGTATTTGAAAGGTTTGTTTTATCTATAGTTGTCGCAATAACTTGATGTGAATGAAATCATAAGTCAAAGTCAAAAAACATTTATTCAGCAATACCGATAGGATCACTCAGAATATAATTATTTATTTTAAGACGGGTATTTATCACGTACCTACTGTTTTATTTTTCCGACGTCTCGGACGCATTGCAGCGTCTGTGGTCACGGTTGAACACAGTACTCAGTACACAGTATTCAGTTCATAAACATTTGTTCGCGATTCTACCGCTGTTCCTTCGCGAAAAAATGTTATGTAAAGTTGCACGTTGAATAATAAATAAATGATAAAACCATTGCTCAATAACCTATTACTTGTTAGGCCTGAGTTTTGGCAAACCTAATGAACTCCTTTGTCAACAAACATATTTTTCACACGTTCAACACCACCCGAGATATTCACACCAAGCCCGTTGAAAATCATCAATTTAGCCAATTTTCATCATAAGACATTTGCCATTTGTCAATTAAAACGACTTATTTAAACTATTTCTTCCCAGAGCACGCCGACTCTCGCGCACCGACAGCCAAGTATTCGAAGACTCAGTGGAACTGCAATCATACTTCATCGAGCAACGTGACCTGTTATGCAACGGAACATTGCAGTCTCCAGCACTAGCCTTTACACGGGATGCAGTCGCAACAAGTGTTGAGCTGGTGAAGCAGTGCAAACTTCTGCAGGAACATGAGGAAGAGGATCTGGAGACCAGGTACGTGTAGAAGGAATGAAAGAACGCTGCCGCCATACCCACCGTGACCGCAGTCCGCAATCATCATCGGCGGGTGATTGATAAAGTTTATTTGGCATAAAACAATTTACAAACAGAAATTAAAAAAACAAATAAGCTCGCGCGATATGATTTGATGCGTGGGAAATCGATATCACGTGAGCACATATGAATTGACTAATCACAGAGCTCGTTGAGATATCAGCGCTCAGGTTTTGATTGGTCAATACAAGTGCGTACTAAAACGAATGGTACCAACTTTTAAATTTTTTTTTTTTTTTTTTTTTTTTTTTATCTCCTTTTAGTCTTGCCATCTGCCTTTCTGGGCATTTAGCTAGTGTTTTGTCTTGCTTCCATTCGTGAAGGGCGTGAGTGGTAAGAGCCCAGCGGCCATTCCACATTATAATGCTCCCATTGAGGGCTAGATAAGGTCTTGAGGGGCTCTCCTCTTCAGTCTTTTGGACCTTGTGTACTCTTTCGTGAGGTTAACAGCGAGATTGTTTGGATGCAGCTCCATGCGCTTAAAATAGGACTTAATCTTGTTCACTATGTCTTGCTTTACTGTTGGCATTTCCAAGTCACGATGTAGTTGGTTGTTTGTGACATACCAGGGGGCGTTTGTTATCATGCGCAGCATTTTGGATTGAAAACGTTGAATAATTTCAAGATTTGTGTCGGCCGCCGTACCCCACAGTTCGGCTCCATACGACCATATTGGCTTTACAATGCACTTGTAAATTAGCAGTTTATTCTCGATCGATAGTTTTGATTTTTTGGATAAAAGCCAGAAGAGCTTCCTGAGCTGCAAACCAAGTGCTTTTCTTTTTGTGAAAATGTGTTTCCTCCAGGTGAGGCGTCGATCTAGGTATATACCAAGATATCGCACGTCGTCACACTGGGGTATTTGTATGCCATTGAGTTCAACTGCGGGACATGTGCCATGTCTTAGGGTGAAAGTAACGTGAGCAGATTTTGACTCGTTGGCTTTTATTCGCCAGTCTTTAAGCCATGTCGAGATTTTGTTTAAGCTTCTTTGCAGCATTGCAGAGGCCACAGTTGGGTTTGCGTGAGTTGCAATTAGAGCTGTGTCGTCAGCGAAAGTCCCCACAAAGACGTCTTCCGTTGTTGGTAGGTCATGTGTATACAGTAGGTATAGGATTGGGCCCATTACGCTTCCCTGGGGAACACCTGCTTTAATCTCGAAGAGACCTGTTCTCTCCTCCTCGTACTTTACGTAAAAGTGTCGCTGATTTAGGTAGGATTTGATGAATCGGAAGTGATTTAAAGGTAGGGCCTTTAGAAGTTTAAATAACAAGCCGTCATGCCAAACTCGGTCAAAAGCTTGTGAGATGTCCAGAAAAGCCGCCGAACTATACTCCTTCAGTTCAAAAGCGGTATTTATAGTGGCAACTAGGCGGTGCACTTGCTCTATTGTCCCGTGCTTGGCGCGGAAGCCAAATTGATGTGATGGGATTAAATCGGATCTGGCTATCTCGGGCATCAGCCTTCTCAGATACAGAGTCTCCAGCAATTTAGACGGTATCGGTAAGAGGCTTATGGGGCGATAAGAGGTTACGCTAGAAGGATCCTTGCCTGGTTTGTTTATTAATATTATTTCTGCTACTTTCCACTGTACAGGGACATGTTCGAGTCGCAGTGTAGCATTGAAGATTTGGGTTATAAAGGTTATACCCGACTTAGGTAGTTCTTTTAAGACTTTCGCAGTTATTAGGTCATACCCCGGGGCCTTATTTGAATCCAATTTCTTGATGGCACAGCGCACCTCAGCTTTTGTGAATTTGGTTATATAAGGAGGAGCCAAATGGTAATTAGTGGATAATCCTTCTCTTATTTCTTGTTTCCTGGAGGATCCTGTGTCATCATTGGGAGTGAATACCTTTGATAGATGTTCTGCAAAGAGTTCCGCTTTATCAGCATCGCTCTTAGCCCAGGTTCCATCACTTTTGTGTAGGGGAGATTTGTATGTAGTGGGCTTTTTTATTGATTTGGTAATTTTCCATAAGGAATAATCTGTGGCGATAGTGGCGTCTAAGCTCTTGAGCTTATCTTCCACTTGTTGGTTTGAGATGTCGTTGAGAATGTGTTTTAACTTTTTGGTAAGTTTGTTGAAGATTTTTTTGTCTTTATAGTGTCTTGAAGTTTGCCACTTTTTCCTTGCTTTTCTTTTTTCTTGTATAGTGTCAGAGACCACGAGCGGGTACTTAGGAGCGAGGTCTAAGCCATGTGAAAGCGCAGGAGTAGCTTTCCATGCAGCTTCTTGAATGCAGTTGTTGAAGCTTTCGATTGCTGCTGCAATGTCATTATTTGTTTTTAGTGGAATTTGTGTCTTCAGTGTCACTTCTATTAGAGAACGAAAGTAGTCCCAGTCGGTTTTTTTGCTGTGTAGTTTACATGGCTTGTCAATTTTGATGGCATCATTTTGCAATTCGGCTATGACCGCTGTGTGGTCTGATGATAAGTCGTAGGTGGAGCGACATTGTAGAAGGGAAGGTTGTATACCCTTGGTAACAAAGAAATCAACCAAGTCAGGTTTCTTGCTGGCAGCGGTTGGCCAGTAGGTTGGTTCTCTGGTGGATGAGACCTTGAGGTTATGTTTTTGAACTGTCAGGTGCAATTCTCGTCCCTTAGTTGTTGTGATTCTCGAGCCCCAGATTGTGTTTTTAGCGTTGTAATCGCCACCAGCTATAAATCTATGGCCTAGAGTATTAAATAATGCACTATATGTTGCACTTTTTAGGTTATGTTTAGGAGGCATATATAATGCAGAAACTGTTATAGGGCCAAGTGAGCTTTCGATTACAATGACTGTGGCTTGGATTTCATTGGTGCAAAATGAATTTGATACGTGGTGTTTGATGTTACTCTTGACAAACAGAGCAGATCCTGCGTGGGCCTTGCCGTCAGGATGGTTTGTGCAGTAGATTTTGTATTTTGGGATCTCAATATGGCTCAATGCGGTAAAGTGTGTCTCAGATATTAGCATAACATCTATGTTGTGAGAGTAAAGAAAAGATTTTACTTCAAGTGCATGTTGAGACAGCCCATTAGCGTTCCACATTCCAATTTTCAACGGTTTGCATGAGAGGGGCCTCGGTGGGACAAGTTGGGCTGCTTGCGTCCCCCCTGGGCATAACCCTCATCATTCCTGGTAGTAGAGTGCGTCCGGATTTCAGACATGAAGTTGATTAGTAGATTGGTCATAGTCGTCATCTGTAACATCATTTGTTGGAACATGCTTAGGAGTTCTTTAAATTCACACGTGGTACTTTCACGTGTGGTGTTGTTGTTGGTTGGATTTTCTTCCTGTTGTGGCTGCTTTACGCTTTTCGTTTGATTTGAGTGTGCAAAGATAGGTGCAAGTTTGGTTTGTGAGGCTGTGAGTGTTGTGGTTTCAGGTATGGTTTGTGATGGTATACTACGAGCTGCTTCAGCATAGTTTAGGTGAGGTCTGATATTCTGTTGGATTGGTTTCGGTGTAGATTTGGTAATATAGAAGTTTTGTGGCGGTTTTTCTGCGGTTTTCTGTTTTTGGCGTAATGGTGGGAATTTTTGTTTTTGGAGTTCTTTGTATACTGTGCATCCTTTATAGTTTGCAGGGTGATTCCCGTCGCATAGGACGCATTTTACATCCTCAGACCTTTCTTTGCGAGTGCAGTCGAGGGAGGCATGGCTACCGGCGCATTTGACGCATCTTGGGCTTCGACGACAATAACTTTTGGTGTGGCCGTATGTCATACAATTGGCACATTGTGGTATGGTACGTTTGGGCCTTGGAGCCTCAAACTTAACTCGACAGTAAATCAGGTTGTTAATTTTGTAAATGTCTTTGTTGTTGGGGCTTGGCTTTAGTTCCACTGTGAACATGTGTAGTGGATCTTTGCTCATGGCATGTTTTATGTTCCATATGTTAGTGACAGAGTGATTTAAGTCGGCAAGGGCCTCTTTAATGTCATTGGTGTCTGTAGATGGGTGCATGTATTTCAGAATGACTCGGAAGCTTCTTTCTTGTTTAGGCTTGTAGGTGTAATATTCTGCGCCTTTGGCATCCAGTTCTTTGACTATTGTTTGGTATGCCTCTTTTGATATAGGTTGAATTTTAACTTGATTGTTACGCATAATTTTCATTTCAAACAGTTGTTCAGCGACTTCATCGAGTAATTTTGTGAGAGGTTGAATGTTTGTAACATTGTCAATGAAAATTGGTGGTGGTCTGGGTTCCCTTTCTATTGTTTGAGTTTGAGTCTGAGGCGTTTCTTCCTCATCTACATTTAGCAGAGAGAAACTGTTTCTAGTTTCCATTACTGGGGCAGCATTGCCAAGGTCTTTAGCACCACGTTGGACTCTTTTGGCTTGATTTCTTACGTCTTTCTCGTCTGGAGAACGAATTCTTTTTTGTGTTTGTACTCGTTGCCATGGTGCACTGGTACTTGGTTGGCTTGGTTTGGTTGGTGTTGCTGGTGGAAATCCTGCAATAGTTTGGTTTTTTCCAGTGACATCACTTAGAGATGCCGATCGTTGACGGTTGAATAATCCGGGATGAAAAAGTTGCTGTGTCAGCGTTTTTTTGGTTTTTTCTGGTAGCGTTTCCTTTGTTAGCAATTCTTTGCCCCCCCCAGAATACGTGGGGCAGCCCGAGCGGAGCTCGGGGAGGGATTCTCCGGTCATACCGGTACCCTCCTGGGGTAGATTATTTTTAAGACTTGCTTCCATAGTTTTTTGTAATTTATTTTCAGGGTTTTCTTCCCTTAGCCAAGATATTCGGTTTTGAGGCGCCGAAGGCTCGCCTTTCGCCCATCATATTCCGCTACTGTGGTCACGAGGTGTATGGTAGTGTGCGGGGCTCGTTTTGTTAGGACCACAGTATTGCCCCAACTTTTAAATAAACAATCAGTTATACAAGCAAAAACAATTTGCACTGCTTTTAATCCATGTGCTTCTTGTAGAAGGCTTCGTATCTTGCTTGGTCATTCTTAATAGATTGTCGAAGTTGCGCTTCTTTTACATCATTGATAATTACGTAATCTATTTTTTAACACCCTTGCTCGTAAAGCTGATGTAATTCCACCGGTTTTAGATATGTAAAGCGGGTCATAACAAACGCGTGTGTTATCAAAGCAAATAGTTATGTTATAGTCCATACAAATTCCATAACAGCATTATTTGCCATTTCAAATATGGAACTGATCGCCGCCGAGCTGGAGTCGTGCCTCCAGCTAGTGAGCAGCGCGCTGTTGCTATTCAAAGGAGAACTAATCGCCGCGCGGCGCCAGTCAGTAGGCAGCGCTAGCGCGCTGTTAAAATGGCGGGAAAGCAACAGTGTGCATTCACAGATTGAGTTTATTTAAATGTTTTTTTTTTCTGTTTCCTCGCAAATGTGTTAAAAAACGTCGTACGATATACGTGCGTATTGATTATAACATGCTCGGCTCAATTACGCCCTCGCCTGCGGCTCGGGCTGAAATTCCGCCTCGCATGTTATAACCATCTTTACGCACTAATATCGTAATGTACTATTATTCCAGATCAAGCAACGATGACTCAATGACAGGCGCGCCGGTTCAACAAACTCAGTACACGAAGGGAGACTTTGTTTACGTACATCCGGAGAAAGGGAATAAGGATCCTTGCATAGTACATATCGAACGCGTATGGACGAACGCGGAAGGCGTTCCTATGATCTACGCTAACGTTTATTATAGGTGAGGCATTTGGATTTCATCTATGTTATGTAATTTGGATGTTGATAGCACTAAGTGGCGTAATGAAAACGGCACTCTAATTCTTTCAGTCGTGAGTTCGAAGTCGTGCACCAATGAGTTTTTTGGCCGATAATTTATGTGCACTATGAATTCTCGTACGGTGAGGGAAAACATGCATTGTGACTTCGTGATATATAACAACTTAGAAGGAACATAAACAGTTCAAAAAACATAAACGGAAAAAAGAACTAAGTGCACAGAAGGAGCACTTAAAACCATTGGCTTTTTAATTCGTCGGAAAGCCGTCGCATTCAATATCGGGAATTACCCGACCAATTTTTAAAGTTGAGTAGGCCATCGGTGTTTATATTTAAAACTACCGCTGCAAATCGTTGGGTAGTTTTAGATAACGAATCCTGCCTTTCGCACGAAGTAAAATACCCCTCCGACTTGGCTAACTTAACTTACTTTCCCTCCCCAGACCTCAAGAAACTTTCCACGTGCGCACTCGCAAGTTTCTACAGCAAGAAGTGTTCAAGACAGACCAGCATCGAACAATCCCATTGGACCAGGTCGTCGGACATTGCTTTGTCATGAACGTCAAGGAGTACTTCAAGTTTAAACCTCAAGGTAGGTTGATAACCCTTAATAGTTTCACGACCTCCATAAATCAAAAATTCTTATTATGGCTATTTATAGGGTATTTCATTTTAAACTAACTTATTTCAGGAATTGGGTTACACACATAAATAAAAAAAATTATATCATATTTTTTTGTTTTGAAAATCCCGTGAAAATCGATAAAGACTGTCCTTTCAATTGATTGTTGCTTCTTGTATAACTTTGTCCATTTGAGCGTGACAAATAAATAAATACACTGAAGCATACAATGTTTTTGGTACGGATGTTAATTATTGAAACAATTTAGTCTCCCCATTACAACTGTCTCCGTCTAGAAACTTCTATATATTTCTCTAGTTCTGTCGGTATCACTTAAAACTGATGAAGTTTTGTTAGAAGCACCACTTTTAATTTCATATGAGTGTGAGAATTATCATCATAAATATTTATCATTATCAAAACCAACCGCTTATTATCATAATGTCCTACGGAAGGCAGCTACCGGCAACGAGAAGATGAGACTATGGTCTATGCAGGTAATTCACTCACACAACGAGATGCTGAAGAGGTGCGGGTTCGATTCCCGTCGAGGGATATGTGATAGGAATGTTTTAATTTATTTACTTGCGATAAAAATGTAAAGCGCTGATACTTTTTTATAGATGTACATGACAAGTACTTGTTTAGTACTTTTTTTAAACCTTTAAAAAATGTTTGTTGATTGAAGTTCAGAAAAATATTTATAGAGCTTTTAGTCGATATCAATGTTGCATGAGAAAGCAAAACAAAGTCCGTTCAGCCATACAAATATAATAATATGTTTATATACTCATACACAAGAACTTATTTTCAGTATTCCCACTGCGCAGGACAGTAACCTGAATTGCAAATTTCTACGATAGAGACGTGCACCAAATAGATCTTATTAAAAAAGAAAGAATCGTAAAACTTTAAATAAAATCAGACGCCTTAGACATTATAAATAAGAAATAACCTAGGTACTCATTAGCCTTGCTTTTTAGTTTTCTCGCAGTATGTGTGAAAAGTAGAGTACGCCTCAAGGATAAAGCTGTACTCTTGGGCGCGCTTGAATCCCTCGGTGTCTAGATTCTAAATGTGGTATTCTAAATTCTAGTCTTATTAACTTTAAACTCCCTCGTTTCGCTCGGAAAGTTAGCTCTTATCTTCTATGCACTCAGGATTCAATATGGCGCCCGTGACAGCGTTATCCCCTTGGTTCCTTGGTTAATAAAATGATGCTCTCTGAGGAATGTTCTAAAACTGTATTTATATTTGCACTTAAACAGCCATATGTAGTTATTTATTAATGTACGATGTGTTTACAGGGTTCTCAGACAAAGACGTGTATGTATGCGAGAGTCGTTACAACACCAAACATCGCTCGTTCAAGAAGATCAAAGTCTGGGAAAGTGGGGATAAGGACTCGCTTGTGCCTAGAGATGTGAGTATCAAATTTCGTCACGCAATAGAGCATGGTAGTGAGCAGTTAGAAGATTCCTATCCCGGCCCGGCTATGCAGCCATAAACGTTGACGGAGTTTTTAGGCCTCCGTCATGGCTTTACGGCTTAAAAAGCCGGGACCTAAAATAGACATGATGACAGTAATCAAGTTTCGCAAAAATATTTGACTGGTCTAATAAAATAGGATTCCAGGATTGAGAAAAATGCATTTATTGTCCCAATAATGTCGAGATTATTAAATAATTTAATAAAATAAATCTACAAAATACAACAATCCACCATGATAGCTGTACACCAATCAGAGCGCGTGACGTTATTACTCAATAAAATAGACCAAAACTGCGCCTTTTGTTTCCTTTAAGGTTTAGTCATCAGTGTCTATGCACGTAGTTTTTGCTGTTGCAGTGGTGAGCTGTGACGTCAAAACAGCCGCCATGACACCGACGAGCGTTTAGGCGTGAATTTTAATTTTAAATTTGATTTTTATGTTTGAAAACCTATACTTTTTGTCGACCTCTGTGGCGCAGATCTGCAAATATTTATCTCGGGTCTGGGTGTTTCTATGTATAATATGTATGTATTTACAAACAAAAAGTATATAAGTAGTATATCAGTTATCTGGTTCCCATAGTACAAGCTTTGCTTAGTGTGGGGCTAGATAATGTTGTGTAAAATGTCCAGCATTATTTATTTTATTATTTTCTACTGAAATTTGATATTTTTTTCACATAACAAATCATTCTGAACAACATAGAACAGATTTTGAAAAATTGACATCATGCCTATATAACGTGCTCTTAGAAATACGGAACCTAACATGTAATATCATACATATAAATAAAAATGTCGTATGTCTTATCTCAATTTTTTGTTTCAGGTGCCACTAGAGCCCAGCAGAACCGTGTCTGTGTTCCGTGAACGAATAGAGAAGCACAAAGATGAGCTCGCGGAACTAGAAGTGTTGGAGAACGTGCAGGAGAAAGAAAGACCCGTAAGTTAATCTGTAAATCAATAAATGTAAGAGCATCTTCTGTCGGTGCAATGATGTAATTTTGTCCGTTTATGTTTTTCCAATAGAAGATGTAGATAGTGTTCAGGTAAAATATAAGCCGAAGCAGCCCCCCCCCCTGTAGCTAACCTACTGTGTTAGAATCGACGTCTCTTTTACTTCTTTATTCGACTTGATAACGAAGTTAATCTGTAATTGAATGTATTTCTATACCCATACTATCATAATGGTAAAAAACTCTAGCTAGAGGGATTCCAAACTTATAGGATCACTTCTTGGTACATCTGTTGGTCATGACCCTTCTTCTGAGAATCGAATAAAAAAACGTTTAAAACTACTAGGTTTTTAGTAGACCTAGAGAATAGTTTAAAATGCCTCCTCCACTTAGATATAACTATGCGGAGATGGACGCATCAGTTATTCCCACAAGGAACTATGAATGATAAAAAAAGAAATGCCTATAACATGACCTAACGTTTTTTTTTTCCCAGGACGTAGTAATGTACAATCCATTGGGCACAGACGATGAGAACACATACTACGAACAATATAACACGGTCTGTTCGGGTGTCATCAAGACTGGCGACTATGTGTACGTGGTCACAGACGGAGGCAAGCAAATGATAGCGCAGGTGGATACTATATGGGAGACTGGAGAGTAAGTGAACTTATATTATGCCGGCGCCAGACTTGCTTCAAATGTTTGAACACGTGTGGCACGGGTGCAAATGCGGTGTCGGTTTTTTAGCGCACATCAAAGGGTTCAAAGATGTGTTCGACCTTCGAACATTTGTTTAAATGTTTGCGTAGCCTGCCACACTTGCGCAAAGTCCAGTTGCGCGAGCAGAACGATTGTACGTGCTTGTTTTTACTACATAAATGTTATTTATTTACAGTCAATGTTAAACACACAACTCTCTTCACACAATGCTTGTTATATAACAAAGACAAAACCGACCAACTATCTTATCTACTGCATGCGAATGTTTGTGGATGTGCGATTTGGATGTATGGATGTGTGAATGTTTGTTTATTCTTTCACGCAAAAAGAATAGATAGATGAAATTCTTTAGATTATAGTTATGAATAGCAAATAGGCTACTTTCTGACGACCTCTTTGGCGCAGTGGTTGAAAGCCCGCTTGGTACGCTGAAGGTCTGGTATCAAATATAGTTTAATTTTGTTGCAGCAACAAGTGCTACTTCCGTGGCCCATTCCTTATTTTTCCGGCTGAAGTGGCCAACATCATAAACAAGGTAAGCTGTTCATTTTGCGCAAATAATATGGTAAATGTTATTCAATAGACCCACACTTATCCCAAGCCTGTAACGTGGGAGTCTTAGAAATTTTTAAAATATTAGGAAACAAACAAGATCATGACTGTCTCTCCAAGGCGTGGTAGACAGTCTCTCAGATCTATTGAGTATCAACATCCTTTGAAGTGGTCTAAGGGGTAGTTAGAGGTATGGCGATATACATATTTAGCACACGCCAACATTCTAAGCCATAAAATAGTGCATAAAATATTTTTCTTATAAAATATTGGTTACTTGCAGCCGTTCTACAAACAAGAAGTGCTGTTGACAACGATGCATGATACCAGCCCACTGGTGGGCATCGTCGGGAAATGCGCCGTGTTGGACTACGATGACTATCTCAAGTGTAAGCTACCTGTCTATCATCATTTCTGTCCCTTTCCCACACGTAGGGTCGGTACACAATGTATATTCTACGATAAGTCATTTACAACACTCCTTTCTTAGCCAGTGTGAGTGATGATATGAATTCTAATGAAGTTTTTATCACGAAGAATTTTTGTTGGGGGTTTTCTGTTTTCATTTGTCTTATTTTGTAGGCAAGTTGGTCTGATTGTGTGTGTAAATGCACGTTGTTTCTGTGTGCGTAAAATCGCTCGCTAACAACGCTCCACGGACGAATGAGCGCACAGTATCGCTTACGCACACAGAAACAAATCTATTCAATTCAAAAATAGTTTATTTTTCTCAACACATTTTGTCCAACTACGTACATTAATACAAAGACTTACTTATTAACCTAGATTGTGTGAGACTGGTGCCTGCGATAGGTTTGTGAAAACCTGTGTTGCAGGTCGCCAGGCCCTCACCTCGCGGTTGTAGTGAAATTTTTACATTGTGGCAGTGTCGTAAAAATCAAAATAAGAAACTAGATTTATTATACCTTTGCGTAGTTAGCGTAACTATAATATAATGTGAATATTATCAGGTCGTCCGACTGAAATTGGCGAGAACGATATCTTCGTTTGCGAGTCTCAGTACGACGAGTCGAATCGCATCTCGCGCAAACTGAAGGCTGGGCTTCGCAAGTTCGAGCATACCAAGGATGTCACTGTGGATGAGGTATGTTATTATTATCACTTATTACTATTATTTAAAGGTCTGCAAGTATATTTTTCTCTGTGTGTGTTTTCTATTTATTGTACCAGGTACCGCCCGCAGCTTCGGTTGCGTGGTACCGTCAGCAAAGAAAGTGGTCTACCACTTTTGACAAGTTTCTGTGAAATCTAACTACCGCTAAGGTTTACTTTTCTAACTGTCATAATAGTAAAATAAACCTTGTTGTTTCATAACGTTCAAATGAACCTCAACCGTAGGGTGGTACATCACACTTTTTGCTGAGTGTACCACCGTTTTGGCATAATTATAATGATATATATTGGTCGCGAAGGAACAGGAGTAAAATCACCTAGTTTTAAGACGTTTCAAAGTGATCCCAGCGGTCCTACTGAATAAATGATTTTTGACTTTGACTTTGATATAATATGATCTAAATTTGTTCAGAGTTTCATCCAGATTCGTGCAGTCTCAATGTGATTGATGATAATTATGATGAAAAAGATGGATTCGCAGTTGACGAGTGATTGGAGTGAATGCAATTATGTCTGTCTTACTATTTTGTACTTATTATATCGTATTTTACAAGTTACAGTATTTACCATAACACTTGATTGCTTTTCAGTCATGTGTTTCCCATAACATAGTTCTTACTTTGGGGCTAAGGCTAAGATTTTTTCATGAGTAACGTCACCAACTCGTAACCCCCCTCGTACGAGGCGTGCAGGAACAAACTGCCTATTAGGGGGCTACCAGTTGGTGTCGCTGACCGTAATACAAATTCTTTTGGATTTATCTAGATAGATAGAAACTAAAAGGGGATAGGAATTGTAATTAAATTATGCTTTCAGATCTACTTCTTCTCCAAGAAGTTGGGTCCTCCCGCGCTGGCGTCAGCCACAGAAGTGCAGTCCAGTTCGACGGCGGCTTTTACTCAGAAGCCTTTCAATCCAAATCTCAATGTGGATTCTATGGTAAGTCTGCTTTAAGCACGCATCTTTGCGGAAGTCCATCGTAAGATATTGAAAATGGTAAGTTGATATCTAGTGCAAAGGCCACAAAAAAACAGGATCAAGACTATCACCGAGGCGCGGTAGACATTTTCTCAGATCTTTTTATGTATTCCAGATCTTTTTAAGAAGTCTAAGGGGGGTAGGGGCATGTCCAAATGCATATTAAAAGGTACATGCCTAAATTTCGCAGAAGTTAGAACTTCATAATTTGCAACCACATCGCCTATTAGAATACTAGGACATCATGGCTCTGTATATTTTTACCCTATATTTTCCCACTGCTGGCAAAGGTCTCCCCCTTATCCTTCCAATCTCTGTCCCTACCTTATAAAAAAAAGAATTTTTGATTGATATGCATAATTTCTTTAAGGCTTTAAACTAACATACTTAAATAATATTTTGGATTCTTATGCATAATTCTTATGATTACAGGACTGCAAGCCGCAGTTCACAAACCTGATTAACACAACGATCGGCAGTCAGGACGTCGAGATGATTCTAGAAAATTCTCTCGACGACTCGTCGCTTGCGTCGCCAGCTACTCCTCTTTCTATAGGTAAATGCAATGATATTCAAAAGATATTAATAATGTTACTAGAGCTCAAAACTGAAGACATGATAACGACCCTATTGGGACAGCAAAAATACAGGACACTCAAACCGTAGTAGGTAATTTTTTTAGGTGAATTTTCCTCGGTTTCCAATTAACGTTTTAGTTCCAGTAATTGCTACATAATCTCAGTGGCGCTAGTTCCACATGTTAACAATCAATGAGCGATTGTTAACTAGCAAAATCGATCGCAAATTTTACACCGATACAAATATTCCAATTCTAATCAGCCCATTGGATCCATCTGCTGGGCAAAAGCCTCCCTTCTTTTCTTCCACTCCTCCCGGTCAAAAGCCTCGCCAAAGATACAAATATAGTACAACATAATATTGACATTTCCAGGTGGCAACAGTAATCCCTACAACCCGTCTCTAAGTACGCAAGAACGCGCGCCACCTAGCGGCAAGAAGAAGAAAGAGTCCAAACCTAAGGTAGTCTCCGGATACATTCTGTATTCGAGCGAGGTTCGCAAAGCTATCATTGCGAATAACCCTGATAGCACTTTTGGTAAGTTTTATTTGATACATGACACCAGAGCTGGTCACTAATTCATACAAACTTATTGATGCCGTTCTCACATCTCCGCGAAACCAGAACAGCGAAACCGCTGTGTGAGTTTCGCCGCGATCAAGTGTAGAATGAGAAGCGGAACTGTGGCGGCGGTTCCGCGGCGAAACGTCACGCGAGCATAAAAAACAGATACGTACAGAAGGCTCACTTCTCGAAAAAAATTAATAACTAGCGACTCTTGCTGCGACGTAACAAAGTTCAATTCAGTTCGCATAAGTGCTAAGGCCCCGGAGATCGTCGACAGACGTGCGAAAACAACGCGACACCGCGAAAAAGGGCGGAGGTATGGCTGGCGTTTGAGCAGATCGACGGAACCGCGCGCGAAAAGTGATATAATTATAGTCATCCATGCGTTACAACAGGCAGTTTCGCTAGGTTTCCGCTTCTACATACTGACAAATCACGGCGAAATTACAGCGGTTCCGCGGTTCTAGTTTCGCAGCGAAGATGTGCTAAGGGCCAAAGCTAAAGGGAGGGCTAGAGCTAGTTAGAGGCGAAACTAGTTTTATCTGTACGCATATTTTAAAAAACAATTGTGATCTCTGAACGTCCCTTGGCTAACTTATTTCTCATATTTTTAAGGTTTTAATGAATATTCACTACCAACGGCTAGTTTCTATATTTTATCCATCTGTCGTTTTGATATCTATAACTACAAAAATAAAATTATTTTTGACGAGCGATGCAATCGCCTTGAAACTCGGTTTGGATTGGACATGAAAACAATATTGGACTTAATTAAAACCACAGATAGATAAGAGTATAGAAACTGGCAGCCTTATTGTTTATCTTGAAATCCATTCCCAGATATCATCCCAATTGAGCTCAACCAATCACATAACACGAAAATGACAAAACACGTCATTTTCGTATTGTGTGATTGGTTAATAAGGCTGCTGACCTGCTAAATGTGTTGTTAACCTCCGCTCAAAACTAACTTTGCTCATTTAATACTGCTATTTTTACCTTCATGTATTCTAACACTAATATTATGTACCTCAGCTAACAAGGACTTGAAAAATGCGAAACCCGGTAGGTTCATTTACTATCCTTTGTAGTGTGTTACTTTGAGTTTTAATAATTCCGCGTACACTATGCTGACAACTGACAGATGATCTTTTTTAGTGTGCAATAAGGGTTTATTATGTAAAAAAATATTTTTTACCAAAAAGTACTAGGTAAATTAACTAAGTAATTCATTAGTAAAATTGTAAATATTCATTAGTAAACAAAAAAAACTAATAAACCAAAGAGTAAAAGTATGCATGTAGAAGATAATTGTAAAATTTCTCTTACAATGTATGCATAGTTGAGCTATCAATACAGTTCTAGTTATACTGTACTAGCTTCTGCGTGCGGCTTCGCTCGCGTGGTACCAACATTTTGAATAGCCTATATGCTATTACAAGTCACTATCTACACCTATTCCAAGTATTATTATCCCAATCGGTGGTTTAGGCGTAATTGAAACACAAACATCCAAACATCTAAACAAACTTTCAGCTTTATTATATTAGTCCCACTAATATAATAAAGCTGAAAGTCGTTGATTTCTTACAGAAAGATAATCTGTCAGTGGTCTACTTAAAATGCACACAGTAAAGTAACATTGCTTTTAAAATTGTAGGTAGTGTTTTGTGTTCTTATATTCTGTGTATTTATAAAGCTTTGTCTTGTAGTGTTTGCTTTAGATTAAAAAAGCCTATATTTGCTTTAAAACAATACTGACTTCAAAATGAAACTTGAAATTCAATTATTTTATAAAATGGAATTAGTTCAGCTATTTGGGATAAACGTCAATTGTTGGACGTGCCTCTGACTAAGCCCTAATCGACACAGTAACGCTCCAACACAAACTTACTTATCGGTCTAGATGGAGCATACAAACTGCGCCATTTTACCTAAGTTACTTGCGTTATGTGTAAACTAAAATTTAATATGTAAAATACATGTTTGTGACTTGGTGTGACATTTTGAAGTCAGTATTTTACGGTCTTACTACAAAGAAGTTAAGCATCTGCTGAAACACCATGTTGACAGGTGTCAAAAAAACTTTTACCACAAAAAAACGTTCGATGTACTAGTATTTCGAGATCGTTGACACAGGATGTAAAAAGACAACTCCCGAAAACTGAGTGGTTGCAACCAGACCATGTTTCTTAACATATTTAGCAAAAAATAACGCAATTTTTTTGACTTAGCTTAGTCATTTTATGTTGTAATAGATTACAACATAATAAGACCTATATGAGACATATACCTACCTAATGATTTCATTTATAACAGAAAAAAACTGTTAAAACTCAAAATCCAGCAATCTACGTAAAACAACGCGCCCGTACATACCGCAAACAGTACTCTTCAAATGCTGTTTTCTCCGGATATAATGATTTTTTCGGAAAATCCTTTTGGATTTGGTTGTGTGTTGGGATGCTGTACCTATCCCTTGCGGCTTCGGTAGACGTCTTTTTACACCCTGTATAAAGATAGGTTTTAGTCAGTGCTTAGCTAAACACCAGTTAGAATCCAACCCGTGACATAATTTCTCTCGCTCTTTGTTATTGCGTACCGAAGGACCGTCTCAAGAAAAAGAAAAAGGAAAGGTTATGTCGCGCAAAGATTCGCCTGATTTTAAGGTATGCCTAGCACTGATGTAAGCAAGCTATAGAGCGCTTCAACGGTATGAACTATGAACTCGAGCTTCCGTAAGCTCGGAGTAAAATACAGAGCGTATGTAGTATTTATGATTACAATATACGATTTCGTATTCATTATATTCGTTGTATATTTATTTATACATTACACAAATTATACTTCATGTTGTACTGTGTCTTTGCAGCAGTTTAAAACCCAAAAGTTGGTTTTTGTTTCATTCTTACTAGCTGTCCGTCGCGGTGTTACCCGCGTTCCTTAGGGAAAACTTCACTTTCCCGGGATAAAATCTATATAGGATTCTAATGGTGAAAGAATTTTTCAAATCGGTTAGTAGTTTCGGAATTTATTCAATTCAAACAAACAAATCCTACTCTTTATAATATTAGTGTAGATATCCCCTGTATCTTTTTAACCGACTTCAAAAAAGGAGGAGGTTGTCAATTCGACTGTATGTTTTTTTACTACTAGGTGTGACCATGGACGAAAAAAATAATTTCTTTCGTCCATGTTTTGTTGTTTTAAGGAATCACTTTGTCTTAGTAATTGCATACGCTCTGTATACCCTACTATAATAGACTATCGTCAGCTCTCTATAGCTTCCTTACCGCCATAAGAATAGGACTCAAAATCGTTTGTCCCTAGGCGAGATATCTCGGATAGTCGGCAACGAATGGAGGTCATTGCCCGCGTCGACAAAGCAAAGCTGGGAGGAGAGAGCTGCGAAATGCAACGAGGAGACTTCGGCGAGACTTGCTGAGGAGATGAGAGAGTTGTCCGCTCATGTTAGTTTACTTATTACATACGAACAACCCTAGACATCATCAAAGGCTTCTGATCCTTTGATGATGTTTAAGGCGGCACCTAGATGGTTGCGCAATATTATGGTTTGTGCAATCTTATTGACCGTTTGGTTTTAAAGCTCCTTTCATTCTTATTGTATACAGGGTTATTTGTAAAACACCGGTAACCTCTCAGAACTGTATTTCTGTCATCATAAACAACAACTTTTGTTCTATGACTTTTAAAAATTCATCATATTTTCATACCAAAAAAAAAATATAAGTATTAAATTCTCTTAATGTTACGAAGTCTATGCGAAGCGAAAGAAAGCGATAGTACAAAACGAGGGGAGCGAGGTTAAGGCGGCGAGGGCCGAAATGTGTTAGATAGGGTAATGTTTTGTAATAAGTCATAGAACAAGAGTTATTGTTTATAATGATAGTAATACAGTCCTGAGAGATTACCGGTGTTTTACAAATAACCCTGTATACAATAAAATGTATTGTACAAAGTTATTGTAGGTCTAAGGCCCGCCTAATGAGTGACACAGTTCATAAACTGCCAGGAAATAAGACTTCATGTTCCAGTTAGTTCTTATTATAACCCCCCAGGAATGAGATCTTTGGGAACGAAAGTTTTTATCATGAAGAAAGTCGAACGAATCTTCAACAAATCTTCAATAACATATCGATAATCGTTTTTCTTCATAGCTTAGAGCTCGATCTCACTTTGATTGTGTTAATATTTTGTTGACTACCTACTTAGTTTACCCATCTTGTGTTTCAGACTCAAATGGAAATGACGTACGAGTGCGCGTGGGACAACTGCGACTATCAATTCGAGGACCTCGGGGATTGTATGGAGCATTGTGTCGGCGATGGAACTAACAGTAAGTACAATTAACATTTTATGCTGACCGTACTGGTATATACGGTCAGCCTGCAAAACGTACGATACCACCAGCTTCCAAGCATGGCACACATATCAACATCAATTCAATTATACAGGTTTCTTTATGATGAGTGAGTCGGCTCTTGACCTCGAAACAAACACAGGCAAGAGTGAGGTCTACGATGGAATGGATGGTTAGTACAAATAGTGACGTCATAAGAAAAAATCCTACGACACAGGGGAATCCGACCCCATGTGAATGTTTTATAGATTTGAGTTAGGTTAAAAGTTTGTATTTCGAATGCAGAATGTCTGAAGCTTAAGCACACGGTGACTCACCAACGCCCTTCGAAGAGATGACAATTCTTAATAATACAAGTGTAACAATGAAAAACAATAAAAAATGAAAAGTCCTATCAAAATTTTCGATTCCGACGGGATTCGAACCCGATAACCTAACCTAACCTAACCGATGAATCTGACGTGAGTGGTTTTGTGGCCGAGCTGTCGAAGGCACTCCGGCTTGAGGAGGATCGTCTGATCATCGCGGGTTCGAATCCCGTCGGAATCGAAAATTTTGATAAGACTTTTCATTTCTAAATGAAATACCAAGTGTGGATTAACACTATAAAAAAATTACAAAAAATGAAAAACATCAAAATTCAATATTAGTATTTGTGTTATGTGAACTTTTGGGTATGCCATGCGTAACTAAGAATGTTATTCCACAGGTTCAGTCCCACCCGGTCACGTCCAAAACCACTACCGCGGAGGTGGCACCGAGTTCGCTTGCCTCTGGCGAGCTTGCGCCCGCGTTAGGAAGGGCCAAGCGCCTTTCCCCAACCTACCCCGTCTGACTCGGCATGTGAGGGATCTACATGTTAATAAGGGGAATGGGAAGATGATGGCGGTTCATGAACGATCTAGGTAAGGTTGTTAGTTATTTAAGATAGATTTTCTTGAGTATCAGTGTGGCGAAAAGATTTAAAAGTTCGCGTTGAGGCTTTATTTCGTACTCTTGACAAAATAGTATGACCTTTTCAAAAATTTACGATATCTTGGTTTTCGCGTCGTTTAGTGCACATTTGGACATTTAAACTAATTGGTACATGACCGGATTAGAACCCATGAGCTTAGTACTGAAAGGCGGGGTTCACCACTAGACAACCAGCTCTCGAGATAGAATAACTAATGATGTCCCTAGAAAGAGCGCTTTATCGCTCAGAGCGTAAAGTACGCACAGTAAGGCTGGACCTACCGGTTCGGATCGGGCCGGGCACATACACACTTACAGAAACGGTTCTATAGGAACGACCGGTCAGAAGGCTCCCGGATAGCGCTCAGCACGTTCTTAAGGGTCAGAAGGAGGTGTGGTGTACATAATATTTTCATCTATGGTCACACACAGACCGATAACATTCCGGGCCGGGCCGGGCCGGGCGATCTGTCGTCAGCTGTTCGAATTCAACATTCGTTCAACAACATGTATGTGCCCAGCCTAAGTAGTAAATTAAATAATTTGTTATAACATTCATGTTTCTTTTTGCAGGAACTTCGTGCCGTCCAGTAAGAAACCCAAAATTATCAACATTCGCAGCGGTGTTATGTCTCCAGGAGGTAATTATAACTTTACACAAGTTTTTCTATAAATTAAATCTTTTTTTACTTATACCTTTTCAGAATTATTTTCCGACGTTTCGCCTCTTGGGTACTGTGATAAATTCTTTATTTTGGCTGAATATTCGGACGTTTCCTACAGCGATCTACTCGTACTACAAAAAAATAATTATGGTCGCTAAACCTGATCGAACGTACGCGCCGTACGCGCCGCAACCATTTTTCTATACAAAAAACGATGATGACGTCAGAAAATGCGGCTCGCTTCTGACGTCAGCAGCATTTTTTCTATTGAATTGACAGTTCGGCGCGTTGGGTCGGCTGGACTGTGCGACCACGTTTAGTCCGCCTTTCTATGGCCGTACTTTTTGTGATCGGGCATTTTCTATATATTTTTTTGTTTTTTAATATATCTTATATCCCCAGCATCTCTATCAGGCATGTCTCCCATGGGCCGCAACTCTCCGTCCCCGGGAGCAGGCGAGTGCGGGCCACTGCCGGCGCCGACGCGGCCCGCGCTAGACCCGCTGTTCGTAACCGCGCCGCCTCGAGCGCAGCGCGTCACTCACTCTGAGGCTTATATCAGGTGATTATCTAGCTCTATAGGTCAATGATATTTTATAATCTAGCTAGATTAAATTACGTTCGTAGTAGGTCGTAAAACATGCGACTTTCAAAACGTCTGTACGCAGACTGAAGAAAAAACGTCCCAAATTGGGATATTTTCGAGTCTTCGCTTCACGCGCTAGAAACATATCTATTGTTTTTTAGGACTTCCTAGTTTTGAATCCTAGTATGATTTCAGAATTATGGGACTGTTAAATAACTTACGATCCTGACGCATAAGATTCGTAGGAACAGTAGAGTCCGTATTCCTACGGATAAATAAATTAATAATGCTGGACTTTTCACACAGCATCATCTAGCCCCAAAGTAAGCAGAGCTTGTGTTATGGGTACTATGATGACTGATATACTACATAAATACTTTTTGTTTGTAAATACATACATATTATACATAGAAACACCTAGATCCGAGACAAATATTTGTAGATCATACAAACATTGGTCCCGCCGCGGTAAAATAATCTTTTGCTTTGATCAAAATATCATTTAATTTCATCCACAGATACATCGAGGGCCTACACTCGGAACAGAAATACATAACACCATGGGAGAAGTCATTGACCCCAATGCCAATAAACCCGGACCCCGCTCAGTTCAACATGCACAAACTTCCCGCGCATTGGATGACAGAAGACGCCATAAACGGCTTCCTGGCCCAGGATAAGAGTCTCTCCGAAACTGACATACAGAAAATGGATCAGAATACAAAAATCTTGAAGGGATTGTGTTCCTTGAGAGATTTTATGATGAAGGATGCGTTGTGTCTTTACAAAAGCTACTAAACTTTGCGAGGCGTGTGCCTAATTTGTATTTAGACATTTCGGACGTGCCTCTGAGTAACCCAGACAGTTTTAAAAGATCTAGAACGCTCTGATTAAAAGGAATGTATTTTTTTGTTAGTTTATAATGAGGGTAGATGCAAGATGAATTTTTGCAGACTACAAATTTAAATCGCAATTTCTGATTAGAATAAGCTTAAGTATTTAAGATAAAAACAATCAAATAGATATTTTTTGTTGGTGATGAATTTGAAATATACTTCTTATACTCTACTTTTCCGTTTTTTACTTTTGCATACAAGATGTGTTCCTAAAATATTTACTGAATAAAACCAGATAGGTAAAGCTTAGGGATATATTTAAAATATAAATACGTAGTTATATATGGCATAAATATGTTCACTGTCGTGATAAGCAAGTTACACTCCTTCCACTTCCTGTTTGATAAGTCCTACTAAAGTATTGAATTTGTGTCCATCTAGAATCAGGACCTGAAACAAATAAATATAATTCGTTATTTGAATAATTAGGTTGAATAGCATTAAACTAATATGGACTTTAAAGAAAAGATTCTAGGTGTGAAATCTTCCTGTTTGTAAGCTGAAATTTTCAGGATAAGGTATAATTGATAGACTCATTCTCTCACACCTCAACACAACAAATAACATCGGAAAAACTACAATTTTGTGACTGACTCGCAGCACAACCTGAGCTCAGCTAGGGGTTTGGCTCTACCACCACACAATACACATAAATATAAGCATTACAAACTTGTAGTCATACCAGGCTTACCATAGAACGTGACATAAAGTTATTCCGGAGTGTAAACTGTCAAAATGTATGGTTATTCTTGATTTATTCGGTGGAATAACTTTATGTCACGTTCTATGGTAAGCCTGCTTATGTTTCATTCACATTTTATATACTGTCAGTATGTAATATGTATTTGTATAGATTCTGTGTTTACCTTTCGACAAGGCGTAAGCGCGCCTCCTTCGTAATCCCACTGCGATAGATCAGCCTGTTCCGTCACGTCTACTTCGAAGCTGGCGAGGGCCTCGTCAGCTACCGGCTTCTCTTCTTGGTTGGCGAATAACACCTCTGTTGCACCTTCTGTTATACAAATGTAAATAAATTTATTTAAAAAACATTGTACGGACACCAGTTAGTGTTCTTAGCCCATCGCCGTACGATGGGCTTGCAACCTGTCACTTATGGAATTATAACTTCTGAAAAATATGGACATGGATCAAAATGTATTTAGACATGCCTCTGATTACCCTCTTAAGAGATCTATAATAGTAATTGTATACTTATGTTCGTCTGTGTGTGTGTTTTCCCAAATAAATTTATGATCTATCCATCTATAAAAGATTTGATAGTCACTGCACCACAGTATTACACTAAAAATTTTGGTTGAATCAGGCCCAAGAGCTTCCCAGCTTAGTTATAGGGATGCTGGGAAGATTTGGCGTAGCGTGCGCGACAGGTGGATCCTCTCACGCCGCCGCACCGTAGGCGATGTGCGAGCTTCACTTCCTGGGAGTCCCATATACCCCTCGCATTTTTCCCAGCGATAAAAAAAGGCCTAAGATCAAAAACAAAATGTCTAGGTCTAGTGTTACATACCACCATTATTGTAAGTCTTGCTGATCCACACGAGGTATCGGAATGTGTACGGCATGTTGCGTTTCACCGCTTTGTCTAGTTCCGTCTGGAGAGATGAGAACAGAGGCACGCTGATTGCTGCTGGAATGTTTAAGATCCTGGGGAAAGGAGATAAACATAAGAAAATAAAACTCAACAACAAATGAAGACTTTTAAGTCAACCTTAACTTTTCATGAGACAAGAGATGTATGGAAAACTATTATTACAGAAGCACAAAAATTGAAATTTGACAAATCTTACGTTTTAGATTTACTACTTATCAATTTTTAA
Organism: Epirrhoe alternata; assembly: GCA_963565295.1. Classification (NCBI taxonomy): domain Eukaryota; kingdom Metazoa; phylum Arthropoda; class Insecta; order Lepidoptera; family Geometridae; genus Epirrhoe; species Epirrhoe alternata. The sequence continues at coordinate 3,973,525 of OY751397.1, read as the reverse complement.
AACGAAATGTCCTTGTCTTCATATCTGGATAGGTGGAAATCGATCGACCCAACATTTTGTTCAAAAAACAAGACTGTCAAGAAAGTAGGTACCTTTCATTTATAACAAGTCCAACATGTCCAGAATCATCATCTAATATCTTCTTGACAAGTGCTTTAGTTCTATCATCAGCGTTGTCTTCTGCCAGCGTTGTGAGGAGGGTTCTTATCTGCTGTATGCTAGGTTCATCCTGAAACAAATAGGTATTTAAAAAACTATTAATTGAAAAATGCTACTATAAGGTTGACGATTTCTTAAATGACAAATTTTAATTGAAATTACATTGTTATTATTATTTTTTGCATTGTTTAATGAAATACTTTGACTTTAATGATTATTTGACCTTACACCTAACATTTTATTTTATTTTTGATCTGTCACTAAAAGCATGCCATCCTCTCGGTTTGCACCGAAATCGGTAAAACATGTTGTTTCAAAACCTAAAATGTAATCATCCCATTTACACATGTTTATGCAAATAAATAATCTTTATCTTTAGGTGAAAGTGCCCTGATGATGGAAGTTTTAGGCCAGCTGCCTGAGTAACAAAGAAATCAAATGGGGTAGTCAGAGGTACTTCTAAATACACATTGGCACATCTACAGTTTACAGAAGATAGGTATTCTCTTGTGACAGGTTGCAAGCCTGTGTGCCCACACCCTAAAAAAATTAATAATTGTAGTTTAAGAGACTTGGAACATGATTTTTAGCACCTAATGGAAGGTAATTAGAGTTATAATTATACTTTTTTAGCTATAAATGCTTATAAAGTATAACTCCATAAACTAAAAGAGGGAACTAGAATAAAATGCTGGGTATAGTTGTGAAAGTCACTTACTTTTCTTTTAGTAATGTTCAGTATTGTGGTGACTCCAAAAACTCCATCGCTGCCATCATCCTCATCATCATCATCTTCCATGCCATCATCCAGACATTGCTTTACCACACTGCCAATGTAGTTTTGTGCTGGAATAGAGAACTTGTTAATTAAAACAGGCTCACAATTAACTTGGGCACACATTATTAGAGATGGGCTTGGTATTTCGAATTTCAGTGACTTTAATTAAGATAACTTACAAATTATGATCTGTGCAAGGCCTCCTAAGTCTACATCTGACTTGAGGAAGAGTTGTCGGAGCAGCTGCTTGATGCCATGGAAGTCGCAGTCTTCAGGGTTGCGCCCTTCGAAGTCTGCTTGGAGCTCCTACAATATTTTTTCATTGTAAAACAATATATCTAATCTCGCTATATGATTGTGTCTTTCTAGGCTTGTTACGATGCTACGATGACTCTAAAGATCAAGTTATTTAAAGAATTCTAATGAATTCAAGGGTTTGTGTTACTTAGCGATGTAAGTACGTCTACGTAGTACATGCATGACGGTAAGTACAATGTTTACATAATAATCTTAAACTGTTGTGAAATGATTCAGTACTATGACAAAGGAAGAACAAAGACATGTTCATAGTAGTCATCTTTCCTTGCAAATAAAGTACATGTAAATGCAATGATTCTACTGGACTTGGAAACAACTGTACAAAACAATTAACATTTTATTGCGAAAGCCGGCGATACTGTTAAAGCATTATGGAATTCAAGATGGAAGTTTAAAGATGGAAGTTTAGATAGTAACCAATGCTTATGAATATAAATCTAGGGGCAATGGCCAAATAGGAAAGTTTGCCGTATATTTCATAAGATTCCTAGAATAGGTTAAACATTCGAGGATTTCAGCCATGTGTTTTGAGGTTATATTCACGCCACCTTACCTTTTCACCGACGTAGTTCCCTTCCGAATCCACGTCAGAGTCCCTCTCACTCCCGGAGTCCTGATCCTCTCCACTGTCACTCTCTTGGTTCTGCAATTCCTTGTTTCTTTTGTTGGACATTTTATAATTTTTACGACACACAACAACAACTCACAAGTTCACAACACAAACAAAACAAAATGTCAAATTTGTTTGACTTTTGTTTGACAAGCGCTATGTCGTGTATAGCCAACATAGTAAATTGAATTCTGCTAGGTTTATTCATGGCTCCCAACACGATAAAACCATTTAGTCAACTGATATATTCTTTTTTAGCGGAAACTAAACAACGATTTTCCCGCGAATTTCAAAGTTGGGATTTGGTTTCGTTCGCACTTCGCAGACAACTCAACCTGTTGCTGTTGGTTTACAACTTTGTCCTTGACTATTTTAATTTTTATAGATGTCTTTGCGTGTCTCTAGTTAGAATAATAAAATTAAAGACAAAAGTTGGAATGCGAATTAATTTTTATTCAATACAAAGAAAATTGATCCACAATGTTTGACCAGGTTTGAACACACAACCTTTAGATTGAAAGTTGCGTGTGATCTTCCCACCCACTAGGCCGTAGGAATGTTATGCAGCTCTGTAGCCGTAGGAATGATAAGCAGGTACTTATTGCTTGTAAATATTTAGTAGCAATGTGAAATAGGACCATGCGGTTTTTATGATCTGAAAAAAAAACAACAGTTAATTTATACCTTTTATATTACTACTCGTAGGTATAGGTACCTATACCTACCACCTACTTTAATTATTTGGAAGATCAGGCATACAGAACACTAATTACTCCTAGCATCAGGGCTTGATAATGCTTACGCCTTACCGTTGTGTAGCTCATCAGAGAAATGACCGAGAATCCATAGGTAGTCACATGTATTTTCTTTTGCGATCTGAAACAAGAGGTGATTTACTAACTAAATAAATAAATAAATACTAAATCTGTTCATGAGACTGGTCGGTAAAATACCTATCTATCATTTAAATACCTACCATAAGTAAGTAGGTACCTGTGTAACATGATAAATATGGAACTCTTGATTTTATTTGAGGATCTGTACCAGCCACTATTGTAAAGAGAATGGGACACTCCTTCACTCTGAAAAAAAAAAATATTTCAGAATTATCAGATTTATTTTATTTACCATGAAGTTAAATAACACAGCATGCAGAGAGGAACTATATCTACCACCTATTTTAAAATTAATGTTAAGTACCTATATACCAAACCAATGTAAATTGACATGCCAATGTTATGTTATAGGTAGGTACTATTAGAATAGTAGACTACAATACTATTAGGCTTAGAACTCAGAGTACCTACAAATCATAAAATGAACATTTCATTTATGTTCATTAATATCATGGATATGGTAAAATAATGTGATTTAAAAACGTTTTTAATTCACTTTTAAAGTTATAGGCAGACAAGTTATTTGTGATGACAATTTGTGAGTAAAAGATAGATCTGAGTAAGTACTAGTCTACAGTATCTCCTTTCTAGGTTTTCTTACCCGTAACCCGAACCTTCCACGAGAATTGGGCTATGAAATCACAATAGAGCTGTTGACAAAGAGTCTGCGTAAGTAGGTACTCCTGGTTTGTGATACTAGGGAATCCTAATGTGGGATTAGGACAGTTCGGCACTGGCAGTCAGGCGCGGTTGCAGCCGGAAATTTTAGGGGGGGGGGGGTCACTACTAAAATTTTGGGGAGGGTCACTACACTAATATTAGACTTTATTGCACTATAAACAAGATTTTACTATTTCACGTGAACGATTTTGGGGTGTGTGGGGGGGGGTCATGTCTGTGACCACCCCCCTCGGACCGCGCCTGCTGGCAGTCTCTGAGATTGGCGCGTCCCAACAAAAGTCTTGAGCTTTTTGATGAACTTACAGAATCCAGCAGCCTTTGTCCGTACCAGCAGAGCAGCCACGTCTGAGACAGTGCCGTCGTCAGGAACAACTTGTACACTATCTCATTCCACTTCTCGACCACCTGAGTAGTAAGAAAAAATAGAATCACATCTTTCTCCAAGTCTGTCAGCGACAGAAGTTTATGAACAATTGAAGACTTTACAATAACGTTTCCATCATACTATGTAGGAAAATTAAATGCTTTTTTTATAAATGGTGGATGGCACAGCATCGATTAAAAGCAACAATTTCGGTTAGTTTACTCCGAAGATAATCGAAGATTCAAGAACATCAAATGCTCATGATTTTGGTCGCTGACCGTACCTACATGTATGTGTGTAGACCATTTACGCCATTCAAACGATACCTTCTTGCATACCATTTTTGCCTCTTGTTTCTCAAACTCAACGGAGCAAGAGCTAATATTGTGTGGAGAAGCAAGAATGGTATGCCAAATGGCATCGTGTAAACGGCGTCTAAGTACATACAACACAGCAGAATCCACAGAAGCAGATGATGATAGAGCTGTTGAAGAAATTCACCAGCAACGCGAAACTGAACAAGTTTTCAACATCCGCCGATAGCCTGAAACACAGGTGGTTAAAACTCCGGCACCAGAGTTGGCAAACTACGTGCAAACTCAAACAAAAGTGAAAGAAAATATTGAGAGGAAACCAGCATGTCGCAGAACTTAAGTTCAAAAACTATTGTGTCAATTGCACGAAAGTAGTGAAGGCTCAATGCAGAATAAATTGGCAGCGACGCGACGAGAACAAGACATTATTAACCTTATGAACAATGACACAAGATACAGAAAGGCTTGATAGCTCGCTTTGACGACCTCTGTAGCGCAGTGGGCGAAGGCTCGCCTGCGACGCAAAAGGTTGCGGGCTCGATCCCCACGGCGGGACCAATGTATGTATGATTTACAAATATTTGTCTCGGGTCTGGGTGTTTCTATGTATAATATGTATGTATTTACAAACAAAAAGTATATAAGTATATAGTATATCAGTCATCTCAGTACCCATAACACAAGCTCTGCTTATATGTATTTACAAACAAAAAGTATATAAGTATATAGTATATCAGTCATCTCAGTACCCATAACACAAGCTCTGCTTACTTTGGAGCTAGAAAAGTCCAGCATTATTTATTTATTTTTATAGCTCGCGACCGCGACTGTTCAAGCCAGCGCGAGGGTTCGCCATACCTCCTTCATTCTATATCTAGGTAGTTACACACACACACACACACAAACACACACACACACACACACACACACGCCAAATGAATACACTCATCTTTACTATTTTACATTATTTTATTTCGACAAGAATGTGCGAGGCTTGCTTCCATTCCGTTTAATTTTAGACAAAATTAAGTTAACTAAAATATTACTTTAGTTACTAGTTACTATAATACCTTATTATTTATATAAACTCCTTTTTACTAGAAAATGTTTGTGCCCTCTTAGTCCTAAGGTCGGGCGCTGATAATTGCGACATAGTTTTTACTACTGCAATTCTCAGCGTTCACTTGTAAGCAAGTACACATTGTCAAAATTTTCCACAAATAAATTTCATTTCATTTCAAATTTCATTTCATTGTTCATAAGGTTTATAGTGTCTTGTTACGTCTAGTCGCGTTGCGTCGCTACCAATTCAATGTGCATTGAGCCCGTGCCACAAACTTATCTGGACCGGTGGCCAAAAGAGGAACTAACGAATTTTACTGTAAAATAGATTTTTCTGCCAACACCAAATGCGATAACAGCGCCTCTCTCACCGGTTCAGGTAAGTTTTTGGCACTATGAGGCGCACTTCCTTTCGCCATGATAGAACTATTGACACGACAAAAGGGTATGTAAAGAGGTAGGTGGTGCTGTAGTCGAGTTTCGTTTACCTGATCAAAGCGCGATGTCTCTTTATAATAGCAGACAAATCTTTTTGGTGTATTGCTTCCCAGTCTCTATCGCTAAAGATGTCTTTGTTTCTATTCTGCTTATTCAGATATTCTTTGCTGTAAATAGCTGAAAACGAATAAAATAAATAGATGTTTATTTATTTAGGCCTTTCCTCTGACTACCTACCCTCTAAATATCTTAAGAATATATTGAGTTGCTGTTCTTAGACCTAGATCCCGAGTTTGTTTATGTATCTACAGTAATATTATAAAGAGGAAAGATTTATTTGTTTGTTTCAATTGAATAGTAGGTACCTGTTTTAAAAATTCTTTCACCATTAGAATCCTACTTCCTTGATAGGCAATATTTTATCCCGGGAAAGTGAAGTTTTCACGAGCGCGGGTAACGCCGCGACGGACATCTAGTATTTTATAACCTTCATGTCTCTGACTACCCCCTTAGACATTGTCTAAGGATCTGCAGACTGCAGTAAATCAATTTGTCTACAGTGTCTTGGAGTGTTTGAGTGTGAGGGCCGGCCCCCGAAGCCCCTCGCCTTAGGGGCCGGCCCTCACCTTAACGACACCGGCGTATTTTCCTTTCAAGCTTCACTTCATGTGTTTCAGTCGTGTGTTTTGACTCACCTAACGGGAATGTTGTTACAAGTTGTCTGTCAACAGGCACGTACACCAGCCTGCGCACCCTGGCGGCCAGCAAGTCAAACTGCGTGCTGATGTGGCTCAGGAATATGCAGAACAGCAGGTCTCCGCATAGCACGAACCAGACGGCTATTATACCTGTAAAAAGTCAAAACATAAAACAGCGATTCGGACTTCAGCGGAATGCATTCGGATCGGAATAGGTCCGACCGCAGCCAATCACAGTGCAATAAACGTCAGTTTTGGATCAACTCCTGCACTGATTGGTTGCGGTCGGTTGAACAGCTTATCTATTTCGACCCGAATGCATTCCGCTGAAGTCTGAATCAAGGCCTAGGTGCGAGTACCTCATTTCCTTCGTCCGTGGGTACGACTGTTTCCACAAGGCCAGGATATTTTTGAGAGAGGCATGCAGGCAGAAGTTACGGCCGGTTTCTCAAACATTTATCAAAACTTAGCGTATATTATAAGCGTTTTAGCTTGCAAGCTCATCCCGCCTATAAGCTTAAACGCCTTTAATAAACTACAGATACAGATGATTTGTACAGCGTCAGGATATGTCTTGAAAAACCAATTTTTGGAAATCACGTTATATTATAGTGTACCTACTTACCTAGCTTGTATTTCAGAAGTAAGACGAATATTGCCGAGGCGCTTATTATTAGGTAACATTATTTGTGGTACCTACTAACTGTATATCATGTTCCTCTTCGCCATTCGATTGAACCTTGTAACTATCTCAAAACTTACACATGAATGGTTTAATTAAACCGGCTTTAAACTTCGCTGTACAATGAGTTGAATAAACTGGCTTTGATAAGATAAATAAAAGCGAGCGTGGGTGGCGAATAAAACAGGGTAAGTTATTGCGGGGCGCTGTCCATTGTCCACACTTAATTTAAAAGCTAGTACAGTATGATCAACGGATCTAGGCATTCGTCATAGCCGTTTAGATAACACTAGCTACTGCGCGCGCCTTCAACCGTTTTGAACATTTTGAATAGCTTATAAGCTATTCAAGGTCACTACGCCTGTTCCAAGTTTCATCCGAATCGGTTCACAGGTTTAGGCGTGATTGAAACAAACATACAAACATTCAAAACAATCTTTCAGTTTTATTATATTACTAGCTTCTGCGCGCGGCTTCACCCGCGTGGTACCAACATTATGCCTATATGCTATTCCTGGTCACTAATATGCCTATACCAAGTTTCATCCAAATCGGTTCACTGGTTTAGGCGTGATTGATACACAAACATACAAACATCCAAATATCCAAACATTTACTACACATTCGCCGAAATATTATTTGCATAGACGATGACAAGCGAATACGGGCGATGTTTAGGCCTCTACACGTTCGTGACCGTCGGCATTCGTCTATCATCGGCGAATATAGAGGGCCCATTAGATGCTTTTCATACAAAATATTCTGCAAACAAACGGCCAACTTCACGAATGCTTATATCTATTGGCCGTACTGAAGGTACGGTATCTCTTTTATATTAAACTAGCTACTGCGCGTGGCTTTCGCCCGCGTGGTACCAACATTTTAGATAGCCTATATGCTAATTCAGGTCACTATCTACGCCTATTCCAAGTTTCATCCAAATCGGTTCACTGGTTTAGGCGTGATTGATACACAAACATACACACATCCAAATATCCAAACATACTCACAAACTTTCAGATTTATTATATTATTAGGAATATAGGTATTAGGATTAGGATTATTAGGATTAGGATATTAGGATGATATATGATATATCTATAGACACTCGGTTGAGTGGTTTGATACCACTCAAAATCCTAAAGATCTTTTTGAAGATATATATAGGTAATAAGGGATCTGAATCTCAATTTAAATACATATTTGGCACGCTCACAAACACAAGGTAGCGATCATTATAAGCGGGAGAAGGGCTCTAAATTACAAATTAGTTTCGCGTGTTTGTCGTGAAAGGGCAATTCGCGTTATAATGAATGCTTTGCTCTAATTACAGAATAGCACGCCTGACGAGCCAGTAATGTAGTTCTTCTTGTCACTAGTTCTTCGAACTATAATTGTGATGAAAACGATTTGACAGCTCAGTTGCTTGTACGTTGTTTGATTCCAATCCAAATCCAAGAGAATTTAATTGTGTGATGAATATGAATTCTTGTAATGTTACACAAACAAAATCTTACTTCTAGCCGAAGACATAGACATTCGTTTATTTACTGCATAAGCACATACACATCAATACACAGAAAAAACAATACAGCAATCAATAAAAAGGATGCGACACGTTTTAGGTTCATGTAAAAAATAAATATAGGTAAAGTAAAAACAATAAGGGAAAGTTTCCTAACAGTACTGTGTGCTACAGCAGCAAAAAGGTCTCGACTCAGAGTTATGCTGCCCTATCAGATGATCAATATACTATGAAGCTACGGCGTGCTACGGCGTAGAGCATCTACGTTAAACTGTAATTATTTGCTAAATAAAACAAACATCTAACTAAATGCGTACGGTCTGTTTCATGACAAGTTCAATTCTTAACTTTGTATTGTAACTAGATACTCTTACTTTCTATGAATGCACCGTTAATAAAAAGTAAGTAAGTTAAGTTAAAAGAGCCGTGTTGGCCGAATGGGGTTGTACCTGGACTTTCAATCCGAAGGTCGTGGGATCGAATCCCGGCCGTACATCAATGGATTTTGCGTTTCGTAAAATTTATATGCGCTTTAACACGAGCTCTGAACGGTGAAGGAAAACATCGTGAGGAAACCAGTTAGTATTTTTATAGCTTGCAACCTGTCACGTATGGAACACTAACTTCTGCAAGATGTGGGCATTTATCAAATCTGTATTTTTACATGCCTCTGACTACCCCCTTAGACATCTTCAAAGGATCTGGAATATAAAGATCTGAGAGAATGTCTACCGCGCCTTGGGGATACAGTCGTGACCCTGTTTACGTAAGTTAAGTTCGTATCAGTTAGTGGCCATCTCTGGTGACTGGAGGACTCTATCTGCATGGCTTAGCGACTTAATACCCGGAACCAATAATTTAACGCGCCCTCTGAAGCACGGAAGCGCTCAGTAGGTTTTTTCATACTTTATCAAGTTTTGTAAATTTATATGTATTTTTAATTGTAGCTTTGTGCTTGGATCATCTCTGTAGCGCTGTGGGTGAAGGTCCCCTTGCGACGCAGAACGTTGCGGGTTCGATCCCCGCCGCGAGTTTGTATGATCTACAATTAATTGTCTCGGGTCTGGGTGTTTTCTATGTATAAAATGTATGTATTTACAAACAAAAAGTATTTAAGTAGTATATCAGTCATGTAGTACCTATACTCTGCTTACTTTGAGGCTACATGATGTGTGAAAAGTCCAGCAATATTTATTCATTATTTTTTATCATAGACATGAGGATTTCTCCGCTGTATAAATAAGTTCTAACCTTGCCAAGTTTGTAAAAACAGTATGACCTCATAGACCCCCCTGGTGTAGGGGTCGAAAGGAAACCAGTAGAAGAAGGGAAGGATGAGAGGCACATCGTAACCCATCGCTCGTTTGAGAACCTCCACGAATGGGGGAGACATGAAGATTGCGAGTAGCATGTTATTACACCAGTAGTACCCTGAAAAATATCATTGTTACCATAGCTATTTATTTTTAAAAAATGCTTTAGATCGAGCTAAACTTACATTTTGAGTTGTATTTCTTTCTTGCCTGATACTTTTTCGTGTGTGTCAAATAAACAAATTCTATTCTATATATAAAATTAAATTATACATCCCACAATGCGTAAACCAAATACACAGTTACTTACAGGATATACTCTACATCATCCTCATCATCATCCGCAGCCTGGCTTCACCCACTGCTGGGTATAGGCTTCCCTCTGCTTTTGCCATTCTTCTCGGTCCTGTACTCTACATACCAAAGCTTAAAACTAATCCTTATTTTTTCTTGTTCTTACAACCTAGTGTCGTGAAAGGAGTTTAAATACACCTCAGAGGCACGTAATTGGTACCTTGAATAACAATATGAAGCTGCTTCAGTGAAGTCCTGATGATGAGATGCTCTTCATCAGAGACGGGTCCTAGCGGCCACATCCCTCTCAGCTCGCTGTAGAGGTTCTCGTAAATATCACGGTAGTATACCATCTTGTATGATTTCGCCATTGCTATATTCAAATTAACTTTTCAAACATCAAAAACAACACAGACTTTATTGGATTAGGTAAAAAATTACATGAGTTTTTTCAAATGAGGTTTTTCAAATGTCATCATCATCATCTCAGCCATCTAGCGTCCACTGCTGAACATAGGCCTCCCCCATCGATTTCCACAGCGATTGGTCTTGTGCAGCCTGCACCCAACGGCTCCCAGCAACCTTAACCAAATAACCTTACCTTAACCTTTTTGAAATGTACGGGAAAAGTATTAATCCTTGGGGAATCCAATTCATATGGGACATGCTTTGGTCCACAATGGAAAAGGGTTTTTCATAGACTTCAGAGCGAAAAAAATCATCATGTCTATGGTTTTTTTTTCTTAAGAAAGTAACGAACCCTAATAGAGGAGAATGGAAGAAGAACACATGTTGTGCCGACCCCACATACTGTGGGAAAAGGGCAGGAAGATTAGATGAAAGTAACGAACCTAGCAGGAGGTAACCAACACAGGGCATCATCCTGAAGATATCCACTGCATCCTGAAAGGAACCTCCTCGTGCTGTCTTCACCATGTGCACCAGCTCCAGCCAGGTGACGATGAAGAGGTTCCCGAATGAGAACCAGTAGAAGATATTCCATAACAGCCTAGTAAAATAACAGATTTACATAAAATTACAAAATACAATAGAATCAGTCAAGCTATCTAAGGATCGTCGTAAAAACGATCTATAGATAGCTCAACTGATCCAGGTCACTGCCAGTCGGAAGCGTGCCCAAAACACTGGCGGCATTACCACGCTGAATGGCAATATTAAAAAAAAAAAAAAAAAAAAAATTACAAACGATCATTAAACAAATACCACTTTATTCTACTGTTGATTATTCTACGGTGGTCAAAACCAGACAGTCTGATAGACTGACAGACGAACAGATAATTAGACCGAGCATACCTCGTTCGCTTAGAATCCTGCCTCATCAGTCGGAGGCCACTTAATCTCAAGATAGCCTTCGTCACGGCGAAAGTTTTATCATAGTCGTCCAGGCTGTATTCCTGCTGAATACATTAATATTTTCTATACTTAATATAAAATTTACTTACATACCTACTACATTTTATTTATAGAAAGGTATATCTTTACAATGCTATTAGGATCATCTAAGCCATCTGAGGATCGTTGAAAACGGGTATATTACCATACCTAGCTACCCGTTTTCAACTTCACAAAAATGTTATGACTAAAATACCAAACGTTCGTTTTATAAAAGGACGATGCTCACTTTGGTCCCTTTTTGTGCATCTCTTTTATAACGTCTGAAAAGCGTCATATCGGCACTCCAACTTAAAAAGAGTAATTTTTCATACAACACAGACACTTTTATGTGTCGTTCGTGAGAATATCCACATGGTGTTAATAAATATGCAGCCGGTTTGTTTTTTGTTTAGAAGTTTCATATTTTTTTGGCTCTGTATTCAAAACTTTTTGTAAGATAAACTTTTTTCAAAGTATTTGAATTACGTCAAAGAAATTCTTTTCCGATAAAAAACCACAAAGATTTCTTCTTTGTGGCTTTTTATCGGAAAAGAATTTGAAAGCAATTGGAATGAAAATGTTAAAGGAAAAACATTTTGAGCACAAATGGTTTTGACGCGTAGTTCACTGAATTATTTAATTAGGAAAATCCTTTAGAATGAAGTAATAAATGGTTTTGACATTCTTGTAACAGAATTTCTGAGGTGCCTTCCTATTTATTCAAGTGTTTTTTGAAGTGAAATCTTCTTTAGGCACGTTTGACAGTTTTGAGATGAGAAAAAATTTTTGGATTCGCCTCGAAAAGGTCACGTGCGAGTCACGACTGCTTGCCGGCACCGAGTTTTGTCAAGTTTAGAACCGTTCAAGTTTTCACATCTGTCGGCACTCCTGGAGTGCCACTGTTTTTTTTATTTTTGGTAGAAACTTTGTTGTTACATCCATCACTGTCATTAACTGAGCTCTATCAATATTAAATAATTTTCAGAAAAAAAGTTACTCTGAGGAATAAAAAGTGTTGACATTTTTTTTATGATGAATGGGCTTGACCTCTAAACTTACATAGACAAGAATGAGGTCTACGATGGAGTGAGCCTACCCAGAAGGTGCATATTAACTCTCTTCTTGAAAACATCAGGGTTGTAGCTCCGCGGAAATACAGCTGATTAAAATTTTTTTAAGTGGGAGTTAAAACGCGGGATCGAAAGAAGAATACAGAAATACGAAATGAAACTAGGCTAACAGATGTGAAAACAAAAATTTGAAAACTCAAATGGAGATGGACAGGGCACATGTTAAGAGGCATATACAACTGGAGTAAAAGAGCTACAATTTGGTACCCCAAAACGGGAAAAAGAAGCAGAGGAAGACAATATAAACGCTGGAAAGATGACGTTGAGGACACAGGAGGAAATATATGGACAAGATTAACAAGCGATAGAGAGAAATGGAAGGAGTTGGAGGAGGCCTATGCCAAGGGGCACACATACTAAAACAAAAGATAGTATTAGTTAAAAATCTACTTTATTTAAAGTCTGAATAAACGGCTATTATTATTATATACGGTTTTTAACTAATTGTATTTTATTTTGGAACTTATTATGAAGTCTATCAACGTCTGTAACTGATTGTAACCTATTTGAAACGTTGCTGTTTATGAAATTGAATTGCAAGCCATGCCTTATTTTTCTCGGCGCCCTCAGAATCCATTACTCTTTTGCAGAACACGTCTTTGAGTTTCAGCTCTTAGCGTCACTTAGCTCTTGTTTTCCTGAAAATATCAACTGACAAAGTGATGTTCGTAAATTTCGTAATTATTTTTCCTTGAGCTATTTAGCCAACTTCAAAAGAGGAGAAATTTGTATGTTTTTATGTTGTGTGTCCTGAGTCTGTCCTGAGTGACATTTATAATTGAGTTTATTTTTTGTTTTGATTTTAATTAACATATATTCGCTTTTTAGCTGTTGTCAGTTCCTAATACTTATTGTAAATGTTGTGCATGCCTGTAATAGGTGTACATTCTATAGAGTGACTGTTTTAAAAATGTTCCTACAAATGTGAATTATGTATGCTGTTGGTGTTGCCTAATAAATATAATAAATAAATCAGGTAAAAGTGAGTAAGTACTTACTTAATTTTTTACAAAAATGTAAACCGGCAAAACCTGTGCTGGTTTTTTCAATTAAATAGGTCAGCATTTGACCCCTCTGCCTGATGTTAAGCAGTAGTGAGGTCTAAGGTGGAGCATGCTTACTAGAAGGAACCTATTTACTCTTGATTTCTTCTTCTGTTCATACCTTTATTGGGAGTGGAAACACAAAATCAATGGAAATATTATTGTATTGATTATTATTACTCGTAGTAGTAGTAACAAGTAGTAGTAGAAGCTTTTCTGAGTTTGAAATGTCCAGCATTTTTTTGTAAAAAATATATTTTTTAAACCATTAAACTAGCGGTCACCACATTTTAGGTGACAAAGTAAGCTCAACCATTGTGGTCACGTCACCACTCAGCGGGTATGGACTTCTCGTGTCGTACGATTTGCATCTGTTTTTTCCTCGATGTAGATACTTTAGGCAGGTGCCCCCAATTCTGTGTGGAACATAACTAGCTAAAGCTAATTAAAAATCGCTAAAATGAGCTTTAGTCAGCTTCAGTCAGTTATCTTATTCCAGCAAAACAAACTAAAGCTAAAATTAGGATGACAGCTCTAAAATCTTAGCTAGTTACTCAACTTAGCCAAAAGTGCCTAAACCCTATTCTCAATGTACATTTTTAGTCTGTTTTACGCGTAAAATTCCTAATCTTAGCGAGCATGTAAATAGGTGTTGACTAAAAATACCAAGTAGGATTGTGATGTGAAATATGATTTGTAGGACCTCGAAAACAAACAAAATAATATTTTTGTGTTAATTGAAGTACTATGTAATGAACAAGGTGATGCAAAACGTGTTTTCGAGTGTTTTACCAGAAGAAAATCGTTTGAAAACATCACCGAAAACATGCAAGTTTGTGGTTGGATTTTTCGTAAAGGTTTGTGTTTTTACATAGGATCTTGATGTTGTCAGTGCTTCTGCTGTAGGATTGAACCTACGTTTCAAATTCTTGGTGTTAGTTTGGTTATAAAACCTAACCTGAAAACAAAATGTTTCTCAAGCTCAGTTCGTATTTTTCAAGCTGCTATCCCTTCAAGAAAACCATCTTACATCATCCACTAAAGAAAGAAAAATGTATCTTGTTTTTACCTTGTTTTGTTATCTTGAACTAGTAAAGAACCTGTCTCTAGCATAACTTTGCTTTTACCTGTGCTCATCAATCTTTATCTTTGTTTTCAGCCACTACCTACTATCCCCTGTGCTGGCCCTAAGCTCTGTGCATGTACCTACATAAATCAATGGTAGCGGATCAAGAATTATCAAATCAAATCACTACCCAAAAGCAAAGAGACTGCAAAGAATGAGTAAGTTGTTGAAAAGCTTAATCACAATTATTTGGTGTTAAACTTATCTACCAACATCCTTTTGTAATCAATAATTTTGTTCTAGATTTCAACAAAGCATAATATGCCCAATAGCTGCCCCAAGTGCTACGGATGGTGTATTCTAGCTAGAGAAACCAAAATAATTGAATCCCCAACTACTCCAGGCAATCCATTTTATTTTTATAAATGAAAACAAGGAACAGATTGAAAAGATTTCACAATATTGAACGTAGCTGTGAAATTGAATTATTATAAATACTTTGCAGTTTCTTTACAAAATGTAACGTCTCCTACTCTACACAAGCAATACAGCCTTTGATTCTACAATAAAATACATGCCATACCTGATATCACTTTAATGATCCTAAAGTAAATTTCTAACTACCTGAGGCAGTCTGAATGATAATACTGAATAATGTTACTTTTGCAGATTCCGGAGACCCAGAAATCAATAACATTCAACTAGACGAAGAGATTATATTGGCCAGAAGTTAATTAAGGTTTTCCTACCGAAGCATGATCTATTTGCCAGATAATTAGTATAACATTCAGTATATTTTTCAATAAAACTAGTTATAACAGAAAGTTTTATGTTTTATTATACCTAATACATTTATTACATTGTCCAAATATGTTATAAAATTAAATTATTAATCAAAAACTTTTGAGTTGGTACATTCATATGAATAGAATGAATAATGAAATAACTAGAAACTAGGTAGGTTTCAAACACCGGTGTACTTATTTTCCATTACACCTGTTTTCATTAAACTTTGATTGACCGGACATCAAGCCGGGCTTATTGGGTTATTGGGCTTGCTTATCAACTATTTCCCTGAGTGCTCAGTATAGAAGGTGTTGAAGATCCTGTAAAAACAAGATTTTTAAAGTAAAAGTTCAAGTTGAAGCTACCGTTACACCTTACAAATAAAATAATTTATAAACTTGTTATAATTACCTCATTTGATACAGATACAGATCCACGTCTTGAGGGCAGTTCTGCTCTAACACAAATAGAAACTCTTCTACTGAGTATGCTATAAATTACATCATTATAACTTGCTTTAGCTTGATTCTCTGAAAAAAAAAAACACATTTAGTTTGCCAACTTCATTTTGGTACACATTTTTATAAAGAATAAAATCAGTAATTTGTAATGATATAAATCATCATTATCAGCAGAATTCTACCACTAGACTCTGCTAGATAAAGTACAATCCTTATAATCATTGATAGGAAAATTTACTAACCTCTTTCCATTTGGTTCAAACTCATACAATAACATTTTAGGACTTATCGAATATCCCTTCGCTAATCGATTGTTACCTACATTGTCTAGACCCTCTGGTACATTTAGCTTTTTCCTTTATAGGTAGTTATTTTATTAAACAGCTTAGAAAACTGAACTTAGATTTGTTACGAGGTTTGTTTACAATTTACAGTCTTCTTCTTCTTATTCACGTCTTCGCCGAGAATACAATCAAAATATCATTAAATGTCAACTTCAGAACTGTCAAATCATTCGTTTGAAGCTTCGAAAGGTAATTTTAACACGAGACTTGAGCTACTAGCCTCGTGTATTATGAGCCTTAGCAATCAAATAAATCCATACGTATTGCTACTCGCCACTAGATGGCAGCACCGTGTATTCAACTTGGGACATGTTTTAGGATGATCTAAAGCTTTCTAAATTTAGTCAACTGACTAACCCGGAATAGATATTTTAGGATATCTAGCTAAGATAGGATTTTTAACTAGTTTAGCTAGCTTTAGTCAGTGCTTGTTAGAATCGACACTAGTACCTACCTATCAATGATATTTCATAATATATATATACATATACCTACCTTACGAGCATAGTTACCGGCGTTTAAAATCCGGTTATGAAACATGTGACTATCACTGACGTGGCTCTGCTTGGCGATGTTCTGATCACACACTCAGTCCGCAGTCTTTTTTCTATACCAAAAATGATGATGACGTCAGAAAATGCGGCTCGCTTCTGACGTCAGCAGCATTTTCTCTATTGAATTGACAGTTAAATAAATAAATAAATAATGCTGGACTTTTCACACAGCATCATCTAGCCCCAAAGTAAGCAGAGCTTGTGTTATGGGTACTAAGATGACTGATATCCTACTTATTTACTTTTTGTTTGTAAATACATACATATTATACATAGAAACACCCAGACCCGAGACAAATATTTGTAGATCATACAAACATTGGTCCCGCCACGGGGATCGAACCCGCAACCATTTGCGACCACCTAATAGAAATCCCGTTGGGACGTTTTCAGTCTTCACTTTCCGCGCGATAGTATTTTTCACACTGTACAACAATTTTGACAAAACTTTGAAATAAGTGTGATCTACTGATAATAATACTAAAAGATACAACTTAATACTAAAAGATACAACTCACTATGGGCCTCATAAGAAGGCTCAAGGTTGCTCAGCGAGCTATGGAAAGAGCTATGC
Source organism: Epirrhoe alternata (assembly GCA_963565295.1). Lineage (NCBI taxonomy): Eukaryota > Metazoa > Arthropoda > Insecta > Lepidoptera > Geometridae > Epirrhoe > Epirrhoe alternata. The sequence continues at coordinate 3,956,040 of OY751397.1, read as the reverse complement.
TTGGTGTCTCTCTACGAGATCGAATCAGGAATGAAGAGATCCGTAGACGCACTAAAGTCACCGACATAGCCCACAGGATTAGCAAGCTGAAGTGGCAGTGGGCGGGGCACATAGCTCGTAGAGCTGACGGCCGTTGGGGCAGAAAAGTTCTCGAGTGGAGGCCACGCACCGGAAATCGCAGCAGAGGACGGCCCCCCACGAGATGGAAAGACGATCTTGTAAAGGTTGCTGGGAGCCGTTGGGTGCAGGCTGCACAAGATCGATCGCTGTGGAAATCTATGGGGGAGGCCTATGTTCAGCAGTGGACACTAGATGGCTGAGATGATGATGATGACAACTTAAAAAAAAAAGATTTTGTCTATTTCCTTTTTTATAATTTCAGAAATTTACCTAGAAGAGCCTTGTCATGGAACCTTTCCTATGTGAAAAGGTGTAGTAACATACCTATCAAAATTTTTATATATCATTGGCAGGTTACTCAGAGAGAGTGGACTCGGTACAAAGTTGACAAAATTGTAGTCATTTAGAGAAGATCTAGACCAACATACTTGGAATGGATCAGGGTCTTGTTGAACACGAATTTGCATGTTTAATTTCGCTCAAGGGGCTAAAATAATACAAGCATTTTGTACCGTTCTTTGTGTTATAGATGACGCTGATAAACTCATTCATTCTTTTTTATCTGTTACCCGTTGTCCTTATATGTGTGTGTTTGTGTTGTGTGAGTGTGTGTGTTTCTGTGCGAGTGTGTAACATGAAGCAGTACAATATCCATCTAATGTTACAATAAAATTGTTTTCGCGATTAATTTGCCGTGTTAAGCGTAGAGGCCTCGAGTTTCCTCACTGACCATGAAATGGATATAAAGTCCACTTCCCAAGGTGGTCCCAAGGTGGCAAGGAGCCGTGTTGGCCAAATGGGGTTGTAACTCGACTTTCAATCCGAAGTTCAAGTCGTGGCTTCGAATCCCAACCGTGCATCAATGGATCGTAATCATTTGCGCTTCAGCACGAGCTCTAAATGGTGAAGGAAAACATCGTGAGGAAACCAGTTAGTGTTCTTATAGGCGGCGATGGGCTTGCAGCCTGTCACGTATGGAATACTAACTTCTGCAAGATGTGGGCATGTATCAAAATATTTGGACATGCCTCTGACTACTCCCTTTAGACATCTTCGTAGGATCTGGAATACATAAAAAGATCTGAGAGAATGTCTACCGCACCCTATTAATGAGGATATCTTGAAAACTGAAATGAGAGGTGACTTGCTCACCGGATTTGCTTTAGACACGGGTGATGTTGTAATTTTGTTTGTGGAAGTATCCCCAAGGCGAGGTAGACATTCTCTCAGATCACGACTAAAGTCGTAACCCTGTTTTTCTCAAGATTTCTTATGCCCCTGTGAACTAAGGAAATTGAGTGCATTACAATACTGCATTTGTTTTGAACCATGCTCAGATCATTTGTGTCTATTCTCCTTTACAAGACTTAAGTTGTATACCTACCTACGTACAAGATACTGTACCTACCTACTGTGTACACACCGAACTATTATCTACCTATATTGTAACAGATCGACGATTACTTACTACTTTGTATACCCTAACTATAAGCTAAATAAGTGTTCTCATGTAAGTGACTTTGTCTTTTTGAGAATAAATTCTTTAAACCAAAAAAAAAAAAAAGTTGACCTAGCCACAGGTCTAGTCTAGGCCATTACAGGACAAAGTAAACAATAGTTTATTAGTTTGTGCCACAAACGAAACGAAATATCGCCATTGTCTTGTATTAGCTCAAAATGACGTCTTAACGACTTCCTTAATCGACTGTTCTACGCAGGTTAAGAGTGACCGCGCACTCGCGACTTACAAATCACATTATTTACAGTGGATATATACATAGGTAGGTTTATTATGTTTTCATTTTGGACAAGCCAAAATTAAAAAGGTTCGAAGCCAATTATTTTATTTCAGTTTTCCTTAGCCGATATAAGTTTTCACTTCAAAATTTATCTTTTATTGTTGCATAAAGATTTTCAAGGAGAACAGACATTCCACCAATCGCAGCCCGGCTACACCCGAGCGCACACACATGCACGCTGGAATGGACTAAATTATACAGGAAGCAACAATGAATTGAAAGAAAAGTCATTATCGATTTTCTCGGGATTTTCCTAACAAAACCAAAAACAACAATTACATAAATATTTTTTAATATTTAAGTATTAAGTTAGTTTCAAATGAAAGACCCTATAAACGACATGACAGCAACAACAATATTATTTATTGTTATCTTATAATAAAGGTACCTACTTATCTCAAGCTGATGTTTTCTAGGTTAACTAAACGGTATTTATCGCGTACCTTATTTTATTATTTTGCCCGCGACCACGCCTGTTTTCTAGGTTTTTCAATTTCCAGCGGTCTAACCAGAGATGGAATAAAAATGGCGGGAAAATTATGCAAACCGACATTCGAGTGCAAATAGCCCGCTTAATTGAATCCCACAAATCAGCCGCTCTACAATTAGCATGGGCTTGTTTCATAAAATATTCTTATTATCGTTCGATGACTTAATTTATGAAATGAAGTCTTATCAAAATTTTCGATTCCGACGGGATTTGAACCCGCAGCGATGAGACGATCCTCCTAAAGCCGGGTTTCATTTCTTAATGAAATACATAAGTGTGGTTTAACACTTAAAAAAATTATTAGTTAATATAGTTAAGTAACTAAATTAATAGAACCACTTTATAATGCGGATACACCGTTATGGGCACGGTGGGCATGCCCACAACATTTTGATCGAAGTTTCGAGATTGACCAAAAAATGTGTTTGCCTGTCGGTCAGTCTGAATGTTCTCTCACACGGGTCGCATTTTTTAACCACTTTTTTTGCTAAAATGGGCACATAAAGTTCCTTGATTTCTTTAAATTGTTTAGCCGATAGTGATCTTTGATTCCGACGCGCATCCTTAGCCATTTTTTGAGTAGCTGTGCCCACAACCTTTTTTGAGGGGTGGATCCGCGCCTGGCGACGTAGGAGGCAAAGTTGTATCTAAAACCTTACGATCTTCGAAGATATTGAAGATTCAAAAACCTCAAATGATCATGAACTTCTGTCGCTGACCGTACCTATAAATACCTACATAAACATACCTAAATCAAATTAAGTAAGAATGTGCGGGATCAACAATACCTTTGAAATTGTAACAGGCCCCACAAAAACTATGACTGAGGTCAGATTAAACGGTTTTTTGCTTGAAATACTTTTTATAACTTTACTCCAGAATGTGGTTAGCATAAGGCTCAATGCATATTGAATTGGCAGACATTATAAACCTTAACAACAATGTCACAAGATATACAGGGTGTTTTATTTTAAACTACACAAACTGACAGGGCTTCATTTTTAGATTGTAACGTTTGACCGTATCAATTTCATTCCTAAGGCGTTATAAGTTTTCACTTCAAAAATCTCTTATTGATTTTTTTGGAAATGTTGCATAATGATTTTCAAGGAGATCAGACATTCCGCCAATCGCAACCCGCCTACATCCGAGCGCACACACATGCACGCTAGAATGGACTAAATTTATAAAGGAAGCAACAATGAATTGAAAGGATAGTCATTATCGATTTTCTCAGGATTTTCATGACAAACAAAAAAATAATCGTTACATAAATATTTTTTCATTTATTTATTGAACCCAATTCCTGAATAAAGTTGGTTTAAAATGAAAAACCCTATAGAAACGCTTGATAACTCGTGACCGCGCGAGACTGCGCGCTCTTTCATTCTAGGTATAATCTCATTGTTCATAAGATTTATAATCTCTTGTTAAGTTGCGTCGCTGCCAATTCAATGTGCATTGAGCCTAAGAAAATATTCCATGCAATATTTACGTTCAGAATCTTATATCATTTTCCAAGTTTCGGTTAACAAAATTAATATTGACTGAACGTCTATAAGATTCCATTTGATACGCGACCCTAAAGTTGGCGAACAGAGATAAATCAACAGACGATGTAGTTCAAGTTTGATTGCCTGAAGATATTATCTAAGTTCAAGAGTGTGTAACATAGAGAGATTTTTTGGTTCTATACTCAAATTATAGCTTAATTTGATTCGTGGAGTGTGTGATGATGGCTTTAAAATCTGGTTTTTGAAGTGAAAACGTTTGGGAGTTTTGAGATGAGAAAAAAATCTTGAAAAGGTCGAAAAGGTCACGTGCGAGTCACGTGACTGCTCACCGACACCGGGTTATTTGTCAAATTTAGAAACGTTCAAATTTCACTTCTGCCGGCACTACTGGCTTGCCTCTGTTTTTTTAATAATGTGCTAATCGCGTTTTTATAATGTTTACTAAAGTCGGTATTTCAATCTTTTTAAAAGTAAAGTAAAAGTCTAACGTTGATTTAGATGTGAAGAATGCTTCTGTGGAAGACCCGAGCAAAACGGAGAATACCTACTACAATGAAAATAAGACATTCTGGTCGTTGTTATGTTTAGCCGTTAACGTCTCTGAGCACGGACATTAAATATTTTTATAGAATTAATGCCCTCACTAACACAAAAAAAACATTTTCACATTCCAAAAAATCTATGATGCTATAAAATGGTCATAAATACCTTGACCCAACCCCAATCCGATTAGGGTATTAATTACCCCGGAACAAACATGCCACACTTTTAACACATTGAGTGACCGGTTGGAAAGTGTTCAATTTCGTTGAGGACAGAGTGAAAAACCTTATTTTATATTGTACATTTTGTACAAGTTATTTAATTTTATTTAGAATGTCTTTTAATTAAACTTTATTAAGACGACAACAATTTTTTAATGTTCAAAACTTTCTTTTGGTTTTGGAAGTAGAAAACCCAGAAGAACATAATTATGTACGGGCAGCGTCACCAAGTATAAACCGACTGTACAGTCAGTGACGAAAGTTGATTGATGTTAGATGTTTCTCCTATAAGAATATTTACAAAATTCATTACATGATGGTCAAAACCTAGTTAAATTATGTATATTATGTAGCTGTAGTTCTGTATATTATATTAGGGCTCGGTCCCTAATAATTTCCGATGATTTTTTTTGAAATCGAAAAGTAAAGGCGTTTTAAAAAGTAATGCTGTTAATCGACTTTCATTGCTAACTGTACCTACTTAGGTACTTGGAAAAGAGTAGCCTTACGAACTTGCCTGAAACCGGCGAGGCGCGGTCGCAGACTAAAATTTGGGGGGGGGGGGGGGGCTCACTACTGACATTTGGGGGGGGGGGGAGTCACTACGCTAATAATAGACTTTATTGCACAATACACAAGATTTTACTATTGGACGTGTACGATTTTGCGGGGGGGCATGTCCCCTGTGACCTCCCCCCTCGCACCGCGCCGCCAGCGAGTTTGTTAGAAGAATTTAATAAGAATGAACGAAAAATGTGTATTAGCATCGTAGGATCGTGGACTCTACATACAGACCAGACATCTTCAAGAGGCTAATAAATAAATTGTGTTGGACATTTCACACAGCATCATCTAGCCCCAAACTAAGCAAAGCTTGTACTATAGGAACCAGATAAATGATATACTACTTACATACTTTTTGTAAATACATACATATTAAACATAGAAACACCCAGACCCGAGATAAATATATGCAGATCATACAATCATTTATCCCGCAGCGGGGATCGAACCCGTAATCTTCTGCGTCACAAGCGGGCTTTCACCCACTGCACCACAGAGGTCATGTCATACGATACGTAGTTCTGTTTAAATTAATACAAATAAATAATAACCCAGTCGGAGAAATGTGTACCTTTTGTTTCTAAAAAGCCTTTCTGGACCCCAATAAATTAATATCGTTATTCTTAATATTTTCGGTGTAATTGCAGGTTTATGGAACTTTATTACACAAAATATAATTTAGGAGATAGGTAAATTGAGCATAAAATTGGGTGTTTTTTTTTAAATTTGCTATTTATACAAAAAATACGTCTACCGAAGCCGAAAGGGGTACAGCATCCCAATGCACAACCAAATCCAAAAGGATTTTCCGAAAAAAAAACATTATATCCGGAGAAAACAGGGTTTGAAGATTACTATTTGCGCATGTTCTGGGCGCGTTGTTTTACGCAGATTGCTGGATTTTGAGTTTTAATTGTTTTTTCTTTTTTATATGAAATGATAAGGTAGGTATGGTCTTATTATGTCGTACTAGTAGTAAATAACCGAAAATAACATTGCATGACGAAGCTAAGTCAAAAATTTTTTTTTCGCTAAATATGTTTAGAATCATGGTCTGATTGCAAACCCTCAGTTTTCGGTAGCAGTCTTTTTACACCCTGTAAAAGTTTCTGCATTAAAATTACTTTACATTAAAATTTATCGTTAGTTTTGTAATTTGGAAGAATGAATTTGTGGCTGAAAGGCCCTAAGGTATGTGGACCAGATGGCGACGACCTTAGTCAGGTTAGTACTACCTCTTTGCCATGAAGTTGTTTTATTGACATAACAGAAAAATAACTCGGATCAGCAGGAAACGAATTAAAAGCAAATATAATTAGAAATAAGTATCTGGGTAGTAAGATATTTCCTCAGTAAAAACAATCATGCATTAAACATTAAAACAAGTCGTAAAGTGTGCGTTCATTCTTATCGCATAGTCGCGTGCGGTACGATCCCATTGTCATTTATTTCGCGCCAAAATTGACAGACAATTGTCTGGCATCCTTGTGGGGCCTAACGACTCGTGTAGCGCTGCCCTAATACCGATTCAATTTAACTTTATGTTATTTCGTGGCCATTTCTGACGATGGAATGGAATAAAGGTATTATTTTTTATGTTTCACCTAGAATTTAGTTTTATTGAAACAATGTTTATGCTATACATACAAGGTGTAACATGTAGCTAAAATAAGTTCATTAGCTACTTAGAAATTAGTATACAGGGTGTAAAAAGACAACTACCGAAAACTGAGGGGTTGCAATCAGAATATGATTCTAAACAAATTCAGCGAAAAAAACGCAAAAAAAAAATTTGACTTAGCTATACGTCATTTTATGTTATTTTCGGTTATTAACTACTAGTACTACATAATAAGACCATACCTACCTAATAATTTGATTTACAAAAGAAAAAAACAGTTAAAACTCAAAATCCAGCAATCTACGTAAAAAAAACGCACCCAGTAATACGCAAATAGTAATCTTCAAACGCGGTTTTCTCCGGATGAAATGATTTTTTCGGAAAATTCTTTTGGATTTGGTTGTGCGTTGGGATGCTGTACCTACCCCTTTCGGCTTCGGTAGACGTCTTTTTACACCCTGTATAGCTTAGTATATTGTATATGCTACCTACAATCTCAACATAATTACAAAATAGAGTAGAATATCCCTTTATTGTACACTAAAAAGAAACACAAAAGTAACAAAAACAATTCGATGGGTGACCTTATCGCTGAAAGCGATTTCTTTCAGGTAACCTTTGGATAGATAGGACAGAAAATTAAATAAAATGAAGGTGGCATACAAAAATGTTCAATTATCTACTACTTATTCCAAAGCACCATCTCCAGGCATTAGAGTCGATTGAGAGGCGAGCCAAGAGGCTAATAGGTGATGACCCTCTGGTTGAGTCTCGGCTTCAAAGCCTTGAGCATCGCCGTAGAGTCACGTGTTTGTCGGTCTTTTATCGACTTCATTTCGGAGACGAGAGTGTGCACGAGAACTCCACAATTTAGTTCCGCCATCCCCATTCTTCTATCGGGCCAACAGGTTCCCGGAAAGACGCCACTTGTACATGCTCGACATTCCCAGAGTTCGTACAAAGCGTTTTGAGTCCACATTTTTCGTACGCACCGCCAAATTGTGGAATTCATTGCCGGGCTCTGTATTTCCCGAAAAGCACAATATAAGGGTCTTCAAATCAAGAGTAAATAGGTTCCTTCTAGGTAAGCATGCTCCATCTTAGACCTACTGCTTAACATCAGGCAGAGTGAGGTCAAATGCTATTTAATTAAATATAATTAGGTCTGCACATTTTCCATCTCATTTATACATAACTAGCTTCTGCGCGCGGTTTCGCCCGCGTGGTACCAACATTTTTAATAGCCTATGCTATTTCACTATCTACGCCTATTCCAAGTTTCATCCAAATCGGTTCACTGGTTTAGGCGTGATTGATACACAAACATACAAACATCTAAACAAACTCACAAAAATTCAGCTTTATTATATGAGAGTGGCATACAATTCATAAAAGCTCGCCAGTTAGTAGCCTAACTTGAAACAGACTAAGCCACTGAAACATAACGACTATCAGCTTTTGTGATAAGACTTACTTATCTTAAGTTTATTCTCAGAAACAAAGACTGTTCATATCATTGTAATAAAAATATTTTTTCTAGATAAATATTTCCCTTGAGATAAATTCCAACGTAATGAAAACGTCTTAATGTCCTGTTCACATTTATTACCCAAAGTAATACCTTCTTATAATAGGGTTTATGACTGTAAACGAGCCTTTAGCTCAACCTTGTTTTAAAACAAAAATTTTATTTTATTTTATTTTTAAAATTTTTGGAAAACTTACAGCTAGGCAAAAACGTAGGTACTAAGATTATAGAACACACACCTACTTGACGTAGTTGCATGTTTACTTAAAGCCAATTACAAGTTAAAGAAAAGGTGTGTTTAATAGACAAAAGTTCTAATGAAGACGACAAAGAAAAAATAGACAATAAATAAAATAGACGACATAAGTACTTAAATAGTTATGAAGGTTTTTTTTCTATAAATACCTATTTACCACTTGTTCATGTATGTTCTAATCGTTATTGAAGAACTTATCACTTAATAAACGCTTAAGCGTAGGTATTGACGTATTAAAGGATCAATGTCTGATCTTATCATAAATGCATTTTGCCTGTAGAAAAGTATCGCAACTTCAAAAGCTGTCAGTGTTAAACCTGGTCCACAGCGCCATGTTTTAGTTTTTTTTTTTAAATTTATTTATCATAATAAAAGGTTTATATAAACAATTTGTATAAATAGTATTCAGTAAACCACTAAGGTTTATAAAAGAAAAATACTATTAGCGAGTCTTCATCAACTTAACTACGTAATCTTATATTCATAATACTTACAGATAAACATAAACTAATGAACTTCTTCGGTTATAGCATGAAAACACGGCGCTATGGACCCGGCTTTAGAGAAGTTTTGTGAATGAATATTTGAGAAAATAAGTATTTTCTCTGAATTAATTCCATGAAAAGAAAATTCTTTGAGAAATGAAAAGTCTTATCAAAAGAAAATTCTTACACAAGAAACGAAAGTCGATAACATTAGATGTGTCACATAAAAGAGTATTTCTGAATCCGTAACATAATAACAACATTTGACCAATTCTGAAGATAACGGCTCAGTTTATTAAAATTTATTAAGAAAAGTTTATTATTCTTGGAAATTGAAAAAAAAACATGCTGTTTATACTTCCGTTGCTGACTGTACATCATTTCTAGGTCAAAGGCATTTATGAGCAGTGGCCTATACGAATTTAGTTTTTATTTTTTCTTTCTTCTACTTCTTTACTAATCTACGTATTTATTTGGAATAAGTTGTAAAACTTCGAAATAATTTATGGATCTTTCGAAAAGGAGATTTTACGGACCTATATCGATACCTAAATAGGTAGGTATATTATTTTTCTAACTTTAAGAAAAAGCAAATTCAATTTCACAGGTTCATTCTGCAATAGCGCTTTTCAAATATTAATTAATTTCAAAAATTTACTGAAAAAGCACGATTTATGGGCGCATCGTCTTTTATCGCTTTCATACAAGCCGTCTATTGCGAGCGGGCGTTATTGGCGCGTCAAATAAGAGTTGTCAAGGGCGGGCGTCATCCTGCTTCGGTGTTGACAACTGGCAGGTTTCAGAAAAAATGTTGTTACATGTGACAGACAATTCCAGCATCCATTTTGAATTTAACTTTAAGCTTATTACTTACTTTGAAAATATTTTTGTAATATAAAAACGGTTCTCTTAGAATGCGAATTAATGGGAATATTAGGAATTCTTAGTTTTCAATTTTATAATTGCTTCGAGTTAATTAGAATATCATTAGGTTTTTTGTTATAGCAAACATAAAATAATAGTTATAGCTACTTGTACGAAGTAAGTTTAACAAAAACTAATATTATAATCATGTAATGAAACTTACATACAATTGAATCATTGAACTAAGTAACTTGTCATCTTTCTTATCTGTCTTTCATCCATAACTGAGATAATAAATTTGTATGAGCCCAGATAATATAATGTAGTGATAATAACTTCCTCCAACACGATGTTAATTTTTCATATCATTGACCATTGTGTCTTAGATGTGTCTTAATCTAGCAAAAATCCAAACGAGCTGGCATCACTGCCTACAATGACTGCAAAGCGCCTGCGAATCTCTCAACGTTCGTCCGAACCCAGTCGACCGGCTACCCCGCCGTGCGACAGTCTATTCGCACCTTTATCATGTACAAGAGCGCGGGAAAATCGAATTTGGAACTCTGAAGTGTTGTGAAAAGAGGTTTTAATATAAAGTTTTATTTTTATTTTGTGTCTGTGTTTCAGTGGCATGTGTTAGTTTTGTGTAAAGGAGTTTGAAACAAAGGAGAATCAACTTGTAAGTTTTTATTTTGAAATTGGAAACGTTTGTTTTGACCAAAATAAGGATAAGGAAAACTAATAACGGTGGGTTCGAAGTACAATTTTTATTTTTAAATATCCTTCTTTATAATAATGGTAAGCTTAACCAAAAAAGAAAATAGCACTCCTGCTGGCAGAAGTGAAAACTTGAATGGTTCTAAACTTCACCAATAACACATTTGACGCCATCTGGCGGAAACGGACGGCCTCACTACTAAGCAGGGTGCGCGCGAGTAGCAACAGTATTCTAAAAGAAATTTCAAATAATTATGCATGTCCTCTTGTTTGGAAGCTCTCTCAGAGGACGAAATCTCTTTTAGTTATTAAGTACTAACCCCTATTGTGTATAATCTTTACTAACCAACATGTTGTGAACTCTTACTGTCTGAATAAATAACTCAAATTATTATTAATAACCCAGTGTCGGTGAGCAGTCACGTGACATTTTCGAGGCGAATCCCAGATTTTTTTTATCTCAATACTTCCAAACGCACCTAAAGAAATCTCTTAAAAAAGAAGTTAAACTATTATGAATAGGTTATAGCGCCACAAACTTATCTGAACCAGTGAGAGGCATTTGGTGTTGGCAGAAAAATATATTTTCATATTAAATTCGTTAGTTCCTTATGGCCATCGGTTCAAGTAAGTTAGTGGCACTGTACCTACTTATCAACAAAAAAGCTTATATACAACTACTGATTTTAATAAAATTTAAACTGCCTAATATAGTTAGATACATATGCCGGCCACCCGCGATCCAGTCTACCGTCCAGTTTGCAGCGCTGCAAACTTGATCAAGTCGGCAGAACGAAGTTTTTCGTCGGGTTTTAATGAAAATTCGACCGTTGTAGCCGTTTTAAACCCTTTTGATGGATTACCTACTAAGCTGCCGTGTTGGCCGAATGGGGTTGTACCTCGACTTTCAATCCGAAGGTTGTGGGATCGAATCCCGGCCGTGCATCAATGGATTTTGCGTTTCGTAAAATTTATATGCGCTTTAACACGAGCTCTGAACGGTGAAGGAAAACATCGTGAGGAAACCAGTTAGTATTCTTATAGGCGGCGATGGGCTTGCAACCTGTCACGTATGGAATACTAACTTCTGCAAGATGTGGGCATGTATCAAATATGTATTTGTACATGCCTCTGACTACCCCCTTAGACATCTTCAAAGGATCTGGAATATAAAGATCTGAGAGAATGTCTACCGCGCCTTGGGGATACAGTCGTGACCCTGTTTACGTTTACGTTTTACCTACTAAGCTCCTTATGGCCTGTGGGAAATGGAAGCGGTTTTGTACAGTCAGCAACAGGTGTAGATTGACAACTGTTTTTGTCGAAACTTGCTTATCATAATACCGAATAGGAAAACAGTTCATAGTTAGTAGTAAAAAAAAAAAAAAAAAAAAACAAACAGGGTCACGACTGTATCCCCAAGGCGCGGTAGACATTCTCTTAGATCTTTTAAATTCCAGATCCTTTGAAGATGTCTAAGGGGGTAGTCAGAGGCATGTACAAATACATATTTGATACATGCCCACATCTTGCAGAAGTTAGTATTCCATACGTGACAGGTTGCAAGCCCATCGTCGCCTATAAGAATACTAACTGGTTTCCTCACGATGTTTTCCTTCACCGTTCAGAGCTCGTGTTAAAGCGCATATAAATTTTACGAAACGCAAAATCCATTGATGCACGGCCGGGATTCGATCCCACGACCTTCGGATTGAAAGTCGAGGTACAACCCCATTCGGCCAACACGGCTCTAGTTAGTAGTAACCGGTGCTTAACCGATAAATATGAGCTTATCAAGAATTTCAAATCTGACATGAGTGGTTCTGTGGCCGAGCGGTCGAAGGCACTCCGGCTTTAGGAGGATCGTCTGATCATCGCGGGTTCGAATGCCGTCAGAATCGAAATTTTGATAAGACTTTTCATTTCTTAAAGTACACAGTTTGATTTATTAAAATCTTCAATTAAATAAAAGTTTAAGACTTAGATTTTTTTTTAATCAAATTGGCGACATTTTGGAGAAGGGCCAGGTCAAAAGTACCCTAAACCGACGAGCATGTATGAAGAATGTAATGAGAGTGAATGAGGCGAAAGTTGTGTGTCAGGATCGTAGCGACTGGAGATCCGTGGTCTCTGCCTACCCCTTTGGGAAAGAGGCGTGACTTTATGTATGTATGTATGTATGTATTTTTTTTTAAAGTACGTAAGTGGCCTTGAAGCGCAAGGAGTGGATGTTAAGGAGACCTTTGCCCAGTAGGACATGACAGGTTAAGTGAAAAAAGTCAATCAATCAATATCAGTTTATTTATGGGAAATAATAATATTTCACACAACGTCATCTAGCTTCAAACTAAGCAAAGCTTTTACTATGGGAACCAGTTAGGTACTTTTTATTTGTAAACATACTTAATGTCATAATAAACATAGAAACATTCAGACTCGAGATAATGTCAGATCATACAAGCATTTATCCCGCGGCGGGGATCGAACCCGCAACCTTCTGCGTCCCAAGCAAGATTTCAGCTACTTCGCCACAGAGGTCGTCATTCAAATATTTCTACAAAGAAACTTTATGTAGGTAGAAATATTTCCTAAGCTCTACCATTTCCGAGGAAAATATCTTTATGAAGTTTTGTGACCTTTCAAAACGAGGACTCAACCCTTTCTATTGATATATTTATAGCTCTGGATAACGGGAAGCCATTTTTTTCCGGTTTCGTAAAACAATTTTCCCATTTTCGTTAATAGAATAGGAATAAAATGACTGCAAACGTCACCATGGAGAACCATATAATTGTCGGTCCTGAAGCTGTCCGCAGCACGGAAGCTCTCTACCACAAGCGGTCACCCATCCACTTTTGTGGCCGTACGGAATGTTGTTTAACTTCGACGGACTGCAACTAAGCAAGCCACAAAAAACGTTATCAATTTCACTGTTCACAGCTTTTTATAAAAAGCTTAGCTAACTTTATGAGCCAAATGAACGTGTGATGAAGTAATTTACTGTGTTTCTAATTAGTGAGGGCAGAGTTCGCGTTACTCAGGATTATGTTTTAGATGCCGTTTACACAATATAGCCTCTTGCTTTCTCAAACTCAATATTGTGGTATCGTGTAAAAAGTGTCTTATGTAGCGTCGGCTAGGTGCAATAAAGTTCGTTGTTGATTTTTGAGATTTATTTTGTTGACTTAACTGCTTTCTGCTTTAAATTGAAATTAATTCATAAATTTCAACTAGTAAAGTAGTTGAAGTACCAAGTCTTTACTTACATATTTCATACTAGCTGTCCATCGCGGTGCTACCCGTGTTCCCTCGGGAAAACATGAAAACAACGGGAAAGTGTTCCCGGGATAAAATATAGCCAATGTTCATCAGGGATAATGTAGGATTCTCATGGTGAAATAATTTTTCAAATCGGTCCAGTAGTTTCGGAGCTTATTCAATTCAAACAAACAAACATACAAAAAAACAAATCTTTCCTCTTTATATTATTAGTATAGAAAAGCTCATCGCAGTATCCTCTGCGTGTACTATCCATTCGCGCCGAACACGCAGAACTGTCAATTTAATAAAGGAAAAGCTGAGACGTCAGAAACGAGCCCCGTTTTCTGACGTCATCAGTATTTTTTATACAGAAAAATGACTGCGGCGCGTACGACGCGGACATAATATGTGCGATCAGCTTAAGTAGGTTGTATGAGCTAGTGGTTAATGGTGACGAAATTTTCAGCTGCCTAAATTCCTCTCTCATGGCTTAAAGACTGTACAGACAAGACATACAATTTATCGTGCCCAGCGAAGCACAGAAGCACTCAGTAGATAATGTCGCAAGCAGTCACCCAGATGGGTGACGACGTACGTGCTGGAACGCTGGACGTACGGGCTGGAATTCGAACGAACGGGCGTGAGTTCGAATTCCAGCCCCACTAAATTGCGGTTTATGTTTCTTCCTATAATAATGTTTAAGCTTGATTTTTAAAGGATCAAAACCACATTGACCGCCGCTGCTTTCACAAGAAGTTGTGATAACTTTGCTTTTAGCTCCTTTTAAGAGTGTTTAGAAGTGGTTTCTACCTCAGCCCAAAAACTTTGGACGTTCTGTTTAATTTGATACCTGAAACTTTAAGATTATAGCACTTACAATCTTTCTGAGGTTTTTTTTTTACCATAGGTACGTACATTCTACTATAACGATATAATAAATACAAGTGACATCATCATATAGCGTCCACAGCTAAACAGGCCTCCCCCATCGATTTCCAGTGCGATCGATCATGCGCAGCCTGCACCCAACGGCTCCCAGCAACCTTTACCAGATCGTCTTTCCATCTAGTGGGGGTTGTCCTCTGCTGCGATTTCCTGTGCGTGGTTTCCACTCCTAATACGTACACACGTCATATAATGTACATCCTTCTAATATAATAAATACAAGAGTTTGGATGTATGGATGTTTATTACTGATTCACGCTGAACGGATCTGGATAAGGTTTGGCACAGAGATAGATGACAGTCTGGAATAACTTTTATCCCAGTAAGTTATGTTTTCTTAAGGTACCA
The DNA here is from genome assembly GCA_963565295.1 of Epirrhoe alternata. Classification (NCBI taxonomy): domain Eukaryota; kingdom Metazoa; phylum Arthropoda; class Insecta; order Lepidoptera; family Geometridae; genus Epirrhoe; species Epirrhoe alternata. The sequence goes on along the minus strand of OY751397.1, from coordinate 3,940,764 downwards.
TGGGTAACACCGTGGAGCGCAGCAGTACCTACATACCTACATAAAATCACGCTTCTTTCATATAGAATAGAATAGAATAGTTTATTATGCACAATTTAAAATTATTACACAGATTACATACAATTTTTTATGAAACTAATTTGTACACTAGTTAAAATGTAAGTAATAGTAAGTTTGTAATAATAACATTTCCCAGATGCCTAAACTAGACTGAAAGCCTGTAAGATAGACATCTGTGTTCCCCCAAAAGAACTGCACCAAATTACACTTAGTTTTACATGAAGTGATCTAATTTGTGTAATTCTACAAAATACTAATAAGATGAAATATACTATAATTATTAAACAATTATATAAAATTAATCTCTAGGTTAGATTCATCATGGCTTGATTGAATTTACAAATAAATAATCATAGTTGTAGATTGTGAATTAAAATGATAGAATGTGTATATGTATGTGTGATTAGTGTGTGTGTGTGAGTGTGTGTGTGTGAGTGTGTGTGTGTGAGTGTGAGTGTGTGTGTGTGTGTGAGTGAGTGTGTAAGTGTGTGTGTGTGTGTAAGTGTGTGTGTGTGTGTGTTTAAGGGATACACCGATTTCATTATTTGAAGTAATTTTTCCGTTTCATCATAAGATAGTTTAAGTAAAATTTCTGTAATACGGGTTTTTAGATGATAATTATTTAAAGGAGAACGGGCAGGCATGTATGAAGCGCCGCCCAAGTCAAAAAACGATCGCCCGAAGTGTGGACGTATAGTGGAATGGGTAGACCTTCTAAAACACTACATTTGATTGTATGACAGCAAAAAAATCCATCCTACAGAAATCGAGATATTTGCAGTTAAAGGTGGTGACTTTTACCATCATGTTTTTTGACAAACAGGCTTCCCGCAGACAAGCCACTATGGGCATTCGATAGAACTTTAGAAGCACTACATTTCATTGTATGACAGCTAAAAAATCCATCCTGCAGAAATGAAGATATTTGCAGTTAAATGTGGTGACTTTAACCATCAATGTTTTTTGACTTATAGCCTTCCCACAGACAAGCCACTATGGGCATTCGATAGAACTTTAGAAGCACTACATTTCATTGTATGGCAGCTAAAAAATCTATCCTGCAGAAATCGAGATATTTGCAGTTAAAGGTGGTGACTTTAACCATCATGTTTTTTGACTTATAGGGTGAGAGCCAGCGACCTTCGTCATTTTATAAAGGCTGAGACTTTGTCTGTGTGTAGTCCCAGTATGGTTATGTACGATCCCCAAATATGAAGTTTGGGTCCGGGTGGCTTTGGGAGATATGAGGCATCAAAGGTGCCCAAAATAGCACCCAAGATTCGTCATTTTACCAATGCTGAATTTTATATATGTTACTTAGGGAGCTATAAAAAGAGGTTTCCCAAGCGGGCAGACACCTGCGGCGGTTCCTTCATCATATCAGTCAGCCTCAAAGTTTACCGTAGGATCGAGCTCGGGTGATTTTAATAAGGATATCTTTAAGGTATAAAGCTCATTTTGATATATTTGGCTTGAAACAGTATTAGAAATCACGTCGTCCTTTGTCAGATCCCTAGTACAGTTCCAACCCCCTGAAAGTAATTGTAAGTAATGCTTTCGTAGTAGTATAAAACCTGAACTTTGTGTATGTTACTTGAGGAGCTATAAAAAGATGAATGCAACAAGTATAAAACATGTATGCAACATGTATCAAACAAGTATGCAACATGTATCAAACAAGTATGCAACATGTATAAAACATGTATGCAACATGTATCAAACAAGTATAAAACATGTATGCACAATGTATCAAATAAGTATGCAACATGTATCAAACAAGTATGCAACAAGTATAAAACATGTATGCAACAAGTATAAAACATGTATGCAACAAGTATAAAACATGTATGCAACAAGTATAAAACATGTATGCAACATGTATCAAACATGTAGGCAACATGTAGGCAACAAGTATGCAACAAGTATCGAACATGTATGCAACAAGTATAAAACATGTATGCAACAAGTATAAAACATGTATGCAACAAGTATAAAACATGTATGCAACATGTATCAAATAAGTATGCAACATGTATCAAACAAGCATGCAACAAGTATAAAACATGTATGCAACAAGTATAAAACATGTATGCAACAAGTATCAAACATGTATGCAACATGTATCAAACATGTAGGCAACATGTAGGCAACAAGTATGCGACAAGTATCGAACATGTATGCAACAAGTATAAAACATGTATGCAACAAGTATAAAACATGTATGCAACAAGTATAAAACATGTATGCAACATGTATCAAACAAGTATAAAACATGTAGGCAACATGTAGGCAACAAGTATGCAACAAGTATCGAACATGTATGCAACATGTATCAAACAAGTATGCAACATGTATCAAACAAGTATGCAACATGTATAAAACATGTATGCAACATGTATCAAACAAGTATAAAACATGTATGCAACATGTATCAAATAAGTATGCAACATGTATCAAACAAGTATGCAACAAGTATAAAACATGTATGCAACAAGTATAAAACATGTATGCAACAAGTATAAAACATGTATGCAACAAGTATAAAACATGTATGCAACATGTATCAAACATGTAGGCAACATGTAGGCAACAAGTATGCAACAAGTATCGAACATGTATGCAACAAGTATAAAACATGTATGCAACAAGTATAAAACATGTATGCAACAAGTATAAAACATGTATGCAACATGTATCAAATAAGTATGCAACATGTATCAAACAAGCATGCAACAAGTATAAAACATGTATGCAACAAGTATAAAACATGTATGCAACATGTATCAAACATGTAGGCAACATGTAGGCAACAAGTATGCAACAAGTATCGAACATGTATGCAACAAGTATAAAACATGTATGCAACAAGTATAAAACATGTATGCAACAAGTATAAAACATGTATGCAACATGTATCAAACAAGTATAAAACATGTAGGCAACATGTAGGCAACAAGTATGCAACAAGTATCGAACATGTATGCAACAAGTATAAAACATGTATGCAACAAGTATAAAACATGTATGCAACAAGTATAAAACATGTATGCAACATGTATCAAACAAGTATGAAACAAGTATAAAACATGTATGCAACAAGTATAAAACATGTATGCAACAAGTATCAAACAGGTATGCAACATGTATCAAACATGTAGGCAACAAGTATCAAACATGTAGGCAACAAGTATCAAACATGTAGGCAACATGTAGGCAACAAGTATGCAACAAGTATCGAACATGTATGCAACAAGTATAAAACATGTATGCAACAAGTATAAAACATGTATGCAACAAGTATAAAACATGTATGCAACAAGTATAAAACATGTATGCAACATGTATCAAATAAGTATGCAACATGTATCAAACAAGCATGCAACAAGTATAAAACATGTATGCAACAAGTATAAAACATGTATGCAACAAGTATCAAACATGTATGCAACAAGTATCAAACATGTATGCAACATGTATCAAACATGTAGACAACAAGTATCAAACATGTAGGCAACAATTATCAAACAAGTATCAAACATGTATACAACAAGTATAAAACATGTATGCAACATGTATGCAACAAGTATAAAACATGTATGCAACATGTATCAAATAAGTATGCAACAAGTATAAAACATGTATGCAACAAGTATCAAACATGTATGCAACAAGTATAAAACATGTAGGCAACAAGTATCAAACATGTATACAACAAGTATAAAACATGTATGCAACATGTAAAACAAACGGTAAACCAAAGTTTACCGTTTATATAAAATTCAGCCTTGGTAAAATGACGAAAGTTGACTCGTAATTTTCCATACTTTGAGGCTGACCGACATGATGAAGGAATTATCGCAGGTGTCTGCCCGCTTGGGAAACCTCTTTTTATAGCTCCCTTAGTAACATAATTATATCAAATAGCACCCAAGTGCTATTTTGTATCTCCCAAAGCCACCCGGACCCAAACTTCATATTTGGGGATCGTACATAACCATACTGGGACTACACACAGACAAAGTCTCAGCCTTTATAAAATGACGAAGGTCTGCCGGTCGCTGGCTCTTAGGCTATTACAGGCTTCCCGCAGATAAGCCACTATGGGCATTCGATAGAACTTTAGAAGCACTACATTTCATCGTATGACAGCTAAAAAATCCATCCTGCAGAAATCTAATATCTAATAATAATTGATCACAGTTATGCATAAATGTTCCAATCCACAGACATGTCAAACTGAGTTATTGAGCTTTAAAGGTTTACGCGTGTTTTTTTTCGTTAATCTTCTATTAAAAGATATAAAATTAATATGACAGTCTAAAGAATATGAGTATGGGCTTCCAAGAGTATATTCTTTTTTAACAATTCGATATTACATTCTTAGATATCAACGAAAATAGCCCGCTGGATCGTTTCTGCAAAATAACATTTTGTATGGGAAGGTTCTAAAATTAATTATGCAGAAATGTTCCAAACTTTTTAAATTTTTAGTTATGCAAGTTTACATGACTTCTCTCGTATGATGCTTAAATAATAAGTAGCGAAGTAACTTCTCCAGATATCGATCTCTATATATGCTGAATTTTATTTAAATCCATAAAGTCGTTCCCGCGTAAAATAGGTTACAAAACATGAGCATTCTGTATTGGTAGGTACAGGTGAAACCACATTAACTTAATCCCATTAGACCTACATTAAAATTAATTTTTGTTATATTTTGATGTGTATTTTAATTAAATTACAAATCACGTAGTAAAAATATGCCATTTGCAGCATTATGGATAACTTAGTTTTGGAAAAAATACGATAACTCTGTACTGACGGCAATTCTGATGGTGAACTAGATAAATGATTACGTAAGTAAGAACCTAAGCAAATTCGTATGAGTCAGTGGCCAACTCTGGTGACGGAGTTTTTAGGCCGCCTTAAGGCCTCCGTCATGACTTAACGACTTAAATAGCCGGGACCGACAATTTAACGTGCCCTCCAAAGCACGGAAGCGCTCAGATAAAAATTCCACTGGCGGCGGTCACCCATCCACTTACAAACCGTTTCGAAAGTTGCTTAACTTCGACGATCTATCAAGAACGACTAAGGAAGCACGACCACGAGCGCTTCTGATTGCGTGATTGCGTGGCTCTCTTAAATCAGATTCATTCACGGTTTTGGCAAAGGAACAGGAGTAAAATCACCTAGCTCTAGATCGATTCAAAGTGATATCAGTGGTCCTACTGAATAAATGCTTTTTGACTTTGACTACATTGAGTTTTTAGCTTCTGTCCGGGGCGGATCGCAGTGTCGAACACGTCTTTCAATGTTTATAACTAAAAGCCTTAATCTGACTGACTGACAGTTTAAATCATAGCCAAGTCGACTATAAATCCGGAGGTGGTGGATCCATAGGTATCCCGGCCATGCATCACAACTCACGAGTCCTAAACGCTGAAGGAAAACATCGGGAAGTAGGTACCTACATAACTTGTTAAACTGAGTACTTAGTACCTAAGTATTCAATAGATGAAAATGGGCTTGCATCCTGTCATGGATCCTGTATGGAGGGCTAACTTCTGCAAATCGTGGGCATGAGCCAAATATGTATTTGAATATTGTATCTCATTTAACACCTTAGATATCTTGAAAGGGTCAATAACAGAAATCTCAATGGAAAACCCCAACAGATATGTAGGTAAAGGGTGAAAACGGTTGTAAGTATTAAACTTTGTAATACTTATAACAGTTTGCGAGAAACTAGATTTGGCTATTTTTAAAACGATGACTTTTGTAATTTAATGCGTTATACGCATTAAATTACAAAAGTCATCGTTTACGTTACGGGTATCAAGCTAGTAAAAAAACTTGTGCAAAAATAAAACACTCAAAGAAATCGTATGTAGTTGGATCATTTTGGTTAAAATAATTTTCATACTTGGAATTTGCCAAAACCAAGGGACAAAACGATCCAAACATCATAGATCACTTCGGCTTTCATGTTTTGAAAGATTTTAATTGTAACAATGATTTAAGTGGCTTGGATCGCTTCTGCGAAAAAATTTTCAACGTGCCCCATACATGTGGGTTGGTATACATGGCTATTTTTTCGTTTTTGGTAAATATTTTTGAATGGGTGTTTTAACCATAAGAAAATAGATTTAATTTCGAATCGTTCTGCATACTCAACACAATTTTGAAAATTTTGTGGGTTGAATCATAATTGCATAACACGGTCCAATTATAATAATAATCTAGTCTAACCGTATCTTATTCTGTAATTATTTAAGTATTTATGAACTAACAGCTCATATCTCCCAAAGCCACCCGGACCCAAACTTCATATTTGGGGATCGTACATAACCTTACTGGGACTACACACAGACAAAGTTTCAGCCTTTATAAAATGACGAAGGTCTGCCGGTCGCTGGCTCTCACCCTATAAGTCAAAAAACATGATGGTTAAAGTCACCACCTTTAACTGCAAATATCTCGATTTCTGCAGGATAGATTTTTTAGCTGCCATACAATGAAATGTAGTGCTTCTAAAGTTCTATCGAATGCCCATAGTGGCTTGTCTGCGGGAAGCCTGTAAGTCAAAAAACATGATGGTAAAAGTCACCACCTTTAACTGCAAAAATCTCGATTTCTGCAGGATGGATTTTTTAGCTGTCATACAATGAAATGTAGTGCTTTTAAAGTTATATCGAATGCCTATAGTGGCTTATCTGCGGGAAGGCTGTAAGTTAACAATGATGATGGTAAAAGTCACCACCTTTAACTGTAAATATCTCGATTTCTGCAGGATGGATTTTTTCGCTGTCATACAATGAAATGTAGTGCTTCTAAAGTTCTATCGAATGCCCATAGTGGCTTGTCTGCGGAAAGGCTGTAAGTCAAAAAACATGATGGTAAAAGTCACCACCTTTAAATGCAAATATCTCGATTTCTGCAGGATGGATTTTTTTGCTGTCATACAATGAAATGGAGTGTTTTTGAAGGTCTACCCATTCCACCATACGCCTACTCTGCGGGCGATAGTTTTTTGATATGGGCGGGAATGCCCATTCTCCTTTTGCAAGGAAGCATTCGTAGACCTCATTCTTGCCTATGTAAGTTTCGAGGTCAAGAGTCGATCCATTCATCATAAAAAAAAAAAAAAAAAAAAGCTACTTTCGAAAGCTTATTGTAAATGAAACCGCCCAAGAAGCAGGGGAAGCGGTTAATGAAGGATGTTTTAAATGGGGGATTATCAAAGACTTTGTAAGTACGACGCTTCCTCTGGTCCCGTGGGCGAAGTCTATGCTGTTTTATTAGAAGTCTTAGAATAAATAACTGACGTACAGTGAGTACATAAACATTACTGAATAGGGCCCTTGTAGGAAACCGGTAGGGAAGAGAGTGACTGACTTTCAACACCGCGCGTTGCGCTCTTTCTAAAGGTAGCAATAAGGTGATACCGGCACCACCCCAGGAATCTATGCAGTATGTAAGCAGGCTTTGGCATAAAGAAAGGTATACAGTCCTAATAGTGTTACAGTCAGTGACATGACGAATATTTTTAAATATAGCGATTAGCTTACGAACTCTGGAAGTGAGCAATTTTATATGTGGTCCAAATGATAATTGTGAATCAAGTGTTGTACCCAAATATGTTATGGTGTTTGTATTTTCAAGCTTGGGACCATTGCATAAGTTTTGGGGTCACAAAGAAGGGTTACAAACAGAGTTGTGTGCGTGTATTTTATATTGTTCTTTTTTAGGTTGTGATCTATTGATCATAGAAAAAGTAACATATTTAGTTTTACCTGCATTTAGCTTCAGAAGGTTATGAAATAGCCACGAGTTGGTCTTATTGAAACCTGACTGAGCATCAGCAAAGACTTTGTCCCAACTCTCTCCCCTGAATACCAGAGCTGTGTCGTCTGCATAGGTGAATATTTTACCATTATGTAGATTCAAATTACAAAGGCCATTTATATAAACAAGAAAGAGAGTCGGTCCAAGCACACTACCTTGTGGCACGCCATAAGTCACCGCAATGTCACTGCTGGTGGTATTATCAATTTTGACACTTTGAGTCCTATTAGTGAGGTAGTCTCTGAATAGCTCCAAAGGCAGCCCACGAACCCCGAATGCTTCCAGTTTGTTAAGCAGATGCGGTATCGATAGGGGTAGACAGAGACCACGGATTGGAAATCCTGCTACGATCTTAATACACATCTTTCACCATTTCATTAAAATCTTCAAAAAAGCTTGCTGGCTTAGAAAAGGATAATGAGATTCATAGAATGAAGATTTCTATTGCATTCATACATTACTAAGAATTTTCCACAAATCGATATCCTAATACCTAACTATAAAATGAATTTCAATGTCGGAAACCGGATTACATTTATGAAGGATGTCGCAGTTAAAGTCGGAAACTTGAGCTTCAAGATGAAGCAAATTTGGAACTTAATCTTGAATCTCTAAGCCGCTGTCACCGTCAATTTACGGTCGCCGAAAATCTGAGCTTGCAAGCTCGAATGGGCACTACTTCTGGATACGTAAACAAAAAACATACAGTCGAATTGCAAACATCCTCCTTTTTTGCAGTCGGTTAAAACATTATTTAGCCGTTTTAGTAATAACATACCTAACAGTTTTAGTAAGCAACAAAACATTTATCAATGGTCAAGTGGTTATTTATGGTCGCGAAAGAACAGGAGTTTTATTCTAAACGAGCCATAAAATATAAATAAATAAACAATAAACATTTTCTAAAAAACTCCGCCAAATAACAGTACTGAGTAAAATGGAACGTAACCTATTCTAATAGGCGAAAATGAAAATCGAAACAATCGATGAATCGATAAGTAAAACAATAATCGTTGGTTTAGTAATTTTGTCTATGAATGAACCTTATAATCGAATGAGGTGAATTGATAGTAGTGAAACAAAAATCGATTTTGATAATGTCGATTAAACTTTAGGACATTACTATTTGACTGATTTTGACATCATCTCGAAGTGTCATGCATACGTTCCGCCGTGAAAAAGACTATAGTTAGTAATAAACAGAAGACTATCATAAACAACGTCAAAAGGCAACCTATGTTTACACTCGACGGGACAAAGTGCCTGGGACATTGTTTGAGATGGAATAGGCTTGTAGCACCTAAACTATATTTTCAGCTTAATCGGCCCTGTCCACAGGAAAGACATACATTCTTAAAAAAACTAAAATATAAACCCTTATAAACATTATTCACACCCGAACCTATCCACAAAAAGATTGTTTCCCTCGGATGATGAATGATTTGGAGATAAGGCCCACTCTAGCCCCTTCCGCATCATTTGTTATGAAGAACGACATGACAGCTACGGGTATGCTATAGGTACCCGATGTTACTCTCAGGTCTTGCATCTACAGAGGGGACGAGAGGTCTTTCATTTTAAACTATACACCCCTATTTTTTAATTACCAAAAAAATTTTAAACATGGTCTCAGTGTCTGTTTCTGATCACATTTATGTAGTTAAAACTCAAAACAAGAGAAAAAAAAATTATAACATATAATTATATATATATATATACATATAACATATAAAATTATATACAGACGGGGCAGACCACGTAAGCGTTGGCGTAAGAAAACTTTAATGAACTGAAATGTCAAAAGCAAAGCAAAATTGTGTAAGCCGTGAAAAAATATGAGAGGAGGACCTTTGCCTCGTGGGACATTGTAACAGACTACAGACTTTCTCTCGGCCAATAGTTGAGACGGAATATACTTCGGATCGTGTATGAAGAAGTAGCCCGTCTCAACTATCGGCCGATAGAAAGTCTGTAGTCTGCGAGGGGTCTAAAAGTGGGAAAAATTTAAATAAAAGTCGTCTCTGCCTAACCCAATGGGAAGTAGCGTAATTTCATTGTATGTAGTAATGTAAAAACTCGGATAATAAAAGTTTATCAAAACTAGTCGACAATTTTCTTATCCTGTGCGGCAAAACGTGAACATTTTCACAATCCTAAAGCTATTTGAATAAGCTCTACTTCGGAGTATTTCCGTTTCAGCAGTTTCGCGCGGATTCCCTTTTATTCGGGTTTAGTTTGTTGAAGTAGAAATACAAGAATAAAAACTATATTTACACTTACTTTCTTTATTGCCGGGACCGACGGTACTACTCGCTAACCATCTGTGACCAACAGAATGTTGCTCCTTTCATTTTAAGTCTCTTGTCCAACTGCGCGATGAGGGTTGATGACATTAAGATTACCATAGATTTTGGATATCCTTGTTTAGGATGCATGAGGTATAAGACCGAAATGAATATTCATTGTTGTAATAGAAAATATGAGTAAAAGGAGTGAATAATGAGATGATGGATGAGTGATAGAGAAGAATGGAAGAAGAGAACACGTTAACCTGGCCCTAAAGTGGGCAAGGGAAAAAAATAATGGAGTTGATGATAATTAACATTCAATGTGTGTAGAGTAAGGTTGAATGATATCTTTCTGATAATTTCTGTAATTGTTTTATAGTGCTGATCCACACTTGGTATTTCATTATGAAATGAAAAGTCTTATCAAAATTTTGGATTCCGACGGGATTCGAACCCGCATCGATCAGACGATCCTCCTAAAGCCGGAGTGCCTTACCGCTCGGCCACGAAATCCTACTTGCCGGTGTCCAAATTTTCGATAAGGCTCATATTTTTCGGTTGAGCACCGATTAGCGCCATCTACACGTTCACTAGTGAACTCATGCTCATTGTCTGAAATTACATTCAGAATCAAATGACTAAGAGATGTCGCTTTAGCTAAATCTATAATTTCTGTAATTGTTTTATAGTGCTGATCCACACTTGCTTTAGGACACTTGGCTTTAGGAGGATCGTCTGATCGATGCGGGTTCGAATCCCGTCGGAATCCAAAATTTTGATAAGACTTTTCATTTCATAATCTTTCTGATATACATTATATTTTGAAATACACATAAATTCGCGAACAAAACAAACAGCTATCCAGGCAACTCAACCGATAGGCTTGTGGCACATGTACAGTATACATACTGGAATCCCATCTTCATTCTTCTGTCAACATTTTATTATGAAACACATTATCATGGTACATTGTAGGTAATAAATATCACATCGGTATGAGTTTCCATTAAAAAATAAAAGCTATTCTATGTTAAGACTGAGTTTCATGTTACCACTGAAGAGTTTCACAAGGGAAACCATATAAACATACAGTTTTTTATTACGTTTTTTTATGTGCCCAAAATGTACCAACTGAACCCTATTTGGTATCAAACCTCCGCTGTTCGTCTGTCTGTCACAAAGCTGTACATTTAGCCCCTTAGTTTGAATATTTTTTTACTCAAAACTGGCGGCATTATCGCATTGAATGGCTATAATTCGTTGAGTCAAATATTCAAATGCACTTATATATATATATATATTTAAATGAGACAATATGACCATTGAGTCCAGAAGCGTGGTTCCTCGCGTAAGCCTGAAACGCGTAGCCCGTACAAGGGTTAAGAAGATCAAGGTGATTCTATGTACGTGTTCCTTCACGACTAATACCATGAAGAATTTTAGACCCAAAGTCATAAATAACGTCTTCAAAACACAGTGATAAACTATGTTTGACTTTCACAGTATATCGGATGACCTGAGGGCACAGAAAATATTATGACGAAGTTTTACTACCAAAAATAAGCGCAAATAATAAAACTTGGTTTTTGCTTTACAGGATGTTAAACAATTTTTTGTTAATAATCGATGATTTTGATAAATAGTCTTACCACCCAAAATTATAGCTTTTTACTGTTGTTAAAATTTTTGTCGTGTTTTTTTATCTTCATAAATAAATAATGCTGGACTTTTCACACAGCATCATCTAGCCCCAAAGTAAGCAGAGCTTGTGTTATGGGTAACACAAGCTGTTATACTACTTATACGTATAGGTACTTGAATAATGTTGCCTGAAATTTTAATTGATATACTTTTTATTTGGCAATGCCGCCAGTGTTTTGGGCACGCTTCCGACTGGCAGTGACCTGGATCAGTTGAGCTATCTATAGATCGTTTTTACGACGATCCTTAGATAGCTTGACTGATTCTATTGTATTTTGTAATTTTATGTACATATTGTAGTAGCTTAGTTTCTGTAAATAAACATACATATTATACCTACATATAAACACCCAGAGCCGAGACAAATATCTGTAGATCATACAAACATTTGTCCCGCGGCGGGGATCGAACCCACAACCTTCTGCGTCGCAAGAGGACCTTCGCCTAGTGTGCTACCAGAGGTCGTCATAAAAATGTAATGAATGGACGTATATAGGTTTTTTTTTAGTAAAGTTTGAAAATTCAAAATGAAAATGTTATGAGTAGCTTTATTGAATGTTATGACAGGTACTCTCCCAAATACTTTCAAACTTCACATTATGCTAACATAAGCAAAGTTCTCCATTAACTTTTGGATATACCTACAGTGCTGAAATATATTAGCACCAAATATTAGGTAATATCTTGTTTTGCGATTTAATGAAAAATAAATGTTTTTCATAAACATTAATTTACTCTGATAAGTAAAACTTGCAGAGGGTTTTCATATCTTATATTTTTATTAAATTCTATTTTCATTGTACCTTCGAACCAGCTCTTAAAGGTTTCGTAAATTTATATAGCTTGCTTTTCTAAATCGTCGGCCCGGCGATTTAAGTCGATAAGCCATGACGGAGGCCTTAAGGTGGCCTAAAACCTCCGTCAGCAGAGTTTGTCACTGACTCATACGAACTGGCTTAATCATTATTGATAGATCGTCAGAAGCAAGTCGCATTTTCTGACGTCATCAGTATTTTTTGTACAGAAAAATGACTGCGGTGCGTACGGCGCGGACAAATGTGCGATCAGCTTGTTGATTGTTTAGTTGGTTACTTACTCTTACGAACTTACCAGCTAATTTATGATATGCGATTGGACAAAGCAGGTACAAATGGAATGCAAATTTTTGGAAAATGTGAAAAAGTGCTCGTGACTAAGTACTAAAAAGTTGAGAAAATAATAATATTATCAATCATATGACTGTTACCATATAATATATTTAGATATAATACTAACCAATGAACATTAGACGAACTACCAAAATAACAAATTAGTTGTTCGTAGTAACTTGTTAGAAATCAGACGAGTATAATGTTTGTTTTTGGAGAGACTAGACTAGGTAAAGGTCACAGATAAATAATAATAAATAATGCTGGACTTTTCACACAGCATCATCTAGCCCCAAAGTAAGCAGAGCTTGTGTTATGGGTACTAAGATGACTGATATACTACTTATATACTTTTTTTTTGTAAATACATACATATTATACATAGAAACACCCAGACCCGAGACAAATATTTGTAGATCATACAAACATTGGTCCCGCCGCGGGGATCGTACCCGCAACCTTTTGCCTCGCAGGCGGGCCTTCGCCCACTGCGCCCAAAACCTGTATGTAATGGCTTTCTGTTTGTACAAATTCACTCAATTAAGTTATTTTTAGCTGTTCGTTTCCTTAATATTATTTATTTTGGCTTATTTTGATTTGATTATACTTTCGATGCCTCGAACACTATGAAAGTTGTGTGTGAGTATCGTTAGTTAACGTCGAGCAGTCGACCCAGTCGGTCGTGTTGGAATGCTGACGAGGGTAGGATTTCAGCTATCTGTCAGGAATGCAAGCTCCAGTGATTCAAATTCAGTGATTTCAAATAAACAATGGCGTCGATTCTGTTGTTCACTGACTAAAGTTAACTAAACTAAAATGCTACGTTCTTATTACCTTTACGATAAGGTCCAAAATAGAATGACTATTACACTGGCATTCCTAAAATTACTTATTTTTAGTAAAAATGAAGTATTTGTGGGTAGAATTAGTCACGACCATTTTACTTGCTGTGTAAAACAGCTGCTACAGACGCTCAGAAACGCCATTTTGATTATACTTTTAGTAATGTCACTTTCAATGACGTGCCATTTTCGTCTTCAGCGAGAACGAAATAAGAACGTTCAAGTTTTAGTTTATTTAAGTTTAGTCAGTGAACAGCAGAATCGACTTAGTCTTTGTGATAAATCTATCTATCTATATACTCGTAAATCGTAATCAACCTGGTTGCACACACTGCTTAGGCCTCCTCTCTATAATGCCAAACTTCTTTATGGTAAACTAGCTTCCGCTATATACAGGGCGTCCCAAACTTATGGGACATGAAGGGGAAGTACCTTAAATATCGTAGATAGTGTATTTTGCTTAAAGAAGACTTTATGTTATTTTTAAAACTTAGTAATTCCGCATTCATAGATTTTCTAAAAATTACTTGCTTCGTCTGGGAATCGAACCGACTCAAATGTCAAAAAAAAATCACCCTACTTTTATGATGCCAATCGAAAGAATAGCTAAAAAATAATAACTCTGCTTAGGTAACATTGTATTTTAAAAGAAAGGAACAACGTAAAATGAGTTTTGAATGAGTCTTTCAAGAAAGTTATTTATTGCCGTCGACGACGTTCAAACTGAATTGTGCCATATCACATCGAGTGTTCACCATAAAATGATAAGAAAATCAACAGGTAGCGGACTCATTAAAAGATTGGCGATTTGCGTAAGACAAGAGGGATCACATTTTGAGCATTTAATTAATTAATTTACAAAAAAATACCCACTTAATTGACTACGGCAGTTACATGTATGTTTTTATGTTGATTAAAATGATTAATTTTACGTTGTTCCTTTCTTTTAAAATACAATGTTACCTAAGCAGAGTTATTATTTTTTAGCTATTCTTTCGATTGGCATCATAAAAGTAGGGTGATTTTTTTTTGACATTTGAGTCGGTTCGATTCCCAGACGAAGCAAGTAATTTTTAGAAAATCTATGAATGCGGAATTACTAAGTTTTAAAAATAACATAAAGTCTTCTTTAAGCAAAATACACTATCTACGATATTTAAGGTACTTCCCCTTCATGTCCCATAAGTTTGGGACGCCCTGTATATCACCAATAAACACTATGTAAAGTTTTTCTTAAGTTCAACTTAAGAATAAGCAAAATGGCAACCAATAAACCATTTAGAAAGTTCCACCTTGCATAACTTTGACATTTCTTTCATACAAACGCTATTCCGAAGTTCCACCAGCTAGCACCCTTGTTTAAATTTAGTGTAACCACAGAATACATATTAGTAGGTACTGTAAAAATATTTTCATAGGTACCACCAAAGAGTTCGTATATATTTTACTCGTACATACCAAGGAGTTTTTGTTTAAGTTCTTCCAGATAAATTTACAGGCGAAAAAAATAACTTTATCTGGAACAAATCTTACATTCCAATAGAAGAGGTAGCATGGCGAGAAGGTTTTATAAAATAAAAATTGTAATTTGATAATAAAAACGAGCGCGGAAATCAAAAATGATTTTGTAATAAAAAAATTACATGTGAAATATTGGCGAATGCACAAAAAGTGCGAAGCCATTATGAGAAAAAAAAACAAGAATGACAAACAGAATGACCAATTCAGTCAGCTTTCATAGACAAAATGATACTTATTTTGAGGTTTCTCGTTGGATGCGATGTTGCCGATCTGTGCATCTTCACGTAACAGAAGGACAGTTACCTCAGAGTTCCACCTTGTTTATTGGTCAGAATTTTTTTCTGACTTATTCTGAATTAACGCAAGGTACAGCTATGCGATGTGTAAATTTGATAGAACTTCGGAATAACTAGTTTTTATTGGTGAGACGGTATGAATTTATACTTATCATAAAGGGTGCACGTCGAGATGCCTTATTTGCTGAACATCAGCCATTTGCTAGCCAAAATTAACAAAACAAAACCAATAACAAATGAATAAAGCTATTCAATTAATTTGAAAAGTCATCGTTTGAGTTTTAATTGGTTGATTCGTCCAACAATTTGTTTAAAGCGCGCTCGTTTAACATTTTATCCTCAATTTTAACAATTTAAATTCTGAAAGATCAAACAATGGGATGTCGTAAATTGGGTGAATGTTTTATTTTAATTTATTTAACAGGATCGCGTATTCCCAAAGTACTATAAATATTATCTTGGATCTTCGGATCTCAGTAAAAAAAATACAATACTTACTGCCTCTGACCCCCTTTGACATCTTCAAAGGAAAGATCTGAGAGAATGTCTACCGCGCGTTGGGGATACAGTCGTGACCCTGTTTTACTTACTGTATAGTGTTATTTTTTTTGGTTATATTATACTATTAAAAACAGTTTTGTTGATAACTACACCACATAAAACAAATTAATAATGCATGTAATGAGAAGGGAAGAATGTCATGTTACTAGGAGAGTGCTTGGTATGAATGTTGATGGATTTACGAGTAGAGGTAGGCCAAAGAAAAGATGGATGGATTATATGACATGAGTAAGAAAGGAGTGTGTGTTGAGATGACGGCCCTACATAATGTGGGACAAGGTCAGGAAAATGATGATGATGAATACAAATTAATAATGAATGTTAACTACAGTTTATTTGGAATAATCCATATTTAGCATGAAATCACCCTATATTTATGACTTACAACAGAATACATTCTTCGGCTGGATAAACCCTTAGGTCCTAAATACATATACGCTTCTTTTAGGTAAAATGTTGAAGTTGTAGCAATGTGCTACGTTGCTACGCACGTAGCGTTTCTCTACGGTTCTACGAAAATTAAATTATAATAGGTTATGTTAGGCCTAAAATCCAGTTGGTAGTTTGCCTTCATTATGATGGTGTAAAAAAATAAACCTAAAGCAATTAGGTGATTACTTAATTATAATTTATTTTTATTTTTATTTATTTGAACTTTACATAAAGAGCAAACCAAAAACCACGAAGATTTGTCCGGAATGCAAATGTATCGAGTTTGTAACTACTTTAAATATAGGTACAACAATTTAGAAACTAAAAATGCAGGTAGGCGCACCTAGCGTAAACAAGACACTGAGTACAGACAGAAAGAAAATCATAGAAATCAGAAAGAAAATTCAAAGGCTCGAGTACTTAAGCTTCCTTGAAAACACATAATATACACATACACGTATATGAAAATGTTTCCTCGAAAATACGTAATATACCGATACCTACACGTTTATGAAGATGCTAATAACGAGTGAATTAATATTTAAGCCTTATTCAGACGTTTTCTGTATTCAAAGAGTCAAGGCTGGAGGTTCATCTTTGTTCAGCATTCATCATTTTCTTTCAACAAGAGCTTACGGATTTAATAAAAGCCTTGACTTGAGTTCACACACAACTGAAGCGGCTGTTACACAAAAAGAGTTTCTCGCATGCGAGCGGCGAAAAATCGTATGCGATTATCCCTCGACAAAACTCGCTATTTGAGTCTCACCTGCGGTTTTTTAACCGCAAACTCAAATGGCGAGTTTTGACATTTTGACAGAAACTCGTAAATGAATAAATGAATTTATTTGTCAGAAGAATGGTTACATAAAGATTTTAAAGTTATTAAGTAAGTGTCACATTCTCCACCGTTGATACGGTGGAGAATGTGACACTTACTTAATACCGTATACCGTATTTGTATACCGTGTTGATACACGGTATACAAATCTTTAGTAATAATTACATAAATAATATAATAAAAAACATACAGGCGACTTGAGATCCTCTTCCTTTTTTTAAGTCGGTTAAAAAAATACTAGTTTTAGTAGAAAGCTTAGATAGCGAGAATCGTATTCGAGAGGCGAGGCGCCAAATGCTTCGAGCATTTGTTTACACTAGGCAACCATATTATTGCCTAGAAGAAATCGCCGCTCGCATGCGAGAAACTCTCCTTGTGTAACAGCCGCTTTAGGAAGGAATATCTTTGTTTTGAAGCTTTGACGCTACTTAAATGTTACAAAGAAGCTTTCTGAAGATATTTAAATGATTTGAAAATGTACTTGAAAGTTCTAAATAATAATCGAACTTGTTGCTCTGATTCTTCACGGTATTGGTCGCGAAACAACAGGAGTAAAATTAGTTCTAAGACTATTCTAAGTGATTCCAGCGGTCCTACTGAATAAATACTTTTAGACTTTGACTTTGTTTTGGAGACAGCCCCAAAGCGCGGAAGATGGTCCCTTGATTATTTTGTATTCTAAATCCTTTGATGATGTGAGGATGTCGATTTAGATGAAGGTAGTGAAGTGATCTCAAATAGCATGTAATGTATTAAAAAGCTAGAACAATCAGACCAAAACCACCCACCGACATAATAGAAATAAAATGAAACTTAAGATGAGAAAAATCTCCTGATAACAGAACACTAAGTGCTCAAAAGCCATCAGTCCAGGTTTATTGGCTATTCGAGTTCGATCAGCCGGTGGAATGAGATTTAGAAGTAAATTGCTAGGTAAGTCTCAGTGAAAACTGGGACGGAAAATTAGACGACCGGGTACAGTCAATACTAAAAAAATAATGCAATTTAAGTACAGTTAGCAACGAAAGTCGATTAATATTTGATGTTTCACAAATCTGAATATTTCCGAAATCCGAAACATCATGACCAACATTTTGACTAATTTTTGAAAATATAAAGTCTTCGTTTGCAATAATTTCCCAAGAAAAGTTTATTTTTTTTATCTATCATATCAGGTCATATCAGGTTTTTTTGTTTGTGTTTGTGGGGATTTAAAGAACCTGAGTGTGAAAAATCCAAGAGTAGGTACTTAGGTAAATCTTTTGAAACGGTGATATAAATCTACTATATTAAACGTTATTTACCAGAATAAAACTAGAGTTAATCTTCTCAACTTTTTGAGCTATCCTATGATCCACACAACGAAACTATTATTGAGTTGAACAATAAGTTCAGTAATTCAATAAGAATAATATATCTTCTTCAAAGATTTATAATCCAACTAATATAATAAAGCTGAAAGTTTGTGAGTTTGTTTAAATGTTTGTATGTTTGTGTTTCAATCACGCCCAAACCAGTGAACCGATTTGGTTGAAACTTGGAATAGGCATAGATAGTGACGTGAAATAGCATATAGGCTGTTCAAAATGTTGGTACCATGCGAGCGAAGCTGCTTGCAGAATCTAGCATTCCATCTCCTAGTAGAGAATATCGTCAATCATCGCTATACGGGACGCCCAGATTATGTCTAACCGAGTGATCGTGAATAGCTCCTGAAGGGTAAACATGTTTTATATGCTTTGAATAGGACTAACTACATACATACCTGTATATATTTTAAACTGACTAAATATCTATAAGGACTGAGCCAATCTATATCTACTTAAGTTAGTTTATAAGTTAAATACCTACCAAATGTTGCAGCCCCAGCGGGGTTCATGTTATGAAACGCCTACCTTTAGTTAAGACCTTGTAACTAACATGAAGCAATAAAGGAATTTGAATTGAATTGAATTGACATCAAAAAAGGAGAAAGGAGTACGACCCGGACCCTCGTTCTGTGTTCGGCTGTACCTATGTAGTTTGTTTTTGTTCACCGATACCTGTCCGTCTCTAATCTCCGTCAATTGTGGACCGATTTTCAAATTTTTTTTAAAAAAGATATACTATCTAGGATGTTCCTTAAGCCGGGTCCGCAGCGACGTGTTTTCGTGTTTTTGTACAAAATAACCTGTCAATTCGGGCTTGGCATAGACAAAAATAACAACAAAATGTTTTCCGAGAAGAATGGATAACATCCCCCGCATTTGCCTGCGGGGAGGGAAAGTGGTTTGTGTTGAAGAAGTCAATGTCAAATGTGTAAATTTTTTTGGTCTGGAACTAAGATAAATAGTGTACCAAAGAGGTACCATGCTAAATTCATGGTCTGGAACGTCTTGAATTATTGGTTTAGCGCTTAGATTTTCATCATCTCATCATCGGCCTATATCACTACTGGACATAGGCCTTCCCTTAAATGACAGACGCACTGAGAAGACTTTCGTTTTCAAACATCGCGGTATGGGTGACGAGAAGACTCGACGTAGTTTTTCAAATGCTGCCCAACCCAGCTGAATCCTTCTCTTGGACTCCTTCTCAAAGTTGCTTCTTCCTAACGGCAAAATCTGCCCGAGGTATGTGTACTGCGAGACAACTTCAAGAAGGTGACCATTAACAGCGACCATTATTGTGGAAATGCAGTGGACTAAAGAAAAAACTTTGCTTTAAATACAACTGTTAGGAGTAAGAACGGTGCTTTGGGATTTTACGTTGAAAGACTAAAGAAAAAAACTAAATCAAAAAAACTAAAACCTTTATTTAGCATGGTACCTCTTTGATACATCCTATTTTTATATGGATAAAACAGTTTTCATGTCTTCTGCGTCGGAACTCATTTTTGAAATGTAAATAAAAACAATAACTACAAATAGGCGCAGAGGACGGGCGGTTATGTTTTTATTTTGTACAAAAACACAAAAACAAGTCGCTGCGGACCCGGCTTTAGGATAAAAAAATACTGTCTTTAGATGTAACTTCCTGGGAGTAGTTAGCTATTCCCAGGAAGTTACATCCATTGCGTTGGCTACCCATTAGCTTAATTGGTCTAGAGCATTTCCACAGATCGGACGTGGGTTCAAATCCCGTATGGGTGCAAATTTTTGGGATGCATTTAAAATCTTCAAAAAAGTTTATCCTTGAAGAAGATCCTCTTTAATTTTCAACCTGAATTCATCAATTGATGACGGGTTTTTACATGATTTTATAAATGCAATTCTAACATTTATAATTACCTCGCTTCCCAGTATTTTTATTTGTTCAGGTAAAGAGGTCATCTTCAATTTGTTGACACACTAATGAAACTTTTTTATATCGTAATAACTATTAATGGGGGGGATTTTATGACTGGACAAAAATTACCTAGAGTTCCAAATCACATAGAAAATAAGATCACTAGTGAGAAACGTAGTCTGAGGGTTCAACAGTTGGATAAACAATATTTGAAAATTCAGAAAACTTAGGCTTTCATAGACGACCTATGCCTACACTCAACGGGACGTGGTAGTGACTGGGATATTGTTTGAAAAGGCTTGAAATGTCAAGCGGCTTATAATGTACCTAGGTATATCCAACTTTTATCCAACCATGCAACTTAAGGGAAGTCGGATTCCATTTCCAATTGCAACGATCCTGAGTCACATATTTCGCCTTCTTTTTATTACATTCTTCATACAAGCTCGCGCGCTTGGGGCGCAGAATACAGATATAGGTAAATTTTACCTGAGACGCCAAATCACTTGAATAGGGTACCTACTTATGTGTTTGTTGCCCTAGTTCTTAGATAGAAGATAGAAGATAGAAAATACTTTATTGTACACCACATGGACATTACAAAATACAAACAAAGATACAAGAAAACATTTAAAGCTTCTCGGTATTGGTTGCGAAGGAACAAGAGTAGGATAACCTAGCTCGAGACTTATTAAAAGTGATCTCAGCGGAAAAATGCGAATAAAAGCTTTTTGACTTTGAATATAAAATCTGGTAGGTTAGGTTGGTGGCTTAAGTGGGATTATGTTTGCGAATGTAGGTTTTAGAAACGAAGCATCCGATGAAAAATCTTTCACCGATATATTTTAGGGCGGACTTTTGGCATAGTTAGTTAGTTCGTATGAGTCAGTGGCCATCTCTGGTGACGGAGTTTTTAGGCCGCTTTAAGACCTCCGTCATGTCTTAACGATTTATATAGCCGTACCGACAATTTAACGTGCCCTCCGAAGCACGGAAGCGATTAGATGAAAATGCCACTGGTGATGACCCATCCACTTACAGACCGTTTCGAACGTTGCTTAACTTCGACGATCTATCAAGAACGACTAAGCAAGCACGACCACGAGCGCTTCGCACTTTTGGCATATGCAATGTTTAAGCAGCACGTGAGACAAATCGCGGGAAGGCCGCTAGTGTTAAACGAAGTCGAGTCAAGTCGCCAGTTTATCTAGTTCATTTGGGTTTTGGGAACCCTAAAAATTATTGGCACTCGAGTTATAGGCACTTATTTGGAAGTCAAACGGATAATGGATTCCGCTGTGAGTCGTAAAACACGCCACGGGACGCTATAGGCTTGTTTTCACCCTTGAATAGAATAGAATAATGTTTTGACACAACAAGAAAAGAGTTACAAACAGAAAGGAACAAACAACTTTACAGTAGTACAAAGTGCATCTCAGCAGCTAAGAAGCTTATGTGCTGGGCAAGCCTATTTCATCTCAAAGAGTGTCGTACAGTATAGTTTTACTTCTTGATGCTGTAGAGCGGGGGCTCTACATTTTTGTATAGTTTTACTTCTTGATGCTGTAGAGCGGGGGCATCTTTTTGTGTGCTTTGTCTAGTAACTAACAATTACTCCAAAATAACTATGGACCTAATATTGTTGGAACACTCTCATATTTTAGTTTTCTTTCATACACAATGTATTACATATAAGTAATTTAAAAACTAAAAGTGCATTTCTTTCATCCAATTCCTTCCAGACGTTTCATATAAGAATCTAGCAAACATAATCACAGAATAAATATTAACATAATGTGCACTATACTGCACACAAGCAAACGCTAGATAAAATAAAAGCAATTTGAAAATACTCAAGTTTCTCTCGGATACTTTGTAGAGTTCTTTTAATGAAATCGCAACTTTAAAGTTCAATACCTTCGTCTGATTTTCTTCATATAAAACTGGTACCGACTTCATTTGACTTTCATTTTAAAGTAGCAACGATAAGCAAACAATAGCAAATTTTTTACGTAAGGATAGTATTTTTAGGATTTCAGCCCCCCTAGCCATGTCACAAATCGCAATAGAATAGAAATCGACTCCACCAGCGTCAAATGGCATTAATTCTCAAAACTGCATACATTTTATGTCAAGTATCGCGGCACGCTGAGTTCCTTCCTGGCATAATGTCAAACTGACGATTTACATAAAGCCAGGAACTCACGTGCCGCGAAACTTGACATAAAATGTATGAATTTTTGGAAATTAATGCCGTAAGACGCAATGGGAGTCTCAGCTTTATCTGTCGATTCGATTTCTATTCTATTTTGATTTGTGCCATGGCTAGGGGGGGGGCTGGATACTTCTTCTTCTTCTTCTTTTTTATTTAGTGGCAATCTACACAACTAGGTGTAATTCTGCCAATGTCAAGTTTTAAATATTGATTTATAGTCATGCTTATAATAAGTAATATTATTACCGTACAGAGTACGTGTTCCACACATTACAAAGAACGCGTAGGTACAGGTTGACTCGCGGAAGTCGATGGAAAATGTCAAAACATATAGTAGTACGGACTAAGCGTTCCTGTGTAACGCGTAACCGGCTACGCGGTCATTGAAACGCGAAGTCCATATCCACACTAAGATTTTCTGTGTTGTAAGTATCAAAAACTACAAATACAAAATTTTGACTTTGACTTTTCTTGTCCGGTAGAATCGAACTTTCACCCAGTATGGTAATTTTAATAAACATGGGTTTGCTTTTGGCAGTGAGCTGGATCAATTATTATGTTTCTACAATCTAAGCCGGCTTAAAGAGTCAAGTTTATTACTTACAAAAAAATAAAATGCATTTATTTCAGACTATAATTATATGAATTATATAATTATGTAGATTATATTTGTAAATAAACATTCGGAATGAACAAAAAAGTAGAAAAACTGAAACAAAAATCAAGGGCGTAACTAGTTAGACTGTAATGAAACAGTTCATCCAGAGTTACGAGTAGTTAGAACTTATAAAATTTTATTACCAGACTTTGGTTAACTTTGGCTTGAAGTAGTGAAACTGAATTTATGCTAGACCTTTTTCAATTTTGCTTTACACCTAATTTAAGATCAGCTTTAGCCTCCTCGCAGACTGCAGACTTTCTATCGGCCGATAGTTGAGACGGAATATACTTCTCCATACTCATTACGAGCCGAAGTATAATACGTCTCAACTATCGGCCGATAGAAAGTCTGTAGTCTGCGAGGGATCTTATATTTATGGTTTATATACTCGTATTAGCTATCTTCGTCTGTTGGGTTTTCTTAAAGATAAATAAATAAATATCTGCTCATCAACTTCATTTGTCGATTAAACATTTTGAACTTTCGCGACTTGAAGATAGTTATAACTTATTTAATGACCTCGACGGTTGATAGCATTACAGCGACCGTGGTCACGAGAAGAAGTGTTCATGTGTTGAGATCCAAATCTACTCTAGGTTTGGATGGGCTAACCAAAAAAAAAGATGGATGGACTATGTGGAAATTATAAAGGGATGTAAGGATTGAATGTTGACATGACGGACGGCTGGCAGAACTCGATCGGAAGAGGAAAACCTGAATTAATGAATGAACCATGAAAGCTGTTGCGTCAATTTTACATAAAAGTGAGAAATTATGTTGAAATAAACATGCTACAATTTTTTTTAAAGAGTTTGTAGGCAAAAAAATAATGTGTAATAATTTTCGCCTTGTTTCGATCGTAGGTACGAGAAAAAGACCACAGGGAGCTCCAGTAACAGAAAACCCTTCCTTTCAATCTAGTAAGTGCAAAGATCTTTTTCACTTTCCTCAATGTAGCCCACAAATTAGTGTTAGTCCTTGTTAGTAAGACGCTACTCGAAGACTAACTTGAGTTTATGTTGTAATGGACCTCTGCAGAGATCTATAAAGATGCCTATTTGGTGGTATATATGGTAAAATAGGAGACTTGCTTGAAATAGTAGTTCATTTAGGGACAAATATATATTTATTATTACCCTTATTTTATTAATTAGGTGTTAATAATTATGGTAGGAACCGTCTTTGCAAATAGGATGTAGGTAAATCGTTTGAAAACTATGTGAACATTTACTTTGTCCCTACAATAAACATCAATAATAAAATATTATACTAATGCTGATAGCACATACACAAGGCCGCGCCGATGAAAAAAGAAGGGAAACAGTTGTGCCCTAAGTAGGGTCGACACTGTGCCACTGTGCAGATGATGATGACCATAATAAACTTGATAGCCTTCGTGGATAAGATATTACAATTTGAATCTTAAATTAAAACTCGTTAACTTCCCCACTTTAGCTAGGGTCATCTGCATTAAATAATACGGTCTTATAAATCTGTTTCCAATACAATACAGTAAGTGATACCATCAATCTTCATGAAAAGCTCCGAAATAAAGTGTGGAGAGAATTATTGGTCTGGAAACGGGAACCGTAAACTTTCTTAGGCTTAGGTAACGGGTAAAACTACACTTCACGAACTCCAGAGCTGGGGCCTTTTTAACTTGAAATCCATTTCCAGTTATCATCCCAATTGAGCTCGACCAATGACATAACACGAAAATGACAAAACACGTCATTTTCGTATTGTGTGATTGGTTGAGTGCTGGTGCATATTTGGCTCAACGGATCAGCATTCCAAACGTTATTTGCCAGTATTTTTGAAAAGTTCTTTGATTTGAGCTATCTATAGATAGTTTAACAAGCGCAAAGGTAGCCTTAACCTGATCGCACACTGGTCCGCGCCGTACGCGCCGCAGTCATTTTTCTATACAAAAAATGCTGATGACTTCAGAAAATGCGGCTCGCTTCTGACGTCTCAGCATTTCCTCTATTTGAATTGACAATTAGGCGCGTTCGGCGCGGATGGGTTGTGCGACCAACTTAAGTGTTTTAGATACCTTTGTATTGTATTTGGTGATGAAAATAAAACTTTTTCTATTATACATATATTTGCTGATGCAAGTACTTACTTTATTTACAGAAACTAAGCTACTACAATATGTACATAAAATTACAAAATACAATAGAATCAGTCAAGCTATCTAAGGATCGTCGTAAAAACGATCTATAGATAGCTCAACTGATCCAGGTCACTGCTAGTCGGAAGCGTGCCCAAAACACTGGCCGCATTGCCATGCCACGCTGAATGGCAATGCTGATTCTTTGTGCCAAAAAGTCGCCAGCTCTCGAATCAATTGATTTGCTGATTGATTTGTATATGTAGTTATTTATTATTTCAGTTTCTGTAAACATATTGTTTTAGCTTGAATAATATTATCTTCTAGTTGTCTTGTTATCAAACAGATAGTTAATACGCAATGAGGAAGGCTATTGGGTGGTCTATGATTGCGTCACCAAGGCCAATGCCTATAAGTTCTGTAATGAAATTCAATTAGTTTTGACTTTTAACGAATCATTGTCCGTACTGTTTCTGTTACCATGAACTTGTTTTCAAGTCACCTGGTCTATAACTGATAAGGAATTCGCATCGCAGTGTCTCTCGTCCAGAAGGAGTAGCAACTCGGATAATCAGAAAGAGCCATGTTAGTCAAATTAGGAGCTCAACGTTCAAGACAG
Source organism: Epirrhoe alternata (assembly GCA_963565295.1). Taxonomy (NCBI): domain Eukaryota; kingdom Metazoa; phylum Arthropoda; class Insecta; order Lepidoptera; family Geometridae; genus Epirrhoe; species Epirrhoe alternata. Next base: position 3,914,348 of record OY751397.1, on the reverse strand, counting down.
CTTCCAGTTGAGTGTAGGCATAGGTTGTACAAGATCGATCGCTGTGGAAATCGATGGGGAGGCCTATGTTCAGCAGTGGACGATAGATGGCTGAGATGATGATGATGATGATGATAGGTTGCCTGATGTATAAAAATTAACTTAATTCAGCGTTAGTAGGCAACTTAAGACCCCTCGCAGACTGCAGACTTTCTATCGGCCGATAGTTGAGACGGAATATACTTCTCCATACTCATTACGAGCCGAAGTATATTACGTCTCAACTATCGGCCGATAGAAAGTCTGCAGTCTGCGAGGGGGCTTATACTTAGTAAGTTTTAGGCGCCTTATGGCCTCTGTCATGGTTATTTTAGTCGTTAATTTTTAATTGAAATAAATAAATTTAATGACTGATAATGTAATGTAGAGAGAGTTAACAGGCACATTCTGGGTAGGCTCGCTCCATCGTAGACCTCATTCTTGCCTGTGTAAGTTTCAAGGTCATGAATGGGTCGGCCATTCATCATAAAAAAATGTAACATGCCCTCTGAAGCATTGTAGGTATATAAAGTAGGTATAGACCTACTATAAATTATCTAGTCTAGAACAACATAGGATATGCCTTTACGTAAGATATATAATACAAATACATTTATTGCCAGAAAAAAGAGAGCACACATACAAAAATTTACAAAAATAGACATAAAAATATTCGGCAATTGGGCTGGACTCAGCGCTAATAAAGGCTTAAGTTTATGCTTGCTGAAGGGTGCGATGGTGAGTAGTCCATCCCAACCTTATTACTAGACCCTCTGAACTCTTTAGGCTAATGCGAATATAAAAGGGCTGAGATAGGAAGATGAGATTTAAAGATAGCGAACCTTCCCAAATTGAACTGTGAGATGTGTTTTAAATCTATTCTAGGCTATCTTCCCGAGGATCAACATTAAGTACCTACAGTATACCACAAATACGCCTTGGCGAACAATTATTTTGTAGTAGGTACTAAGAAGGAAGTTCTTACAAGTACGGTCAGAGACAGAAGTTCATGAACATTTGAGGTTTTTGAATATTTTATATCTTAGAAACTAGATTTTTATTTAAAACTTTAGCTTAGCCCCCGACTTTTCGCCTACGGTCTGCGTTTACACGTGAAAAATTGGCTAGCAAACAGGTATGAACAGTGATCGCTTACATAGGTTTCAAAATCACACTAGCTCTTGCACGCAGAGATCTTCGGCTGAGGATCTCAAAAGGCGCAAATCTATAAATCTTGATCGGGTTTATATATTTGAACCATTTGGGGTCGAGACCCTGGGTCCGCGGGGTTCGGGGCCCATCGCGTCTTCAAAAATCTTTCAGGGCGTCTGGTCGAAGCGTCGCGTGATTCGAGAGCTGGCGACTTTTTGGCACAAAGAATCAGCATTGCCATTCAGCGTGGTAATGCCGCCAGTGTTTTGGGCACGCTTCCGACTGGCAGTGACCTGGATCAGTTGAGCTATCTATAGATCGTTTTTACGACGATCCTTAGATAGCTTGACTGATTCTATTGTATTTTGTAATTTTATGTACATATTGTAGTAGCTTAGTTTCTGCACGCAGAATATTTTAAACATGAAAAAAAAAAAATCCGAAGCTCGTTTATAGTGAATTTTAATATGTCTGGAATATAATATAATAATAGTAAGGCATGAATGGGATGTATTTTTCTCAATATTGGTTTCTTTCGAAAAACTACCCAATTACGGTATGTGTCGTAAATAACGACGAGGTAATAATGGCCTATTATTTCTATGTCATTGTTATTGGTTGTTATTTCCTTGCTAACCTTTAATAGATCCTACTTAAATATTGAGTCAGGAAGTGAAAACACATAGTGATTAAATTGCGTTCTTCTAAAAATAAACTTCGTGAAGTACCTACTTTCTATGGCTCCGTTATGTAATATCAGTCCTTTTATAAATAGTCCTTGGTAATATTATATTATTAGGTATTCTCTGGTAGCCAATTTATCATTACATCCAATTTATCGATAAATAACGCCTATGTAAAGTGACCCCGGAACTCGGATACGTCATTAAAATCACATTACGGTTTGTTTTTGCTTGTTTTGCGTAAAATAACGGTTATTTATTAAAAGGGTAATATATTGAATATAGGTACATAATCACCGGTATTAAACCTAGCCAGTAGCCTCTACAAAGCCATTTGCACCTTTATTAAGTGTCAGTCTAAACCTTTATTAAGGAAAGGAATGCAAACAAGGTTTGTAATTGAAAATGTCTATCGCTGAGTTAATTGGCACTTTAATTAAGGTTTGACGATGCTATCGCGTTTTGTGGGATATTTGACTTCTTTAGTGTCATATTTTGCACGAAACACTGTAGTTTATTTACTAGCACACAGTAGAAGAGGGCGTCCTTTTTAAACCTTGTACGAACTAAGCGTTCCACGCTACGCCACACGCCACTCGCGCGAGCCTAGAACGCGTGTGGCGTAGCGTTGAAACCCGTGAACGCGTGCGTACGCGGTATAGATTATCGTATAGCAATGTTCTGAGAGGTCAGAAAATGGATGGAGTGTGACCACTCTATAGTAGCATTATTTAACTGAGCATTTCCGTGCTGCGGAGCTAGTGGTCGACTCTGGTGACAGAGTTTTAGGCCGCCTAAAGGTCTCCGCCAAGGCTTGATTAACGTACCCTAACGTTACTTTAACCTAACATACCCTCCGAAGTACTGGCATCGCTTAGTTGATAATACCACTAGCGGTCGGCGGTCACCTATCCACTTATTGACCGACCAAAATTTTGCTTTAATTTGACGATCTAAATAAGTTAAGTACACCAAGTGTAAGAGCTCTTCGCAGCGCAATCTATGTCAGCGCCAGACGCCAGTTAGGTGAACTGCCATCTGGCGCTGACATGGCGCGGGCGTCTTCATGTCACAAAACGACATACCGTTTGTCCTAATTTGTGCATTATTTCCATGCATTTATGACATATGGAATAGGAAGTCGCCAGCGCCCGACGCCATTTAGATGTGGCCAGCGCCTTTTAATGGCTGAAATGATCTGATAAGACCTTTCATGAGGACATTACGTTGAAGTGATCTTAACTTCAATGGCAACCATTTTAATCTTCGTGAAATGGCGCTCTGAAGGACCGTCTAATGGCTTCTTCAAGATGCAAATATTGGAAAAGAATGAACTTTTATGAGCCGTTGGCGCAGTGCAGCGGAAATTTCATGACTGGATGGCGCAACATTCATCTATTCATTCAAACTTCAGCTCCTTCATTCACCAGAGCTGGCTACTTGGGTACAGTGCGACATAAGTTCATGAACAATTGGAGATTTCAAAACTTGATTTTCACCATGATTTGTCGGCGAATTTAGTATTTTTCCTCACATAGTAATGCTGCTAGGAAAAGCATTCAGTATATTTAAGCGCTTAGCGCGTCGCTCGTTGGCACGTTCAATGGGCGGAGCTTAGCAAATCGTACGAAAAATCGCATTGTGTAAATGCTCCTTTAGTGCGTTTCAGACCACAATAAATTATGGGGTCTTTATGGGTAGTACTGTATATTAGAACGATAACTTCATATTCATGATGATGATGATTCCGGGTATGTAGGTACAGATAGTTTCCTACAGAAATGACCTTATGCGGTATTCACAAACATTACTATGACGTTAGAAGTGCGCGCGGACGCAGGGTCCAAAATCAGTACGTTTTTAGGACCCTGTGCGACCGCGCGCACTGTGTGACCTCATAATAATGTTTGTGAATACCGGCCTTGTATAACGTGAAATCCATTCCCAGTTGTCATCAAAATAGAGCTCAACACAATACGAAAATGACAATTGAAGTCCAGGCTAGGTTTTAAATGTCAAAATGAAGCCGATGTCCATTGTCAGCTGAGTTACACAATAGGACCCCAGAGATAAAGTGTGTCACACATTTCAATAGCCCTGAAAATGGTGATTTGTGTCGTGGGCATCCACACGTCACAGAGCGATGCCCAGAGCCGGCAATAGGTAATTATCGTCAGTCATCAACCCGCGCGTCAATATTTGCATGCCACAGCTTTGAAGTGCGCTCTGCCAACATAAACATACAGTGTGAACTGGGGTGACCATGATTTTGGAAAATGTGATGCATGTGAATAGTGTGATGTGACTGACGTGACAGCGAAGAGTGAATGTACTGAGACCAACCCCTACACTAATAAACCCATACAAATACCCTATTACTAATAAACTTTGCATAACGTTATTAAAGTTATGTCAAGCATAACCTATGAATAACCATATTTTTTTTTAGTGTAAGCATGACATAATATGTCAAGTTTATTATTAATGGCCAGAGTGTTTTTAATAGATGAACACTGTAATGGATTAAGTTAACGAAATAAATGATTTGAATTAAAAAAAACAGATGGAAACACCTTGTCCAGCACCAACTGTGCACTCTAATATAATGTTCACTTTATAATGTTTCCTGATACTTTTGATGCCAATTTTTGATCAGCCATGTTATTCTATTGGTGTGTGTAGACTTATACCTATCCGAAAAAAAAATTAAAACACAAAGAAACTCACTACTGTTGGTAGGTATTCCCTCGGCTTAGAAGACATACAGCTTTTAATTTTAAAACATGTTGTCCAGACTTCTAGGAGACTAGCATCTTCTTAAGAAGCCTACGCCTAGTTTTAAGTTTAATATGTACCTACGATTTTTGTGGAAATAATCTCTGTACTCGGAGGTGGGCGTTTATAAAAATCGAGACCGTTTTTTAACTAATGCGGTAATTATCGTTTACTATTTTTTGTTTGTGCCATATTAATTTTGATTTGATTTGATGTTTGAGACAAATAATAGATTATGAATGCTTGAAAACTTTAGCATTCAATATCCTGTAAAGATTTCTGAGAGGTAGTCAGAGGTACACACAAAAAGGTATTACTTGTGCAACAACTTACGGCTGTCTACATTTTGCAGTAGCTCTACGCTGTGGTTGAAACCCTATCATCATACATTCATAAATAGGCATAAATTGCCCTGTGAATCACCTAAATGTCATTACACTGTAGTAAAGGCTCGGACCATAAACCAACGGTTACTTACCACGCGTTTATGTGTTAAATAAACATTTGCCCTAAATGTTTTGATATTCAAGATTTTGATATTCGACATTCAAGTCATAAGAACTCCATCATTCTTGTAATGAACTTTCCAAACAACTGGATCAAGTTGGCTTCATCTCAAACTTTCTGTATTCATACTTATCAACATTACTTCGAATATGACACGGAAGTCACTGGAAGTTTTGAGGAATTTAGATAATGAAATTTCATTATTATGAACCCAAACACACAAAAACATTTTATTGTTCACTGAGGAATTCTGTTTAATAGCTCCTGACTCTATCGTCAAATCAGCTCGCTGTCATGTTATTGCATTCACCGAAGAACTGGTTTACCTTTGAAAACAGTATCAAGTGCCGTGCACTTGATACTGTTTTCAAACTTCTTATTTAGTTTCTACGATAATACCGATTTGGTGTACGACCGGCTCAGACAAAAAATTTGGGACCCGCTCAATAGCGGTCCCCCAAAAATCCCCCGCAAAAATCTGCCGATTTTTGCGGGGGACGAGGTAGCACACGAACGCATTTACACACACTTATGCATAAAAACTGAAAATACACCCTCATTTTTACGCACACTCTTGCTAATTTCGTATATGACGTATGTAAGAATATAAGACGCACATGATTTGGAATCATGTACAGGAGAAATTACAAGGTAAGGCGCATCCTGTCTAAATGATCTAAAACGACCGGATATACCTACCCACGACCCTAAGATCGGAAAATCGTATAAAGTAGACCTTAGTGCTTTCTCGTATCAAAATCTAAGATAAACAATTAGGTACCTATTTACCACCATTCCACGTATTATACAGTTATACTAAAATTACCCACGTCCAGATAGGTACGCTGAGTCCAGTAAATCCGGAATTGGTTTAGGGATCACGATATTGCTTTTAGGTCCCTGATCTTTTCGTTTGTTTTTATCCGCACAATAGCAAAGATTAATTTTGGCTACAAAAATACATTATACATAGCTACATACATTATGTATGGGGGTCCGTGCCTGAAGCTGTCACTAATTTATGGGTTTTGAAAGTGTAGATAAGTAGTTGATTTGATACATTTTTTTATAAATATTACTAACAAGAGTAAAAAAAACCAACGTTTGCAATGGAGGGTTTCCAAAAATGAATATATTATTTTATCTTTTTAAGTTTTGTATACTTATCACCTTTTTAATGTCTCAAACGTCTTACTAACAATTTGAATTTCGAAAATCTATAAAAAAATTTTCATTACGATAGTGCGCTTTTTACATAACACATGGTGACTCTAGTCTCATTTATCCCATTCAAATTTAAATTCAGTTTACTTACAGGAAGTAGATTAAAGATTATTCATACAGATATTTTTAATGCAAAAACTCTAGAGAACGTATCAGTCGTGAATACTACCTATGTATTAAGTTTTATCAAAACATGGCGTATGGGTGCATGGTGCTTCAGGGTGCATCATAGAGTGCAACAAACATAACTGGACCGGTGAGAGAGGCGCTGTTATCACATTTGTTGTTGACTCTTTTGATTTGTTGTTAGTTCCTCTTTTGGCCACCGGTCCGGATAAGTTTGTGGCATTGAAATAAGACGTTTATCCAAAAGTCACTTTTCGAAGTATTAGTTCATCGAATCGATGCTTTTAGTGGAAGTGTGGAATTATTCAAGGCAGAGGCAACTTTTAACGATGGATCAAACACAAGGCCATACAAACTTGGTGATTGATGACATTTTTGTAAGCAAGAAAAGAGAACCTGAATGTACAGATTACCTACAGAAAGAAATACTTTTTTTATACAAACGTTTTTAGCACTTTTCACCCCTTGGGGGTGAATTTTGCAAAGTAACCTTCTTAGTTCATCTCTATGCACTAAGCAAGGCATGACCTGAAAATTTCAAGTCTCTACGATCAGCGGTTTAGATTTTACAATGTTTTCTGAAAATGGATATGAATTGGTAGATACATGTTTTTGATAATTTATCGCGTAGGTATTCATAGTTTACTTATAATTTTTTTTGAAAATTATGATGTGTAATCTTCTTAATGTCCGTGACAGTACCTATGAGAATTCAATTTGATTCCGTTCGACCTTCGGATCGAAAGTAGCTTAGAAGAAGTATCCCATTACTTTTTATCATTTATTTACCGAACCAAAACAATGCAAACCTATTTCATCTCAAACGATGTCCTAGCCACTATTACAGCGTCCCGTTGGGTGTAGGGATTAGTTGCCTCCTTACGCTGTATACATCATCTAGTAGATGTAAAGGCCTAAGGCTCAAGCCACATTGAATTGGCAAGCGACGCGTAAATTATTTTATTGCAAGCCATTATAAACCTTATGGACAATGGTACAAGATATAGAAACGCTTGTAGAATGAACCGCTCGGGCCAGCGCGGCCCGCTAGATGGCTTCGCCAGATCTCGTTAATTCTACAAGCGATTCTATATCTTGTTCTATTGGTCATAAGGATTATAATGGCTTGCTATAAAACTAATTGACGCTTCGCTTCCCAATTCAATGTGCATTGAGCCTAAGTATACCTACAGCTATGGACCTACTAGTAGAGAAAACACAGATGAAATAGATTGTAGTGACGAACAAGGCTAATAGGGTGGAAAACCATTAACTAAATCAAAAATCAATAACCGACGCCACAGGTTATGATGAGTGATGTACAGTCAGACAGAAAAGCTGTTAAATGTTTTGAACGAAGGTTATGAAGAAATTTATGAATGGAAACACTTTATTTGTACTACTTATAAAAGTGTAGGGGGTAGTTTCCCTATCATACTTTCGATTTAACAAGGCAGAATTACTAAACCAAAATAGCTATATATACAACAGACAAACAGCGCAGTTAGCTGAGTTCTTGAGTGGAGACCGCGACTCGGCAAACGTTGTGTAGGACGCCCTCCGGCCAGGTGGCGGTGAAGTGACGATCTGCGAAAGGCTGCTGCCAGAAGCTGGATGCGTCGAGCTGAGGACAGGGCGCAATGGCGCTCATTAGGGGAGGCCTACGTCCAGCAGTGGACTGCTATAGGCTGATGATGATGATGATGAAAACAGCTATTGCCAAACAAATCTGTTTATCCTTTGTCTACGAAAAAAATTGGTTGTCTGTAAAGTCGGTTTACTGACGATAGTTGAACGTGACAACGTTTGTGCTTCTTTGTCGCTCGTTCCGCGCTCTCGCTTGCACTTCAAGCCTTACATGGAACGCCTCAGGTAACGCCGAGGTAACGCCGCATTTATTCGTGCGTGCAGCCGGCTCTATCGAATTATAAGACGTAAGGCTAAATATGTGGGTGCCTGTATACTAAACCACTTGATTTGTAAGCCACTGCAGAACTTTTTCACTTTCAAACCGATATTGGCAACGACAATGATAAACTTTGAATAGGACCAAGCCGGAAACTATTTTAATATTTCACGTCCATGCCAACGCGATAGGTAGCGGTTCTGTGATGCCCGCTAAATTACAGTAATTCAAATAATCCTTTACACTACACCAAACAAATAAATCTCTCTAGGCCTTTACATTTAGATGATTTATACAGCGTCAGAAGGCAACCTATGCCTACACTCAACGGGACGCTGTAGTGCCTAGGACATTATTTGAGATGGAATAGGCTTGGCCAGCACCTAAACCATCCTCTCAGCATAATCGGCCTTGCTCACAGGAAAGACAAAATAATAAATAAATATGTAATAGAATTTGTCTTCAATCTGCAAGTTGGGATCCTTACATCCAAAGAAAACCCAATAATCCAATCAGCGATATCGTTATCCGCCCTGCCCGCACGATGTAGGTAGGTAATCCGAATAATTCGCCAATAAAGCCATTTACAGATTTTTAGGTTGAACTACGGTTCTGATGCAATTCTGAGATGAATAACGTTGAAATAAGTGCAGTTGGATGTACCTACCTCTTGACTTTCAACTCGGTTTTGAACCATATCTCATTTTGACTAGTTAGCTGTTGGTTTCACTAGTTTTTGATAAGTAGGTAGAGCGAAACGCTATGTATAGTATAAGTATGTATATTATGTAGATACACCCTTACTTGACCACCAATTCGCTGACTTTTCCGCTGCTGTTTTAAATCAGTCATTCACGGAAACATATTTTTCTACACTTATATATGTAGGTATATAATCTATATCTATACTTAATATTTTTATAAAGAGGAAAGATTTGTTTGTTTGAATTGAATAGGCTCCGAAACTATACTGGACCGATTTGAAAAATTCTTTCACCATTAGCATCCTACATTATCCCTGATGAACATAGGCTTTTTATCCCGGGAAAGTGATGCTTTCCTGACCTGGTAAAACCGCGACGGGCAGATAGTTTCATATAAAGCCAATGATGAAGGAAATGATGTCTATGAGCCAAATAAATAATAGATACTTACCTACTCTGTTTATAGTGTGATTAGTGAGTCTACCAATGACACACTTCTACGCCTTTAAGAAGTGTAAGTTTCCTTAGTAGACTTCCCTGAAAAAAAACCGGTTAGTTCCGCTATGCCTTCAGCTTTCTAGCTGTGAGGTAGGACCAAAGCTATGACGGCAGGCGCGGTCCGAGGGGGGTGGTCACGGGGGACATGACCCCCCAGAAATCGTACACGTCCAATAGTAAAATCCTATTTATTGTGCAATAAAGTCTATTATTAGTGTAGTGACTCCCCCCAAAATTTCAGGTTGCGACCGCGCCTGTATGACGGTTCAAAAATACGACAAATCACTTCCAGTATAAGACGGTAGTGCCTAGTGCCTCGCTTATTTTAGCTTGACTTGGCGAGGGCACTGCCGCTATACTTCGAGATAGGTATTTGGAATACAAGAACATTCTTTTTTAAGTCATTTTATTTGATTAGAAAATGATCTACCATGCGAAAATATTTGTCTCTATTTCACAAAAGCGTCACGCGCGCCTCCATTTTGGGACAATGGCGAAAGTTATTTGGAATATCAAGCAGTTCACTCGAGGTCGGCTAAAAATAAATCGGGGATCTGTTTGTCATACGATAACTAATATTTTAGACAGGTATTACCGAAGGTGAACGCTTGGCAGAATATGTTGCAGAAAGGGACTGTACACATGTATTTGATTGTTGTTTAGGTGCAGGTGCTAGTAAGCGCCAGGCGAGTTGCGCACCATCCGTAAAAGAGTTTAAACAGGCTCTGTTGAAGAAAGCTATTTTGGTCATTTGTTACTATAGGATATTGTTAATCTTTACATAATTACTTGTGAATTTAGTAGTTGATCCCGCGAACTTCGTTTCGCCTCAGAAGTAAATTTCGTTACCGACCTACTTATATATTTTTCCTTAATTTTTCGGCTGAGACCAATCCAACAAATCAACATAAAAATCGGTTCAGCTGTTCTTGATTTATAAATTGTGTAGAGTACCTATAGTGCTTTTCAATAGAAAAGCACTATATGTACTTTACACAATTCCTATTGAAAAGCACTATGGATGATTTTATTATCCATCATCTTAAATCGAAGGAACATTCGTGTAGGTAGGTAAACTTAACCGCATGCCTGTGAGAAGGCCTTTATCATTTTCCGCCGCGCTGCAATTTCGAGGCTTATTATTCGACATTGGAAAAGCCAGGGAAATACCTTTTCGTTTACAGAATATCTTTTTACACGAAGTTATCCTATCTTACCAATAAAGTAAGTACTACAAACCGCCTTACTAAAGGGGTTTACCAATTGGTGACGCTGACTGTACCTACCTAACTGTAAGTTCGTATGGAACTCTGGCGTCGGAGTTTTTACTGCTGATAGTATAAATGAACAAAGAAAACTTAAGACTTAAAAATATTAAGATCACAAGGTATTCTTACGGAAATTTTTAATCTTTTTCCGTTGTACCAGTCAGCATTGAAAGTCGATTTACAGGCGCTTTTTAAAATCTCTAAGCTAAAACTAAGAAAAATAAACAATAAACTTTTCTAGGGAAATTATTACGAACCAAGACTCCCTATATTAGTTAGTCAACATTTGGGTCAAGATTTATTTATATTACGGATTTCGGAAATATTCAGTTTAGTGAAACATCAAATGCTAATCGACTTTCATTGCTGACTGTACCTTCCAACATTCTACCGTTGATTTTTTGGTTAATAAACGAAGGATGATTGAATAAAATCTAATAAAATTACATTGGGACAGTGAAAAAAACTTTTCCTAAGTTATAAAAGTTCTGATATAATTAGCAATGGCGCTCAGTATTAAAAAGTTAAAGCTTTAATTGAATAAGTAGGTAATTATGGAGGAGTGGTATACTATAGGTACTATAGGACTATAGAGAAGTAGTGGTAGAGATAGCTTTTTAGCGATAAGACCGACGATTGTATATCATAGTTAAGATTTTTTGTCTAGTTTTATATTTTTGTTTAACTTTTTAGGTATGTGGTGTGCAATAAAGTATTTTCTATCTTTTTTATCTACTCTAGAATTAACACAGATTTTTATCCCAGCCAAGAGAAATATTTCTAAAGGACCGCGGGTAACTCCGCGGGGCGCAGCTAGTAGGTTAAATTAGGTAAAAGCCTTAGATGATCAAACGCGGCCGCTCCGCTAGAAAAGATAGAATGTTTTCAAGTAGTAAGGTTTTTTTATCGTACTTTCCTTCTTGCTCATAAGTTCATAGCAATAAGTTAAAGAGAGTCAAGTATATTACTATCAAGGCAGTTTTGTCCTTTCCGTACACACTAATTTGTTCCATAGAGAATTATAGATTTTAATAGAGATGTGAACATAAGTGTCATCGAAAATATTGTTTGTCGATAAAATTTTCTAAAATTACTGGTTCGGAAGAACTAGTGACACGACAAGAAGAAGTAAGTTAAAAGTTGATTATAGCTATTACCCAGATACCTATTATTTAAAATACAGGGTGGTCCACTCAGTGACGTCAATAGGAAAAATAATAAGTTTCTCACATCCATCCAATCCAGGGCTATCCAGAAATACCCCATGTACCTATGTTCTACGATTTTTTTTAGTTTTCGAGTTATACGCATTTAAAGCTTTATAATGAGAATGTCCGATTGGAACGAATTAGTTATCAAAAAAAAGGGAGAATTTTCAAATTTATTTTCTTGTTACTACGTAACCAGAAACCCTGTACGGAAAGGCCAAAACTGCCTTGGTAGTAATATACTTGACTCTCTTTAACTTAATGTAATGTAATAAGAGTAATAAGCAAAGAACGATAAAAATCACTTGCTACGTCATCAAATTTTTAACTTCCACCCTTGGTAAAAGCTTTCTATTCTCGATATTTCTTGACATTTTCAATAAATGCCACGTCAAAGTTACGAGACGTTATTGATATTTCATACGAGTGTAAAACTGGAAATGACTGGAATAAAGATAAATAAATCAAGAATGTTCGGCTTGTGCTATGTTTTGGCCTACGGCTTTGTTTGTTTTACACACAAGTTTGTTCGTTTATGGCAGAATTCCATAAGGTCTTTTTTATTCCATATTCTTCATTGTTGTAGTAATTTTATCAAAAGAGTCACTTTTCACAAGTTCCTCTAACTTTTTTCGTGTTTGTACGTTATCCAAGAGCGTTATAACTTCTGCAGTGAAACGGTTCTTTTACAACTTAAAGGTATTTTATTGTTAGTGTACGCTTGCAAGCCATCCGAAATGTTTACAACTAGGTATTTAAGTATTAGCTTTTAAGTTCATAAGTGAAATGTAAGTTTCTTTTTATGAGAATAAACTTTCTTTAACCGTAAAGGTGCTTTCGCGTCTATAAACTTAAATAGACCTGCCTATAAACTATCTTCTAGTTAGTAGATTTTCTTCTCCATCCCACTTTCCTACCTAAGAAGGTAGGAAAGTGGGAAGTCTTTTCCTTTTGACTGTACCTAGTTGTTTAAGAAAACAACTACAGTCAAAAGGAAAAGACTAAAGAGGAATGATAAATTGAACTTGAAATGAAACTATGACTTGAAACCAATCGCGGAAAAATATCGCACTCAATAGTGAATTAAATTTTACGATCCGCCATATTGGATTGATTGACAGCCGCACCTTAAACGGCGGGAAAATGATTGTCACATTGTGTGGCTAAAATTAGATGTCATTGATGATGACTGAGGACCGGTAATACGACCGTGGTTGAGCGATATTTTAGGGCTTTATTTATGTACCTTTCCTTTTTCTGCTTCTGTATGTAGGTACTTTATATAAACTTACAAAAAATAAAAATACAGACGAGAAAGCAATCTTAGTAAACGGCATTTTTTTGCTAAGATATAGAGTTAGTAAATAGGGCTTATAGGCAGAGTTACCTATTTGTGACATATTGTTTTATATAATTATGGTACCTTCACTCTCAACAGCACTTACAGCTGAACAATACAATAGGTCAACCAGGGGACTCTACTAATAGAGATCTCAAAACTTTTTGAGAGGTGGCTACTGGCACCCTTTCACCTTAAGAACTTGTAGTCTTCTAGTTAGAGTGACGTCTCGGACGCTTTGTGCGCATATTGGCTCTGTACAATTTTATGTTCGGAAAAATAGTTAAAGTTGTTTTGACTCTTTCAAATTCACTACCTTAACAAGTTTAGTGCCTAGTGCTTTACCTAAAATGAATTCATCGAAATCGTGACAGTGATTATTGTGTTTTTGGGATTAACAATCCTACAATCTTTATCTGTGTTGGATGTTTATATTGAAAAAGTGCAAACGTACCCTCCAATTAAGTCACAATTTTCAAACTACCTACGTACTCTCAAAATTTGCAATTGCGCCATCTATTGTTAAACTGCAGAACCCTTACTTAGGTTACGCCAGTCTGCGCAGGATCTTTGCTTTGGTCTTTTATCATGGCCAAGTGCATCGCTTGTCGCAAAGCCGTAACAAAGCCGGTAGATGTCGCCAAATGCACGAAATGTGTAGACGTCTATCATCGAGCTTGTGTGGGACTCAGAGAATCTGCTCGAATTACATCTTGGTGTTGCCCGCTGTGTAAAGCAAAGAAACCAAGAGGAGATAATGCGGATACCCCGGTAAAGGCTTTGAACAGCGAGAGCTCTGAGGATGAGGACTCTCAGCCTACTTCACCAACTCGTTCTAAAGTACACGAGGCGCCAGTGGCGCCCCCTGTCGGTGGCGGTGATGAGAGCTTGTTATTAAAACAGTTTGGAGAGGTGCGTGAGGAGCTGCGTGCTTTGCGACTGGAGGTCCAGAGCTATAAAACTGAGCTAGTTGAGTTAAAAAGCTTGGTTATGACAAATAACACTAGGCTTGACGCTTTGGACGCCCGTATGGACCTGTTTGAGGGCAAGTACAAAGATATCCAGTCAAACACTGTAAAGAAGCTTGAACACACTATAGTACAACTCCAGAATGAGTTGAATGACCGCGATCAGCTGTCATTGGCAAATGATGTTGAAATCTCTAACCTGCCAGAGGAAGATGGAGAGAACCCTGCTCATCTGGCTCTGATCATTGGTGCAAAGCTTGGTGTTAAATTGGAAGAACGTGACCTTGTATATGCTGAACGCGTGGGACGCAAGCGAGAAAGCAGCACTTTACCACAGGGTGATAGCGAAAGGGCGGCTTCGTCAGCGACGCGGCCGCGCACACTCGTTATCAGGTTCGTGCGTTGCGCGCTGCGCGCCGACATGCTTCGGGCAGCGCGGGTGCGACGGGGCGTCACCTCGGCGGACGTGAACATTGCTGGGACTCCTCGACGTTTTTATGTTAATGAGAGACTCTCGAAACATTATAGGCAGGTGTTCTACAGAGCCCGACAGCTATGCCGCGAACACAACTGGAGCTATGTCTGGACCAGAGCAGGTATTACCTTTGTTCGACAAGCACAAGGTAAATCGGCATATCGCGCAACTAATGTTGATAATTTGCATAATATTTTTGGCATTGACTAAGTTGGTGTTCAATTTGCCCCTGCCTATAATTTTATCAAATAGCTGGTTTTACTATAATTTTATGAAACTTAAGAGTCTAGTTTTATTATGTACTTTGTTAGACTACTTTTTCGGAGATATTTCTTTTACTGTTTCTTGTATTTTTGTTTCCACGTTGGTTCGTGCGTTGTTTAGTCACGTTGGCAGGAATGATAAAGGTATATACTATTACATTTTTAACATGGGTCTACGGGGTGAATCGCTTGTGGCTGCCACGGTTTACTATAATATGTCATTAAGTATAGATTATTTGCCCTTTAGTTATAATATTATTATTATGGTTTGGATTATGTTAATTAGTTTTATAGCATATAAAAATGATTTGTAAAAACAGGTTTTTAAAAGTTGGTTTATTTAATGCTGGTTCTCTAAATACAAATCGAGATGAGTTCATATCAGTGGTGGAGAGATATTCGCCTGATATATTAGCCATAAATGAGACATGGATAAAAAATGGAGAGGCGGATAGAGCGCCTATAGTCCCTGGATATCGTCTTCGTCATATGCCTCGTCTCGTTCCGCGCTCTACATCTGCTAGATCTAGAGGAGGAGGTGTCGGCTTCTATGTTCGTAACGGCTTGAAAGTACGTACTCGCACGCATCCTCATAACCCCGGAGTGGAACAAATGTACATTACACTTACAGTCAATGGGTTTAAAATTGTTGTAGGGACTGCTTATAGTCCACCGTGGCAGAGCTCTGATGTTTTTCTTGACTCTATCTCTGATTCCATAACATCTTTTGCAAATTACGACTACTTGGTGTTGTTAGGTGATTTTAATGTCAATATGTTGGTTAAAGATGGTGACTCTAAGAAACTTAATGACTTTCTTAGTTCTACAAATTTGATTCAATACGTTACTGAGCCTACACACTTTAAAAACGATTCAGCAAAATTAATTGATGTGGTCTGTACTGATGCCCCTGTGCGGGAAATTTTAGTTAAATATATCCCAGACCTAGGTGCCCACGCATTTATCTTAGCTGAACTCAATTTTAAGAAGAGCAAGCCTATAAAAACTACGATACTCTATAGACCACTTAAAGATATTTTATTTGAACATTTTAACAGAGACCTTGAGAGTATAGATTGGAACTACATTAAAACACTTGATAATGTCGACGACATGGTGACATTCTTCAACTGTACTATTTTAGGATTGTTCGACTTGCATGCTCCTGAAAAAAAAGTTGTTTTAAAAGAACACTCTTATCCTTGGATAACAGATACTCTAAAGGATATGATGCAACTTAGAGATAATGCCCACTCACGATATCGTTCTACGAAAATTGAATCCCATAGGCAGTACTACAAAGACCTCAAAAACGCAGTGCTAAATGCTCTCCAATCCGACCGTCGTGCTTATTTTGACAAATTTATCAATGCTAATATAAAAAATCCTAAACAATTATGGAAAAATCTAAAAAAAAATGTTTTCCGGACTGATAAAAGCCCTGTACTTCCTTCACACCTCCGCGACCCTGAGGCGATTAACGATGATTTCCTTGATGTTCCAGGCTTCAGCTGTATCAACATTTCTCAACTGTCATTCTACGAACATAATCGTTTCTGTGACGGCTCATTAAATTTGAATACAACCACAACTGATAAGATCCTTAAAGCTCTACATAAATTAAAATCTGGTGCTAAGGGAATTGATGACGTAAATCTGGACATGATCTTGTTAACACTCCCCCATTCTCTTGAGGCAATTACCACTATCATTAACACATCTATATCCACGTCTACCTTTCCTGATCTCTGGAAAATTTCTATTGTTAAACCTATCCCTAAAATATCGAATCCTTTAACTTTTAAAGACCTGCGTCCTATAAGCATTTTATCATGCCTATCAAAGATTTTGGAAAGAGTAGTTTATGACCAATTATCACAATACATAGAGCTAAACAACATACTGCCTATGGTGCAGTCAGGTTTCAGACGAAATCACAGCACCGCTTCTGCATTAATTGATGTCACAGACAATATTCTTGCAGCGCAAGATCAGGGTATGGGAACAGTGCTAGTTCTACTGGATTACTCACGTGCATTTGACTGTATTAACCATACTCTACTTCTTTCTAAGTTAAGGTACTACGGTTGCAGCGATGACTTGATAAAATGGTTCAACAGCTATCTCTGGAATCGGAATCAGTTGGTAGAGATAACGAACTATGATGGTGGTAAAGCCTTATCTTCGCTCAAACCTGTCTCTAGAGGTGTTCCACAGGGTTCTATCCTTGGCCCTCTGTTATTTGTGCTCTACTGCTCGGATATTATAGAAAATATCAAGCACTGCCAGTATCACATATATGCGGATGATATACAACTCTACTTGTCTTTTTCTCCCAGTGAAACTCCACAGGCCATTGATAAAATTAACTCAGACCTGAGACGTATTGCTCATTGGTCAACTACAAACCATTTGGTATTGAACCCAAGCAAATCAAAGTATATGATACTAGGCTCCAAACAGCAAATAAACCTTATGACGGAAGCAGCTCCAAGTGTAAATATCTTAGGCGAACCTGTGCCCTGTGTCAGTGAAACTCGAAATTTAGGTGTTGTCATGGATGGTGAGCTGCGTTTTGAAAAACACATAACTAATTGCGCAAGGAACTGTTTCTATCGTTTAAAAGCTCTTTATCGCATCCAAAACTGCCTAAATGTGAACCTTCGCGTAAGTCTCTGTGATTCACTAATTCTGTCCAAATTAAATTATGCGGACACTGTGTACGGGCCTAGACTACTAGCTAGAACAAATAAACTAGTACAACGTGTACATAATGCTTGTGCTAGGTTTTGCTTTCGCATTCCCCCTAGATCACATGTTACGCCCTTTATCAATGATGCCAAACTATTAAAAATGAATTATAGACGATTCCTACACTTTTCTGTTCTTTTGTTTGGAATAATTAAGAGTGGGAAGCCACAGTATCTTTTTAAAAAATTAAGATGGCTATCCAATGAGTCAGGTCGTAACAGGAGAGCCAACGCCGCTATTGTGCTGGCAACACCAGCACATTGCTCTGCAGCGTTTAGAGGAAGCTTTCGCTTTGCCGCTTCTAAGTGTTGGAATATTATTCCTCCACCGTTAAGGCTTTTAAATAATGTGCACCTTTTTCGTTCAAAACTAAAAAAATGCTTATTCTCATGGCAGATTTCCCAGCACTTAGAAGCATGGCATGGTTGAAGGAAATACCGATGGCTCTCTGTTTCTGTTTTTGTTATTGCTCTGGAGTACCTACCTCTTGATAATTAGGTAAATTATATCTAAGTACTTAATTGTAATTGTTCTATTATGTTATTAGTTGATAATTCGATTTGTTTAGGTAGTTCTGTTTAGTTGCATAATCCATTAAATAAGTAAACATTGTGTACCTACTGTAACTGTAACTTTAAATAAATGTGTGCAAGACTGCCGGGAACTCACCCTGGCTGTAGCGGAAGACCAGCGCTGCTGCATGGCGACATGCTGCAGCATTATGCTGAGCTTACGGCCAATTTCGCCACCTTATTAATTGATATTATTGCTTTTTCTTTTAAATATTTAGTTTTACTGTTTTGTTGTACTATTTTTGGTTATTTCTTTTTCGCAACTTTATATAAATTTTACCCTAAATTGTTATTGTATTAAGTATTGTGTATTTTTCTGGTGGCAAATAAATAATATTTCTTTCTTTCTTTCTTTCTTTCTCTTCGGTTTAAAGAATTTATTTCTCATAAGAACAGTACATAGTTCACTTACATGAGATTCTTATGTTACTAGTTACTATTAAATTTATGCTAATACGTAACAAAGCATGCAAACTTAACTAGGTATATATACTACAATTTTAACTTATTGTATTAGGTAGAATCGCCAACAAACTATCAAGCCATCAATCCGACTGGGCAGGTAGATTGTAAACAAAATAAACAATATAAACGACACAATAGAACTACCCTCACTGGCTGTTATTGAGCAGACAATGTTGTGTTGTTATAGTCCAGGAGTCAAGTGTATTTATTATATTTTGGATTTACCTATACTAATGTGATATTTTAGTATTTTATGTGATAATTAAGTAAGGAATTGCTTTAAAGGCGATATATATATATATATATTTTTTTTTTTACTTATCTATAAGTAATGTTTTATTATATATATTTTTTTTTTTTTTTTTATTAGTGTTATAAGGTTATTATTATTAAGTAAGTATTTCTTTAGTTTTGTTTTGTTGTTTATTGTTTTAGTTTTGCAACATTATTGATTGTATAAATGAACCCCTTGAAATAGTAAATTTTGTCTCCCTTATCTTTCATCCCGTGGATCGCGTACGTATATTTTATTTTATGAATTATATTTTATTTATATTTAGCGACTGTTAGAGTTGTAGGTATGTTTGATATTATAGTTTTATTCAGGGTCTTTTTTATCAATATGCACGTAGATATTATTATTATGCTTGAGCTATGTATTAATAAACTCCATAGACAGTATGAAAACTCAATTAAAATTCAAAAAGCTTGTCACTATGAAAATATGATCAGCCATAGCACCAATTCAAACAAAGCCCTATGGCGTGTGGTGAATGCGGAGAGAGGAGCACTCACTCATACTTCGGTCAGTTTTACAGACGTAGTTAAGGACTCTGCAGGCATGATGTTCACGTCTAGGAGGGCGGCTGCCGATGCGATGAACGCCCGCTTCGTGGGCGCGGCGGCGGCGTGTGGCGCGCCGAGCGCAAATTTAACGCGCGTGCAGACGGCGCTTGTTAAAGCTCGACCTTTAGCCGACCGCTCACTGCGGCTAACAAGGTTCACGCCCAAGGAGGTATTCCGCATTATAACCTCTAGAATTCCCAAGAAACCCACTAAAGATATATACGACATCTCGATGGAACTGCTCACTTCCGCCGCTGAACCACTGGCTTGGTGTATGGCTACCTTGTTTAACCGCTGCATCGAGGTTGGATCTTATCCAAAAATCCTAAAAGTGAGTAAGATTTCACCGATTTTTAAGGGTAAAGGGAAGAGAGAGAACATCGATGGATACAGACCAGTTTCCATAATCCCTGCCGTCGCGAAGGTCCTAGAGAACGGGCTTAGTACTCGACTCACCGAGTACCTAGCGGCGACAGGAGCGCTGTCAGAACGCCAATACGCATACCGTGCGGGATGCTCGACCACCTCGCTAACTCGCGAGGTCATCCGGCGGGTGCTGGAAGCATGCGAGGGCAAACGGCAAGTCGCAGTCCTGTGCTGTGACCTATCGAAAGCCTTCGATGTTGCAGACCACAGCGTTCTCGCGTCCAAGCTCCAGCACTACGGTATCGGCGGTCAGGCACACTCTCTCTTCACAAATCTCTTGCGCGACCGAGCTCAGATGGTGGTCGCAGATGGTGGTGAGACAAAGTCTGACTCCTTGAAAACTGCAATGGGTGTGGCTCAGGGATCGTCAGTGTCCAACATCCTCTTCTCGCTGCTGCTGAACGACCTGCCCGAGAACGTGACCGCAGGAGAAACCTTCATGTACGCAGATGACGTAGCCGTAGTCGTCAACGCACCTTCACTGAAGAGGCTGGAGCGGCGGTTGAACACAGCTGCCCGACAGGTAGCGAAGTGGTTTACGTGGAACGGACTCGTCTTAAACCTTAAGAAAACCCATTTTATGCATTTCTGCATCTCGGGGAGGCATGTTAGGAGCTTATCTTTAACGATTGGCACAACACACATTGAGCAAGTCCCGTCCACCCTATTCCTGGGTTTCCATATAGATCGTACCTTAACCTGGGGCACGCACATAGAAAAACTGTGTGCCAAGCTGGGAAGCGCATGCTTTGCCCTCCGCCGGCTGTCTCGCGTGGTTGCCGCCGACGTGGTCCGCACCTGTTACTTTGCGACAGTACATTCGCTCCTCCAGTACGGCGCAGAGCTGTGGGGACGCGCTGCCGACCGGGAGCGTGTCTTTCGCATGCAAAAGCGCGCTGTGAGGGCGATCGTGAAGACAGCACAGGATACGTCGGCGCGACCGAATTTTATTTCGCTTCAGATCCTTACACTTCCTTCAATCATAGTACTCCAAATTGCAATGTATGTAAGGCAAAACCTGGCTAAATTTAAGAAGCGTGGAGATGAGCACAGGTACAACACGCGTGGTGCTGCCAAGCTCTCCGCGATAGCCCACAGACTTACTAAATCTGAGAGACTGACACATGTGCTGGGGCCCAATGTGTACAATAACCTGCCAGATCACATAATTTCTGCATTAAGCTTGACCTCTTTTAAAACAAAACTTAAATCTTGGCTAATCGAGAAGGCGTTCTACAGTGTGGAGGAGTTTCTTAATTGAATGTAATTATCAATATAATTAATTTATTAGATTTTAAATCAAATTAACTTAGTTAATTTAATTATAATAATTTATATGTATACTGCTTTATCCCTGACTTGTAATGTTTTTATTACCAATAAATTGATTATCTGATTATCTGATTATTATCTGTAAATATCTGTGATTCGTTGAGCAATTTTGTTTGTCTAAGTATTTTTGCGGTATTTTAGTAGGTTATGTTGTAATAATTGTCGAATTATAAGAACCTCGAGGAGTCTTGAGATTAGATGGCTTATTATTTTGTGACAGGGTGTTATTTTTGACAATAGCAGGGATCCCTTTATGATATTTTATCTTGAGATCGGTTTCTCCATTGTCCTCGCGACGTTTTAGTTCGGCAATAAGATTCTTCATATAGTTTCTTTGACCTTTTGTATGGTCAGAGTATATCTTGATAGACTCTGGTAGTTTCGAACTATTTTTCAGGAGCTGTTTCGGTATGTCTGGAGACTGAAAGATTACCTTGATGGGTCGGGATTTCGTTGCGTTATACTTCCCCAGCCTTATTGTTTTGACAGGTTTGGGACAGTCATTACAAGCAGTTATGATAGTTTTGTAAACCTCTTCAAGGTCATGATTGTTTCTCATTGTAATATTTTTGTCATTTACTTCATCAATACCTATCATAACAATGTTTTTTTCTCGTTCCATCCTTTCTTGTATTTCCTGGATCATATCGTGTTGTACTGTGATAATCGGTGGCTGTGTGTAGTTTTCTTTTTGTTTATCCCTGAGGCTTAGAATATCTTTTTCGATTTCTGCTACTTTTTCAACAGTCACTTTATTTTCTGATTTAATTTCTTCTATGGCTTTATCTAGTTTAGTGTATTCCACTGTGAGTTTTTCAGTTGTAGATTTGATGGCCCTTACTTCTTCTTTAATTTCTTGAATATCTTTATGTATTTCGGTAATGTTGGAATTTTGAGCTTGCATAGTTTCCCTCAAGAAGGTCATGATTTCCGAGCGGAAATCTGCTAAGTCCTTTTTTATTTCATGTTCAGAGCTTCTTTTTCTTTTCCGCTGGTACTTACTAACTTTTTGCTCTTCCTCGTCATAATTTGACAGGTTGGATGTTGACCCACCTCCACTAGCGCTCGCATCTATCAGATAAGCACCGGGTGGCGGCGTTCGTTGTATATTCATCTTGAGCTGAGAACAACGCAGACTGTCTCTCGCACTATCAACCGATGTTCGATGGCTTTTGTTTCTTGATTCACAAATTTTTATTTTTTATATTTGCCGGTCTTGCTATTACTTTCTATTTATTTCTTGTACTCAGTTCACACTTAGTTCGACTCACTTGTTATTTTTTATTTTCGGTTACCAACTATTTTGTTATTACATTTTGTTTAAACACGTCTGCACGCTCCGAGCGCTGAGCGTTTTCTTGGCAATCTTTAAGATAATGCCATTCAATTTTTACCGAATGTAGCCATAGTTCAGTCATCGTGCGGTCCGAGGGGGGTGGTCACAGGGGACATGACCCCCCCCCCCCCAAAATCGTACACGTCCAATAGTAAAATCTTGTTTTTTGTGCAATAAAGTCTAATTTAAGTGTAGTGACCCCCCCCCCCCCCCCAATTTCAGGCTGCGACCGCGCCTGTCGTGAGTCGTCACCCGCCATTTTTCGAAATGCGACCGAGATTCTCCTGTGCGGGTTGATTATTGGTTGAATCATCGTGTAAAGGTGCATTTACACGGTGCGATGCTAAATCGTATCGCACCGTGTAAATGCACCAGTAGTTCGTATTTCAGACGCTTAACGAAGATTGCCGAAGCGCACGTAGGTATGTTTCTTACAGATTTGCGTCAATGCCGCCACATTAGGAAAGATGGACGCGTGGTTTGTTTGTATATTGTTATATTTATTATCGGCACGTGTCGTCTTAGTATAGGTAAGTAAATAATGTAATTTACCTATAAGCTATATCCCGGGTTCAAACCATTGAGTTATAATGTACTAACGTGATGTACCTACGTCAATGGTTCAAACTACCTAAGTTTATCCAAATTCGTTCAGTCATTTCAGCGTAAAAGAGCAATAAACTTCCAAAATAAAATACGATTAATTGTAAGTAAATAAAATTCTAATAAACAAAAATAAAGAGCAAAGTCAGCTTCTAAAATAAGTACTCGTATCTCAACACAGTTTCAAAAATAAGGTTTCAGACCGAAAAGTTTAGGAAATAAAACCCTGCTCAACGCCAAAGCACCTCGAGGTCACCGCTTTATACCACAAAAAGGTCAGCAAATCTTTATTAAATCTACCGAGGGTTGACCTTGCGATCAAAGAAAGTACCTATACGCTCAATTTCTAAGAAAGCCGATTATTTTTATGGAGCAACAAGTTTTTAGTAGATATCAACTCTGCGTACGATATCTACTAAAAACTTGTTGCTCCACCATACTTCTTCTTTGGTCGGTACTTCATTTCTGAAGATCGTGATCACCATGCGTCGTTCTGCAAGTATAGACGGCCTGTCTCCAGCGGCTCCGACTTGTCGCCATCTGTACCACACTGTAGAACGTCTCTCGGTCTCTAAGTTGGTCAGTCCATCTGGTCGGTGATCTCCCACGGGATCGTTTTCCCTCCACATGGCCAGCGATGACCAAGTTTTCTAGGTTGTCGGCTCCACGCCTCACAGTGTGGCCGAAATATGATAGTATGCTGCGATGACATATTGTAGATAGCCGCTCTTTGATGTTGAGTTTTGTGAGGATTGACGCACGAGTGCGTTGGGCCGTCCAAGGTATTCGCATCATTCGCCTCCAGCACCTCATACACTATACTTAGCTGATGGCTATTACATCGATTTTCAATTCAACAAAATTGTTGATTGATTGCTCCATTGGTGATTGTACCCGATGTCACATACAAAAAACCAAATGCCGATCTATTGCAGTAATTTATTGTTTAGTTCACGTGTCATTTATTGTTTTTTTTTACCGACTTCAAAAAAGGAGTTTCTCAATTCATCAACACCTTTTATTTTATTTGCATGTTTCCCGATTACTTACTTTAAGACGCCTGGACCAATTTGGAAATTTTCCTCAACCTCGCTTGTAATTTTCAACCCTGCGTCGAACATTGAAGACTTTTCTTTTTAGTTTTTAAGAGGTTTAATAGTTGTTGTAAGCCTTATTGGCTGTAGTGCAGTAGAGCCTACCAAAGTATTTTTATGTCTACCAATTTGTAGATACTTTCATTATGCTGCCTATAAAATTAGGTACAAACAGACACTCTATTTTATTTATTTGTATTAAATAAGATACCGATTGCCTGTTTTCTATACAAACGTGGTACAAGTGTTTGTTTGTAACTCAGTATCACTTCGTAACATAGTGAACTCTAATATATTTATAGGTAGGTATACCTAGTTTCATGGGCGGATCCAGGATTTTTTTCTGGGGGGGGCACAAGAAACAAAAACTGACTAAAATTTCACAATTTATTAATTTTTCGTAGTTAGTAGGTACACAAAAATATCGTCGGGGGGGGCACGTGCCCCCGTGCCCCCCCCCCCCCCCCTGGATCCGCCTATGCCTAGTTTTATGGCGTCCTCCTAAAGCAGTAAAAATAATAATAGTTTGATTCTGTTGTTCACTGACTAAAGTTAACTAAACTAAAATGCTCCGTTCTTATTCGTTTACTATAAAGTCTAAAATGGAATGACAGTGGCAGTCTTAATTTTTTTTTAATTTTACGTTTTTGCAATCAAAAAGTATTTATGTAGTATATCAGTCATCTTAGTGCCCATAACACAAGCTCTGCTTACTTTGGGGCTAGATGATTACTGTGTGAAAAGTCCAGCATTATTTATTTTTATTTATTTTACTTAAATTCCTAAAGTAAAGTTTCCACTAGCAATTTTTGCGAAAGTTGACTTGCGCAAGCTACTTCCAACGTGTAAATGCTCACGCAAGTGGACTTCTGCAAGTTTTAGTGACTTGCCTTGCCTTGCTTTTTTCAACCAAAAAAATAAACAAATTGAAATTGGTTTATCTGTCAAGAAGGCTCTTTGTCCCGTAATCATGAGCAGGTTTCATTCGCCCTTGTTATCATATTTTAGTTTTCTCCTGAAGCATATTACGCAAACAAACACACAATTATTTTATACGTATATTCATTTATTCATGATATTTTAATATAAGCGAACGGTTATCTGGCCCTAAGTTAATTAATTATGCTCGGAAGGGCCTACTAAATCATTTTCTTGTTGCTATCTTTAGTTTAGGTAGTACCTTTAAGAGGGTGCTGGGCGCTCGATTATTCGAGCGAGAATTACTGAATAGATTTGTATGAGAAGCACAGAGATAGAATGTTGTCTGGAATAGCACATAGGCCTTTCATCACAATGCGTAGCTTGTAGGAAATATTGCAAAAAGTTTTTCGTAAACATTTTCTATCGACACATTTTCGAAAATTCAAATTGTTTGACGAACAAAACTCATTGATTGGTTCGAAGATTTTGTTGTTTTTTTTTGCAGTGCGTATGAAAAATGTAGGCTAAAAACGCTTTGTACGAACTTTCGGAATGTCGACCATGTTTATGTGGTGTCGTTCCGGGAACCTGTTGGCCCGATAAAAGAACGGGGATGGCGGAACTAAATTAAGTTTGATTTTCCCAAAAGGCGATGACTTTTACTAAAGCTCGAAATTCTAAGATAATTTTGCTCCTATGCCCTCTTAATTAGGTCTTGTTTGTCGTTATTTATTTCTAACAGTGTTCCCGAAAATAATTACAATAGTAACTTGAGCTCTATTGTCCTGATAATAGTGACTGATACAGTATAAAATATCTTCTGTCAGGAACTAAGTATGGTAACTGATAAAAAACCCAATTTTACAGTAGGTTCATCTTTGTCGTTTCATTAGCACTTTCATCAGTGTCTTCTAAAGAAATGGACCGATTTGGATGCGGTTTTTATTAAAGCTGTCGTCGAGATTGATTCATAAATTAGGGAGCTTCAAATTATGAAAATCTGTATGCCATTACTTATGGGCTTGTAACCTGTCACGTATGTAATACTAACTTCTGCAAGATGTGGGCATGTGTATTTAGATATGCCTCTGACT
This sequence comes from Epirrhoe alternata, assembly GCA_963565295.1. Lineage (NCBI taxonomy): Eukaryota > Metazoa > Arthropoda > Insecta > Lepidoptera > Geometridae > Epirrhoe > Epirrhoe alternata. The sequence goes on along the minus strand of OY751397.1, from coordinate 3,887,794 downwards.
ACCCCCATCTTAAAAGGATCTGGAATACATAAAAGATCCGAGAGAATGTCTACCGCACCTTGGGGATACAGTCGTGGCCCTGTTTTTTTTTGCTATTTTGTTTTGTCTGCCTTTCGGGACTGAGACAAATCCAACAAAATCAATTATCAAAATCGGTCCAACCATTCTTATAATACTTACTTACCTATAAGTTAGTCAGAGTTGCCGACTTTGTGCCCTACTAGCTGTGCCCGCGACTTCGTTCCCCTCTGCAATGTTTACCTATCCGGTCAAATCTTGCAACTGAAACGCACTTTCCGGTGTTCAATTGAACAAAGTTTGTCTTGCTTCAGGTCTGTATCGTACGCATCGGACGCATCGCATTTTTATTCTTTATATAGAAAGTCACACAAGTGCATTACTAATGCTCTTGTGTGACTTATAAGACAATGCAATAATAATGGTGACAGTGAGACCTCCTTTGTTGCAGCCACCATGTACGGTCTACTGCTAGAGAACATGGCGGAGTTCATCCGGCAGACGTACGGAGAAGAACGATGGGAGGACATCAGAAGACAAGCGGGAGTAGAGCAGCCCTCCTTCTCCGTACACCAGGTCTACCCCGAGAACCTCATCCAACGACTCGCTAAGAAGGCACAAGAGGTAATTTAATTAACCAATGGGCAATGCCTGTCGAAGGTTGCGGGTTCGATTCCCGCCGCTGTAATGTAGGATTGCAAATTATTATTAGCTTGTAGCTATTATCAAATTCTTGAAAATACATTTTATTTTTTATAAAAACACTACTACATACTTAGACCATACCTACTACATAATTTATTTTTTTTTGGCACAGAGAATCAGCATTGCAATTCAGCGTGGCAATGCCGCCAGTATTTTGGGCACGCTTCCGACTGGCAGTGCCCTGGATCAGTTAAGTTATCTAGAGATCGTTTTTACGACGATCCTTAGATAGCTATAAATAATGCAAATAAATAAATAATTTAATTTAATTAAATATTTTTCATCAATGCAATTTAATTCAATTAACCCCTACAACGCCTTAATTTTTTTACAAAATTTAAAAATTATTTTAAAATCTCTAGTTAATTTGTTAAAAATAAACATTTAATTAGGTAAAAAATACAAACTGCTCACCTATGTTTTCAAGACATTTAATCACAAACTAACGTCTAGGAGTCTTTAACCCATCATGAATGAGTTCTTAACCCCATTTCGACGAATTAATAAAACTATCAAGTGGCGATAGATTTATTGGGATTTATTTTATTCTTTTTAAAGGAATTTATTAATAGACGTTTGATCTGCGCTAGTGATGATTAGTTTATAGATGAGCTTTCAATTAGAATTCTATTAGTGTTACTATCAGTCAATAAGTACCTCGTATTTATTTTGTTTATTAATGAAATTCATTCGTTACATATTACGAAATGTAAATTACTTAAATAAAATTATAGGTATAAATAATATACCTAACAGTTGAGTTCAATTAGGTTAAAATACTTATGCAAATAAATACCCAAGTAGGTAGGTACTTACTATTTTTTTATAATTATTAAGTAAGTTACTAAATTACTTATTCCAAAGTAGATAGGTACTTTATGTATTTTATTAGGTACCTAGGTGTAGGTAGGTATAGGTATCTTCACGAACTTGTGTTCCAAAAACAATTTGTGAAGTTAGTGGCGCCACCTAGCGGTCATATTATTTAAGTCATGTTACCGAAAGGTTCTAAGAATTCGATACCTACCAGTTACTGAATGGGTGGAATAAAATTGGAACAATCTTCCTAAATTCTTTTGCAAACAAACTTATAAAAATAAAATAGACATTTATGTTCGATGAAATGCGATAACGTAAAAACAAATAGTTTCCAATTCCACGGCAATAAATACCTAACTAGCAAAAACACAATGTCAAAATATTGATTTAAATAAATAGGTAATCATAAAAACCAAAAATAATCTTATCGTATTAAATGTTGATAAAAAAGTCATGTATAAAAAGGTTAAAATTACAACCTGTTATCTAATTTTGCTCAAGGCGTCATCGGCCCATTAGCTCAGTTGGTTAGAGCGTCGTGCTAATAACGCGAAGGTCGCGGGTTCGATCCCCTCATGGGCCAAGCTTTTTTTTGTAGTTTAATATTTTCATCTGCAGTTACAATAATAATTTTCAACTCCTGCTCAAAAAGAGACCAATATTTTAGGCACTCTACTAATAAAATAATTTCTTTAGAACAAAAATAATGATTAAATACCACCTATAAAGTACGAGTATAAACAACTCCTGTACCTACAATGAAAAAATAAGTCTTCAAGTCGCGAATGTGTAATGATATAAATACGTTTTTTTATTGATTATTCACCCTGTTTTTAATTGATAGTTTAAATAACAAAAACATCCTTCAAATAAAAAACAAAAAGGTTAATCACTATGGAGATGCAGGGATTTGAACCCTGGACTTTCAGCATGCGAAGCAGACACTCTACCACTGAGTTACATCCCCGGTGACGATAATTTCGAAATTAAGAATAGCTCTCAGCTACATTGCAAAGTTCAACAGATTAACTAATAGCTAGTAGGTGAATGGCATCATAAGTATTGAATTGAATCATACTTTCCATGCTACATTGATTCTACCTATGCATATGACCATGACCTTTTTATTCCGAACATAACATACTTTTACATAGTTTAGAATTAGCCCAATTTACTTAAAAATACCTAATAATTTTTCAGGTTCTCGGCATAACAGAACGGGAATTCATGGACCAAATGGGAGTGTATTTCGTCGGCTTCGTCTCCCAATATGGCTATGACCGAGTGCTGTCAGTGCTGGGCCGTCACATGCGGGACTTTTTGAATGGACTGGACAATTTGCATGAGTATCTGAAGTTCAGTTACCCGAGGATGCGTGCGCCTAGCTTTATCTGTGAGAATGAGACGCGGCAAGGACTAACTTTACATTATAGGTAGGTGTTTATGTAAAAGATTTTGTTTTTCTTCCCCTTAGACCAGTCTAGTATTTAATTTTTTGTCGGAATCCAAAATTTTGATAAGGCATTTCATTTCTCAATGAAATTTCATATTGTTGCTATGTTTTCAGGTCAAAGAGAAGAGGTTTTGTTTATTATGCAATGGGGCAAATCAGAGAGGTGAGTTAAAAGTGAGCGATTGGAAAATAATCTATCCAAGACAAATTTTTTATTATAGACTGCTAAAATCATAATTTTTGTCGTAGTCGGGTAAAAATCCGTCAAAATAAAGAGAAGAAAAAAATTTATACGTCATTAAAACTTCAAAAAGAACTTGGAGGCGCCGGGTATCGATCCCGGTACCTCTCGCATGCTAAGCGAGCGCTCTACCATCTGAGCTACGCCCCCTGTCGAAACGATGCTTGAAATTAAAGAACCAATGGTAGGAGTTATTTAAATGACTTTCGGTCTCAATATTGCTATGAATCGACATAGGCTCACTATTAACTTGAAATATTTTTAGGTGGCCCGACATTTCTACCACAAAGAGATGAGGATAGAGTTACTTCGAGAAGAGCTTCTCTTTGATACTGTGCACGTGACCTTCCAGCTGACCTTTGATAACAGGGCATTCACCCTGGCTTCCTTGGCTATGACAAGGGAAGAAAAACATTTGCCTATCAGCGCGTCTGTGTTATTCGAGATATTTCCATTTTGTATTGTTTTTGGGTGAGTTTTGTTACTATCGGTAGGTCTGTTTCATAAAAAAACTTGTTTTATAAAACCTAAGTAAGGATTAACTTAAATATTTTTTGTAAATTGCTGCCTGAGCACATCAGTCGACCAGCCAGAAGTTAAAAAAAAACACAATCTTACGCCTGATATTTTTCTCACATCAAAACATATGAAAGTTTCTTTGCTCAAACGGCTGTAAAAATCAATAATCGTGAAATTTTAGCATTCATAAACATGTAACAAGCACTAGCTGAGTCATCGATGGAGCACTATTAAGATCGCTGCTAGTCGTAAGTATACCCAAGACACTGGCCTTTTAATGATTACTACCTTGAGACCTCCAACGATCCAACTGTTTAAGGGTCATTCACGCAAGAAGAAGAAGAAGGGTCTTGCTAGATATTTTTGAAGATGTTCTAGTTTTATAAGATCAATATATGCTAAGCATTGTCAAGATACCATCTTACATTTCAAAGGCTTATTTCGAAGATACAAAGTGATATCGTTGTTGCAGTTAAGTTTTTGCAACTTACTAACACAAAAGATTCTATAATGCACCCCAAAAATTGCACCTATGCAGGATTTGAACTAACGACCGCAACGGCGCAATTAACAGCGGTTTTTTTCTAGGTATGAATAACACTCAATTAGTATCATGCTGTGTAGAATCCAACATAATGGGAATCTAACATAATGGAACTCAACTTAATGGGAATTCAACTTTCGGGGAATCCAACTCACATAGGTAATGGTCCGGATTGGTATACTTAAATGTAATTGAATGTGTTCCTCTTAGATCCGACATGGTGGTTCGCAGCATCGGCAACTCCCTGATGGTCATATTACCGGATCTCGTCGGCAAGAAGATCACTAATTGGTTCGATCTCGTCCGCCCTCTCATCGCCTTCAAGTTTCAGACTGTGAGTCCCTAGGGAGATACAAAAATAAGGACTTTTATTTGCTTTTGCACGCTCAAGAGGAAATCACAGCTTAGAATGGCTCAACGAGCGTATTTTTGAGTGTATTTTCGTTTACAAACTTTCTTGAAACGTTACGTTACAGACGTAGGTAGGTTGTACAGTGACGAAAGTTCAGGATATTTTTACACCATCGTATGCCCCTTAAGCTTAAGGGTATAATATATAAAACGATCGTAAGACCTGTCGTATTGTATGGATTTGAGTGTTGGGCAACAAAAGGAACGGATGAACAAAAGGTGCACGTGGATAAGATCACTCAGATGGATGTGTGGAGGGAATGGACAGAGTAAGGAATGAGTACAGAAGAGGAAGTGTGAAAGTGCCGCCAGTGAATGAAAAGATGAGGAGCAACAGGCTAGCATGGTATGGGCATGTAATGAGAAAGGAAGAATGTCATGTAACTAGGAGAGCTTGGTATGAATGTTGATGGATTTACGAGTAGAGGTAGGCCAAAGAAAAGATAGATGGATTATGTGAAGGATGACATGAGTAAGAAAGGAGTGAGTGTTGAGGTGACGGCTGATAGAGGAGAATGGAAGAAGAACACTTGTGTTGACCCCACATAATGTGGGATAAGGGCAGGAAGATGATGATGAAAATAATAGGAAAATTCTATAAATTATTACCTCCTTATTAAAAAATCGCTGTGAAACATACTTACCTACACAAAAAGCTACGAGATAACATTCCTTATTATCAATATTGGTTACAGCTTAAACGAACTTAAGCACTTTACATCTCACAGATCCTGAATCGAACCAACAATATCTTCGAGCTGGTGACCGTGGAGGCAGTTATGCATGAGAAGGCTCCAGACAAGAGGAACGAGCTGCTTCGTCTGTCTGATGAGACCGAGAACACGACAGAGAAGAACTTACGGCTCAAAGGTAAAACAATTTAAACAATTGGTAGTCCATAGACAATTTTTTTTTGTTGGTTGTTTTTTTTTGTGGTTTAGGCAGTTTGTTTTGTTTCAGTCAATGTCAACTGCGCAAAAATTGTAGCCAAACTGCAATTTTATGTTATTGTCATTTAGCAGCCTTCGTCTTTAATGAAGGTCCCTATTCCTTATATCAGTAGGTATAAATTACAGACATATTACGTGCATTTAAGCACTTGCTTTCTCGTTAAAATGTTTTTTATTTCTTTTAATCATTTTCTTTCTGACAAAAATAAGCGTCTCCAGCCATTATGCCTAGTTCGGACTAGGCTTGTATTTTAGTCGAGTAGCGAGTAGTACAGTCGTACAGTCGAGTAGCGAGTAATACAGCGATTAATACAGTCATACAGCGTAAGCGTCGCCAAACTACTCGTTACTGCCCAGAAATCGTTCGCACGGACTAGGCAACTATTTTAGTCGAGTAGCAACTACGGTTTTTTGAAGATGTGTATTTTCAATATCTTTGAGTACAGTCGTTTAGATTTCCCAAGACATCCTCATTTCAGTCCGCGTCAGGGAGCCAAACCACGACCCTGTACCCTCATCACTGTCATGCTAGCTACCACAACTTGTAATTGAATTAGAAATAGACTCACTATTTGATCCACTAAAATGATGTGTTGCAATTCTGATATTTTTTGGTAAAACACAAGGAAACCAAATTCGTCAATTGCTAAAAATGTGTAAAAAAAATCGGAACTTAGGAAAGCCTTGATCAATGGACCACGAGATGATGCTTAGATTCAGTACAAAAACAGGTGAAAAATCCATGATGGTTGATGCTGTACAGTCAACTACTTATTTGGGTCTTAGGAAGCTCATTAGAAGCCTAAAAAGTCTAAAAACTCTATCAAAATATATCTATAGTCTAATGTCTATCTATAATCTCATATGAACGAACTTATTAGTAAGTTTGTATTATGTAGTCTAGATCTTTCTCAGTGTTCAAGAGAAACACGTTATTCATAAAGTTCTGACTAGATTAATTGACTAATTAATGTGTGTTGAAGTTTGGCAGAAGTTGAATCAAAGGATGGAACTGGGGGTAAAGTTCTTGATTACTAATGGCGAGGATTTAGTAAAGTTTAGGCAGGTCTAGATTAATTTTAATGCTAAGTGTTTGCAACATTCCTTTAAGTTGATCGTACATTTGTCCACGCTGTACCTACGCGCCACAGTCATTTTCTACGTCTCATCATTGTTTCTATTGAATTGACAGTTCGTCGCGGATCAGTCTGCGCCCACCTTTAAGGTAGATACCATTTTTCAGGTATTGTTCAAATTCCGGTAGATTTTTTTCAGTTTTCCTTATTTAGGTAAGATATTAATTTTTATTTACAGAAACAAGGCCACATAAACAAATAAGTCGATTGAGTAAGGATCGTAACAAACTTTAGTAGAAAAATGAACTTTATAATTTAGAGATTTTTGGTTGTTTTTCCAGTGGCGCACCCGAAGAAAAGATTCGCTTATGATGGAAGAGCTTTGCCCGACAATATAAATTTACATCTGAAAGGTAGTTCGTTACGTAAAACCTAAAACAGGTGTTCAGAATATATTTGCACGAATAATGCACAAAGAGAGCAAAATTATAAACAAATGCACAACATAAAAAGACGAAGAGTATCGTATTTTATGCATTTATTTAGAAAGAAAGATTTTAGGATAAACTTAGAATTAGCACCAATGAAAATGAAAGCGTTTCAACTATATGCAATTAGATCTTGTCTCCTACATATACCCTGTTATTAATAAACACGAACTTGGTTGGGATTAGAGCTAATCCAAAGCATAAGGCAGTAGTAGGTCAAATCTGTATTAATAAATAAAGACCAAGGAGGAAATAAGCTAATCCGACGCTGCTCTCGGAGCAAGAGTTACGCCTAGGTGCAACCTAGTATAGAGATGGAGTAAGCCATAGATTTAGCATGGAACCTTTTTATCTTTGGAGTAAGCATACTCTATCATGAATTTTGACATTTTACTTCATAATATTCATGTCATATCCAAAAAAAGGTTGTGCAAATAGGATGGATATGTTGATGGTTTGAGGAAAAATTTAATGAGGTTGGATGGATACCAATTACGATAAATGGGGCGAGTGAAAATTTACAATATTCGTACAATTTCATTTTATGATCTCGAAGAAACTGAATTTAAAATCCAAGTAAGTATAGATTTTGAGGTAAAAAATCATTTAGCATTAGCAAGAAACAAAAAAACAGTTAAAAATGACTAAACACAGTAAATACTTTTTTATGACTAAAAACTTTTTGGTCAATATTCACTTGACCAAAAATTTTGAGAAGAATAAAACCTCTAACCTCTTTGAATAAAACAGATTATCAAATACAAATTATTTTCTATCTCTGTCATTCATATAATTAGTGACAGAGACAGACAATATTTTGAATGATAATAATATTCGTTCATTCACTCGTTTTTATTTTAAATTTAATAGGTTGCCATAACGCACGCGCTAGTCCCGATGCAAGAAATGTATTACTGATTCGAGATAACTACCGATTTATTAATAACCTTAAACTCATCATGTTACTCCAAGAAGTAACAGTTCTGAGAGCAGTCTCGGATTTAGCTAGAATTAGGGTTTTCTAATTAATAAGGCGGATAGGGTGCACAGTTCAGTGATGCGCATTTCACTGACTATACTTTTGCGCTGTCACTGAATTATAGACCTTCTTGTGCTGTTGATAAGGTCTCTTATAAATTCTACTTCCTTAGCACTTATTATATTTTTAAGCATCTTTACTAATTAATAAAGCTAATATAATTTGAAATAGACAAGCGATGTAAATACGATGGCTTTTTTATGAAATAAATCATCTTATCTTTTGCACTTGAAAATCAAAACGCACAGTTACACTACACTATATGGAAGCTACCATAATACACTAAGTTAGATGAAAATATGCCCAAAAATGTTTTTATTTTATTTTATGACATTGTACGAATTTATTTTTAATTTATTTGTGAAACAAACAGTCTGAATTAAACTTACCAAGATTATAAATTGCGTACCTACATTATTTAGACCCGTAATTAGCCGGTGGTAGGGATTATAATCGTTTATGAATAATGTATTTAATTTTTGTCACGTATGTAACATACGTGCGCAGCTCCCGGCTTATGAATAACACAAAAGTGCAAAAGTCTCATAAAATTATTATACCGACCGGGACACGTTTTACGTGTGACCTAATGTAGAAATACTTACCTATGTAGCTTAGATGTTTGTAGCCTAAACTCGTTCTGCACAGGTCAAATGATCTACATGGACAACTGGCGCATGATGATGTACCTCGGCACCCCTGTGATGCCCGATCTCGCTGCTCTCGTCTCCACTGGACTTTACATCAACGATCTGTCTATGCATGACTTCAGCAGGTGAGGAAGGGCAACAATTTACGTACTAATTGCTAATAAATAAAAAACCATATAAAACAAACACGATTAAAGCCCAGCTCTTACTTTTATGTAAGTTATCAATCCTCTAAAATCCAGATATCTTTACAGATTTTTCTCCAGCTACAGATAGCTTCAAAAAAAAAGTATAGAATTTCCTAAGGACTTAGTTACCTATCAATTTAATTCAAGTCTTTAGCAACATCACCAAATTTTACACATTCTCGCTTCCAGAGACCTGATGCTGGCTGGAACCCAGCAGTCGGTGGAGCTCAAGCTAGCATTAGATCAGGAACAGCAGAAGAGCAAAAAACTGGAGGAGTCCATGAGGAAGCTGGATGAGGAGATGAAGCGGACAGACGAGCTGCTGTATCAGATGATACCGAAGCAGGTCGCTGATCGACTCAGGAATGGAGAGAACCCTATTGATACTTGTGAGGTATGGGCAAAATTGTTGACATGCTTTGAACCTTCGAACGAGGATGAAGTGCCTATCATTGTATGAGATTTCCTTGGGATTTCAATATATTTTTCTGGACTTCTTCGGTCGAAAAGGGTTATTTTCATTTTATGACGTTTTTTGAAAAGTGTGTCTAAAATTACGTGGCGGTATATCTAATTCACCTGGGTAAACCTAGTACACCATTTAGCAGACTTAATTCACTTTTGGTAATTTCCGGGTGAATTATGTAAACAGTAAATTTAATCACCTTCAAGGGGACCACAGCTCACTCGACTTTCGTGACGCAGACCCTACCCACAGAAATTCCTTCAAAGAAGTCGTACGTTTTAGGAGAATGAACAAAGAAGATGACTGTTACAGCCGATCATTGAATATTAATTATCTAATAAAAAAGTAAGTTCGTATGAGTCAGTAGCCAACTCTGGCGACGGAGTTTTTAGGCCTCCCTAAGGCCTCCGTCATGGCTTAACGACTTAAATAGCCGGGACCGACAATTTAACATGCCCTCCGAAGCACGGAAGCGCTCAGATGAAAATGCCACTGGCGGTCACCCATCCACTTACAGACCGTTTCGAGCGTTGCTTAACTTTGACGATCTATCAAGAACGACTAAGCAAGAACGACCACGAGCGCTTCAATTTTAAAATTATCTAATTATACTCTTCTTCACCTTTCACTACAAAACGTACATACCCAAGTAGTATAAACGAAGAGTTTTTTTTTCAATATGTCAGCATTTGACCTCACTCTGCCTGATGTTAAGCAGTAGTGAGGTCTAAGATGGAGCATGCTTACCTAGAAGGAACTATTTACTCTTGATTTGAAGACCCCTATATACTTTTCGGGAAATACAGAGCCCGGCAATGAGTTCCACAATTTGGCGGTGCGTATGAAAAATGTGGACGAGTATAAATACTCGTATCGTCTGACCTTCGCACTGTTCATAATTATTGTTCACAAAGATATTTCTGCAAAGTTCCACCAATACCCAGCATCCGTGCAAACAGTACGTGACTATCACTAGCGGGATGAGATGAGCGGCAACCCTGGACTTATTGTTTGTTGGTATTGCTTATGGGAAACGAAAGGGTTGCTATTGGTAGACGGAATTATTGGATATTACCAAATAGTATCTACCTACCTAGTGGCGATTTTGTACGAACGCACGTTTTAAGAAAATAAAGAAAGAAAATACATTTATTCAACAAACTAAGTAACAAAAAAATAAAATAATAATAACATTAACACAAATGAAAAATGATTGTTGAAAAGGCAACTGCTTAACTTGCCTAGATCCAGGGATCAGGCGCTGTTTTTCAGTGTCGCCTTAGAGGGAGGGGAGAGGGGAAGAGGGACGATGTATAGTGCTGTAACTGTTCTCATCGCCTGTATTCGCCTGTCATCTTCTATCCAAATAATAGTTCGGCGAATGTGTAGAGTGGCCGTTAGCGTTAGATTGAATTAAAAAGTCATTAAAATCCATTTCCTTTTTTTTACGAAGAGTGCATTATGCATTATGATTGCGAAAGTTAAACGATGGATTTTGTTAATTTTTCCGGCAAAAACGACTACTTAGGTAAATGGATTACCTAGAATGAAAGGCACAGAGGCAGGTTATAGTCTGGAATACACAACAGACCGCAACTAGTCTTTTATAACTTCTGTATCGAATACCAAAATGTTCTTTCCAGATGTTCAACAGCGTGTCTATCCTGTTCTCCGACGTGGTGACCTTCACAGAGATCTGCTCCCGCATCACCCCCATGGAGGTGGTCTCCATGCTGAACGCCATGTACTCCATCTTCGACACGCTCACTGAACGGAACCGGGTTTATAAAGTAAGTTGGATTACGTGTATACTTTTCCATTTCACGAAGGCGGGTTGTGTGTAGATGCTTATGCAAGTTTTTTCTGGCGCTCACTGCTCAATATCGCAAAATCTACACACAGCCTTTGAGATATAGAACAACTGTAACATCTGACTCAAAGTCTAAATTGGTTTGTTCATTAAAATCCAAAATGTAATTTAGTGAATCTAGATGCAGATTTGAAAGCATCTACTAAAACCTACGACCACCTACCAATAAGATCTTCTAAGAACCCTTGCTTGGATATTCTGTCGTGGTCTTGTCAAGCCCTCCAAAGCACAAAAGCCCTCAGTTGATTTGCCACAAGCAGTCCACCCATCCACTTACTGAAGGGTCAGCACTTTGTTTAACTGCGACGATTTAGCATTAAGAACTAATAAGCAAAAGACACTAGAGAACTTCAAATATGAATGTCCATTTCCAGGTGGAGACGATAGGTGATGCGTACATGGTGGTATCAGGCGCTCCGGAGAAGGAAGACAACCATGCGGAGAAGGTGTGTTCCATGGCTCTGGATATGGTGGATGCCATCACTGATCTTAAGGACCCAAGTACTGGTAAGCATCTTAACTGTCGTACGTTCGAATCGTACGAGGGCTCTGGCTGCTCATCATGCAGATCCCGGGAGGGCGACACTGTTAGGCAGATGAGTTCCACTCACGTGGTTTAACAGCCGCGTGTGTGAGTGCCGGGCGTAGGTGTGGGTGCCATTACCGGAATTGTGCTCAAGGCAAAATGCGAGAGGGGCGCCGCGTGCGTTCCGTAGGAGATCCCGGAGCCCCTCGCTATGCATAGAGGCCATCGGGTAGTTTTTAGTGGGTCGTCGATTGCTCGAAAACCCCATTGGATGTCTGTGAGCAGATTTTCTATCCGTAAAAAAAAAGGTTCGAACCGTACACCAATGAGTGAATGAAGTTTTTTGTCCAAAAAAATATGTGCACTATGCCAGTGCTAGCCAACATATACTCGTATAATCAGACGTTTTTTATTTATTTATTTAAATAATCTTATGGATTTTAAACGCCTCAAAGAGACTCCTTTTGTGCTCTTCTTCTAATCTTAATTTCCAGGGTTTTCTCACCAGTTTAATCAAAGACTTAAGGAAGACTTTGAGGGTGCCACAAACCACCACTACTTCTTAATCTTCTAATCTTCCAGGGTCCCACCTATCAATTAGAGTGGGCGTACATTCCGGGGCTGTCGTAGCCGGCATAGTTGGCCTAAAGATGCCAAGATACTGTCTCTTCGGAGATTCAGTCAACACGGCCTCACGTATGGAGTCCACTTCTGAAGCCATGAGGATCCACATCTCGCAGACTACACAGGAACTGCTGTCGCCATCTTATATGGTGCAAGAGAGAGGGGAGATACAGGTGAAGGGGAAAGGTATGTTTTGTAGAGTCGTGCTTCTACAAAAACAGTAGAACTCTCGTTCAAAAAGCAATTTACGCAATAAAATTATCGGAGAAAGTCCAATCTGTAATCGAATTTCTGGTGCTTGAATTTTCCTTATAGGCTTACTACCTATGTAATAGACTTTTGAGCAAAATAGGGATTTCCTTCTGTTTTTTTTCGCCACATCTTGTGGTAGATTATAGTCGTCCTTAGTCTAAGCACTCTAAGGACTTCATTATAACACAAGATAGAAATCCGTCGCTAAATTACGCTACAGCAAACTTCCCCCCTTTTCCCCCTATTTCACACTATGATAAATCAGAACCAGTGTTGAATTAGAACAACGAGTACCATACTATACCTAGTCTCTTAATATTGTGAACCACTATCATTTTCTCACTAAGGACCCACCCCATTCCAGGAGCAATGAAAACCTACTGGCTAGAAGGACGCGAATCCCGTCCATCGCTCACCAAAATGATATCACCCCAGCTACAACCCGGCACAGAGTTAGAATGGGAGCGAGCTGCTGACGTAAGAGATAGCATCGCAGAATACTCCGCAGCACAAATGAACAACAAAGAGTACAATCTCCCCAACGCGATATCACCTTTACAACCAAGGAGTTCCATTGCTTTGCCGGCACCTGTGACGTCACCTGTGGAAGAGAGACGGATATATTCCCCCGTCACTTTCCAGGATGTGGCAAGAAGGAGTATAGCCAATTCGCCGAACAGAGCTGAAAGGGAAGGAGGTAGGTTTAGTTCTCGTACAGCCCTTAGCCTATTTCATCTCAAACAATTTCCCTGATAGTTACTACAGCGTCCCGTTAAGTGTAGGGTTATGTTGCTGTCTGATGCTGTCGGAACAAAATGGATGAATTTGTATCTCATTCAATGGGATAATCCTAAGGACTTGTTGTTGAAAACAATGGCTAGCTTTAGTGACGGAGTTGTTAGGGGACCGAATGCCCTCCAAAATGCGAAATCTTTAGGTAAAATAATTGTTCAACTTGATAACATACAGCACTATTACAACAATTCTAGGTATTTATTTACCTATATAGGTAGGTACTCTAAAAGAAGCTATAATAACGAAGTTAACTCTTGGTTATTTCAGAATCAAGATCAAATTCTACCAGCATGGCCGGAGTATGGACTGACGCGGAATCCAACGAGCCACCTCGGACCTCGGCCTTCGACAGCCTCAACTCTTCATTTTGGTAAACTCCTTTTAAATTATCACTCTTTTTATTTATTTAAGTATTGAAAAAAAAGTGTTTTGTCAGAGGCTACTTATTGTTGTAGGTATTTTTTCTTTTTAACTCCTAAAGATCCGTAGATATATCTGATGTATACGTAAGTATCATTATTTTGGAAGGAACCAAAGTTACGTGGACTGTTACCTTCTAGATGTGGGCATGCACTAAATCTGTATTTGATCTTTATAAGATTAGAGATCTAAGATAATGTTCATAGTATACAGTCAAGATTCTGTTTTATGACTTGCATGCGTTCTACTTGAATTTGAGATACCTATTGTCTAGCACAGGCTATGAAGAGAGTTGGGGCCTTGGGCCTGTAGTAAGACATCGAGGGCTTATATTGTTGAAATAAGCATAACACAACTCGTCTACTATCTATGAATATATCGTCGGTTGCAGGTTCAATTGGGGTATCTGACAAAACACGTTTTTTCAGGAGAGCCATTTAAAGTTTTTTTTCACACTAAATTGAACATAACTTTTTTCCTATAAGACCTTTTTTGAATCTTTTTCGACAGAAAAGCTTAGAATTCTATGTAGTTTCTGGCTAAATATGATTTTTGTCCCTAGAAGCCTTATTTTCGGATATAATTTGCAGTTACACCAATTTTTTTTCATACTCATGTCAGATACACTACTTTTTAGTCAAGAATTTGTAAAATATTAAAAGTCAAAATGGTTTATGACTCTTTAAAAAATAAGTAAAGGCTTTTCTATTTGACGTAAGAGACGACGTCTACTTTATTGGTTAATGTAATTTTAGGGTAAATCCAGAAAAATGTATAGAAATATAAGTAAATAATGACCTTAATTGGCATGTGCCAATTACGCAAATATGACTGTAATTTAAAATTTACTTATTTACAGGTTTATTTATTTATAATTATAAATAAATTATTTGTTTACGTCAATTTTATACTATCAACAGTTTATGTGAACCATTGTGTGAGACAAATAAACTTTATTATGAATATTACGATAAAAAAGTCATAATGTTTAAACTATTTTTGAATAGCAGGTTGGTGGTGAATGTATGCAAATGGTTTTATTCATAGTTTAGGTGGTACCCTACCTATGCATTGCAAAGTCTCAAAGGTTGACTTTCTTGCGGTCAGGTTTTTCTATTTTTAGGGTTCCGTACCTTAAAAGGAAAAAACGGAACCCTTAGAGGATCACTTTGTAGTACGTCTGTCTGTCAAAACCCTTTATCTCAGGAACGCGTGGAGTTATCGAGTTGAAATTAAAACCGTGTCGTCTACGGTCCCTTGAAGCTGTTAAAAATCAAACTTCTACTATTTATTTATTATTTTATTAAAAATTATATTTCAACACTCAAGGAAATCAAAATTCATAGGGTACCTACCGACCTACTTTCCGTCGACCTAGAACTATGAAATTTTGCAGGTAGTAGCGTCTTAGACTACAAGTACATTGAAAAATCTGAAAACTGTATATTTTAAGATAAATCACAAAAAAAACAGAGCCAGAGAAATTTTAATGGGAGCTAACCGTGTCATAAGAGGTGTCGTATGAAAGGACTTGATCGGTACAAGCTTAAACAGATTTTAATATTTTTTAGGGTTTTTAGGATGATATAGTTTTCGATTTAAGACGAAAAATGAAAAAAAAAATGTTTTGCCTTCTCAAGTAGATCAAAGTTATGAGGTACTTATCGTTATAACTTTGATCTAACAGTTAGCACTGCTATACGTACCTACTTAGGCCTTTGTACGGAACCCTTAATACTTGTTGATACTAATGCTCAAATTAATGTAACTAACAACAAGTTGGAACTTTGTTCTGGGCAATTGGTGTAACGTCAATGGATGAAACAATTATTGTTTTCATTTTGGTGTAAATGTTGTTTTAATTTTTCGTTCAATTAGTGTAAGAGCAATTTCTGGTCTAAAAAAATAACTGCTTTATTTTTAACTCGTTCGCGCTTGTAAATACACCAATTTGACTGATTTACTGGATCACATTGTGAGTTACAAAACAGTTTTGAACGGAATCTGAAAAATTCACACCCAAAATGTGTAGCGTATCTGAAATTTTTTTTGAGCTAGAATTTTTTTAAATATGCCATTCGAAAGAGCAGAAAATTCTAAGAAAAACTGTATACTCAACTCATTTTACGTCATTTGTCAGATACCCCAATTGAACCTGCAACCGACGATATGTCATGTCGTACTTGAGCCTCTTACAATGAATACACTAGTCAGTTATTTTTCTATTCCGGTATTTTATTTAATTCCAACATATATTAATTATCTCTACTGTGACTTGGGAATGAATTCTTGTTTTTTTTTAATTTAAATGAGACTTGAAGCTGATTGTGCGTTCGACTTAAAGTTACAGTGCGACGTCCCCTTGCAGAGTCGGCACCGCGCCTACCACCAAGGACTGGGAGCCGGAGCCAACTGTTGTCACTGTGAGTCCTCATCTTATCCTTGACAGTAACTTGTGATCACCACTTTAGTTGTCACTGTGTCCTCAACTCCTCATCTTGCACTTGACAATAACAGCCTGCTTACGTCCACAAGTCGATGTCACTGGCAATGATGTTGTATACTTGGTCACTGGTCATCTTATCCTTCAATAGTAATGCTTCGATCAACAATATTATAGTTATAGCGTGACGTACAAAATCTAAGCTAAATTCTGTCCGCGTGACAAAAAAGTTTTATGTTTAACCGAATTACACCCTTTGCACTTAGTAATAAAGTCATAAACTTAAGATCATTCATCACGAATAATGTCAAAATGCTTAACTAAATAACGGCGCGAGCTGTTATTAACGGAGGACAGTTTTGCTGCGCTGACCCTAAATCTATAATATTGTTGATCGAAGTAGTAATGTGACCATTAACACCGTAGTTGACACTTGTCCTCATCTTCCTGCCCTCGTCAATACTAATCCTGCTTACCATGACCGTACATATCTCTACATTTGAATAAATTAGTGGACAAGTTTTCAACAGAGGTTCGCATGACATTTCCCATGTTGCTGTTTCATTTATCCAGCTAAAAGCTTTCAGACCTACTTCATTTGCTAAGTAACGCATAATTTGAATGAGGAATCACGCAAAACATTATAATCCATCTTATCAAATGTCGCTTGAGCTATTTGCGTCAATTTGCTGCACTTTACGCTGCAACAGTCAATTTGCAGTAAGACAAAACAGCTGACACATTCAAGTGCCCTAAAAGAACTAGTTGCATTTAGATTGTAACGACATGAGGCAGTTGCATTTTCAATAAGATGAACTTGCTGCATTTAGACTGCAATGATAGTTTCAGTCAAAATGCAGACTGTCTGAAGTCAGTAACTTTTGCGCAGTGTATGGATCGCTTAACCCTGACTCACTCAGCTCCTCCGGTGGTGGGTAGTTATGCTGCGCTTAGGGTTGAGACCCCGGCGCCGGCTCCAAGGATCAGTGCTGAAGAAATAGGTAGGTCTTCGACAGATTCTTACATTTTAAGTTTTAAAATATTAAAATATTACATTTTAAAATATTTTATTTGTAAATAGTCATAGCTATAAAAGCATGTATTGTACGAGTATAACCCCGTTCATTAAAGAAACGAATCAATAATGTTCTCTCGCTTGCACATTAGTGCGCAAGCGAAAGAACATGATACCTAAGCGCCACCATTTCAGATTCGTTTCTTAATGAACTGGGTTATAGATCATCAATAATATATATTATTGATGATCGAAGGTTTCAAGATAGGAATTTTTCTATGTAATATTTTACCTACTAAGTCCTTTGGTGGTCAGATGGACAGGTCCATTTTAGAACTTCATTGAAAAGATGGATGGATTGTTTGTGTGAAGGATGACATGAGTGACGAGTGAGTAAGTATAGACGGCTGATAGAGGCGAATGAAAGAAGAACACCTGTTATGTCGACCTCAATAATGTGGGACAAGAAAGATGATTTAACCATGAACCGAAGGAAAATAACAAATCTAAAATTAGAATCAAACTATTCACAGAAACAGACACTGAATACCAAGACGCGCATGCAGATGGGCACATTTGTTCAGAAACAGTTGAGGAAGCTCACTCCAAGCCTGGCAAAGTGGGCAGGTTCCGAGCGAGAATAGCCCCAGGTTACCACAAAAGCTGTACCTTTAAGGCAAGTGGAAAGAACCTCCTCCCAACAGGCAACGTTCAGCCACACGGTCACCATCACACGAAGAACGTGAACCATCATCAATGTTGCGGTGCGTTCGGGAACCCACATGTTAGGCACAAATCTAGTAATTCCAGTTGTCACCTGATTTAGATTTAAGAGCAATATCATGTACTCCGTGCTGAATTTAATTATGGCTTTTTATAAAAATTATAACTATCCAGTTTACAAAAGGTGGGTACCTACCTATCATGAAGGGTATTTTCAGCAGTACTTACAGCAGGGTATTTTCAGGGTTGTACGGCGGGGATGAGTGTACGATCAGGTTAATACTTATGTTACGATTCTAGTGAATTGAGCTGTTGGTACCTACTTAATACTTTGAAGTTCAACTTGTGATATTTTGCTACTATAGCGCGGAGTACATTATAGTTAATTTTGTTTAATAGTAACTTAATTTATTTTACACAAATATTACAACGTACAAGAATCTAGTCTAGAGACATCATACCAATATTATTGTTGAAATTGTATTTATTTTTGTAGCTTTTCAATATTTTACACATTTTTCATATTTCACAAAGTATATCGGTCTATCCAATGGATACTTGTGAGTGTATTGGAAATCTACTACTCAATGTAAGTAATGCACGAACCGTGCCACATTTACCTACTTAAATAAAATTGCTAGAGTCTGTTCAAAAAGAGAACCGTCGTGGTGCTATGGTGAACTAACATTAAGATTTTTAGCTGGAAACCCAATCCAGCTGTCAAGTGTGATTTTCGACTTGATAAATTATTTTTTATCTCGTTAATGTGTTAATTATTGGATTCATTATGTCGAAAAGAGGAAAAACGTTACGCAGCTCTGTAAGCAAGTATCAAACACTTTTAGTCCTATTGACACTACATACAAAGCAATGTTGCCAACGCAACAAAAGTAGTAAATTAGCACACGCGCGCCCTCAATTCCTAAGACGCTTCTCTTTTTGAACAGACTCTACCGCAATTATCTCGCTGCATAACGTAGGTGTAACGTTGCTATGCAAAACATAAAATGGGGCACTTAATTTTATATTTTGCATAGTATATCACTACTATGAAAAATATGTGCCCAAATTATATTCACTCTCACTCAATAAATTACCGACTGCTAAATGACTGTCTAAGTTTGACAGCTAACAGTTAGCGATCAAACTTTTGTGTGTGGAAACGAGTCGTAGCTGCTACGACTGTCCGTTGCACATAGAAACCGGGCTTAAGCTGGTGCACACAGTACACACGTTGCTAATAGCTGTAAGTGTGAGCGAGCATGCAATACGCTCTGCTCTGCTCACACTTTTACCTCAACTTGCAGCGAGAATTTAATGTTTAGAGGAGAATGGCCTAAGTTTGTTTAGATCTCAAAGACACATGACATCCCAAAGAGTGATTCCAAAAATAATTATGACTCGTTAAAGAGCTTTACATGATGACAATAGATAAATTAATCATTGTGAATAAAAGTTTTGATGCTGTTTGACAGTTTCTATAAAATATGACGTAGAAACAGTTTGTTGAATAGTATTTTTGGTACTTACTATACTAGCAGAGAATACTCGATTATTGAAAACTAGATGGGATTAGCCTTTTTAAATATTTTTTGCTAAAAAATATATTGTAAGGTTTGAATTATTTTTATAAAATAATGTCTAATTAAATCAGCAGAATTTATGAATAAGTTTGCACTCGGTCACTGACGAAGGTGGAATGCGTAATTGACAAGTAGGCAAAAATTAAAAAGAAAAAAGCGCGGCAAAACAGGAGGGGGAGCCAGGGCTCGGTGGATACATTGGGTTGCTGGATAAAATTGATGTTTATGTTTGTATTTATGAAATAAATAAGTATTGTTATATTGGAATACTGTGTTTAGCCATTTCTGAGATATTCTATATCATTTTAGCGAATCTTTATGAATCTTATCAAACTGTGTTAGACACAATTTATGTTAAGTTATATTAATTTGTATTATTAAAAGAGGCACTATAGTTTTAAGAACTTTGATCATGTTAGATTAAGTAGGTAAATAAAAAAATAATATACAACTGTTTGATGTACTTATGTCACTACGTAGTTGAGTGTTGTGAGTCAATTAAGATTTATCTAGTCGTTTTGAGATTAACTAGGTATCATTACCTATATATATATGTATAACAGGCGTTCGTTATTGCGAAATAAAATTTCTACTTATCATTTATTTTATTCATGAAAATCTTGGCATGTTTACCAAAATTATAATCAAATTATGCAAATCGTTTTCCACGACAGTCAAAGACAGAAAGTCGATTATTTTGAGTAGAGTATTGAAATAAAATCCTTGCAGTAGTCGCTTTAAAATCTCTGTAATTTTATTGCCAATTGTGTCACTTTCATGATAATAAAAAACTGCATCATATTTTGTGTTTATTTTACTAATAACAACATTGGGATAATATAAATTTTACATCAATAACATTATGTAGAAATAAAAATACTATGCCACCAAATAACTACAAAAATAATAAACAAGTGGCGTAAATTCCTAATCAATTTTTTACTCCCCCAACTAAAGTACTTATAATAAAAATAATTAAAATATATCAGATAGCATTTTTAGGTGATTATCCAAATTTTTTATCACTTAAAATTTTCATCGAGAACCAATTTTCTAGAGCTTCATCATATTTTGAACAGTAAACTTATTTATAAATCGAGTTCACCAAATAACAATTTGCAGCTTAAAAATATCTCTTACAATCCTAAAACAATAAAATAACCCATAACGTACCACGCACTGCGGCAACTTAGCTGCACATCAACTGCAGCTACTCAAAACTCAATTCCGTCCCTTTCAAATGCTTCTCAGCCCACTCATCAAATCTACGCGACAGATCATCTGACATATAGTTCTTCCAATCCCCAATCTCCCCTTTCCTGATGAACCTCAGATTAGTCGCTTCTAAATAACTTTTTCCGAAAGATTTTTCAAGAATAGCCTCCAAATTAACAGCTCGGTTTGTCTTCATGTTGTTGAAAGACAGATGGTCGCAAAGCTTAAAGACTTGTTCTTCAGACATGGTTTTGTTCAAGAACTTGGCAGTTCGACGCACGACTGATGGCAGGTCGTGTTTCATCTCCTCAAATTTGATGAAGAGGAGGTTCGGGTCGTGACGCCTGTTCCAAAAACCTGTTAACATTAAATCTGATAAGTAAGTTTCTAACGTCACAGAAGAAAAATACGACCTGCGAGTGTGACGCAGAAGATTGCGGGTTCGATTCCCGCCGCTGGACATTATTGCCAATTGGTAACGCCATCTATACACACAATACATTCACAATTATTTCTTATTTTATCTATGATTCCAATCCCAATCTATTCCTTCATTCATTCCTTGAACGAGACAGAAAAAAGAAGAACTCACTCACTCAGCTGTCAGTCAGTCTGGTTTCGCTCGCATCGCACGCACGCAAAATAATTTATATCTAAAAATACCGGCCGGTAAACAAATGTGAATTATTGGTGGAACTCCAGAGCCAGCAGAAGCCGTAAGTCCTTTAATCCAATTTCCACCATAATTTCTGGTCCTTCAGCCGCATATCCTTTCCTTCCTATCGCCTACATTATATATTTTTTAATTACACTACACAAAACTACGCCACATTCTTTACACGCATCCGCTACTCAAAATTACTTTACTTTCGCTAAATCTCCTACGCAAAACGCATTCAATACATTCACGCTAATATTTCAATCAAAAATAAGCAAACACTTGCATCTCTCACGCATATTTTCTTACACACCGCACACGCAACACATACTCCTGCGCCGCCATTTTTTCCCGTGTTCACAATTTTATTTCTGTGTTATTCTAACTTGTGTTTACTACTCAGTGCCTATCTGTTTTACCTACTTTGTGCATTATTGTGATACCTGTGCCTACTTTATTTGCTATTTTCCTTACGTAATATTTATTCAACAAAATGTCGCTGGATTCGGATCCTACAAAGTTAAAAAACAATGTTACAATGCTTACTGCGAAACAACAAGGCTTATTCAAGCTAGTACAAAATATGTACGATTTAAGTGCCGAGTGTAGTATAAGTGACGAAAAAACGATGACAAGATCCGATACAGCTGCAATGAAATCATTTCTTATACGCATAAAATCGTTAGAAAAGGTCCGTCAGGAGTTTATAGAGGTTACTGAGCAGTTAAATTTGGCAATATTAGCCGCGCATCCAAAATCCGTCGTCGACTTCGCGCAATTGCTTGCATTTGACGAACTTTACTGCCACATCAAATCGGTTGAACACGAGGTAATCAGTGCCAAATCCGTCACTCCGAAAACATCAACGCAGACTAATAATAATAATTTCGATGTTCTGAAACGCAAACTGCCTGCTTTGGAGTTAGTGTCCTTTGATGGTTCGCCCAATAAATGGGTCATGTTTTATGAGAACTTCACCGCGCTCATACATAACAATACAAATCTCTCTGACGCGGAAAAGGTACAATACCTTATTGGAAAGTTGTCCGGCAAAGCTCTAAGCATTTGTGCGGGCATCCCTCCAATCGCTAGTAACTACGCAATTTTGTGGAACACGCTCAAAGATAAGTACCAAGACAAACGGACACTAGCTACAATGTACCTAGAACAAATACTTAACTTTAGGGGTAGTCAGAACCCGTCTTCTAACTCGTTAGACGCATTCATAGAACATTTCTGTGCCGCTCAATCCGCATTGAAACAGTTAGGTATTGATGATCTCTCAGACTTTATCTTTACGCACTTAGCTTTATCAAAACTAGACAAAGAGACCGTCAACCTGTTCGAACAAGCGCACCGCGATGAAAAACTACCTAGCTTCGAGCAATTGGCAAAGTTTATAAAAGAACAAAGCAAGATTCACTTGCTGCGTAATGCCGGGGCAGGGATACCTACATCTACTAAACCGCAACCAAAACCATACAATAAACCGCGATTCCCGGCTACTGCGCACTCTGCACAGACATTTGCTACTCAAAATGCGAATAATAATAATTTTCCTAAATGTGTTTACTGCAAAAATGAAAATGTACACCCGTTGTACCGCTGTGAGGCCTTCCTCAGGTTGAACGCCGCCGCTAGAAATAACTTCGTACGCTCTAACAATTTATGCCCAAATTGTCTAGGATTTCACAATATAAATTCATGCCGCTCATACAACAGATGTAGTGTGTGTAATCGCATGCATCATACGCAATTGCATTTTGATTCAACTCGAGTTGAATCCGCTAACGCCCGCTCGCCGCCGACGGCCGCTCGCGCACGGCCGCCGCTTGTTGCCGCTACGTACGACGAGACGCCTGATACCTACGCTGCGCCCCCCTCTGCGGGGCACGCACCTGCGAAGTCAGCGCAAGCATTTGACCAAGCGGAGCAAGGTCCGAACCACACTATGCACGATAGTGTCGCCTTTACCACCACGCGTAACGCGAGTAATACTACAGTACTGCTACCTACTGCTGTGGTATACGTTTATAACGACGCAGGCGAACGACTTAAAATGAGAGTTTTTCTAGATAGTGGATCGATGTGTCACTTTATCACAAAATCATGTTGTGATCGCTTAAACATAAACATAACGCATGCGCCCTCAGAGGTTAGAGGTATCGGCCTCTCGGTTAAACCTGCAATAGGTTTCGCGAAATTCACTATCCATTCCCGCTTCGACGCACGCTGTAGTTACACGATCAACGCTCGCGTAATGGATACAATCACCGACAGAATGCCTAGCGCACTGATAGACACGTCCGAATTAAATCATCTGCGTAACTTGCCGTTAGCTGATGAAGAATTTTACGCACCCGCTGACATTGACTGTCTTATTAGTAACGAGCTCTTCCCTTTCTTGTTAGGTAGCCGCAAAGTAACATATCCAGGCTCCTCAGTCGTTGGAGTTGAGACTTCGCTGGGGTACGTGGTGATGGGACGCGCAGACTGTGTTCCGTATCCGTATTCGACTATAAATAACAATCACGCTTATCACGCGGTCATCGAACCCACGCTAGAGGATTTAACCCAGCGGTTCTGGGAACTAGAGAGCGTACCTACTAAAAAACATCTTAGTCCGGACGATGAAGCTTGCGAACGCTTATTTAAAAACACTGTTTCTCGCGATGAGACCGGCCGGTATACGGTTGCGCTTCCGTTTAAATACGAACCAACTGAGCTCGGTCGCTCCGATAACATAGCAAAAACGCGCCTATTAAATCTAGAAAAACGCTTAAACGCTAATCCCGACTTACGAAAAGACTACAACGCAACCTTACAGGATTACATCGATAAAGGTTACCTAAATAAAGTAGATAAACCCGCGCCCGGTCCGTGCTACTACATCCCGCACCACGCTGTCTATAGGCCCGATAAGGCAACCACTAAAACGAGAATCGTACTAGACGCAAGCTGTAAAACAAGTTCAAATAAATCGCTCAATGATGTTATGTACACGGGACCTAATTTACAAACAAACATTTTCGATCTGTTGATCAACCTTCGATTGTTTCCGATAGCCCTTTCCGCTGATATTGAAAAAATGTTCTTTCAATTAAAATTAAACGAAAATCAAACCCGCTTTCAACGCATTCTATTCCGCTTTAACTCGGACGACCCAATTTCGACCTACGAATTTACTCGCGTCGCGTTCGGCATATCTAGTTCGCCATATTTGGCAATGCGAGTCGTGAGACAGCTCGCTGATGATGAGCGTACACGTTGGCCCGTTGGCGCGTGGGCGGCCGAACGTCATTTCTTCATGGACGATTACGTATCATCTGTATCCACAGTCTCTGAAGCTGAACAGCTGTTTCACGAACTCACGCATCTCTTCAAGGCCGGAGGTTTCAATCTCGTCAAGTGGGTCACTAATAGCACCGAGCTAATGCAACGCATACCTATAGATAAACAAGCTCCTGATATCGTAAATTTCGATGAAAATAATAATATTAAAATTATCGGTCTTCAATGGAAAACCCATGAAGATTCTTTCTTTTTCAAAGTCAACTACGCTAACCACGCTAAATGTACCAAACGCATAATACTTTCGGTGGCCGCCCGCCTTTTCGATCCGCTATCTTTACTCGGCCCGGTCACCGCGCTATTAAAATTACTTGTCCAAGAATGTTGGAAACGCAACTTGGATTGGGATGACGACGTCCCCGCGGACATAGCAGACCAATGGTCTCAATTTCAAAATGAAATTCACGTCCTAGAAAATATAAAAATTCCACGCCATGTAGGTATTTTTCAAAATTCGCGAAATATTTCGCTCATTGGTTTCGCTGACGCGAGCGAAAGGTGTTACGGCGCCGCTATCTACTTACGAGTCAGCCAAGGTGAGAGTGACGTAGGCGAAGTAATTCTACTTTGTGCGAAATCAAAGGTTGCTTCCTCAAACAACATTGTCACCCTGCCGCGACTCGAACTTTGCGCTGCCTTACTCCTATCGAATCTAATCGTAGCCGTACGCGACTCCGTTAGCGAACGCATTCAAATAAATGAAACCATCGCCTTTTCAGATTCTACGATTACATTATCGTGGATTCGCGCTCCGCCATTTCGATTCCAAACGTTTGTCGCTAATCGAATATCCGCGATAAATGAAAACTTGCCGGCTCGACATTGGTTCCACATCCCGGGGAATGAAAACCCAGCGGACATCATTTCGCGACCTGTCATGCCTAGCAAGCTCGCGGATAACCGCCTTTGGTTTCATGGCCCAACGTGGCTCGCGCGTCCATTTGGCCAATGGCCAATACAAACTTACGCTAAACCTTTACCAGTCAATGAACTACCTGAAACAAAAATGAATACATATGCCGTTCAACCCGTTGAACATTCCGACGTACTATACAGCCTAGCAAATCGGATGTCTAAGTGGAATAAATACCTACACGCAGTAGTCTACGTCCTTCGGTTCGCAAAATTATTAAAGTCACGCAATGAAATATTAGTTCACGATTTAGAAACCGCTGAAAAATACATTCTCCGTAGCATTCAAAAGAAACATTTTCGCGATACAAACATTCCTGCTTTACAAAAATTAAACGTTTTTATTGATACAGATAACCTCATTCGTGTAGGCGGACGTTTGAGTAACGCTCAATTAAATTACACGCAAAGACATCCAATCGTTCTGCCCGCCAATGATCCCATCGTATACCTACTGGTCGATCATTCTCACATTGTTAACTCGCACGCAGGCCCAAGCCTCCTTCTAGCTTTGCTAAGACAGAACTATTGGATTCTCTCTGCTAGAAATATGATACGTAAACGCTTGCGTAATTGCAATGCATGTTTTAAAGTAAAACCTAAAAATACTTGCCCTCTTATGGGCGATTTACCCCATTTTCGGGTAAGCGAAGTTAAAAGTTTCGTTTTCACTGGGGTTGACTATGCCGGTCCTTTTTACGTAACGCCTTATCGTCGACGCGGAGTAAAAAGTGTCAAGGCTTATCTCTGCTTATTCGTTTGTCTCACTACAAAGGCTCTACACCTGGAGTTAGTTTCCGACCTGAGTTCAGAAATGTTCTTAGCAGCGTTCAAACGTTTTATTAGTAGGCGGGGTCCGGTTTCAATGATTCTAAGTGATGGAGGCACTAATTTTGTGGGAGCTAAAAGAAAACTTGATGAATTACATTCATTTCTAACTTCTAATACGCATAATAAATATCTTGATCAAAATTTGTCTGACTTACATATTCAATTTAAAAGAAATCCTCCGCTAGGGTCTCATTTTGGAGGCATTTATGAAAGTAATATAAAATCTGTCAAAACGCACTTAAAGAGATCGATTGGGAATCAGATCTTGACATATGAAGAGTTAAGCACCGTCTTGGTCCAAATAGAGGGCATTTTAAACAGCCGTCCGCTGTGTGTTTTAAGTTCTGATCCAAACGAACTTGAAGCTCTAACACCGTCTCATTTCTTGAACATAACACCTTTAAAGTATCTTCCTGCGCAAGATGTTCTTAATACACCGGAAAATAGATTAACTCGCTACGAATTACTAAATAAACTCGTTCAAACATATTGGCATAGATGGAGAGTAGAATACTTGACCTCACTTCAAAGCAGGCAGAAGTGGAATGTAACAACTGAACCCATTCAAAAGGGCCAAATAGTAATTGTTAGAGATGATAATGCTCCAGTTTTGAGCTGGCCTATTGCTGTGGTAGAAGAGCTCTATCCTGGTAGAGATCAGATCACTAGAGTCGCAAGAGTCAGAACCAAGACTGGTTCTTATGTTAGGCCTGTTGTCAAACTTTATCGTCTACCTCTTCAATGAACTCTTGACTCTTTTCTTTCATCGTAAAATGTTATGTTAATAATTGCAAATAAACATCCACTAAATTCAAAATTCTCTTTGTTGTTTATCTAACTTATTGTTTTGTTCATTCATAATTTCTATTCAACGCACATCATGCACATGGTGGTTATTCAGAAGGTATTCCTTCAGCCCGGGGAACAATGGTAACGCCATCTATACACACAATACATTCACAATTATTTCTTATTTTATCTATGATTCCAATCCCAATCTATTCCTTCATTCATTCCTTGAACGAGACAGAAAAAAGAAGAACTCACTCACTCAGCTGTCAGTCAGTCTGGTTTCGCTCGCATCGCACGCACGCAAAATAATTTATATCTAAAAATACCGGCCGGTAAACAAATGTGAATTATTGGTGGAACTCCAGAGCCAGCAGAAGCCGTAAGTCCTTTAATCCAATTTCCACCACCAATATTATTCTCAGATTTGTATGTTTCAATTCCCACATTTACAAAAATATATGGATAAGTAATAACTAGGTAGGTATATAAGTCTAGTGGTTCCCATAACTATTTGCCAAAAAATGTTAGGCATGCTGAATGAATTCTGTCCTGAAAATTATCTAGCATTAAAACTTACCAAGGATGTGGTTCCAAACGGGCCCGAAAGGAGCGCGGTCCCTCATGAAGATGTCGCAGAACTCCTCAAAGGTCCCCTTGAGTCCGTGCACCAGTGTGCAGTAGTGGTAGTAGGAGACTACCATGTCTTTCGGGTTACGAGACGTGTAGATTACCTGATAAAAC
This sequence comes from Epirrhoe alternata, assembly GCA_963565295.1. Lineage (NCBI taxonomy): Eukaryota > Metazoa > Arthropoda > Insecta > Lepidoptera > Geometridae > Epirrhoe > Epirrhoe alternata. Next base: position 3,859,476 of record OY751397.1, on the reverse strand, counting down.
ATAGTTTGCCTAAACACTTTGAAGGTGGAAACTGACTTTAAAGCCATGTATTTACTGAGAAACCATGTTTCAGATACAAAGTTTCTGCAACAAAACGTATAGATGTTTACAGAAACAAATGTTTCGGGGACTTGGCCGTCCACACCTCAGTTGCTTCACAGCAGTATCCCTAGTACGTCTGTGTTCACAGCGAATGCGAGTTGCGCAATCCCTGATAACCGGCTTCTTTTTTTTAAATAATTCTATAATTTAAATTTGATGTTGACATTCCAAACTACCGCCATGTTGTTTTTAAACAACTGAAACACACGTCCACACTTGTATCCAGCTGTTGCGAAACAGATTTGTTTCGGTGCTCTCCACTTCCATCGGGGAGCACAAAAACATTCTAGAAACACGTATGACCGCAACATTTTAAAAAGTATCTGAAACATTTTAACTTGTCTCAGAATAACGTAGATTTTGTTTGTGAAACAGTGTTTATAATCAAATGTTTCTCAGTGAATACATGGCTTAAAAAGTAGGTAAGTTCGTATGAGTCAGTGGCCAACTCTGATTACGGAGTCTTTAGGCCGCCTCCGTCATGGCTTAACGTAATAGCCGGAAACGACATCGTAACGTACCATCCGAAGCACGGAAGCTCTCAGTGACCACTAGTAGTCACGCAACCACTTATCGGCCGTTTAGAATGTTGCCAGTGGCGTAGCTACCGGAGGGCTAGCCGGTGCTGTGCACCGGGGCCCCCAAGCTCAAGGGGCCCTCGGACTCTGAGTCAGAACCCAAGGGCCCGGAAGATTTATTCTTAGGAAACTTTAGTTGTGTTCATTTGCTAAATAAAAATATCTGCAATTATGTATTTTTGAAATAAAAAAAAGAAATTTTCTTAGAACAAAATCTTCTAACACAAAAGAAAAGTAGCTGTCCTCAATGTTGTAAAATTTTGCCACACACTGCATATTTATATTTTGACTTGATAAAACCTAAGCCGTTCAGTTAGGGCCCTAGTTTTTTTTGCACCAGGGCCCTGGGCTACCTAGCTACGCCACTGAACGTTGCATAACTACAACCAAATAATCTATCAAGAATGACTAAACGATCTACACGAGCGAGCGCAATCATCAATTTCGTTTACCTTGGCCTTAGCAGTTCCATCAGCTCGCTGGATCTCATGAGGCAGCAGGTCCCAGGGCAGGTGGCTGCGGATGTACCTCGGCACCGGGAGACGGTACTTCACGAGGTCAACCGACGTACCCTTCACGGACTCATCGTGCCATTCCGCGTGACCGTCCACCATGATGCAGGAGAGCTCGACTAGGGGACAGCGAATCTGACGGGACGTATAGTACAATTGATTTGCGATTCAAACATCACGTCTTTATAGTGACTTACAGTTTATGATTTTCCTAATTATACTTCAAGAATAGAGAACACTAATGCCCCATCTCCTCAAAAATCCTAGCACTGGGTTTAATCTTGTCTTTCGTAGTGCACGCAATGCTACACGCGTAGACTTCATTATAGTCAAATCAAAAGACATAAACGCGCACTTAGTGCTACGGCGTAGCAATACTTAAAAAAAATATTTAAAAAACTCACTTGCTGCAGAGATTTAGCTCCTTCGTAGTCCAAATCATGTCCAATTAGCCAAACCATCTCTTGAGCCCAGGTAGAACCTTACCAAATAGATAAGTAGATTATAAAATACTCTGTGATACAAAATAGTTTCTTCTAATAATTTTAATAATAACTAAGCAGTATATTTTTTTCCTTTCACTGTATTTTTCTTTTTAAAATTACTTACCGGTTCTAGGATAAGAGCACATCCACACGTCTGAGTCCCGAACCTCCATATCCAATATATCCTGCCCAATCGTCATATAATCGGCGGGGAGTATCACTCTCCCTGGATTGATTTCTACCATACAATCCTTCTTCTCAAACATCCTATCCAAAAGAGTTCCTGTCTCTTCGTCTAACTTTGAAAAAGTTAGCTCCGGTTTCGTCTTCATTATGAACAAATTTCGTTCCTTTTTCAAAATTTATTTTACTCGCACACTTCTTTATTTTATTCGTATCACTGGCAGATTTAAAATTCTATTTTTAAATATTATTTTTTGTTTTTAATTTCAAATGAGGCAAAGACACGTCTGATACGGCCGTACTCAGGAAATAAAGTTAGCGTGTACAGAAACTCGCTGCTTCCCGACTATCACATAATGCAGTTAACTTTCGTTGCACTAGGATGGCCATGCGTGTTTCATAGATGCAATACTGGTTATGTATGCCTTTTCTTGGAATCATTAAACAACCCCTAGTTACCACTAGTAAGAAATTGTGCTAAATCATCGATCTGTGACATATCTATTGCAAAATGTAGGTAGGTATACTTATTCAACTGCAAGTTATGTTTAGTCGAAATGTAAAAAAAATAAAAACTTAAGACATACTTTGCGCATGGAGAGCTGGTCGAGCTGGTCCCACTGCTGGGCCAGCCCCACCGTGCTTTGCTCCGTGTAGCGGTTGTCCAGGTACAATAGCTCTTCTAGGGCTTAACGAATAAATTCCCCTACCTAACCTAGTCGTATTTTGCATTTATGATCTTGAGTTTTGTTCAATATTGAAAAAAAATACTCTAGTAATTATAGGTCTTGCAAGCATGCATCGCGCGCGCGCACACATCGGAACGATATATTTTGAAAAACCCTATTCTTTCTCTTAGCTGAGGACTTTATCTAACTATTACTGTGTGAGACTATCAGTGAAGTGCAGCATCTCTTGATCTGGGCAGAGGAATCTTCATCGTCGGGCTGTTGTCGCAGTTCTGGGTACGTCTTGTTGTGATATTCTTTGACTGTTGATTGCCCATCGATTTGTGAACCAAACCTTTAATTCAGGACATCGTAAGATCAGGCCACTCTGGTCTCCCCAAGGTAGCAAAATGCCATCATTGATTTGATGCGGATGCTACATTAAATGCTACATATAGGTAGATTTTAAAATCGAAATAAATGCCATGCCCATAAATGCAAGGCCCTAGTTCTCCTCAATACTTAAATAAAGGTAACACCAGCGTCTAAATCCACGAGTATACGTAGTACCTACTACCTACCTATTTATCTAAGCAGTTTGGCTCACAAACTTGATTCTTGACTTTCTCTAATACCTAGGTACCTACTCATAGAAGCTTACGCAAGGGCTTTCTAAGTCGTTAAGCTTGCGCGACCTAAGTGAACTTAGTCACCTAAGTTGCCAAGTAGTGTTCAATTCATTTCCCTTACGTATAGGTAATCATGAATATTCCAAATGATAAATAAATAATGCTGGACATTCACACAGCATCATCTAGCCCCAAACTAAGCAAATCTTGTATTATGGGAACCAGATAACTGATATACTATACTTATATACTTTTTGTTTGTAAATACATACATATTATACATAGAAACACCCAGACCCGAGACAAATATCTGTAGATCATACAAACATCTGTCCCACTGCGCTACAGAGGTCGTCAATAATGAATGATGAATATTATCGAAGACTTGAACCTTTAATCCAAAAATGTTTATTAAGTATCTTAATGGCTGAGCCAATTTTTATAAGTAACTACCAAATGTTGCAGTGCCCCAGCGGGGTTCATGTTATGAAACGCCTACCTATATTTTAAGATCTTGTAACTAACACGAGGCAATAAACGAATTTGAATTGAATTGAATAGTAGTAGCGTAAATGCTTAGGCAGGTAAATTCGCAACGCATCACCGCAAATCTAATAACGAAGCCACAGTACATTTCCGCGCGTTTCTTCCTGATTAACAACTTTCAGTTTCTACCAACACTAGGCTTGATTTACACGAGTGTAGTTGCAAGTGTATACTACGGTATTGCACTTGCCTGTGCATCTATTCTACATTACAGTGCTCGGCCTCAGTCTCGGCTGACGGCTCTACGTTTTTTAGGGTTTGGAACGTTTGGGCCACCACATCGCAATTTGTTATTTAGCTGTATGACCAGCGATGGTTCGCTATAATATCGTTGCGAATCATTTAAGCACTTATTTTGTTATTCCCTCTTACGAAAATGAGTTTAAACCTTAGGTAGGTATATTACCTACATATAACAAGGCTACCTAGGTACTTACCTACCTACAACATTTATTGACCGATCCTTTACTTTATTTTAATTTTCACTATAGGTACAGGCTGTAAAAAGACTGCTACCGAAAACTGAGGGGTTGCAATCAGACCATGATTCTAAACATTTCAATTCAATTCTGTCCGAAATTATGAGGACAGGATGTTAGATCTTGTGCTGAGCAATATAAAAATCGAGAATTTAAAAGAAAATACAAATCCTTTATCGACTATTGATCCCAAACATCCGCCTCTACAATTTCATATTTCTCTTCGTCACAATGACTGCCCTGCATCTGATGTCAAGCCGTCACAATTTTGCTTTCATAAGGGTGATTATATCAAAATTAATGAAGAACTTCAAGAGGTGTGTTGGGAGGATGAATTCATGAGTTGCACCTCTGTTAATGAAATGCTAGAGGTATTCTATGGCCACATCCGAAGAGTCATCACAAAGTTTATTCCTAAGTCTCGTCCACGAAACAAAAAATATCCAGTCTGGTTTTCGCGAGAACTGATTGATCGTTTACGCGAGAAGTTTAAGTATCGGCAAAAGCTAAAAAAGTTCAATAACAACCCTTTAGACCAATTAGCTTTTGATTTGGCGAAGAAAAGATCTGATCATCTCATGACTGTTTGTTACAACGAATATATTTCTCATCTTGAAGCTAAGATGTGCTCTAATCCAAAATTGTTTTGGTCTTTTATAAAAAATAAGAAAAAAAACCTAAGTCGATTCCCGGCACAGATGTCCCTTGATTCGGAAAGAGCTTGCAATGGTTCTGATATTTGTGAACTGTTTGCTAAGAACTTCTCCTCTGTTTATAATACAAATACACCGGCTGTACCTACTTCTTGTCCGCACAGTGTTGAGACGGAGACTAGCAATTACATAACTGCCATTAAATTTAAAGATGACCATGTTCTCAAGGTCTTAAAGAGACTGGATCTTTTTAAAGGTGCAGGAACTGATGGTCTCCCATCAGTGTTTGCGGCTAAGTGTGCCTCTACCTTGGCTCACCCGCTTTGCTTGATTTATAATGAATCTCTTAACTCGGGTATATTTCCCTCTACTTGGAAACAAGCATTGGTTGTTCCTTTACACAAAAATGACGATGTTGAACAGATTAAGAATTATAGACCAATATCTATCTTGCCAGTTTTTGCAAAGGTTTTTGAGCAACTTATCCATAGGCATCTGTCGTGGCATTTCAAATCACTTATTGACCCCCAACAACATGGTTTTACGCAATCAAAGTCTACAGCTACAAATCTTGTTTCTTTTGTCGACAATGTCTCAGAAATAATGGATGGCAATTCTTCGGTTGATGCAATTTATACCGATTTTAGCAAGGCATTTGATCGCGTAAACCATAAGATCCTACTCCGTAAGCTTTCTGCATACGGTATCGCGGGTTCGCTACTTTCTTGGTGTGAATCGTATCTGGAGGGTAGAAGAGCTAAGGTGGTTGCTAATGGTTATTCGTCTTCGCCTTTTCAATGCAGATCGGGCGTGCCTCAGGGCTCACACTTGGGTCCGCTATTCTTTAATATTTTTATTAATGATATTGGTAAATGTTTTCAGTACTCTAGATACTATTTATATGCCGATGATTTGAAATTTTTTAGAGAAGTCAACAACTCTAATGACTCTAAACTTTTGCAATGTGACTTGGATCATTTACACTCCTGGTGTAAAAATAACTGCATGTATCTTAACGCTTCTAAGTGTTTCTCCATAAGGTTTTCAACAAAAAAAACTGATCTCGCTTCTAGTTACATAATTGACAAAGACATTTTGACAAGAGTTGATAGCACAAAGGACCTGGGCATATTACTTGACAGTAAACTCCGTTTTAACCTCCACATTGATACGACTGTCTCAAAGGCCTTTAAGTGTCTCGGATTCGTCTTGCGGAACAGTCGTGAATTTAAATCCCCAAAGGTAAAAATCATGCTCTTTAACTCCTTTGTAAGAAGTCGTTTGGAATATTGTAGCGCCGCTTGGAATCCGTACTACGATGTATATAAGAAAAAGCTTGAAAGTGTCCAAAAACGTTTTCTGTGGCATCTGACCTATTCTTGTTTTAAAGGCAAAACACTTTTGAGCTACGAAGATCGACTCAAGTTCTTTGGCATGAGTGCACTAGCTGTCCGACGTCAGGTTCTTGACTGTGTCTTCCTGTTTAAGCTCATTAACAACTATTTAGATGCCCCTGAGCTGCAGGCATCTCTTTGTTTTAGTGCTCCATCAAGGCTGCCCAGAGCTTCAAGATTTAATATCTTCCACGAGAACTCGTACAGGACGAATTTGGGGTGCAACGCACCTCTAAATCGGATGGTTCGGCGGAGTAATTGCTTGTCAAAAAGGGATGGTGTAGACTTTTTCTTCGGTAGCGTACTCAAATTCAAAAAGAGCGTGTCCTCGTCTTTGGTAGTCCATAATTAATTTTTGACTGATTTTATGCTGATTGTTATTTTTATTTCAAACTTTCTACTACTTAATTTTATTTTGTTATTTTAATTGTAAATATTAATTTTAAACAAATTTGACATTATTGTTGCATGCAATTTTTTATTTTTTAAGTTCTTAAGTTCGGATTGTATTTGCTTAGTTTCCATTTTTAAAATTTGTACATAATATTAATATAGTTGAAATTTTAATGAAATATTTTTATTGCTTTAACTTTTAATTTAACTGTACTCGCTCGACGTAAAATTTAATACCTTGCTGTCTGTCGCCTATAATTATAATAACATTTAACTAGTTTGTAAGAAATAGTGTACCATTTTTGCATGACGAGATGTATATTGTGTTGGTGGCTCTAAATAAATAAATAAATAAAATAAAAAAACATATTTAGCGAAAAAAAACGCAAAAAAAAAAAATAGACTTAGCTTCGTCATGCTATGTTATTTTCGGTTATTTACTACTAGTACGACATAATAAGACCATACCTAAATAATAATTTCATTTAAAAAAGAAAAAAACAATTAAAACTCAAAATCCAGCTATCTATGTAAAACAACGCGCCCAGAACATACGCAAACAGTACCTACTCTTCAAACGCTGTTTTCTCCGGATATAACGATTTTCTCGGAAAATCCTTTTGGATTTGGTTGTGTGTTGAGATGCTGTACCTACCCCATTCGGCTTAGGTAAACGTCTTTTTACACCCTGTATACATTAAAAACTTTACTGGCTGCTAAGATAATATTAGTATTAATTACCACATCAGACTATTTGGATGCATACCTACCTAGTAGGTTACTCTACCTACTACTGCTAGTAGACACATTTTGTGTTGTGATACCCTGTAATTATGGGAACACTAGGATTAAGACACTTCGTTTTTGTTTTGGAATGTGAAGTGTATACCCGTGTTGAGTGTCCTTTTTAAATAAATAAATAAAAATAAAAACTATACTAAGTCATCAATTACCTCTATTTTATTGAGCCATAATGTGGTTTACCTAGGGTATAGTACGTTACGCCGATACGCCTAAATACCTAGGCACCTGCTGCGTTTGGTATGCAGTAGCTGCAGTTGGTAAATATAGGTACTTATCTACATGTGTGGTAGGTACTTTAATACATAATTATTACATGCATGAATTGAATTGATATCACCCAAGTGTGAAGATTGGGTTAGTGATAATTATGACATAAGTAGGGCAAAGGTTCAAGGATCAAGTAGATATTTCAATGACCTATCTAGGTACCAATCTAGAGAGTGGTCCAAACGCATTTTTGCAAAAGCATTTTATTTATTTATTCGGCAGAAATGACAACACCATTTTTGTTTGTTTGTCAAGAAAATTATGGGAGACGCTCAGAGAAATAAACAAGAGAAATAAACCAATAGTGCTCTTTGTGAAGACGCGAGACGTCTCGAAAACATGAAGTTTGCATTCATGTCTACTTCGACTTTAAAAAAAATATAATTTTAGATTTGAATGAGTAAGAGAATACAGTAAAATATAATTAACCTTTATACCTACCTACATAAGTAATTCCACTAACCCCCGTTTTCTATATTCAACGGACAGTCGTAGGTAAGCTCGTTAGAGTATAATTTTCTTTGTAGGTAAGGGCTACGACTCGTTTCTACATACAAAAGTTTGACAGCTAGAAACCGGCAGTAAGTTAGCTGTCAAACTTTGTATGTGGAAACGAGTCGTAACTCTTACCTACGAATGTCCGTTAAATATAGAAACCGGGCATAAGTAAATTGAGTAACCCCCGGTTTCTGTATTCAACGGACAGTTGTAGGTAAGAGCTACGACTCGTTTCCACATACAAAACTTTGACAGCTAGAAACAGGCGGTAGGTTAGCTGTCAAAATTTGTATGTGAAAACATGGATTTAGCATTGAACCTTTTTGGTACATTATCTTTGTGTGAAAACGAGTCGTAGCTCTTACCTACGAATGTCCGTTGAATATAGAAACCGGGCATAAATCGTGCTCCAAAGATTTGGTCCACGCCATGGATTTAGCATTGAACCTTTTTGGATTATTTATCTTTGGTCCACGCCACGTCAAGTTTTCCAATTGTCATGAGGATTTTTTCGCAGTTTTCCATGCAGTTCTGCCATTGACTTCCGGATCCTATTTTTCTGCACCTGCGCGCCAATGGTCTGTCATGTCACATACGTCGACCATTTCCGTTTCCGTTTTTCTACGCATGCGTTGCGGGAGTAACGAAATTGTAAACAAATCATTGATTTTATAATTTTCTTAGACAATGTCGAAAGTTATGAATGTTAACTCAAGTTTAGCTTATGAAATATTGCTTTACTTGAATAGTTTTTATTTAGGGATGTTCATTGTCTGCGAAGTGGCGATGGGTGTCCTAAAAGCTTGCAATGCGAATTATCCTGAAAATGTTTTGATGACTGAAGCAGGGATATTTGCGCTGTTGTGTTTAGTAGAAGTTCTAAGGATCTTTCTGGGAAGAAGAGGAAACCTAGTTACTCGGAGTAAGTCGTTGATTTAAAAAATAACTTAGCTGTAGGTAAGTATTAATAATACCTACTAAGTGCTTTACAAAAGTCCCTGTGTTCCTTAGTTCATGATTAAATAGTATTCAATTGTTCCAATTCTATGTAGGTACAAAGTCTACCTTTATGGGAAATTAAAAAATGCAAAAATATTTATTTCAGCAAACACAGTTTACAAAACAAACAGTTTTAGGCACAAGGTAAGGTGTTGCTGTAGCTTAAGATTGATCAATTCTATTTCAGCGGTCTTCACACTAGGCAAGCCCATATCGTGATTAAAGAGAATACATAGATATAGAGGGAATAAAGGTACCCAGCAACTAATAAAATAGAAACATCTGTGGCGCAGTGGGTGAAAGCCCGCTTGAGACGCAGGTTGCGGGTTCGATCCCCGCCGCGGGATTTATGTTTGTATGATCTGCAAATATTTATCTCGGGTCTGGGTGTTTCTATGTATAATATGTATTTATCTACAAACAAAAAGTATATATGTAGTATATCAGTTATCTGGTTCCCATAGTACAAGCTTTGCTTAGTTTGGGGCTAGATGATGCTGTGAAATTGTCCAGCATTATTTATTTATTTATAAATTATAACTAAACTTTACCTTCTTTTTAGAAATACCAGTATTCTTCTCCATGCTTCTAACAATACCATCAGCGGTTGGAGTCTGCTACTTCCTAATCTACCAGACATACATCCTACGACTCGAATACATCTGGTGTGCGGTCATGTTGATCTTTCAAGCATTGGAACTGGCCTTTGCAATCCTCTTCATCTTCACTGTGTGCAAGAATCATCAGCGTGAATGAAATGATAAGACAACATTAAGCTCTTGTGGCAAAAAACACAGATAACGGGTTTCTTTCAGAGTTATTAAACCCTGAGTACTGATTAACATGAATAGCTACTTAATAAAACCACTATGATGAAGTACAGACCAGTAAGCAGCAGTTTATAAAAAAAATATGATGCTCAATGTGATGCAAATCGAATGAGAGCTGTAAGCTTTGTACATTCAACTTATTACAGCAGCAATATAGCAACTTTAGTACTCATCATAATCGAAACAGGTTTTATGCATACTATTTTAATTTATGTGTGGCTATATATGTATACTTATGATTTTGATTTTATACAGTTAACAGAAACAAGAAATAAACAAATTTTCCAACAATTCTATACTTTTATTTCTATATTTTTGGCTTATTCGCTAGGAGGCGTGAGGTGTTCAGGTTTCTGTTGGCATTCTATCTTCGTAACCTTCAATGCACATCCTTCTGGCAGATTCCTCTCAATATACTCCAAGTAGGTATCACAGGTGGAACCCGTTAATCTTTGCAAATGGACGAATCTGAAGTAGGTGCGGACTTCATACTGAACTCTGTGCTTTTTGTAAATGTGAACTGATCGTAGAAGGGTGTGGCGTTCTTTCTCCGATTTCCTTAGTGCCCAGCTGGAAATTAATATGGTGAAAAATGTAGGATTGCAATTGGATAGTTTTAATAATTTCAATCTGATCAATGAAAGAAAAGCTATATTATAATGATTTTTACATATTGAAACAATTAGAACAAACCTCTTGGTAACTTCGATACCCAAATGTGATGCAGCAGCCACACAGAACCAGGAGTAGCTAAGCAGTACCGCAGGGTCAATGCCCCGCATTTCCAGCTCAACTTTCTTATACAACTTATCCAAATCTACCGTTGGTGGTGGTGCATTTTCAACTGGTTTTGGTATAGGGGATATTGTTGGAGTAGCCGAAGATAATGGTCTGAATGCCGCATAATTGGAGGTGAGTGTTCTCTGGACAACAGGCGCAGTACGCAAGATACTCTGAAAATAAATTTAGATCAATGAATTATCAGATAAATTTAAAAATAACTATAGAATCAACAATATTTTTAAAAACTACACATTACCCGAATGGCATTCATTATTTAGGGTTTCGAGTGACGTGACTTCAACAGAATCTTGAATTTATCATTTCATTCGTACAATACGTAGGTTCAATTCTATGCAAACAGCAAATATTTAATTTCACAAACACAGAAAGAATGTACAAAATAACCTCTCACTTTACTCTGTGATTTTAATTTAGATCTGACATTGACATGAGTGAGTCATGACAGTAGATCCACACTCATGTCAAAATTGAATTTAATTTACCTTAGAAAGTCCGAGATTTTCGACAAAGTAAGATTTTATCCCTATGGATAAAATCTTACTCTGTCGAAAATCTCACCCATGCTAAATCTATATTTAGCATGGTACCTTTTTGGATTTTACCTCAAGCCACAGAGTAAGTATAGCCTCAAGCCACACCTCAAGCTCACTACTTTTTTTTGTCACCACGCACTTTACTGTGCCTGTAATCACGGATTTAAGAATTTTTCAAATATCCAACCTACTCACAAACTTTCAGATTTATTATGTTATTAGGATTAGTTAGGTCAAATTAAATAGAATAATCGAATTAAAAGATAATTTATTTCATACAAAATTACAGTTACTTAAGTTTAAGTACCTTATAATTTATTATCAATAGGTCACATTCTTAGATCATTTTGTCCGAGGTCACATAATTGAAGTGAAAACTTATATGCGCGTTGGGCAGTTTTGAGATGAGAATAAATTCTTGGATTCGCCTCGAAAAGGTCACGTGACTGCTCACCGACACCTACCCGTAGCGCTATCTAGTTCTGTACCCGATAAACTTTTACGGCAATATTTTTGTCTATCTTTCGATATCCTGACGATTAAAAAAATACACAGGCACCTAATTGTTCAAATTTTCACTTCTTTCCGCACTCCCGGGAGTGCCACGGTTTTTTATTTTATTTATAAATACCCACGAAATATTGTCACACACGTGTACGTGTAAAATGCGTTCGTGTACTATCTCGACCCCTCAAAAATCGGCAGAAAACAGGGGGGAAAGGGGGGAAGTTTGCTGGATGAGCGTTATTTACCTTACCTACCTACTCAACGACGGATTTGAATTTTGAATCTTTTGTAGGTAACCTCACTACTATATTTATATTTATGTATTTATTATTTAACATCATAACACACACAAGAAATACACGTAACAATTATTTACATTATTTATTTATCATTTTTACACTTAACAAACATCACATACAGTTCACACATTCACATAAACAAATAAATTAATTCACAAGCATAGCCGCGCGATACCCGTAGTATGCGAAAAGTGCTGATTCGAGCGAGGCGCTCACGCCGCTCGCAGCGCCATACCCCGCCAGGCCAGTTGCTACTGACACCTGTTCGACGCGACACGCATGTCTCTTGCGCCTCCGCCGGTATTCCGTTTTACGTCGCGATCTCGCTATTTTACTTATTGTGCTTGTGTTAACTTCTATTTATTTTCTGAACTATACCTACTTCTTGTGCTTGACTTTCTATGCTATTCTTCGTGCTCTGTGTTTTATGTAAAACCTACAATAAACTCTGACTTGTGAATCTTCGTTTCTCTGCCTACCCCGAAGTTACGAACTCTTCTAAACTTTGAAAGGCACATGGAAGTCATACACAAGATGTTATGAAAAAAATCCAAAAGGTAGAGATGGATGGAGGGAAAGCGGCGGGAAGTTTGTTTAAAGCCGGGTCCACTTAGTGTTTTAGTTGTCTAACATTATAGCATTGTTTTCCACCAATGGCACGCGCCTATTCGGTTAATAACATGTTAAAAACACGAAAACACGGCGCTGTGGACTCGGCTTTAGCGTTACATAGACCAAACGATTTTTCGAAAATTAGCCCTACCTAACTATACCATCTGTAAAAATTTCAACTGTTTAACTATCACGGTTCATGAGATACAGCCTGGTGGCAGATGTACAGACATGCAGACGGACAGCGGAGCCTTAGCAATCCTCTCCGCCTTTATGAGACAAACCCGTAAAAACTTATCCCACTACTTTGCTTAAAAGTTTACTTATGCACCTGAAATTGAATTTTGTTCGCGAGGTCTACACTGTTCTCACAGAACCACTAGTTAATTTTTTACCTTTTCTTGCATGTAAGGCGTGGAACGGTTATATGTAAGTGCATACACATACATCACTCGGCCTTTCTCTTGTGTGTGTGAGTTGTCATGGTGCACAGTCAAAACTGACTTTTGAGAAAAATCTATTATTACATACACTGCAGACATTTATGGCCTTTCTCCAGAGTTAGTTATCATATGAAAATGTATGTGAATGTCTACTTGTCTAGTCAAGTTAGACTTACAAGAAAAAATATTATCACATACATCGCACATATTATGGCCTTTCTCCAGTGTGAGTTCTCATGTGTACAGTCAAGTTACTCATATACGAAAAAAAATTATGACATACATGGCACACATATGGCTTTTCTCCAGTGAGTTCTCAAATGTGAAGACAAAACTGATTTTTGAGAAAAGCTCTTAGCACATACATCACAGGTATAAGGCCTTTCTCCAGAGTGGGTTCTCATGTGTACAGTCAAGTTACTCTTATACGAAAAAAATTTATCACATACATGGCAACCATATGGCTTTTCTCCAGTGTGAGTTCTCAAATGTTTAGACAAAACTGACTTTTCAGAAAAGCTCTTATCACATACTTTACAGGTATATGGCCTTTCTCCAGTGTGAGTTCTTATGTGTACAGTCAAACTGGTCTTATGACAAAATGTTTTATCACATTCATCACAGAGATATGGCCTTTCTCTAGTGTGAGTTCTCTCAGTGTGAGTTCTCTTGTGTCTAGCTATTTGAAACTTATAAGGATAACTCTTAAAACATACATCACAGCTAAAAGGCCTTTCTCCAGTGTGAGTTCTCATGTGTCGAGTTAGTTGAAACTTATGAAAATAACTCTTAACACATACATTGCAGGTATGAGGCCTTTCTCCAGTGTGAGTTTTTTTTATGTGACTATTCATAGCTGACTTTTCAGCAAAGCGTTTTTTACATACACTGCAGGCATGTGGTTTCTCTCCAGTGTGAGTTCTCATGTGTTTAGTCAAATCTGACTTATAAGCAAAGCTTTTTTTACATACACTGCAGGCATGTGGTCTGTCTCCAGTGTGAGTTCTCATGTATATATTCAATTGAGGCTTATCTTTCTTGTGAGTATATAAAATGTGTCTTCTTAATAAACTTTTACTTGTGAATTTTTGATTACACATATCACAGGCAAATTTGACTTGACTGTGAGTCTGAATATGCGCTGATAATTTCTTTTTATGAAAGAACTTAATACCACATTGGTTGCATACAAATATTTTTTTATCAATAAAGTTATACGAGTCCAAACTTTTAATGTTCTGAGATGTATAGCAACACCTGGCTGTCTTTTTGTCTTCGAAGTTTGTGCTCTCAGACAACGAGGACCCCATTACATACTCCATGGGTCGGTCTACTGCTGTAACTGCTGGCTCCTCCGTAAATTCGTTTTCAACAACCAATTCTTCCTCACTGGTGATGAATTCTTCTTTCACAAAAAAATCTTCCTGATTAACGACTAACTCTTGTTTGATATTAGGAGAATCAACACAGCTTTTGATATTATTAAAATCTATGATCTGCATAGAGGATGCGGACAGGCTACTCTGTATTGTGGGGTTGAGCTTGAGGATATTTTCATGTGATACCTGAAAATAAACATTAGCATGATTGACTTGCAGTGGTAGTCTCCCAGGCCGTTATTAATAAACGTGATGGTAAAGTTACACCAGGTCTAAACTCAAAAAATTTTATGGTTACTCCTAAGTTACACCTGGCGTAACTTTACACCACATTTATACATAACGGCCCCAGAATATTCAGACCTGTATGTGAAATATAGACAAGTAAAACAAGGTTTAAGAGCTGTTGGGGAGACTGGGTGCATTCATAACCGGGGCAATATCTGAAGTATAGTCTATGGCATAGTGTACTATCGACAAAATTCTCGCTATACCAATTTTGAAACTGTTTTGCTTGCAAGCAGTCAGCTACTTGACCCTGCCTTATTCTTTTGTCCTATTATTTTGACCAATAGAGACATGATCTTCTGTTTAGTTTTGTGAAAGCCCTTTGTTTTTATGGTTGGGCCCTATTGTCGCTGTCAGTGGTCAAAAAACTATTTGAAAGAGCCCCGCAATACTTCTCTGATATTGCTGTTATATAAAATATAAAAGCTAGCAAGGTGGAGGTAGCTGCTAGTCGCTTCACAGAAAATTCACCCTTAAGGTGGTTGAGCACATTTTTTAGTGATAGTACATGCAATGAAAGGATCTACCTAGTGGTCACCTTGAATAGTTTGAATTTCAGATTCTGTTAAACAAGATATTCCTTGCCTTATAGAGTTTCTCTGAAATAGGTACTTTGTGAGTAGATCCTGCATGTCAGAAAACTTTGAGATTGTCACTGTTCAATATAAATAATAGCCTTCAGACAAGTTTACATTAATATTCCGCTGTTTATAATTTTTTCTAAGTTATTTGTCTGTTTTGTTTTGTGGTCAGCATTTGACCTCAATCTGCCTGATGTTAAGCAGTAGTGAGGTCTAAGATGGAGCATGCTTACCTAGAAGGAATCTATTTACTCTTGATTTGAAGACCCTTTTATTGTACTTTTCGGGAAATACAGGAAATACTTTTATAGGCAAAGGCCTCCCCCAACTCCCTTTTTAAATAAATACTTACCGATGAAAAATACAAATTTATATAGTCTCTAACTGGAACATTGTATTTTATGAAATTTACCTCATCATCATCTCCCTGCCCTTTTCCCACATTAAGTGGGGTCAGCACAACATGTGTTCTTCTTCCATTCTCCTCTATCAGCCGTCATCTCAACACTCACTCCTTTCTTACTCATGTCATCCTTCACACAATCCATCCATCTTTTCTTTGGCCTACCTCTACTCGTAAATCCATCAACATGAAATTTACCTCAATGCCTTTGTTTAGCAAATCTTGGAGTGTTTTCTCAGAGCAAAGAGCCATCTCGGCGAACTTGTGGCATTTTTGCAGCAGCGAGTGGCAGATGTAGCACACTGCCTGCGGCCCGCGCGCGCTCAGCTGAAACACGCCGATTGGACAGCTCGGTAAAGCTGGACATAAGCCCCGCGGGGTTTGGTAAAGCTCGAACAATCTTGGCAGATCTATGGTACATACCTTGTTAGTTGTGAGTTTCTCGTAGATTTCCAAGATGTGGTTTTCGAGGGAATACATTTTAATGTCGCCCACTAGGCACACTCTGCACACAGATGACATACTTAACTACTTTTAATATTACGTTAGGGTTAAAATTACTTATCTTCTTCTTTTTAAATTCTCAGTGCGTTTCAAATTGGCAAGTGTAAAGTTTGCTTTGCAATTGGCATTTGGCAAGCCGAGCAATCTCAGCGTGAATCTCAGTCAGACAAACTCGCTCGACCAAGCCTTTGCATTCTGTGCTTTTGTTTAATTAGAATTTTGCTTTGTTGCTTTGTTGAATTCACATAGTTCAAGTCACGGAACACTATTACTCCTAGGTTCAGGTTCACCAATGAGCAATGACCTATTCCTCATTACACATATTCCTCAAATTCTTCTTATTTATTTATTCGAGGCAAAAAGGTACCATGCTTGCTAAATCCATGATTCGAGGCCAAAAAAATATTAAACACAAAATGCACAGATTAGTAGACACTAGACAAAATGACAAAATGTCATGTCACTGAGAGTCTCAG
The DNA here is from genome assembly GCA_963565295.1 of Epirrhoe alternata. Lineage (NCBI taxonomy): Eukaryota > Metazoa > Arthropoda > Insecta > Lepidoptera > Geometridae > Epirrhoe > Epirrhoe alternata. Next base: position 3,842,627 of record OY751397.1, on the reverse strand, counting down.
TCTGACTCACAGACGTACTAGGGATTGCTTTGTACTCTGTGGTCACAATCACAAACGCCAGTTACGCCAGCAGAATAAAAGAAGAGAGATTATAGAATAATAAACTCTTTGTTTGGATTAATTAAAGTATTATTTCTTTGAGAGAAGAGAGTTACAGGTATATATAATAAACCCTAAATGATTGATTTGATCTAAAGGAAGCTAATATTAGAGGGTGTGAAAGTAAAATTGAGTAAAAGTTACATACACATACTCCTCACCTCAAAGAAAAATACGATTTAGAGCTATAAAAAAGTACTCTTTGCTTTGAGTCTTTGCTGGATTTGGATTGCTGGTGGGTGAGCTGGGCTGGTGCTGGTGTTTTCTCCCCGTGTTTCTTCTTCTGGTTTTTTAGTTCATACATTCTCTTTGATGTTTTAGTACATTTTGACAAATTACAGTGAATTGGTATACTACCTAAGACAATTTATGCTATTCTTCTATTTGATCATTAGTGAACAGGCAGGTCTACAATTCAATCAATATAAAAAGAAACCTTGTTCAGTTAGAACATGGTTGGATCTATGATGCTTCTAAAGATGCTTCATTGTGCAACAAAATCATCAAAAACCCACAGCAAAAAGAAAAAAATACGCGGTCCATCACTGGATAGAAAATTCTTGACATTGAAAATAAAGAAAGAAGACTGTGATGCTGATGAGGTTTGCAGAATATGTCTTAAACAAGGAAGGTTGCCTATTTTCGGCGACAATAAATTGGAATTAAGCGAGTCCATATTTGAAATCGGAGGCATTGAAGTATGTACTGATGATCCATACCCGAAGTTTTTATGCCAGTCATGTTACGCACTCCTTCAAGGCGCTATTCTATTTAGAAAAACCGCACTGAAATCTGATGTCCTTCTGAAAACGAGAGTAGAAGCCAAAAATCCTGAACCAGTAATAGAAACTGATGATTTTGATGGAATCAGCGATGATCATGATGATGAGACACCAACAAATGAAGAAAAACAAGAAAAATGCATAAAGTCACTTGTATGCAATCGTTGCGAAATAAAATTTAACACATTTCGGGAATACAGTGAACACTTATTATCAGTTGAACATGAGAATAAGCGAGTTACTTGCAATATTTGCAAGAATACCTATGCCCCTCAGTACTATAGAAGGCACATGAGCTTGCACAAAGAAGAAACAGCACATATGTGTGACATTTGCGGAAAGAAATTTGCTGTAAAATCATTGTTCACCCGACATCGTCTAACTCACTTCTATGATCTACCATTCCAATGTGCTCTATGCCCATACAGAGGCAGATTTACTGAATCTCTTAAAATGCATATGAGAACTCATACTGGTGAAAAACCGTATCAATGTGAGCAATGTCCGTCTCGATTCATTAACAAAAGTAATCTTAACAAACATACATTGACTCACAAAGGAGAGCATGATTTCCGCTGTGAAGTCTGTGGTCGAGGCTTTTACACTAAACGAGACCTGGAATTGCATATTAAAGTTGATCATACGGGTGTAAGGGAGCATGTGTGTCGGACTTGTGGCAAGGCATTCGGGTATCGGAAGCAAATGATGAAGCATGAATTAAGAGTACATAAAAGAGAGAAGATGAAATCCGGACGAATGCCTATTTATTTGAGAGTGGAGACTATGAAACAGCAAAATGCTGATATGGAAACTTAATTTGTTGGGGAACTGTAAATGAAAGATTTCTGTAAATGTATTTGTGGCATGAGCCTGTTACGCCAATTAACCTATCATTAAGTTATTGTAGACTAAACTATCTAGTTCGAGGTGCCAAACATTTTAATAAATAGATTTTAAAATAAATTTGTTTTTTATTACATTAGCTTAGAATGAATAGAACAAAAGTTGTGTAATACACATTTTAAACTTTCGCGACTCGAAGACATTGTAAATTTAATGTTAGACCTACGCGATTAAGTCCCGTAATAAAATTTAAAAAGTTGTGTAACTTTCATATTTTACAAAATCCTGGCCTATGTAAGAGCCAAAATAAATAAGCTCTTAATTTGCCATAGGTGGAATATTACTATAGAAACCTTTAAGTAGGAAGTATTAAAAACTATTCAATTATCTTTGCCATTATTAAAACAATAACTGTCATTGAAACTAAAAGTCACTGTGAACATCACTATAATATAATTTTATAAGACAGAGAGTAACTTTATAAAATAAATCATGGCAAACGAGGCCGAGGAAACAGTACGTAAACTTTCCATGCATAAAGGAGTAGCTGGCGTGATCGTTGTAAACGGAGAAGGCATTCCAATCAAAACTACATTAGACAACCACGTCTCGGTACAATACGCCGGTCTCATGAGCGCTTTAGTCGACAAAGCAAAGGCTGTGGTTCGCGATTTGGACCCCTCGAATGATCTCACGTTCCTACGGATTCGCAGCAAGAGAAGCGAGGTGATGGTGGCGCCAGATAAAGAATTTGTATTGATAGTGGTTCAGCATCCTGTTGAATGACGAAGGGCCGTGGCGATTGAGCCACATTTAGTTTTGATTATTGTTGGCTTACCACAACAGCTTAGGAATTAAGTTCTCGTTTTCGCTCAACTATGTAGGAAGCTGTTTTGTTGGTAAAGCCTTTTTTTTCATTGTAGAACTTTTTACGAATAATGATTTAACTGTATTCTCTATGTATGTGTATTTGTTTCAGTCACATGTTGTAGTTACTTCTAGAAATAAAACAAGGTACATAAAGTTGTAGTTTTATATTTAAACTTAGATCGTCAAAATCACAATACTTATCTATATTATAGCCTTACACATTCACAACAACAAACTTGTATTTGACACTTCAAAACACGAATTGTTTTATACAAGATAGCTAAGTAAACTATTTTCTTTGTCATTTACCAAATACCTAAAAACTTGGTACTTTATTTTGGTGTCGCAAGGTAAGGACGGTCCTTATCATAAAATTGAACTATTGCCAAGAACCACGACCTCCCCTAAACCCACGGCCTCTAAAACCTCCCCTATTTCCATACCCCGAGTCTCCACCACCGCGTCCTCCAAAACCTCTGTTATTTCCAAACCCACCCCTATTTCCTCCAAAACCACCCCTGTTTCCTCCGAACCCGCCCCCGTTGTCTCCGTTTCCGCCAAACCCGCCCCCGTTTCCTCCAAAACCGCCGCCACTTCCTCCAAACCCGCCTCTATTCGAGAATCCCCCTCCAAAGCTGCCTCCGCCAAAGCCCCCACGGGGTCCATTAGTACCCCAGCCACGGTTGAAGTTACCCCCTCGCTTAGCTCCATCAGATCTGAAGGTGGGCGTCATTGTTTCGCGTTGGATATTGTAGTCGCCTGCGTCGATGAGACACAGCTCTCGTAAACAGTGGACAACCTAGAAAATAAAATAAGTTTGATCAGTTACCATTTGCTCACATATCCAGCCGTTACAAGCTATGCCAGTTATTTGCCGTATCAAAGCTGTCTGATAAAGCCGATTGCACGATCCGCCAGCTCCGTATAAAATTGTATAGAAGAATGCTACTGACGCTATAAATTGCGGCGCGGGTGGATAGTGCGAGCTGTCATACGATTTTAATTTTCCTAGAAAGAATTAAAAATGCGGCGCGGCAATGATGACCTTTACTCGCCTTACTTCAATCGAACGGCTCGGTCCACATATTTCAATAAAGTGTTCTTTCTTAAAAAAAACACTTGGGTGTTCTAATGCTAAAACCATCTGGTCAAAATTCAACTTGGGAACTACAAAAACTACCTTCTCTTCGAGCGGCGTGAATTGCAGCGCGGCGTCAGGTTCCGACGCAGCGCGTTCGACAAGACGCTCTATAGCGGGGCGGAGAGCGGCGACCAGAGCGGCGGTGCGCGGTGACATGTCTAGGTTCAACCAGTTGTCCAGACGGACTTGGTTGTCGATCTGGAAGAATTAAATTATACTGTTGTAACTGTATTTTTCATCTAGCTGGTTTAGTAACTAGTTTTTTTTTAATCCTATTTTTTTTTATAAATCCGAGTTGTGGGTGAAACTTATGATGCTGATTGATGATGAGCTATTCAAAATATAGATTTAACCTGATCGCACACTCATCCGCGCAGTACGCGCCGAAGTCATTTTTATACAGAGTGTAAAAAGCCTGCTACCGAAAACTGAGGGGTTGCAATCAGACCATGATTCTAAACATATTTAGCGAAAAAAAAACGCAAAAAAAAATTTTTGACTTAGCTTCGTCATGCTATGTTATTTTCGGTTATTTACTACTATTACAACATAATAAGACCATATACCTACCTAATAATTTCATTTATAAAAGAAAAAAACATTTAAAACTCAAAATCCAGCAATCAACGTAAAAAAACGCGCCCAAAACATACGCAAACAGTACTCTTCAAACGCTGTTTTCTCCGGATTTAGTGCATATTTCGGAAAATCCTTTTGGGTTTGGTTGTCTATTGGAATGCTGTACCTACCCCTTTCGGCTTCGGTAGACGTCTTTTTACACACTGTATACAAAAAATACTGGTGACGTCAGAAAATGCGGCTCGCTTCTGACGTCAGCAGCATTTTCTCTATTAAATTGACAATTCGCCGCGTTCGGCTCGGCTGGACTGTGCGATGACCCTTAAAGCTCCCTCGAAATCGGATAAAAATCCGAGAGAAAGTGACTTTTTCAAATAGTTCAAAAATTCAATGCAATACTGTAATGGTTGAAAGAAAAGTTCCATAAGTCAGCGCGAAATGAATGAATGTAGTAGAAGCAGACGTTCTTTGAAAGTAGATACATTTTCGCAGTAGGCAACATTAAAATAAACGCATGTTAAAAACGAGTAGGTGATCCTCACCCATTCAATCTTCCTACATCCGAACAGCAGCAGCGGTATTGGCGGCACCATAGTGGTTTGTTTACAGCTGATCGCACGAGTTCGGACCTTCTCTCCAAACACGAAGAATGGAGACGGAAACTTCAGTTCAGTACTGCTGCAGTTTACAGACGTCTTGTGAATTAGGGCCGGCTTGCCTTCTGTTGTTAGCACCTAGAATATAAATACATAGATAGATAAACAATATTGTAAAAAATACAAAAAAATAGGAACAAAAAAAATCATGCTTCTTCACATTACAACCGGCTTACGATATAAACTTTGTAACCGATTGGTTAACCTAAATTGGTAGCTAAACTCTCAGAAGTAACAAAAAAATTAATATCAGATAGGGAAAAACTTGAAATTTTCACACCAGAATATAGAAGCTTAGATAAACACGTAAAGCGCAGTATTAGAAAGGACATAAGAACATTCAACTCACATTTAATTCAAATAGCTATAGAAAAACATACTTCATTGCGATCAGCCAAACAAGGATTCACCAAAGGAAAACACTGGATTAACAGCCTCCAAGATGTAAATGGCATCAAACATAACAGCCGCGATAGAGTCCTAGGCACCTGCACAGATTATTATATGACCTTATATTCTGATGCATCCAGAAGCAATGAAGAAGTAAATTACAGTCGCTCCGATACTATACCGTTCTTCACTGGAAAAGAGGTTCACGATGCTTTGAAAACCATGAAGTACGATAGGAGTCCCGGCGAAGACGGCATAACTACGGAAGCATTAAAAGTAGGCGCACCATCACTACTTCCACATCTCACCAATTTATTCAACTCCATATTAGACTCAGGGCAGATTCCAAAACAAATGTGCCACTCCAACATAGTGCTTCTCCACAAAAAAGGAGATAAGACCAACGTCGGCAACTATAGACCTATCAGCCTGGTGTCACATTTGTATAAAATCCTCATCAAAACTGTGCAAAACCGCATTGCTAAAACCCTAGACTCACACCAACCTCCGGAACAAGCTGGCTTCCGCCCCTGCTTCTCCACATCAGATCATTTACACACGCTCAATCAAATCATTGAAAAATATTCAGAGTTTCGAAAGCCGTTGTATATAGCTTTCGTAGACTATACTAAGGCTTTCGATAGCGTCAAGCACTTTGCAATATTTAAAGCTCTCGAAAACCAACACATAGATCAGACGTACATAGACCTTCTCAAAATTATATATACCAACAGCACAGCAAACATCAAATTAAATATCACAGGACCAACATTTACTATTGAAAAAGGAGTTAAGCAGGGAGACCCCTTGTCACCCTTACTGTTCACAGCAGCCCTCCAAGAGGTATTTAAAACGTTGACTGTTGCATGGGGTAATAAGGGCATTGACGTCGAAGGTCAGCGCCTAACTAACCTGCGCTTTGCAGACGATATTGTCCTCTTTGCCACAACAGCTCACGACCTACAGGGTATGCTTCAAGAACTAAGCACGGCAAGTCTTGAGGTTGGACTTTTAATGAACCGATCAAAGACTCAGTTAATGACCAATAGCACGAAACGTAGGGTCGAGGTAGATGGACAGGTAATACAATATGTCGATGAGTACATTTACTTGGGCCAGTTAGCGAGCTTCGAAAACAGGCAGGACAAAGAAATCGGTCGCCGAATCGAGAACGCCTGGAAGAGCTACTGGTCCATGAAGGCGCACATGAAGGGAGACCTTCCTCTGAACCTCAAGCGCAAACTCGTCGACATGTGTATCCTGCCCGGCCTAACCTACGGTGCTCAGACGTGGTCGTTGACTGAACTACAAAAGTCCAAGCTCAAGATTTGCCAAAGAGCAATGGAACGTAGTATCCTCGGATTCAAACGCACCGACCGAGTGCGAAACAGTATACTGCGTTCAGTCACAGGCATTGCAGACGTCGGCAGGAAAGCAGCACGACTCAAGTGGGACTGGGCGGGTCACGTCAGCCGAATGAACCCTGATAAGTGGGCGAAAGCCATAACATCTTGGCAGCCCGACGGGACACGGGGTCGCGGCCGGCCGAGGAAGCGTTGGCGGGACGATCTCGACGCCTTCGAGAGAGAATGGTGGGAGATCTCGAAAGAGAGAGATGGTTGGAGGGATTTGGGGGAGACCTTTGCCCAGCAGTGGGACGAAATAGGTTGATTAAAAAAAAAAAAAAAAAAAAAAAAAAAAACCGATTGGTAATCGCTTGTTGTAATTATTGCGTTGAAACTAGCGCCATTGCGACCGAGTAGCATTCACTCGAACTAAAGTGCAGTGTGAAACCAATTAGGCTTCAAACCTAGATAATTAATTTGATTGTCCATTGTCCTGTAGAGAGCCAGGGCCTTATTCACGTTCATTTTTGCGTTCATTTGATGAATATTCGGATGCTTCCCACCACGATTTCTGACTTCAAGAGCTAGTTTCTAGATTTGGAATATTTGGTTCTAGTCTAGGTTAGGACCGTGTTTTAACGTTTGAAAAATTTACCCTTGATGTCAGAAATCGTGGTGGGAAGCATCCCAATATTCATCAAACGAACGAAAAAGGAACGTGAATACTGCCCCAGGTGGCGACAGTTTGCAATCGCTTCGTTATGATATTAATACGAATTTAGCATGAATTTTGCGATCTTCTCGCAATATTTGCTATCGCTATTACAAAATAACCTAGCTGATCTAGTGATAATATCATACCTTCCGTTTCCCTTGATGCACGCACACATTCGGATACAAGCCCATGGTCATTAGCGCTATAACCACGTCCAGATTGGGATCGGGGCCGGAAGGCACCCAGCGGGAGGGAATGCAGCACTCTTCAGAGAAGCCTATCGCTGTTGTTAAGATATCTGGAACAAAGCAATTTGATAACCTGGAACGCGTATGAATCCCTGCCATAAAATGAAAAAACGCATTTCCTGATTCAAAAATGTTGAAAGCTTCATCATCATCATCATCAAGCCTATAGCAGTCCAATGCTGAACATAGGCCTCCCCTAATGAGCGCCATTGCGCCCTGTTGAATGTTGAAAGCTTATAAAACTTAATTTGGGAAAATAAATATTCTTGCTATTTAGGAACACTTAATAGCGTATTCATTACTGTTTTAAAATGATTGTTACTTTGACTTGTATAAGAACATGTAAATATGTCTATGGATAAATAAATACAAATACAATACTTTCCCCAAAGTCACAAAACCGAATATAAGAATTAAAAAGTTTACAGTACAATTTAATGAAATATAAATACATTTCCATGCCGGAATCTCAGCAGTTCTATTGAATAAATGCTTTTTGACTTTGAACTGTGAAGCTGTAAAAGAGTGATTGTAAAAGCTGTTGTAAGTAGTTTTCAACTTACTTCTCAACTGGTTCTTGGCTTCATAGGTAACGCGCAGCGTTGTCTGTTGCACCCCTTTCCACTCACACCATTGCTTTTCCACATCCTCGCCTTTTGCGTACTCGCGTTCCCATAACTGCGGAAGTATATATAAAATAAAATAACCAATAATCATTAAATGAATTTACTAAATTCTATGCTCGAGCTTTGAGAAATAAACTCTAAGGCGCCTACTAATAAACCTGTTATAAAGTTATTCCTGAGTGTAAACTGTCAAAATGTATGATTATTCTTGGTTTATTCCGAGAAATAACTTTGTCACGTTTTATGGTAAGGCTGTAAATGTCCTCTCGTGGATTGGTCAATTCATGTGCGAATGATTACGTCGTACCAAAGTCCCGCGTATCAATAAATTAGGGCCTCAGCTTTATCGTATGTCCGGAAACTTCCTTGGTTTAATAAAAATAGCTATACCGCGGTGGAATAAATTTTGTCCACCGTAGAATAGTAATTAGATAGCCGGCGCCACCCCTCCAGTAACAATATCTCAGAGAAGTAGAGTTGGCTACTGCTATATCAAATTATTACTTGAAACGCGTTGAGCATGGCGACATGGTCGGAGGCGCGGTCTCCGGCTAACGCTCGCTGGTGGCCGGACAGCCGGCGCCGCCCCTCCAGAAGGAATATCTCGGGGAAGGTGGTGGAGTTGGCTGCGGTGGTGGTGAGGGCATCGCCGACGCCGAGGACGAAGCCTAGCACCATCATCTTGCCAAGCCGCGGCTCTGTGGAAGACGCAAAAGGAGTGTTAGCACTAGCTAAGCCTCGCGGTAGTCGCTGTTTTTAAGGACTGCTAAAAAGTAAGTTCAGTAAGTTCGTATGAGTCAGTGGCCAACTCTGGTGACGGAGTTTTTAGGGCGCCTTAAGGTCTCCGTCATGGCTTAACGACTTAAATAGCCGGGAAAGACAATTTAACGTACCCTCCGAAGCACGGAAGCGCTCAGATGAAAATACCACTGGCGGTCACCCATCCACTAACAAACCGTTTCAAACGTTGCTTAACTTCGACGATCTATCACGATCGACTAAGCAAGCACGACCACGAGCTAAGGACTGCTGTGCCGGTTTCTCGAACGCAAATCATCTTCAAAATTAACTAATCATTGGTCAAATCTGTCATTCGACCAATGAGGACCAAGTAGTCCAGGTTTAATCGTTTGTCAATTATAATGCGTTCGAGAAACCGGCCGTATTCGCGTTCCTTTTTTCGTTTCTTTGATGAATATTCTGATACTTCCCACCACGATTTCTGACTTCAAGGGCCAATTTTTCTTACGTTAAAACACCAATTCTTACCAAATATTTCAAACCGAAAAATTGGCTCTTGAAGTCAGATATCGTGGTGGGAAGCATCCGAATATTCATCAAAGGAACGCGAATAAACTTTATAGCTGCCCATATAATCTGGGATTATATGGGCAGCTATAAAGTGTTACACGAGCAGATGTAAAGTGTGTTTTATAGCTGTACAGAGTTACGTAAGCTACAGTATTCCTATTGGCAGTTTGGCTAGGATGGCGCCTAAAAGCGTGAGGCCTAGAAACCGTTTCATTTATTTTTTGCAAAAACGAATGATTTGATTTGTTAAGTTACTTTGGGAAGTGTTCATGGTAGGTTCATCAATTAAGACAAACTTTTTGAAATGAAAACTTCTTTAGGCGCGTTGGGCATTTTTGAGATGGGAAAAATCTATTGATCTCAGACTGACAGTGTTACCGACACCACCGTCAGCGCCATATATTAGTTTTAAACTACGTAACTAAACTTTATGACGATTCAAAAAATTCAATTCAATTCATTTATTTATTGCGATAATGGGAAAACGCACACGTAATTGTTCAACTTTTAACTTTTATCGGCACTCCCGGAGTGCCATTGTTTTTATTTACAAATCTCATTTTCTAGACTGACTGTAAATGCAGTTTTATTTTGCTTCAAAATAAACCTATAGTTACCTATTGGCAGTTTAGCGAGGATGGTTCCTAAAGGCGTGAGCGCATCGTTCGCGTCCAAACAGCCGAGCTCACGGAGTAATGCTTCCGCTTCGATGACGGCGTCCAATGGCGGCGGCTCCGGAGCCTTCGATAGGAAATGTCCGATACCTCCTAGGCGTAGGAGCTTGATACTGGAAATAAGAAATGAGGCTCTAAAAATTCCCGATGTCCGATTACGCTGGATTTTGACACACGTTACGAGTTTTCGGTGACAGTTTAATATGACAGGTAGGTATGAGTTATTAACTTTTTACCATCACGTCAAAATATCATAAGTCAAGTTAGTATTGAGTCAGTGGCCAACTCTAGTAATGAAATTATGCTATCTTATAGCCTCCGTCATAACTTCACGACTTTATAGCGGGGACCGACAATTTAACGTGGCTTTAGAAGCACGACAGCACTCGGTTGTTAATGCTCCAGTGGTCACATATAACAACAACTGAGCAATAATAAATAATGCTGGACATTTCACACAGCATCATCTAGCCCCAAACTAAGCAAAGCTTGTACTATGGGAACCAGATAACTGATATACTACTTATATACTTTTTGTTTGTAAATACATATTATACATAGAAACACCCAGACCAGAGATAAATATTTTCAGATCGTACAAACATTTATCTCGCGGCGGGGATCGAACCCGCAACCTTCTGCGTCCCAAGCGGGTTTTCACCCACTGCACCACAGAGGTCGTCAAAAGCAATCATTTTTTAATGTGAATATATCATAAGGAAATTGTAATAACCTGAGAGCCAGCTCGTGTAATGGCGTACGGAACATTTCCGCTGTAAGATGTTCCTCTAATCTTCCGTATCGAGCGAGGGAACATAACGTGAAGCAAACTCCGGGACGTACTCGTCCCGCTCGACCTTTACGCTAGAATAGAGATGTTAATAAATATGTTAAATTTCAAAAAAATAATCAATAAAACAGTCTCAAACATGGTCTAGTCTCCACATGATTTTCTATGCAAATAATGGTTCGGCTAATGTGTAGTGGCCGTTATGTTATGTATGAAATTCTTAATTAGATGGCAACTACATAATATAAGTATAATTTCACATAGCACTGCGTGCGCTATCCGCGCCGCATGCACCGAATTTATGAGCAAAAAATGCGTTTCGTGCCGGTAACGTCACAAAAACCAGTTTGCCGCTGGCACCGCCCACTGACTTAATATATTATCTTCATCAATCTCCACGGAAACTCAGAAGAAAAAACTCGAAACAAAATTAAAAATCCGGATACAGTGGACGCATGCCATCGGCAAATCCGTTAGATCCGTTGCGTGCCGTGCGTGCGGTGCGGCCGGCGAGAGCCACTGGACGCGTATCTTTAAGGTAAGCGTCCACATGCCCGCATCGCACGTATCAGACGCATCACACGTAACAGATACAGTGCCGATATAGTGGACGCAGTCTAATAAATCCGTTTGATGCGATGCGTCCGATACGTGCGATGCGGGCCTTTAATCAACTTTTTTGCTTACCAAAAGCACGGCTTTAAAAAAAATAGTTAAAATATGTTTTACCTGTTCCAAATTAGTCTTGCTGGCCCATACAGTAGCGTACGATGTCATGTTGTTGTGTGATGTGAACAGTTTCATTTTAGCCTTGCAGGAATCTATCACGTACACCACGTCGTTAATCGTTATAGATGTCTCCGCTATGTTCGTTGATAGGATCACCTGGAAATTGTTATTGTATACAGGGTTATTTGTAAAACACCGGTAACCTCTCAGGACTGTTTTACTATCATCTTAAACAACTTTTGTTCTATGACTTTTAAAAATTAGAATAATAGATTAAAAAATAGAAATATTTAAATTGAACGCTCTAAATGTTACGAAGTCTATGCGAAACAAAAGAAAGCGATAGTACAATAGCGAGAGGAGCGGGGCTAGGGCGGCGGGGGCCGAAATGTGTTAGATAGGACAACGATATCTTCACTCCGATTGGCCGACTCAATGTGCTCTCTCGCTCACTCTCGAACATTCGAGCGAGCGAGCCTTAGTATATATTAGTGACAAAACAATGTTGTTTTCGGAATTTAATGGATCACACTTCCACTCTATTGGGTACTAACTTATTTTCGGGATAAAAAGTAGCCTATGTCCTTCCTGGGATACAACCTTTATCCATGCCAATTTTCAGCCTAATCTGTTCAGTGGTTTGGGCGTGAAAAGGGAACAAACAGACAGACAGAGTTAATTTCACATTAAATATGCTCGATGTCAACAGGATAATTACCTTGATTTTAAATTTTTTCATGTGCAACTGCGTTGAAATATCGGGCAAACAACAAAACTCAAAAATAATGTTAATTATCTCGTTGATAACAATAATTATGTTCCTAACTATCCCACTCCGAGTTTTTTTAGATGTTTGTATGTTTGTGTATCAATCACGCCTGAACCAGTGAACCGATTTGAATGAAACTTGGTATAGGCGTAGATAGTGACCTGGAAAAGCATATAGGCTATTCAAAATGTTGGTATCACGCGGGCGAAGCCACGCGCAGAAGTGTACTATACCTTAGTAATCCCAGGCGGCGGAGTAACGAACACTTTCTTCTGATCCTCCCTCGGTATCTGACTGTGCAGCGGTAGGATTAGAAACCTCGATTGGTCTCCAAACACACGGCTCTGGTTCAGATGTTTCATCAACGCGAAGATAAGGTTCCATCCGGGTAGGAATACCAGCACCGCTCCACGTTCCGGCAGGTCGTTTATGTAGAGTAGGATTGATTCTATTAACTCGAAGCTTAACTGGAAATAATAAATACTAGATGTTTTTTCTTCGTCCGCATAATTTCATAATTTTAATTGCCTTCATTTGGGCCATGGAGCGTGCCATGCTCAGTATCAGGCTTATAGACTGTGTTCCCAACGTCGACATCCGAAGTCGAACAAAGGTCAAAGACGTAGGGAATCGTATCACGGAACTAAAATGGAGTTGGGCAGGACACCTGGCCAGGCGAGGTGACGACCGGTGGAGTCAAGCGATAACTGAATGGCGTCCAAGAACCGGTTACAGAAACGTTGGTCGTCTGGCAGCGAGATGGGCAGACGATTTGGTATCCGTCGCGGGCCGCACCTGGATGAGGTTAGCACGAGACCGTAAAAAGTGGCATAAAGAAAGAGAGGCCTATACCCAGCAGTGGGCAAAGTCGAGTTGTGGTGATGATGATGATGACTTGCCTTAATGATAACTTTTTTATTAACCGTAGTCTATTTATTTCGTAGGGATGCAATCAACAACTTGGCCGTAAAAAGGTAGCCCATAGACAGACAGAGTTGCTGTCACGTATATAAAACAAAGATGAGTGCGAGACATAAAATTACAAAATACATTAGATTCAGACAAGCTATCTAAGGATCGTCGTAAAGATGAGTTAGTTACATCATTTATGACCACCCCCCTGACTTCATCAATCCCCAGGAGAAGCTGCCATCACGCCACGATCTGCCATGGCCGGTGTGGAAGTCACTGAACCGACTCCGCACTCAAGTCGGCGGCGGACTGAACATGTGTGAATGGGGATTTAGGGAATCAAGCTTAACAGTTCGGTGCGTACGGCTCGGCTGGACTGTGCGACCAGCCTTAGGGAACACTCTTCTTCTTCTTCTTCCTGCCCTTATCCCACTAAGTGGGGTCGGCACTACATGTTTCTTTCTTCCATTTCCCTCTATCACTCGTCATAACATCATCATCATCATCATCTGCAGCTTGTTGTCACCCACTGCTGGGCATAAGCCTCCCCGCTCAAACGCCACTTCACTCGGTCCTGTGCCTCTTTCATCCAGTTTTTCCCTTTCATGGTCACAATGTCGTCCATCCATCTGGCTGCTGGTCTGCCTAAACTTCTCGTATGCCCTCTTGGCCACCATTCCGACAGGACCTTACTCCACCTACCATCACCAAACCTTGCCAAGTGTCCTGCCCTGTCATAACATAGTCGTCCAAAAAAATGCATTCCGACAATTGCATCCATGCGGGACTTGAAACCGCATTTAATTTTTAAACCTTTAAGTTTTTAGGTAAGTACATAGTATGGATGCTCAAGAAAACTTACGTCTTTCTCCGAGAGCTGAGCCAATGCGTTGGCAGTTTCTGGAGCGTACCGACTACCAAGGTTTGCGTTCTTGTTCAAATCCTCCTCTTGCTCATCCGCGACACCTGAAAAAAAGGACTGTATAAAACGCGGTAGACTTTCTCTCTTTCATGTATTTCCAGTCTGCGAACCATGACTACCCTATTAACCTATTAAGTGCTATTCTGACGGTCAGTGTGTAGTAGAATAGTTTGCATTGAGTTTGTAGTAATAAAAAAGGTTGCCTGGAAGAAATCACTTTTAGCGATAAGGCCGCCCATTGTACTAAGAACTTGTTATTGTTTTGTTTTGTTAATTTCTTGGTGTACAATAAAGTGTTTATTCATTCATTCATATATGTATAACTTTTATTCATTCATAACTTTTTGAAATATTTTTAACTGCAAAAAAATCATCGATTTTCCATACACAATGAAAAAAAAAACGTTTTCATGTACGTAAACGCTCTATACAGGATAAAAGTAAAATTCTTAAGCTTACCGTCTTCATCATCATCATCGTCATCCTTGTTGGCACGTTTGCCGGTCGACTTGCGTTTCCTCGTGTCCACGGGTGGCACGAACTTAGTCTGCTCTATCGCGTCTTCCAGGAAATATTGTTGCACGGGAAATGTACGGCCAGGCACCTGCATTATAAATACATTTTTAATGAAACGACACTCGACAAATTAGATCGTTGCGTTATACGCTACTAGCTACTGTGCGCGGCTTCGCCCGCGTGGTACCAACTTTTTGAAGCCTATATGCTATTCCAGGTCGGGTTAGTAGGATTTCTTTATTAACCGACATTAGAAAAGGAGGAGGTTCTGTGTTCGGCTGTAAGTATGTTTTCTATTCTTCTTTACTAATATTATAAAGAGGAAAGATTTGTTTGTTTGTTTGAATTGAATGGGCTCCGAAACTACTAGACCGATTTGAAAAATTCTTTCACCATTACAATCCTGCATTATCCCCGATGAACATAAGCTATATTTTATCCCGGGGAAGTGAAGTTATCCCGAGGGATCGCGGGTAACACCGCGGCGGATACCTAGTTTATTTATAAGAATAAAAGCAAAGCTGACAAACAAATCCTATAAACTTTGTTTTCAGGTCCATACTCCTAAACACAAAGGCTATTATGAAGTCTTCAGCGAAAACAGCAAGTTCACTTCTTCAAAAGCTTTCTTCGACTTCACCATTGACGTTGATAACCGAGCTAATATATTCAAACGTTATAAAATTGATGCTTTCTTAGAAATGATGTTCACAGCAACAAAGACAGATTACATGCAAAGAAAAATTGTAATGATCTTACTCTCAAGAACAATAGAGTTGGTGAAACAGCTGAATAAAAAAAAAGATGTCAAAACACCAATAGACGGGAAGCTTACTAATTCTGAAGCTATACCGAAACTCATAGTGGCAATGGCAACTTCGAATTTCTCGCATAAACCCTTCGAACGGATTGGCAGTGAAGTTGTCGTTGAAGTAAACTATGAAGACTTTACGTACAATGGTTGTAAATTCAGCGAGAAAATTGGAAATGTTCACAAGACCTGTCGTGTATATTGTTATCCAATAAATAAAGTTAATAAATGAATGTGAAATTAGTTTTTTTTTACAGATTTTGATAAAGTATTAAAAAAACATTGGCACTCCGGGAGTACCGACACAAGTGAAAACTTGAAAGAGGTGTCGGTAACGATTCTAAACTAAAAAAAAAAGAAATGTAAAAAAATAAAGAGCAAAAAGTTACTGTCCTACTGGAACTTGAACTCGCGGTTAATATTGTCACACTCAGAATTTTTTTGCGAATTCAAAAGTTCTATATTGGGATACTAGCGGACCCCGCAGACGTTGTCCTACGTCCTACCCGAAAAAGCAACACAACTCTATAGTTTCATTAATAATTTCAGCAACATTTTAGCAATTTAAATTCCGACCGATGAATCCAAATATTTTTTTTTTAGGACTGTAAATAATTCTGTCTATCGCGTCAAGCTGTCAACTCTTTTGTCAAATGCTAGAAGTCTACAAATAGACTAAAAAAGAGAGCTAGTTTTCTGGGGACGTTTCTAAGACATGTTAACTAGATATGGGGGATGAATAATCGAAATAATACACAAATGGGGTATCAAATGCAAGGAAATGATGTGAATATTATAATAAGACATGTTTTATCAAAATCGGTGCAGCCATACGGGGCATGAAAGTGGGATTTTTAAATTTTTGTTCAGTACAGCTCTCACCTCAATAACAGGACAGTTGCCGAAGTACTCGGTGAAGAGTGTAGTGTCCACAGTGGCTGACATAAGTATGATTCTGACATCGGGGTACGTGTGCGCCAGATCTCTGAGCAAGATTAGGGCGAAATCCGTATCTGCGTCGCGTTCATGGACCTGTGAGATGAAAAGTACAGTGAATTTTTGAGACAGGGCAGTAAAGGACACGGTACCTTAACCGTATAACACTAAAACGATCCTAGGAGACCTGCCTCAGACTTCAGCGGAATGCATTCGGCACCCTTAGGCCTTATTGTCTAACTTGTAATCCATTCCCATTTCCCACTCATTCATTCATTCATTCATTTTCCATTTTCGTATTGTGTGATTGGTTATAAATAATAATAACTTTATTGAGGAACCATTTACATAACTTAGCGATAGTACTTAGGTGCTAGGTTTAGATAGGGATAGGTCCTGCAATCGGCGGTCTTATCGCTCGAGGCGATATCTTCCAGACAACCGTTTTTGTAAACTAAAACTAGGTGAGATGTAAAACGACAGACAACGGAGTTCCGCACTTTGGGTAATAACCAGCCCCTGAACTAGTTAAGAATGGGAAATGGGAATAGATTTCAAGTTAGACAACTTATTGTCTAACTTGAAATCCATTCCCAGTTCCCGATTGATCCCGAATCACACAATACGAAAATTACGTGTTTTGTTATTTTCGTGTTATGTGATTGGTCGATCTCAATTGGAATGATAACTGAGAATGGATTTCAAGTTAGACAATATTCCCCGGGTCGGAATCGGTCAGTTGTTCAACCGATCCAAAACTGACGTTCCTTGCACTGTGATTGGTTGCGGTCGGTTAAACTGACCTATGTAAGTCTTTTACACACCTCGTCAACCAACACGTGACTGACGCCTCTCAAGCCACCTTCCAACTTCCTCAGCAGCACTCCGATGGTACAGAACAATATCGACCCGTACGGACGCGGAAGGATCGACTCGAAACGCACTGAATACCTGAAAATTATATATTTAAGAAGGGTTGTCAGAGGCAAGGCAAATACATACAAAAACAGTTGTATGAAGGTAGTCAGTGGCAAGTCATATACAATATGTTTGTCACAACCTCACATTTTGCGGAAGTTAACATAACATACAGTAGGTTGCAAGATATTCACCATTAAACTTAAATATATCCAATTTTATATTCCATGCCCACAAAACTGCATTACAAAATGAACCTTATCACCAGACTTTTCAGGTGTAGTTTCATTCAACTATTAGACAAACTCATAGCCAATACAGCATTTGAAAATGAGCTCTTACTGTACTCACACATATAAAACGTATTCTCTCTTGCTTATTAAATACAAAATGTGTTCTACCTTTATAGATATAAGATCTACTTCCGCGCTCACCCGACACTATTCCCCAGTTCTCGCATCAATTGTACACACAGCAACACCGTCATTATAAAATGAGCGCTATTCCCATTAACATAAGATTTAGTTCCGCACTCACCCGATACTAGCCAACATCTATCCGACACAGCAACACTGACTTTTGAAAATGAACTGTACCGCCTCATAGATAAAGTGTAGTTTCCCTCACCCGACACTATTCCCGAGTTCCTCGCAGCGTTCGTTGGCCACTCTCTCTGCGACACTCACAGCGGAGATACGTCTCGGCTGCGTCACACATACATTCGCCCAAGCGCCTTGACCACTCGCAATATAGTCGTCTATTATGAACTGACACACCTGGAAGGTAAACATTTATTTTTGAAAGACTTTCGACGGCCTGGCAGGCGTATAAAACCTGTTATAGCGCTACAGAGATATCTGGACCGGTGGCCATAAGAGGAACTAACGACGCCATTTTGAAATGTCATCTGTCTGCCATGTGTGGTTTTTTTTTCTTTGAGTTGGGTGAGGTGATTCATATGGCCCACTTACTTTTACTTTTTTGACTCATTATACTTTTTTATATTAAAAGTTTTTTTCATTTACCTGGGTAGTCTTTCCGCAACCTGTATTACCCCTGATTATTATAACCGAGTTGTCGTTGATAGCTTGCATTATTTCCGACCTCATCGCGTGGACTGGAAGCTGGGATCTTTCATCGAGACTTTGCTGAAAACGATAATTAAAATAAGATATTTAAGATGATTTAAGACTGAACACAAACGGTATTTTAATAGAAATATTATGCAAGCTTAATCATGAAATAGTTAATGGTTTAGTAGGTAAGTTTAGTTCGTGAAAATAAATAATTTACAATCAAAGGTTTCAAATTAACTGCGAATAAATGATTGATTATTATAAAAAAAAATAAAAAAATGAATTTTTCGTGTCGTTTATGGGTATATGGAAAAGCTCAATGTAACGTGCATATTCACACTACACATATTTGGCACACTCCCTGGTCACTAGTTTAAACTTTACCTGATACAATTGGCTGTTCTGACAGATATCTCTGTGGTGCTTCTCCAAATCAGCGCTGATATTGTCCAGGCTTGTGGTGGCTAAGGGGCCTTCGTCTGCCAACAAAGAAACACTCTTTGTGAAAGGAAATTGAACAAGTAAGTTGTAGATTAAGGAATTATTATAGGTACCTATCTAATCTATTCCATTCTGTAAGTACTTTGTTTTTAAATTGAATGTAAGCTTTTTGTGGCACAAAATAAACTTTTTTCAATTTCTATTTACAAATTATTCTATTCAATAATTACCAATATTGCATGCAGTCCACGCGTTCCAGTTGGCTTGTGGCGGAGACCAGGAAACCACACCGCCGGGAGTTACCCGCGCCTCACGCATCGCCTGGAATACAAAAAAAAATAAAGCCTACTACATAACACTTTAATATCCATACTATCCATATTTAATTTATGTATTCAGTTTTACAGGTCGTAGGAAATGTTTGGACGCGAGAGGCGCAAGATAGAGGAGACTGGCATAATAGAAAGGAGGCCTATACCCTTTTAACATGAGGTGTGCCACTTGCTCGTTTGCCCCCTCTTCCATAAAAAAATCCCAGCAGTGGGTGATACCAGGCTGAGATGATGATGATGATGATTAAGTTTTATGAATAAATTGAAAAATATTATAAATGTGAAATTTCTATGTATGAATGTAACTCTGTATGTCTGTAACCTTTTCACACCCAAACCGCTCAACAGATTAGGCTGAAATTTGGCGTGGATAAAGGATGTATCCCAGGGAAGGACATAGGCTACTTTTTATCCCGAAAAATGAATTATCCCGAGGGTCCGCAGGTGACTTAGCGGGAGCGCAGCTTGTGGCTTTTGAAAAGACTTTGATGACCGCCATTCAGAATAGAAGCGGAGGAATGGTCGGACATCTTTCTTTTTTAATAATTTACTCCTTTTAGCTTGGCAAAAAGATATCCTATACGATATGACAGCTTCATTAAGAACATCATAGAAGGAAAAGTGGAAGTAAACTTGTTGGACTGTACCTTGGCGTGATGAAGAACACATCATCATCATCTCAGCCATCTATCGTCCACTGCATCTTCGCCTCTCCCCTCCCTCTAAGGCGACACTGAAAAACAGCGCCCGATCCCTGGATCTAGGCAATTTGCTGAGTAGTTCAACAGTCATTTTTCATTTGTGTTAATTTTATTATTGTTTTATTTTCTTACCTATTTAGTTGATTTGTTTAATAAATGTATTTTCTTTCTTTCTTTCACTGCTGAACATAGGCCTCACCCATCGATTTCCACAGCGATCGTTCGTGTGCAGCCTGCACCCAACGAAGTGATGAAGAACACATGTTCTGCCTCTTATAAAGTGATACAAGATGATGATGAGTACTTACCTTGACGCGATCTGATTGCAGTATAGTGACTACCCGTTGTCCTTCCGCTGAGTCGGCGTCTGACGCTGCAGTTTCTACATCCACTGGTGTTATACCCAGATCTATGGAGAATAAAATAAGTTCGAACTGCTCGTGGTCGTACTTGATAGTTCGTCGAAGTTAAGCAACGTTCGAAACGGTCTGTGTTGGATGGGTGACCAGTGGAATTTTTACCTGAGCGCTTCGGAGGGCACGTTAAATTGTCGGTCTTGGCTATTTAAGTTGTTAAGCCATGAGGCGACCAACAAACTCCGTCACCAGAGTTGGCCACTGACTCATACGAACTTACTTACCACGTTCAACGGATTTAGGCATTAATTTTGTATGGGAAAGTGCGTCATTTCGCAAACGAACGGCTAACTTCACGAATGCAATAGATACATCGAGCGAAGCGTAAGTAATAAAGATATTGTGTTTCATAGTAAGTTATAAACAAGCCCGGTAGACCCTGCTACGAAAAACCCCCGCCACTTCTAGAAAAATTAGACATAAGGAAGTTAGTCAAATCCCCTCATCAACTATTAAAGAGCTGATGATCTTCAAACGGCTGATCAGGTCATGGTTACCTTCACTACATAGTATAAAACAAAGTCGCTTTCTCTGTCCCTATGTATGCTTAAATCTTTAAAACTAGGCCAAGGGATTTTGATGCGGTTTTTTTCAATAGATAGAGTGATTCAAGAGGAAGGTTTATATGTATAATACATGCATAATACGAGTATAGTAGAGAAATTTAGTATCAGCATTGCACCCGTGCGAAGCCGGAGCGGGCTAGTACCTACCATATACTTTCAATATCATTGAAGTAATACGGTACCAAAATGTGAATCGATCGGACATAAGTAAGTTAGTCCCTAACCTAATCCCTTTATCAACTAGAAATGTGCTGATGATCTTCAAACGGCTGAACAGATTTTCATGAAACATGTCTAAGAACATTCGGGATAAATTATCTATGACACAAAAAATAAACGAAAATCGGTTCATTCGTTTGGGAGCTACGATACCACAGACACGTTAAACTTTTAACACCCCTCTTTTTCCATCGGGGGTTAAAGAATAGAATCATTGGTCATGTCTATCCTCAAGGTGCGGTAGACATTCCTCAGATCTTTTGATATAGTCCAGATCCTTTGAAAATGTGTAAGGGGGAAGTCAAAGGCATGTCTAGATTCAGATTTGGTATATGTAGAGTAGAAGTAAGTGTTAATTTTGTCTTATCTAATCAGCCTAATTTAAATTGCCTAGAAGCGCACATAATACCACTGTGGTCACCCATCATTATAATTCGAACCCTATTTCTTAATTCGAACATTATTTCTTGACTGTATTAGTACATACAGTCAAGTAATAATGTTCGTATACCTTGTAGAGTTTCCTCCAGTTTAGCTTCAAGTTCTGGATTGATAGCCACAGGGAAAGGCTTCAATGTGCCTTCTGCTGATCTAAAGCATAAAATAAAATTTATACGTGACATGTGGCAAGCCTATCGCCACCTATTTAATAGCCATAATCTTATATTTAGAGCTTTCGTTATCTTAAGAAAACTAGAAAAATTTAAGTGATCACTGATCTGATCACACTGATATTAAATAAATATTTTTTGACTATAACTATAAAGTTTTCATAACTTTTAATTCGAGTCGAGTCGCTATTCTACTAAGCCAATATGGCTCTATAGAAGCCGCAGTATAAGCGTAAAAACAAACAAATAATCATCATCTTCCTACTGTCCCACATTATGTGGTGTCATCACAAAATGTGTTCTTCCATTCTCCTCTATCAGCCGTCATCTCAACTCTCTCTCTCTTTTCTTACTCATGCCATAATGCATCCATCTTTTCTTTGGCCTTGATTCGTAAAATTTTTTTTTGTTGAAACGACGACAGTATTTCTCATACCTATTAGTTTTGAGGCTGCCACTGAAAGCCTCTATAACACCAAGATGATACAGCTGACGGACCAATGAGAGAGCGCAGGATTTGCTAGCCGTCTGCTTATTGGACGCCGTTTCCCGCCCTGTCACGTTACGGCCCAATTGGCGGACGAAGATTGACATTTCGCAGCAAAAACTCCTGTAATTTTTCAAGATGTTGAAGACTCATAAATACGTATAAATATATTTGGCATGCAATTGAGAATAAAAGATACGCGCAACGAAAATTCCTTCGTTATGAAATGTTTTCATGCATTATTTAACTTCGCAAAATTTTTGGGCCAGGGAGACTCATGCGTCTCTTTCTCTCGACTCGCTTTAAGTGTGCTTTAAGAGATCATTGTTTAAGACGCGTTAGTTGACATGAAAAGTATGCACTTGTAATGTGTGTGCATTAAATAAATTATAAGTTAATTTTAGGTTCTAGTACAGATAAACTAATACCTAGCTATTATAAATTAAAACGCTAAAGGCCTGTTCAGGTGCCAGCGTTATTCGCTACCAATTCTTTCGGTTTGGGTATTTGTATGAAGTTCCTGTGATAAGTATTGTAATTTAACTGTTATTTTTTTATTGCTGTTTTTTCCTATAATTGATTGTACGGTCAAACCAATGAGTAAGCAAATTCATTCATTAGTTTAATTTTAACCTTTGAAATATTGTAACAACCGTTGGGAGACCAAATGATTAATAAATAAATATACATGCGAAAATAAAGTAACAAACTTACCTTCAATAGCAGTTCAACTCATCAAATTCTGGAAGTGTGGCCGAGTCGATCTTCCTAGGATCAGAGAAAATCCAAGACATTATTAATGCTCTTTTTGTAAGCCATCCCGCAATCTCCAAAACTACCTCTGACAACTCCTTCACAATGCGTTTAAGGACCCTCTTAGTACACGGATCGAGGACGTGTTTTTCACTACCCAATTAGATGAGAGGCACGTCCAAATACATCTTCAAAATTATCTTTTATTCTATTCATTGGTAATGCCCATTAAATAGAAAGAGATGACAGATTTACTCGATCTAATTTCCTATTCTATTTAAATAGTACGGCTATATTTTGCAGAATGGCTTATAGTTGTTCAATTATGTCTTGGATTTTATCTGATTTTTGAAGATAAGTAGATTTTTGTTTGAATAATTCAGAGCCATATCCTAGATCTAGGGAAATCTAGATCTAAAACCATGGACTTGATTTTAATTAATATAAAATTTTTGAAATTGCCATGAACGCAAAACACATTGACAAAGTCTAATGGGTCTTTATCAATGGATTTTCATTCATGGATCTCACCACAACAAGAGGAGGAATAAAATTCTTTGCCAGTGTAAATAATGTACAATTTACATAGCAAAGCACTTTCTTCCTCCAAATCTCGGCCACACTTCCGTTAGCAAAGAAAAATGCCAGCCAAAGATTTTTCATAAACTGTGAATAACCCATGGCTTTAAAATAATAGCCTATTCAAATAAAATCTGAAAAAATGTTTGTAGCGAAAACGCAGAGTATATTTCGCTAGTCGAAAAACTGTCAGCGCAATAGCACTCGGTATTTTTCGCTACTCACAATCTGTTGTGTGTACTGTCCGGTAAATCTGAGATGTCGCTAAATCTATGGACTAGCGAAATAATACCTCATCAGGGGCAAATGTTTCGCAAACCAAGCTAAAAGATGCCGCCTGTGTATTCTGATTTCGATCGCAAGAGCATTTTCGCTACTGACAATTGTAGTGGATAACGTTTTCTGAATAGGTCATAAAAATTATACTTCTAAGTCTTCATTCCAAAATTGATGTTAACAATTTATACCATAATGAATCTTATGCCGGCAAGATTGAGTTCATCTTCGTATTTGTCTTGAAGAAAGTTGCAGTTGAAAATGAGCTTTATCTCTTCGACATAAGATTCAGTATTTTGACTTACTTACTTATTTTGACCGTTCTAAGAACAATACCATTGTTTTTTCAGTTCTCTACTCTTCATTTTAAATGTGTCTGACAAAATATATTATTCAAACTCAGTGCCACAAACTTATCTGAACCGGTGAGAGAGGCGCTGTTATCGCATTTGATGTTGGCAGAAAAATAAGTTTTCTAGTAAAAATTGTTAGTTCCTCTTTTGACCACCAGTTCAGATAACTTTGTAGCACTCTAAGTTACACTAAAGTGTCAGTCTTCATTTTAGATAGGATCTAGAACTGTCAAATTAACTGATGATAATGCACAACAGAATTGACAATCTTGAGCTAATTTCAGAGTCAAGCCAAGGTGTAAGATACTTTTGAATATAAAAAAAATAATAAAGCTGGACAATTTCACACAGCATCTAGCCCCAAACTAAGCAAACTGTACTATGGGAACCAGATAACTGATACTACTTCTATGAAAATGCTTTTAGAATAATGATGCATACCTACTACGATTGTGATTTTAAAAATGGTTATAAACTTAATGAGCCTCTTCAAATTTTAATTCAGATCTTAAACCTTACACAAAATGTTGACATTTTGTGTAAGGTTTGAGATCTGAATTACTAAAATACTACGACAAGCTAACATTTTGAACTCTTAAAAGCTTTGAAACTCTAATTAAAACAGGTTCAGGATCAGAGCATAATTAAAGCATAATTCTTCGTCGACTTATCTTTTAAAACAGTGTGATGAAAGGAAGTGAGCATTAAGATTGTCTAATAGAAAGCTAGGCCCCAAACTGTGTTTGTTTCCTGGGTTCTATAAGGTAATGGTTGTGCAGGAACAGGGGTAGAAATATCCACCCTATTACTAATAAACGTTGCATAAAGTTATGTAATGAACCTATGAATAACCATGCAAATTTGTAGTTTATGCATGACATAACTTTATGTCAAGTTTATTACTAAGGGCATATAGTTTTTAACTGATTAGCAAACTAACTTTGTATGATCAGGCCCGACAGCTTTATACATATATTCAGCATGTATCTTGTTTAGCTGCATAAACTGGTGGAGCTTCGACTTGGCATTCTCCATGGTCCAGTTGCCGTGGAGACTGGCGTTAACATCCAGGTCTTCTGCCTCTTCTACATTCTTCTGCTGCTGCATACGATCCATGTAGGTGAAGTTCTCACGTTCGCCTCCATATGCTTGGTAAGCTTGTCCCATGCTGTCGGGGCCCATGCCTCCCTGAAAGGAGAATGTTTAATAATATAAGGCTTTGGTGCCTTCCTTCTTTGGCTTGCCTTGGCAGAGGCACTACTATGCCCCCAGATTGATCATCAGGCTGAACAAATACCTACTGGTGATTTTTCTCTCTTGGATGACTAACAGTTTTGGACTACCCACAGCCCTTATTGCTTTTAATGCTGATAAACACAATTTTTTTTATAGATAATGGTATGAACCCCAGTGCGCGAGTCCGACTAGCACTTGGCTGGTTTTTAAATCATCTGAACATCTATTCCGTTATAATTTTCATCCATATCATTTTGCCCCTTGTCATGTGTCCTGTCCATCGCTATTTCAACTGTCTTACTTTCTTTAGTATAATCTTCTACCTTTGATAAAGATCTCAGGTAGTGCTAACCTCCTTATTTTGAATTACTTCCATTGTATTGTTGAAAAAGCGAGTTCTTTCTTCTCATGTTGCTGGTTCTTTCCAACCAGGCAGAGGTGAAAGGGTTTTAAGTGCGCTTTAATAAGGCTCCTTTCAACCCACTTAAGAGTTATAATAGCCACTTACCTGAAACACTGAAGGCCTCGTTCCCATATTGCCGTTCCCTCCCATTCCGTCCAAATTCTCCTCCTTAACTGGTCTTTCTGGCAAGGCCATCACTGCCTGTGGGACATCAGCCGCATTCGTTTGCCCACTTCGCACAAGATAGTTGACGAAATCCTTGCACGCATTGAACTGGGCCTCTTTCTTGGTCGTGGAGTTACCAGCGCCGGCATAACTGATGCCTTCAACGCGTACTTCGCAAAGGAACCGCTGTCGATGTTTTGGACCTGGGAAATGGTATGGTAGAATGCTTTAGACTGCTTAGGGACTTGCGTAAAAGCGAGGTAGTTTCTGGCTATTTCCAGCGAATGACCAAGCTAGTATTCAAGCAAAAATCACAGTATGTTCTGAATCTTCACAGAAAGTTAGGTTAAATTTGTTTTATCGTGAGAACGTTTTTATTCACATTAGTACATTGAATTATATTAGAGAAGAGGTACAAAAGGAAAAAAAGGCTCTGTAAAATGAAAATAGAGTAAGTTTGGCTTACCTGTAGCCCGTATATCAAACTGTGGTGTAGTGCCTTTCTTGGCACACCAAGAAGTTAGATAGGATTTTGGATCCATCGTGGATGGATTTCGTAAATTTGAATTGCTCTTCTGTAATGGTAAAATCAATTGAGTGAAACACACTTGCAAAAATAGGAAACGCCGCCGACACACGACGATGCCTGTTTACAATTTTTGAAGGAATGATGAGAACTGAAAAGCTGCAGTCAAAGCGTCAAAGTTACTCACGTCAGTGTCAAGTCAGTAAAAGGAGTGATCCAATTGGCGCGCCGGTCGAATTTTACAAATAAAATTACTGAAAAATAATGCCAGGAAATCCAAAAATAATGACTTAGTTATAAAATGAGCTTAAAATATTGCCGTAAAAGTTTACAGATTATAGAGCTTTAAAGATGGTAAGTGTCGGTGAGCAGTTACGAATCTCGCAAGTGACCTTTTCGAAGCGAATCAGCAGAGCATTTTAAAATATTATTATACAGGTCATAGAGAAGAGATATTAATGAAAATACTTCTAAATTTTAATAAACCATTTTATTAAAAACACACATTACATACGCCATTCTTTCACCTAGCACGATTAATTTTATTTTTATTCTATTATTAATTGGTAAAGAACAAATAGATTTGATGAGATATGGTTCCTACTTAGCAGTAATATTTGCAAGAAAGCACATAATGCAAGACTCTCAGAACATTATAATTAAATGAGTTTGAGAATTCACTATTTTTGCTATAGTGTATTATTCATCAATGATAAAGGCTTAATAATATAACGAAATAACACATTGCCACATTGCATCCCGTAACATCTATTATTTATTACAACTATTAAAAAAAAAGCAAACAAAATGGGAGAATTACAATTTGAATTTGGAACAGGATCAATCTTGAAGGAAGTAGGTTATTAAATTGAATCTTTATACTGCAGTCTTTTCTTTGTCATTTATACTTACAAATCTATTTCTTCCTTCAACATTGAACCCATTGTACTGCTTATAATACCTAAGCTCAGAGTATGAATATTATCCATTATGATCAAGGTCGTTTGATTTAGCGGTCCGCTTTGATGAAGATTAAAAGTTACTTGTAGTACTGTCATAGCTTAACGACTTTGTAGTCAAGGCCGATAACTGAACGCGCCCTTAAACACGGAAGCGATCAATTTGTACCACAAGCGATCATCCAGAGGCCGCTTAGTACGCTTATTTAACAAGAAAGGGCGAGCGCACAATAACCTTGGTCATAGTGACCGGTCAATATGATAAAATATAACATTGACATGGAGTATTCTACAAATGTACCAGGAACTTAATTAAGATCCTATAACTAACTGACCAGACACCTTATAACTGCCGACTTAAAACCCATTCGTAATTCCAATAAAAGAAGCAACCTTACTGCAATATGTTGGAATTATGAATACTTAGTGTGAAGAGGAAAATTAAAAAACAAAAAAATAATCAGATGCACATTTTAGGTGCAATGCCCTTTACCAAGTAAATGATTTATTTTAGGATAATTTCTTTGTAAACTTCATAAAATAATATATTAGAATCTTTAATCAGACTTTTTAAGCCCTTACCACGAAAATAATTTATGCTCAAAAATTGCATTCATTTTGGGTAGGCTCGGTAGAAAAGGTAGAAAAAAAGTTAATTAAATCCACTTTGAGATGGCATTCCTACAAATTATGTGATGCTTTGTATCATTTTTTTTTATAAAAACAAAGAAAAAGGAATGTCAAAGGCCAGTTTGAATTCCTCTACAATCACTCAAACTGAAAAATGAACAAAATGTTATTGGTCTGAGGTCGACCAATCAGCGGGCTAGTATTTCCCGCCATTGATCGCCTTACTAATCTTTTAATATAGAGGGCGCTTTATCAATACGGCAAATTGTACATATAATATTAATATTAGCTTGACTCAATATATTTAGTATAATCTTTTTCTTGAAGTTTCCTGCCTCTTTTGGTACCACATTATTCCTAAAACAACTAGCACTATAATGACTATGGCCACACACATCATCCAAAGGAACGTTTTGACCCCAGACATGGCCGGCTTGGAGTCTTCGGCTCTTTCCCGTGGCGCCTCGAAGGAAGCCGCTGATGGAACTATCTGGGATCTATCCTCGTCTTTGTTTTGCTGTGGAAATTAAGACTTAGTAATAATAAAAATAAGGTCTGATTTTGCGTTTTATAAATAGGACAGAAGATAAAGTAATTTTTCGATAAGTACTAATAGTACTGATATCTTCAATGAATCTGGAATACATAAAAGATCTGAGATAATGTCTACCGCGCTTTGGGGATACAATCGTGACGCTGTTGTTTTAGAGAGACTGAGAAAGTAAGTAATTCTTCTATCTAATCAGCCCGGTTGCACCCACTGCTGGGTATACCCAAAGGGGGGAGGCCTATAGGCCTCCTCTTTATAACGCCACTCTGCTCGATCCTGCGCAGTCCTTTCCCGCGCTTTCCCAGCCACATTGACAATGTCATTCAACCATCGGGCGGGTGGTCTACCTCGTGGCCTTTGAGCATCTCTGGGCCACCATCCCATGTAATTCTTAGTTCAGTATTTTACAGAGGGAGTTCATAAAAAAAACGATAGTCCTTGAGAATACAGTCACGATCCTATCTTTTTTTTAACCTAAGCGAGCGTGTTTGTAGAATGTTATTTTATTTATGTGAATAAGGCATGTAATGTAAGTAATATTTTCTCACCGAATCCAGCAAATCAAGTTCATACAGCTTCATAGATATGATGTCATGATTGTCGCTAAGATCACCCGTAGTGGCCGAAGCACCAAAGTAGTAACCAGTTGGTAGAAGCACATTCTCTACTTTGAAGCATTCTTTCCACGCATTCTTGCCATCAAGGTCTGTTGACACTGAAAATAAATAATATAAGATCTCTGATTGTGAGTGGACGAAAGCTTCTTTGAGGCGCGAAATCCTTTGAACACACGAATTCGAAAGAACTTAAGCGACACAACATGAAAAATCTTTTAATTATAGACACAAATGATGGAACTAGTTGAGGCATTTGAGTGTGTTTCCTCTATTGAGAAGTTATCTTCTTGCGTGTGTTAGTTGAAAAATATGGTGTATTCAGTGGAAACTGATTTACACAGCAGATAAGGGCATCATTATTTAAATAAGTTTCATTTTCATCCACACTTTCAAGCTTGTGATGTTCTGAGTTATACAAGGCATAATTTTCGGTCCAGTATTATAAAACGATAAAATTGTTTGCAGCAAGGTAGGTAATTGTTCTGGGTCTAGGTATAGCGGAACCTTGTTACATAATAGATTATTTCAAAATCAAGGGTATTTTAATTCGTCGGAAAGCAAAATATCGTTTCCGACGAAACTAATTTGGGAGTTATTCAAACAATTTTAAAAGTTGGCAAGTCCATCAGAGTAGATATTCGAAACTAAATCTCAATAATCATTTAGTAGTTACCGATAACGAATCCACCAAAAGAATCGCTATGCTGGACTATGTATGCAACTTGTGTGTTACATGTAGAGGCTTACCAATCAAAGTGTCATCCTTGTAGATGATAGAGAGATGAGTATCATGATTATAGTTGCGGAACTTTGCCTCACAACCAGCGAGCTGTGTGTGAGTGCCGTCACGGTCGTGGTCGTAATGTAACGAGCCGTTGCTGATCATTGCTGATATGTATGGGTGTTGGTGCTGAAACATATTATTACAAACATCAGTATTAACATAAAAAATCGTTGTAAAAAAATCTTCTAACCAAAATTAAAGTTACTTTAGTCTACATACACATTTTGCAATTCAGTGATGTGTAAAATGACATACATACATACATAAAATCACGCCGCTTTCCCAAAGGGGAAGGCAGAGACCACGGATCTCCACTCGCTACGATCCTGACACACAACTTTCGCCTCATTCACTCTCATTACATTCTTCATGCATGCTCATCGGTTTAGGGTACTTTTGACCTGGCCCTTCTCCAAAATTTCGCTAATTTGATCCAAGAAGGTTCGCCTAGGCCTTCCCCTTCCAGCTGTCCCATACACACTCGCCTCATACACTTGCTTTGTCAAACGACTGACGAGAGGATGGATGACAGTCATTTGACAAAGCAAGTGTAAAATGAGTTTGTGAAATATTAAGCTTATTTAGAAATTAGTTGTATCCTAGTACCCTCTTTTGTTCAGCACAGAGGGGCCTTTGCCCTGTATGTACATTACAATTTCATTAAACTCTTCATCATCATATCAGCCCAGTATTACCCACAGCTTGCTTGGCTACTTTTAGATCAGCTCCGTCCTGTGCATCCGCTACTCATTTCCTGTGACCACTGTTAACCCATCAACCCATCAGTTTAACTGTTTTGAGAGCACTGGTGGTCTAGTGGTAGCCCCGCTTTCCGATTCTTAGATTGTGGATTCGAATACATCGAACACGGTGAATTTTCTGCCGATTTATGTGTACAATGCCAGTAATCTCAAACGGTAAAGAAAACCATCTTGAGGATACCGGAATGATGAAGGAACTATTGACACGACTAGAAGGAGACTAGTGACCGTTTGGTCAAGAGTTACTCCATTTGTAAATATCCAAACACACTCACATTATGAGCACCATTGTGGTTGCTATAAGTGTCCAGTACAATCGCAAGTCCATGGAAGTAGTCCTTACTACCAAACACTTCGCCGGTCTGCATCCGATCGCGAACGTACCAGAGCGCGAAGCCATCGCCGAATAGATCCTTGCCGCGGCCGTGCACTTTGAACTGGACTTGTAGCTCCCAGTTGCGAGTGTAGCATGGCTGAAACCAATGATACCTTGAAATCAAATCTATTTATTTGCAGGAACATAAGAACCATATCTGGAAGAAATCGCTCACAGCGATAAGACCGCCAATTGCACTTCCCTTTCAATATTTTCTGTGGCGACCTCTAACTACGATCGCCTGAACTACAAGGGCGTCGTAATAGAGTTGCCAATTACAGCTATCTAGCTATTTCAGAGCTTCACCGCTAGATGGCGCTGGTGCGCTACCAACCGACGCGATTTAATTTAATTTGAATCCTAGATCACGCTGACGATGTTTACCTTTATAGAACTATCCGACATTAACTGTTGCCTGAAAGACCCTAAGGTATGTGGACCAGTTAGCGTCAACCTTAGTAAGGTGAGTTCTCCCTTTGCCACAGATTGGGGGAATTACTTACACCTAGCCCTAAATTTTCTAGTATCTCTGTTTGTTTTTGTAATGTCCATGTGGTAAACAATATAAAGTATTTTCTATCTTTATCTATATTTTTTCAATTTCAAGCGAAGAGCTTGTGGTGTAGCAGACTTAGTCGTTCGTTAGATTGTTGAAGCTAAGCAACATTCTG
Organism: Epirrhoe alternata; assembly: GCA_963565295.1. Taxonomy (NCBI): domain Eukaryota; kingdom Metazoa; phylum Arthropoda; class Insecta; order Lepidoptera; family Geometridae; genus Epirrhoe; species Epirrhoe alternata. The sequence continues at coordinate 3,810,556 of OY751397.1, read as the reverse complement.
AGCGGCCAGCAAGTGGTTGGGTGGCACTAGCTTACCCAGTTCAAAGCGGTAGCTCATTTACTGAGCGTTTTGGTGCTTCAGAGGGCACATTTTTGTTGGTTGTAATTAGATGAAAATAGGCTGTGAAATATGGACAAGGTACTAATAACTCTAATGACAGAAAAATTATGGAGAAGACCATTTGCTCAGCGATTGAAATAGGTTAATAAAAGGGATTTATTACATTATTTATCCTTTAAATATCCACACCGAATGAATCAATATTTAAAAATGCTTCAAAGTCATTACTCATATCTATCTAATTAATTAGCAAGGTACCTAGTACTTTAATTATAGTTTGGTCTTGGTTAATTAACCATAAACTCCAATTGATACGCCTTTTAATGAGTTTTTAGCAATTTGCACCTTATCTATAAGGCGGTAAGGTTTGATACAGCTATTTTTAGGACAACATTGAAATTAACCTCGCTTTCCTCAATGCCAATTATGAGTACCTACATTAAAGCAATTTTCCCCATTTTTAAAGAACATATAGTTTGTTGATAAAAATGGAACCGGAAATTTATGAATGCACTAGCTTCTGCGCGCGGCTTCGCCCGCGTGGTACCAACATTTTGAATAGCCTATAAGCTATTCCAGGTCACTATCTACGCCTATTCCAAGTTTCATACAAATCGGTTTACTAGTTTAGGCGTGATTGATACACAAACATACAAACATCCGAACAAACTCAAAATAACATAAAAGAGCCTTTTCACAGAACAGTTTACATGTGAAAACGACTATAGTAGATATTTTTACTGTCAAAGCCTTGAGTGTGATTGTTTCACAGCATAATTTAAATACTTATTACTTTGTTGTTGCCACAGCTGATTTTACGTGTCTTATCAAGGCAAACTGTTGTTATTTCAATGACAAAAGACAGTCATAAAATACAGTATTTTTGTGCTATAAAAATATGGTACAGTGTCATATTTGCCCCCATAATGACCAATATCTGTCATAATTAGGTTTAGTTTTAGTACTTACTTACTGATAAATTTATTTTTAGTGTGCAATGTATTTTCAATTCTATTCTACAACAATAAGATTTAGTTCATTTTAACTAATAGTAGCGTTGTAAGCTTGAGTCTGGCTGGATAAGTTTTATCAATGATGAAATCTACATTGTTTTTACGTTCAGTACCCTTTGAGAAACTTTAAGTCAAAGAGCTTAGACTTAAGAGTAATTGTGTTGAAGAACCTCGGTTCTTCAAAACAACTGTCTTATTAGCTTAGGCTGTAAAATATATTGTTTGTGACTCAAACACTTAGCAAACATACTAATTACAATTTATTATTTGTAGAAAATACAAACAATGTTACTAATCTTTGTTCAAGCAAAGTCAAAAGTCCAGGCCATTGACTCATCTCTGTACGCTAGCTATTGTAGGTACACTTATCTCTTGAAATGTGCTCTAAGTGTACACTAAATACTCACGACAGTGTTCCAAATAGCACCAGATTTGGACTGCAAATCGGGCGTCAATCGAACGTAGTTTGAAGTAACTATAGTGCTACCCAAGAAGTCCCAATAAGGCACCGACATACCACTACCTGAAATTAAATCAATTTAGTCTATTTACAGCACAAATTGCGATCAAATCGAAGATCAAAGCCACAGAAAGGTCACTAACCTTGGTACGGTTTTGTAAGAGAATGCTCCCTCCTCACGTAATCCCGTGTATTCCATTCCGCAGATATGCAAATGATAAATTGTAAAAACAGTATAAATTGTGCCCAATTTAGCTTTTTACGGAACATTTTCGGAGTTTTGTGGACGATCAGTGACAAGACAAACGCCAAATCATAATCATGGCAGCCGCTATAAATGTTGCCATCAGTTAAAAAAGGATTGCCTTAACTTTGCCAAAAATAAATATCAATCAATTAAAAACAAATCCCACTCTTAGGCATCGTCCTAACCCTTCAACGGTGGTACTTGCCAAGCGCGAATGGTCAGGTAAGGTGGGGCGTGTCCGTGGCGTGTCGCGCGCGGGCTTGCGCGTGACGGTGCGCGTGATTAAAACCACGATATCTCTTATATTTTGTATTGAGCTATGTAATAAAACTTATATCATTGGAATTGTTATGCAATAAGCTAAAACATTTTACGTTTTAGTTCTGTATTATTAATTAATTAATTAATTATCCTAATTTGAATTCAGCGAGAGTGAAAAAAAACTGTTATTACTGAAAAGAAATTGTTATTATTTAAATTGTTATTAATTGTTCGTACAAAACGCGTTTTATTTACTTACCATGATATTTTTCCCACACACAATTAATAAAAACAAAAGGCCTTTCATAGAACTTATGTTTATATTACGACGTTACATCCAACCGACTTTGTTTATACAATAATCCAAACAAACAAGATAGGCGAAATTGACCCTTATTGCCATGACACTTCGGTCGAAAATCACTGACGCTTTTACGACGGCCGGGGGCTCATAAATCGTTCTGAATTACACTATCTATAGGTTTAAACCATTAATCACCCACTTAAAACTATTCACTAATGACCCACTCATGTTTTAAAATGAAAAAACAAACATAAAACCACTTGGGTTCGGCACAATAACGATAAAATGGCGGCCACATGGCGGCAGACTGAAGGTCAAACAGAAATGTGAAAAAAGTTGCCATTTACTCAATCGTAGGCATGGGAACGGGTCTCTGAGCATTTGTACCACTTCCGTTCACTGATTCGCCATCTTGCAAACCCTAATCTATGCACAGATTAATAATTGTACCGCCTAGAAGGAGCACTCTCGGAAGTGACCTGAATGAGGTCACCCACCGTTTACGGTCATTTTTTGAGTGACCTTAATGAGGTTATCCACCGTTGAAACCGTCCTAATAGAACGCGATTAGCGTTAGTCGCGCAAGCTAGCGATGCGAACATCTCTAAAATCCATCAAAAATATTTTATGCCAATTAGGACACATATTCCATATCAGTATGTTTGATCGCGGATTCGTACGATTCAAAAGCCCGAACTTGCGATGATCGCTTAGTCGCGTTCTATTAGGACGATGTCTTATAATCAAGCTGAAAGTTTGAGAGTTTGTTTATATCTTTGTGTTTCAATCACGCGTAAACCAGTGAACCGATTTGGATGAAACTTGGAAGAGGCGTAGATAGTGACTGGAAATTGGAAATATTGGAATAGCATGTCAATAATACTATACGATAAAACTTCAATAAAAAAGGATTTTGTCTATTTCGTTTTTAATTATTTCAGATATTAATTAACATAAAAGCGCCATAACACGGAACCGTTCCTACGTGAAAAGGACTATAATCATTAGTTATGTTCTTCTAATGCAGTGCAGTGTGTAGTTAGGCTATCTACCTACGCATTAAGGTAGGTAGGTTACGTACATTAGTGACTGATTTGCCTACTTATTCAACAAAAATAATAAATCCAATTTTTGCGGCATTCTTAAACACGCTGGAGTTTTATTACGTCTGCTACTGAAATAATAATCGTAGGTGTGCTACAGGATATCACTTGAATTTTGGCAGATTTTTTGTAAATAGCAGCACTGAACCGTAACGTCAAAATGCTGAGGTTGCATTGTCGGTAAAGCAGTTCCTAGAGTTTCAATAAAACACCAATAGATGACGTAGCTCAAATCACTCGTGATCCTTCAAATAGTTTGTTAGTATGCCCATAGATGACTCTGAAATAAAATGAAATAAAATTGCTTCACCTCCTAGGGCAAAAAAATCATATTGGGATGCTCGTATTATGTATGTACCTAGTACGAGCATCCCAATATGATTTTTTCTACTACTAAGGTAAAAAAAGGTAGGAAAATAAAGCGAGATTTTTTGCAGATGGAAAATCTGCTCACAGACATCCAATTACCTACGTCGAGGGAACGTACCTAATTAGGGTGTGTGGGGTTGTCGAGCACTCGACGACCCACTAAAAACCACCCGATAGCCAGCCTCTATACAAAACGAGGGGCTCCGGGATCTCCTACGGAACACGCCGGGGCCCCTCTCGCATTTTGCCTTGAGCACAATCACGGTAATGGCACCCACAGCCACGAGCAGCCAGAGCCCTCACTCCAACCCCCCGCAGACCCAAAAAGTCCCCTGTTGGGCAGAGGATACTACTCGCACCCTCGCAGGGCAGGCGGTGCGGGGCAGCAGATTTCCTATCCGCAGAAAAAAAGGTAGGTACCTATCAACCTAGATAAGTACGTATAACGTATGTAGTGCGTATTTATCTACGTATCTAAGAAACTATCTATCAAAAGTAAAGTAAAGTAAAGTAAGGTAAAAGTTTATTTTGCTTTTGTGGTAGGTACAAGTGTTCATTCATGACGCCCTGCTCCACATCCACACTCATCAACACTAACACTAAAACGGCCTCATATGCTATTATTAGGCCCTCTTTAAAAATAATATTAGATCTCTCATTGAGTTCTATGTCATCAACGCGAGAGAGTGGCAGGGAACGCATAAACTCCATAAAGAGGCGTCTCAGTCATTAAAATCGGCAAGGTGCGCCGCCTGCCGCTTTCTCATGATAGATGCACCCACTTTCGCTGCCCGAGAACCAAACCGAAGGTCACTTGCGAGTCAGTGAACTTTGCGAATTGCGAAGCCTAGCTTAACGAGCAGCACTTTGCGGCCCACGGTTACTTGAGAATTCTTCACTGAGATCTGGCTTACGCCGCGCTCGGCACCCTCCTAGCCCCCTTGGCAATAAAATAAATCCATAATCCTCTACCGTATTTATTAGGGAACACGTAGACGAAATTTCATAAAAAAAAATTAGATAACCAGCAAATGAAACTGCTTTATGATGAAGATTTACTGTGATTTTTTCTATAGAGTCAAATTAAGTCAATTGTGTTTCGACTCCCATATATCTAATAAACTAATATCCTAAACTATTCATTGTCATCAAAAATATATAAAAAATAAAAAATAAAAAATAATGCTGGACATTTTCACACAGCATCATCTAGCCCCAAACTAAGCATAGCTTGTACTATGGGAACCAGATAACTGATATATGCTACTTAAACATATACTTTTTGTTTGTAATAAATACATACATATTATACATAGAAACACCCAGACCCGAGATAAGTATTTGCAGATTATACAAACATTTATCCCGCGGCGGGGATCGAACCCGCAACCTTCTGCGTCTCAAGCGGGCTTTCACCCACTGCGCCACAGAGGTCGTCAATATAAAAGAAATCGGTGTTTTTATGCCTTAAAAATAACATACCCGTGTTGAGTGTCCTTTTTTAAATAAATAAACATGACGTACAGTCAAAACGTGAGTTTTGCGACATACATCACCTTATACGGATAAAAATAGCATGTTCTTTAATCCAGGGTTTTTCCCTCAAAAAAAATTCTAAGATAAAATTAATGGGTTGGAAAGCCTAGGTTAAAGAGTCGGCAACAGATGAAGGCATTTGAAAGAACTGCATAAAGCCCGTATTTCGATCGTACTAAGGCTACATACAAAAGTTTGTCTTATTTTTTATTTATAAAGACCACAAAACAGATTACAATCCTTTAAAGTTCATACATTATGGTAGCAATTTGATCAGTTCTAGATTCGTAATCAAAATAATGTGAACACAAAAGAGTTAAATGTTGCAGTTAATTGTTGTCTGTGCCTAGAGGCAGGTACCGATACCGATCCCCCCCTCCGGTGGATTCCGATCTTGTCGCGATGGGGGGGCTCAGTAACCGTGGATTGGAGGCCCACGGTGAAGCCAATAGGGATCCCAGGCGGGGACGCTCCGAGTGGGCTTGCGGTTGGGCCCGCTCTGGATGCGTCTCAGGCATGTGCAGAGGACGGAGTAATTTCTGTCCCCCGTAGTCAGGAGGGGTCGCGGGAGAAGCGGCGTCTCGGTGTGTCGTTGCCGTTCGCCCTATCTTCCGCGACCAAACGGTGGCGCACCGTTGATGCGTTGGCGGTGGGGCCGCAGTGGAAGAGGAGTGTCGGTGTTACGTTGCCGCTCTCCCTATCCTCTGCGGCCGTTCGGATGCTTCTCCACGCGCAGCTCTTTCATTAGAGCGCGCAGTGGACGAAGGGAGCGGAGAGCTCTGGTGGTGAGTAGCGGACGCTAGGTGCGGGGGCACCTTCGTCCGCCTTGCACTGCTCACCACGACGCGGGGCCTGCCGTAAGGGCGGGGATCGCCGGAAAAAAAAAGGTACCGATACCGAAGTACTTGTTGTAGCTGGGTGTTTGTTTCTCCTTTGCAATTCCAAGGGGCGAGAGATTATGCCTCTCTATTATTATCCTACTAAGTTACGGTAGGTACTACATTTAAAGGGTTGTAGGTAGAGTAATGTAAATCAGAGATAGCGCATCACTTTTCCTCAACAATTTGTAAACATTGAGTCATAGGTACCTAGTTCCGATAAAATGGCGCGGTTGTTTTGTCTGTGCTCGGAAGTGAAAGTGTATATAGAAAGCCAGTGGCGACCGCTCACGATCTTCCGACAGAATGTTCTGGATAACGATCTAGGTACCTACAGCTACCTATGCAATTAGATCGTAAAGTTCAGGATTTACGATCGCTTTATGCTTTCCTGGCAAGAAAAACTAATTATTTCCTTCAGCACATTGCAAGCAATGCCAATATGGGTTCGGATTCATCGTTTCCTATGCGGGGCGGTGGGTTAGAGAGCCAGCACTATACCGATGGCTACATAACTGCCACTCAGATTAAGAAAATGATACATTGGGAACGTGGGTACGGGTAGGTATTACTTAACTTTAGGTAGCTAAATTAGGTAGGTACAACATTTTAATAGGAAAATAAATTAAACATCCGATTCATATTGGCCTTAGGCTTCTTTGGACTCAAACAATATTGCTACTACATCGATAGTTTTTATGTTTGCCGGCACATAACAAACAAAACATTAAAGCGAATAAAAATTACATTCTTCAAAAGAAAACATCATCAAAACGCAATCAAAAGAATTATTCAGTCTGACCTACTTTCGCTGCAAGCAAATTCACACCCAATTCCGTACCAACAAAGTTGAATTCGACTTACGGATATCCGAAAGTGAATGTTAATGTCAAGACCACTATAAAAATATCTAGGGAGAGTGTTGACTGAGAGTAGATCACGGTCAAATAATCACTTTCACTGCTTTCTCCAGCCTAAATAAGGTAGGTCGGGTAGTCGACCTTGGGGGTGCACTTTTGGTTTTCTCTGTTACTTTCATTACTCTATGAAGAAAGTTATTGCTTGTTTTTGGGTCATAGACGGTAAAAGTTTTGGGTAAATTTAGAATTAGGTCAAGATTTACCTACTACCTAAAATGAAAGTTAGGACCCACTTAGGTGCCTAGAATTCCAGTAATTCCCATTCTCTCTAATCCTACTTATAAATCTGGTGAGTGGGTATTTTTGGATGATTGGTAGGTACCAGGATTTCGTGTAGAGTTGAATGTTACCTTTTGTAAAATGTGGGCATAAGCAAAACAAGTAGGAAACCTATAAATTTGAAATTTCATTCTGTCTAGTCTCTGCTATATAGAGTTGAATTAGAAAATTCTATCTAACTTTCCTTATTTAGATTTATTTTCATTATTTCATTTTCTAAAACCCTAAGGATCATCTTGTACCACCCCGGTACACAATATAGAGATAGACCCCGTTGTCCAAAATGATCCCTAGGCATGGACAAGATCCGGGGATCATTTTGACATTTTTATGCAAAACTTATATATAACTTATAAATATGGGCCAATGGCATTTTATTGTATAATTTGTTATGTGTTGCCTGAAATAAATGGTTATTATTATTATTATTTTGACCTTTTTATGCAAAACTTTTGTATTTAATCCTAATTTATGATAACTAACGCGGTGTTCCCGAGAGATTCCTTTAGAATACACTACTTTTTTGAGTACCTAAACAGGGTTATTTGTAAAACACCGGTAACCTCTCAGGACTATATCACGAGGCCCCCAAGCTCAAGGGGCCCTCGGGCCCAGACTCCAGAGTCCGAGAAACGTTGTTTGAATTTTTTTGCAAAAACTTAGGTAGGTACTATTTAATTTGACACATTGGTTACTTTGAGAAAAGTGTTCCTGAGGGGAAAAAGCGTCGATTGAGACCAACTTGTTTTATTTTTCACAAACGTTATTTTCTGGTGAGACTTTTTTCTTCTTTAATTTTTTTTCAAAACTCCTAAAATGTATTTGATTTTATTTTTCAAAATACTTAAAGCTGCCCTCAATGTTGTACAATTTTGCCACACCCTGCATATTTATATTTTTAACTTGTTCAGTTAGGGCCCCCAGTTTTTGCACGAGGGCCCTTGGTTACCTAGCTACGCCACTGAAAACAAGGGCAGGAATAGGTCAAATTATACAAAGGTATAATTTGTATAAATTCAGATTTTTCATAATCATCATCTTCCCCTTGTCCCACATTATGTGGGGTCGGCACAAAATGTGTTCTTCTTTCATACGATTTTGACGACCTCTGTAGCGTGGTGGGCTAACGACCGCCTGCGACGCAAGAGGTTGCGGGTTCGATCCCCGTGGCGGGACAAATGTTTGTATGATCTACAAATATTTGTCTCGGGTCTGGGTGTTTCTATGTATAATATGTATGTATTTACAAACAAAAAAGTATATAAGTAGTATATCAGTCATCTTAGTACCCATAACACAAGCTCTGCTTACTTTGGGGCTAGATGATGCTGTGTGAAAAGTCCAGCATTATTTATATTTATTTATTTATACTCTATCAGCCGTCATCTCAACACTCACTCTCTTCTTACTCACGATATCCTTCACAATCCATCCATCTTTTCTTTGGCCTACCTCTACCTCTCATCAACATTCGAATTCATTCATAGTAGCTTTTTCAATACCTAATTACCTGTTGCCTGTTGCGGTTGCCTGGAAGAGATCGCTTCTTAGCGATAAGGCCGCCCATTGTACATTTCTATCTGATTTATCTTATGTTTATTGTATTTTTATTAATGGTGTGCAATAAAGAATTTTCATTCATTCATTCATTCATTAAATAAATTCTAAAATAGTTAAAGATCATCTACTTACTTATTTTGGTAAACCGGACAAAATTGTTTTAAATATTTAATTCAGAAACTGCTAGAACGACATAGCCTAATAGACACAAGGTGCGTTGACCTAACCAAATCGGCTAAAATGTTTCTCAGTCAATTAAATATTTAGCTACATCCGTCGATAAAACGAAATTTGATTTTGATTTTCGAATTAGGACTTCCTTATTTAAATTTTGACAGATTTTTATTGCTGGCTGTAAAAGTTTTTGCTTGGTAGCCGAGCAGTAGAAATAATATAAAATAAATCTCACCAAAAATATCATGTAAAATAGGTTGCCAAGACCACTTCCCTGTAAAAAAGTTATGAGATCTCTATTAGTAGAGCTAAGCCGCAGCACAAACCGGAGCTCAGTTAAGGGCTTAGGTTGGCTCTAAGTTGAGACCCCATAACTCTTTTACATTGAAGTAGAGTATATTTTGATGTCATTATCAAGAATATCCACAGAAAAAAAGACAAGAAATATATTTCCGTGGATTTCAAAATTAGTCATTTAGATAACATGAATGAGCTCTAAATACGTTCCCAAATTATTATAAGTGGTTTTAAAATAACAAGTTCGTTGGAGAGCTCTGGATTCTGGACTTGAGTTATAATGAGCTGACTATAGCCAGCTATTAGCAACAGATAACTATGGCCACTATGGCTTGATAGCCATCCTGAAAACGACAAGGATTTTACAATCATTATGTTAATGACATAAATAACCTATCTATCTATCTAATCAGCCTACATCTACCCACTGCTGAGTATAGGCCTCCTCATTTTCACGCCACTCTTTCCGATCCTGCGCCAGTCGAATCCATTGCCTTCCTGCTACCGCCGCAATATCATCACACCATCTGGCTGGTGGTCTGCCTGGTGTTTCGATGACCCTCGCGTGGCCACCACCCGGTAACCTTTGTCCATCTACCGTCTTCCCGCCTTGCCAAGTGTCCTGCCCATCTCCACTTTAACTTGTTAATCCTCCTACCTACAATCTACGACCTTCATCAATAACCTATTGAAAAATAAAGCGACACATATAAAGAATTATACATAGAAACAACCAGACCCGAGATAAATATTTGCAGATCATACAAACACTTATCCCGCGGCGGGGATCGAACCCGCAACCTTCTGCGTCAGAAGCGGGCTTTCACCCATTTTTTTTTCTTCGATTTTGTAGGTTAAAAGCGCTATGAAAAATGCTTCACTATGTTCTATTTTCGTCTATGTATCGACTTGTCTTTCTCGTGTAGGCAGTAGCCATTGTGCGATCAACTACCACGTTCATACCTTCAGGTTCATCTGGATTCTGATAACTCTACGATCGTACAATCTTTTGAATATTTTTAATGAAATTATGATACCAAGCACTTTCACGTGTGCAAGTGCGCCGAATACGGCGGCATAAGTGCATGGCACGGTCGTTGACCCCGTTTTATATGAAAAATCGTTGCTATTTGCAAGTCACATTCTGAATTTAAAATGGTTTCATTATTTTTTGGAATGGGTAACATTGAATGTTTGAGTGGGAAACTTTTTTAGGCGTTTGCCAGTTTTGAGATGAGATAAAATTCTTGGATGCGCCTCGAAAAGGTCGCGTGCGAGTCACGTGACTGCTCACCGACACCGAGTTTAGAACCGTTCAAAGTTTTCACTTCTGCCGGCACTGGAGTGCCACTGTTTTTTTTCTCTGTCTTTTTCAAAATATTTCCAAAGACAATTGAGACATGAATCTGTCATAAGTGCCTAAAACTTATCTGTACCGGTGAGGGGGGCGCTGTTATCGCATTTGGTAGGTCATCATCCGCAGCCAAGAATATTCCACTGCTGGGTATAGGCCTCCCTCTGTTTACGCCATTCCTTCCGGTTCTGTGCCTCACGCATCCAAAATCTTTGCTGCCTCTTGATGTCGTCCACCCATCGCGCAATTGGACGTCCTCGACTTCTTTGTCCGGTTCTAGGCCACCACCACCACATTGGTAGGTATTGACGGAAAAATAAATTGTTAGTTCCTCTTTTGGCCACCGGTTCAGATAAGTTTGTGGCACTTTACCTAAGCACGCTTTGACTATGCTCCTGTCTTTGTGGATGACGTCATCCGCAGGTGCAGGCAGGTGTCCGTAGGCTTTCGATTTCATTCCTTTTTTCTTGTAATCACTCGACAAATTATCGACTACAGATAAATGCTAGGCATCTTGAATACCTAGGTCTACTTTTGATCACGTTTTTTATAAATAGCATCTAGATCTGCTAGGTTACACAAGCCGAATAAGCTTTGAACTAGAAAATGAGTTTGTTCCTTTTTTTGTCTATTCTATTCTGTATTTCACTCGGAATGTCTAGTTCAGTAATGTTGGTAAGTAGATATTCTATATTGTTTTAATGATTGAGAATCTTCTCAATCATCTAATTGGTAGAGATGTGGTTAAGTACAACAAGAAGAGAAGGATTTCAAGTGACTTCATAAACCCGGAAGTTTTTCCCGGAAGTCAAACGACAATCTATTAAACTTCTGACACAGAGTTCCATGACGGCTTCAAACGCAGCGCATTCATACAAACATTTCATACATTTTTATTACATGGATATGTTACATAGGCCCGCGAATAGATATAAATAACCAGGCGTGCAACAGAGACAGGTGGTTGTGTGAACCCTCGCCGGCTCTGTATGACCGCGAAATTATTTTCAAGACTACACCAGCCTCGCGGCACACAGAGACACACGACACTCATCCGCACACGCTTCTCACTACCGGCCTGCGGATGTGCTGGTAGTCGTGAGAAACTTGCCTCTCAAACACCTAAAGACTCATCAAATCATACATGCTAATGCAATTTCCACTATAAAATATGACAACTTAGGTTGAAATTTGCGGATTCAGCATAAGGTGTTTACGCTTATTTGTAATTGGAATGCAAGGTAAAGTTGCTATCTTGTTCGTAATGTCCGCGAACGGAGGTACATTCAACTTTTAGCCCAGTAAACTCTCGAAGTTCGTTCACCCACTGCTTGTCAACTGACGTAAAGTGAGCGAGAGAGTAGTTGTTTCAGATAGCGGCGTCTCGCTCTTATGTAATGTTCAAGTTTAGAAGTTTTTATTGAGCATTCGACTGTCGAAATAGTTTACCTTTGTATTGGTTATGTTCGCCTGGTAGTTTTGACGGTTTACGTTGTCTATGTCGATAGGTAACGTGACTACCAAAGATAAATAATAAGGTTCAATGCTAAATCCATGGTGACTACGTCGAGATGAGTTTATCGATAAAGGAGATGAGTCATAGATTTGTTTCGCTGGGATGTCGAAAAGAAAGCCAAATAAAGTAGAGATCCTTTCATTCTGCTAATAATTAGCATCAGACGGCAAAAATGAGTTCCTTGCTCTTTACTTCCGCGTTGTTTTTTACTCTATCAACCTCTACTTTTGCGCGTAGTTGCTACCTGATGCATTCAAACTTTTTGCAGACTGATCGATAACGTCTACCACGATTCAAAATTAGAATACCAATTAGAGATGTGCACACGCTGAAACCCTAAACCTTGTATACCAAGAAAGCCCACGTAGAATTACGAAATCACTCGACGAACTCCGAATTTTATATCAACCAGAAGAAAGGTTCACACGTACCGAGGAATACCAAATTGAGAAATGGCGCCTACACGTAATCCAAACACCAATTTAACGAGACCTCCCATGCACAAAAATGTCAAGAAATTTTAGAGTTCAAAGTAAAAAGACGAGGGCGTCGAAGGCTCACGTTTAATTGGTTGTGTAAATTCTTCATTGTCTCATGTTTACAATGTGGGTGTACCGGTTTTTATTATGGTTTTCATAGTTGAATGAAATATTAAATCATAATTTTTGGATGCTTGAGTTGAATCGCTTTATGTATGTTGATTTTAGGTGCTTTGCATAATTAGACATGAAAATTTAGGTAAATAAATCATTACTAAATACTTAATCGAGTCGTAATATGCCAAGCGAAACAGGTTGAAACTATGTACCTATATTATTCTAACGTTACCTTCTTACACATTTTGATTTATTTATTTATTGGATAACAATGGGTGTTTCTATGTATAATATGTATGTATTTACAAACAAAAAAGTATATAAGTAGTATATCAGTCATCTTAGTACCCATAACACAAGCTCTGCTTACTTTGGGGCTAGATGATGCTGTGTGAAAAGTCCAGCATTATTTATTTATTTATTTATTTAATTTAATGGTCTAATTTCTTTATTGAAGAATTCATTAGGTATATTACAGAATATTTAATTTATGGTCCAATCATTTTTGGTTGATGGAAAGACGGTTTCTAACTGTCAGAATAACAGATCATCTAGAGTCCACACAGTGTTCGTATAGTGAAGTATAGGGGTTAGTGTGATTTTGTCCTCTGACTACCCCCTTGGACATCTTCAAAAGATCTGGAAAATATAAAAGATCTAAGAGAATGTTTACTGCGCCTGCGGCTGGAATAAAGTCATCCTATCTGTCATCCGGAAGAGCCGCCAAAAAGGTAGCAATTGGCAACACTGTTGCATTTCGTTTGCGAGCCAGCTAAGTTTGTAGAATTGCCTCTCAGTCATGACATAATCTGAAGAATAACGATTATTACAGCCTCCGAGGCTCCTTTTGGACATGGCTTCCTGCATCGCCTTCGAAGCGTGTTATCCATTCAAGAACACGTTTACTATTACCGAGAATAAGATATTAACCCGTGATTTGAGCCGTGGATTTATCTGGGGGCAACCTATGGATACAACGGGAGGTTGTATTGCTTGACGAAGTATCAGACAATGTTGGGTAGAGTACTTGCCCAGTTAACAAAAAGACGCCTCGCAGACGCAGACTTTCTATCGGCCGATAATTGAGACTCATTACGAGCCGAAGTATATTCCGTCTCAACTATCGGTCGATAGAAAGTCTGCAGTCTGCGAGGAGGCTAAATCGGTGTCATTTGTATAAAAACCTAATTAATGTAAAAAATTTACTTAAAAAAGTGATTGGCGGAAAACCCACCAATCACTTTTTTCGGTTGGTATCTAGGCACTTAAATTGTCTTCAATGAAAGTGAAAAAAGTGATTTCTAGGGGCAATTTTATTAGACAAGACTACATCGCTTTCAAGTATAATAAACGTTAAAAAAGTTTGAAAATATATAAACTACAAAATGGGTTTGAAAAACAAATAAAACTTAAATAATAATGATTATTATAGCACAGCTTAGATAAAAATGAATTTATTTATACAAAAAGCAAACCTCACATAAAATGTAAATATGCCATATTAAAAACGCATAATCTCTCCAAGATTATTTGAAGTAAACCCAACATCGATAAATTCTAAACGAGTCTCGAATACTTTCCCATCTCTTTAGTGGTTATGAACTCCTAGTACCTTGCTGGCTAGTGTTGGACTCTTCACTGTTGCTTGTCGACAATAAACATGGTTGGGCATCCAACGCTCGTTGTTCATAACATTTAGCAAGTGACTCTTGTAAGGTCATGTGCAAATAGTACCATAAGTAGTTGCAACTGTCAACTTGAGTTGCTAGGGTACAGATTGTTTTTTTAGGTTTGTTGTGTTTTTGCAAGTAGCTAGACTAGATTGAAACGTCCTAACCTAATTTTGTTTGGTAGAAACTATATAAAATTCTGTGTGTTATTCATAGGTACTTTGATTCCTACAGGACTCCTTAAAAAAGTAGTTTATTGTGAAACTTGGAACAATCTTGTTGCTTGAAGTACATATATCAAGTCCTAACCCCCCCCCCCCCCCCTATCGTGTGAAATATTCAACTTGTAATAAAATCACATTCAAAACTTGTTTACTTTTAAATTTTGCATTTTTAATCTATGTTTCTATTTGTGAAGAGGTTTAACCGGCCAGTGTTAGATAAGTATAGTGTCATCATGGTCGATGACCTTTTAGCCCAGTGCTGCAGTGGCCAAGGGGAGCTGGTTTCTGCGCGCCTGGTAGGGCTGCCGACATATACCAGGAGTAAAAACTTTATAGACGATTATTCTGGGGTGTGATTTTTTGTTTTGAATCGTAAGCTCGTACTAGATCACTGAGTTAATTAAAACGTTATGTACTATATTCATATTGTATAAATATTATGTCATACATAAATGACTGACTGATATAGGCCGATGAGGATGAGGGGACTAAATGAAGAGGGATGAAAATGTGCGTTATACAAGTAGAGGAGTTTTTTTTTTCTTTTGGTTGAAGATGTGGTTGGTTTGTGTGAGATGAAGGTGAAAGAAGTAGAGAGATGGACAACACAATTAAGTCATCCACTTTGACAGTTAAAACTGTGGATAAAATAAATAATAACTTTATTGAGGAACCATTTACATACCTTAGCGATAGTACTTAGGTGCTAGGTTTAGATAGGGATAGGTCCTGCAATCGGCGGTCTTATCGCTCGAGGCGATATCTTCCAGACAACCGTTTTTGTTAACTAAAACTAGGTAAGATGTAAAACGACAGACAACGGAGTTCCGCACTTTGGGTAATAACCAGCCCCTGAACTAGTTAAGAAACTGTATCTCATTAAGAATCCATCTTATAAAACTACGTATTTTTTTTACAATTCTACTAATATACCTAATAAATCTGAAGTTTGTGAGTTTGTTGTTTGTGTTTCAATCATGCCTAACCCGAACCTATTTGGATGAAACTTAGAAAAGATGTAGATGGTGACTTAAGCGTATAGGCTATTCAAACTTGTTACCATGCGAGCAAAGCCGCGTGCAGAAGCTATTTGGAAATAAACACAAGCCTATTATCTAATGATACTAATGATTAACTAATGATATTTACTAACATGATATTATTAAGAGCATAGGTACTTACTAACAATATTATGGATCTATGGTGGTCTGAAATAAATGAAATTTATTTTAATTTTATTTTATCTTTTTATAACACAAGCCCCGTTCTACTTAGATGACGCTGTTTCAAATATCTAGCATTGATTTCAGAAATTGTTCAAAATATCACTGCAGGTCTGCAGCCCTATTCTCGGAGTATCGAACGAGTATCGATATCAACTCGGAAGAGATACTGCCGTCAGTGGCTGATATCGCTACTTAGTAGTCGAGTGACGCGACGAGTACGTCGATTGGAAACTGGTTTACACAATTAGGACTAGAACTCCGGTATCGGGGGAATTTATCTTATAAAATATGTCTGAAATACATTTTTGATTCGTATTTAGTAACTCCCACCCAGCTTTGCTCGCATGACCAGACTGTTACGGCCTACGATCTATATCAGTTCCAAGTTACATCCAAATCGGTCCACCGGTTGAGGCGTGATTGAACAAACATCCGAACTTTCAGATTAAAAATATTATAAAGGATAGGTTTTCTTAGTTGTTTGATAACCTGTTTTGCAGCTGGGCTTAAACTTATTGGCCGTCATTTAATGTTACGCCGGGTGTAACCATACGATTTTTGGAGTTTATAACTGGCGTAACTTTAAGCCATGTTTATTCATGACGGCCATTGGGCATAAAAAAAACTGTGGAAGTTTTCTCTGCCTTTCACCACACAGTCTTTTCTCCAACGCCGCAGGAAAACTGAGTTTCCCGCATTAATTGGCGGGACAGGTTCTATATTTGCATCGGTCGTTCACCCCGGATCTATGGCTTATAAATGTGTTGCGGATCCACAACAAGGAAGTGTTTGTATAAAAGCTGTATATTAGCTATATAATAAACTGAGTTTAAATCAACTTTAAGTTATCCGCTAGAGAATTTCTTTATTTACACTTCTAGTCTCTCAGGTTCGTTAAAGTGTCAATTGTCATAAGAATCTATCATTTTTAATGTTGAAGCCAAGTGGAAAAAGGAGTGGAAGCATAATTTTATATTTAAAATAGTTCAGTTTTGCATGAAATTGTAAAATAGAGTGAATAATTTATGAATAGAGTTGAAAGTTGAAAAAATTAAACAAACTACTTATGTTCGAAATTCAAATCATAGTTCTAATTTTCAAATGGTTTAATTTATTTTATCTAATCAGTTTATATGGAAAGAATAAAAACTTTTTACAACAATTATTAAAAAGTATAAACGTTCCAAATTCAAATAGTTTCATTATAAAAGCGCATGCCTAGATTTGAGCTAAGCTCGTAGCGATATCTACGGCTCGTAGCGAACGCTACGACGATTGCGAATTTGGAGGACATTTTGCGTAGACTTCATATTTGATGTTTTCTTTATTCTTAGTTATGTTCAAAAAAAATATGTGTTAAACAAATGCGAGTTTAAAGTTAGTTTGACTACAACAAGGCTCCAAATAACTTCGAGTCAGGTTAATAAAAGTGCCTAAATGTAAAAATAATTGACATAAATGCAATTTTTTATATTTTTGCATAGGCATTAAGTAGAATCTATCTATAACTACTATGTTTATTAGTACGAAATGCAGAACCAATGAGTTGTTACAATGTAAGTTCCTCCATAACATGTCTCGAAACCGACGCGACGCCGTTTAAATTATAGGAAATATCAATGTTGTATTCTGGTCATTTCTTATCATGATGTTATCTTTTAGCTTGTTTATTGGCTATCCTCCGTATCTTGACAAATACATTTAAAAATTAAGCAAAAGATTTCGACCTTTTTAAACCAATTTTAACTTGAGTACTTTCAACTGCATAATTAAGTAAATGAACGAATTGTTCATTACAGCTTGAAAACAACTTAATCGCCTTCAATTTATTCAAGAATTCCAAACATCAACGAATTTGTATTCTTAAAACAAATTCGAAAGAAATTTTAAGCGCGAATGACCTTTAGGTATTACTTTTCTCGACGCGGAAATGCAGAGAAAGAAATGGCCTGTCAAGCCGGTTCAGTTTATTAAAAAAACTCGTACTAAAATGTATGCGCAAACGAGATCCCAAGTACCAGGCTTGCATAATGCGACGAAGCTCACACGCACGGTTCGATAAATTGCGATGCTATCTCTGTCTAATTTATTTTTAAATTTAATTATCCCAAAATAGGCGTAGCAGGTGCCGCCAATCGATGATAAATAATAACGTTTACCATCAATTTGTCTGCGCGCGTCGCGTACGTGCTTCGAATTTTGAATTTGAAAATCGAACGTTTACCCAAAATTCACCCACACAAGTTCGTTCACTCGTTCATGTTGATTCAAACTCGGAAGTGTAGTAACTCTGTACGCAAGTGAGTTATCAACATTTCTCACGCTTCGGTCCCATGGGTGTGTGTCCGTCCATCTTTGTTTGTGCGCATGTGTGCGTGCTGGGGATGTGTGGGTGCGCTGAGAGCAATGAGACAGCCGATCCTAGGTTCATTCAACTTTTAGCCCAGTAAACCCAGCTATGTATAGTTGTTTAGCTACAGCATGGTGTCTATGGTTCGCACAATAGGGTATACCTCTGTTTACGCTGTGCTCGAGCCCTGAGCATTTGCAATTTTGTTCTATTGAATGGTTTCATGTCTTGTTATTGTAATGTTAGTTTCTTGTACAATTTATTAATACTTATGTTATGTTGGAATTTACTTAAATATTTAGATTTGTAATGGCATTCTCGATTTTTTTGCTTCAAGTAAGTGTTTTAATCAAGTAGGTATAATATGGTATTAAGTGAACTATTTATTTCAGTAATTACTCTTCAGGTGTACGTAGATATTTATATAAACCTGTGTCCATATGGTCACAGTACCATATCAACTCGGAAAGGAATCGTCATCATATCGCCGCGCTGTCAACCAGGCGTCAACCTAACGTGAACACGTAACTTCAGCTCCGATACTTTGCAACGGCTAAGGTACGTTAAGTTTACGGCTAGCCGACCGTGGAACACAGTCGAACACCGCTGAATACAGCCGTACATCGAAGAGACGTAAGCTCGGGTACGGACTGTACGGAGACACAGCCGAACACTGAATAGACGTAAGCTCGGATACGGAGACACAGCCGAACACTGAAGAGACGTAAGCTCGGGTACGGAGACACAGCTGAACACTCAAGAGACGTAAGCTCGGGTACGGAGACACAGCCGAACACTGAAGAGAAGTAAGCTCGGGTAGGTATGAAGACACCACCTAGCACTGCCGAACACTGAAGAGACGTAAACTTGCGATGGAGACACAACTGAAGACCGAAAAGACGGAAGCTCGGGTGTGGATAGGGATACACAGCCAAACACAACTGAACACAGCCGAACACAGATTAAAGTTTTTTTATTCGGAACAAAGAAGACATAAAGTACCTACAATAACTGAGAAATAACGATGATTATCTGCAGTAGTTATTAAAACTGTGTCGCAGACACCAACGCCGATGCGACGTAAGCGCGGAGACGGCGAATCTTAAGCACGGGGACGGTCATTCGTTCATTTGGAGTCAATGGTACTTATATAACTTTAGACCAGTATTCAGCTATACGGCCTCTTTTGTTGCTGGTTGAGCTGTTCCCGGGTGCAGGTAGTGGGGCACTGTGGGCAGGAGAGCAAGTGTTACATTGTC
The DNA here is from genome assembly GCA_963565295.1 of Epirrhoe alternata. Classification (NCBI taxonomy): domain Eukaryota; kingdom Metazoa; phylum Arthropoda; class Insecta; order Lepidoptera; family Geometridae; genus Epirrhoe; species Epirrhoe alternata. The sequence continues at coordinate 3,790,900 of OY751397.1, read as the reverse complement.
TGTGTGGGGGCCCCACACTGGCACTGGGCTTTGTTTGCGTCGATTATACCCCACTTGACCAGGTTACTTCGCGTTTCGAGCTTGTTCAAAGTCGTTGTTTCAAAGTCAAAAAATATTTTTTTGTAGGTAGGTTAGGTACCTACTACAACAAGTGTGATCATCATCACTGTAAGTAGAGTAACTAGAGGCGCAGTTGCAGATGGCGCTGCGACTGCACCTCAGATATTGTAAGTATGCTATTTAGTAGTGGCGCGGCACAGTAAATAAATAATAAATAATGCTGGACATTTCACACAGCATCATCTAGCCCCAAACTAAGCAAAGCTTGTACTACGGGAACCAGATAACTGATATACTACTTATATACTTTTTGTTTGTAAATACATACATATTATACATAGAAACACCCAGACAGTGGCTCCACTGCAGCGCTTCCTCACACCTCTTATTTGAAGGCAACCTAAACTTAAGCTACGACTAGATTTAACTGATTACTACTTTGAACCCGTTTGAATTTACAAGCGAGACATCTAATCTATTCCTATTATGTTAGCTCACGCCCACAAGATACCAATCACCCCAAAATAATGATTTTGCAATACCAATAAGAATTTTCTGACAAAAGCGCCATCTACTGGCGAGTAGTTTTAAAACCGATGAGTTTCAGCACAGGGGGGTGGAAAGTTTCGTGAGCTCATGATGGTCTCGGGAGCTGTTGAAAACTAATTGGCTTCGAATTTGTCTTTCGAACCGCTTAACACAACTGACAAAAGAAAAGTCAATTAAGTATTTTCGATTCCGACGGGATTCGAACCCGCGACGATCAGACGATGCTCTTAAGCTTTTCATTTCTCAATAAAATACATAAGTGTGGTTTAACACTTTAAAAATTAAAAAAAATATCAATCAAAACATCCGAATATCACGTTTTAGTGGGATCTATAAAATTCATAATAATATATATCTCGCAGTCTGTCGGTTCGTTGCCCCGCGTTTCGGCACACGAACCTAGAATTCTAATAGACTTGTAAAACTTGACTCTGCAATTTGGTACAGTCAGCTGCAAAAGTTGAAATGCATTTTTCATTCCTTTTTTTTTACTTAAAATATATTTTTTTAAATATAAATTATAATATCTAGCGTGGGCGCATGCTGGGCTGAGATACAAAGGGGTGGGAGTTCGATTCTCAAGGCAGGACATTTGCATAGTGACCGCAGAGCCGGCAAACAGACCGCAATTTTTGTGTTCTTTATTACAAGATTTACAGGATATTTTGAAAGTTCATGTTAACCTGATCGCACACTGTTCACGCCGCCGTACGCGCCGCAGTCATTTTTCTATACAATAAATGCTGATGACGTCATCAGCATTTTCTCTGTTGAATTGATAGTTCGGCGCGTACGGCTCGGCTGGACTGTGCGACCACCCTTATACCTACTGGTCTGGTCTATGACGAGTCCCTCAACATATTTGTAAGTAGTTTTTTAATTATTACCTACTTACCTCATACCTACTTTTGTATTTTTCTTTTTTGTACCTGTTCTCTGTATGTGTAATGTACCTGTGTCTGTGTGTTGGCAAATAAAGCTTCTATCTATCTATCTATCTATCTATCTATCTATCTATCTAATACATACATAAATAATTTACAACGGACCCCGCACTAGGCCAAGCCTGTATCGCGGTAGACCGAGTAAAAAGATTTTTATAAAATACACGGTACTAACAAATATATTAAAAATTATTTAGACTATTGCTATAAATAAATATCTTAGATATACAACTATGTATAATGGACACATAAATAATAGAATAATTACCTACTTATTAACTAAACCTACACTGGAGGGACTTTGCTTTCGCGCTGCCTCCCTAAAGCGACGGTAAACGACGGTAATGTAACTTTGGACAGACTTTAGACAAAAAGTTCGGCTTGTAGTTTTGTCTTGTGTAACTACTTACATACTTACCGTCGACGACCTCTGCAGCGCATTGGGCGAAGGCCCGCCTTCGAAGCAAAAGGTTGCGGGTTCGATCCCCGCGGCGGGACCAATGTTTGTATGATCTACAAATATTTGTCACGGGTCTGGGTGTTTCTGTGTATAATATGTATGTATTTACAATAAAAGTAAAATATCAGTCATCTTAGTACTACTTATTCTCAAATTATTTATGAACTTATGTTACTGACTGTACCACTATGATTTACTGCTTTCCTAATACATTTGGCACTTCTTTATTGTTTCCGATTTACTTCGTGATAGTACTATCATTATAAACTAGTTGCGCTCCGCGGTGTTACTTGCGGTTCCGGCATATAAAGTATCAATAAATCATCATCATAATCATTTCAGCCGTCTAGCGTCCACTGCTGAACATAGGCCTCCCCCATCGATTTCCACAGCGATCGGTCTTGTGCAGTCTGCTCCCAACGGCTCCCAGCAACCTTTACCAGATCGTCTTTCCATCTCGTGGGCGGCCGTCCACTGCTGCGATTTCCGGTGCGTGGCCTCCACTCGAGAACTTTTCTGCCCCAACGGCCGTCAGTTCTACGAGCTATGTGCCCCGTTTTTTAATGAAATACCAAGTGTGGAACGCTATAAAATTACAAAAATGAAATTACAAAAATTAGTATGAAGAAAGTAAGGGGTTTGGTTGTTTGTAAAGCTTTGACCCTGGAATAATGCATATAGGGTACTTCTTATCCTGGGATAGTTAAATATTCACGACCGCGATAAGTTGATAAACTAAAAGCGGTTCCCAATACAAAAGCGATATAATAAAACATCGCTCTACATAAATGTTAAGCACCTTAGATCATTTAGACGGGATGCGCCTTACCTTGTATTGTATTTCCCCTATGCCAAAATGTACACGATTTAAAATCATGTGCTTCTTGAAGTATTACCACGTATTACGTACGTTACTTTATTATTTTATACGTTTGCAAGAGTATGCGTAAAATTTGTGGGTATTGTCATTTTTTATGCATGTGTGTGAAAAGTACGTTCGTGTGTTCGTGGTCCCCCGCAAAAATCGGCAGAAAATTTTGAAAGTGGAATTCCGTTAATAACTCGTCCAGTTCTAGTTTGTCTGAGAAGCACCGATGCTAAATTATTTCCTGTCTCAAATCCATCACAATTATACTTTTTATTGCTAATTACCGAAAGAAGTCGGTTGTCAGGTGCTGGTGGAAGGGGGCTAGGACGGCCATTGAACTTCGCAAGCTTCATGCCCCATCGAAAAAGGTTATAAAATTCAGCATTTCAGCTAATTAATTCTCAACTTTATTACAACCACATAAGATGTAAACTGCTGCTGATACGGAAGTGGGATCATTGAGCTTTACAGCAGTTTATTTTGCGAATTAAAAACGACGTAACTTTCATAGGAGCTGTGAGAGAAAATTGTGTTTTATTGGAGAAAAAACAGGGGATATTTTTGAAAAATGTTGGTCAAGTGAAGTCGATTATGGGAGCTTCCTGGTATGTATCATATCAATTAAAATAAATGGTTTGCTAATTTATTAAGAAATAGGGCGGCATGTGTCGCTGGTGAACTTTACTGTTTCCAAATTCATCAGTCAGAAAACTTGACCAAATAATTCAAAATTAAAAACTCAAAATAAAATTTCTGAATTTTTTTTCTTGCATCACAGCCTAGGACTGTCTCGATGAAACTTTCAAACAAAACACACTTTTGTAAATCAAAATCGGTTCATCCGGTTGGAAAATATTCTATGGGACTTCTTTCGCCATTTTTGGAAAAGCTTGTTGCTCTGTTATTTTATTTTCTTTTTCTCGTGTTTTACTAGGTTTTATTATGAAATTTCAGTGGCATTTTACTAATGAAGCCTTGGATAGTTGGCAGGAGATTTGGAAAATGGAATGGGGGAGTATTGAAGAAGATTTCTCATGTGACGAAAGATTTCTATTGCAGTTTTGAAGAAACTAGCCGTGTTGTGTTCAAAACCAAATTGACAGGACTGACTGACTGACATATGAATTTAAAATAATCACTTGACATTGGCAGAATTATACTGATACTACAGTTAGTTGCCATATAATAAAAGAAGAAGAATATTATATGATGCCAGGCATCTTCAAAATTCACCTAACTTAAAACACCCCTCATTTTGCGTCGGGGTATCTCTACCCCACTCTCGTTTTTGACTTATTTTAGGAACAAATACAAGTTAATAATATACAAAATATTGAATAGCCCTTGATTTAATTATAGATTTTAAAGGTAATTTTGACTAAAACCCTATTTATTTTGAATCCAAAGTGTTCTCTAGGCAGCATGTTTAAATTACAATATTTGCGTATCTAGTTTCAATGTAATTAATACAAAATTCAACATAAACCACAGTTATTGCTTAGTTTTAATTTCAAATGTGTCGAAATTGCATGAGACGCTTCTAAATTCAAATACAAAATGCATCGCAACATCTTGAAGTTTAAAATTTCAAATTTTAGAACATGTTCTTTGTTTAAAAGCACTACGAGTAAGTACAGTACACTTCGTCCAACGGATTCATGAAGTTAGCCGTTTGTCTGCGCAGAACACAATTTTGTATAAAAGCGGTTCTGCGCAGACTATATGAATTGATCGTAGTGAAATAAAAAACGATTTTGATAATCTTCATTAAACTGTAGGACATTACTATTTCACTGACTTTGACATCGTCTCGAAGTGTCACGCATACGTTCCGCCGTGGTTCCACCGTAAAATAAATAAAAGAAGAAGAGGAAGAAAAAGACTATACCTAATAAAAAATATTGTCATATGTTTGCAAAAGTCTGAAGCGACTTATTAGTGGGATGACTAAGACTGAATGATGAATGATGATGATGATTGTCTTCAAAATAACACTACCAAAATCAAAATGCAAAACAGCGAACACGTGTTAACCAACGTGTTGAAAATACTGAAAATTTATGGATTTATTATCTGCATGTGCATAAATGTACGGAATTTGAAATCCGATGCAAATTCCCGAATGCATTACATGCTCTGTTTGAATTTCAGTTCTATGTTTTTTTATTTTTTGCCATTTTGATTGTTTTCATTTATTGTGGTGTAGCTTGCTTCCTTCTGGGTAGATCGTCTTTAAGCAACGTTCTGAACGGTCAGTTGTATGGGTGACCGCTAGTCTATCAACTGAGCGATTCTGTGCTTCGGAGGGCACGTTAAACTGTCGGTCCCTGAAGTCATTAAGCCATGACGGCCGACGGCTTAAAAACTCAGTCACGAGAGTTGGCGAAACTCATGCGAACTTACTGAAGATAGGTCACCCATCCATCCTGTTGTTTTGTGTCAGACAGGTTCACTGACCTGTCACGTTATATAGCACGTCGAAACTCCGCATTCATTTCAAGTGACATTACCAATTCAATTGTACAACCGAGAGACATACTTGTTCCATCTCATGAAGGCGGGCTCCTCTTAATTGTGTGTATGCACATGCATGTTGTCTCTGTGTGCGTAAGTTCGGGAACGCTCTATGGACGAAAAAAAATTGACTTAGCTATACGTCATTTTATGTTATTTACTACTATTATTATTATTTGACGACCTCTGTAGCGCAGTGGGCGAAGGCCCGCCTGCGACGCAAAAGGTTGCGGGTTCGATCCCCGCGGCGGGACCAATGTTTGTATGATCTACAAATATTTGTCTCGGGTCTGGGTGTTTCTATGTATAATATGTATGTATTTACAAACAAAAGTATATAAGTAGTATATCAGTCATCTTAGTACCCATAACACAAGCTCTGCTTTCTTTGTGGCTAGATGATGCTGTGTGAAAAAGTCCAGCATTATTATTATTATTATTATTACTTTATAAAAGATTTATAAAAGAAAAAAAACAGTTAAAACTCAAAATCCAGCAATCTAGGCAAAAAAAAACGCACCCAGAGTTATACGCAAGTAGTAATCTTCAAAAGCGGTTTTCTCCGGATATACAGGGTGTAAAAAGACTGCTACCGAAAACTGAGGGGTTGTAATCAGACCATGATTCTAAACATATTTAGCGAAAAAAAACGCAAAAATTTTTTTTGACTTAGCTTCGTCATGCTATGTTATTTTCGGCTATTTACTACTATTACAACATAATAAGACCATACCTACCTAATAATTTCATTTATAAAAGAAAAAAAATTTTAAAACTTTGAGTTTTAAATTTTTTTTTCTTTTATACTTTTAATTTTTTTTTTAAGAGTACTGTTTGCGTATGATTTGGGCGCATTTTTTTACGTAGATTGCTGGATTCAAAATCCAGCAATCTAAATCCAGAACTCTTCAAACGCTGTTTTCTCCGGATTTAGTGCATATTTCGGAAAATCCTTTTGGATTTGGTTGTCTATTGGGTGGGATGCTGTACCTACCCCTTTCGGCTTCGGTAGACGTCTTTTTACACCCTGTAGGTAATGATTTTTTCGGAAAATCCTTTTGGATTTGGTTGTAGACGTCTTTTTACACCCTGTATATACAAGGTGTAAAAAGACGTATATCGAAGCCGAAAGGGGTAGGGTACAGCATCCCAACACACAACCAAATCCAAAAGGATTTTCCGAAATATGCACTAAAGGTGCATTTACACGGTGCGATTTGTCGTCGGATTTGCTAGGCCGCGCCCATTCGGTGTGCCAACTTGAGTTAGACTTAGCGCATTCACACGACAAACTGCGCTTGCGATGCGATGTCGCGTCGTCACTACGATGCGATATCGGAGATCCAACTCGCCATCGCATCGCGGCGAGTAGGGTTACCATACTAAAAATTGGAAACCCGGACAAATGCCAGACAAAATATACGATTTAAATGGAAACGCACGTGGCTTACAACATATTATGTTGGTACCACGTGAGTGAAGCCACGGTGCGTTCCGCAAGCTCACATACCTAAATGTAGACATTGATATTTTAATGTTCAATATAATAGTCTTAATAACGAGAATTTCATTATTTTTCTACATAAAAAAAATCTTGTAAGTACTTATTTTGTATCATAATATCTTAGAAAAATCTAAATAAAACGACAGGTCTGGAGAAATCTTAACGTATGGTTACTGTAAAATGGGCGGATTATAGGGGCGTATGCCACAGAATAAGTTTCATAGTTACCTAGACTTTTACTAACTGCGGAAGAGCGTACAATATTTAGTAGATTGTAGCGTTGTTAAATTTCAACAATGTTCTCAAGGGATCGTTAGTGGAGTGGTCTAGCGTGCGGTTTCCAAGAAGAGACATGCTGGTTCAATTCCTTGCACAAAAATTTTTTTTGCATTTTTTTTTATTTTTGCTTCTCTAGAATTTTTTTTTTATGTTAATGGTGAACATCTCAGTTTCATAAACTTTTTAATAAAAACTAAAGAATATAAAATTAAAATTCAAGGTCCGAACAGAGTACTTACTTAGATGGTAATTTTACCTAATACTATTTTACCTAATACTAGCTGTCCGCCGCGGTGTTACCCGCGATCCCTCGGGAAAACTTCACTTCCCCGGGATAAAATATAGCCTATGTCAAAGATTTAAATCGTTAGATGTGCCCGGACGCCAAAAACTATGGCGTTGTCTTTACATGTGTGTTATCAAAATGCCGACGTACGCACACACACTAATGATTAGTTAAAAATTAGTGGATTTGCCAATAAACTAAACTTTTATTTCACCATTTAATGTGCAATAATATTGCACGAACTTTCGTGAAAAAATATATGTATGAAATCAAAATTTGTGTGTCAAAATACCTACGCACGCAACTTAGCTAATGAGTACGTATAACATATAAATAGTGTTATTGCCAATAACCTTAATTGAAATTATTATCATTTATTGTGCAACCATATTGCACAGACTTTTGTAAAAAACAAAGGTCATATTATGCCCTGAAATGGAAAATAATGTACAAGTCTAAAAATGTGCAATCTGTGAGGTACGGTCAGCAAACTCATCAGATTAAGTATGTACGTACTGGCTTGGGTGAGTAAAACCAAAACAATATGAATTACATTTTTATTTTATTTTATTTATTAGGGACAACAAACAGCTACAATATACAGCGTATTTGAACTTAATAGTAAGAAATGACCATTAAGTACTTAGAAGGTAAAATATACATGACAGGTAAATAATATTGTAGCCCACAACATTATCTAGACAAAGAGAGTTTATATAAAAAGTGCCACTAGAGGCAAATACAAATTATTTACCTAACACTATTTGTACAAGTATTAGGGTAAAGGCCCCAGTAGTCGGCCCCTCTCCAGTAGTCGGCCATTACTGGCTTTTAGTTTGAATAAATAGCAAAGTAATCCAGATTTCCGCGCCAAATTAATTTTGATTGCTACTATGATTTCTGATTGGTCGATGCAAGACGTTTCCTTGTCATTAGGTTGGTAGGATTGGCAGTAATTTCAGTTCATTCCGCCGGTGTCTCCAAGAGAGACGTCAAGTGCGTTGCGCGCTAATTTTTTACTAACTACCGGCGTCTGGAAAACAGGTAAGTTTATCTTTTTATCTCAAGTTATTTGAAACAACTTGCCGTCTAGGTACTTTATTATGAATTTTTACGTCTTTTTTACAAAAAAAATGTGTTTTTATATTATTTTTCTATATTTTACGAGACGGCCGACTACTGGTTATATATTTTTTTGTTATATATATTTTTTAAGGGCCGGTTGGACTGCAGCAGTAGACATTTAGCACTGTTTCAGGCCGCGCGCAAAATACTTCGCGTCGCCGCAGTGGCAGTGAACTCGCATGACATCGCCAGCGACAAAGTGGAAATAAGCAGCAGGGTGATTTTATTTGACTTACGTAGGTAGAGTAACAAATTTGAGTTTCGCAAATAAATGAAGTAACCTCTTTATTCTTGTTTTGTTTGTTTCATTATTATTTGTTATTTTGTTTGTCAGTAAATAAAAAAAGGGTGTCAAATAAAAATAATTTATTTAATTGGGTGACACACATTAAAATTGTCTGGGGAACAAGGGTATTTAGTGTTTAATTTTATTTCCACTTTGTTTTGTCCTAGCTGTTATACATCAAAAGAAGCTAAATGTATTATAGATTTCAGTTATGTAATTAAATAAAAAGCATGCAAGTAAAAAAAATTAAGTTTCATAAGGATAACTAAAACAGTACCTAAACTGAAAAAAAAAAACAATTTTCTGGAAATAACAAAAACAATTCAATAATCTGTTGGATATCCCAAGGCATTAGCCACAGCTCTAAATCACGCGTGGTATGCTGATATCAAGTTATCAATTGTCGACTGTGGAATAAGGCATCATATTCTAGAAAGATGTGAAAAAAAACAGTCAATCATTTAAGAAAAAAAGCGATAATTATGATGTAAACACTAGAAATAAGGATAAACTCGCTGTTCCCACTACTAGATTAGATAAAATTATGAAATCATTTAAAGGGCAATGTGTAAGCTTCTATAACAAAGTCCCAAGCGAATTGCAAAATATATCAATCACTAAATTTAAAAATACAATTAAACGTCATCTCTGTAAAAAAGCCTATTATAAGATATCTCATTATTTGGATGACAAAAAATCTTGGGACTTGCTCCAACTCAATGGATCCATGGATCACCTAAAAGAATGATAGGCCCCAGACCGTGTTTGTTGCTCTGATTCTTCACGGTATTGGTCGCGAAAGAACAGGAGTAAAATTAGTTTTAAGACTATTCTAAGTGATCCCTGCTGTCCTACTGAATAAATGATTTTTGACTTTGACTTTGAGTGGCACTCCCAGGTGTGCCGACAAAAGTGAAGGCTTTGGTAACGGTTCTAAACAGCAAAAAGTTACTGTACCACTGGGATTCGAACTCGGGGCTATCCCACCAGAGGTCACTAAAACAACTCTACCAATATGACGAAATTAAGGTAGGTATAGTAAGAGGATGGTGTCGTTATATATTCATCTGGGTTGGTAGGTTCCTATGATAGGTACTGCCTACCTATGGTAGGTTTACCTAATGGTACCTAGGTAGGTAGGTACATAGGTATCTGGGGGCACGGTAGTGCCCCCGCCAAGACGAGCCAAGCGAAGCGCAAGCGCAAGGGCACTACCTACCTTTTCTCGAAGCGCTTCGTCGTATTTTTGAACCTTCATAACTTGAGTTTGGGTTATACCAGATAAACAAAATTTTCAGGATATAATGTCAGTGGTAGACTTAATAAACCTCTAAAGTTTCAATTGCATAGCTCTTATACTTTAGATTTTATTGATATCTAAAATACCCCGATTTCGTCACTCACTCACTGATGATCAACAAAATTCTTAAGGTACTTCCTGAAGTCCTAGAAAACTGAAATTTGGTATGTAAGCTAGTATTAGTACCCAAACAACAAAAAAATCCTAAAACTTGGAACTTTTACCCCCCAACCCCTTAAACTAGGGGGTGAAAGTTTGTTCGAGACTTCCGCAACTTTTGACGCTAGAGGTCTGAATGCGGCCGCGGAGGGGTAAAAATCTGAAATAGGGAAACTTAATTCCCTATTTCCTGCTTGAGATCTGAAAATTATACACAAGTACATAGAACACAAACTTTTCATCAAATCAAAACATTATCCTACCCATAAGTACTTAGATATGAATAATATTACTACACTTCACTTCGGTAAGTGTTTATTAATCAACCTATACTTTTGAACATAAGCATCGTAAGTATAGTATGCGCCAACGCCCGCCGCCTGCCCCCTCGTCCCCGCGCAGTAGCTAAAAATAATCGGCCCGTCAGCGAGCGCGGCACCCGAACGCGGGCAGACGCGCGAGGGCAGACGTCGTTGACGGTTGTCTCGTTGAATGAAAAATTTTCGGAATTAAATATAGACTTCAGTAGTATTAAGGCACAACAGACTGCGATAGTCGAATATAATCGTCTAAGATCCAAGTATCACCCTGAACTATCGCATATTGTAAATAGTAAGCCAACGAAAAATAAAGGCAAAGATAGAGAATGGGCTATAAAAAAAGGCATCTCAGATGCACAAGAAATATACCCCAAAAAAAGAAAGAAAAAATGAGCGACAAAAAAATACTTGTATTTGTCGCTCATTTTATCTTTCTATCATAAGCAACCTACAAAAAGAAATGAAATCCCACAAAAACATTTCATGTTAAATGTTGCCAAGACGAGACCATATAGCTCGCACTGTCAAAAAGTAATCAGATCCCGTGTAGAGCCAAGTTTCTAACCCTACATGCCCAGACCTAAATCGATAAGCCCTAATTTCACACTCAAGTTACGGGGAAATTCTACAGCCATAGCTCGTACTGCGTTGTTCGTAGCGCGTAGCAGAGTTTTTACGCTATAATCTCGTAGGCGTGCAAACCTTGGACGTAACTGGCGAGATGGCCGCACGGAAAGAGTTTAGAAGATTGAATAGATTTTTAAGCTCAAGCCCATATGACGAATAGCAAAAAGTCCGTGCGGCCGACTCGCCAGTTACGTCCAAGGTTTGCACGCCTACGAGATTATAGCGTAAAAACTCTGCTACGCGCTACGAACAACGCAGTACGAGCTATGGCTGTAGAATTTCCCCGTAACTTGAGTGTGAAATTAGGGCTTATCGATTTAGGTCTGGGCATGTAGGGTTAGAAACTTGGCTCTACACGGGATCTGATTACTTTTTGACAGTGCGAGCTATATGGTCTCGTCTTGGCAACATTTAACATGAAATGTTTTTGTGGGATGTATAATAACAAAAATATATTGAAAAAACTCAAAGTAGGTAAACCTACCTACTTACATAGTTGTGTAGAATGTAGATATAGGTATCTAAGTAAGTTCGTATGATGGCCGTATATGGCCTCCGAAGCCGACAATTAAACTTACCCTCCCAAGCATGGAAGCTACAAAGTGACAATGACGCAGTTGCGAGTCTTTCTGTTGGAACTACCTACTATCTACTAGGTAGGTTAGGTACCTAGTAGGTATGTGAAGTTGTCTAGGTTACCTTTTTTTATTGCGTATTGCGGATAGGTAGTAGGTAAGGTAGCGCTCGTGGTCGTGCTTGCTTAGTCGTTCTTGATAGATCGTCGAAGTTAACCAACGTTCGAAACGGTCTGTAAGTGGATGGGTGACCGCCAGTGGCATTTTCATCTGAGCGCTTCCGTGCTTCGGAGGGCACGTTAAATTGTCGGTCCCGGCTATTTAAGTCGTTAAGACCGTGACGGAGGCCTTAAGGCGGCCTAAAAACTCCGTCACCAGAGTTGGCCACTGACTCATACGAACTTACTTACTTTTAGTAGGTAGCACAGCTGTAGTAGGTAGGTACCTTCTCGCAATAGTGTAACGTACCTACCTACTAGGTAGGTGTTGAGATTATCTTTATTGTATTGGAAACATTTCGAAAAACTGAATCTACCTACCTAGCTAGTTGGCTAGCATACCTAAAAGTAGGTACACTATTGCGAAAAGGTACCTACCTACTACTGTGCTACTAGGTACTGCGAGCGATACCTGTGATGTATGTAACTTGGAGGAATAGGTAGGTAGGTACCTACTACCTACCTACCTACTTGCCTCGCATCGCATCGCACGCACTACGCTACCAACGCAACGCCTCTCTGAATTCTGTGCCAACGCTACGCAGCGCATTGTTGTTCACTGTTCAGTCAGTGTTCTGTTCACGTTTCAGCAGTGTTGCCAACTTAGTGGATTTTCCACTAAATCTGGTGGTTTTAAACTTTAAAATATGATGGCAGTAGGACTAGAACTAGGAGCGGTTCAATGGAACTCCTCCTGAATAATAGTATAATATCCATACTTGTCCCTATTGAAAAACCATTTTTCAATAAAACTTATTCTCAATACATTTTGCATGAAAACTAAAATTTAGTATTTTTAAGTGTTCCAATAAAATTAAGACCATAGTTATTTGAAGTATTTGTTTGTAAACAGATAGAGCCTCCAAATACGCAAAAAAAAAATTCAATAATATCCTATCTCAAAAAATATAAAAACTTTTTGTTAATCTGCATTAACAAAAAGTTTTTATATTTTTTGCATTAAAAACAAGTGCGCTACGACTTCTCCGTGACGATCCTTTTTGTGAATATTATGACGCTAAGTATTTTTGTATTGTGTTTTTGAATTTGTATGGTGGTGTGAATGTGAGATACAAATTAATGTTGAATAATTTAAGTGGTAGTAGTAGCTATAAGTAACGTACCTAAATATTATATTAAAGGTTTATGAATATACTCTGTACATTATACAGTTTAGTTTTAAGTAGATAAGACTTACTTATCCAAATATATATTAATATATTACACCTACCTACCAACTAAAATATTAAAATTTATAAATGAAATTATCTATTTCGACTTCCATATTCAATAACATGATCTATTGAATCTGCTGACGCTACCGACCGTGAGGTTGCGTACTGCACAATGCACAACGCGCTTACCGAGAAAATTGTGTCATCTCTTTTTCTCCCAAGGTAGTTGCATTGCAAACTAAGAACTCTCCATCTCTTTCGTGCACTCGCCATAATTTTAATAAAGGGCCAGGTAGGTACTACCTACCTAGTTACCTACCTACCTAAATCGAAAAACTGGACCTACCTACTAGGTAGGTCCAGTTTTTCGAAATGTTTCCAATACAATAAAGAGGCGATTTGTACTTAGGTTTAATAAATTTATTCTCAATAAGACAATTAAGTCACTTACATGAGAACATAGTTCGAGTATAAGTTAGATCGTTCGTAAACAAATTGAGGTAGCTACTCAGCCAATACATTTATTTATTATTAAATAGGTTCTTACCGTAGTTATTTGCAAACAAGTGAGTGATCACTTAAAATGTATTGCGCAACTTACCTACCTATGTCACAATGTAGGTACTTACTTACTTACCTATTTAGGTCAACGGTAGATAGTAGGTAGTTCCAACAGAAAGACTCGCAACTGCGTCATTGTCACTTTGTAGAAACGCTCATGGTCGTCGTAAATGGATGGGTGACCGCTAGTGGTATTTGAAAGCTTCCATGCTTGGGAGGGTAAGGTTAATTGTCGGCTTCGGAGGCCATATACGGCCATCATACGAACTTACTTAGATACCTATATCTACATTATACACACTTAAGTAAGTAGGTAGGTTTACCTAGTTTTGAGTTTTTGCTTTATATTTTCATGTTATTATACATACCTATGTACCTACATATCTCGGTACCATTAGGTACCACAGGTACCACAGGTAGGTAGGTTCGTAGGTAGTAGCTACAAAAAACAGGGTCACGACTGTATCCCCAAGGCGCGGTAGACATTCTCTCAGATCTTTTATATTCCAGATCCTTTGAAGATGTCTAAGGGGGTAGTCAGAGGCATGTACAAATACATATTTGATACATGCCCACATCTTGCAGAAGTTAGTATTCCATACGTGACAGGTTGCAAGCCCATCGCCGCCTATTAGAATACTAACTGGTTTCCTCACGATGTTTTCCTTCACTGTTCAGAGCTCGTGTTAAAGCGCATATAAATTTTACGAAACGCAAAATCCATTGATGCACGGCCGGGATTCGATCCCACGACCTTCGGATTGAAGGATTTGAGTAGCTACATTATCCTTAAAATAAAAAATCTTTATTTCAGACATTTTTGTGTCCCTAATGTTATTACCTATTATTATAATAATAAATGGCCACCTTATCTATACTAATATTATAAAGAGGAAAGATTTGTTTGTTTGAAATGAATAGGCTCCAAAACTACTGGACCGATTTAAAAATTCTTTCATCAATAGAATCCTACATTATCCCCGATGAACATAGGCTATACATATTTTATCCCGGGGAAGTGAAGTTTTCCCGAGGGATCGCGGGTAACACCGCGGCGGACAGCTAGTATTAGGTAAAATAGTATTAGGTAAAATTACCATCTAAGTAAGTACTCTGTTCGGACCTTGAATTTTAATTTTATATTCTTTAGATTTTATTAAAAAGTTTATGAAACTTAATTAACATAAAAAAAAAATTCTAGAGAAGCAAAAATAAAAAAAAATGCAAAAAAATTTTTGTGCAAGGAATTGAACCAGCATGTCTCTTCTTGGAAACCGCACGCTAGACCACTCCACTAACGATCCCTTGAGAACATTGTTGAAATTTAACAACGCTACAATCTACTAAATATTGTACGCTCTTCCGCAGTTAGTAAAAGTCTAGGTAACTATGAAACTTATTCTGTGGCATACGCCCCTATAATCCGCCCATTTTACAGTAACCATACGTTAAGATTTCTCCAGACCTGTCGTTTTATTTAGATTTTTCTAAGATATTATGATACAAAATAAGTACTTACAAGATTTTTTTTATGTAGAAAAATAATGAAATTCTCGTTATTAAGACTATTATATTGAACATTAAAATATCAATGTCTACATTTAGGTATGTGAGCTTGCGGAACGCACCGTGGCTTCACTCACGTGGTACCAACATAATATGTTGTAAGCCACGTGCGTTTCCATTTAAATCGTATATTTTGTCTGGCATTTGTCCGGGTTTCCAATTTTTAGTATGGTAACCCTACTCTGTTCTCCGACGGCGCGTCGGAGCTACCGATGCCGCATCGCAAAACACTAAGTAAGTCCCGACGGCACATCGCATACTAAGACACATCGCATACGATGAGCGTTCACACGGGAAAAATTGGCGTGCGATGCTAAATCATATCGCACCGTGTAAATGCACCTTAAAGGTGCATTTACACGGTGCGATTTGTCGTCGGATTTGCTAGGCCGCGCCCATTCGGTGTGCCAACTTGAGTTAGACTTAGCGCATTCACACGACAAACTGCGCTTGCGATGCGATGTCGCGTCGTCACTACGATGCGATATCGGAGATCCAACTCGCCATCGCATCGCGGCGAGTAGGGTTACCATACTAAAAATTGGAAACCCGGACAAATGCCAGACAAAATATACGATTTAAATGGAAACGCACGTGGCTTACAACATATTATGTTGGTACCACGTGAGTGAAGCCACGGTGCGTTCCGCAAGCTCACATACCTAAATGTAGACATTGATATTTTAATGTTCAATATAATAGTCTTAATAACGAGAATTTCATTATTTTTCTACATAAAAAAAATCTTGTAAGTACTTATTTTGTATCATAATATCTTAGAAAAATCTAAATAAAACGACAGGTCTGGAGAAATCTTAACGTATGGTTACTGTAAAATGGGCGGATTATAGGGGCGTATGCCACAGAATAAGTTTCATAGTTACCTAGACTTTTACTAACTGCGGAAGAGCGTACAATATTTAGTAGATTGTAGCGTTGTTAAATTTCAACAATGTTCTCAAGGGATCGTTAGTGGAGTGGTCTAGCGTGCGGTTTCCAAGAAGAGACATGCTGGTTCAATTCCTTGCACAAAAATTTTTTTTGCATTTTTTTTTATTTTTGCTTCTCTAGAATTTTTTTTTTATGTTAATGGTGAACATCTCAGTTTCATAAACTTTTTAATAAAAACTAAAGAATATAAAATTAAAATTCAAGGTCCGAACAGAGTACTTACTTAGATGGTAATTTTACCTAATACTATTTTACCTAATACTAGCTGTCCGCCGCGGTGTTACCCGCGATCCCTCGGGAAAACTTCACTTCCCCGGGATAAAATATAGCCTATGTCAAAGATTTAAATCGTTAGATGTGCCCGGACGCCAAAAACTATGGCGTTGTCTTTACATGTGTGTTATCAAAATGCCGACGTACGCACACACACTAATGATTAGTTAAAAATTAGTGGATTTGCCAATAAACTAAACTTTTATTTCACCATTTAATGTGCAATAATATTGCACGAACTTTCGTGAAAAAATATATGTATGAAATCAAAATTTGTGTGTCAAAATACCTACGCACGCAACTTAGCTAATGAGTACGTATAACATATAAATAGTGTTATTGCCAATAACCTTAATTGAAATTATTATCATTTATTGTGCAACCATATTGCACAGACTTTTGTAAAAAACAAAGGTCATATTATGCCCTGAAATGGAAAATAATGTACAAGTCTAAAAATGTGCAATCTGTGAGGTACGGTCAGCAAACTCATCAGATTAAGTATGTACGTACTGGCTTGGGTGAGTAAAACCAAAACAATATGAATTACATTTTTATTTTATTTTATTTATTAGGGACAACAAACAGCTACAATATACAGCGTATTTGAACTTAATAGTAAGAAATGACCATTAAGTACTTAGAAGGTAAAATATACATGACAGGTAAATAATATTGTAGCCCACAACATTATCTAGACAAAGAGAGTTTATATAAAAAGTGCCACTAGAGGCAAATACAAATTATTTACCTAACACTATTTGTACAAGTATTAGGGTAAAGGCCCCAGTAGTCGGCCCCTCTCCAGTAGTCGGCCATTACTGGCTTTTAGTTTGAATAAATAGCAAAGTAATCCAGATTTCCGCGCCAAATTAATTTTGATTGCTACTATGATTTCTGATTGGTCGATGCAAGACGTTTCCTTGTCATTAGGTTGGTAGGATTGGCAGTAATTTCAGTTCATTCCGCCGGTGTCTCCAAGAGAGACGTCAAGTGCGTTGCGCGCTAATTTTTTACTAACTACCGGCGTCTGGAAAACAGGTAAGTTTATCTTTTTATCTCAAGTTATTTGAAACAACTTGCCGTCTAGGTACTTTATTATGAATTTTTACGTCTTTTTTACAAAAAAAATGTGTTTTTATATTATTTTTCTATATTTTACGAGACGGCCGACTACTGGTTATATATTTTTTTGTTATATATATTTTTTAAGGGCCGGTTGGACTGCAGCAGTAGACATTTAGCACTGTTTCAGGCCGCGCGCAAAATACTTCGCGTCGCCGCAGTGGCAGTGAACTCGCATGACATCGCCAGCGACAAAGTGGAAATAAGCAGCAGGGTGATTTTATTTGACTTACGTAGGTAGAGTAACAAATTTGAGTTTCGCAAATAAATGAAGTAACCTCTTTATTCTTGTTTTGTTTGTTTCATTATTATTTGTTATTTTGTTTGTCAGTAAATAAAAAAAGGGTGTCAAATAAAAATAATTTATTTAATTGGGTGACACACATTAAAATTGTCTGGGGAACAAGGGTATTTAGTGTTTAATTTTATTTCCACTTTGTTTTGTCCTAGCTGTTATACATCAAAAGAAGCTAAATGTATTATAGATTTCAGTTATGTAATTAAATAAAAAGCATGCAAGTAAAAAAAATTAAGTTTCATAAGGATAACTAAAACAGTACCTAAACTGAAAAAAAAAAACAATTTTCTGGAAATAACAAAAACAATTCAATAATCTGTTGGATATCCCAAGGCATTAGCCACAGCTCTAAATCACGCGTGGTATGCTGATATCAAGTTATCAATTGTCGACTGTGGAATAAGGCATCATATTCTAGAAAGATGTGAAAAAAAACAGTCAATCATTTAAGAAAAAAAGCGATAATTATGATGTAAACACTAGAAATAAGGATAAACTCGCTGTTCCCACTACTAGATTAGATAAAATTATGAAATCATTTAAAGGGCAATGTGTAAGCTTCTATAACAAAGTCCCAAGCGAATTGCAAAATATATCAATCACTAAATTTAAAAATACAATTAAACGTCATCTCTGTAAAAAAGCCTATTATAAGATATCTCATTATTTGGATGACAAAAAATCTTGGGACTTGCTCCAACTCAATGGATCCATGGATCACCTAAAAGAATGATAGGCCCCAGACCGTGTTTGTTGCTCTGATTCTTCACGGTATTGGTCGCGAAAGAACAGGAGTAAAATTAGTTTTAAGACTATTCTAAGTGATCCCTGCTGTCCTACTGAATAAATGATTTTTGACTTTGACTTTGAGTGGCACTCCCAGGTGTGCCGACAAAAGTGAAGGCTTTGGTAACGGTTCTAAACAGCAAAAAGTTACTGTACCACTGGGATTCGAACTCGGGGCTATCCCACCAGAGGTCACTAAAACAACTCTACCAATATGACGAAATTAAGGTAGGTATAGTAAGAGGATGGTGTCGTTATATATTCATCTGGGTTGGTAGGTTCCTATGATAGGTACTGCCTACCTATGGTAGGTTTACCTAATGGTACCTAGGTAGGTAGGTACATAGGTATGTATAATAACAAAAATATATTGAAAAAACTCAAAGTAGGTAAACCTACCTACTTACATAGTTGTGTAGAATGTAGATATAGGTATCTAAGTAAGTTCGTATGATGGCCGTATATGGCCTCCGAAGCCGACAATTAAACTTACCCTCCCAAGCATGGAAGCTACAAAGTGACAATGACGCAGTTGCGAGTCTTTCTGTTGGAACTACCTACTATCTACTAGGTAGGTTAGGTACCTAGTAGGTATGTGAAGTTGTCTAGGTTACCTTTTTTTATTGCGTATTGCGGATAGGTAGTAGGTAAGGTAGCGCTCGTGGTCGTGCTTGCTTAGTCGTTCTTGATAGATCGTCGAAGTTAACCAACGTTCGAAACGGTCTGTAAGTGGATGGGTGACCGCCAGTGGCATTTTCATCTGAGCGCTTCCGTGCTTCGGAGGGCACGTTAAATTGTCGGTCCCGGCTATTTAAGTCGTTAAGACCGTGACGGAGGCCTTAAGGCGGCCTAAAAACTCCGTCACCAGAGTTGGCCACTGACTCATACGAACTTACTTACTTTTAGTAGGTAGCACAGCTGTAGTAGGTAGGTACCTTCTCGCAATAGTGTAACGTACCTACCTACTAGGTAGGTGTTGAGATTATCTTTATTGTATTGGAAACATTTCGAAAAACTGAATCTACCTACCTAGCTAGTTGGCTAGCATACCTAAAAGTAGGTACACTATTGCGAAAAGGTACCTACCTACTACTGTGCTACTAGGTACTGCGAGCGATACCTGTGATGTATGTAACTTGGAGGAATAGGTAGGTAGGTACCTACTACCTACCTACCTACTTGCCTCGCATCGCATCGCACGCACTACGCTACCAACGCAACGCCTCTCTGAATTCTGTGCCAACGCTACGCAGCGCATTGTTGTTCACTGTTCAGTCAGTGTTCTGTTCACGTTTCAGCAGTGTTGCCAACTTAGTGGATTTTCCACTAAATCTGGTGGTTTTAAACTTTAAAATATGATGGCAGTAGGACTAGAACTAGGAGCGGTTCAATGGAACTCCTCCTGAATAATAGTATAATATCCATACTTGTCCCTATTGAAAAACCATTTTTCAATAAAACTTATTCTCAATACATTTTGCATGAAAACTAAAATTTAGTATTTTTAAGTGTTCCAATAAAATTAAGACCATAGTTATTTGAAGTATTTGTTTGTAAACAGATAGAGCCTCCAAATACGCAAAAAAAAAATTCAATAATATCCTATCTCAAAAAATATAAAAACTTTTTGTTAATCTGCATTAACAAAAAGTTTTTATATTTTTTGCATTAAAAACAAGTGCGCTACGACTTCTCCGTGACGATCCTTTTTGTGAATATTATGACGCTAAGTATTTTTGTATTGTGTTTTTGAATTTGTATGGTGGTGTGAATGTGAGATACAAATTAATGTTGAATAATTTAAGTGGTAGTAGTAGCTATAAGTAACGTACCTAAATATTATATTAAAGGTTTATGAATATACTCTGTACATTATACAGTTTAGTTTTAAGTAGATAAGACTTACTTATCCAAATATATATTAATATATTACACCTACCTACCAACTAAAATATTAAAATTTATAAATGAAATTATCTATTTCGACTTCCATATTCAATAACATGATCTATTGAATCTGCTGACGCTACCGACCGTGAGGTTGCGTACTGCACAATGCACAACGCGCTTACCGAGAAAATTGTGTCATCTCTTTTTCTCCCAAGGTAGTTGCATTGCAAACTAAGAACTCTCCATCTCTTTCGTGCACTCGCCATAATTTTAATAAAGGGCCAGGTAGGTACTACCTACCTAGTTACCTACCTACCTAAATCGAAAAACTGGACCTACCTACTAGGTAGGTCCAGTTTTTCGAAATGTTTCCAATACAATAAAGAGGCGATTTGTACTTAGGTTTAATAAATTTATTCTCAATAAGACAATTAAGTCACTTACATGAGAACATAGTTCGAGTATAAGTTAGATCGTTCGTAAACAAATTGAGGTAGCTACTCAGCCAATACATTTATTTATTATTAAATAGGTTCTTACCGTAGTTATTTGCAAACAAGTGAGTGATCACTTAAAATGTATTGCGCAACTTACCTACCTATGTCACAATGTAGGTACTTACTTACTTACCTATTTAGGTCAACGGTAGATAGTAGGTAGTTCCAACAGAAAGACTCGCAACTGCGTCATTGTCACTTTGTAGAAACGCTCATGGTCGTCGTAAATGGATGGGTGACCGCTAGTGGTATTTGAAAGCTTCCATGCTTGGGAGGGTAAGGTTAATTGTCGGCTTCGGAGGCCATATACGGCCATCATACGAACTTACTTAGATACCTATATCTACATTATACACACTTAAGTAAGTAGGTAGGTTTACCTAGTTTTGAGTTTTTGCTTTATATTTTCATGTTATTATACATACCTATGTACCTACATATCTCGGTACCATTAGGTACCACAGGTACCACAGGTAGGTAGGTTCGTAGGTAGTAGCTACAAAAAACAGGGTCACGACTGTATCCCCAAGGCGCGGTAGACATTCTCTCAGATCTTTTATATTCCAGATCCTTTGAAGATGTCTAAGGGGGTAGTCAGAGGCATGTACAAATACATATTTGATACATGCCCACATCTTGCAGAAGTTAGTATTCCATACGTGACAGGTTGCAAGCCCATCGCCGCCTATTAGAATACTAACTGGTTTCCTCACGATGTTTTCCTTCACTGTTCAGAGCTCGTGTTAAAGCGCATATAAATTTTACGAAACGCAAAATCCATTGATGCACGGCCGGGATTCGATCCCACGACCTTCGGATTGAAGGATTTGAGTAGCTACATTATCCTTAAAATAAAAAATCTTTATTTCAGACATTTTTGTGTCCCTAATGTTATTACCTATTATTATAATAATAAATGGCCAGCTTATCTATACTAATATTATAAAGAGGAAAGATTTGTTTGTTTGAAATGAATAGGCTCCAAAACTACTGGACCGATTTAAAAATTCTTTCATCAATAGAATCCTACATTATCCCCGATGAACATAGGCTATACATATTTTATCCCGGGGAAGTGAAGTTTTCCCGAGGGATCGCGGGTAACACCGCGGCGGACAGCTAGTATTAGGTAAAATAGTATTAGGTAAAATTACCATCTAAGTAAGTACTCTGTTCGGACCTTGAATTTTAATTTTATATTCTTTAGATTTTATTAAAAAGTTTATGAAACTTAATTAACATAAAAAAAAAATTCTAGAGAAGCAAAAATAAAAAAAAATGCAAAAAAATTTTTGTGCAAGGAATTGAACCAGCATGTCTCTTCTTGGAAACCGCACGCTAGACCACTCCACTAACGATCCCTTGAGAACATTGTTGAAATTTAACAACGCTACAATCTACTAAATATTGTACGCTCTTCCGCAGTTAGTAAAAGTCTAGGTAACTATGAAACTTATTCTGTGGCATACGCCCCTATAATCCGCCCATTTTACAGTAACCATACGTTAAGATTTCTCCAGACCTGTCGTTTTATTTAGATTTTTCTAAGATATTATGATACAAAATAAGTACTTACAAGATTTTTTTTATGTAGAAAAATAATGAAATTCTCGTTATTAAGACTATTATATTGAACATTAAAATATCAATGTCTACATTTAGGTATGTGAGCTTGCGGAACGCACCGTGGCTTCACTCACGTGGTACCAACATAATATGTTGTAAGCCACGTGCGTTTCCATTTAAATCGTATATTTTGTCTGGCATTTGTCCGGGTTTCCAATTTTTAGTATGGTAACCCTACTCTGTTCTCCGACGGCGCGTCGGAGCTACCGATGCCGCATCGCAAAACACTAAGTAAGTCCCGACGGCACATCGCATACTAAGACACATCGCATACGATGAGCGTTCACACGGGAAAAATTGGCGTGCGATGCTAAATCATATCGCACCGTGTAAATGCACCTTAAATCCGGAGAAAACAGCGTTTGAAGAGTACTGTTTGCGTATGTTTTGGGCGCGTTTTTTTACGTAGATTGCTGGATTTTGAGTTTTAAATGTTTTTTCTTTTATAAATGAAATTATTAGGTCTTATTATGTTGTAATAGTAGTAAATAGCCGAAAATAACATAGCATGACGAAACTTAGTCAAAGAAATTTTTTGCGTTTTTTTTCGCTAAATATGTTTAGAATCATGGTCTGATTACAACCCCTCAGTTTTCGGTAGCAGTCATTTTACACCCTGTAGAAACACCCAGACCCAGATCAATGTTTGCAGATCATACAAACATTTATCCCGCGGCGGGGATCGAACTCGCAACCTTCTGCGTCACAGGCGGGCTTTCACCCACTGCGCCACAGAGGTCGTCGAATATGAAAGACCGTGTTTGTTTATTTCTGCCTCATTTGTTTTGTCAGATTAGATATATGATTGATCAAAAGTAGTATAAGCCACATTAAGTTTTACCACTGAACACTAACTGACAAACATTACTTAGGGCTGAGGGGACTGTCGACTGAAGCAGAACATTATGTCATTTCATTAAGTTATTTATTCCCCAAATTCTTTCAATGGTTTTTCTCTGCCGAGTTCCAGCAATCTTCCTTAAAGGCATCGATCTCTTGCCCAAAAGTGGGACGAGACAGGTTGAATAAAAAATATATTTAGCAGATACCCAAGGAAAATTCACATACAATACACCTTCCTCATTGATATATTTAGTGTGTGTCACCCCCATCTCCAATCAAAGGATGCTCTGCCAAGTTATAAAAAAAAACAGTGGCACTCCAGCAGTCACGTGACTCGCTCGTGACCTTTTCGAGGCGAGTCCAAGAATTTTTTCTCATCTCATAACTGCCAAACGCGCCTAGAGAAGTTTTCACTTCAAAAAGGTTACACAGTATTTGGAGATAATTTACCTAATAGAATCTTACACTGTGTAACCAACCAATAAGACGTGTTTTAAGAAAAGTGACCGACACATCTAACAAGAAGAAATAACCGATAGGTTCGTTCTTATTAGCTTCGCACTTTTTTGTGCATTTTTATAAACAAAACCTTTAAAAACATGAATAAAAAAAGATCACGACCAATAGAGAGTTTTTTATTAGTATAAGTATATTATTTTGATGACAGTACCCAAAAATTAAAAAGTTTTTGTAAAACTTCTTATTGGACACGACGCCTAAGATAAGTTGATTGCTAGATCCACGGTACAGACAGCGACAAAATTCATAGAAAAAGTTACTCGAGGATATGGAGACAGTCATGTTGATAATTATCGCAATTACATCGCTGATTATATGAATAGGCACACTTGTGCACACAAGTGCTCAACTCATAACGGTTGTGAGGGAAATAGTTAAAATGAAAAATAAAAATATTTTAAATGATTTTTTTCTGGGCGTTGTTTGTAGATCAATTTTTTAAAGCGATTTCTGATAAGATACTATTTTGAATTTAGAATGAGGGCCTAATTTTTCTGCTAGAAAGTTAAAACGGATCGCTTTCAAATTATTTATTAAAATTCTATTTAGAACATTGTATCAACACTTTGTAGAAATAAAACAATAATAAATAAATAATGCTGGACTTTTCACTCAGCATTTAGCCCCAAAGTAAGCAGAGCTTGGGTCATGGGTACTACATGACTGTTAGACTAGTTTGGAGTTTAGAGTTTTGTTTGTAAATACATACATATTATACATTATAATCTCACTAGTAAACCTAGGTGATAAATACTACCATATTAATTAAATCACATAGTTCTAAATCTTTTTTTTTTTTTTTTAAGTTTTAAATACAATATAGTTTATAATAACAATATATACAATATACTTCTGTCCGCAACTGTACATAGAAGACCCCTGCTGTTACATGTAGAAAAAGTTTATGTGTAGGATAATTTACCCGGAAAAGACAAACACGGATCTTGGCACTACTACGTCCTCATATTGTACTTGTCTATAGCTACGCAAAAATGTTTTGAATCAGGAATCAGGACTATACCATTTATATTTTTTAAAATCTTTAAATTTTTAAAAGTCTTAAGAAATGAAAAGTCTTATCAAAATTTTGGATTCCGACGGGATTCGAACCCGCAACGATCAGACGATTTTACCGCAGAGATATTTATCGGTTAACCGATAATCTTAATGAAATACCAAGTGGGGATTAACACTATAAAAATTACAAAAGGTCTTACTACAAAACTAGATGGCGCTGACGGTGGTGTCCGTAGCACTGTCAGTCAGAGTACCCAACGCCCCTAAAGAAGTTTTCACTTCAAAAATTAAGCATCTGTTGAACACAATGTTGATATGTCAAAACAAAACTGTTACCACAAAAAAGTGTTCTATGTACGAGTATTTAGAGATGGTTTTTCCAGAGATAGTATTTGACTTAGTGCTTCGCTAAACACAGTTTACTTTTGTAATATGACGAAAAGATTTTAATGAGGTGATAGTTAGCGTAGTGGTCGAAGGCTCGCCGCCTGCGCAAAAGGTTGCTGGATCGATGCACGGCCGTGTATGAATGATGCGTGATGAAAGGTGCATTTATACGATTCGATTTCAGCCCATACGATATCATATCGCACGGCAATTTTCACGTGTAAATGCTCATCGTATGCGATTTCTCATAATAAATAATCCTTAGATAGCTTGACTGATTCTATTGTATTTTGTAATTTTATGTACATATTGTAGTAGCTTAGTTTCTGTAAATAAATAAATAATAAATAATGCTGGACTTTTCACACAGCATCATCTAGCCCCAAAGTAAGCAGAGCTTGTGTTATGGGTACTACATGACTGATATACTACTTATATACTTTTTGTTTGTAAATACATACATATTAAACAAACACCCAGACACGAGACAAATATTTTTAGATCATACAAACATTGGTCTCGCCGCGGGGATCGAACCCGCAACTTTTTGCGTCGCAGGCGGGCCTTCGCCCACTGCGCTATAGAGGTCGTCAATTTTATTTATGTCATACTTAGTTAGCGCGACATTCGTCGGCACGTTCACTGAGCGGGGCTTAGCAAATCGTACGAAAAATTGCATCGTGTAAACAAACCTTAAGTATTATTAACACGAGCTCTAAGCTGTGAATAAAATTCTGATCTTGTTTTCTGTGAAAAACGAGGTTAACAAAAAAATAGCTAAGTTTGTAAAATTTGTTCCCAAGTGCTACCACGGTAGGTATAAATGAATGGCGTGGAATGGTAGCGTGCTCTGACGCAGTTGCATAATATCTCGGCTGTTGACTTGGTTCATATTTTATTTATCAGGATTTGAGGATTTGACATTTTAATCGACTTTTCTGCCCGATCATTGTGGGGGAGGAGAGCAGTGGATCTGGACTGGAGATTTGAACCGCGGCGCGGTTCAACCGCTTGTGCGTCAGGAGGCTAAATCTCAGCATTTGCTGTTGGAGCGCTGGTCAGCAACATCATAGTAAATACAGTCAGCGTCACCAATTGGTAACCCCTTAGTAAGGCGGTTTGTACTGCAGGGGGTTACCAGTTGGGGACGCTGACTGCACCTAAGATGTCAAGGCTAAGTTTTCGAATATCCTTCTGTATCTGGTTCTAGCAGGTGCATCAGTGTGTCAAGCGAAAGTGCATAATGCAGGGTTTCGCAACAAATATTCTATTAATGTATTCGAATATTGTGATTGGTGACCCCTTTCCACGTCCAAGAATTATTCTCAGTCTAGGCCAGAAGGCTGAATTTATAGTTCCTTTCGGAAATTTTGTACCCAGGTGCAGGTGTATCGAATAGTAAAGTTATGCTAGACATAGGCACACAATATCTAGTCCTGAAGTAAGCAGACTCATTTTTACGAATTAAAATAAGCGAGGGAGACAATTAAACTTATTTTTATTAATTTTACAGTCAGAGACACAATCCGCCATTTATAAATTACAAACAGGAAGGGCGGAAAAGGCACAACACCAAACCAACTACCTTTTCTTAGTGTTGCCATTTTAAACATAAAAAAATAGGTATCTGTGTTGCCAGTTAAAACATAAAAAAACTACTAGGCATCTAATTTTCATTTGTTTGTCAATTTCTATGTCCAGATTGTTCTCAACGCATTTACATATTACGTAAAATACTTTTTAGGTAAAAAATATTGATACCTACATTTTACATAGAAATAATTTACTAAACATGGAAGAATTGGTCCCACATAAAATAATGGGCTTATTTGTATCGAACCCACTATCTATTGCAGCGCAGGCGAGCCTCCCACACCGCCACATAGGCACTGTTATGAATAACAGGGAAAGTTTATGGTAGAATTTTATACTTACTAAAACCATACTAACTGAACGTCTATGCGGTCAAAAACAATGAGAAAGTCTATATGACGATTCAACCGCAATTTATGGGATGACATCAATGGCGCCAAACGATGACATACGTCAATGAAATTGATAGTTGCGGTAAGCAAAAAAAAAAATTGACTGGTCACACGACCTATGCGCGCCGTACGCGCCTGTCAATTCCATAGAAGAAATGCTAAGACGTCCTAGCTGCCAGAGAATCTAGAATACCAATTCACTAATATAAAAAATAGCCGCATTTGAACCGACCCTTACTTGTGTGTGTGTATGCACATGCACGTTGTCTCTGTTTGCGTAAGCTCGGGAACGCTCTGGACGAATGAGCTCTCAGTATCTTACGCACACAGAAACAAATCTACACACACAATAGAACAATCCGCCTTTGTGAGATAGAAATACTTTACGGGAATTTCTGTGGCCAATTATAAAGAATATTTCACTTCTAATTTCCCCCTACCACAAAATTATGTCATTGAATTTTGTACAATGAATCAGTCAACCATATTAATGAAAATGTATGATTAATTAAAATATTGCTAAACCTCATGTTATTTTAACTAATTAATGATGTAAGTTTTAGATCCCCTCGCAGACTACAGACTTTCTATCGGCCGATAGTTGAGACGGGCTATACTTCTCTATACTAATAACGAGCCGAAGTATCCGTCTCAACTATCGGCCGATAGAAAGTCTGTAGTCTGCGAGGTAAGGTGCATTTACACGGTGCGATACGATTTAGCATCGCACGCCAATTTTTCCCGTGTGAACGCTCATCGTATGCGATTTGTCTTAGTAAAATAGCATACGATGAGCGTTCACACGGGAAAATTGACGTGCGATGCTAAATCGTATCGCACCGTGTAAATGCACTTTTAGTATCCTTTCAAATAAAATAAATATTAGGTAAATAAATAAAGCAGAACTTTTCACACAGCATCATCTAGCCCATAACTAAGAAGCAAAGCTTGTACTATGGGAACCAGATAACTGATATAGGAGCCTACCATGTCGTATATAATTTTTGTTTTTATACATACATATTATACATAGAAACACCCAGACTCGAGATAAATATTTGCAGATCATACAAACATTTATCTTACCTAAACTTACCTAAAATGTAATTAACCTATTTACATAAGACGACCTCTGTAGCGTAGTGGGCGAAGGCCCGCCTGCGACGCTAGAGGTTGCAGGTTCGATCCCCGCGGCGGGACCAATGTTTGTATGATCTACAAATATTTGTCTCGGGTCTGGGTGTTTCTATGTATAATATGTATTTACGAACAAAAAGTGTATAAGTAGTATATCAGTCATCATAGTACCCATAACACAAGCTCTGCTTACTTTGGGGCTAGATGATGCTGTGTGAAAAGTCCAGCATTATTTATTTTTTAATTTATATAGGAAACGACTACGCGGCAGACCGCGGCGGCGGTGGAGAGACGAACTTGACTCCCACTCTCCTGATTGGACCACATTAGCTCACGATAGAGAGGAGTGGAAGAAACGAAGGGAGGCCTTTGCCCTGCAGTGGGACACCACAGGCTATTAATAATAATAATAATGTTTAATCAAATAAATAATATTTATCTTTATCTATAGTTATTCTTCTTTTATTGTGAGCCTGCTTGCATTCTAACAACCCTTGAATTTATGACATTTTAAGCATAGTGACAATTTGCAATCATTTATGCACATTTGACCATTGTAGAGATAATCCTTTTGTGGGCAGTTAATAAAGTGTGCTTGAAGCAGCCGTTTGTAAGAAAAACTAGGACGGACAATGGTATATGAATGACCGATGTATTTATACAGAGTGTTTCTTATGTGAACGGCTCTAACCCCCGGTTTCTATATTCAACGGACAGTCCACAGTTTCCACATACAAAAGTTTGACAGCTAGAAACCCGGCGTGAGTTAGCTGTCAAACTTTGTATATGGAAACGAGTCGTAGCTCTTACGTACGAATGTCCGTTGAATATAGAAACTGGGCGTAAGTTAGCTTCATTGATCAAGAGCTTAAATCAGAAATTCTTAATAGTAAGTTCGTATGAGTCCGTGGCCAACTCTGGTTACGGAGTTTTTAGGCCGCCTTAAGGCCTCCGTCATGGCTTAAAGATCGTGATCGAAAATTAAACGTGGCCTCCAAAGCACGGAAGACCTCAGATGAAAATGCCATTGGCGGTCACCCATCCACTTATAGAATGTTTCGAACGTGGGCTTAACTTCGACGAATATAGAGGGATGAGCCATTAGGGTGTATCTCCATGATAAAAACAGCCTCGACCTCTGTGGCGCAGTGGGTGAAAGCCCACTTGTGACGCAGAAGGTTGCAGGTTCGATCCCCGCCGCGGGATAATGATCTGCAAATATTTATCTCGGGTCTGGGGTTTTCTATGTATAATATGTATGTATTTATATTTATAAACAAAAGGTATATAAGTAGTATATCAGTTATCTAGTTCCCATAGTACAAGCTTTGCTTAGTTTGGGGCTGATGACGCTGTGTGAATTGTTAAATAAAAAAAAATGGAAATTTATGCAAATAAGTAGTATAGATTAGTTTCTGTAAATAATTGTTTGTTTAAGTGGCATACAAATAAAGTACACCCTGTGTAAGCAATAGGAGGCTTGTAGCCAAGCTGGTGGAACAATGAGGAAGGCTGATAATTCCCAAATCCACACGCTGAGCCCGCACGAGGCGACGAGGTACGGTAACAGAAAGTATCATTTATCTCGTAAAAGGTGAGTGTGAGGCATATTTCTTCCATCTCACGATGTAGTTTTTCCGAAACTAATCTACACACACAATAAATAATGCTGGCTAGTTCACACAGCATCATCTAGCCCCAAACTAAGCAAAGCTTGTACTATAGGAACCAGATAACTGATATACTAATTATATACTTTTTGTTTGTAATACATATTATACATAGAAACACCCAGACCCGAGATAAATATTTGCAGATCATACAAACATTTATCCCGCCGTGGGGATCGAACCCGAAACCTTCTGCGTCCCAAGCGGGCTTTCACCCACTGCGCCACAGAGGTTGTCAATCCATACCAACCCTCTTCATGAGATACCTAGTTGCCAACATAGGCGATGATTTAATAAATATATACATATTAGTGGAAATTATTTTCTCACAGCAACATATTATTTTTTAACAGACAATCACTAGAAAGTAAGCTCTTCGGATTTTTTTTTTTTAATTAAATAGGTCAGCATTTGACCTCACTCTGCCTGATGTTAAGCAGTAGTGAGGTCTAGGATGGAGCATGCTTACCTAGAAGGAACCTATTTACTCTTGATTTGAAGACCCCTAAATTGTACTTTTCGGGAAATACAGAGCCCGGCAATGAGTTCCACAATTTGGCGGTGCGTATGAAAAATGTGGACTCAAAACGCTTTGTACGAACTCTAGAAATGTCGACAAGTGGCGTCTTTCCGGGATTTTAGACAAACTGTATCATAACTCTATACTGTATGGAGCTCTGAAAAGTTTCAATAAAATGCTCATTTTCCTCTCCAGTCTAGATAAGATCGCCCATTGTACTTCACTTTAAATGTTTTCTTGTATCTTTGTTTGTATTTTGTAATGTCCATGTGGTGTACAATAAAGTATTTTCTATCTTCTATCTATCTATCTATCTTGACTGGAAACGGCGGCTTGGACTTAGGCTAGCCCTTAAGTAAGTCCTAGCCGCCGTTTCCAGTCTGGACTGGAGAGGAAAATGAGCATTTTATTGAAAGGCCCTTAAGTAAGTCCTAGCCGCCGTACATCACCACGGTGTCCCATCCGTCATATCTGTCCACAATATGGTCAAGCGTCGCGTATTGTCTGGAAGATATCTTTTTTCTACGGATTATCGAGCCCATTCGGCCAGCTTGTAAATTAGTTATGAATAAGTAAGCTTGTGTGGACGGAATAGTGTTGGTTAGTCGATGAATTTATGTTATCGATATCGATTAAATTCATCGATATTTGTTTATCTTTGGTGTGTCTGGTAATACGTTAAGTGGTAGTTTGCGTCATAAGTTTCACATGTGTAAAATTTTTGGTCGTGTCTCTACCTATAAGGAGACCCCATTATTATTGGGATTTATTTATTTATTATAATGTCTAAGGTAGTGATTCTGTTAGACTCGGTAGAAATTTCAGATATTTGAACTCGCTTAGGATACTTGGAAGATGTCTTGGGAGGTATACAGAGCTTAGAAAATGTCTTAAAGGGTACTTTCAATCCAAATAAATATTTCGCATTTTCATACATTTTACAGAACGCATTCCATACGTGACACTGTTACATGAACGTAACGGTTTGAAACAGTAGGTCCTTTATCGATATGAAACTTTATCGAAAAATCCCATCCCTAATTTATTCTGAAAAAATATAGGAAATGTCGCAAACCCGAGAGAAGCAAGGTGCGCGAGTGACCACCGGGTTCGACGGAAAAAATATCGAAAGCACAATTTGAAGAAAAAATACAAGTGGTATGAACACTAGTGCGAACACGAAAATGAACAAGGGATTGCATTGATCGGCTTTTGTGCGTGGGGCTTGGTTAGTATGGAGTGAGAGTTTTAAGCAGCTTTTGAGCATTAAGTATAGTATAAAAGTATGTAAGTTCGCATCTGTACCTCCACTCCAACCAACTAAATTGTGATTTTGATAGTGACCTAAAAGCTATTCGATGGGATCTAGTATCGACATTAGGGGACATTAATGAGATGGTTAACATCTTTAACCACAGCGTAGTCACCCTTTTTGATCTCCATGCGCCCGCGACCTCTGTCGTTATCAAAACGAGCTCTTACCCATGGATTACTGACACTGTTAAAGTAATGATGAGGTTGCGTGATGCGGCTGCGGCGAACTATCATAGAACCAAGTTAGACTGTAAAAAGGATTACTACAAGAGCCTGAAGTCGACCCTCAACCAAGCACTTTATCGCGAAAAAGCGGCTTACTTCAAAATGAACATTAACAATAAGATTCATGACCCTAAGCAGCTCTGGAAGAATATTAAGAGTACTCTTTTGCCTAAAAATGATATTGATCTTCCCCTACATTTGCAAGATCCTACCATAATAAATAACCATTTTTTGAATATTCCCGGCACATCGGATATAAGTATCTCACAGCTTACCTATTTTGAATATCACACATTTAGCGAAGCCGTTTTTCATATAGAGCCAGTCAGTCTAGACAAGGCATCGAGTTATAATGTACTACGTACTAGAGACGCCATCTCAAACAAAATTAGCGCGCGGACCGATGACAGCGGGGCATGCGCGGGGCAAGCGGGGAGGTGTTATGTTGTCATAGATAACAATCAATACGCGCAGATGCGACATAATTTTATTATTCTGCCTACTTAATATTGATCGTGTGTGTGTAGGTAGGTAGGTACTTACTCAGAGAATGAATAAGAGTATTGAAACTGTAACAATATTTAAATTTCCTTTAAATAATTTAAGTTTAGTTAGTTTATTAATATTTTATAGCCCATAATTATTTAAAACTAGCTGACCCGCGGCAACCGTTGTTTTGCCATAGTATAAGTATTAATATCGCTATAAAAAAATAAGGGTGGTAGAAGAGTGTTTTTTTTTTATTTCTGAAACAAAACAAACCAAAATTATCAAACCTCATTTCACAGCTACAAACATTTTGTATTGGAAAACTAAATTGTCGTTTTTAGTATTTTCTCTTCCTTATTATTTATGTTTCTCACCGTTTAAACCTTCCCTGGACTTTCATGAATATGTCAAGACCAAAATTATCCAAATCGGTTCAAATTAGTACTTATGGTAAAAAACAGCCAAAATACTTATTTAAAATTGTACGTCGATAGTGTCTGATCTGTGCATGAAAATTTCTATACTCTTTGACATTCACGTAAACATGGCTGCCGCCGCAGTCACGGTGACGCGTTGCAATTGAAAAAATATAATTAAAATACGCGTAATTATGTTGAACTTACTGGTGAAAAGTCACTCCTTGCCTATTACTTGTATTTCTCGAGTTGTTTGTGCAGTATCGCAATACACACGAAGGCATATTTCATGGAAAAAAAACATCATGACACATGTCTCGCTGCAGCAAGCGCTCGGCACAGACTAAGTGAGTCGGAGTGCGAACACTCTGACTAAGTGTAACAAACAGTCGAGTAGAGGTGACCTCTCTAGTACTACATTATAACTCAATGAGACAAGGTCGCCAAAATAATTGGAAGTTTAAAATCAAATGCCGAGGGATGTGATTTAATTAGTTTAAATATGCTCATTTTAACGTTACCTAATACATTGGAAACTTTGACTGCCTTGGTTAATACTTCGATAAGTGCGTCTTCATTCCCCGATGTCTGGAAGTTGGCAATAGTGCGCCCTTTACCTAAAGTAACGAACCCGGTAGAGTTCAAAGATCTCAGGCCAATAAGTATCCTGCCATGCGTATCGAAGATACTGGAAAAAGTTGTTTGTGCACAATTAACAGAGTTTCTTGAATATAATAGAATACTACCGGAAGTACAGTCAGGCTTTAGGAAGGGTCGAAGCACGGTAACCGCCCTACTTGATGTCACTGACAACATACTCAATGCACAAGACAAAGGCATGTGTACGCTACTGGTGCTCCTTGATTTTTCAAGGGCATTTGATTCTATAAATATTAATCTTCTAATTTCTAAGCTGAGATATTATGGTTTTGACCAAGAGGCAGTAAAGTGGTTTAACAGCTACCTAAGCAATCGTTTTCAATGTGTTAAAATCACACATAATAATGGTAGCTCACAGTTTTCCAGTGCAATGG
The DNA here is from genome assembly GCA_963565295.1 of Epirrhoe alternata. Taxonomy (NCBI): domain Eukaryota; kingdom Metazoa; phylum Arthropoda; class Insecta; order Lepidoptera; family Geometridae; genus Epirrhoe; species Epirrhoe alternata. Next base: position 3,756,522 of record OY751397.1, on the reverse strand, counting down.
CTGTAAATAGGGGAGTGCCTCAGGGGTCTATCTTGGGACCAATATTATTTATTCTGTATACTTCTGATTTAAGGTTTCATATAAATTTCTGCAAATTTCATATTTATGCTGACGACATACAAATATATATTTCTTGTAAGCCATCCGAAATCGATAATGCTATTAGTAAACTTAACGCTGATCTTGCGAACATTGCTTTATGGTCTAAACATAATAGTCTATTGCTTAATCCTACAAAAACCAAATATATGATCTTCGGCAATCGGCATCAGCTAGCAGCCTTAAGCCCAACAGTGAGTGTTGCAATCATGGATGAACCCATTGATCGTGTCTACAAGGCTCGCAACCTGGGCCTCCAAATAGATTGTGATCTGCGGTTCGAGGAGCATATTTCTGAATGTGTTAGGAATTGTTTTTATAGGTTAAAGTTGTTGTACCGAATGAGGCCATATATAACAGAAGAGCTACGTATTCAGCTGGCAGAGTCGCTCGTTTTGTCTAAGCTGAACTATACAGATGTGGTATTTGGTCCACGACTCCTAGCAAAAACACAAAGACTGATCCAAAGAGTCCAAAACGCTTGTGGCCGCTTCTGCTTCGACATACCGTTCCGTGGCCATGTAACACCATTTTTAAATGAGCACTCCATATTGAAAATGAGACATAGACGTAAGCTTCACCTCGCATGCCTTCTTTTTGGTATTTTCAAGCATGAAGCGCCTGCTTATCTTACTGAGAAGCTAAACAAGGCCTCAATTTTGAGGTCTAGAGAGCCCCGCCAGTGTTCGATGCAGCTTTTAACGCAGAAGCACAGGACAGCAGCCTTCAGAGGCAGCTTCCGCTATGCTGCATCGAAATGCTGGAATAATATACCACCGCCGATAAGGAACCTGCAAAGTATTTATGGTTTTAAATTGCATTTAAGGAAATACCTATTTGATTGGCAAAAGAAGCAGGAACTTCTTAAACACGATACTAGTGCTATATAAATATCAAAGCCAAGTATTTACTACTTACATACCTACTCGCTATTTCTATTTATTTGTATTATCTACATAATCAGTATGTCCCATAATTATTTAATTTGTTTGCCTATAAGTATGCACATAATATAAAAATGTATGTAATATTATAATATATATAGAGTCAATTTTTTCATTTTTATAACAAATATGTAATTACCTAAGGTTTACCATTTATTGCTTTGCTCATATTATATTACGTTTTGTGTTGTTTATTTTGCTGTGTATAAGTCCGCTACCTAATTGAGTATACATTTTTCGGTCCCAAAACGGCCTTAACGGAAGACCAGCGCTGGTTGTTTACAACCCAGCATATGCTGAGTTAAGGCCCGTTTTGCAACATTATATTTTTTTTGTTCCTTTTATCTATTATTTTGTTTGTACTTACTATTTGTTGCAAAATAAAAATATTTTTCTTTCTTTTCTTTCTTTTCTTTTCTTTCTTTCTAAACCGAACAACTGGTTGTGGACCAACTCGATGAAGGGTTTTGTTCCAGTCGAACCAACTGGTTGATAATTTTATTTTGGGCAAATGTGCTGTTACTGACCGACTGTGGTTACAGGGGCCTTACCTTAAGCTGGCCTAAAAACTTTAAAAAGGCTTAATAGCCAATTCAAGTCAAAACAATTGTGCCCTCCGAAACGAAGCATTATCAACCAACCGCTTCTGCTCAGTTAATAATGCCACTACCGGTCACCAGTCTACTTACTGACCGTTCAGAACGTTGCTGAAATTCTACGATCTTTTAAGAACGACTATACCGCGAGCGCTTCATCAATTATTGATTACGTAAAAATATTGATATAAGCTGATCGCACATAGGTATATTTGCGCCGTACGCGCCGCAGTTATTTTTTACAGAAAAAATACTGATGACGTCTGAAAATGTGTTTCCTCTATTGAATTGACAAATCAGCGCGTTCGTGGTCGTGCGACCACCTTTATACACTACTGTATCGTCAAAACCTATAATCACTATAATTTTGTATGTACAAACGTGAGCAACTAGTGTCAATTTTAATGACTAGTAGAAAAAATAAGATTTTCTTCGAGGAAAATAGCAATAATTTAGAGAAAATAAAAGGAAATTTTCAAATAATTAGCAAAGCTTTGTACCTACGATATTTTTATAACTATAACTAACCAGCATGTTTTATTCAGAAAAGTCCATCTCCATACAAACTCATCTTACTTATCACGCACATTGAACGAATGTCGGCACGCGTGCTTACCGTGATTAAAGTTTTTGCATTATCATCTCCTTGGACCTTAGCCCCATAAACTTACGGTTTAAAATCCTTTATTTTATGTAAATTGCTGTTTTATACACTCTAATTTGTAACATTTATTTTCTGCACTATAAGGTTTAAATTCGTTTGTTTCCTTTTGATTGTCCTGATTCGATTGAGAAATGTGTCGGGTTTGTCCAACGCGATTTAAGATATCATTTATTACATTCGAACGATGTTTATATACGGAACAAACAAACATACAGAGAACCATTAATCATTTTATAAATATTTGGATATTATACAGAGAAAATCACTCAAATAAATAAAATGGATAAATAGATAGAAGATAAATAGAAAATACTTTATTAGGTATACACCACATAAAAAGTTAAACAAAAATATATAAAAAAACTATGATATACAATCGGCGGTCTTATCGCTAAAAAGCGATCTATACCCGACAACAAGTTGATGATGGAAAAATCGAAAAATATAGGTATAGGGGCATGACTAGAGAAAGAATAGATTTAAGAAAACTTAATCAAACATAAGTGAATGGTCGTATATGACAAGTTTTGGTAAATTACCTAAATATAAATCACGCACTAGTAGTTATTATTAAGTAAAGTAAATCCATACTATCCATACTTAATATTATAAATGTGAAAGTAACTCTGTCTGTCTGTCTGTCTGTCTGTTTGTTACCTTTTCACGCCCAAACCGCTGAACCGATTAAGCTGAAATTTGGCATGGATAAAGAGTATACCCCAGGGATGGACATATGGCTACTTTTTTTTGACAATTACCATAAGGGGGCGGGAAAATAAGGGTTGGAAGTTTGTATGGCGAAAAAAGTTAAGCAACCCTGGGCGCGGTCATAATAAGGATGGGTGACCGCGCCGGAGCCACTTTTTGCACTCTAAACTTTTTCGTTTTTTTTTTTGTATTTTGCATAATAAATTATTTTAAAATTAATGATAAACATGTGACATGTGTGTTCCCACCCATCAATATATCCGAACTCCGAAGTTATGATTTTTTGATATTAAAATATTTTTCGTTGGCTATAGTTAGAACGCCATCTACATCGTCGAGGTCAAACTACTTTATACTTTTTCTCCTAGGTGGCGTTTCTACTATAGCGGAGGCACAGCGGAGATCGATCATTTTGAGTTCCGAAAAGATTTTCCCTACCTCTCTGTTTCTCTCAAGAATCCCGTAATAGATTATGGGATTCTTGAGAGAAACATAACGCAATATTAGTTAATAATTTTATTTCGAAATTTAAAACCACACAGTTCTTGCTATAAAAAAATACGTTTCGAGTCAATTTCTTCAAAAAACTTGCGAGCCCATCGGGCCCATCGTTCGAAACTCGCTGCGCTCGCTTCAGTGATTCTGTACCTATTACCGTATTCGTTTTGTTCTTAGCATTGCAAGATCTGGGTAAGATTTTTCCTACCTTTATCTATTAAATAATTCTTGAGAGAAACATATATAAAAAAAAATATTATATCATGCGACGGAGTTTTATATTTTGTACTCTCGATTCACTCAAAACTCCTCCACTTTGTTCCTAATAATGCGCAGACGAAGTTGCGCGGGTCAGCTAGTACTCAAATATACCTAAAAACAAGAATTATCACACTGATCCTGCTCCAGTAGAGTTTTGTCTATGGTTAAAAAAAAGTAAAGCTCCTCAAATTGAAGTAAATCTCCTTAGACGGCTCATAATTTGGACAAATGCAATTCTAATTATGGATTAGGATGTTCATAGTAACATCATTTGTAAAGTTGCGCCGAAAATTGGACAAAAATTACAATTAAATTGCCACCCATACTAAATCCATGCCGCAAAGAACTCACAAAGAAAAAACCAAACAGAATCACGCTTGTATCCCCAATGCACAGTAGACAACTCTTAGATCAAGTCAAGTGTAATGGTGTTCACAAACCTGGACAAAAATTTCGACAATAATAAAAATGCCACCCAAAATTGCAATTGCAAAAATGTCCTTTGAAATTGCTTAATAGTGCAAAATTAGGTTATTTTCTTAGGGTGTCTTTCTTGGGTGGCAAGATTAACGACAAGAATGGAATTTAAGTGGTTATTCAAGTATTTAGTGAAAGGATTAGTGTGGATTATATTGAACATTTAAAAGTAATTCTTGGCAATAACAATCGTTGTATAGGTACTACAGGTATTGGTCATTTGATTTTGCTTCTGTGCAGTGGGTTTGAATCCCGCCGCAGGTTAACTTGCCTTTCTGCTAATATTACTAGGTTATGGGTGTATTTGTGAATGTAATGAACAGACTATACGCAATAGTTGATCGAGTCATTCAAGACCAAGATTACTTAAAATAAACCTATTTACACACAACTACAGCAATCTACACAGAATCTGTATTGATACAATCAGCATCACCAATGGTTACCCCCTTAGTGAGGTGGTTTGTACTGCAGGGAGGCTGACGCTTACCGTACATTTTAAATAAAATTCATGATAACTAGTAAATTTTTTTTATTTGTTTAACAATAAATACTCTTGAGACGAAGTGCTTTCCTTTCTAAATAAAGCAAAACTTAATTTAAATAAACAGAAACGTGTAACCAACAAAATAAACGAACAATTTTATCACAAAAAAGAAAGCGGCGCTTCCTAAAATTGTAATCCTTAGAGAGTTGCAATTTTTGCAACCCTTTGAATATCTTAACCCATCACTTTTTGCATATTTTTTTGTCCAGAGTGGTGAATGGACTCATTGTACGCGGTAATGTGCAGGAAGCTATTGAGGGCGATTGTCCATGGTTGAATGGTCAATAGTAATTCTGTGCTCATATTAACATAAGAAACTGTGTATACAATGAATTTGAGATAGAAACATGGACTTATTTGTTGGAACAGTTCGATTGTTGACAAGATTGTTAGCTGAGTAAACGACGATCTAAAATTATGGGGATAGATAGGGAAATTGTCGTTACTGTTCCTATCTGCCCCCATTTGTCCCCCACCGGTGTGGTTAGCCCATAATAGTTACCGTCTGCCACTGGGTCTAGAGCAATGGTAGCAGATGAATTATTAAGGGCTAACCACCCTCGCGTGAGTGGATAGCCATTGTGTTATCGTCTGCCACCGAGAGGGTGTAGTTTGTGGTTGCAGACGGTAATTATTCACTCAAGATTTATTGTTTTTGAAAAAATAATAATAAGCGCACTAGCGGACCTTTTAGTTAGAAACAAAATATGGCAACACACCATCTATCGGGTTCAATTAAATAATAATTATTAATAATACCGGTCAAGCCGTGAAGAGCAGAATTTAATTGTTATTCAATTTATATTTTGTACCGAGGAGTCATTATTTTACAATTCAGAAGGTTTAGCATGAGCTCTTATTTCCTGGCAGTTTTGGAACTAAATCAATTTCAAATAAACCGGTTCAATCTAGAAACGTTGCAATTTATCATGTTCACTCGCTTGCGCACTAGTTCAGTCACTAATGTGCAAGCGAGAGAGCATGTTAAGCGCCGCCATTTCAAATTCGTGTCTTTAGGCCGGCCACATACATGCTGAAATCAGCATCTGAAATTCAGATTGTTCATACATTCATCTTAAAATGTGTGTGGAGAAACACGTTAATATATGGAATCCGGGCTTCACTCCGACTTTCAGATTCTGATTTCAGCAAGACATCAGCATGTACCTGGCCTTATGTCAAAATTGCCAGGCAGTCCAAAAACTGCCTGGAAATATCAGTTTATGCAAAGCCAATATATAGCCAATAATGTAGTCAATTCAATCCCTTTGGTCCATTTTCATAACTGTTTTTCATATCAAGCTACTAAAAAGGCAGTCATCCATATTTTTAGTTTAGCCGAGGCTTTGGACTAGGAGGAAAGGAAGAAAAGAAGGGAGGCCTTAGCCCAGCAGTGGGTTCCAATAGGCATTGGATTGGATGTGGTTACAGCTCCTACCATGCTATGAGTACCTACTTGATTGTGATACATACTTTTATGAACAAACATTTCACCATCGAATGACTACAGGTTCATATTAATGAGTCAGTTTCCATAACGATTACCTCTAGACAAGTGGCTGCATGGTGGCGAATACGCTGGTCGTGATTGCTTAGTCGTTTTTGATAGATCGTCGAAGTTAAAAAAACGTTCGAAGTGGATGGGACCACGGGCATTTTCATCTGAGCGCTTCCGTGCTTCGGAGACCACGTTAAATTGTCGGTCCCGGCTATTTAAGTCGTTAAGCCATGACGGAGGCCTAATTTTTTAGGGTTTTTCTAATCTAACAAAGACTTTCTACGATCGTATTGCGTCTCGGTGTGATTGACTCTTACCCTGCGTCTTACGTGGGCGAGTTGACGCGAACGCGATCGATGCGATTTGATGCGGCGTGGCGCGGCGAGTCTGTCCTACGTGTGTGCGAATCGTCCTACACATAGTTTACGTCAAAATATATATAGTGTCAAAATTCGCAAAAATTCTGATCGCGTTCGATTCAATACGCACGCGCCACTGCGCACCAGTCACATAAGACACTCTAATAGTCAATCGACAGTTTCTTGTTTCCGTACCGCACGGCGCGGTGCGGTACGGAAACAAGAAACTGTCGACTTCGCGTCCAGATCGCCCACGTTAGACTTAATCACTGAAATATGAGAGACAAACTCTACATACTGGCTTCGGTGAACGATATCGCTAGGTGTATGCCACTTGTCTCCAAGTTTCCAAAACTGACGCGATTCCTGGGTCACGGGTCATCAGCCCAGTTACTTCGTGACTCATCACTCAGCGTATACGGACGCTAATTCATCTTTTTTTATGCAAATTGGCGGAATCTTATTCTTTTTACACTTTCCAAGTATGTCAGGCAAACAAAGACGCTTTGGGTACACCGAAAAAAAATGTTTAGAATCTACATACATCGATAGTGTTTTTTTTTTAACAAAAGGGTTATTATTGTGCGTTCATAAATACAAAAAACAATCAGTTTCATTTCAGGTTTGGTTAGGACTACACCAGTTCTATGCTTAATTTACTATTTGTATCATATGGATCTACGTTATATTGGCTACAAGAGAATCTGACTTATTCCCAGACGTTTTGTTTCAGAAACATAACTTGTATCTGAAACATCGTATCGGTTAAAATTCTTCCGTGTTAATGATACTAAAGATACCTATCTAGATACAAATCAGGAAATATCATTTACGCTCGGAAAATGGCCGCTGTCCGGGAAATAGTTTTCTCGACGGAAGAGAAAGTTGCGAGATCGTTTCCGCGGTACGACTAGATACACTATAATCTGTGGATTTTACCCGTTTCTCTATCTAAAGTATACAGGGTGTCCCAAAAGGGCTTCTAGATACAAAATACTTCAATTTAATACCGTATGGACGTTACAAAACCAAGCAATCGAAAGAGGGTTGAAATTGAAACCAAGGTTTCATACTTACTTTATACCCTTAACTCTGCCGAAAACACTGTCGACAAAAACACAATCGAAGTTACGCTTGTTGTTCATGGACCAATTTTTGAGTTCGGAATTTTTATTCCTAAGTTCAGACCGAGTTCAGGGGCCGTATTCGCATTCCTTCTTTCGTTCGTTAGATGAATATTCGGATGCTCCCCATCACGATTTCTGACTTCAAGGGCCAATTTTTCGGTTTGGAATATTTAGTCCTAAGTTAGGACCGTATTTTAACGTTTGCAAAATTGGCCCTTGAGTCAGAAATCGTGGTGGGAAGCATTCGAATATACATCAAACGAACGAAAATAGGAACGCGAATACGGTCCCTGTTGCTTTTATCGACCGAATGCAATGTAGCTCACGAAACTCCCGAAAATTTAGCCGAAATCACTTTAGTAGACTCCAAAAGTTGAGGTTTAACCGAATCGGGTGTTATGCAGTATTTTTTTTTTACACATTAGAAAACCATTACAAAAAAGGTTTCTAATTATGATTTCCATGTTGCTCTTGACATTCCCTATAAATAGAATATGGGACAGGATGTGCTTACATATTCCATGCACTCCCGATGAGTAACGAGCCCTCTGGTACAAGGCTGCGTTTGCATATGCCTGCGACTTGAATATAAAAAAACAACAGAAGACTATTGGGGGTTACTATGAGCTCTTAATTCCAGGCAGGCAATTTTGACACAAAAGCCAAGAGGCTAATAGGTGATGACACTCTGGTTGAGTCTCGGCTTCAAAGCCTTGAGCATCGCCGTAGAGTCGCTTGTTTGTCGGTCTTTTATCAACTACATTTCGGAGAGTGCACAAGAACTCCATAATTTAGTTCCGCCATCCCCATTCTTTTATCGGGCCAACAGGTTCCCGGAAAGACGCCACTTGTCGACATTCCCAGAGTTCGTACAAAGCATTTTGAGTCTACATTTTTCATACGCACCGCCAAATTGTGGAACTCATTGCCGGGCTCTGCAATGTATTTCCTGAAAAGTACAATATAGGGATCTTCAAAAGAGTAAATAGGTTCCTTCTAGGTAAGCATGCTCCATCTTAGACCTCACTACTGCTTAACATCAGGCAGAGTGAGGTCAAATGTTGACATATTTAATAAAAAAACAAAGAAACGAATTTGAAATAACTAACCTAGCAGTAGATAATTTTCAGATCTTTAGGTATTCAATAGGGGGGTAGTCATACATTTAAACCGATCTTTAGCTCTCTGAAGTAGCTGCAAGAACCCATATTTGATGAAGCCTAATAGACAAAGACAGCGTTGTATAGCTATCTTGCTCGGTTAGTTTGTTGCATCGTCCTATCTCGCCTACTCTACCAAACCTGCGCAATCGTTTAGTGCACCTAACTTCGGAGAGCTAAATATTGGTTGTGCGTACTGTACTCATCTTTTATTATTCTCTAGCTAACTTAACTTATCAACATGAATAAACTGGCGTTTTTATCTATTTTCCCCATTAGATACCTACAGCAGGCTTAAAAGTTACCAGCTGCTTTTCACTTTTCGGGAGAATGCCAGGGTACTTATAAAAAGTACTATTTTTAGGGTACTTAAAGTTTTCTGGATAACGAATCTCACCGATATAACCAACCGTTTCAGCTTCAAGGAGTAACAAACTAAAAGATTTGAAATATTATCTACTGCACTCTACCGCTCAACTTTGAGAAAAACAGTGTTATGCGTCGTGATATTCTTTATTTCTGGATAATGAATCTATAAGTTTTTATTAGTTTGAACTAGATGGCGCTGTGTGAAAAGTTGAAAACTAATATTCAGTGATTGGAGCCAAAATATTCGTATTGTATTCTCACGGGTTATTAAACTCGATACATGCGATCCACGTCTAAAGAACGTGTAACATCCGTTTGTAACTATTTAATACTATTTGCAAGTCATTTCTATTTAGGGAAGGGAAATACAAAGTACTCATGAATCAATTAAGAAAGTTCATTCATTATGAAAGCTAAAACATTTTCTTGGAAATGAGAAATTCGCATTCACATGTTTTCCTGTCGATGTTTACTTCACATCTTATTATATTTTATTTAAAGAAACACTTTTGAAATTGTAGAATTTTTCCCATCACTATTTCAATTTAGAATTAATGTGTTGAATTAAAATTAATTAAAGTCACTGGCCACTTTTTATCAACGAGAAAACAAATTGATTTTGAATTTAGAATAGTTTTTACTTATCAAACATTGCTTTTTTGTTACTTCGTCAGAATTCCATATCATTCAAAATGTTTTTTCAAATCGTTTTTTTTTTCAATGTTTAAAAAAGTTAATTTTATGGTATATGAATGATTACCCAATTTGAAAATAGAATACTCGTAGAAATTTTTTAATGTATTTGTGACTGAATCAATTCAAACTTCCCGTGTCTATTAGTGCAATAGTTTTGTATGTGTCTCCAACAATAACTACCTACTTTATAATCAGTCCACATGGACCTCTGTCCCTATTTCTAGACTACTCTAGATTATGTCATGGGATTACTAGAGCTTGAATAATAGCATTTCACTTGAGGTCAGGCGTTGTTATGCGATGCACCTCTATGGTTTAAAGTCTAGGCACGTAGATATTGTCTATGCTCGGCACTTTCCTAGCTACACGCCTGGCCTAGCCTAGTGACGAAGTAGGTTCACTATGATTGAGGTTTTGTTTATTCACATTCCTTTCTATAAATTTCTTGAAAATGTTTATTGTAGGTCAGTGCTCATGCCGCTACCGGTCACCTATCCACATACTGACCAATCAAACCTTTGACGACCTATGTGGCGCAGTGGGTAAAAGCATTTGGGACGCAGAAGGTTGCGGGTTCGATCCCCGCCGCGGGATAAATATTTGTATGATCTGCAAATATTTATCTCGGGTCTGGGTGTTTCTATGCATATTATCTACTAATGTATTTACAAACGAAAAGTATATTAGTAGTATATCAGTTATCTGGTTCCCATAGTACAAGTTATGCTTAGTTTGGGGCTAGATGATGCTGTGTGAAATGTCCAGCATTATTTATTTATTGACTTCGAAAATTTATCAAGAACGAGTAAGTCAGCTACACCACAAGCGCTTCAGAAGCAGAAGTTAGGACTCCATGTGACAGGTGGCAAGCCCATCACCGTAGATGTCCCAGCCTTCATAGTTACCCTACGGGTCAATGGTGCAGTGGACTAAGGCGCAGCGTCCGGCACCGCGCCAACTGCTAATAAGTACCTACATTGTGCAGACCACCCTTACACAGAGACCACGAGACCTCATTATTATTATTAAAACTGATTACGAAAAACTCGACGAAAACAAACCCAGAGTGGGTATTATTTTTCTATGCTAACATTAAAATTAATATTGTCTCTACGAAAACAAAACAAACATGATCACGACTTTATCCCCAATGCGCGATTGACATTATTTCATACTATCTGTTGTGTAATCAGCATTTGGGGGGTTGGCGCAATATGTTTTCTTCTTCTACTCTCTCCTATAACTCTTCATCTTCATTCACTCCCTTCTTACCCATATCGTCTTTAACACAATCCATCCATCTTTTTTTAGTCTACCTCTACTCACATATCCATCCACATTCATTTCCATTACCCTTTTAGTTACGTGACTTGCATCCCTCCGCATTAAATGCCCATACCACGCTAACCTATTGTTGCTCAACTTTTCAGTCACTGGCGCTACTCTCAGACTTCCCGTACATCTGTTGCGTATTCCAGATCCTCTAAATATGTCAAGAGATTCGTCAGAGGCTGAGTTTTATAGCGCAAAGCGACTTTCGTAACGCAAAATGAAACAATAATTTATTGTGTCGCTATTTTGTTTACCTACTCTGCTCGCAATAGTCATCAGTGCCTGAAAGTATTTCGCAAACGCAAAGTGACCCATCATTTCTCGATGCGCTTTAAAAACGTAAGAATAAAACAAAGTACATTCATGTATCTACCCTTGCCCTTGAATTCTCTACACCCAGCTATCCTATACAATATAACCTAACCTAGTCACGCAACGTAGTAAAAGTACTTTCGTTCGAGGTCGTATTGTCATTCAAAGTCCCTACCGATTCCAAGTACTGGCTTCTGTCAGCACCTACATTTAGACGCAGTTTGATGGGAAGTTTATCTGATTTTCCATTATTGTTTGGGCGATTGTGTTTTTGAGTTTCACTAGCATCTTACTAAAGCTTAGCTTATAGATTTAAATATTTGGACATAAGATTGATCACTGAAACAAAAGCTAGGCTCCAAACCATTTTGTTGGGGTAACTCTTGAGGAACTAGAGTTAAATTAAGTACCTATATGTTAAGACCATTCTAAGTGGTCAAATTGGTCTTCATCATCATGATTTTCACCCCATGTCCGCCCACTGCTAGGCGTCCTCCTTTATATGCTATTCGTTCCAATTACGAGCTAGTCTCCTTGCCTCCTAATTCTCTTAATGTCGTTGACCCATCTGGCTGGTGGTATTCCTGCACTACGCGTACTCTTTCGAAGTAGCCAATCTGTCAAGGCTTTACTCCGTCTGCCATCTTCACGCCTGGCCAAGTGTCCTGCACTACGCTATTTAAGATTTACGGTTCCTATGTCTTGCACCTTTGTCCGTTTCCGAATTTCGATGTTTCTAATCTTATCGATGAGATGGATGCCTAACACAGAGCGCTCCATAGCACGATGAGTTACCTTCACGCGTCTCATGGTTTTTTTGGTCCACGTTTTGGCACCATACGTAAGGGCATGATACATTGGTTGAATATCTTCGTTTTTAGGCATTGTGGTATTTTATGAGACTTGAGGATCTTCAAGTATGCCAAAAGCGGCCCTGCCCAACTGGATACGTTGTGATATCTTTGAGTCTTCAGAACCTAGGTAATGACTTAGGGCCAAACCACATTGGACGCAACTTGCGTCGCATAGTTGAAAGGTGATTGCAGTTACTGTCTTAACTCTTTTGGATCTTTTTCACTATAGAGCCACACGTCATTTTTATCAACACAACTGAATCAATCTTTTAAAACATTTTACTGAAGCGACTCTGACAGTCGTGTGAGAAAGATTCAAAAGTCGGAGGAAAACTGCAATCACTATTCTAATTACGCAGGGCAAGATGCGCTGTAGTTTGTTCCAGTACTTAGCATTATCTGTCGATTCGATTTCTATTCTATTTCGATTTGTAACATGACCAAAGGGGCTTGTCAGCGAAGTAGGCGCTAGTGGCTCGTGGTCGTGCTTGTTTAGTCGTTCTTGATAGATCATCGAAGTTAAGCAATGTTCGAAACGGTCTGTAAGTGGATGAATGACCGCCAGTGGTATTTTCATCTGAGCGCTTCCGTGCTTCGGAGGGAACGTTAAATTGTTGGTTCCGTAAATTTAAGTCGTGAAGCCATGACGGAGTTTTTAGGCTGACATAAGGAGTCAGCCTAAAAACTACGTCACCAGAGTTGGCCACTGACTCATACGAACTTACTTTAGTGAAGCAGGAAAATGGCAAAAGCAAAGACAGGTCACCCAGCAGTAAGTGTCGAACGGACGATGTTGATGAGGATGAGTTTCTTGTCTATTTTGTTTACAATGTAAATTACATAGCCACCAGTTTTATGACCGCTTTAACTACCAAATAAACTCATCACGACCTAGACGACAATTACGATCTCCGAATTACATTCATTACCTACTTCAAGTAAACAAACAACTGCAAACGCTGGTTAAGTTCTAATCAGCACATAATTGGTTGATTTTAATTCATCTCTGCAGATAATTCATTGGCTCAGGATAGAGGTGAATGGCAAGTTCTCTCATTGCTTTTGCTGGGTCTGAAAACAGCAGTGGAATCGTCACTGTGAATCGAGTGACGTTCTGCGAAAGGATGCCTTAAATGAGTACACCAGAAAGACCACCATCCGAGACGAATGGCGCAGAATTGTGAAGCGAGCCACACAACTCCCGACATGACGACCACGACCACTCTGTCAAGAGTGCAACGACTAAGAAGATGTATAGCAGTGGACTGCTATAGGCTGATGATGATGAGTGGGATGAGAAAGGCTGATGATCATGATGGTGTATTGATCTCAGTTAGCTCACTTGAGATGGGTCGTGGTGGGTGGCACAAGCTTAGGAAGGCTTCAGGGCTTCAAGGGTTTTAGGACCCATCAGTGGGTGAAGTCAGGCTGTGGAAGATTAGCACACTTGAATCCACAGAGAAACAAGCTGTAATAGCTGTTCTATGTATTTGTGTCCGTAAGCGATATCGAGCGTTCATTCGTCCATGTAGCATTTCCGAACACAGAAACAAGAGCAACCCGCCTTCTTGAGATAGATTATACCTTTCTCATATGGATATTCAGTTTACGCAACCGTTTTCCTTTATTACGAGAACAATATAAGGAAATATAAACTTCAACAAACAAGCGGGATTAGCAAACGGAAGCCGCAACCTAGCAACACCACAGTATCTATGTAAACAGTAGAATCGCATTTGATTCTTACTAGCTACTGCAGCTTCGCGCGCGTGGTACCAACATTTTGAATAGCCTATATGCTATTCGAGGTCACTATCTACGCCTATTCCAAGTTTAATCCAAATCGGTTCACTGGTTTAGGCGTGATTCAAACACAAACATACAAACATCTTAACATACTCACAAACTTTCCGCTTTATTTTATTATAGTGGGATCCCACTGGAGATACACTATTTCGTTTTAAGATGGATCACCTAAAAGTAACTTCTTCATTACGAGCCGAAGTATATTCCGTCTCAACTATCAGCCGATAGAAAGAGATCTGTAGTCTGCGAGGGGTCCAAAAGTAGCGTCTTTATTTCCTCTTATTTTTGTCACATTCAAACCAGCCTTTACATTTTAAGAGGCTTCTCATGCACTCACTTGACACATGTTTCAAATCGTATTTACTGTACGAGTTGCTTTTACTGTGACAATACAAATGCCGAGAATTTATATAAATAAGTGGAAAATTGCTGTTACCCAACTGTGGTGGCCTGTCCCGGATTCTGATGGCTATGATAACATTCTGGCATTTAATCACTGTGAGGCAATTTCGAATAAAAACAGTGTACCTAAGTAAATACCTATTTTATTTAAAGAAACAAAGCTACTAGGTACAATCCATACTAATATCCATTTAACTGTATCACATTTTCACGCCCAAACCACTGATTGGCATGCATAAAGGTTGTATCCCAGGAAATGACATAGGCTACTTTTTATCCTGAAAAAAAGGTCACACCGGGAGCGCAGCTAGTTTATACATAAAATTACAAAATACAATAGAATCAGTCAAGCTATCTAAGAATCGTCGTAAAAACGATCTATAGATAGCTCAACTAATCCAGCTAAAATTGTAAAACACAGTCATCCCGTCTACATTAGGCTCCATCCTTTTTATGTTTACTTTTTGGAAGTCTGTAAGAATGATATTAGCGAAATAGCATTTCACAGTAACATTCGTTTCCACACACCTTCCGTGTGCTATTACGTAGACAATAAGTTTCCTATTCTCGTTACATAAATAGCATTCATTAGCCGGAGCAATGTCAGTTGCAAGTGAGTCGGCCTGGGACGGACTTAGGACTGTGGCAAAACTAAGGCCATAACCTATTCTAGGTGATTTATACAGCGTCAGGAAGCAACCTATGACCTACACTCACCGGGATGTAGTGGGCAGTTGCTTGCCCAGCACTGGCTAAACTGCAAAATATAGGATCAAGACTAAAAAAGTAAGGAGTGGCCAACTCTAATGTTGAATTTTTAGGCCGCCTAAAGGCATCCGTCATTGGCATACGGATAGAAAACCGGGTTCAATTATTTAACGTCCGGAGCACGGAAGTGCTCAGTTGAAATGGGCTGAATTAAGAAGACGTATATACCTACTAGAGAACATGTCTGCTTAATAGGAGCAGTCTCTGTATTCCAATCGCAAGGTCACATTAAAATAAATGAGATGGAGGTCAACTCGGGTGACGGATTTTTATGGCCGACATAAACTCACCCGTGATGTCTAAAACATGTTTTCATAACTAAAGCCGTTTACATTTTCGCGATCGGTCAATTCTCTCCCTGTATACCTATAAACCGAGTCAGAGCGTTTGCTCGTTTTTGTAGGCTAAAGCGAAGTTTTGAATTTCCCCTCAGAGTTCGGTCGAGAGGACACACTGACCACTGGACTGGACTGGGCCAGAGTGAGAGCGTATGCAAATTTTTATTTTTATAAGGAGTACTCAAATTACTCCTAAATTATAAAAATAAAAATTTGGAAAATAAAATAAAAAATAAAATTAATTTAAAATTTAACCCTATTTGCAAGTCCTAAGTCCGCCCCCTTGGATGTGATTCACTGTAGCTTCCCTGGTTTTTGCGAACGTCCGAGGGTGTTGCTCCAACCACGTGCTCGGCGCGGTCACTGACCCCGGCCGACTTCTGCAAGCCACTACGATCATTGTGCCAGTGCGCAGACTATTTGTATTTTTTATATCAAGGTTTATCTTCGTCTTTTAGATTAAAGATAATTTGAATATATGGAATTTTTTGAAGACCTTTGTGGTGCAGTGGACGAACGCAGATGGTTTCGGGTTCGATTGTTCGAACAATGTTGTATGATCTGACCTCTGTGGTGCAGTGGACAAGCGCGGTTGTGGGTTAGATTCCAGTCGCACAAATACATAAATAATTTATTTATTTATTTATAGGAAAACCAACAGCTACAATAACTGATAGATCGCTTAGATAGAAGCAGAAAGCATAATGCTGGTCTTTTCGCACAGCATCATCTGCCCCAAAGTAAGCAGAGCTTGTGTTATGGGTACTAGATTACTGATAATCTACTTATATACTTTTTGTTAGTAAATACATACATAAGTATTATAAACACCCAGACCTGAGACAAATATTTGCAGATCATACAAACATTGGTCCCGCCGCGGGGATCGAACCCGCCTTTTTCGTCGCAGGCGGGCCTTCGCCCACTGCGCTACAGAAGTCGTCAAATGTTTGCATGTTCTGCAAATATTCTTCTCAGTGACTGAATGACTCCATCATATTTTATTTTACTTATAACCATTATTATAATAATTCGTTGTCACTTTTTATTGCTTTGTCATCACAGTTTGTTATTATTTTTTTAATTACAGTGATAGAGTAGTTTTGTCGTAGAATATTATGCATTTTTATTATACTTGTTATACATAATAACTGGTTTTACTGGATGATAGCTCTACGTTTTGCTCGTAAGTGAAAATTTATCTATCAGCCTAAGTTATTAGCTTTTTAACCGACTGTCAAAGGAAGGGTTATGTTTTTTCGTACTTACATAAACTGTTGCAGTATTTTAAAGTCAAAATCAAAAAGCATTTATTCAGTAGGACTTGGGATCACTTAGAATAGTCTTAGAACTAATTTTACTCCTGTTCTTTCGCGACCAATACCGTGAAGAATCAGGGCAACAAACACGGTTTGGTGCCTATCATTCTTTTAGGTGATCCCTCTTAAAACTAAAAGTCAAGCTCCAGTGGGGAGCCAGTCAAAGAGAAGAGGCTCGTCAAAGTAAGTCTAGATGCTTAAAGTGCAACAGTTGTATATCCTGCAGATATTTGTTCTGGGTCTGGATTCTGTAGAAGTATCGTAAGTTGGTAAGTCGGTACTATACTCGTATAGTCGTTTCTGATATATTCCCATGACATAATGAATCCTAGTGTATGGTGCATAGATGTGACATTATAGGTAGGTAAATATTTAATTTTAACTTTGCGTGTTTGTTGCCCTGGTTTTCTCCTAGCACTTATTTTTATAAAAACCTCGCAAATGTATTTTGCAGTATTTCTTATTCATCTTGTTATTTCCCAATCCAATATCTTTTGAAATTGGAACGTAATTCAAATTCAAAAATTTAAAAAAAGAATGAGTCTGGCTTGTTGATCGAAGGTCTGGCATGATATAAAACTTCAAAAAGAAAAATTCACCAGAGTGTTAAACAGATTTCGACAGAACATTGAGACTGTTCGCTTATTTATTGCACATTAAATTCGATTGACGCCTCGTAAAATTACACTATCAGTGGTCCGCCCACAACGTATCAATTGTCACATAACATAAACAAACACACACCACGTGGTTAAGACTCAAGCTAGGGCCGGACTCAGGGTAAGTTACTTACGCTTGTGTGTCTTAAGTAAGTACCTTCTTAAAGCTGGGTGGATCCGTCTTTAAGTAGGTAAGCGTTTCTATATCTTGTACCATTGTTCATAAGGTTTATAATGGCTTGCTATAAAACTTATTCGGTTAATAACATGTTAAAAACACGGCGCTGTGGACCCACCCGGCTTTAAGATACTCAAACACAAGCGTAAATTTAAACGTCGTACAGTACGCCCAACCACCTTTAACTCTCTGAAGAACCCATTTTTGATGACGCCTAAAAGACGAAAGCAGCGTTGTATAGCTACCTCGCTCACTCGCTTAGTTTGTTGCATCGTCCTGTCTCGCCTACTCTACCAAATCTGCGCAATCGTTTAGTGCACTCCAGAGAGCTAAAGATTGGTTGTGCGTATTGTACAATTTGTACATTTAAATCATCTGCTATGTCAATCACTTCCGGAGGAGGGCGTTGTTGCCTGCGACACAGCTTTTATGAGCTACTGCAGGCATCATTCAAATGCTTTTGTGCATATTGTTTGTATTCCTTAATAAATATATTTTAATTTGATTTTGATTTTTTTGAATGATGAGCAGTGCATTACAAAGGCAAGCTAAAGCCACACTTAACCTGATCGCACACTTGTCCGCACCGTACGCGCCGCAGTCAAACAACTTTTAGAAAATTATTGCTATGAAAGATTTTAGATTGAGTTTGAAGATTTTGAGAATTATTTATAGCAAAACATCTTATTTTTAATATACTCTTAGTTTTGTTTTTTCAAAAAGCCCCCATTTCTCTTGACTGGCTACAACTCTGCTTCGATAGAGGCAGCGAACTTTTTACACACGAGGTCATTCCCCTCGCGATGGAAATTAAGAGTTCACTATCTACAAGTGCTTTATTGCGATCGATTAGTTACGTAAGAAACCTGGCAGAATGTTTGCAGCCTTCTGCCGCCAAACGCAAAAACGAGAAAAAACTACGTAGAAACTTATTTTAGTTTGGCGCCAATTTGTGTAAGTGTAACATTTTGAATTAAGAATCATGCTCTAACATTTTGAATTTGGAAGCATGCTCTCATAGACAAATCTTTTCTATTAGTCGTTTATGTTTTGTCTCGATGCAATTTTAGATTTCGAATTTGGAATGTTTTTTTCATTATACGGTTTCTACGGAGTAAAGCGCTCGTTGTCGTGCTTGCTTGTTGTCGTTCTTGATAGATCGTCGAAGTTAAGCAATGTTCGAAACGGTCTGTAAGTGGATGGGTGACCGCCAGTGGCATTTTCATCTGAGCGCTTCCGTGCTTCGGGGGGCACGTTAAATTGTCGGTCCCGGCTATTTAAGTCGTTAATCCATGACGGAGGCCTTAAGGCGGCCTAAAAACTCCGTCACCAGAGTTGGCCACTGACTCATACGAACTTACTTTACGGAGTAAAAGAAAACAACGTTTACTTCACTTCTTGGTTTATGGCTTCTGCGACTATAATAAATTAGGGTTCTACCTAGATATGCTGTCAATTTGATAACGACAGTTTCCATATTGCCTATCCTTGTCAGTCTTATGACATTTTATGTTCAACGTGCTGTCTGGGCGTTTAATGCGTTCATCGTACCGTGGGCAGGGAAAGCGGAAGCCTAAAGCATTATCGCATGTTTAGGAACAATCAATCGGTATGCAGCCCATTATATGTATACATACTAACTCGATTACTTAGGTTTTTGTACTTTTGATTGTTTTAATAAGTGAGTTTAAAGTAAGTTTAAGAAAATGAAATGCCTATGAGACCTCGAGAGAGCAACTGTGACAGGTTGCGAGCACATCACCGATAGGAAAAAAACAGTGGCATTTCAGGAGCGCTTACAGAAGTGAAAACTGAGTGAACGAGGTTTCAGTAACAGTTCTAAAGTAAAAAAAAAAAAAAAAAAGTGCACTTTAGGATTTGAACCCGGAGCTGTCTCATTCAGAGGCAAAGTCTGTCTCATCCATAGAGCAGATAAGTGCTCTTTGGTCTCACCTCGATTATAATAATTAAAGTAAGAAAAGGTCTTAACAGTCACGTTTGAGTTTGATATTTTTCTCCTATCTCAAAAATGCCCAATACGCCTCAAGTTTTCACTTCAAAAACATTGACTTCCGTTCATTTGTCTCAATCGTCTCAATTGTTCAAGTTTTGACATTGACGTATCAATTGTTAATTGAAGTTTATTGGAACAAGGGGTAATGACATATGTAATGGAGTTCGGCTAGTCCACTGACCGGGGTAGGAAGTGGCGACGGGATGAACGAACCCTGGTTATTTACTAGTGTGCATGTGTAGGTATTTTCGATGACTATAGGATTGAACGTATGTTCAAAGCACTATAGACATTTTCTTATAACTAATTCTCGTACTTATCACTCAAGATATTGGCATCTAAAATTCAGACGTGCTTCTGCCGCCTCCTTAAACGAATTATCGAAACTATCATGAATGTGTTGGAATCTATGTCTATCTAAGGAACAAGAGTAAAATCACCTAGTTTTAAAACGATTTCAAGTGATCCCAGCGCTCGTACTGATTAAATAAATGAAAGAAAGAAAGAGAATACATTTATTCAACAAATCAACTAAGAAACAAATTAATAAAATTAATGAAATGATATAAAACAAAATAAACAAGACAGTGACATGTTTCCGTTGCATAACGTTTATGCTTTCATTCACCTCAAGATGGCGATATAGATCTGGAAGTTATCACTTCAATTCAAACTTGGAACATGCATCAAATGCTTTTTTGGAACATTTTGGTGTATTTTAAGGCCGAATTTATGCAAAAATTCAAACAAATTCGAAAATGATGCGCAAAAATCGTCTAAAATATTGTTGAATTCTAAGTTTAAAAGAAATGAAAATAATATTAGATTCTTAATTCGAATTTATGAAGACAAATAACAATCGCGTTCTATTTTCAAAATGCTACCAGTTAAGTAATTGTTTTTTTTTTTCAAACATAAAATATTATTGGCTACTTGAAGATCAGTGATCATAAACAAATTATAATTTGAATCTGTAAGTACGTCTGCGAAATCATAGTTCAAGGCTGTCCTAAAGGAAAATTTGAGGCTGTCTAGTCGGTTCATTCACTCCCAAAAAGGATGATGAACCCAGAACGCTTCCATTATTAGTCAAATAAATGGTTTGAAAAAGTAAAACACGATATATTTACTATCAGTACATATACATAATGTAATCAATTTTATTCTATGTAAATTAATTCTAGGGTTTAATGAACTTGATATTGCACACAATTGGGAAATAAATTGAAGGAATAAAAACGTTTTTAGGTTGGACATAGACAAATTTGCTGTCTCAAAATTAGGTACAATAAATATAAATGTTATAGGTATTTACTTAATTTATATTATAGTTAAACCACGGGTTGAACAAATACCATAAAATGACATTCAGCTCAGAATATCAATCAGTAAGAGGTTTTAAAATCAGTTTAAGTACATAACAACAAACAATAAATAAATACCGAACTCAAAATCCAAATACATACGTGTTCAGGTATAATACCTACTCTTAACTCAAAATAGAGCATTTTCTTTAGCCTAATCCCAATTTATTCATTAATTTTGATAAACACCCAACAACTAGACCATTACAAGTTCATTGGCTCATCGTAAATGTATCGTAAATTACCGAATAAATTGGCAGAATAGAGAAGCCTATTCAAATTCTGTGAGCTTATTTCCAGCCAGCATAAATTAAAAAGAAAACAATTCGAAATTCAAAATGCTTCTACGAACGTTTTGTCGTAAATCAGAGCGGGACAAGGCTCGCTTCTAAATAGGTCTAATTGGGATTCTTTACAATAGGTAGAGTCAGCCAGTACGCTGGTTTTCGTCATATTTCGTCACGATGTCGTCACGTGTCAGGGTCGAGATTCGCCGTGGGTTCGACGCCCGGTCAAATATTTTCGACAATGTAAAAAATCTGCAGTCATCCTATTATGATGTCATAAGATTATCTTGTATGACCAGTTTTTGTTGTAGGTTTGTTTTCATTTCTTTGCGCAATACTATTTTAAGAACCGAGTTAAAAAAAAGTGTAAAAGACTATGAGTTATAGCAGGAATTTAATTAACGAAACATTTTCAATTTAAGAACCAATTGGAGAAGTCAATCGATTGAACCATTATTTATTGGTTTTAATCGATCACGAATGATGCGTCGACGCCATTTTGTTTAATGGTGGTTTTTTATGCGCGCCAAAATATACTCGCGGTCGTTCGTTGACCCCGGGCGTGTTGACCGCGTAGTTACTGATAGATATTCTGTGGCGTGACGTAGAAGTGACGTATTGAGTGTGACGTCACAGTGGGCTCGGCCGTCGTTCTCCGTGAATCATTTCAAGGCTTTCTGTTGAGTTCAATTCTGCTTGACGTTCGATTTGATTGTAGGTAACCTTTGGTTCCCGTATAGCAAAATATTATTTCTCAGTACGAGTATGAACGGGTTTTTAACTTAGTTTCCTTACTGGTTCAGATACAATGTTCATAATCTGTAATTACAGATTTCTACATAGTTATCGTCCAAAGATTTTATTAAACTGCTTTCTGCTAAACTGCTTTTATGTGACTTTGTACTTTATGAGCATCTAAACTCACTTTGACGAGCCTCAATTTCGTTTGACTGGCTCCCCACTGGAGCTTGACTTTTAGTTCTAAGATGGATCACCTAAAAGAATGCTAGGCCCCAAACCGTGTTTGTTGCCCTGATTCTTCACGGTATTGGTCGCGCAACAACAGGAGTAAAATTAGTTTTAAGACTATTCTAAGTGATCCCAGCGGTCCTACTGAATAAATGCTTTTTGACTTTGAATTTGACTCCAAGTAATAAGTGCCGAGAGACAATTTAAAAGGACTTGTGAATTTGTTTGCTTATTAATTTGATATGTGACAGATCCCAAACTCACCAACGCTGAGGAATAAATAGCTGAGTTACACATAATAATATGGAGCGCGTTGATGTCTTTTGTATAAGATATTCATCGATCATTCGGATTTCCGAATGATCTGGATCGGTTGAGCCATCTAAAGATTGTATGGCTGGCTGGTCCTTAGTTAGGTTCTTGGCCTAGCAGTCAGGATCACAGTCTGTATCAAAACAAAAAATAATGTCATCCTTAACCTGATCGCACACTTGTCCGCGCCGTACGCGCCGCAGTCATTTTTTTATACAAAAAATGCTGATGACGTCAGAAAATGCGGCTCGCTTCTGACGTTAGCAGCATTTACTCTATTGAATTGACAGTTCGGCGCGTTCGGCTCGGCTGGACTGTGCGACCACCCTTATAATCTACTAGCTACGCTCCCGCGGTGTGACCTGCGGGCAATCGGATTGTTTTCATTTTTTCGGGATAAAAAGTAGCATGTCCTTGCCTGGGATACAACCGTTATCCATGCCAATTTTCAGCCTAATCTGTTCAGTGGTTTGGGCGTGAAAATGTAACAAACACACAGACAGACACAGTTACGTTCACATTTATTATTAGTAGGTATGATTCTGAACAAAATCAGAGTCAAAATAATTCAACATATTGTTATCTTTTTCCTATTCTCAGTCTACTGTGCCTTAAATATGTGATTTTAAAACGAATTTGTTGTTTTGGCGGCAATGGATTTGCAACCTGTCACTTATGAATACTTATTAATGCAAAATTTGGGCATGTATAATTTGTAAATGAACGTGCCTCAGACTATCCAGACATAAATTAATTCATAATAATGAAATAAATTATCTTATCTTCAAAAGTAAAACATAAAAAATATTTGAGAGAATGTCTACCGCGACTTGGGGAAATAGTCGTGTCCTATGGTTTTAAATGAATTTGGTCAAAAATACATTGAAAATACGATATAGCCTTAATTTGGCCAAAAGATTTATAAAATACGATAAAACCTTTTGGCCAAAAGATTTGTAAAATACGATATACTTACTTAGCCCAATTTGTATTTAGCATCATAAGTTGGTATTCAACCAAATGACGGGACTCGCTTGAAACCTCTAATAATTGATGGTCGAGGTCGGCATGCTTATTCTGAAACCAACGTGACGTTTTTTCATGTGGATTATATATTTATTTAGTCATGACAGGCACAGGCGTAATCAAACTAAAATTAAACAAAAATAAAAACTACTAATAGTAAGGTGCATTTACTCGATGCGATTTCAAGCCATATGATATCGTATCGCACGGCAATTTTTCACGTGTCATCGTGCAAACACTCATCGTAATCATATACAGGGTGTAAAAAGACAACTACCGAAAACTGAGGGGTTGCAATCAGACAATGATTCTAAACATATTAAGCGAAAAAAAACGCAAAAAAATATTTTGACTAAGCTTAGTCATTTTATGTTATTTTCCATTATTTACTACTATTACAACATAATAAGACCATACCTACCTAATAATTTCATTTATAAAAGAAAAAAACATTTAAAACTTAAAATCCAGCAATCTACGTAAAAAAACGCGCCCAAAACATACGCAAACAGTACTCTTCAAACGCTGTTTTCTCCGGATATAATGAATATTTCGGAAAATCCTTTTGGATTTGGTTGTGTGTTGGGATGCTGTACCTACCCCTTTCGGCTTCGGTAGACGTCTTTTTACACCCTGTATAGCGCGACGCCCGTTGGTACGTTCAATGGGCGGGGCTTAGCTTAGCATATCGTACTTCAGATTCCTAAACCAGGATACTGCTTCAGGGTGAAGATCTACTTAGGTTATTCCTGGGACCTGGAGAGCGTAAGATGATGTGCTCCATGGTCTATTTTTCTTCCCCGCATTCGCAGATCGCCAAGTCTGACCATTAGGAGTATAAAGTTGAATCAGTCAGTGATTTATTTATTTGTGTTTATTTAAACCTGAAATGTGCTGTTTTTATTTCCATTGCACTTTAAAATATTACATGATAATTTTACGTTACGGTACCTACGCATTAATGTTTTAAGTTTTACCTTATGCGCTGAAAATATATGGTGTGTATTATGCATGCAGTACGCGCATGGATTAGAAAAGAGGAAAACCTTAGCTCAGCATGGGATTAAGAAAATAATTCTTAGCTTAATGTTCTAATAGTTATTTTCCGACCATACGTATAAGTGATACCTTAGAGTTCAGAATACTCCCGCAAATACGAAGGCTTGCAACGGTCGCCCTACATACCGGTCGTCTGATATGACCCCTAACTTGACTCCACACATCCAATCAACAACCTAACACCGATAGAAATAAAGTTTAATTTACAACAGCATGATGATAACTAGGTTGCAAGCGTTCAAAGAAAATGTTTTTATTGTGAAGATACTTATTCATGCTAAAACGTTGTCAAAATAATGATAGTTTGACCTAGTTGTGACGAGGAAATGAATGCTTTTCTGAAGGTAATGAGTTGGTTTAATACTGAAATGTTTTTTTGGGACGAATGAGTCACAGTGATTTACATATTTACAGAATGATGGACTGTACCTACACTTACGGTGAATTTACAAGATGCGATTTTTCGTATGATTTGCTGAGCCCCGCTTATTGAACGTGCCGACGAGCGTCGCGCTAACTATCTCAAATCGCATACGACATGTGAAAAATTGCCGTGCGATACGATATCGTATGGGTTGAAATCGCATCGTGTAAATCCACCTTACTTTTGAAGGGGTAAAATTCAAGCTTGTTAGGATAGGAATTAGGAAGTAATCTAAAACTACGTATCCGATCACAAAAATATGATTATTTTGATCATCCGAAAGGATAATCATTCTAGATGAACACCAAAGGATATTTGCGTGTAGGGTGAGTGCCCACTCATAACAGTATAACGCCTAGATAATAGGTATTAAGAAGGCCAGGGGTACCTAAACCTTTTATTATTATTATACAACATCCCTCCAGTCCGTCAGAAATTGTCGAGTTCGTCCCGCCATCTCCGTTTTGGTCTGCCGCGTCGCCTTCTCGCTGGGTCGGGGCGCCACTCGGTTGCTACATGCCTTTTCAATACCTACAAAATAT
Organism: Epirrhoe alternata; assembly: GCA_963565295.1. NCBI lineage: Eukaryota > Metazoa > Arthropoda > Insecta > Lepidoptera > Geometridae > Epirrhoe > Epirrhoe alternata. Next base: position 3,730,554 of record OY751397.1, on the reverse strand, counting down.
AAAGATATTTTGTAATTGCTCTTGGAAATCCATGACGTCATCAATCCTAGTTGCGGTTGCGATAACTATGACAGACGGAACTGTGGGTCACGAATATATCACATATCCGTATTTGTACTTAGTACAATAAAACGCCATTTACAAGATACCATTCCAGCATACCATTATTGTCTCTTGCCACAGAATATTAGTTCTTACTCCGTTGAGTTTGAGAAAGCAAGAGGCATGAATGGTGTGCCGTTTTATAGACGTATATTTGTTCTTACTGCAATGAATTTTTCATTTTTCAAAACCAGAATTGAGTTTAGGAATAAACTCAAAGACGAAGATGATATTTTTCTTCTGATAAGCTCACACACATATGTCCACGCCGTACGCGCCGCAGACATTTTTCTAGAGAAAATACAGATGACGTCAGAAAATGCGGATTGCTTCTGACGTCTCAGTATTTCCTCCCCCGTAGCCCCCTCGCAGACTGCAGATTTTCTATCGGCCGATAGTTGAGTATATTCTGTCTCAACTATCGGCCGATAGAAAGTCTGCAGTCTGCGAGGGGGCTTATTCTCTATTCCTCCGGCGCGGATAGGTCGTGCGACTACCCTAAATCTGCAAGAAAATCGCGGGAAATGAACAGCTTGTCCATTAGGTAAGTGCAGTCACGACAGTTTCCTGACAGTATTTGCTCATATTCACAAAAAAAAGTTAGCTTAGATAGTATTGTGGTTTCCAAACCACAAGCTCTGCTTACTTTGTGGGCAGATGATGTGTGCGAAATGCCCAGCATTATTTAGATCCAAGGAGTTTTAAGTGGGGCATATGGTCGAAGTGACCATTCAGGATGGTAATGTCGCCAGTGTTTTGAACATGCTTCCTACTGAATCAGTTGAACTATATACAGATCGTTTTTAACGATCCAACTTGACTGATTCTACTATATTTTATAAAATACTAGCGACCCGCCCCGGCTTCGCACGGGTGCAATGCTGATACTAAATATTAGGGTTCAGCCAGCGTTTGCAATGTAAGCGCAAAAAAATGTGTTTATTTACGATATCACATTAGAAACCTATAAAATTATCAGTGTTTCTCTACTATATTATGCATGTATTATACATACAAACCTTTCTTTTGAATCATTCAATCTATTAAAAAAAATCGCATCAAAATCCGTTGCGTAGTTTTAAAGATTACATAGGGACAGACAGAGAGACAGCGGAAAGCGACTTTGTTTTATACTTCGTAGTGATGGTGATAAATAATATGGTAGCTTTAGTTTTCGTAAATAAATGCGTCATAATTATCAGCTCTAGATAAAAAAAAATCTAACTTGGGAGACATGTACTTCTAAAATGTTCGATCTCCCGATGCAATCAATACACGTTTATGTTCCAACCGTTATCTTATCCGCAGATAGGTGGCAGGTTTGGATCGGTAACGGTCGCCCCAGATCCAGCTAACAAGACACCACGTAACTGTCCGACCTCAGTTATCACGCGGATACATACAAAGTACATAAACCTTGGATTATTTAAATAGCTGGTATAGTTTTTCCATCTAAAAGCGGCAGCCTTATTGTCTAACTTGAAATCCATTCACTCAATTAACGACCTCTGTGGCGAAGTGGGTGAAAGCCCGCTTGGGACGCAGAAGGTAGCGGGTTCGATCCCCGGTGCGGGATAAATGTTTGTATGATCTGCAAATATTGATCTCGGGTCTGGGTGTTTCTATGTATAGTAATTATGTAAGTGTTTACAAACAAAACGTATATAAGTAGTATATCAGTTATCTGGTTCCCAAGCTTTGCTTAGTTTGGAGCTAGATGATGCTGTGTGAAATGTCCATCAATATTTATTATTATAAATTATTATTATATCAGTTATCTGGTTCCCATAGTACAAGCTTTGCTTAGCTCGGGGCTAGATGATGCTGTGTGAAATGTCCAGCATTATTTATTTAATAGAAAAATTACAATTGAAGTCCAGGCTTTCCAATGTCAAAATGAAGCCGATGTCCATTTCCAGTTGAGTTACACAATAGGGGATGGTCTTATTTGTGTGTATGTGCACATTGCACCTGCACGTTGTTTTGTGTGCGTAAGCTCGGGAACGCTCAATGGATGAATGACGATCCACGACGCTCAGTACCTATTGCTTACGTACACAGTAACAAATCTACACACACAACATTCGTGAATAGAACAACTGTACCTGCATCTTCAAATAGACAGTCTTGCCCAGCTGCTCTACCAGGTCTGTGATAATGACTCCAATTATGACCAGTTTATGCCAATAACCAAGGATCGGTGGGTGGAGATTACTCAGTTCCGTAAGCAAGAGTACCAGGATACCAGAAACTGGAGCATCACTAAGAACTTTTTGACTAGTTGTTTCTCGTGATTGAATGCTTTTATCTCGTCATCCCATACAGACCTTCACCATCAAGAGAATAATTCTCTTCATTTTCCCTTCATGATTATTTTGAAAGTAGTCCTTGCTGGAGATGTAATTTAAAAGGTGGTCGCACGACCTATCCGCTCCGAACGCGGCAACTGTCAATTCAATAGAGTGCTGAGACGTCAGAAGCTAGCCGCATGTTGTCATCATTATTTTTCTATAGAAAAATGACTGCGGCGCGTACGGCGTGGACATGTACGATCAGCTTTAAGAAAATTTGTAAAGCCGGCTTGAAAATGTAACAAAAAAATACACATAATGATATGGTTTCATATCTTTAATGTATTCCAAACTCTCTGAAGATTCAAGAGAAGGCGCTCCCCTCCTGGAAAATTTCCTGAGTAAGTTTATGTTTCTGGAACATTCTTGCCTTGGAAATAAGATTTTTTTTCTTCCGGGATTACCCCACTAGGCCACAGGTAGTTTAGGCTATAAGGCATCGGTAACGGTCGACCTACATCGCAACCCGTCCGACAGTTACTGCCTGATACGGCCTCTCTCGGAACTTGAGATAACGGACTGACGGCCTATGTCGTTATATTGCTAGATGTGGCTAGTGAAATATTGCTGACTGGCACGCTGCTTACGTGGTACCAAATTTCCCTATTCACTTAGGGGTAGAATTTCCAGGGGTAGCGTTACAAATTGGTAACCCCCCTTTTAATGCGTTTACAGAAATGTGCCTCGTGCAAGGGGGTTACCAGTTGGTGACGCTGACTGTAGCAACGTTTGCCCCTTCTCACCCCGTTAGGCGTAGAATTTCCGAAAATTTCATCATAAAGTTAAGGTAAAAAACCTTGTAGGACTGCTGGGATCACTTACAGTAGTCTGAAAACTAGGTGAACCTCCTGTTTCTTCGCGACCAATACCGTGAAGAAGCAGGGCAACAAAGTCCCAGCTTTCTTTCTTTTCAAGTTCATGCAAAATTAGTTCGTAAAAACTCGCGATTAAAAACATATTGATGTTGAAAAGGTGTCACCGCTTGCCCCCTTTCTGATTTCGTCTACTATTTCTGGCTATCCATAGTAATTGTGGATCTTTCCCCACTTTTTGAAATCTTGCGATTGTCGCATTGATAACTTAGAAATCAAAGACAATTTAGCCCTTTGAGTCACTATTAACATTGATAATCCTTACCACTTCCAGTAACACCCTTTCAGTCTATTATCGTCTGAATCTCTCCCGGATCCAGACAGCTTTGGCGATAGTTCTTTGGCTAGATAATTACGGGATGGTGCTTATATAGAAACGCTACATAACTATCAGTTTTTCCAACTGCAAATACATAGAACAGTGTTGTAATTATATTTACGTTTTTTAATAGATCGTTGAAGATAGAAGGGATGATCACATAAAAGCAAATCTTCCACCCGTATTTGTTGCCCAAGTTCTTTACCTAAGCAAAGATACAGTATTACCTGGATTCATTTAGCTTGAACCTATTCTAGGTGTCTTCAGCCAAAAAGTAGCTGCTGAGATAAGAAGATAATACTAATGATATAACTAATCTCAGCGATTCTAGTTATGAAAATTATGATTATGACTTTGTAAAAAAAATGACTTGAACTGGACATATCGTAGCAATGATCATTCTTTATTAATTTAAATATTGAATGATTTGTGGCAGGCCCTACTGTTTGAATATTTTTTTACAAAGTACTGTTAAACTAAATTTCTAAACTGTAAAATTTGTGTAAATGCAAAATCATGGTAATATAGTGACTCATAAGGAAAGACAGCAAAACCGTTATAGGACCTACATTCGAGGCAACGTTTTGCTTTATTTTTAAATATCGAAAAAGGTTTTTGGCAGCAGGTTTTATAGGTCAAACGAGTAGGATGTGGTAATAATTGTCCCGTTATGTAAGGTGCATGATTCGAAGAAATTTGTTGCAATAAATGCCCACGCGATATGCATACAAAATGCTGTTCCAAAAAACCCTGTTTATCGAATCATAGTATGGTGCTATGATCTGGAGCCCGCATGAAAAAAAATACAGCAGTATGGTGGAAAAAATCCAGAACAAGTTTACTAGGTTTCTGTATTTAAAAATGTATGGGGTTTACCCCTTTTATCCCTTGATGTACCCCACCCTATTCGTCTTAGGCATGGTAGGTTATTTTAAACTAGAAGTAAGACGAGAAATTATGCTAGTTTTATACATTTTTCAACTTCTGAGAGGTATGGTGCACAATCCGAGAGTGCTCGCGTGTGTAAATCTGAACGTACCTAATAACTACGTGGGTGCGCGCCGACGGCCTAGGCTACTCGCAATCCCAAAGGCACGTACAAATCTCCTCAGTGAATCGCCTTTTACGCGAGCCCTAATCACAATCAATAACCTTTGTGTGGCCGAAGATGTTGACATATTCGTTATTAGCGTGACGAAATTCACAAATACTGTATTAGATTTTTTATGTAAAAGAAATGTAGTTTAGGCTTTTCATTGTCGCATTGGTGTTAGCTGTAAAGACAATGTAAAATTTATAAATAAATAAATAAATAAATATTGGTGATATGTTTCGCTTTTAGCTTGAGCTACAACAAAAGTAGTGATCCTTTTAGGATATTTATGCACAAAATAAGATTAGACGACCTCTGTGCCTCAGTGGGTGAAAGTCCGCTTGTGACTCAGGTGGCGAGTTCACAATCCCCGCCGCGGGATAAATAGTATCTAGAAACAAAAAGTATAAATCAGTTATCTAGTTCCCATAATACAAGCTATACTTAGTTTGGGGCTAGATGATGCTGTGTGAAATGTCCAGCATTATTAAAAAAAAAGAACATAATATACAAAACGACGAAATTTTACGAAATTTTATACCAAAATGATAGTTTAGTTAGTGAACAACCGAATTATTGCTAAATATAAATCACGGATCTAATTTATTCTTATCGCAAAACCACTCGCCATTGACCTATCTCAACATAAATCGATGACACAAATTCTAATATCTTAGGGCCAAGGTTCAATGTCCGTTAACGGGACTAACTAGGTCAGAAGGCTTTGCTAATATTATCGTGTACCGTTGCCGATCTGCGTTTGTATCTGTCGGCCAGTGCAGAGAGAGCCTTAGAATTCATCTTTATTTTGGGCAGACGTTGGACATTATTTATTGAGTTTGTACTTCACACGTGTCCCAAAATTCCATAAACAAACCAAATGCTGGTCTCTAACGAACTAGAATCTAAGAGTTAGAGGAATCTAAGGACGATGTGTGACTCAAGGTAAGCTCCAGGGGAATTTCACAAGACGGTATACGAGTATAACCATTCGTAGGACGTTATTGGGAAGGAACAAGGGAAAAGAGAACAGTAGTGGGATGAAACATGTGATGATGATGATAGATACAGAGATGTTGTATCAGACTTTTGTGTGATGATGGATGAAAGGAATGTGCATCATTGAACTGCCAATTATGCTTATGCGGGGTCGGCACAACATGTTCTCTTTCTCCACTCTCCTCTATCACTCGTCATCTCCATATCCACTCCTTTCTTACCCATATCTTCTAAAAATGAAATGAATGTGCATGTTACTGAAACGCAGAGATTGATGTGAGGGGAAAACGGTTGGATAAGATAAGGAATGAGTGTATCAGGGAACGTTAAAAGGGGGCACAGATTTTTGAAAATGTAAGGAGCACGATTTTAGCATGGTATGGACAGGTGTTCAGGGATGAAAACATGGGAAGAAAATATGAGCCAGGTGGTAACAGTATTCTTTCTTCTTTCGAAAAATAAATGTATTGTATGTAGCACATTCTAGGTAATTAGGCTTTGAATGTCATCGATCTAACACAAAAAAAAAATTTGACTACCTCTGTAGTGCAGTGGGCGAAGGTCCGCTTACGACGCAAAAGGTTGCGGGTTCGATCCCCGCCGCGGGATAAATGTTTGTATGATCTGCAAATATTTATCTCGGGTCTGGGTGTTTCTATGTATAATATGTACCTATGTATTTACAAACAAAAAAGCATTTAGGTAGTATATCAGTTATCTGGCTCCCATACAAGCTTTGCTTAGTTTTGGGCTAGCTAAAACTGTGTAAAATGTCCAGCATTATTTTTTTTTGTTATAGGTATACTACGTAGAGTCCAAGTTACACCGGTAGGTAAACGAAGGAGGCTGTTCAAAATGAGGTTGTATAACTGTCTTCGGTCGCCGTGTCAAGACAACTTTATAGCATAAGATTACCTAATGATACTTATGGATGCCGGGCACTTAGCGCGGTAGATGTAAGACTGAGATAAGTTCTCTTGTTCTTTGGTCATGCTAGATGAATCGACTTTAGATTTTGTGAATTTGCTTTTCAAAGTGAAATTGTTTTTTTTTTATTTTCGAATAAAGAGTTGCGGAGTCCTTTATAGATAAATATGTATTTTAAAATGGTATAAGTAAATATATAAATACCTATTTACGAGTACTTGTTTTAATATAGGCATAACACATTATGTATTCAAGAAGTACCTACGTAATTCAATTTAAATAATGCAATGAACGTTTGCGCTAATTAGATTATTATCTTGAATTAATCGCTTATGTACTTCAATTAAATTAATTTAATTAACGTATATAATCTACCAGGAGAGTATAAGTGCAAAGTAATGAATTAAATGAAGTGACGTGTGGACGCAATAATCATTATCATAAAATGCAGATAACAGTATTGATAATGAGAAAAGTGTTTTGCGATACATTTTGAATTACTTGATAAAGTGAGATAATCTTCAATTATATTATACAAAACGACCATACGTGTATAATATTAAAATATTCATTTTGTTTCAAATAAATATTTTGAATTTTATAATTATAAATAAATAAATAATGCTGGACAATTTCACACAGCATCATCTGCCCCAAACTAAGCAAAGCTTGTACTATGGGAAACAGATAACTGATATACTACTTATATACTTTTTGTTTGTAAATACATACATATCATACATAGAAACACCCAGACCCGAGATAAATATTTGCAGATCATACAAACATTTATCCCGCGGCGGGGATCGAACCCGCAACCTTCTGCGTCTCAAGCGGGCTTTCACCCACTGCGCCACAGAGGTCGTAATTTTTTTATAATTATGTTTACTTACTTTCTTAGAATTTGCTTTTTATATAATCAGGTAGGTATTTATTTCTTTACTCGTATTTAAAAGTAAATAGGCATAGTGAAACATCGGGTTACTATTAAGTTTTTTTAAATATTTTAATTTTGAATTACATTTTCACAAAAAATAAATAAATATAAGAACAAAAAAATACAGATTGCAAATCAACCTTGCACACGTCCTCGTTTTTTTTTTCAATGTTAGCATCGTCATCGGAAAGTACCAGGCGAACATAAACGCAAGAGTATCTGCGCGCAGTAAATACAAGCGTACAAAATGTGGCAATCACAATAGGCCTATCAATGCCACAGTGATGCCAACTTAGAGACTATAATTTCCAAAAAACAACAAAATAAAACCGTACCGTTGCTGTTTCCTTCGCTTGGTGCCAAATCTCTAATCTAAGTAAAAATAAGGATGGGTTCGCAACCAGTCACATGTAAAACTGTGATTAGTTAGCATTTTTTCCCCATATTTACAAAGGTATAAAAACTTGAAAAAGCCTAAATTTTGGAAACATCAAAAAAATTACAAGCGAGGAGTTTTACGGGAAAATCTCTAGGAATAACATTTTTTTAAAGGACCACCTCGAGATTTATTATAACTTTCAAACATTTCACAACATCAAAATTAATATTGAAAATCGATTTACAATTTGACTTAAAATTAGGTGAATTTCCATAAAAAAAATAAAGCTGAAAATGTTTGTAGTTGTTTAAAAAATTTAACGCCATTTTGTGATTTGGAATGGAACAAAACGTCATGTTACAATTTGTACTCCGAGTTGCTAGTGGGTTTGTTTTTGTGTTCAGTTTTGTTTTCTACATCATCCGGATGTATCTATTGGACGGCCATCGGAACGCATGCGCAATGAGTTTAGGCTTGTGTTCACGACTTGATATTCTAATGCTTTTCTATATAATTTTTTACAGGTTTTGATGGTAAACAATAATAAAATAACTCAAGCATTGCCATTGGGAAAAAGTGTTCGATAAAAAAATCATAAAATCCAAATTGATTCCACAACGCCAACAAAAAATCATTAAACTCCAAAAAAAACATCATTATGTAGGTTATGTTGAAAAATAGACTGGCAATATTAAGATTCGTTCGAAATTTGAATTCTGTTTTATTTTTTTTAAATGCCAGCCAGTCTACTGTCCGCTGAGTTGATTCTACCATCGCAAAACGTAGCGAACAAGCCTAGTAAAGTTTAATGCAATGATAAACATCTCACCCACCTGTGTACCATGCCGGAATGATTGCACACATAATGTATGTAAATATATATGTATACATAAACAAATTAGCTGTTTTCATGCTACAATAGGCACGTGAAAGTTATGTCTGTTCAATCGTGTTTGACACTATTTTATGATTGGAATCAGCAAATTCTTCTTCATACATTGCCTGCATAGCATGACCTTAGGTAGTAGACTAGAGTAATTAATTTTAATTTTGAGACGGTTTTAAATTTTATCGCGGCTGAAGAAACAATGCTTTTGTATAAACTAAAAATGTCATTACTCTATTCTACGGTAGAGATAAGGTCACGGTAAGCAGACTGGGAATACTTGACTACGTAAATTGTAAAAACAACATAATAAAGCCGTAAATATGATAAAACAAAGTAAAAAAAACAAGTTAGTACAACCAAGTATTCAAAGAAACCCTCCATTGCCCAAAACCTGAATTTCAGTGTGCGGTTTCCCGCCCATTGATGTCTACAGGTTTCGTGGCTTTCGCCGACAACCTTTCACATTCGGACAACTTAATTATAGCCGAATCGGACATTTTATTAAAGCCTTCCTGTCAAAAATGCATTTTTTTGCACATGTACTGAATATTTTAAGAGTTCCGTACCACAGGCACAATAGGAACTACTAAGAAACCACAGACTCACATTTTCTCCGCGCTGTACGCACACCGCAGTCATTTTTCTATACAAAAAATAATGATGACGATGCCAAAAAACGCGGCTCGCTTCTGACGTCTCAGCATTTCTTCTATTATATTGTCAGTTTGGCGCATACGGCGCGGGTAAACTCACAGTTGGACAGGACAATAAAGGTGTTATTGTCCTGTCCAACTGTGATTTTACCAGACTTAAAAAAGGGGATCTATGTTCAGCTGTGTGTGTTCTATGTGTGTGTGTGTGTGTGTGTATGTTGTTCTTTTACCTATATAATGTATGTTCACTGATAGGTTTCTTCTTTTTTTTGCTAGTAGCTACAGAACCCTGCGTGTGTGCGTCTGACTCGCGCTTGGCTGTTTTCGTTTATTTTTGCGGAAATTAGATACGAAAGTTGCAAAAATTGTTACTGTAGTGCAATTATTTTATTATTCTCTTTTCAATAACAATTTAAATGAGAACTTTCAATTTTTACAAAGTAAAAATCTGCATAACAGAAGCCATCACAGATGCAAGATTAATCTAAATTTTATTTCTGATTTCGTTCTCTGCAAAAAAAAATCAGACAAAGAATTTTCGTATGCGTATCAATAGACGAAGTTGACCTAGATTGTACTAGCAACGTTTCACCTACAAAAGTAAACAAAACCCGAGCTTTCTATACCTCTCACTACGCACACATAAAAACCAACAGCCAAAAATCCACCTCTCTCTGTTTCTGTTCGCCTGGTACTTGAGTTGCCGAATTTTTTTTTTCGTTCGGACATTGTCCTAGTTTTGAAGTTCACTTGGTACCGTTGCCGACCTACCTTCATTTAGCTGGTATTTTAGCTGGACAGTTAGGTCCGCATTAAAATGCTGGGTAAAAGATCGGAAGATTACAATATGGACGTGATTATGGTACTCAAGCGTTTCCGATGTTTAAAAAATACAATTTTATAAAGTCAAGTTAAAGTCAAAAGCATTTTTTCAGTAGAACGCTGGGATCACTATGACTAATCCAGATGGACCAGGCGTTTCTACTCCTGCTCCTCCGCGACCAATGCCGTGAATAACCAGAACAATACGTTTCAGGACCAAGCTGTCTTGGGATGCTGATACATCCTTTTGAATTTATTAGACAAGCTCTAGAAGCCAATAGAACAAAGTGGCAGTAGTCATTCGTTTTTAGGCATTGCCAAACTTTAAAAAATGCGTCATTGGTCAGCGCATGAATCACCCAAACGCAATAGATGAAGAAACTTTTTCAGATATTACATCTTACCTAGTTTTAGTTTACAAAAACGGTTGTCTGGAAGATATCGCCTCGAGCGATAAGACCGCCGATTGCAGGACCTATCCCTACCTAAACCTAGCACCTAAGTCTATCGCTAAGGTATGTAAATGGTTCCTCAATAAAGTTATTATTATTTATTTTATAGAAAATATATTTATTTATTTATTTAAAGGTCAGGTATTGTACTGCATTTTCCCGAAAGGTTTTTCCAAACCGCATCACAAATGAATATTGAATTGAAACTGTTGTAGGGACTTTGGGCTTCCCTTTGTAAAGTTAACACTTCTCCGCTTTTCAATGGAATTCATTTCAAACCAATTTCGCTCTTATTGAATTCCTTATGAGTACAAAGAATTGACCATATTGCGATCATAAAAATGTTCGATTTCTTTAATTCTTGGACTTGTTGCATGCAATTATAATCATAAACAGAGTTTTCTTTGAATACGAGTACCTACCTAAGTACGTATAAGTACCTACTACACTAAACATTTTTTGAAACTAAGAAACCAAAGCTGAAAAGGTTTTCTATGCTTCAGTAAGTTTTAAATTCTTGGAAGTATGCTAAAAAGTTATGGTCTGTATCGAATTTCATCATCCAAATGAAATAAACTACATTTAAACTTATAAATACTCTTTGGTCTTTTATAATGTATTGGCAGAATGTCGGTGCTCCACGTTGCCACTTGCCGCAGTGTCATGGCCACTCGTTCGAAATTCGAATTGGGTGAAAGGTGAACGCCCGCCAAAACGTTTCGCTAACTTTCCAAAGAAAACTATCTTTCGTTGAATGTCAGCGGTCTTTTTCGTCATTTACTTTTCCTCTCTTGGTGATTGTGAGGTGAATGACCAGATAGTTTGACTTGTATGTTAAAAATTAAGTAAAGGAGAATGGGCATCCCCGCCCAAATCAAAAAACTATCGCCCGCAGAGTGGGCGTATGGTGGAATGGGTAGACCTTCAAAAACACTCCATTTCATTGTATGACAGCTAAAAAATCCATCCTACAGAAATCGAGATATTTGCAGTTAAATGTGGTGACTCTTACCATCATGTTTTTTGACTTACAGGCTTCCCGCAGATAAGCCACTATGGGCATTCGATAGAACTTTAGAAGCACTACATTTCATTGTATGACAGCTAAAAAATCCATCCTGCAGAAATCGAGTTATTTGCAGTTAAAGGTGGTGACCATCATGTTTTTTGACTTACAGGCTTCCCGCAGATAAGCCACGATGGTCATTCGATAGAACTTTAGAAGCACTACATTTCATTGTATGACAGCTAAAAAATCCATCCTGCAGAAATCGAGTTATTTGCAGTTAAAGGTGGTGACCATCATGTTTTTTGACTTACAGGCTTCCCGCAGATAAGCCACTATAGGCATTCGATAGAATTTTAAAAGCACTACATTTCATTGTATGACAGCTAAAAAATCCATCCTGCAGAAGTCGAGATATTTGCAGTTAAAGGTGGTGACTTTTACCATCATCTTTTTTAACTAACAGGCTTCCCGCAGATAAGCCACTATGGGCATTCGATAGAACTTTAGAAGCACTACATTTCATTGTATGACAGCTAAAAAATCCATCCTGCAGAAATCGAGTTATTTGCAGTTAAAGGTGGTGACCATCATGTTTTTTGACTTACAGGCTTCTCGCAGATAAGCCACTATAGGCATTCGATAGAATTTTAAAAGCACTACATTTCATTGTATGACAGCTAAAAAATCCATCCTGCAGAAGTCGAGATATTTGCAGTTAAAGGTGGTGACTTTTACCATCATCTTTTTTAACTAACAGGCTTCCCGCAGATAAGCCACTATGGGCATTCGATAGAACTTTAAAAGCACTACATTCGATTGTATGACAGCTAAGAAATCCATCCTGCAAAAATCGAGATATTTGCAGTTAGAGGTGGTGACTTTTACCATCATCTTCTTTAACTTACAGGCTTCCCGCAGATAAGCCACTATAGGCATTCGATAGAACTTTAAAAGCACTACATTCGATTGTATGACAGCTAAAAAATCCATCCTGCAGAAGTCCAGATATTTGCAGTTAAAGGTGGTGACCATCATATTTATTGACTTACAGGATTCCCGCAGATAAGCCACTATGGGCATTCGATAGAACTTTAGAAGCACTACATTTCATTGTATGACAGCTAAAAAATCCATCCTGCAGAAGTCGAGATATTTGCAGTTAAAGGTGGTGACTTTAACCATCATCTTTTTTAACTTACAGGCTTCCCGCAGATAAGCCATTATGGACATTCGATAGAACTTTAAAAGCACTACATTCGATTGTATGACAGCTAAAAAATCCATCCTGCAGAAATCGAGATATCTTACAATCAAATGTAGTGCTTCTAAAGTTCTATCGAATGCCCATAGTAGCTTGTCTGCGGGAAGCCTGTAAGTCAAAAAATACTCGTATGATGGTAAAAGTCACCACCTTTGACTGCAAATATCTCGACTTCTGCAGGATGGATTTTTTTTAGCTGTTTTACAATTAAATGAAGTGCTTCTAAAGTTCTATCGAATGCCCATAGTGGCTTATCTGCGGGAAGGCTGTAAGTCAAAAAACATGATGGTAAAAGTCACCACATTTAACTGCAAATATCTCGATTTCTGCAGGATGGATTTTTTAGCTGTCATACAATGAAATGTAGTGCTTCTAAAGTTCTATCAAATGCCCATAGTGGCTTGTCTGCGGGAAGCCTGTAAGTCAATAAATATGATTGTAAAAGTCACCACCTTTAACTGCAAATATCTCGATTTCTGTAGGATGGATTTTTTTGCTGTCATACAATCAAATGTAGTGTTTTAGAAGGTCTACCCATTCCACTATACGTCCACTCTGCGGGCGATCGTTTTTTGACTTGGGCGGCGCTTCATACACGCCTGCCCGTTCTCCTTTGTCGCCTAATTTTTTTTCACTAAATCTTAAATAATAGGTCTACCCATAGACTAGAAAAATTCACATGTCTATGAGTCTACCTTTATGAGAGTGGATGGACCTACGCATGCGTTATTCATGTCAATCCTGGGTTCCGTTTGTGACTTTAAATTTGACTGACATTTTAACATTTCAGAGGTAGCTTGTATTGTAACTACTAATATTACTTAATAGCTTATGAAATATTTTTTTGTAAAGTGGCTAAAAATAGCCAGATCTGGCAAAAAAGTTGCTACATCCAGCCATATCTGAAAGCCCGTTCAACCCGCAACTGGGTGAAAGGTGAACGATCTTAGAAGCGTTTCGCTAACTTTCAATAGAAAAGAAAGATGTTTGCTTTAGCCTACACAACCTGATCTACTGTTTAGTTACTCCAACAGTGCTGACCAAGTACGAATTAGTAATTTCTTGCTGACTTGTCTTGTGGCGCTGTTTTGTCGTTTACTACCAGGTATCAGTGATGAGTTTTGTGGGAAGCAAGAAATAATTTATCAAGGAGGTGTTGTGTACGGAGGCATAATATCAGCTTTACTCGATATAACGAAATGACACAGGAACCCGGCTATTCATGTATGGTATTAGAATACTAAGCGGTTTCCTCACAATATTTTCACTCACCGTGTTAAGCCGGGTCCACAGCGCCGTGTTTTAGTGTTTTCTAACATGGTAGCATTGTTTTGCACCAATGGCACGCGCCTATTCGGTTATTAACATGTTAAAAACACGAAAACAGCGCTGTGGACACGGCTTTAGAATGCGCATATCAATTTTCGGAAACGAAAAACTTCATTGATGCACAACTGGAAATCAAAGTCACTCACGCTCTCACATCAATAAATGTCCTTTATCATACATCTAGTGAACTACTAACCAGGATTACAGAAACATTCAGTAGGTAATAAAGCCTTCCTCAATGTCTTGAGGTCTTGCACTAAACATAAAAAAACATTTACTTATCTCCTTCATGCGATTAGGGTTCTGTGGCCGAGCGGTAAGGCACTCCGGCTTCAGGAGGATCATCTGATCGATGCGGGTTCGAATCCCGTCGGAATCCAAAATTTTGATAAGACATCATTTCTTAATAACTTATCTTGTGTTGCAATCGCACCTAAAATCGCAATAAAAATACTACTTAGTCCACTGATTTAAAAAAAAAACTTTGCTTCATACAAATGACAGTTACTTTGTCCATGCTTGCAGATAATTGGGTGGAAGGTGAATGACCTCCGTTTCGCCAACTTTCTATAGAAAACCTTTCATTAATGACTTTCATGAGCATCTTATGATAAATTATTCGGTTTGACGGATCAGAGATTTATGGATTTGTTTAATATTACATTTAAATAGCATTAGCAACTCGTAAAATACAATAAAATTAAAAAAACTTTTCATTTTTTTAGGAAAAAGTTATTATTTTTGAACGAAAAGTGTCGAGATGAAAACTTTAAGCTAGACTTTTTAGTTGATGTATTTTTATCGTTATTGTACAATCGTTTTGCAAGTTTCGGAAATTCGTTTTTTATTTTTATAATTTCACACAGCATTATCTAGCCCCAAACTAAGCAAAGCTTGTAATATGGGAACCAGATAACTGGTATACTACTTAATACTTTTTGTTTGTAAATACATATTATACATAGAAACACCCAGACCCGAGACAAATATCTGTAGATCATACAAACATTTGTCCCACCCGCGGCGGGGATCGGACCCGCAACCTACTGCGTCGCAAGCAGACCTTCACCCACTGCGCTACAGTGGTCGTCTATGGTCGCTTAATCCACCGGAAAAACAGACAATATTTTGCTAACTTTCTAACGGCCTGTATTAAAGTAGTGAGTCAGTTCTACCCACTGCCGTGCTAAATAGCGATATTTTTGACTAAAATGGCAGTCCATATGTATACGAGTATATAAATGCACCTAAAGAAAGCACTAAGTATTCAAAGTTTTTCTGGATAAGATAAGATAAGATTCGTTTATTTGCCAGAACATAAGTAACAATTAGGTCTTATGGTACTAAGGTTAGTCCAGATATATTCTACCTATATTAGGCATGCAAATATTAAAAATTACTTGTTAGGAAAGATCATTCGATTAATTAATTTCTAGTTGTAAAATATTTAAAATCATAAATCCATGTCCCTATAATTAAAATATTGGTTAACATTTGATACTAAGCCATTTCCTTAACTTAACATTAAATAGATTTTTTGATAATATTTTTAGGTCGTCTGGTAAGTGATTATATATTTTAATTGTCATTTAGATGTATTAATAATAGCATTTATTCAGACAAGTTTACATTAATATTCCACTGTTTATAATTTTTTTAAGTTATTTGTCTGTATGCCTTTAACAGGCAAAGGCCTCCCCAAATCCCTCCATTTCTGTCTGTCCTTTGATATATTTTTTTACAAAAATTGTACACTTGAAAATATTTTTTCAATCATCAAAACTGCTCAAAACTTGTCAATGTGGCTACCTCCCCCCCCCCCCCCTCTTCTTGGCAAAAGGGGTTAAAGATGAATGCACTCAAATACACCAAAAAAACTTTCTAAGAAAAACACTCATTAGAAACGGCCAGATCTGTCCAAAATGTGGCTGGTTCTGCCAAAAGTGGCGTTTTGGCTAAAGAGACATTCACGGCCGTGGACAAATTGGGTGAAAGGTGAATGCTCTCCGATACTTTTCGCCGGGCGTTGACCCACTAGTATCGCACTGCTAACATTTAAATTCGATTTTCGATAGGTTGCGGGGTTGCGGTATCATTTTATATCTATTAGATTTCCGTCGCAGTGTTACCCGCGATCTCTCGGGAAAACTTCACTTTCCCGGGATAAAATATAGGTAGCCTATGTTCATCAGGGATAATGTAGGATTCTAATGGAGATAGATTTTTTCAAATCGGTCCAGTAGTTTCGGAGCCTATTCAATTCAAACAAATCTTTCCTCTTTTTATTATTAGTGTAGTAATGGTAGGTTGTTATCACAATGTGGCATGGATTTTTTTAAAGAATATGACTAGAATCTAGACACTATAGCTTCGCTCACGTTACGCGGGGTTCGATCCCCGCGGCGGGACCAATGTTTGTATGATCTACAAATATTTGTCTCGGGTCTGGGTGTTTCTATGTATAATATGTATGTATTTACAAACAAAAAGTATATAAGTAGTATATCAGTCATCTTAGTACCCATAACACAAGCTCTGCTTACTTTGGGGCTAGATGATGCTGTGTGAAAAGTCCAGCATTATTTATTTATTTACCATTTTTTTTGATGAATTTAGTTGCAAAAACATACGCTTCTTACTTTAAATGTTGGTTAGAGATTTTTAATTCAGATTATTTCAGATGAGTAATTTTAAAAATAACCTCATACAAACTTTTTTTATAGATTTAGACAAATCCCAAGAAATATCGATGGAAATAGTGCCGGTCAAGTACAATGGCTTCACTTTCGCGTTTCTCGAATAGCTAATACCTTAACTTTCTACTTCGAAAGTCGTCGAACACGGGAGCGACTCGTGAACCTCGAAACTATCGGAAAATACTTCTTGTAACTTCCGAACTAGTGTGGTGAAAGGATTAGTGCACCGCAAAGAGGGAGAGGTCAATCACCATAGAGAGTTCGCGAGATCAGTTATCAGCCCAAAAGCGATAGTAGGAATAGTTTTATCACTTAAAATCGTGAAGAGGCTGGTGTAGACAAGAAAATGACACTGTAAAGCCTTTATGAGTAATGGGAGATTGTTTGCACAAATCGGATCTAATTAAGGATCTAAATGTACGGATCTGACGCAAGCCTGGGGAAGCCCATTGCAAGTAAAACTTCAGTCTTCACGGTCAAATACGCAAGATCTGCTAACCGGACTTTTAGCAGTTCGGATACTGTTTCTGTGAATAATAAGGTTAATGTTTACCTTTGTTGTTAAAGCTGTGTTGGCTGAATGGGGTTGTAACTCGACTTTCAATCTGGAGGTAGAGCCGTGCATCATAAATTCGTCTTGTATAATTTAGATGCGCTCACAACGGCGATGGAAATCGTGAGGAAACCCGCAGCTTAGTCAGCTTTACGTTGACGTTGTCTTTTCTGTTGACTAGAAGATTAAACTGAGAAGATGGTTTAGGTGAGCAAGCCTATTACATCTCCGGCCACTCTACACATTCGCCGAACTATTCGCCGAACTTAACTATTATTTGGATAGACAATGACAGGCGAATACAGGCGATGAGGCCCTCTACACGTTCGTGACCGTCGGCATTCGTCTATCATCGGCGAATATGTAGAGGGACCATCAAACAATGTCCCAGGCACTACAGCGTCCCGTCTGACGTTGTATAAATCATCGATGTAAAGGCCAAGTTTTTAAGGTGTACTTTAGTGTTAGCACAGTGTTAGTTACCCTACTTTGTACACTTGCATCACCAAAACGGATGCTGCAGAGTTCAAGGAAGACAGTGATTCACACTCACGTAACACAAACGAACGTACAATTTTCGCAACTTTACTATAAAATTCCAAATCTTTATGAATGAAATAAATGGTCACTTTGTATGAATCAGACAACACCTTTCTTAATTTTGGTTCTAGTCAAATTTTAAACTGATAAAATTTTAGAAGTTTTTTTTTTACCCCACTGCTGGGGATATGCCTCCCTTTGTGCCATCCACCATCTTGTCTTAATCCTGTCAATCTAAGACCCATTTTGGTTAATGTCAAAAATGAAAAAAAAAATTTTTTTTGGTACTCTTTAAAAACCAATCAAAATCGCGAGGAGCCAAAATGTGCTTCCGATCACATGTCATGTCCGGAGGTCAGTGAGCCCGGCTTTCCGCTAGACGACTGGAAAGCGAAGTGCACGTCAGTAGATCAAATGTTGTCGACCCCAGAATGAGGAGTAACTTTCTTGCAAATAAAAAAAGATATGAAGTTGGCAATTGGCAACTAAGTTTTAGACCGAAAGACCCTGTTTTTATGTCGTCAAGCCCTGACGGATGCCTAAAATCGGCCTAAAAACATCACCTGAGTTAGCCACTAACTGATACGCACTTAGGTACTTTATTAGGTGTGTGACTGAGACTGTAGGCACTGGCCTACTCGCCTTTTTGCATAGTAAGTTGCCATTGCTATAGTGTGAGCGTGGATTAGCAAACTTTGATTTATACTTATAATTTTAGTTATAGTGATGTAGATAATGCCTATGCCACAAAATAGAAAACAAGTTAACAGGTATTTAAGTACCTACTGTTTTCGTATCGGTGATGTTTATGATTGTAAACATAATTTAGACGAATGCGAGTGCCTACTCAAAACTAATATGGTTTTCAGGCATAATATTAAGAAAACTATGTAGTCCAGCTATACTAATATTGTAAAGAGGAAAGATTTGTTTGTTTGTATGTTTGTTTGTTTGAAATGAATTAGCTCCGAAACTACTGAACCGATTTGAAAAATTCTTTCATCATTACAATCCTACATTATCCCCGATAAACATAGGCTATATTTTATCCCGGGGAAGTGAAGTTTTCCCGAGGGATCGCGGGTAACGCCGGCGGTGAACAGCTGAATAAATAAAAAAATAAACTATTAATTTAGTTCGTTCATAAAGATTGTACTCAGGAGTTTTCAGTTGTAGTTGGCAATACGCCGCAGCTTAGTCAGATCCACACGTAACGTTGTTTTTTCTGTGAACAAAGCCAGTTGAGAGGATGGTTTAGGTGCTGGGCAAATCTATTCCATCTCAAACAATGTCCCAGGCACTACAGCGTCCCGTTCAGTGTAGGCATAGGTTTCCTCCTAACGCTGTGTAATCATCTAGTATGCCTAAGGTAGCAATAGTTGCTCGCTACACAATCTCGTAGCAGAGTGCTACGAAGCGGAATTGTATTCAACAAACTTTACTTTTCTGTTTTAAAGCCTTGTATGGACTACGCGTTCACGCGAAGCCTGCCCCCCTAGCCATGTCACAAATCGCAATAGAATAGAAATCGAATCGACAGATAACGCTGAGACTCCACTCGCGTCTTATGGCATTAATTTCCAAAAATTCATACATTCTATGCCAAGTATCCTCACGTGCACGGGGCACGTGAGTACCTGGCTCTATGTAAATCGTCAGTTTGACATAATGCCAGGAACTCACGTGCCACAATACGCGATATAAAATGTATGCAGTTTTGACAATTAATGCCATTTGATGCTGGTGGAGTCTCAGCGTTATCTGTCGATTCGATTTCTATTCCATTTCGATTTGTTTGTGATCCATGGCTAGGGGGGGGGGGGGTTCGCGCGAATCGTCAAAATCGTATAAATTTTGACATTTCACATCAACTCCCGTGAGCCTTGAACGCGTGAACGCGTAGCCTGGAACGCGTAGTGTGTACGCAGCTTAAGAAATCTCAAAATTATTCGTTAGTTAAAATAAGTTAAAATAATTAGTTTACTAAAAATATTCGAAAACTATAATTTTTGTAATTTTAATGTGTTACTTAGGTATTTTATTGAGAAATGAAAAGTCTTATGAAAAGTCGCGACAATCAGACGATCCTCCTAAAGCCAGAGGGAGTGCCTTCAACCGCTCGGCCACGGAATCCACTGACGTCATATCGAAATCTTAGGCTTCGGCTTTAGGAAGATCGTCTGATCGTCGCGGGTTCGAATCCCGTCAGAATCAAATTTTTTTATAAGACTTTTCATTATTCGAAAATTAGTTTTGTTTTTGAAAGAAATTTCAGCGTTTTTAAGTTTTTTTCCAACTAAATGTTTCCAGATAAGTTTGCATGCCAGAATGTGATCTTATAGGAATCGAGTCTTACAAGAACATTATATTCCACTAAGGCAATGATTGACAGACAATATTTTGACTATAGCTGTTCAGAGGTCTACTAAGCTGAGAGATTAGATGGACAAGCTTACTCTATCTCAACTTCTTGTCTTTGAATAGTTCTTACGAACCAGTGAGTGTTGGTTGCACTGATTTTTCACGGTATTGGTCGCAAAAGAACAAGCGTAGGATCACCTAGTTTTTAAGTGATCAAATTGGTTGTGGGTATAATAATAAATAATAATAATAATACTAAACTAATAATAAAGAGGATAGAGAATAAGAAAAAAAAAGGTAAGATTTATGGTGTATGTTTGAATTGAATAGGCTTCGAAACTACTAGATCGATTTGAAAAATTCTTTCACCATTAGAATCCTACATTATCCCATATGAACATAGGCTATATAAATGAATTATTATTATTATATTATTATATTTTATCCCGGTAAAGTGAAGTTTTCCCGAGGGACCGCGGGTAACACCGTGACGGACAGCTAGTTTCTAATAAATAAATATTTTTTTACTTTGACTTTAAAAAAGGATGTTAGGTATGCATCAAAGAAGCTCCTTGCATACACCATCTCAACAATCAGGCTCACGGTGTCCCGTGTGTAGGCATTGCTTCTTGACACTATGAACAATCTAGAATAGATATAAAAGCATGAGTTTGTACAGAACCAGTAGTTCAAAATTCTTGCACTTGGGGTCATCGGCCCGATCTACACGAACTTTTGGCTAGCTCTCGAAATACGTGTAGGAATTTTTTAATTGCCTTCCTTTCCTACTCACTGTTTCAACCATATATATGAAAGAGATAGCAAGAATGCATGCGGTTTTTCAGAAATTAGGTGCAGTTTTTTATTGGCAAAGCTTTAATCTGAATATTTTCATCTACGGCACAGTTTAATCCCATATTCATAATTAAGAGAAGTGTAACTTAACATCATCATCATCATCTCCCTGCCCTTTTCCCACATTATGTGGGGTTGGCACAACATGTGTTCTTCTTCCATTCTCCTCTATCAGCCGTCATCTCAACACTCACTCCTAGATACCTATAATATTCAAATAAAAAAAAAACAAATATACTATTTTCCCCAGCGACGCATAAATCATCTTATTTCGAAAAAAAATATTTTTATTAAAACTTGTATTATATAATACTAGCTGCGCCCCGCGGTTTCACCCGCGTAAGTCCCGTTCCCGCGGGAATATCGGGATAAAAAGTAGCCTATGTGTTAATCCAGGGTATCACCTATCTACATACCAAATTTCAACCAAATCGGTCCAGCCGTTTTTGCGTGAAAGAGTAACAAACATCCATACATCCATACATCCATACTTACAAACTTTCGCCTTTATAATATTTATAGGATTATTCAATTCATGACTTTTACTTTGCTATAAACTTTACTAAATACTACATTATGTGGATTTATAACTAGTTTTTTGGGTTTTGTTTGTGTGCAAATCTACATAAAACCGTGACTGCATTTACTCTTGTATTCTTAGTTTGTGAATAGTAAATATTTACTTATAATCATTTTTACATAATTATGCCCATTTCAGTTAGTCAGAGCTCATGGGGCTACACACAATTAGGTTTGGGATTCAAGCCCTCGACCTTCGGATTGAATGTCCAGCAGCCTTATTGTCTAACTTGCAATCCACTCCCAGTTATCATCCCAATTATGCTCAACCAATCACACAATATGAAAATGACGTGTTTTGTCATTTTCATGTTATGTGATTGGTTGAGCTCAATTGGGATGAGGCTGTTGGATGTAGATTATACCTATCGTTGCGTGTAGGAGAACGTATGAAGATTGAATATGAAAAATAATTTTAGTTCTCTTTTCAAAATCGTGCGATAAATGGGCAATGATCTGAAGACTGTCCATCCGAATTGTAATAAAGCACCCTAACACCCTATCAATAAGGTTCATTATTACCTTTTATTAAACTGCCATGACCGTTCCTTGAACCGTGGTTCTAAATTCAGCAGACGAATTTTATTCATCCCACATCTGAATTGTTTATAGATTGTAATATTTCCTGAAGTGGCTGTGAATGATATTATTTATTCAAAAATATACATAAAACAAATGGTACAATCAGCGAAAAAAATTGGTACTACCTGATATACATTTCTCTGGTTAAACTAATTGTTATTTGAGAATCTAAAACTTCAATAATTGGCACCTAAGTATGCTCGTAGAATGAACACCTTTTAGCGTTCTTACAAATTAGTGTCTATGGTTTTGTGTTGTAGTAGTGAAAATTATGTTTTTATATTTTTTACAGCAGTGACAATAATGTGATCGTCACGCTCCTGCAAAAAAGGTTTAAATGTGGAAAGTAGTGGAAACTGTGTGAAACGATCTCCTCTCGCGTTCTTTTCTATCCAATCCATCCAAAGGTTGCCTGTAAGAGATCTGTCGCTGTTCCCACTACTAGATTAGATAAAATTATGAAATCATTTAAAGGGCAATGTGTAAGCTTCTATAACAAAATCCCAAGCGAATTGCAAAATTTATCAATTACTAAATTTAAAAATACAATTAAACGTCATCTCTGTAAAAAAGCCTATTAAAAGATATCTGATTATTTGGATGACAAAAAAGCTTGGGACTTGCTCCAACTCAATGGATCCATGGATCACCTAAAAGAATGCTAGGCCCCAGACCGTGTTTGTTGTCCTGAGTCTTCACGGTATTGGTCGCGAAAGAACAGGAGTAAAATTAGTTTTAAGACTATTCTAAGTGATCCCTGCGGTCCTACTGAATAAATGATTTTTGACTTGACTTGACTTGATCGCTTTGAGCGATAAGGAAGCCCATTGTGTCACCGCAATTAGACTTAAGCTTTTTAAGTTTTTAAATTGTATCTAATGGTGTAACAATAAAGAGTTATCTATCTAACGATGAGTTTTTTTTTTTTTTTTTTTTTTTTATTTATTTATCATAATAAAAGGATTATATAAACAATTTGTATAAATAGTATTCAGTAAACCACTAAGGTTTATAAAAGAAAAATACTATTAGCGAGTCTTCATCAACTTAACTACATAATCTTATATTCATAATACTTACAGATAAACATAAACTAGTGAAGTAGGTAGGTAGGTGCGTTAAAGTTGTTAGTTAAAGTTAGTTAAGTTAGTTAAAGTTGAGATGGATGATAGAGCGAAGTGGAAGATAAACATTTTGTGCTAATCTTATATTTGTACATAAACGTAAAAATGAGGCAAGATGATGATACATTTTTATATTATGTCCTCTTTCAGGTTTTTTTTTACAATTTATAAACAAATTGTTATATGTACTTCTTCTAGGCAAGTTTTGATGATCACATGTTTGAATAGGTAAGTAATCTTTGATGTAAATGAGGTATGTAAAATGGATCTTGCTCTTGAAATTCTAAGTTTTCTATTACGTCATAATTGCGTAATGTCTTTTAACTTATGAATCTTCAATGCTAAATAATTTGAAAATTTTAAAAACTTTGAATGTAATTTTATATATTTAATACGTGTGAGAAATCATAATATTTATTGTTATTCAGTTCATGAAAATAACGTTCATTGATACCAATACAGTTAAAATATATTTTTGAATGACTGATAAAGCATTCATTAGCTTTTGTAATAAAATTCATGAATTTGTCCGAAAATGCATTTGATATTGTATTGAACCGGTTTCAGACTCTCATGATTACCATAACCTTGCTGTAACTGTAATTCATTCATCTTCACTTACTTATTTTTTTACTCTTAATAAAAGGAAGATTTATATAACGAAACTAAATTACCTAATTATGAATTCACATGAATTTACGCAATACACAAATTAAATAGATGAGCCAATTGTCGAAAACGATGTAGGTTCGTATAGATAAAGAAAAATATATCTTTAATTTCATTTATTCAAGAACAATTTTATATATCTTTAGAACTAATAAAAAATTTTGAAAAAAAAATTGAACCGACTTCACATAACACAAATAGACACTAAGAACCTTCTATGTACCTACACTAAAAAGAGAAAAATAAGAATATACACATGCAATTATTACTTACAGTATTCAAATAATAAATTATTATGTTATATTATATTTTGAAGTCGGTACCAACTACCTATGCATTTAGATCTAAGAAGAAATTACGAATACAATAGAACTTGGGTGCAAAATTGAATCGAGTAGTTAGAGTAGAATAGTTGGCACCGACTTCAAATATAATATAACATAATAATTTATTATTTGAATGAATGAATGAATGAAAATACTTTATTGTACAATGCACACCTTATAACTACAAAATATTTGAATACTGTAAGTAATAATTGCATGTGTATATTCTTATTTTTCTCTTTTTAGTGTAGGTACATAGAAGGTTCTTAGTGTCTATTTGTGTTATGTGAAGTCGGTTCAATTTTTTTTTTTCAAAAAAAAATTATTTTTCAATTTTTAATGTAAATAATATAGTAGGTTAGGTTAGATATTGGAATAGTCAAGATTAAAGAAGTTAGAGTGGGAATCCCTCAGGAATAAAATTATATGGGATCACCTCGAGCGTATTTAAACATGTCAAACTATTCAATGTTTGACTCAGATTTTGTAGTGAGAATGAGGTTTTTTGAGATTTACAGGAAAACTATCAATCCCTCAGGAAAAAAAATTTTGGAAATCGGTCCACATTTTTCGGAAAGGTCGGTGATTTTTTGAGTATTACGGGAAAACTATCAATCCCTCAGGAGTAAAAATTTTATGGGACCACTATGGTATGCTCCATCTCCACCCTTTCAAACAAAAAAAAAATTTGGAAATCGGTTTACAACTGACGGAGATATCGATGAACAAACATCCAAAAAAAAAAAAAAAAACATACACACACATACCTTTTTTTGAAGTCGGTTAAAAATATAATCATAAGCATTCAAAAACTCACTAATAATCATACCTATACTTAAATATTGCATTCGACAGCTTACAATTAAGTAATTCAAAATAAAACCTTCATACAAAATTCAACAAAAAATTTGAAAGATTTATTTTTATTAATATCCTTTCCGCTATATTCATAACTTTACTTAGTCAGAAGCAGTAATGATATTCAAAATTCACAAAAGGGTTTCCAGAATCGCCACTGTCAAATTTAACGCAGTAAAAGACCGATATTTCTGTTGTTTTAGAAAAAATTACAAAACCAGCGGTACTTTGACCGTAAAACAGTGGTCCCACAGCGTATAAAAAAAAACAACGGGATTATTTGTATTTTTTTTTCAAGCGCTCTATGACGTAGCTGCGGTCATCTGTCAAATATGACGTTTCTACTTTCAACGGGTGTAGCCGTTAAGTTCTTTGTTGTGACAGTTTTTTGTTTTACCGCCTATGGTTTTCGTGAGTCGTAAACATGATAATAAATCATTTTGAATACAGTCTCAGGCACAGACTGTTACTGTCAGATTTAACTACGATTTGCATTTTATCTGTACAGTAGAATAAATTTCTAATTTTATGATATTACACTAAAATTACATTTAAATTTTCAACAACGAAAATCGAATAAATGCGGCGTCAAAACTAATATTTTTTGTACCACGTGAGCAAATCCAGACGCACAGCTAGTCAAAATTTCTTCATTCAAAAGCTATTGTGAAAAGCTTAAAAGAATATTAAACATTTCTACAAAACTTGAGTGATTTGTCGCCAATATTCAGTAGCGTCGCTTTGTTCTAAACAATTATGTGAAACAAAACCGATTTGAAACAATTGACAACAGTAGCAATTGTGAGAAGACTATAAAATTAAAAGTAACGGTATATGAAGGGTTAGGTTGTAAAGTGAGATTGTAGAAAGGGTTGAACGGGACAGTGGCCAAATTTTATGTTCCGTTTGTTCTGTAGAATCTTATCTGAGCACGCACCAGCCGTAAAGTTGTGGGAGAAATTTATATTGATTTACCATTGGGAACTTATAAAATGTCTTGAATATTGAAAATATCATTGCTATTTCAGAAAATATTAAAGCTATAAACAGTTTTGGTCATATTACATACATTAATTTGTTTTTTATTAATGTATTTTTATAAATTTTTAATACTTATCATTAAAAAACTAACGTTTTCAATTTATACATAGGTGTCAAGGTTTGTGGCGCATTAAAAATCTTTCACCATACTGATTTGAATGAGCTAGTGATATAAAAAGGAAAATTTACCTATAATACTAACTAAACTATATACTTACTTTGTTGTATACTATTTACTTTACTATTTTGTGATAAAATTTAAAATGTTCAACAACTGCAAACATAACTATCCCAGTATCAGGTAAGCTACTTTAATGGCATCTGAGCAAAGAGTATTTCTTAAAAAACTACAAAAAACAAAACAAATGGCACGAATAGACTAAAACATAAACCTTTTTAAAAAGAACATGACCGCAATAAAAATATGAAACAGCGCCGACATTTTAATAAAAAAAGTCCATTCCTTGTTCATATTGCAATTAATTTGTTTGCATAACATTAAAGTTATGTAAATATAATTTAAATATGTCCTTGACAATAGTCACATAAACAATTTAATTTGGTCAACAAAATATTTTGACCGAAATTTTTTTGTTTGCTCAAAAGGGTTATTTTTAAGTTTATTCTGGTACCTACTTGCATTTTTTGGTTACCTACGTAAAAAAACAGTTATTATTATCGAATTTTTATATACTACATGAATTTATAGAGATATCACCATCATTCGTCATAAGCATCCTCTTTATTAGGTACGACATTCTTTCTGAAAATAATTTCCTCATCATCATCATAAACATTGTTCAATTTTTCGCGGGATAAATGTTTGTATGATCCGCAAATATTTATCTCGGGTGATTCTATGTATGTATTTATGTTTTTATATGTATGTATTTATAAACAAAAAGTATAATGTAGTATATCAGTTATCTGGTTCCCAAAGTACAAGCTATGCTTAGTTTGGGGTTAGATGATGCTGTGTGAACTGTCCAGCATTATTAATTTATCCAATGTTATCCGACTTTACTGAAAATATCGTCAACGATTCGATGGTCTGAAAATTGGTCACAGAGCGTCCATTGGTAAAAATTTACGAGCAAAAATCATACGAAATTAATATTTTAGGTCATTTACGATGTATTCAATAACGGTAAATGCCCTGAAACAAGCCAAAGAAAAACTTTGATATGAGAATATAAATAATTCTTAAAAGCCCTTACTTTCTAATCGTAAAAGTAAAGGTTGCAATTTTAGTGCAATATTACACATATTTTTTACATTTACAATCAGTTAAATAACTCGGTACCGTAATAAGCAGTTATGCACCGTTATGGTTTGCACAAAACCTTTTTTATTATTTTACAAGAGCCTAATATTTTGGTGCGAAAATGTTCTAAATGGCCTTGTGATTTTTTAGCTGAGTATTTCTCTTTTAAACGTTTTGTATTTTTTTAAGCTGCGTACGGCCAACGCGTAGACTGCCCCCCCTAGCCATGTTACAAATAGAAATTGAATCGACAGATAACGCTGAGACTCTACCTGCGCCGAATGGCATAAATTGCAAAAACTGCCTACATTTTATGTCAAGTGTCGCGGCACGTGAGTTCTAGGTATAATGTTTACATAGAGCCAGGAACTCACGTGCCGCTATAGTTTTGGCAATTAAATGCAGTAAGACGCACGTGAAGTCTCAGCGTTATCTGTCGATTCGATATCTTTCCTATTGCTATTTGTAACATGGCTGAAACGTTCAGTCCGTGCAAGGCTTTAAGATTTTCAACAGCTGCTTTTCTATTTACATTCTTCTTTCGAGTCGATGTATCACGCTATTCACAGCCATTTGGACCAGTAGGATGCTACATCCACAGCGTTGCTCGAGCAAGCCATGAGATCTCCCAAAGTGCAGGTGTTGGGGCATAATGGACACACGTGTGACATAGACTGCAACTGGGTGCCATACGGGCATCGTGTGTCGTTTGGGCTGATCACGCCCCATCTGCTTAAGTTACGCCTACAGCGCCCAACCTGTGTTCTGAGTATATTCAAGGTCTTCCAAACACTTTTCTAGTTGTTCCTTTAACTAGGTAGTAAGGAAACTGGTAGAAAAAAGTACGTAGGTATTAATTTTGCTCAAAATTTAAATTTTCTCAATAAAATATGAATACCGCCCGCCCATTCAAAGAACGAATATAAAAAAGGTTCTTTGCTGTTCCAAATACTTGCTAATTCTATACTTACCTCAAATTCCTGAAAAACAAACAAAGAATTAAATAGTAGCAAAGGATTACAACCCAAAACTAGGACTAATTCTCACTGAATCAACCCGCATCATTGAAGTAGCTACCTCACAGGATTACGCGACCTTTGGAGATTAAATTTGGTTTTAAACAATACAAATTTAAATTTCTGATAAAATTTCCGACAACTAAAAGTGTGCTAATAGGATTATAGAGAAGTCCGATTTTTTATAAAAAATAAAGAATAATAGCGTTTCTTCCGATGTCTAGGGAACTGGGAAGTTTAGGATTTAGATAATGAAGCAAAATATTTTAGGGATTAAAATCTCTGTCAAAAGACAAACAAGAGATTCGGGTAATTGAAGAAGCTTTGGATTTCGTTTGTTTTAAAAGCGGCAGCTGCTATCCAATTTCGTAGGTTTGATTTTTAACCACCAACGAATTTTAAAATTAGATTTTTTATTTCTGAAAAGTTGAATTTTGGACCCAAGGTTTCTTTAACTAACAAATAGGAAAGTTTATTATGTATAAATATACTTATCTCAATTACATAGAGAATAATTGAAAGTTCTCCGATATGTCCTCATTAAAATAAGTGAAATTTTAAAAATAAATGTTTGTGTTACATAATAATGTATGAAATAATCAATGTATATGTAGAAATTCGCTTTTAAATAGGGTATCACTTGCGTCAATTTACCTACAATAATAATATCCAAATATGTCATGCAAATAAAACATGGGAAAACCCAAATATTATAGTAAATTTCCACTAATTATAAGGAAGACTGAAAAATAGAAATGTTATCCTGTACCTACTTCCTGTGAAGATAATTTCGAAAATTTCTAAAACTATTTTTCTTTTCATTATGTCCTGTTTTTGCAACAGGACAAAAAAATAAAACAATATTGCGGACCATAAAATAAGGAGTGAAATAATATTATTTTTGTAATTTTTAAAGTGTTATTCCACACTTAGGTAGTAGGTATTTCTTTGAGAAATGAAAAGTCTTATCAAAATTGATTCCGACGGGATTCGAACCCGCGACGATCAGACGATCCTCATAAAGCCTGAGTGCCTTCAACCGCTCGGCCGCTGAACTCACTGACGTCAGAATCAAAATGTTTGATAAGCTCATATTTATCGGTTAAGCACCGGTTAGCGCCATCTACAGGTTTCACTCAGTGAACTCAGTGAATATCACACACATAACCTTTCCTTTGACATTCGGGTAAAAACCTTAATTCAAGTTGAACATAATTAATCAGGACTATGGAGTCCCGGACCTATGATTCACATGCACGGGACCGGAGCCATACAGAAGCAGTGACAATGTCCATCTTGAAACCTACCATATTCTGTAAACCTGTTCATGTCATACAGCGTCATTGTCTCTCTTGGGTTTCACCTGTGAATCTCCTCAATCGTGCCAAAAGAAAACTCCCAAACCGTGTTTGTTGACCTTGTTCTTCGCGATATTGGTTGCGAAGGAACAGGAGTAATAGTGTTTAAGAATATTTTAAGTGTTATTATGTCACCTAGTTTTAAGGCTATACTCAGCTAACAGGAGTAGAATAGTGTTTAATTATTGTAAGTGATTCCAGCGATTAGTGGTCAGAGTAACACAGCAACCGAGCACGGCTTCTAAAGATTTTTTACAATTTTGCTTGTTTATTTTAATGATGAACTTCTGTTTATTTTTTCCTACCTAAATATATGCAAATGTAGATAAAATAAACAAATAAACAATAAAAAAAATCTTTTATAATTTTTAATTGGTGACGAAGAAACAGGAGTAGAAAATCCCCTAGATTTGAGGCCATTCCTAAGTGATCCCAGCGATTCTTCTGTGTAAATGCCTTTTGTCTTGAATTTTTTGACTTGAAGCCACGTAAGTGAAGCCAGGGCTGTAGGTAGATAAATGTAAAACATTTCCTCAAGTTATCGGTTTGATAATTAAGTGACCACTGAATAGTTATGACGTAATGAATTATCAAATTAATGCGCGTCACAAAACAGTAACCACGAGGACTGCAATCATCAAAATATGTAATTTTAGGTAGAACCTACTTACAAAACGGCCAATGGGGTATTCGTAAAGTAAGCCCTTTACATGTGTAATGGCGATGACGTACGCGTAGTAGGCAATTCAGTATGAAACTGCCCCCCTAGCCATGTCACAAATCGCAATAGAATAGAAATCGAATCGACAGAAACGTCGAACCTGCGTCTTACGGCATTTAATTACCAAAACTGCATACATTTTATAAAAGTTATGGCGGCACGTGAGTTTCTGACTCTATGTAAATCGTCAGTTTGACATTATGCCAAGAACTCACGTGCCGCGACACTTGACATAAAATGTAGGCAGTTTTTGCAATTAATGCCATTAGGCGCAGGTATAGTCTCGGCGTTATCTGTCGAATTTCTATTCCATTTCTATTTCTAACATAGGCTAGGGGGGCTGAATTGTCTAGGTACTACGAATCGAACCCTCCTTTCCGAATACGTCGCGACTTTTATCTATAACTAGCTGTCCGCCGCGGTGTTACCCGCGATCCCTCGGGAAAACTTCACTTCCCCGGGATAAAATATAGCCTAGTAGTTTCGGAGCCTATTCATTTCAAATAAACAAACAAATCTTTCTTCTTTATAATATTAGTATAGATAATGTGTCAAATGTAATTTATCAATTTGGGAGAAGAGCCTTTTGATTTTCAACTTAAAAAGGTTCGAATCCTGTCAGTCGATTCTTCGTTTTGGAAAATGAGGAGGCCTACTACTCAGCAGTGGGTGGATGTGGGCTGATTCGATAGATAGATAGGCTTTGTTGCACGTGCCTCTGACAGACATCCTCAAAGCATCTTGAGTAACTTGATCTTGTCTACCGTGCCTTACAGTTGTGATCCATTTTCGTCGAGTACCGATTGCAGCACATAATTTAGTGTGTCGCCGACACTACGTGCTAGTAAATAACTTTATTTAATAGTATATTTTATAATATGTTGTACTTAACTAATGTTGCCTTAATTATATGATTTTTTTATATAATATGATTTATTATATATTTTGGTTTTTATCGTTTGACTTAGATAACCTGTGACCTATAACTGCGCAAACGCATGTTAATTATCCTTATAGTTACAGAGTTTTACCTTATTTTATCATTATGAGGTAATTGCTGAACCTAATAATTATACTTTTTTGGAGCTCAGCAGGATATGACGTTAATTTTGTGTGACGTAGTTTTTTTTAATATAATATATAAAATGACGCCATTATATTAGATTATTTATTCAGAGTCAGGAGGATATTATATGCCAACACTCATCGACGCTGCCTGGGGAGTCTGGGAAATTGTTTGAGATGAAATAGGCTTGCCCAGAATGCCCAGCACCTCAGCCATCCTCTCAGCTTAACAGGCCTTTTATATAGGAAAGTATTTAATTATTAATATATTTAATGCTTATGTATTAAATGAATACAGTACATAAAAATGTTTGAGTTGGAATCATCCCTAGGGTCGTGTCAGTTGTCTCGATAAGCAATCGACTCAAAAATTAAAAAAAAATATATATTTCATTTTTACACTGGTCCCCGCACTAAGCAAAGCTTTTGTCGCTGTAGCCCCGAGTAAAGCCTTATAACATCGCGTTCCAGCTTCCCTAGCCACGTTACAAATAGAAATGGAATAGAAATCGAATCGGCCGATAACGCTGAGACTATACCTTCGCCTAATGGCACACTAATTGCAAAAACTGCCTACATGGCAAGTGTCGCGGCACGTGAGTTCTTGGCATAATGTCAAACTGACGATTTACTTAGAGCCAGGAACTCACGTGCCACCATAACTTTTATAAAATGTATGCAGTTTTGACAATCAAATGCCGTAAGATACAGGTGAAGTCTCGGCGTTATCTGTCGGTTCGATTTCTATTCTTTTGCGATTTGTAACATGGCTAGGGGGCTGGCTACGCGTTCACGCAGGAGTCGTCAAAATCGTAGATATTTCGACATTTTACATAGACTCGCGCGAGCCTTGGAATGCGTAGTCCGTTCGCAGCTTTACAGTTTTCATAAGAATACCAAGAAAATAATATTTTGGTCTATTTTTAATACACCCAATAATATATGATCAAAGCCTAAAAGAAATAAAATGATCAGACATACTGATTTTGAAGTTTAGTCATCATTGAACACTGCGCTTATGCATAAGTATTAATTTATCCCTATAGTTACTAAGTTAATACTTTATTTTATCTGTGTTAATTTATTGTATAAAACAATTCGTTTGGTAAGGATTATGATAATGTAATTTTCTAGGAACATGATATGACGGTAATTTTGCGTGACGCATTTTTGTATGTATAATAAATTAATATAATGTTAACCTCATTATACAGGCTGTAAAAAGACGTCGACCGAAGCCGAAAGGGGTAGGTAAAGCATCCTAATACAAAACCAAATCCAAAATGATTTTCGGAAAAAATCATTATATCCAGAGAAAACAATAAGTGTTTGAAGATTACTATTTGCGTATGTTCTGGGCGCGTTTTTTTACGTAGGTTGCTGGATTTTGGGTTTAAACTGTTTTTTTCTTTTATTAATGTAATTATTAGGTAGGTATAGTCTTATTATGTTGCACTAGTAGTAAAGTTTGCGTTTTTTTTTTCGCTAAACATGTTTAGAATCATGGTCTGATTGCAACCCCTCAGTTTTCGGTAGTTGTCTTTTTACACCCTGTATAATTTAGAATCGTATGGGAGTTTTATATGCAATAACCAATTCATTGACAAATATGGACTTCGACGTCCCCTTTAGCCTATAAAGCCTTGTACGGACTACGGGTTCACGCATTTCAGGGTCGTATTCGCGTTCCTCTTTTCGTTCGTTTGATGAATAGTCGGATGCTTCCCACCACGATTTCTGACTTCAAGGGCCAATTTTTTGGTTTGGAATATTTGTTCCTAGGTTAGGACCGTGTTTTAACGTTTAAAAAATTGGCCCTTGAAGTCAGAAATAGTGGTGGGAAGCATTTTGACATATCCTATTAAAAGGCCTAAACATTTTTAAGTAATTTAGGAAAGCAGTAGGTAACATTATTTTGTTACTACTTATTTATGTAAATTCAACAGGCTCAATGTATATCCCCTTCAAACCTTAGTGGTTTTTGGATGCTATAATTAACTAAGTTTATATTTTGTTAAATTTCATACGATAAATAAATAAAAAAATTGAATATCACATTTCTTGACTGAAAGGTTTGAATTTCCTCGTGTATTACCATTATATTACATAACCTGGCGGTTTTTGACTACAGCAATACGAAAATAGTGACACATAAGAAGTGGCACTTAAAACTTGATCAAGATAATGTTCTTAAAATTGAGTTGGTGTAGTAGTGGAATATACCTCCAGTTAAGATGCGGGATTCCCCAAACGGAAATTTTCGACAAATGATTTCGGAAAATGTGTAACGTGTTTTATGTTCGAACGGGCATTAAAATATCGTGATGAATCCCGAAGCTTAGTCAGATTCATAGGGGGATGCTACACACTCGATACCTATCGTGATATTTGTGTGTAGCAAAATAGTAATCGAGTGTGTAGCATCTGCGTATCGCGGATCGTGATACGGATCGCTGAATAAAATCCTGTATCACGATCCGTATCGAGTGTGTAGCATCCCCCATAGTGTTTCCTAAGCAAACGATGGGATTTTTAGATGTAAAAATTTCGGAAAATTTGCGCCTCTTTTACGTGTAAGGTTTGATTCACTTTTATAAAATAACGTCTTATTAAATCAGCAGAATTTATGAAATAGTTTGCGTAATTGACGAGTAGGCAAAAATTAAAAAAGAAAGAAGGGCGGGAAAACGGAAGGCAGAGCCTAGACAGGGGTGGATAGATTGGGTTGCTGGTTAATATTGTAAATTGATGATTATGTTTGTATTTATGAAATAAATAAGTATTGTCATATTGGAATACTGTGTTTGGCCATTTCTGAGATATCCTATATACGTGAATATCTTTTATTCGGAAACACCATGTTAAAGTTATTATTATTATAGCCATCAGTGTCCCACTGCTGGGCAAAGGCCACTCCAGACTCATTCAGAAACATCCCTCCATTCCGTCAAAAACCCGTCTCCGTTTTGGTCTGCCGCGTCGCCTTTTCACTGGGTCGGGATATAATAATTTGATACAAATCTTGCGCTTATTATTTACTTGTTTAAAACAGGTATCAGACATGGTGTTTTAAACTCAAAGTATTCAACTTGTTTGACTGTGTGAACGTAGGGCAACTACGATTACATGCACACATACTTTGTGTAGGGTCTGTCTCTTGTTCTCTAAACATTTGCAAGTTATCAGTACCTTTTGTTCATCTACCTGTCAAAATCTGCAAAAGCCATTATCATCAATTGTTCCACCATTTTTTAATGGCTTTACAATTCCATCCCAAAAAAGCATTGTGCAAATGATTTTTTAGTTTTTAATGTTTTTATTGCGCGTTTTATTAGCGTTGCACAAAAATTGCAATTTTTATTTTACGAGTGGAAAGTGCTTTCTATGGAATTGTTGAAAGGACAGTATCTAATTTATTTGTTTAGAGTTACTCGTTAAAATGTGTTTAAAATTACTGTGACTGTAAAAACATTTAGATTCTAAAGGGTATGCGGCAAAACCTTCGTTCCCTTAAACCTACCACCGTACTTTACGTGGTAATTGCAAAAAGATGAAAAAAAACTAAACAGATACCCCGAGGCATGGTAGGCATTGTATCAGATCAAGACCCTCATGACAATTTTGTTGTCAAGATTTCTCTACTTATAAATTTTTAACTAAGAAAATTTAAATAACCGTTGGCGTCTCTGAGTGCAGACCTACGAGAGGTAAACAAAACAACATTTATTTTAGGCACATTACCTATGCAGATTTTTTTTTACTCTTTTTTTTGAGTCTGTGTAATGCTGTGTCAAATCAATCTTATTTTACCTGACAGCAACCTGACAGATTGCAACATACACCTGGAATTCAGCAGGAGTCTGCTACTAAAGATGATGATGATGACTACCTAAGGTTTCTTCCTTAATCACTAAAGGTGGTCGCATGACCCACGAACCCCCCCCCCGAACTGTCAATTCAATAAAAGAAATGACGTCATCAGCAGACGTCAGAAGCTAGCTGCATTTTCTGACGTCATCAGCACTTTTTCTATAGAAAAATGACTGCGGCGCGTACGGCACGGACATACTTATGTGCGTTCAGCTTTAGAGGAAATTTGCTCAGGTTGGCACGTGCTTACAATGGCAATCACGTGTTAATTCACTTGTAATTTTGTGCTATGATTTAGCTCCTAATTTGCCTGTTCTGTAAGATAAAATAGGATGTGACTTCATTTTAAATCTTTACGCATTTGTTGTAATTAATTTATAAGTAGGTACACATACTTTATTCACAGAAACTAAGCTACTACAATATGTACATAAAATTACAAAAAAGTAAGTAATTTTTTTAGGATCGTTGTAAAAACGATCTATAGATAGCTCAACTGATCACTGCCAGTCGGAAGCGTGCTTAAAATACTGGCGGCATTGCCACGCTGCA
Organism: Epirrhoe alternata; assembly: GCA_963565295.1. NCBI lineage: Eukaryota > Metazoa > Arthropoda > Insecta > Lepidoptera > Geometridae > Epirrhoe > Epirrhoe alternata. Next base: position 3,694,130 of record OY751397.1, on the reverse strand, counting down.
TTGCAATGCTGATTCTCTGTGCCAAAAAATATAAACAATTAAATAAATTTTAATCTAAAATAAGTAAAAAACTAAGTAAAAAAGTGTTAAACTGCGTACGGACTGCGCAGACTATGCATTCACGCTCGCGAGTCGATGTTAAAATGTCGAAACAACTCACGCGAGCTGGCATCCGTCCGCGAGTGCGCTACAGAGGTTGTATTTTTGATGGTTTTTGAGATGTTTCCCTCACAGGGCGGTTAAGTAAAATCATCCTGTATATGCCTTGTGTCAACGGTTACACCTGCTAAATTAAGATACTCGAAGTATTGTATGCAAAGTTATAGGGCGTGGTGCTACCTACAACTGACGGGTTAACTTTAGGCCCATATTGAAACGTCAGTTATTGAACCGTAATTTAGGGGTCATAGCTGTACCAAAGAGGATGTACCAAGGTACAATGCTAAATCTATAGACTCAAGAATATAAATATTAAAACTTGACATTGGCAGAATTATACTGAGACTAGCTTCTGAGCGTGGCTTCGCCCGCGTGGTACCAAAATTTTGATTAGGCTATTTGCTATTCTAGGTCACTATATATTCTAAGTTTCATCCAAATCGGTTCACTGGTTTAGTCGTGATTGAAACACGAACATACAAACACCCAAACATCTAAATAAACTCACAAACTTTCAGCTTTATTATATGAGAGGGATTAGTTAGTTAGTTAGTCTGGTAGAGATCGCTATTTAGCGATAAGACCGCCGATTGTATGTCATTGTGTTTTTTTGTTTAGTTTTCTTAGGTATGTATGTGGTGTGCAATAAAGTATTTTCTATCTATTTTTTTCTTAGTTACAGTTAGTCGCCATCTGTAAGTTAAGTAGTATACCAATTCAGTGGTTGCCATTTAATAAAAGAAGAAGTGGTACAAAATAAACCTGCTTTATCGGCAAACTTTGAAATTCTTTATCGATCTTGCGAAAACCTCAATACGTATATGACCTATTATAAGTTAATTTGTTCGCAATTAAATCAGTTGCGGTTAATACCGGACCTATAGAAAAAAAAACCTTATGAAATACGCAGTTTAGACCTGTTATCTCAATATCCCAGGCACTACAGTGTCCTGTTGGGTGTAGGCATAAGTTGCCTCCTGACGCTGTAACCTCATCAAGGTATATCTATCTGGAGATCGAATGAATGAATGAAAATCCTTTATTGCACCATCAATAATTAAAATAAACCAAAAACAAAAGAAAAACCAGATAAAAAATGTAAAATGGCGGGAACGCACCGCCTGCCCCGCGAGGGGGCGAGTGGTATCCCCTGCCCAACAGGGGACTTTTCGGGTCTGCGGGCGGTCGGAGTGAGGGCTCATCATGCAGATCCCGGGAGGGCGGCAACTCTGTTAGGCAGGTGTCGTCGTAAGCTCCACGCACGTGGTTTAACAGCCGCGTGTGTGGGTGCCGGGGGTGGCTGTGGGTGCCATTACCGGGATTGTGCTCAAGGCAAAATGCGAGAAGGGCACCGCGTGCATTCCGTAGGAGATCCCTGAGCCCTTCGTTATGCATAGAGGCCGGCCATCGGGTAGTTTTTAGTAGGTCGTCGAGTTCTCGACAACCCCATACACCCCAATTACGTTCCCTCGACGTAATCGGATGTCTGTGAGCAGATTTTCTAACCATAAAAAAAAGGATAGGAGAAAACTAAATGTTATCAAAGGCGAATGAAACATACTACGTTCACGGGACAAAAATTCGTAAAACGATCTCATTTTCATACAGTTTTCAGTTTACACTTCATTTCCTTTTGTAAAGCAAACATCTCATTTCACACAATTCAAGAAAAACATCAACACGGATGTTTCAACGATTCCAATCTCATTACTAAATTGCGACTGTCTGTTAACGGTGAAGGAAAACATCGTGAGGAAACTCGCTACGTATTGACGTTGTCTTTCCTGTGGATGAGGCTGATCAAGCTGCAAGGCAAGCCTACTCCATCTCAAGCAATGTCCCAGGCACTACAGCGTCGTGAGTGTAGGCATAGTTTGTCTTCAGCTGTATAAAATATCATCTCTTTTTATAATGAATGAGTCGGCGCTTGACCTCGAATCTTACACAGGCAAGAATGAGATTTACGATGGAGCGAGCCTTCTCAGAAGGTGCCTATTAACTCTCTTAAAAACAACAAGGTCGTAGTAAACGTAAACAGGGTTACGACTGTATCCCCGAGGCGCGGTAGACATTCTCTCAGATCTTTTATATTCCAGATCCTTTGAAGATGTCTAAGGGGGTAGTCAGAGGCATGTACAAATACATATTTGGTACATGCCCACATCTTGCAGAAGTTAGTATTCCATACAGGTTGCAAGCCCATCGCTGCCCAGGATCGTAGCTCAGCGGAAATACAGACGCTGGAAGTTGATTCCAAATTTTTGTAGTGCGCATAATGAAAGAACTTTGAAATCACGTAGTAAATATGTCTACATCTAGTAGATTTACCTTTTTTTTGAGTTTAGTGTGAAAATGACTCCTGTTTCTTCGACGACAAAGTCTAGGATTGCTTAGTCAAAGTTATCGTTTGGTAAAGTCTTTGCGCAGGTAAAGCCTTATTTAGTGAAAACAAAAATATATTTACAATATAATTCCGAAAATAGCTAAGAAGTTAAGATTTTTAGCTCAATCGGATTTAGAGTCATTTTAATCCAATAGAGACAACCGCTTCCATTGTTTAATCTTTAATCCCAAAGACTTAGATGAACTTTTGCAAAATCAAAGCTATTTTTGACGATTTTGTTTAACAATTTAAAAAAGTTTAGTTCAAAATCGGATTAAAAAGTCCTATTTTTTTATAATACTCGTCAGTAATTTGGCTGTGAACGATATCTTTGGTGACGATTCTTTTTCTAAAACAAAACAACAGTATCATTATACTCTAGGGCACGGAAGAGATTCTCTTAAATAATTTAAGGGGCTTTAAGATCCTTTGAAGATGTCTATGGTTGTAGATAAAGGCACAATTTCATCAAAACCTGTGACCCCAAATAATTCGAGATTTTCCCGAAATTTCCCGCTGATCCGTGATAACGCTCTACTAACTGAGCTAATGTGATATCACTATGCTCAACTTTTTCTTAAAATTTCATAGTTATATGTGACCAAGTACCAAATATGTAACATGGTCTGATGGTTCTCGGAAAACTCAACTCTACTAGAACAGTTCAACTGATACTAGAACAAGTGGTAGGGAAATGTATAAATGAATTGATAGATGGATGATTAGTTAAATACCTTTTTGCAATAGACATACGTGCCAGGTTGCAAGCCCATCGTTGCTGTTGAAATCGCTAGCAAGTTTACGTAAGTTAAAACACGATCAAAATTAAGCCTTTCACGTCACCGCTTAATCCGTTCTGCAAATAAGATGTATTTTTTCCAGCCAGTGATTTTAAGAAAAAGGTTATAAATCTTAAAGTATTTATTTCGATTTCAAAGACAGTGTGGTCAAAGGCGCGCGGTAGCACTTTGCAGGATTATACGGGTGATTTAAAAAAAGGATTAAATACTACCCAGTAGCTGCAAGGACGTAGCTATAATATTTTGTAGGTAAGTACTGGTGGTTTCTACTACTTCATTTGCAGTTATTATCTCGTTTTCCTATACTTCGTTACTAATTTTAAACATCGCCATGATTATTATTGAAAAAAGTAGGATATTTCCTTCTTTGCTTGCCTTATCCAAATCTGTTCAGCGATTGAGGCTTAATGTAACATAAATATTTACAGATAATAAAAACATTAACAACATCGTGAGGAAACCAGTTAGCATTCTCATATGCGGCGATGGGTTTGCTGTCACGTATGGAATACTTACTTCTGCAAGATGTGGGCATGTATCAAATATGAGACATACCTCTGACTACCCCCTTATACATCTTCAAAGGATCTGAAATACATAAAAGATCTGAGTGAATGTCTACCGCGCTTTGGGAATACAGTCGTGAAAAAATTCTTAGATTCGCTTCGAAAAGGTCACGTGCGAGTCACGTGACGGCTCACCGGATTATTTGCAGGAACCATTCAAGTTTTCACTTCTGCTGGCACTCCTGGAGTGCCACTGTTTTTTTTAAATATTTGCCCCGCGACAGCTGCTGCAATGAATATTGAACCTGAAATTGTGCTTCTGACTAACCACTCAACATCTTTAATGATGCTTATTGTCTGAGGAGGTCTAGGCTATCAATTCAATACAATCCTATCCATATATGTATAATTAATTTATGTAATTTACGTAGTAAGGTTTTTTATAGGTTTTTCCAAGAATACCCTAAAAGATAACACCTAAGTTATAAATGAACTAATTATATTTAATTTAATATTGTAACTATGGCCATATTATATACCTACATGTAACTCAAAAACTTCCTCCCAATTATAAATGACACTAATAAAAAGGATAAAATAAATATAACATTATTCATTTTCATATCAATTTGAGGAATTCCCGGTAATTCAACTGATAAATTAATTAATTAGTTGCTCTGTGTATATAATTGTTGTAATAAAATGGTCTTATATTTTATATCTACATGTGTATCTGCGAAAGGCTGCTGGCAGAAGCTGGATGCGTCGAGCCGAGGACAGGGCGCAATGGCGCTCATTAGGGGAGGCCCATGTCCAGCAGTGGACTGCTATAGGCTGATGATGATGATGCTATTTTATATATTGTATTGATACACTCTACGTACAGTCGGCAACGAATTGATGTCGGACGGATTGATGTTTCACAAGTCTCAATATTTTCAAAATCTGTAACAATAACCAATACTTTGACAAATATTTGAAGAATAAGTGCCAGCCCATGTTAATTTCTGAGGAAGTGTGGTCTCATGCATGCCAACTAAAAGTCTTCAACAGTGACTTTTAGTTGGCATGCATGAGACTGAAGCCAACATACAGGGGCCGTATTCACGTTCCTTTTTTCGTTCGTTTGATGAATATTCGGATGCTACCAACGATTTCTGACTTTAAGGGCCAATTTTACAAACCTTAAAACACGGTCATAACCTAGGACCATTCCAAACCGAAAAATTGGCCCTTGAAGTCAGAAATCGTGGCGGAAAGCATCCGAATATTCATCAAACGAATAATATATAGCCTTTTCATCATTCATCAGGGATAATGCAGGATTCTAATGGTGAAAGAATTTTTCAAATCGGTCCAGTTGTTTCGGAGCCTATAACAAACAAATATACATAGTATAGAAGTATTAGCTTCTGCGCGCGGCTTCGCCCGCGTGGTATCAACATTTTGAATAGTCTATATGCTATTCCAAGTCACTATCTACGCCTATTTCAAGTTTCATCCAAATCGGTTAACTGGTTTAGGCGTGATTGAAACACAAACATACACACATTCAAACATCTAAACAAAACAAACTCAAACTCAAAGCTACACGACCTTATTCCGCCTTCACCGTTCTTTTACAGGGACTTCAGACGCACAGCTGATTATCATCCACACCTGGTTGATACCCCACTTATTAAAACTAAGCGCTTTCAAAGTTATTTCATTACGCGCATTTGGAATCAGCTTCCCGCGTCTGTATTTCCGCTGAGCTACGACCCTGTTGTTTTTAAGAGAGTTAATAGGCACCTTCTGGGGAGGCTCGCTCCATCGTATACCTCATTCTTGCCTGTGTAAGTTTCGAGGCCAGGAGTCGACCCATTCAACATAAAAAAACTCACTGATTTTCAGCTTTATTAGTGGGATAGACACAGCATACATTACGGTTGTCACCAAATCGCTATGCATTGCTTAATAATTTTACGAGCACACTCACAGCTTAACCTATTTTATTATAATCACATTCTAATCAAAAAAATGTACTACGTAAGGTAATGTAATAAGTTTATATTGAAATTTTAATAAATCATAATATTTGTAACATTTTTATGCAATTTCATATAAATTTTCTTCAAACGTGACAAAATGGCTGAATTCGTCGTTTGTGTAACAGATAAATCTCACGTTTATGTAAAATGTACGTATATGTTAAAAGCCTTGCTTTACTTACCCCTTTAGTTACGTAAAATATACTAACTGTTTCAAATTTAAATTTAAAGAAAATCAAATAATTTTCTGTTTTTATTTTCCTTATTACTCATTATTTTCTCCACCATTGAATAATCCATAAGGAATCCAGTTAATCATTTTAACATTTGCGAAACATCGTATGATGTTAATTTAAGTAAGTAATTCTGATTCATTATTACAAGTAACTTTTATTTTTTTGAAAGATTTGTAATTGAGTTAATAGAATGTTTGTTAAAAAATGTTCTATGAATAGGCAATGTGTATACATAATTTAGCAAGCCTTAAAAAATATAAATTGGCCGAATGTCTGCTACAACATGTGCCAAGTGGCAGCGTGGCATTTTTTATTTTTTATTGCAAAAAAATCCTGAGGGCGGGGGCGCGTACACACCCGGCTGAAAGCTTCCAAATTCAAATCGCAAAAAAATTGACAAGCGCCCGAGAGCGCTTATAAAAAGAGGCGCACGTGTTGCCTGAACGCCAGTCGCTAGACAACCTCGAAGCGAACGCACGTCGCTCCAACCGCCCGCGCTCATCGTAAATAACATCGATACTTTTCAAGTTCAACGTACAGTTTACATTATGGACATCAAAGTTTTGGACCCCACCGGCGTTTACTGAAACTGATTCGAAATTCAAAATCGAATCGATCCAGATTTTTGGAGATTTTGGGAGTTTTGAAGATTTTTATTGAGATTGCCAAAATGTTCGGCTTGGACCCCACCGGTGTCTACTGAAGTGAAGATTTTTTGAAAATTGTGAAGATTTATCAGAAACCAAGATGTTCGTGCTAGACCCGACTGGTGTCTACTGATTTTCGAGTCAACTGAAGTTCTCTACACTGCTCTACAATGTTCGTGCTCGATCCTACCGGGGTGTACTAAGAAACTGTTCTTGTGAAGATTTTACAAAGTGCATCAATATGTTCGGCTTAGACCCCACGGGAGTGTACTAAAGACTTTTTAGTGTTAGTTGTGCTTTCAAAAATCAAAATGTTTATTCTTGACCCCACAAACGTGTACTAAACGTAAGTGAGATGGCTTTCGTTTTAGACCCCACCGGGGTGTACTAGACCCTAAGGTAGATTAGGTTAATTTTATGTTAAGTTTTTAAAATCTTAAAATGTTACACCCATGTTGTTCGTCACACCACCACAAGTTGATACTGTTGAGTAGAGAAGTGTCTTCAAATAGAAAACGAAGGAAATCTGCATTAGATTCAAAATGATGGCGAATTTTAATGTAGGAGCCAAAGACTGTCTGTACCCACAATCTTAAGACTTAGCCTATCCATTTATGATGTTTTATGGGCCCTCTACATATTCGCCGATGATAGACGAATGCAAACAGTCACGAACGTGTAGAGGGCCTCATCGCCTGTATTCGCCTGTCATCGTCTATCCAAATAGTTCGGCGAATAGTTCGGCAAATTCGATGTCGCGTCATGCAAGGCTGTCTGGACAAGACTTCAGGAACTTGTGTTCTATTTAATTTATTACCCAACTGTCAATGGAAGGGTTATGTTTTTAAAGTTACCTTAGATTTAAGTGATTATTTATTGACTAACATTAGTTAAGAAACGGAAGTGGCATGGTTAATATTTCCAATGTATTTCCTGCATTTCTTGTACCCGATGCATTTCTTTTGACTTTGTTATACTCTTGTAAAATAATAAGACTGTTAGAATACCCTAGCTAATTGTTGAGGAATAGGTTTCATTAAATAAAAAAATCATAAAAATATGTGCGAATATTTTATTTTAACCCAACCCAACTCCTGACTTAGAATTTTTATAACAAAATAGGTTTTTAGATTGAGACATCATAAGAATTAATAGTCTCATAATTCATAAACTTTGCATGTATTTTGTTCGGGACATTGATCTTATAGAGATTTCATTCTAGAGTTCAGTTTAGATTTTCTTATCCATGATCAAAATTCAAAAAGAAATTACAAACGGCTAACTTCATGAATGCCTAGATAGGCATTCATGAAGTTAGCCGTTTGTCTGCGCAGAACACAATTTTGTATGAAAAAGCGGTCACTGCGCAGACAAACGGCTATCTTTACCTAGAACTGTAGAACGAAGTACATACCTTTACTGATAAAAGGGAATTTAACCCGCTTTTGACCGCACCAAATTTTCCACTGAATTTTCTTCTGGAAAAACAAAGTTTACATAACATTTATTACATTTTCGTTGTCAACATTGCATCAGCCATCAGGCGATTGCATCGAAAGGCACCACTCCTCACCCTTGGAACTGTTACGTATAGAGTTCAATGACATTGAAACTATCAAAACAGATGTCGAAAATCTGATGCAAATAGGCAAACGTATTCCGAATTCAAACTGAATCGAGGATGGCAAACGTTTTCTAAATTCAAAATCATTCAAATTTTCTTGACAGTCTCTTCTAAATTCAAACTCGAGCTCAATCGGAATGAATTGATTGAAACGAATTCTTAATTCAAAAAGAGTTATTGTACTCGTAGTTGGTACCTCGTAGTGGTAGTAGGTGTGTTTCATTGATTAAAATAGAAATAAATGACTGAAATGATCTCCTTTGTAAAAATCTTGAAGTAGGTATGTATTTGCACTTCTTAAATTATATATAAGTTCATAATTAAGTTTTGGCTTGATACATCTCTATCCGTCTTGTATCGATAGGAAAAGTCCAAGTGAAGACGCCTTGATGCAAGATCCATTTTCTCTTTCTTTTGAAGGAAAAGGTGAGTAAGTAATACTGACTCTATTTTCAACGCGACAGTACAAAAAGGTCAGAATGTTTTTTTAAAGAATTCTATTTTTGAACAAGATATCATTCAGTACAATTCTATTTTCAAACTGGATCAAAACTCATTTATTATAGCTGAAAGTTTTTGATTTTGTTTAGGTGTTTGTTTGTGTTTCAATTACGCCAAACCAGTGAACCGATTTGGATAAAACTTAGAACAGACGTAGATAGTGACCTGGAATAGCTTAGAAGCTATTCAAAATGTTGGTACCACGCGAGCAAAGCCGCGCGCAGAAGCTAGTCTATACTAATATTATAAAGAGGAAAGATTTTTTGTTTGTTTGAATTGAATAGGCTCCGAAACTACTGGACCAATTTGATTTCTTTCACTATTAGAATCCTACACTATCCTTGATGAACATAGGTTATATTTTATCCCGGGAAAGTGAAGTTTTCCCGAGGGACCGCGGGTAACACCGCGACGGACAGCTAGTGTATAATAAAAACAGAGTTTAATCTATGACAAAATAACGTTTGTTACATAAATTATTTTAATATTGCAGGCTAAATTATAACCTTTATTATCATAACCTGCCTTAAATAATTTGATCAGTCGCCATATTGAATGCTTCTTAGAACCACGCCTGTCACACCCGGTATGTATGCGGATCTGTGGTTCTTCAAAACACGGACACCGTTACAAAACTGACGTAAGAAGGGACCTAATCTTCAGATGCTATTTAGAATCACTACTTATAGATTTGTTCAAAGGAATGCTCACCCTATCTCGGCGGGAATAAAGGCGAAATTACATTTGAGTTTTTAAGTAGGTATTGGCGGTTGTAGTAAATATGCTTTAGCATGAACCGATATCTAATATACCTATACTCGTACTTTCACCTACCATGTTTTCGTACTTTTCTGTCTTTGTTTGTTTTATAGTATTTCTTTTTTGTAGATAAAACTTATTTAAAAAATTCTTGGATTTGTCTAAAAGGTCACGTGTGAGTTACGTGACTGCTCACCGACACCGAGTTATTTGTCAAGTTTAGAAACGTCCAAGGTTGCACTTCTGCCGGCACTCTTGGAGTGCCACTATTATTTTGTTGTATTATTTCTCCTATTTAATTATGTTCTTTTATGTGTGTGCTTTTCCAAATAAAAAACTGATCTATCTATCTATAAACTCTGATATGTAGCGTAAAGATAGAATGGTTACTGGCAGAGATAATGTACCTAAGTACATACTGTGACTTTGAAAGACAGTTATCCTGTTTCGTGAGTTTTCACAACTTATTTCCAGGTAATTACTTTTATTTCCCAACCAAAATATTTACGATTGTAAAATGTAAATTGATTGTAAATGAAAAAAAAATGGAAAATAACTTGACCATCATTTTCCGTCACCGTCATTTTGAAAGCAAAGCCCTTCAAATAAGGATCCGTCTAATAATAACTGTTTACCTGTCAATAACTTTATTATTTATTTAATTAATATAAGTACTAGCTTCTGCCCGCAGCTTCGCTCATGTGGGGCTATTTCAGGATCCACACCACATCTCCAATCGGTCCCCTTCCTAAGAAAGTGATATTTCTGTGATTGAAATTTGAAATTCAAAATACGAACTTTCATGTTTATAATATTGTAATTTTAGTAAGAAAAACTTGTAAGATATTAGATTTTAGTACAAAATGTATGGGAAAAGTTATTCATATTCATATTCATATTCATTTATTGATTTTGCGATACATGGGTAAAACTAAGGTCTAATACAGAAATAATGTACAGCCATGCTCGGCATATAGCATGCAAAATGTCACACAGTTAAATGTCAAATAAATTATTAATAAATGTCAATAAAAAATCATAAAGTATAATATCATTAAGTAAAGTATCAGTTATGTCGTTAATCTCATAAAAATATAGGTACCTAGTATTCAAATTTGTCCATAAAATATTCATTAATATTGTAGTATGCTTTTTTTAATAGCAATTTTTTAAGACAAAGTTTAAAATGATTAATGTTTTCTAATTGTAATAGTGAAGTCGGCAATTGGTTATAAACCTTCGGTGCCATACAGAGTACGCTGTTACTTAGTAGAGCTGATCTGCTTTCAGGAATGCGTATTTTAAACCTTAGGCGTACACTATTAAAAGTTTGGAAAAGATCCTTGTTTCCTTTAACAAAAACAGCCATTTCGTAAATATAAATCGAGGTTAAAGTCATAATCTTAAGGTCAATAAAAAATGGTTTGCAACTATCAGTTTGTTTCAGTCTACAAATTGACCGTACACATTTCTTCTGAGCTCTAAAAACACATTCCTTCCTTGTTGCGTTTCCCCAGAATATGATACCGTACCTTATGATTGATGCAGTATAACCGTGGTAAGCAGTTAGAAGAGTTGCCGTGTTAGACACTTTCGAGAGCATATAGAGGGCATAAGATTGCTGGTTCATTTTATTACACAAACTATCGATATGGGAGCTCCAGTCGATGTTCGAGTCAATATTTAAACCTAAAAACTTTGTGGTCTCTATTAATTGTATTTTTTCTCCAGAGCGATGTATGTCCAAATCATGTATTTTTTTAACTCTATTTCTAAAAATCATTAATTTTGTTTTATTAATATTAATTTTTAAATTTATAGACGATAACATTTTAACTATGTCCCCAAGAGTGTTGTTTATGTCACTTTCTAATAGCAGCTTGTTTAGTTTAGTTTTTGTCGATTTTTGAATTCTGGTACAAAACTTAGGTAAATTTAGGTATAATAGGTCCCATAATCTTTTGATCCCTACATGAACCTGAATTGATTAGCATAAAGCTTTTTTTTACTTTTAGCATGTTTATCGCGAACTGTACATTTTTTTCACAATCTGTGAAAATATCTCAAAAAGTTAGCGAAGGTCTCCTTAGAGTGTTTTCCTGAAGGGTACCTGCCCTCCATGTGTCAAAAATCCACTCGTATCCCATCCCACAGTATATTACGGTTACTCTACACATTCGTCGAATTATTTGCCGAACTATTCGCCAAACTACCTATTAAATTGTTTGGATAGAACATGACAGGCGAATACATGGGATGAGGCCCTCAACACGATCGTGGCCGTCGGCATTCGTCTATCATCGGCGAATAAGAAGAGGGCCATTTCTAGGTATAACTATCCCTGTTTCAATCATAGCAGAAAGTTGCAGGTTCGATCCCCGCCGCGGGATAAATGTTTGTATGATCTGCAAATATTTTACTCGGGTCTGGGTGTTTCTATGTATAATGTAGGTATGTTTCTACAAACAAAAAGTATATAAGTAGTACATCAGTTATCTGGTTCCCATAGTACAAGCTTTGCTTAGTTTGGGGCTAGATGATGCTGTGTGAAAAGTCCAGCATTATTTATTACATGATTCCGAATCATGTACATTTTGGCAGAGGGGAAATTACAAGGTAAAGCGCATCCCGTCGAAATGATCCAAGTCTCCAACCCATGAGCTTATGTCATTGACGCGTCACAAAACGTAAGTATACATTTCTCAGAGAGTTAGATGTGAGTGCAGAGTCGCTTCAGGTGCAGACGTCGCTTTCTTGCGGTAACCTACTTTGCGGACACGAGAGCTATGGAGACGACTTTGAGAGAAGCTTTCACTTATTAAAAACTAGCTGTTTGTCGCGGTGTTACCCGCGGTCCCTCGGGAAAACTTCACTTTCCCGGGATAAAATATAGCTTATGTTCATCAGGGATAATGCTGGATTCTAACGGTGAAAGAATTTTTCGGAAGAATGTTTCGTAGTTTCGGAAACTATTCAATTAAAACAAACAAACATACAAACAAACAAACCTTTCCTCTTTATAATATTAGTATAGATTAGTATAGATAACATGCTTACTTATTTTTACTTATTAACGTAGGTACTTACAGTACGCACAACAGATCTTTGTGTCTCTGAAGTTAGGTGCACTAAAATATTGCGCAGGTTTGGTAGAGTAGGCGAGATATCACGATGCAACAAACTAAGCGAGTGAGCGAGGCAGCTATGCAACTTCTTTTCTGCGCAGCTACTTCAGAGAGATGACTAAAGATTGATTGTGCGTATTATACCTACTATCTTTATCTAAATAACTCTAACTGGTAAATCGAGGCACGGGCGCGGTGGCGTCGCGGCACGGTTGAAGCTTTGTTTCTATGTAGAGTCGAGGCGCAGGCTGCTTTGCTTCCTCTTAACTCTAAATGTGGCTAAGCACAAAACGAAATGACAAAATGGCGGTAGAGTCGCGGAGTACCGCCTCGACTTTGCGCCGCCTGAAATCCACCCGTGGCGAAACTCTAATAAGTGATCGCCCTACCATTTTTCCATTGAAAACGTAGATGCGGCGCGACGCTTGTGCGTCTGTGCCTCGCTCGACGCCGCCTCGACTCTAGCTCGTGTGACCCCCCTTACTATTTATTTACTACTATGATAATAGATATTTACCAAGTAATCTAAAAAAAACAGAAACAATTCCAAATAGCCTCTCCACGCTATCCTCTGTTCAAAAATGCATCTAAACAAAGCTAGTGTCAAGCTCGCTCTCTCCTTATAAATACCTAGTCTAATACAACTGACATCATCGATTGCTAGTCTGTGAATTGTTTTTTAATACTCTTTAGTTCCAATGTGTGAATTTGTTTGCTTATAAAAATGCGTTTTCGTTCCCTTCAAGGGTTAATTGGAAGTTTAAAAAAAAATTGTGTCTTAAAAAAACAGGCAACATATTTTTTGAATTTTTGTTCAGCGGATATTAGGATGAGTTATCAATTTTTTTTAAAGATTTTTTGAGAAAAAATGTGTAAGTACCTAAATCTTGCCTCATTTCACTGTTTAATTTATTCAACTTCTAATTTTAATCAAATTCAAATATGGAATAGTTAGACGAACTCAGAGACTTCCATTTTCAAATTAGCTACTTAAAAAGCGTTCCAAGTTCAAAATAGCCAGTGCGTTTTCGGTACACGTATAAAATGGAGGATACCTATATTGCGCAAGCGCACACGACTTGAATGACAACGCTACTGTGTTTACCATACGACGCGCGTGCGTGAAAACTCACATGAGTTTTTATAGACTAGGATAATTCATGATCACATGAATCTAGAGACGCCGGTGCTGCCAGACTTGACATGTGGCGGGCAAAGTATGCTCCTCCTGACGGGTTTATTAAGCCTGCAGAAGAACTACCGCCTGGTCAAGAACAACCCTGGTCAGTTTGGAAGACCTTGAATAGGCTCAGAACACAGGTTGGGCGCTGTAGGCGTAACTTCCTGTAGGAGTCCCGCATACCCCTCTCGCCCCCCGGCGGAGGGGATGCGTAACGCATTTTACCCAGCGACAAAAAAAAAAAAAAGATGGGGCATGATCAGCCCAAACGTCACACGATGCCCGTGTGGCGCCCAGTTGCAGTCTATGTCACACGTGCTCGTGTGTCCATTATGCCCCAACACCTTCACTTTGGGAGACCTCATGGTTTGCTCGAGCAACGCTGTGGATGTAGCCTCCTACTGGTCCAAATGGCTCTAAATAGTGTGATATAATCGACTCAAAAGAAGAAGACTATAAAAACTTATGAACTTGGAAAGTAGATCAGATTATAACGTGATTTGAATGCGAGAAGAATTTTTAGATTGTGCTCTTTCCCGTACGGATAGTGACGTAGCTATCGGAGGCGGTGCTGTGCACCGGGGCCCCCAAGCTCAAGGGGCCCTCGAACTCTGAGTTTTATAAAAAACTAGCTGTCCGCCGCAGTGTTACCCGCGATCCCTCGGGAAAACTTCACTTCCCCGGGATAAAATATAGCCTATGTTCATGAGGGATAATGTAAGATTTTATTGGTGAAAGAATTTTTCAAATCGGTCCAGTAGTTTCGGAGTCTATTAATTTAAAACAAACATACAAACAAACAAACAAACAAATCTTTCCTCTTTATAATATTAGTTTAGATATGTGAAAAAAGAAATACTTACTATGAAATATGAAAAAATAATATCTTAGTTTTCTAAGAACAAAATCTTCTAACTACAAGAGAAAAGTAGCTGCCGTCAATGTTATATGAGAGCTGGCATAGTGCACATATAGATAGAAATATTAATGCCCTACCGGATTCGAACCCACTGTAGAATCGGAATATAATGATTTCAATAAGCCACCTACTTTGTGTAAATAAAGTGTTCATTGTATGTTCATTCAAGCAAAATTATTTTAAGTGAAATTAAAGGAAAAGTGAATAGAAATATGAGACTTTTAGATTAGAAATCGCGGAACAAGATATCTACTTCACTATTAGTTGGTAAAACTTGTTTTCTAAAACCTCGTTCACACTAAACTACAAAACATGTATACTACATGTATGCATTTTCCGTTTTTTGTCAAGTGGAGGAAGAATGTTAGGAAGGCTGATCCCACCACCATGTGGGATAAATAGCCGGGAAGAGAGAGAGAGAGAGAGAGAGAGAGAGTAAAGCAAGCACCTTCAGCTGTTCTTAGGTAAACTGTGGGAATAGGTTTTACACGAATCTTGAAGACTTGTCAAGTCTTGAACGGACTACGGGCTCCAGCAGCCTTTGTCTATCTTGAAATCCATTCCCAGTTATCATCCCAATAGAGCTCAACCAATCACATAACACGAAAATGATAAAACACGTCATTTTCGTATTGTGTGATTGGTTGAGTGAGTCGATATAAAATGTCAAAATGTTTAGCCACTAATAAACTTGACATGAGGGGTTGTTTTTCGCCATTTTAGGAAGAAGCACTGCTCTGCTATTTTGTTTTCTTTTTCTTGTGTTTTACTAGGTTTTATTATGTCATTTCAGTGGTATTTTACTAATGAAGCCTCGGATTTGAAACAGGAGATCTGGAAAATGGAATGGGAGAGTATTTAAGAAGATTTCTCATTTGACGAAAAATTTCCGTTAGAGTTTTGAAGAAAACAAGCCGCCGTGTTTTGTTCAAACCATCGACAGGACTGACTAACTGACATGACTATAAATCTATATTTAGAACTTGACATTGGCAGAATTACACCTATAGTTGTGTAGATTGTCATTAAATAAAAGAAGAAGAAGAAACTTGACATGAAGTTATGTCATGCATAAACTAAAAATGTTTATGGTTATTCATAGCTTATCCAAGACATAACTTTATGTTTAGTTTGTTAGTAAGGGCCATGCTATTTTGACGACTCGCAAACGCGTGAACGCGTAGCCTGGAACGCGCAGCTTTACAACAAGCCTAAAAAATAGGTACCTATTCAGGGTGTTATGAAGTCTCATCTCAAATAATGTCCCAGGCTGTACAGCGTCCCGTTACGTGTAGGCATAGGTTACCTCCTGACGCTGTATGTTTCATCCAGTATATCCACTATAGATGTAGGACAACGTTTTTTTTTTAAGTCTCAAGGTACAGTCAGCGTCACCAATTAGTAACCCCCCTAACACGGCGGCTTGTACGGCAGGAGGGTTACCATTTGTTGATGCTAACCGTACATTATCAAGTTTGTGTGAACGTGGGGTTATAGATACACTCAAGTGCAGGGAAAATTGCTGCGTAAAAGAGAAATAAGTTATGCAATGCAAGGGAAAATATTTTACTTATTTGCGAAGTTTGACTGAATGAATGAATGAATGAAAATACTTCATTGCACAATGCACACCTTATAACTACAAAATACAGTGGAAAAGAGAACCATAATACAATGCACAATGGGCGGCCTTATCGCTGAGAAGCGATCTCTTCCAGGCAACCTGACTGTTTCGTCGAATAGCCTAGTTTGGGCATCCATATTATTCAGACATTATTCAATTGACTCTCTAGTTAAGTTCTAGTTATCAAAGTCAAAGTCAAAAAGCATTTATTCAATAGGACCGCTGGGATCACTTTGAAACGTCTTAAAACTAGGTCAAATCTTTCTTTCTTTCTTTCTTTCTTTCTTACACGTAAAAAATTGCAGTGTAAACCGTATCGTTTGAAATTCTTCCGTGTAAATGCTGTTTATGAAAGCAGTTTTCTCTAGATAGGAAAAGGAAACACTACACTCGCTACCGGATTAGCAAGCTGGGTGTAATTATTTCTTAGCTATCGCTTAATTAACTTATAAATCTGCGATAGAAAGACTGCGTGACAATGACTCGGTCGATAGGCTGAGCTATCTGCAGATCGATTTAGATGGTTTTTGTATGAATAAATGTAAATACTGTAATTGCCTTTTTTTTGTGGTACTTACATCTTACTAATCTCAATAATCATCATCATTATCTTAGCCATCTACTCGTACTATCTTAGTCCACTGCTGAACATAGCCTCCCCCATCGATTTCCAGCGTGCACCCAACAACCTTTACTAGATCGTCTTTCCATCTAGGGGGGGGGGCCTTTCACAGAAACTAAGCTACTACAATACATAAAATTACAAAATACAAAAGAGTCAGTCAAGCTATCTACGGATCGTCGTAAACACGATCTATAGATAGCTCAACTGATCCAGGTCACTGCCAGTCGGAAGCGTGCCTAAAATACTGGCGGCATACATAGATTTTTTTTCAAAAAAAATGTTTTTTTTTTAATAACATCGCGCCACTGTAAATTCTTAGTCCATCAAGATTCTTATCGTAATAATCATGAAAAAGCAGGGCAGCACTGTGTACAGTAGGAACAGCATCCATACGTGACAGGGTGCAAGCCTATCACCGCTAATAGAATGCTTTATTAGGTAATAAGGTTTCACGTTGATTTTCTTCACCGTTTAGAGCCAATTTGAAATGTGTAGGTAAGTATATGAGTAGCTTTTTTTTTTCAAAATATAAAGGGTTTTTAGTTCGTAGACGCGTTGATGTCTTTTGTATGAAAATATGAAACAAAATATTTGTATGTTCTAAAAAAAACCTTTTCAAACATATATCCTAATGGATGAATACGGAAATGCATTTATCTCCATGAAAATACTAATCGAAACATCCTTTTAATCTATCAGGAAGTAAGGCTTGGCTTGCTGTCAGTCACCTCAAAGATTTTAATAAGAGTGCAATAATTCTTTAAGTACTCAAAAGAATTACCGATGTTACCTCAAGCACGTCAAGGATACCCTGTGCATACAGCGAGTCGCTTACATCACAGTCGTAAAGCCTACAGGTCGGAAAACTGCAGTTCCAACTACTCGCCACCGCGCGGCGACACCTCCGCACATTTCTATTTTATAAGCTGGCCACAACCTCGCGTCCTCTCATTGCCCGACCAGGCACCCGTGCGGACACACGTATCTGTGACCCAAGCTAGCGCGAACTTACGCAGTGTTGTGCATCATGGATATATTAACCCTCGACCCCACTGGACTATACTAAACAGACCCCTTAACAGTAGAAATGGCCCGAATTTTAGATCCCACTGGTCAGTATTAGAAGCAAGATGATCGGGTTGGATCCTACTGAAATTTACTGATTGAAAATGTGTTGCGGAAGACGGAGAATTTTGACGGGCACCCGTCCGGAAGAGACTTCATCTTGCAGGAAGAGGAGGGTCGGAGAGTACTGAGCTGAGCCGCGTGTAAATAGGAGGGATTGCCCACAAGGTCATCGGATGAACAGCTGACTCGCCGCGTTGCGGAAATCAACAGAAACATGAAAAACTCAATGCAGTTCCGAATGGATCGATTTGAAGTGAGTATTTTTGCTGTTCTTTTTTTGAACAAAAAACGAAAACGGCTGTCAACTTTTTGAATAAAGAACCTTTTTCCTATTGCATTGACGCCATTTTCTCGGTTTTCTTATTGGATTCTAGATGCTTTTAACATGCAACAAGTCTTGAAGAGACAAAGAACGAATGAGACAGGTGTCTCCTGGAAACGCTCGCTACACACCCAGAGCCGCATTTTGCATACAAAAGCCATATAATTAAACTTTACATTACAGCTTAAGCTTCCTGTTTTCCATTTTCACTTGTTTAATGTGCACACTGGAGCATGTTTGAACTCGTTCATTATGAGAGCTGGTTTGATACATTTCTGTTAAAATGATAAGACAGCGTTTGTTGACCAAATTTTGGCCAGTATCGCGATTTTTATGGCACCGACCGCGAGTTCGTTGACCGGACATATTTTATTTCATCGCGCGCTTCCACGTACACACACAGAGGCATCACGCACACACACAACAAGCAGCACACAGGCGCGCGGGACTTTACATGTGTGCGGCGGTTTTCATTACTATGGACAAAATCACGTTTGTTTTTTGATTGTAATTGTTGTCATTACTAATTATCTTTATTGTGTCATATAACGCCGACGTGGAAACCTTTAAAACAAGATTTACGATATTAAATTAAATCGGTCGATTTTATCAAGCAACACTTCCTTGTAAAAATAAACGCTTGGGTTCTAAGATGCCATTAGTATGTCATCGGTGCGCGGGACTCGCATCGTAATATCGTTTAACACGCGGCTATACGCCTGTTTGCCGAATTATTCCAGTTCAATAACCGCGGGAACGTCTGATCGTTCGAAATAGACACGGCCGATTCCGCGACGCGCCGCACCAAATTTAAAAACATTTATTCACCAAAATTAAAAGGTCAATTACACTTGAACAATTACAATTTACAGGCACTGGTATGTTTTAAACTTGGAACGTATTCGAATCCAAATAACAAAGTTTAAAAATTGAATTTCGAACTAATTTCTAACCAGTCTTTTAGTTCATCAACTATCATCATTCCACATAAACTTTTTTAGACCAAGCAAATGCGTTTCACGCATTCGACCATTAAAACAGTGACCACGTGCCCCGTATCATGTCTTCGGATTGAGCAACTGAATTCGCGATGAACCTCCATGACCCCAGACTCAGGCTCTGTTGCTTGCAGTGGCCTGTTTTTGGCATTACGTCATCATAGGTCAAACTCCCTAGACCGCCATTTTTTGCTCATAAGTATGTCCGTCACGTTGGATTCTTCCTTTGTTTGTCCATAAACTCATACTATTTTGGTAACTTAATAGACATGTGGTGTAATTTGATCACGATAAAGATTTATTTTTTCTTTTTAAGGGCAAATTGTTGTTGTATATGGGGATATGAGGTAATCTAACATTTGTCAAGTCTTTACGTTTTTTAAAAAAATTACTTATTTCACTGACAGAGATACCAAATTAAATTTTATTATGGTCAAAATTCTGGTCAAAAAGTCTAAGGGTCGCTTTATCTCCCAAAGATTAACCCAAAATTATCATATAGTGGTTGAAAGTGTTGATGATATGAATTTGTAAAATTTTGCACCATATTCGCTAAAAGGAATACTTAAATGATAAACGACGAGTATATAAAAATACCTACTCTAATTATACACAATAACAAACTATGTGTTGATAGTACATAATATTTATCATCAACTACTGTCATGTAAGCGCAAAAATAGCGATCGACTTTAAAAGGCTCTTAGCGGCTAAATAGCAGATGTGTGCATTATCGCTCAATATGCAAAGTTCACTAATGCTATGCAAAACATGTTAATAATATCGCAACAGCACAAAATGTCAACAATGGTACAGTCGCCGACAGAACTTCAAGTAACCTTTATAGTCTACATTGCGCAATTCTTTTTTTGAACATGACATTCCAAATTTGAAATTCTTTTCTGAATAATTTCATTGTCATAAAAAACAGAACAAATGAATAGTAACTATTTTATTGTCTATGTTCAATAGCTTTTACTAAGAGTAATAAAACAAACTGTCTAAAAAAAGGTAAGGTCGTGTGATCTAATTACCAAATCTGGCGACGAGGTTCTAGTCTGTCCGAAAAAGAATCTTGGCCTTGAAAACAAGTCATGTTGATAAAATTGACTTACTTATGAGTATTTATTTCGTAAGACGAAAGCGTCTTTGTTACTTAAATATACTGAGTTTAAATACCAATTACATGTTTTTACATATTGATATGTTTATTAGCATCATTGTGGCTGACTGTCTATTTTTTCTACGCAAAAAGCTCACATGAATTGAAGTTAAAAATGTGCTTTTTACGATACAAAATGCATGTTGCACCAAGGTGTGTTACAAGGTCGAGACAGCTGGCAACTCTAATTAAAGGTTTTATGTTTAAATAATTAAGTGGCACAGAGAATTCTGCAGGTGCCCTGTTATGTATGCGCGAATAAAATCATTATTTACGTATGCCAAATTACAAACGCAATAATTCCTCTGACAGTAACAGCGAATATATTGCGTGACAATACTCATTTGAATACAGAATTGTCGGCCATTTTTATTTAACAATATATTTTGGACTTTTTGCAATCGGGTTGAAAGATATATGCGGCATTTAGCACAGCGATGGTTTTATTTAATCATAGAATGAAGGCTTGTAATTTTGCATAAACTTTACACTTCAAACATAATTTGTATAAAGTTATTAATAACACTTTAAAAAGTAGGTAATGTTCAACATTTAAAGATCTTTATTTTCATTTGTGTCACATTAATCTTGTCATCTTTCAAACCATAAAAAAACTTAATAAAAATCGGACACATAATCAACAAAACAAAAGCTTTTTTTATAGAATTTGTAGGAAAGACCACATATTTATATCCAGCATCATTATCCATATAAAACATGACTCAAGTACTATTACACGCGTTACCGAGGTCATCCATAGACAATACGTTTTTGCTCAATTTTTGACATGAACATTGTTTTTATCCACATTTTTTCCTCCCAAAATGACCAAAAAAACGTTGAATCATCAATGTTTTAATTTTCTATCGAATTAAAGACGTTAATACCCAAAGGAGTCAATAAACTTAAGGAACAGGTTTTTGTTATGTTTAAACACAAATATTTAGTAGGAAAACATGAAGCACGATATTTTAAAACTATTCTTTAGGATCTAGAATGTTTATATTTCGTGTTTTGTTTGTATATCTTCATTCAGTCATGCCATTTTATAATGATTATGTATAAAATTTTGCAATAACAAAATGCTTATAGAAAATATATGCAATTTAGATTGAACCGTCAGTTTAAAAATCTTTAAAATAATTCGATTGCTGCTACATACTGTATAGAAATGTCAAACCGCCATTTTTTTTTTGATAAAACTTTTGATCAGTTCCATATTTAAATACGATTGATTGTATAATTGACTAGAGTAAAAGAGGGTCTATTTCAGTAGTAGTGATACCATTATGATGATAATTATAAAGTAGCCAAAATTAAAATCACCAATGACGGTAAATTATAATTAAGTCTTACAAAATTTTAAGAATTGCGTTCGTATTTCGCAAATGGGATCGAATCAAAGCTTGCTCGCCGAAATGTCATTATGTCAAGTAAGGCACTGGGTCAAATGTTGACCGTTCAATATGCACGGGTTAAGTTATACAGGGTGCTCCAAAAATCTAAATCGGTTATTGTTTCCTGTTGTTACATAAAGTTCCTTTTTAAAAGCTTCAAACATGGGGCACTAATATTTATACTAAATACTAGAGTTCCCATCTAATGATATAGACTTAGAACTTTGAATAAATTTTAGAACCATAACCTAGTTGATTTTCCACAGTAATAACAGTAAGTATAAAGTTTTCTAATTCAAGTTCTGTGAATTATAATTTAATGCAAGGAACTTGCTTAGTATCAGCACCCACAAAAAAACAATGTAGAGTAAGATTTTGTTTGATTTTGTAAACACCCTGTAACATGCGTTGCATAAGGACTTGTATAAGATATAATTGGTGTCATAATACTTTGCAATTTATACTGATCTACAATTTATTTCATTCCAAATACCGTCAATATGTTAAGAGTATGTTGAACAATATGTAAATCACTAATTAAATTCAATAAATTCCTATCAAAAGCCCATCGAAATAAAAATATATATTTATATAATCATTTAACACTTCGCTGTAGTTATAATGTAGATAGGTACTTGTATCAAAAGCAATGAAAATTTATACATTGATAGTTAATGGAAATATTTAATTTAATTATAGGGTTTAATTTTATTAAAGAGAAATGTCTCACGAGAATTATTAATTATTTTTATCGAATGATCGACATATTGATAGGTCAAATGAAACACGAATTGCATGTCAAGGTGTTATAGTGACATCATACATAAAAATTAACCTTTATTTTACACCAATGTGATTTTTTTTAATGCTTAAAAGTCAACATGGTCAAGCTTATCGGCCAGGCTTGGCCATGTTGACTTTAAGGTAAAAGCATTCTACACTTTTTTTACCACGAAATAAACTCAAATTTGTCAAAACTAAATGTTTTTTTAGTCTATTTTACCTTATAGATAGGGTGGTTTATAACGAAATGTCACACATACTTACCTACATTGATTAAAATAAGTCTCATGAAACATTTTGCATGGAATGAAGATGATTTTTGAAATCGTATTAAAAACTCAATTATTCTAGTACACTTCCTATTTTTTCTAATGGCCGTGATTCGTCATCCATCAAGTCAATGACACTGCATCAGCCGCCAATACTAGATGATGAGATCGGAGCGTTCAGTCAACTCGCCAAGTGCATCCACCTTATATCATATTTTGCGAAAGCATTCTTAGTTGCCATTTGATATTAAAAAAAAAAAATATGCAAACCCACATGCAAACACACATAAAAAGTATTAGATAACGCACACATAAAAAACACCGCGATAAGCACGTGTTCGGAGCGCGATAACTTCTCGCCACTTCTGATTGCCTAGTACCCGAAACATAGATACAGCTCACTAGTGAATTACAGAAAATACACCAGCGCAGCTTTCACGCGTGGAAAATCTGTACACAGATGTAGAATTGCGTGTGTACAGAGCATGCTTATGAGTTGACTACGCCTGCGGCTGTGTGCAGTGAAAACGCTTTTCTCGTACGCTATATATGTGGTGTATACGTGCATAAGTGGCAGTATCTCATAGTAGAAACGTGTGTTAATAGCGAAGTTGTTTCCGCATAGGCAGTTCTGAGGCAACGAACAGCCGTGTGAGGCGCGCTTGCCCCCACACGGGAGCGACAACCTTACGAATTAGAAAAAAACTCGGTTTATGCCACTTTGCTTTGACGCGTGCCCGCGCTCAAACTTTTCCACTACTTAAATTGTTAAATAACACAATAATTGAGATAGAATTAATCTAGATAAAACATTTAACACCACATTGAACAAACTTTAAATTGAGACTACGACAAAAATGAATTTGTGTGTCGTCAGTGATTGTGACGCGCCTACACTCACTCACACAGTCAAGCTTGCCCACGAATTTTGCATCTGTGTGTCTACAAGCATAGCTCTACAACATTGATAATACCTACAACGTCACAAACTCGACCTCTTACAATATCAGGCGCCCTGGTACAAGTTCTCCCTGTAATAAGCTGAAGATAACTCGATTTTCTCGATCTTAAAAACTTAATAGGAGTCTCTTCCGCATTCGCCATTCCTTCGCTAGCAATTTTGAGTTTTTAAACTATTTTAGATTCAGCAAAAGATATGTTGAATCACGTTTAAACTCTACATTACCTAATTGTTTAGTAAGACTTCAATCTTCATCTAAAAATGAAACTAATTCGGAAATTATGAACAAATAGAAATAGCCAATTCCATCTTGCTAATCCTGGCCAGTCACGGTTCTATGTAAGTCCTTTCATGCGACTTACACTGATACTAGGCCTTCAGAATTGACGAGGAGCTGACGTTGTAATCAATGTAACTTTAACTCCTCTATACGTATGTTCGCCTGGTACTTGGTGTTCTAGTTGACGATCCGAACGATCTCGAGATGAGTGGAATCCGAGAACATTATCGATGATGATACTCTCGGATTCTATTATTAATTTTATTGTTACAAAAAGATTTATCAAATAGTTTAATACCCGACTTTCTTGAGAATTCTTAGGTAGATATTTTGTGTAGGTAGCGCCATCTATTATCGACTGGCAGTACTAGTCTTGTCGTATGTAATGTAGCGCATTCGATACACATTTTCAGGTATATTTAAGGCAATGTGTCGCCAGGTTTAATTGTGCAATGGCAGGTGGTAGCCAAGGATGACCACTGGCCGGTGCACTAGGGCAAATGGCGGCAACTATTTTGCGCCTTTTTTGCATGCATGTTTCTATAATAATTAGTGTCTTTATCAGAATATTGTAATTGGGTGTCTCGTGCTAAAACTAGATCCTTTGTATATATTGCAGTACGCTACTGGCTACTGAATTACTAGGTTATTAAATAAAATGGATGAGCTCCGCCTTTGCATACTAAAGTATTTAAAACTTTATTTTATTACGTTCTGTGATACTAAAATTTCAATATTACTTATTTTAATGTTTGTAATTACAAAACAGGGTATTAAAATTAAAACAATGACGTATCGTGTTCAATTATAAATTTCTGTCAAGCATTTGTTTGATATACCTACCTACATACCTATGTTCGTTGAAATTGGTCATAAAATACAGACTGGGTTTTATGAAATATTAAAAGTTACGACCCGCCATTTTGTTGCAATGCGGGGTGTCCGAGTTCTAAGCCATCGGTCAACAACAAACGCATAATAATTGTGCAAACAAAAAACAAACAAATGAAACAAAACTTTTTGCAACCCGGCGAATTCCTAAAAAATATGTTTGTCTATGCAAAAAATTACAATGATTTTAAAATAAAGTGTGCCTGGATTTGGGCTTGAGGTGGACAACAATTGTTTCTTTTTTACGAAGAATTTTTTATGGCAATATTTCATTGTTGCAATACACATCAAAGAACGCCGTCTTCCGTAACTTAAAGATTCATAAACATTTTCTTGTCATTTTTATTTTTTTGCAAAAAATTATGGTTGATATTATCTCAATATTATGCTTGTTTTAATTCATACATGATTACATCATAACGATATTGCAATTATATTAAGTATTGAATAAATAATGAATATTCACATTACACTTGTAATTTTTTATGAGTTGCATTTTGTAGTTTTATTCCTATCAATATTTGTTTAAATTGATATTCTTTATTTTTACTATTATTACGCTATAGTAATATAATTATTAAACACATAGGTAAAGAATGTTTTTATGATATTAAGTCGTATTGGACTATCAGAGCATCCATACTATCCATATCCATACTAATATTATAAATGTGAAAGTAACTCTGTCTGTCTGTCTGTCTATCTGTCTGTCTGTCTGTCTGTTTGTTACCTTTTCACGCCCAAACCACTGAACAGATTAAGCTGAAAATTGGCATGGATAAAGGTTGTATCCCAGGGACGGACATAGGCTACTTTTTATCCCGAAAAAATCCCAAAGGAACCGCGGGTTACACCGCGGGAGCACAGCTAGTAATGCATAAAATAAAAAGTTGCCAATCAATAACTATGCCCTATTTTGATGCTTTTCTTTTTCAAAGTATTCTACTTCTTTTCTTCTAGGTTCCTACTCTAATCTATCAGTCATCATCACACAGTCATATTTCGTCTCATAGAAACTACAAAATGAACACATTTTTTCACAAAACATTTGAAAATGGTGTTGCCTCTTCACAAAACATTTAAACATGGCGCATCTATGGTCAGAAAATATTCAGACATCCTAAGGGACGCCTTTTAATAAAGGCTTGTAAGATGCCCACCTGACAGCATGGTGTACAAGTTTAGTTTAGACCCAGTATTATCTTCCAATGTTTTAAGCAAAAAACAAATTATGTCGCGTTTGCATAAAAAAATTGAACACCTTGTAAGCCTTAATTGTTTTAAAACCAGTTTATATACCAATACTTAATGGTTCAGCTGTGGGATCGCACGATAGGTCTTTCAATCTGAAAGTCGTTTCATCCCGGAATATTCCGGAATGCAAAAATATTCTAAATTCAAAAATCCATTGATGCACAAGTTTTTGAATTTAGAATATTATGCACCCCAAGCTTTACCAACCTAAATGGTGAAAACTTGAGGATATAAGTGTAGCGACACACCAACCAAAAGTTCAGCGACTGAAGTTTCGGTCGTAAGAGCGCGAAAACGCGACGTAATTTTCGGCTGATGTGTCATAGGGAACTTGAAAAACACTGTGAGCGTATTCAACCGAACGATCGGCGCCGTACGGCGTGTCGCTACACAGTGTTTTCGATGGGCTAACAAACTGTCACACACCTAGATCTAGTTTCTAGATGATTCTAGTATAACTAG
This sequence comes from Epirrhoe alternata, assembly GCA_963565295.1. Lineage (NCBI taxonomy): Eukaryota > Metazoa > Arthropoda > Insecta > Lepidoptera > Geometridae > Epirrhoe > Epirrhoe alternata. The sequence goes on along the minus strand of OY751397.1, from coordinate 3,667,105 downwards.
TGCTCCTTTGTTGCCTTTATTCTTCACGATATTGATTGTGAACCGACCATCATTATTATAATAAAATTTCATCGGACCTAGTGTTTTTTTTATTATTTTTTTCGTAATAAAAAGTTTATACAAACAATTATAAGTTATAGCATTAAGGAAACCACTGAGTTTTTCCTCTGAGTCTATTCGAGTCTTCATCAACATACCTAATTGAATACAATATGACTTTAGGCTTAATATAATCAAAGATAATATAAATGTAATCAGGCCCAGTCATGTATTCCAAATTTAATTTAAAATTAAGTTAAAGTAACAGATATCTTTACACTAAAATTAATACTATTTTTCATTCTTTTCAGATCACATCATCATAGCGTCACTGACTTCGGCTTCCCAACACATTTCATAGAATAAGAATGTATTGTATATCTAAATGTTTTATATTAATTTTAATTATATTAATCATTTACTTATTTAAAGTGAATACTCATAGATTAAGCTGTAACGACTGAATTTTTCTTGTAAAATGCACATATCTTTCAGCATTTGTGTTTTAAATTATTTCTAATTTTATTATAAGTTTATTTAGATATTCATTGATACATATTTATAACTATCATCATTAACATCAGATTACTCAATGATCATCGTTCCATCGGATAATTAACAAAATCATACATTTCATTCTTTGTAACAAAAAAAATACTATTTTGTGAATAAATATGAGAAATCTAAGAATAACAAAATACAATGACCAAAACTTTTCATAAGTGCTGTATTTTTTTTTATATTGTTAAGAAAAATTTGAAAAATTTTGGAGGACTTTTGCCCAGATCATAATTATGTTTATAAAAAAAATTATTTATCAGAATTATTAATTTGTATCAATGAAGTAAGTAACTTAGTTATAAAATTATGACTTGACTAATAAGCAAAGAATAGTTTTGATAATGTAACTTACGTTTAGCGTTATCTGTTGTTTCAATGATCGCTTTACAGAAGTTAATATCTAAAACTAATGTTTTATTGGTAAAATAGTTAGTTATAAGGAATTGAATGACGAGCATAAAGAGGCAAAGGGTTTTTGAACGGTTTTCTTCATTTCAACTGTACATTTTTTGAGAAGCCTTCAGAAATAGACCTAAAGTTAGTTATAAGTTTATATCGGACCCTGAATATACGTAACTTCCAACACAATTCGAGTTACCATGTTTGTCCTTCCGCTTAGAAATTGTAAATAAAGTTGCAACGCTTTTCTTATGCTTTTTTTGTTCTTTGTTTTGCATTGTAGATGAAAAATTGTGTTCTATCAATATTGTAGATAAGACTGTGTTTAATTTAAGTTTTTAATTCTTAAAATCACTTAGGGTTTTGTCATTTTGCTCAAATTAATTTAAAATAACATTTATTTTCATTAAAATTCATTATTGATCACATTTTCATTAAGTTTTCTTTATATTTATTGTAAATTAAGATTAATTTCATTTCACTCTTCACTGAAACATATTTTTTGTTATATTTTATAATTAGTTTCAAATTCATTCATATGTCATGTCCACGTTATCACAGTGTTCTATTTTCAAATCAATGTTCTGTTTTCAAATCTTTGTGACGTAACATCCGTCTTTTCTATTGATCATTTTTTAATGGCTTAGACTTCTCTATGGCCATTTGATCAGTGCTGCCAGCTAAGACTGAATGAGATGGTAATGTTTGGTATAAAAAAAGCGCAGAAAGTATCCCACCCTAGTATATCGGTTTATTTTAAGCGATGATTATGATATATTATGGGATAATAAAGATTTTTTATATATATCAATGTCTTTTTTTTTCAACAACCTTACCATAGACTAATCAGAAAAATTATATTGGAATAGAAACTATTCAGATGGACAGGCGGCAGTCGCCAATTTGGGTGTAATTCCCCCAATTAATGGCAAAGTGGGAGATCTCACCACGCCAAGGTATGTGGACCAGATGGGCCGACCTAGGTGAGGTGAGATATCTCTCTTTATCATGAATAGAGGGAATTACACCCCCAAAGTGTCTATGTTTTAAACTATGTAGAGAAGAAAATAAGGAACCACAGCATATGCTGACAAAGTCACGGAAAACAGTTCTTTTATCTATACTTATAAAAATAAAACACTCGTGAGCCGACAAAGAGATTTAAAAGTTTTATACCTACTTTCATTGTTCACATGTTTTGTTTTTGCGAAACAAAAATATTTCGCAATATAAATAGGTACTATTACTCGGAATACAACATTCATTGTTGAATTTAGGGCATTGTAAAAGGCAGTAAAATTGCACATTTTTGCGTAAAAGTAGAGTCAGGTAGGTAAACGAGTACCTAATTATTTAGGTACCTCATTTTATGGAAACGTCAGTTTATAGTTTTACCAACTAAGCAGATTTCGACCACATCTAAAGCAAGAAAGAACCTAATTGAATGTACCATGTACTCTTCCATTATGGTACGACACATCAAATGCATATCCTTTGGTCGTAGTGGTGATACATTTAAATGGTACATCTGCTTTCATTGACTCCCTGCCAGACCACCTGGACCTACACGTGAGGATTTGAACCAAAAGCGATGCATCAGAGTTACTTCGCCAAAATCATCTGAAGTCGTATTTTGATTTCAAGATTTACAAAAAAAGTAAGTATTGTATTACTTACCTCAAGATCTGTAATAAAATGTTCTACTCGTGAGTAAAATATGAACTAAATAATATATAAATACATCAATGAGTAGGAATTATACTTCCTAATGTAATCAATTCAGCAATTTTAGCATTTATACCAGTAGGAATAAAACCTTTTTAAATAATCGCTATCTCTTTTTATTGATATTTGACTTTGAATATTCAAAATGGCTACCGTAATTATATAAATAAATATGCAACTTTATAAATACTTACTAGTCTATAAAACATTGCTCATCTATTTAACTTATATAATGTAAATTACACTATAAATATATAAACAGCGCCATCGCCTACCAGGCTGGCAGAAAACGCAAGAGTTCGATAAAGGCCACGCCGTTAGTTCTAAATTCCAACTGATAGTACAGTACCTTAATAAGCTATTACCGGCCACAGTTTATGTATGAGTTAGTTAGGCACTAATCTTTGATGTATCGTTTAGCGGTACCCATGTAAGCTAGCTGGCTATGTAGGGCTGGGACCCGTTAAACAACGCTAGTGATGCGAAGTGGATAGCGTTATCGATGTTTTGTCTAGCCTTTGATTCCCTCTAATATCAGCATCAGGAGTGTCTGCTCTAAAATCCATTTAAAATGCTGGCGCTCTTTGAAGACGGTCGACCAAATAAAAATAATGGTACGTTCTATCTTTATGCAAGTTATTAAAATTCCTATGACGAGCTATTTCTACTACAAGCTGATGATTTCAATTTTTTTTTCAATTTTTTTATGGTTTGCTAATTTTACAATGTCGCCGACCCATCTTAGTATCGGTATAATTATCAAACCCAGTGATTTTATCACCCAAATTTTACAATGTATTACATTTTTATTTTAATAACTTGAAATTGAGTTATCTATCGATGTATCTATCGAGAAATAGTATCGATAGCAGCAATCCCTTGGCAGGATCAGGGATACGCGGCCACTAGCGCAGTGGGTCGGCCGCGGGAATGCGGAAGGGATCGCGGCGGACACGGGCACAGAGTACTGGGATATGTCGCGGGATTATCGTTCGGATTGAATGACCGAACGAACGACACATCTGAAGGTAAATCATAAGGTTGATTAATAGTTTTAATTTTTAAACGTACGATTACTTTTAATTTATTAGAATTTTACCATCTAGGTACCTAATTTATTTAAGATTTTTGAAGTGTTAGAAAAAGTATAATGCGCGGGATCCGAAACCCTCGGATTAATAGTTAGGGCAATAAGTAATAAAATGGTTCAGCCACCACAGCTCTTTTATATTTCATAAATTACCTACATTTCATAGCTTTTATAAAATATTAAACCACTGTTAACATTGTCATAATTTCTTCACAAACAAATTAATTTTAATGACAGATTAATAATGTCAAAATGTATAATCGATTTTGTACTCAAAACTTAATCCGATAACAACGTTTTAAACCTTAAAAGTTTATAATCAGTCAGTAATTAAACTACTGAAATGAATATTTACATACGTGATTGAATGTCAATGTCAAAAGCGTCGTAATTATGCGCTCAGTGATATGCGTATTTATGCAACCACAGGCTGACCTTACCGGCAACCTTTTGGTGCATTTTTATAAATACAAACCACTCACATACCGATATTGTAACCAGTGGCGTAGCTAGGTAGCCAAGGGCCCTAACGGAACGGTTTAGGTTTTATGAAGTCAAAATACAAATAAGCAGTGTGACAAAATTTTACAATATTGAGGACAGCTACTTTTCTTTTTTACTTGGAAGATTTAGTTCTAAGAAAACTATAGGTTTAAGTATTTTTTTTATTTCAATTCAAAAATACAGATTTTTTTATATAGAAAATGAACACATCTATAGTTTCCTAAAAATAAATCTTCCGGGCCCTCGGGTTCTGACTCAGAGTCCGAGGGCCCCGTGAGCTTGGGGGCCAAAGCACCGCCTAGCCCTCTGGCAGCTACGCCACTGATTATGACAATTGCACTTCAGATAATTCTTACTTTATAACACGTATGAATAAATGTCAAAGCTCGTAACTCGAGCAAGCCAGAACGGACAAACAGATCTGCTTGTTTGATACAAATGCACATAGTATGGAATTCCATAAATATAGGGTTTTTTCCGCGATCGACTAACCTTTAATACCGCTCTTTCACACTTATAGAGATGAGCTAGTATGTCTGTAATACAATAAAATAATTGCATAAACATAGATAGTGCATGCAATTATTATATGTTTATTCTTAAACATGAGGAAGCGTTTAGCAGACAAATAATTTTATTTATTCAATTTCTGACTAGTTATCTCGCTTGCCCTAAATGAATATTATTCCAGGTTTAAACACATTACTAAACAAAGTCTTTTCGAACATAGTTATTTTTTTCAATAGGTTACCTATTAAGTAGGAGATTTTGATTTTGATTCAGTTCTTCAGATAACCATTGAAAAATATTCATCAATCAATATTATTCCAGGTTTAAACACATTACTAAACAGAGTCTTTTCGAACATAGTTATTTTTTTCAATAGGTTACCTATTAAGTAGGAGATTTTGATTTTGATTCAGTTCTTCAGATAACCATTGAAAAATATTCATCAATCAATTTCTTGGCTTATATTTTATGATGAACACAGGTTTGTCCTTTGGCAGTGAACCAAGGTAACGTAAATAGGTAGGAGGTAGGTATAATAAAACGTCTAATAGGTATTACAACGTAGTGGTAGTTAGAATAGTACACATTATTCTCCTTGGCAGTCAATCTATCTTTGATAGCAAACGTTATTTCCTATAACGCTTAGTAAATAATCAAAAAACATTCTAGTCGATCATCTTCAGAATATTTCTAACAGCATATCTCAGGCGTAATCTCGACTATCTTATCCCGTGTGTACCCTTATTTAACGGTACTCATATAACTAAAATAAGGCGCTAGGAGGGTCGATAAAAAATGGAGTCCCAACTATCTTCAAAAAACCTTCGAGTCCTGTTAGATGTTACTGACCTCGCCATGGGGTGAAATGACCTATTTAAGTTGAATGAGGTCATTATCGGCGGCCATGTTTTTTTCATCCTTTTACGAAGCTCGTTCGAAATTCGAAGATTGATTAGGACTTTTCTAGTAATGACGACGGTCAAATATTTTGATTAGGCGCGTTTATTGGAAAATGGAAGGATTATCAATTTGACATAATGCTATGATCGTTTTTTTTGTTTTTATTTAAGTAAGATTCTCTGAAATATTCTTTACCAATTATAAGTTTCGTTATTTTTGTTTTATTTCTGTAAGAAAAATAATTTGCAAAAGTCAATAAGTATTATTTATGTAATATAAAAAGATAGATGGAAAACACAATGGGCGGTCCTTTCGATAGTAACAATGCCTTTGAATGAGCTTTATAAGCTTAATTAAACAAAAAGTCCAGTACTTATTCAAAGTAAAAAAAAACTTATGTATATATGGTAAACGTAAACATGAAAACACTACTGCAAAATATCTAATTTATTTCATAAATAATATTTACTTATATTTTACTAGCTGTCCGCCGCGGTGTTACCCGCGATCCCTCGGGAAAACTTCACTTCCCCGGGATCAAATATAGCCTATGCTCATCGGGGATAATGTAGGATTCTATTGGTGAAAGAATTTTTCAAATCCTATTCATTTCAAACAAACAAACATACAAACAAACAAATCTTTCCTCTTTATAATATTAGTATAGATTTAATAAGAATTGAAGATTTTTAAGTAAAATAAACATAAAGGTATCAAAATAATTGATTTAGCATAATATAATCAGTAAGAGCTAAGTAGGTAGGTCCCTGCTATGAGTTATTTTCTTTTGAGCCAAGTAAACTTAAAAAGGTCTGGCTTTTCTCTGTTCCTATAAAAACAAAATAAGTACTTAGTACTTACTTCAAAATAAGTACCTACTTACCCATAGGTAGAAAGCACAAAAGTCCTATTCATATGTACATACGTAGGTACCCTATCAATGTGAGTGTGTGAGAACAGTCGAGAAAGAATAATTGTACGAAGACGTATCCCTGTCTTAAAGTACACCGTGATTAGTCTGTACAAATATCCTTGAACCCAGTATTTGAGCTCAGTGGCCACGGAAGTTGAACGTCTTCCATTTTTGAATCCTTGGTAGAGTTTCTACATTTTTATAAAAAGAACGCGTCCTTTGATTTTCGAATAAGGTGAAGCTTTTTTGATAATATTTAAAAATGGAACGCAAACTTTCTTACGACTACATTTTAAATTGATTGGCTTGGGATCTTTTAAAAAAAGAACGTCTTCAGGTCTTCAGTAAAATAATACGTAGTTTCTGTTTGACTTTTTACTGCATTACTTTTATTAGCAGATGGTTCGCGTATGTTTATGATAAAGCTAAGCGTTTATTTCAATGACCTTGTACAAATACATTTACATTTTGTGCATTTTAATGGGAAGGCAATCATTACGTATATTATTATCTAATAGCTTATCATTTTGTGCTAAGCTCATTTATTCTTGTTAAAAATAAAACTATTCACATAAACCCGCGGCTTCACTCACGTGGTTCCTGGGAAAATAATTACTTATTATCATTAATAATAAATAATAATAACTTATAATCCCAATCATATAATAAAGCTGAAAGTTTGTGATTTTGTTTAGATGTTTGGGTGTTGTATGTTTGTGTATCAATCACGCCTAAACCGGTGAACCGATTTGGATGAAACTTGGTATAGGCATAGATAGTGACCTGGAATAGCATAATGTTGAAGGTTACACCTGGTTTAAATGAATCTTTTCAACGCTATCTGTTTTTGTCGCAATAAACTTTATCTTATCTTATCTTACCTACTCGCAATGAGTCAGTAATCATTATTAGAATCGGTTATATTCAGATTAAAATATATACCTATTTATAAACATAGGTATATACATTATTCGCAAAATTGTGAAGCAGGTTTTGTGAACTCTTCCCCGCAGGGCGCGTTCAAAAGCTAAAACCGTTCAATTTACATAGACTAACCTACTGGTAAAAATTTAATGCAAAAACATCACCTGGATCTCCCACCGTTTTATTATCGTCGTAATTTTTCATTTCAGTCGATAATAGCTCACAAAAGTCACGAAGAAGCCGCCTCGGCTGGTAGGCGACGTGAACGAGCACCGCATTCTCTAAATAGTGCTACGGAACGACGCTTCTCGATCAAACACTTTTAGTCCTTTACCGGTCCAATAAAAACTCCTATTAATTGCGTAAGCGCATGTAATAAACTTTTGGATTGGTTAAAAATAACCGAGCCAGCGCACCACCGTCGCTACGGGTATAAATTCTTAAAAAACATAAACTTCACAATAAACTCACCACGTAAACGTCATTTCTCAACGGTCAAAACTTTTGAAATCAGAACGAAACTCTAATCCAATAGGAATCAAATTGGAATTACCGCCAAAACTATCCTATGGCTTTCTCGTTCGGAAATCCGCGCTGAAATCTATGATTAGAACTGGATTCTAATACACAAAAAATAAAGTTTAGTATAGTTACCGAGAGCTGGTGTAGTTGGTTCGTTGTTCCGTGGTCGAGTCCGACTAGGATATAGGTCATTGCTCCCCTAAACCTGCGGAGCAGTCGGGGCAGTTCATGAGTACTTCCATGTTTAAATTGCCCAACTTGTATGTACTCTCGGTACAGGATACGCTCGGACATTACATGGGTACCCACGGAGCTCGGAGCCCGAGACGAATGACCATCCTGGGAGTGATAAAATCGCCTTTCGAACGATTCTTCGTTCATTAACATTTAAGATACAGAGTTTGAAACGAAAAATCATATTCCAAATTTAAACAACACAAACCGTTCCTTTTTAAAAAATCTACAATGCGTTGACGAGACTAAAAAAAATGTTTTAAAAGAAAACAAAGTGTTTAACTAATAGACAAAGTAGTGAGAATCGGTATAAACATGTCCGCTTTTATGACACACATCGATAGCAAATTTAAATCAACCTAATCTAAAATCTTGAACTTATTAGTATTCACTATGTAGGCAAAATACAGATGTTTATGAATAACTGCTCAGCATAAATTAAACCGTATTGGTTTAAAAATACGATATACATCAAGATAACGTTTTTTTAAACAACATTGCGGTTTTCGGCTTGCATCACAAAAGCATTCAGCCAAGTTCAGTTTTCAGCTCTACGCACTGGCCATAGAGACGTCGAATTTAAAAATAGAGTTTAGCCGCAAAAAGTTTAGATGCATTTCCGGGTGTGAAATGTGGCCGGCCCATTTGAATTTCGAACGCATTTGGTGCAGAAAAAAGAAGAAAAAAGTTTCGTTCATAAACGTTTCCTTGAGTGTCTAGCGGTTTTAGTTTTTGCTCTATATTCACATGTTTCTCGCCGTGAGAAAGCATCTTGTATTCTTATTAGGTTTTTATTTGATTTGCATGCCTCAATGGAACCCACGCTATCTTTATAAGCAACTGTCGATAATGTTCACACAAGATAGAGGTATTGCGGGATGAGACATTTTTTACTAAGTGTACCTATAGCGTACAAAATGGCGTAAGCTACAATGTCACAAACATACCGGTGAACCGGTGTTATCGCATTTGGTGTTAGCAGTAAAATAAATTATAGAGAAAAATTCGTTAGTTCCTCTTTTAGCCACCGGTTCAGATAAGTTTGTGGCAGTTTCTGTAAATTAAAGTTAAATAAAAAATAAAATAGAATAAAAAAAATCTAGACCTCTACATTGATCAAAATACTCATGTAAAATCACAGACGAAATAAATTGAAATGTATACCTAACTTTATGTATTTTCTTCTCACAGCAAAACTACGAAGACAGTCAAAACTGCATTTTTTATTATTCCAAATATCAAAAAAAACTTCCCAATTTCACACAAAATCTTATCTTTTACCAAAAATCATAAAACATAGATCTATTAATCATTTATAACGGCAGTAGATAGTCTTATTGTTAATTTTGCGCGTTGACTGTCAAGAGATGTTATCAGGTACAGTTAGATACAAAATTTGATGGAAATTCTAGTCTACATGACATGGTCCGGGTTTATGCTAAGTTAGAACAAAAGATTCAGTTTTGTGCTAAGTTTAATGTTTGATTTTATAAGAGGATAATTTACAGGTAGGTACTTAGTCTCCCTTTTATAAATAAATAAATAAAATCATTTTATTTCTGGCAACATTAGGTAGTTAAAAGTAGAAGATGTTAAATACTTAAAACTACGGCCCATATTATAAAATACCTATATACCTTAATCTAACATACATAAAATAAACTTATTTACTAGCAAGTAGTGTCGGTGACGTGTGACACACGATATTATGTGCTGCAACCGGTAATCGTCCGCGAAAACGCCGGAACAGCACATTATTCGGCCAGAATTCTACGTTAGTGAAAGTCTAAGGACTTGATTTCTTCTTAAACTTACAAAGTAATACGAAATAATGTCATTTTCATCAGAGCGCTTCCGTGCATCGGAGGGCACGTTAAATTGTCGTGTCGGTCCCGGCTTTTTAAGTCGTTAAGCCATGACGGAGGCCTTAAAGCGGCCTAAAAACAACGTCAACCGGTTAACCAGCGGCTCGTTACTTTTTATAATACCTGTTTAACTGAAGACTTCAATAAGTCTTATCCAGCTGACTGTACTTTTATCATGATGAACGGTTCACGGTTCAAGGCAGATGTCTAAAAAATACAATTTTGCCGAAAAAACGTGACATGTTTTGTTAATATTTGTAAAAGCTGTAAAATAACCATTTTATTGACTCCTAATTCAACGATGGTAGGCGCCGATAGGCTTGCTACCTGTCACGTATACGTACTAACTTGCGAAATGTAGTGTTGTCCCTGTACAATAAAATAATTTTGAAGAATTGTAAATACCTACGTAAATAAATAAATAAAATACGTTTATTTCTGGCACTTAGACCCATATCTCATTCACATTCAATTTAGCGCTCGTGGTCGTGCTTGCTTAGTCGTTCTTGATAGATCGTCGAAGTTAAGCAACGTTCGAAACGGTCTGTAAGCGGATGGGTGACTGCCAGTGGCATTTTCATCTGAGCGCTTCCGTGCTTCGGAGGGCACGTTAAATTGTCGGTCCCGGCTATTTAAGTCGTTAAGCCATGACGGAGGCCTTAAGGCGGCCTAAAAACTCCGTCGCTAGTTCCGTTGGCCACTGACTCATACGAACTTACTTACTTTATTCAATTTAAGCACATAATAGAAAAGAAAACATGAAAATTAAAATAAATGTATAAAAATAAAATATAGTGGAAACCTGTAATTGGCCATATTCCTAGTATCTAAAGCCTATTTTAAGTTTCTCTTGTATCGCTGTTGGTTTCCCAAATAATAAATAAATAACCATAGGTAAGTACTTCAATAATTTTCGATTACTGTCCATATGGACGGTTTTAAAGGACCAGACGCGGATCCAGACCTCAAAAAAGTTGTGGGCACAGCCACCCAAAAATGGCTAAGTGCATACTCTAACTCGCTTCTAATCAAAATTAGTGCATACTATAGTCTTAGACCGGTTCTGAGTTTTGGTTGATTTGCAGCCGAAACTCAAAAAACCGATATTTCGGTCGTATACTTAGTGCACAGGTTACTCTTCCCCTCACCTCTAGGAACTTCTTTATGTGCCCATTTTCGCAACAATCGGTTAAAAATGCAACCTGCGGGCGAGAAAATTCAAACTGGCCAGACAAACACATTTTTGGCCTATCTCGAAACTTCGGTCAATTATGGTTGTGGGCATGCCCACCATGCCCATAACGGTGGATCCGCGCCTCTAAAGGCTAAGTATTAATGCTATGTACCTAGTAAAACCTAGTAACTACCTAGTAACTGCAAAAATGTGGAATCAGCTTCCCGCGTCTGTATTTCCGCTGAGCTACGACCCTGATGTTTTTAAGAAGAGAGTTATTAGGCACCTTCTGGGTAGGCTCGCTCCATCGTAGACCTCATTCTTGCCTATGTAAGTTTCGAGGTCAAGAGTCGACCCATTCATCATAAAAAAATAAATAAAAAAAAAATACCTAATTTCCAAAGTAGATTAAACATCTCAACTAACTAACTTTTATTATTGTCACTATTTTTGCTCAATGAGTCATTGTGTAGGTAAAAATATGATACAAGGACATAGCCAAATGTTTTTTGTGTTTTTTCTTTCAATCTCTTTCCGTTACTAAATACCTACTTAAAGAGTAATTTTAAAAACAAATAAATTCCGTGCTTTGACTAATGAACGAACAATCACTACACAAAACAATATGGAGCAGTCTTCTAAACCCACACCACAGTTTATAAATAGTTTGTATGACGCACCTATAAAACTTGGCACTTGCTTCGTACAACGCCTACGCATTCATGTCGCCCTGGTAGCCGTGACTTTAGTTAAGTCGGCCCCTAATCCATAGTGTAACCCGAGTAACATAGAGTCAGGATTAGTCAAGCTAAAGTGGTGTTTATATAGTAGAAATCAGAGATTAGTTTTGTTTGTGTTGTAATTGAGCGATGCTCAGAACGCACTTGATACAGGTGTAATGAAATCCTGTATTTAAATATATACCTTACCGCATATAATTTAGAGACTAACTTGGCCTGAACTGAGTAAAAGTGTAATACTAGAGCGTGTGAAATCCTGCAGTCGATTATCAACCTTCGTTGCTACAACAGAATGACTTTTTCTCTAAGCAAAATAATTTGTACGATACCTCAGCACGGATTATGCTGCCCTAGTACTTAGAGCAAAAGTTCGTTAGTTCGAGAATGACTACTTTGCCCCGAGTCAATGAAATAAGCGTTCGAGTAGACAGACACAATTATACTGATTGTCATTTTTATAGGTATGAATGCTTTAAAATGTGAATAAATATGTAGATTCTATTTACCTACTAGTCTTACATGTAAAAGTTTTGATGGACTTAAGGTGATGTAGGTCGCAAAACTCACGTTTTTAACCGACTTCAAAAAAGGAGGAGGTTCTCAATTCGCCTGTATGTTTTTTATTTTATTTTTATTTTTTTGTATCTTGTTGCGCGATTACTCCGCCAATTATTGTGGACCGATTTTCAAAATTATTTTTTTGTTTGAAAGGGTAGGTATGCTCCAGAGGTGGTCCCATATAAATTTTATTCCTGAGGGTTTGATAGTTTTCGCGTAAAACTCTAAACACCTTCCCTCCTAGCCATTGTAAATCGAATCGACAGATAAGTCTAAGACTCTCTATGCATTATGTTAAACTGACGATATAGACTCACCGCGTGTAGAGTCGAACATGGAAGTCGGTTTTTCTTTTAGTTTTAAAACGTAATTATGACTTATTCATTTTTAAGGCATAAAAACACCAATATTTTTATATTTTTTTGATAACAATGAATAGTTTAGGATATTAGTTTTTAGTTAAGGGAGTCGAAACATGATTGGCTTAATTTGACTCGATAGAAAATCATCACAAAGTTACCTCTAAATCTTCATCATAAAGCAGTTTCATTTGCAGGATGTTTAAATTTTTTTATGGAAATTTCATCTACGTGTTCCCTAATAAATACGATAGAGGATTACGGATTTATTTTATTGTGTAATTGTGTGCGGGCCGGCCAGCACACGATCAGACGGCCTAGGGGGCTAGGAGGGTGGCGAGCGCGGCGTAAGCCAGAGCTCACTTCGCCTTACAAATTTTTCCGCAACCGGAAAAATCCATACGACCGGGATTCAAACTAGCACCCTTCAGACATCATTTAACGACCACTGTGGCGCAGTGGGCGAATCCCCACCAGCGACGCAAAAGGTTGCGGGTCCGATTCACGCGGCGGTTACAATGTTTGTATGATGAAACGGTTGCCTGGAAGAGATCGCTTTCCGCACCTATAAGTTAGTGTATTTTCTTATAAATCTTTTTCGCTGTGTGTATGTGTATTCAATAAAGAATGATCTATCTAACTATGATTTACAAATATTTTTCTAGGGTCTGGTTGTAGGGTCTGGTAGTACCCATAACACAAGCTCTGCTTACTTCGGGGCTAGATGATGCTGTGTGAAAAGTCCAGCATTATTTTTATCCCATCCCACTATGGCCATACACTATAAATATTTTTCGTTCCATAAAATATTTTGCAGCTTTGCGCAATTCCCAAAAAAAACAATAGTCTCAGAGCTAGCCCACCTGACTATAGGCAAAACCTGTTTCAGAACAAAAAACTCTTCTAAATAATGACACGCTTAATATATTGAACATCTGTTTTATCATAATTGCTACTGTGGCATGCGCTTATATAAAGTTATGTAAATACATAGCTGACGGAGACATGGAGCAAGCTATATGAGTTTAATAGGTATATCAATAACTAGCTTCTGCGCGCGGCTTCGCCCGCGTGGTACCAACATTTGCAACCTATAAGCTATTCCAGGTCACTATCTGTTTGTGTTTCAATCACGCCTAAACCAGTGAACCGATTTGGATGAAACTTGGTATAGGCATAGTGACCTGGAATAGCAAAAAGGCTATTCAAAATGTTGGTACCACGCGGCCGAAGCCGCGCGCAAAAGCTAATTTAAAATAATTGTGTCCCACTGCCGGGCAAAGGTCTAATTATTTTTTAAGTAGAACTTTTTATTTTCTGTACTTATTACTTAGAATGTTTGGGACAAATAATACCTACTTTCCCTAAACAATTTAATAAATATATTTTGATTTTGAAAAATTGGTCATTTACTACCTACTAGCCTATACTATCCCATGGTTGGGAAAAGGCCTCCCCCCCCCCTTTCTAGTCAATTCTAGTCAATATGATCCGGAAGTACTTCCTACTCCTCCTGGCGTCGTTATCCTCATTGCTGAGGGTCGTGATCCCCTGAACAAGAGTTTTGAGTCCACATTTTTCATACGCACCGCCAAATTGTAGAACTTATTGCCGGGCTCTGTATTTCCCGAAAAGTACAATTTAGGGGTCTTCAAATCAAGAGTAAATAGGTTCCTTCTAGGTAAGCATGCTCCATCTTAGACCTCACTACTGCTTATCATCAGGCAGGGTGAGGTCAAATGTTGACCTAATTAATTAAAAAAAAAAAAAAAAAAACATGGCGCAGTGCTTCTCCTGACTATGTCGCGCCACCTGTTCCTGTCTTTGGCATCGTGGAGCGCATCGTGAAGCTTGGTGTTCAGCGTAGAGCGGATTTGGTCCGACCATCTGAGTGGACTACGACCTCTCGGATGTTTGCCATCGATGTTGCCTGTAACCAACAGCTGCTCGAGGTTGTGTCCGGATGTACTTACCTAAACATATGAAGAGAAAGAACAGCGTGCTTAGTATGACTTTTATTCACCATTCGGTATCGACGCCGTAAACGTGGATTTGTACTGGTTTTCATTAGTAATGGGCGAGTACCCATACAAATCTGCGTTTACGGCGTCGATACCGAACGCGTAAAAAACTAATACTAGGCACCCAGATCTGATTGTAGCGAAGATCGATTCGATGGTTCATATATAACAAAAATATAATTAAGACTAATTTGAATCTTTTCCAGGTTGTTTTAAATTGATTTTTACTAATAGGTCATTGTTTTAATTTACCGGCCTATAAATTGAATGATAATGCTGGTCTATACTCACGTTCACCAGGCTACAAAACATTGTAAAACAACTAAAAAAATTAAAAAAAAAAAAACTTCTGCACTGTATTTTTTTCGCTTTTTGTCACACCAGCTAGTCTTGATTCATAGGTCAAAAGTCTATACTTAGGTTCTTATTCCAATAAAATACCAGTAGATCCTTAAAGCTGATCGCACATAAGTCCGCGCCGTACGCGCTGCAGTCATTTTCTATAGAAAAAATACTGATGACGTCAGAAAATGCGGCTAGCTTCTGACGTCTCAGCATTTCCTCTATTGAATTGACAGTTTGCCGCGTTCGGCACGAATGGATACTGCGGCCACCTTAACATTTGGGATATTTAATATTTTAGAAAATATGAATGGGCTAAAAGATTAAAAATTGAAGAACTGATACTTTTTATTTATGTGTGATTTTTTTATATTTTTTTTATGTGTGTGATAAGTTTTTATTTCCTGATGATTATTTTGATTTGCAATATAATAGCTACTAGCTGTCCGTCGCGGTGTTACCCGCAATACTCTGGGAAAACTTCACTTCCCCGGAATAAAATATTATAGCCTATGTTCATCGGGGATAATGTAGGGTTCTATTAGTGAAAGAATTTTTCAAATCTGTCTAGTAGTTTCGGAGCCTATTCATTTCAAACACAAACAAAAACAAATCTTTATCTACTATATAATGAAGTCGGTTAAAAATAAGTCGGGTTTTCCTTCCTGACGCTATAACTCCAGAACGCACGAACCGATTTCCACGGTTTTGCATTCGTTGGAAAGGTCTCGGGCTCCGTGAGGTTTATAGCAAAGAAAATTCAGGAAAAAAACTCAACAGAAAAGCGGGAAAAAAATGCGCAGACGAAGTCGCGCGGGTCAGCTAGTTCTTTATAATATTAGTATAGATATAGATGATGATTTTAAAATACCTAGATATTTTGTAATTAGGTAGATAAGTTTGTAAATAAAATAATAGGTATACCTATTCTATGTGTAACTTCATACGATTCGTTCTCTATTCTTTTCTATTACTCTGACGCAGCAAACATGAAATAAAGCCAAAGCAATAAGAGCTAGTTTTGCTTAACAAAGTTTATCTAATGATTATGTTTGAACGCCAATATGTCTTATATGTCTACTAATTGTATTATCACCACTTATGTACGTATTCGTTTAATGATTATTGTTTAAATTAGCTTAAACAATTTTATTAGTAGGTTTTTTTTAAACTAAATAGGAAACCGACTTCAATGTTTGACTTACAGCACGCGGCGTTTCTAAGGAAGAGTTTTTTTGTGTTTTACGGGAAAACTATCAATCCCTCAGGAATATTTTTTTATGGGACTACCTCGGGAGTATACAGGGTATGGCAAAATTTTACAACATTCAGGGCAGCTACCTTTTCTTTTGTGGTTAGGTTTTGTTCTAAGGAAACTATAGGTTTATTTTAAAGAAAAAACAACTGCATTTTTTGATTTTTGAAAAAAATTACAGTCAGCCTAGAAAATTTTTATTTCTCAAAAAAAAAACAAGTACATCTCAATCAACGCTAATTCCCATTAGAAACACTTTTCCCAAAGTAACTTAGCAAATCAAATCGTAAGTTTTTGAAAAAAATAAAAAAAAGTTTTCCATACATTTTGTCCAGCCTCCTGGGGACACATTACGATCCAGGATGGCGGCATCGCACCACGTCTGCGACAAATCGCTATTCATTATGTAGATCAGACTGGATAAGAGTTGGATCAGACAGAGTTAATATCAGTGCTTTCAGTTAATATTTACCTAATGTGTTTGTAATATTGTATGAAGAATTATACCAAAATTGTAACCAAGCTTGACTGGTTTAACTGTTGAGCCTCACCATCTGCAATGAATAAAGAAGAAGGCACTCTCTAATCCCTCCCGGCCCTACTGCCCCTATAAGCACTTAAAATATGAAACACAGAACAAAAGACAGAAAAATGTGAACTGTAACTTTGTGACAATGTCCCTGACATTTGCATGTGGATTCGTCAACATGGCCATAACCTTATTGTACAGTCACGTCGATAACCACTCTTAAACACTTTTAGCCCCCTCGCAGACTGCAGACTTTCTATCGGCCGATAGTTGAGACAGAATATACTTCGGCTCGTAATTAGTATAGAAAGTCTGCAGTTTGTGAGGGGGCTTAAGCTCGTATGAGCTTTGGTGATAATTATTACCGTCTGCCTGGGGGCAGTTGGTGGGCCGAATGCCCCACACAGTGGCAGACGGTAATACTTATAGCTATCCCCCATGTATTAAAAATGACGGAGGTTTAACCTGATCGCACACTCATCCGCGCCATATGCACCTCAGTCTTTTTTTTATACAAAAAATGCTGATGACGTCAGATAATGTGGCTCGCTTCTGACGTCAGCATCCTTATCTCTATTGAATTGAAATTCACCGCGTTTGGCTCGGCTGGACTGTGCGATCACCTTTAATGAATGCTCTGTCATAATAACGAACTAACTATAACGTGATTTGATTACTTACAGCATTATATCATGAGTAGTTCGATTTACACTTATCGTTATCAATTGGTATGTATCTATGTACCCATTTAAACGATGTCTTATAAAGAGGGGCTACCATTTGCTGACGCTGACTGTACAGTAATGCCTGCATTCAAAAAATATTGCAAATTTTTTGAATTGAACTAAATATTTTATAAGAAATTTATTCACTTCTAAAGTTGACTGTACTAGGAAATACGACAAGAGGACTCAGCGCCCCAAAACGTTTCAATGAAGTAATAATAAAGCTTTTAAGTACATGTAATAAATAGTTTAAGGACAATGCATGGATATTAAATTCGAATCAAAAATCTTTCGGAATTCCCAAAATATATTTGCTGTCCAAATTAATTAGGTATGTCCATTGAATGAAAACCTGTACTGATGTCAAATGCTAACCTTATTCAATTACATATACATAAAATTGAAGACTGTCATTAAATAATGCTCTGTGTGGATATGGTGAAGGAAAAACGTCGTGTTGAAACCATTTTCTACGTTCACGTTCTATTCTAATAGGCGACGATGGGCTTGCAACATGTCATGTATAGAATGCTATTATGCAAAATGTGGAAATGTGCCCAGTTCCACCAGCCCTTATATCTTCATAAGATCTTGGATGACAGTCCCTTTAATTTTACACTAGTAGGTACTATAATTATCACATTTCATTATATTATTGCATTAAACAAATATAAAACGTTAATTTAATGTCTTAAAAATAAGACATTGTACAGTAGCTCAAGTTATATTAATGCAATCTTGAGCCAACATCTATAAATAATTTAATTAAATTAAGTTAAATTGTCAATGGACCGGTTTATGACAACCTTGTTCGACATTCCATCATTTTGCTCAAATCGATAAAATTGGAATAGGTATATATATAACATTATTGTACGTAAATATTATAGATACATAAACGTATGTACCTCTCAATACATTAGTTAATTTAAATAGCTAGAAAATAGATGTAGTGCTTTATTTATTTTTATGGTCGTAAGCTTCGCGGTTTGGTTTATATTTATAACTAGCTACGGCGCGTGGCTTCGCCCGCGTGGTACCAACATTTTGAATAGACTATATGCTATTCTAGGTCACTATCTACGCCTATTCCAAGTTTCATCAGTGGCCAAATCAGGTGAAGAAGTTTTTAGGCCGCCTTATGGCCTCCATCATGGCTTAACGACAGTATTCTAGTAGAACTGTGACGAAGTTAGAGTGGATAGGACTATATAGTTAAAGTTTTATTTAAAACAATCATACACAAGAAGCTGAAATACTCGAGCATTGCAAAGCCGACACCTGCGCTGTATTAAAACTATAAAATTTATGAATTTTCTTGTACTTTACAAGCTAAATGTCGATTTATTCGCAAATAATTCTGGTTCTGATGTCCACCGCCACGCAAACCTACTTATCTTAAAAACTCTGAGCACCTTGCTTATTTATTTGTTAGCTTTGTAATAAAATGGTTTTAAAATAGTTTAAATAACAGAGCTTATGCAAAAAATTTATAGCAAGCTTTTGATATAGGTATGCCCAAAGACCCCACTAACCTCCCCACTAGTGGGGTAGATGGGAGTAAAATGTTTCAACGACCCCACTGCTCAAGTCAATGGTTAAAAAGGCAAGGTAGAAAATCAACTCATCTTAGAAATTCAAAATGAATTGGTTGGTAGAGTACTTAGCCTACCTAGTCAGTCACTTACCTATGAACAAAACACTAAGAAATCTACCTAAAGGATTTTTTTACCATCCATAAGGCTTTATCATTGAATATTTCCCATACAAATCTTTAATCAAATTCAACGATAAACTTAGGTCTTGAAAAATAAATTTAACGCCTGAACATATTTTTTTAGCAATATGACTTTACGCAACATGTGGCAACATTTTGTTTTCAAAGATAATAATCAAATCAAAAACTAATTTCCTCTTTAAAAATCAATCAATATTTTGTCTGTCTTCAAAAAATATTATTAAAACTAAAATTAATCGTCCTGATAAATGCTTAGCAAAAATCTACGTGACAGCTATGAATAACGGTAGCCATTGTTTCCAGATGCATATTTTTTAGCAAAAAACCCTATCAAACCCTTTCTATGTGGACATCTGCCGAAAATCGATTTTGCATTTTTTTGAGCGAAAAAATTCGGGCGCAAAAAGTGCAACCTCCTTTTTTGCAATGGCTGTGTTTGGCGAGCGCCAAACGGCAACCCTTTTTGATCGAACACGAATTAAAAAAAACAAGTGGGTAATCAGATTTCGGCATGAGCTATCTTTTTTGCTTCAGGGTTCCATTGGACAAAAAGTGAAAGAAAAACCTTGAAATTATTGTTTCCACTACTCATAACTATGAGTTTCAGTTTCGTAATTTTGAGTCGGTGCATCACTACAATACAGAGCCATTTAGACCAATTAGGCGCAATAGACACATACGTAAGGTACTTAGGTAGGTAAAATGTCAAATTGATGAATGTGAGTCCCTTACATAAAAACTACAACAGTTGTTTAAATTACTTATTCAATCTGTTTAATTAAAATATGTTACTAACTGTTTAAAAATGTTGATAACCATGATAGTTTATAAGGTTACTCAATCTAATTCACTTTCATACTCTTCTCCAAAATGTCACTAATTTGGTCAAGTACTTGTAAGAACGGGATGAGGGAACGGAATCTTTATACGACTTTCATTCGTTCTCTTATAACTATAAGTAATGTAACACAGCTTTTGTAACTTTAAGACCCCTCAAAGACTACAGACTTTGTATCGGCCGATAGTTGAGACGGCATATACTTCGGCTCGTAATGAGTATGGAGAAGTAAAGCCCATCCAAACTATCGGCCGATAGAAAGTCTGTAGTCTGCGAGGGGTCTTACATGCCATCGTTTTAATTGTTATTTTTTATCTTATCTTAATTTGCTTGAATCATAGATTTATTGAATTCCAACGGAACTCTCCATCATAGCCTCGACTCGCACTTGTCTGACACTGTCACTGGATACTCAGAGTGTGCCGTCTTGACAATGCTTCTCATCTTCCGCACACAAAAAGTTAGCACGAGCCTTTAAGGTCTATTGATCTACGAATGAAAGGGTTCTATTTTATAGTCGATGTTATTAAGCACCTTTCGTTTTCAAAACATCTTGATCTTGATTTCTTACTTTTACTTCTCAAAAACCGTTTACCTTTTCATGTTTTATACCTAACTAGAGCGACCCGCCCCGGCTTCGCACGGGTGCAATGCTGATACTAAATATTAGGGTTCAGCCAGCGTTTGCAATGTAAGCGCAAAAATATGTGTTTACTAACGACATCCAAAGGTTGCCTGGAAGAAATCGCTTTCAGCAATAAGGCCGCCCATTGTACTAATGAACTTGTAATTGTTTTCAAAGTTTTGTTTTCGTTAATTTCTTGGTGTACAATAAAGTGTTTATTCATTCATTCATTCTTTAGAAACCTCTAAAATTATCAGTGTTTCTCTAATATATTATGCATGTATTATAAACTTAAACTTATACAAACTTTCCTCTTGAATCACTCTATCTATTTAAAAAAAACCGCATCAAAATTTGTTGCGTAGTTTTAAATAAGTTCGTATGAGTCAGCGGCCAACTCAGGTGACGGAGTTTCTAGGCCGCCTTAAGGCCTCCGTCATGGCTTAACGTAATAGCCGGGACAGACAACGTGCCCTCTGAAGCACGGAAGCGTTTAGATGAAAATGCCACTGGCGGTCACCCATCCACCGGACGTTTAAAACGGTCTATCAAGAACGACTAAGCAAGCACGACCACGAGCTAAAATCACCTAGTTTTAAGACGTTTCAAAGTGATTCCGGTTTCCTACTGAATAAATGCTTTTTGACTTTGACTTTGACTATGTGTTGAAATGCTTGGACTGCACCCTTTTGGTCCTTATTTACCTTGCACTTAAATAGACGGTTAGCAAAACAGATTACGGGCTTAACTAAACAAACCTAACGGATTTGGTTGCAAGCTTTTATAACTGTTGTGATAGAAATATCAGAGATGAATTCTCGAGGTACTTGTTCAAACAATTTTTTTTTATTTCGCTACTCGAAAACTTATTAAGTATAAACCTATTATTATACTTAGGTATTATAAATAAAGGGACTAAATAAATATATAGTGAACTATAGCAGCATAGTAAACGTAGAGGAAACGTGGTAAATAAATAAATTATAATTAGCGATTACCTAAGCCCCAAATAACTTTAATAAGCAAGTTAAAATTTTGTGATTCAATTCAAGTGCGTCACGTGATGCCCGGCGTAGCAAACAAAAAACCAAGCATTACTCCCCTGCCCACAGACCTAAAAAAAAATTCGGAAGTCTATGAGCCTGCCCTTAGAGACCCCCTCTCTAAGGGCAGGCTCATAGACTTCCCATTTTAAGTCGGAAGGCCGTCAGGTTCGAATGGAGGGAATTTCCCGACCAATTCTTCTTGGCGTGTCACGAGTTCTTTCAAACAAGATAATTCCTCAAGAAGCTTTTTTAGTTGGAAAATCAACCACCGCTGCGTTTGGTAGTTTTCAATCCTCCGACTTTTACTCCACTTGGGCTGATGAGCCTGGGTTCCTGGCTTTTAGGATCATCTAGGTATTGTCAATCAAACGCAAATAAGCCACAGGCCACCTGCCAACAGGTGCAACACCACCTGTGTCCAGAGTCCAGTCATGTTTTGACAGGTGCCACAACAATTGTCACGGGCCCACGGGATTATAGCTCGCTTCTTTGTTTGCGAATTGTTTTAGTTTATGGAGATTAGCGCAGATAGGCGTATTAATTAATGGATGATGTCATGTGTTGGCTTTACTTACACATTCAGTGTAAGGGCTCAAACACTTTTATGTTTTACAACGACAAAACTGTTACGACGACCGAATTAATCAAGCACTTGTGAAATTGACATCAAAAAACGTAAAAAAAATATGCTTACCTACCTATACCTACTATATTATGTGCCTATACCTACCGGTGAACAGATTTTGATAAAATTTGGCATAGCGTAAGGAACGTACCCGAAAGGAATACGCACTTAAAAAAATAGTCATGTAGTTACGTCTCTTCTCTTTTGTAAGTTAATGTGGTTCAATGAGGAGACAGCGAGTCAAACTCAACTAAGTTTACAAAAAAAAATTATATATTTATAATATATTAATACTTATATCCAATTTACTTTGAATATTTACACTATAAATGACTATTCTATTCTATTCAATTTTTTGATTGTACTTCCAAATACAACCAATTTCGCACAAATTATAAGATTCAATCGGAAAGAATCGGAGAGGACTAGAAAGGAAAAGGTCAAAAGAAATTAATAAAAACCGGCCAAGTGCGAGTCTGACTCGGTTCCGTATCATCTAAAACGACAAAAAAATCACGTTTGTTGTATGGGAGCCCGTTTAATATTTATTTAAAGCTAAATAGAGGAAATTGCATTATTTCATTTGATAAATAAAATAAATAATAAATAATGCTGGACTTTTTCACACAGATTTTTTTGATGATTGAAAACTTCAATTGATTACCTACTGCCTACATTCCTGACTACCCCTCAGATATTTTCAATATTGTCTTGAATGTCTTCTGCGTTGGGGATACAGCATGTTTCATTTTTCATTTTCTTTATTAATTGTAAGCAATTATTTTAATTTGTAGACCAAACAGCAGGTGACAATTTATTTAAAATGGTATCTATCTTATATCTATAGATGTATCTAGTTCATTCGTTCTCACTTTGTGAACATACTTAGCGTATCTTAATCGTCAGTTGAAATAGACCTTTGTAAATGTTTTTCAATGTAAGTCAAAACATTATTCATGATACGCTTATTTATCCAGTAGATAATGTGTAACTTTATTAAAAGTAGATTATTAGTAATAATTATTTTATAGGTACTTACAATTATTATTTTAATAATACTTAATGTAATAGTTGTTTTCAAAGTGACTCAAAGCCACTTGGTCATCATCTATCCATCTAATCACGGTCCAACTAATGTTTTCATCCTTTTTCTACGATGTTACCTCTCATTAGCAATAGATAATATCAGTCAAAATTTAACAGCTTTATCATTTTCGTATAATAAGAGTGAGTGGAAGAAGGAGACGGGGTAAGAAGGCATGTTTGGTTTACTTCATCACCAGAGCTGGCCACTAACTCATATGATACGAAATTACCAATTATGCCGACCCTTAGCGTGGGATAAGGGCAGGGGAATAATGATTCATTTTCGTATCTCTACAGAATCCGTCTGAACCCAAGAAAGGAATCCGGGCACTTTTTACGCCACAATACCTAATGTTAAGTAGGTATGTTACACCAGACAATGGGATCGTCTCGGCGAATAAATGAAATACCTTCAAATCCAAGCCTCCTCATCAATATCTGAACAAAAACGTTCGCAAAAAGCCAGCCTGATTTTATTTGATGGAATCCTCCTATCGTATGAGGACTCGATAGCCCGTCAAAAGGGCCGCGTTGCCAAAAATGTGCATAATTGGCCCTTGAAACGCAGAAAAAATCAGAAAAAACGACCTCTAAATGTTTGGAAAAAGTGCACATGTACAGGGTGCTTGCTACCCGTAGAACAAAAACAAATTATATGTATCAATAATAATTTACAGAAACTAAGCTAATTCATTACATAAATTGTATCAATTATTATTATTATTATTAATAGCCTGTGGTGTCCCACTGCAGGGCAAAGGCCTCCCTTCGTTTCTTCCACTCCTCTCTATCGTGAGCTAATGTGGTCCAATAAGGAGAGTGGGAGTCAAGTTCGTCTCTCCACCGCCGCCGCGGTCTGCCGCGTGGTCGTTTCCTGTACCGTGGGATCCACTTGTTGGTTCGTGTGAAATTGTATCAATAATTAGTAAAAATAAAAGAGTTCCCTTAGCATATCAAAAAATAAATAGAGAATGATATAAAAGGAACACGGTTTTCTATAAGAATTACTTGACAGTGAAAAACCAACTAAACCTGATCGCACACTAAGAAGATGCGTCAGAAAATGCGACTCGCTTCTGACGTCAGCAGCATTTTCTCTATTGAATTGACAGTTCAGCGCGGTCGGACTGTGCGACCACCCTAAATAGCCAACTAAATAACAAACCATAATTTTCACATCAACACTGAAGTAAAGTTTCCGAAACCATACGCGGAATACAAAGTTGGAATTCCTTGTATAAAATACGCATAGTACGTAAGTTATGGGTGAACAGGTGTACTTAATGTAACCTTGACCTATAGGATATGCGACACGCATTCTTTCACCTTTCATAACCACTAAAGAAGTTGAAACTTGTATTAAACACAATACCTACATACACAATCATGTATTTGTTTTCACGGAGAGGCAAGACCAGTCTCAGTAGGTATCTGAATTAGGTTTTTAACGGAAGTGCATAGGTAGATCACCCCAGATTTTCGCATTTCTCAAAAAATTGACTGCTCTTGTGGGTGAAAATGTGTGTGACAGACAAAAAATTATCAATAAACAAAGTTAAAAAGTTTTTTAAATTAAATATGATGTTTTATTTACAAGTTTTATACATTTGCAGCCTGTATATAGATTAATGATTAGATTTTCCAATAACACAATGTTTTAATAAATCTTTGAAAAAATAATTTTCAAATCAGACGCGTATTTGACACATCCTGTATATAGATGCATTTCTATAAAGGACTGATTTATTCAAATCAAACGCTGCTGAGCCGTGGGCTCTTGAATTATTTGTTTTTGAATAGCAATTATATTTTATTTTCATCAAAATCGTCTCGCATGATCCTAAATATCTAATATTTCGGCGAAATTTGTCTGAGATTTCAAAGGACCGAATTTGTGTTACATTTTAAATAACAGAAACGTTTAGCTATGGTAATTAGGTGATTATGATCGATTCGATTCGATGCATCACGCAATTCCTTCGACCAATTACCATCCGATTGGGATTTAAATGACCTTCCATCATTAAAAATTTATGCTGGACATTTCACACAGCATCGTCTAGCCCCGAACTAAACAAAGCTTGTACTATGGAACCAGATATCTGATATACTACTTATATACTTTTTGTTTGTAAATACATACATATTATACATAGAAACACCCAGACCCGAGATAAATATTTGCAGATCATACAAACATTCATTATGATAAGACAATATATAAAACTAGGTCATTAACGTCTTTACTACATACATACCTAAGTCACATGATTACATGATTTATACAGGAATGAAAATCAGTTTTTTTTTCTGGTTTCTGCTCACCCCTATGGGATAGAAGCGCGATTTTGTACGTTATAACGTCAGGGAGAAACTGCCCTTCAGACAAGGGGCCGCTAATGACTGGAGCATTGGTCAAGATGGACCAACTACCTAAGCTTACCCAGCACCAAACTATTCTCGTAGCTTAATTTAAACTGCAAGAAAAACAATTTTTTCGCATTGTTTTATGCCACGAAAAAATTGTTTAATGCACTATCAGAATTTGAACCCATATCACTCGTGCTCAAGAATTTCCAAAAATGAATCCATTTGTATCGTATTAAGAGGGAACTTGCACTTGCAACCTTTTGTGCAAGTCGAGAATACATACTAAGTAGTCAAACTACTCAAGTTAAACTAGTTTTCCTATCAAATACCAACTATGTAGTTAAAAAAAACGTAATAAGCCTAGTCTCAAATTAATACAAGATACTAATCCCTATTAATTGTATGCAAATTTCTGAAACAACAGCTGATCAACCATAAATAGTTCTTTTTTTAAACCACTCGACTATTAACAAAAAAAGTTTATACATATTATGCAAGCCATCTGCTATCAACTGCTATCAAAAAAGTCCGTATATCTGCCGACAAACCACTAAAAATCGCACGACCATAGAGAAAAAAAATGTCATCTGCATACAACATCTGGCCAGTACAAAAACACACGCAAAAAATTGCTAAAAAGCTTGCGGCTGAGATAAAAAAGCTAGATTATTTATTTTTTTAGAATCGTACTGTGAACTTTTATAAATAAACTGATCTGAGCCTAGTCTGAGACTTTAGAGGTACCTAAAATACCTAAGCGGGCGCAAAAGGCAAAAGTTGTCCTGCAGGCAAAAAAAAACTAGAGCAAGAAACATACTTGGTACAAGTAGGTACCTATAGCTATAGCTTAGAATCCTGGTGACCGACCCCGCCGCGTTGGAGAGATGGTCAGGTCAGACCGTAGCTACAAGAAGAGACCCAAGATTATCCCAAATAAATGGTAGAGTCGTTCAGATCATTAGATAACCTGCAAAGGGTTGACAAGGGCTAAAAAATAAATAAATATTAAGAACTAGCTGACCATCGCGGTGTTACCTGCGGTCCCTCGGGAAAACATCACTTTCCCGGGATAAAATATAGCCTATGTTCATCAGGGATAATGTAGATTCTAACAGTGAAAGAATTTTTCAAATCGGTCCTGTAGTTTCGGAGCCTATTCAATTCAAACAAACAAACATACAAACAAATTTTTCCCCTTTATAATATTAGTATAGATATAGAAGTATAGATAATGCGGTTAGTCAGAGACACGTCCAAATACATTTTTGACACTTGTCCATTTTACAGAAGCAATTACGGGAGACAGATTTCACTTAGAATGATACAAAGCCTAACAAAGCCTTCTTGTCGTGGCACTAGTTTGAACCAGTGTGGTGAATGGATTTTAAGCCTCAAAGAGGCTCCTTTCGTGGCCATTAAAAAAAATAAACAGCAAAGTTTAGTTTTTAAGTCACAATCAAACCATCTGACACGGCACGAGCCATACGCAGCATTCGTCCTAATCTTAAAAAAAATAGAAAAAGGTTCAGATAAAAAGTGAATAAATGATAAAAAGTGCAATTTGGCAAGGAAGCAGGAAGAGGCGGCTCTTGCGGGCGCTTCTGCGGTCTGCCAATAGTCATGGTTATGTTAATGTGGATACACCAATTTTTTTTCGTATCAAGTTAGATGACAAAGTCTTGTTTTGTACTGTATTCTAAGACATTTTATGTCTACTCTAATTGACCGTGACCTTTGACCATGTTTTCTAGTAAGTACCTACCTATAGGTATGATGACGTTCACTTTTACTTCATCAATCTACATAAATAACTTATTATTTTTCTTTTCGTTTTCTATCATCATCTAAGCATAGCATATTTTTAGTTGATAGCCGGAAAAAAACAGTTTATTTCAGTCCATTATCATCATTCCCCTGCGTCTATCCCACGCTACGTGAGGCACTAGATTATCATAAGTTTCAATAACCAATAAATCAACGTTTGTGAAGGTTAAATATTAAAAAATGGAACGATACCAAATAGTCTTATCCATACAACACCGCACATGACTTTTTTCTTAATTTGATCAACATTGTGCTATCATAATAGGTGCATGTTCTGCCAAAAGAAAAATAAAAAAAAATTAAAAAGCTCTATGGCTCGTGCTCACTCTCATTTTTTACGGAAGTGCCCTATGTTCTTTTTTTTCTAGTTTTGTGTTTTGGAGAAATGTGTAGAATTGAGCATGTGCATGACATGATGAATTGCGATATCATTGGCAGATGCTGATGCAGGTTTAGGAAATGAAAGTTTTTTTTTCTGAACGTTGCATCTTGCTATTTTAGAAACTATGAGGTGCTACTTACTACCTATGTATAATAAATTAGGCATGCGAAAATACAAAAAAAACTTTATAAATCAAATCAATGATATAAAGTTATATAAAGTTTTTGACATAATTATTAATGTTCCATGAACGGATGAAGAAAACATATAGTCTGATGTAGGTATCCATGACTGGAATTCAAACCTTTGGAACGGAAGTCAAGACACTATTCCACTTTACCAAACTATTTTATTATAACTACAATCTCTACCTTTTTGGTAAAATGGACCACATAACAAAACCAATACCCCATTATCCATCACACAAAACTAATCAAAAGATATTTTATAGAAATTGCCAAATGGTGTGGACGAGAAAAAAACGTAAAAAACAAAGCGATCTCGTGCCCAGATAATTAAGGCTTTTGTGGAATCATTTTGTTCATAAAAAAGTTTCGCCTTACCTGGGTATCAGTATGTACAGGTGGATGTCAGCCGATCGTGTTGTGATAGGCCATGTCAACTACCTAAATTGCTTCTCATAATTGCCGTTAATACAATAAAATACTTCGGTACTTACATATATTTTTACCATGTACCTACCATTTTTTTATAATTATTTTATTGTATTAATACTTGAGTCATTATAGATGGTCGCTACTATCCATACTAATATTATAAAGAGAGTAAGATATCTGTCTGTTTGTTACCTTTTCACGCCTAAACCACTGAACAAATATGACTGAAAATTGGCGAGGATAAAGGTTGTACCCTAGGGAAAGACATAGGCTACTTTACATCCCGAAAAAATCCCGAGGGACCGCGGGTTACACCGCGGGAGCGCAGCTAATATCGTATAATGATGTAAGAGTATTCCATCTCAAACAAAGTCCCAGTCCCAGTCACTATAGCGTCAGCAATGAAGGCACAGGTTGCCTCGCGTTCCAAGACTCACACGAGACACGAGTTGATGTAAAATGTCAAATGTACGAGTATACGATTTTGACAACTCGCGCGAGGCTGAAACGCGTAGTCCGTACGCAGCTTTAGAAATCATCTCGTAATGTAGGTACTACTATTAGGTCAGTTCGTTCTCAATAATAACGGTAGAATTTTTTGATAGCACCATGATGACTCAATTATTGCGCATTGCATATCAAAGTATGAAATGCTGTCCCTTAAAGCATTACGAATCCCTTCAAATACCATTTGGTCTGACGAAATCATCTGTTTTATTTTACACTAATTTAGTAATTAGGTAAATCTTATACAGAGCTAAAAAGAGTTTCGCATAAAGGAAAGGATGTTTAGGTAGGTAGGAGGTATAACCATTACTTTTTTTTTTGCTAACCTGACTTTATTTTATCGAAATTACGCCCTTGAATCATGCTGTATAACTACACACATCACAACACAAACGTATCTATCCGATACGCGATCGCCAAAAAACGAGCCCACTTTTTCGAAGCCCAAAGAAATTGTACTAAAAAACGTCGATTTCGCAGATGTTAGTTTTATAAATTTCTTGCACGTGTTAAAGTTTTTGCTTCCTGTGCGGTCTTTTGCTAGGCAAGTTGAAAAAATCCATAGGCATTAATTAGCAGTGAGCTTGCAACACTAGTTAACTAGACGTTGTTCAGTAAGATGTCAGTTTATGGGAGAAGTAGGAAGTTGGAGAGTAGCGTTAGTTACGGATAAAATAAGAAATGGAAGATTGTTTTGTTGGTGAGAGGTTGTTTTTTAGGGGGAAATGGAAGAGAGAAAAATGAGTGACGACCTAATATAAGGACAGGAAGATAATAACGTGATAACCTAAAGTCATGTAAAAACCGGAGGACCGGTAGGTCCTCCGGTTCGAGATTCTAGGTATTCTAGATATTCGGGGATTCTAGGTATAGAATCTCCTAATTTTTAAGGGAATCAAATTTTAATTTTTAAGTGATCAAACTGGTCCTGAAATGCTTTTTGAATGTACTTCTCTATGTTTTATTATAATTAGTAATAGTGTTTCTTGTCGAGTTAGAGCCTAGTCTATAAAATCGGGGATTTTAATCTCGACTGAAAATGAAACTTTTTAAGTAGCATGAATTAATTAAGACTACGAGTATATTAAAAACATCGAATTGATGCTGTTATCACTTTCGTCTTTTATCTATGCAATCAATATTTACAACTACTGTACCAGTATCACCCCAGATAATTTATTTACGAACAAAATAAAAATAAATAGGTAACTAAATATTAATGATAATTGAGAATGTACAAGGTGACATCTATAGAAAGATCTGCGTACTAATAAATGTTAAGCGATTGACGTAGAACATACGACCCGGTGCCAACAACACGCGATCACGCATACAAGTTCTGCTTGTAATCTATTCAGTTCTATTGACCCTCAATAGATGGCGTTATTAGCGAAGAAAAGTACCATTTGATTCTTTTTATTATTTTTCACAAACAATGAGTATTTTACATTACCTAAAGCTATGTGTGAGTAATAAAGATTAACTAATATTGCAATCACTGTTGCTTGTTTTTAATTTCACTATCATACAACTGAATATAAAAATCATTGTCAGAATTTTGTCTTTTACAATTAAACTCTCGTGTCGTCACACACACCGGTTGGACCCCATTCAACTTGTTGTTGTTGTACCTGATGTTATACTTCTTCAACTCTTTGAGAATTTCGTTCAAACACGCACACTGCCACGGATTATCGTTCACATAAAACTTGTTTAGAGTAACACCAGAGTTTTTAAGTTCTAGACAAAAATTAGCTTCGAGGTATGTAAATTTGTTGTAAGATAAATTTAAGTTTTTCAATCCTGTTCCACGAAAAGCTTGCAAGGGAACGTATGTAATCATGTTCTGGGACAGATCAAGATTTCCCAGTCTATTTAAATTCCTAAATAACCCTTCAGATATCGTCTTGATCCGGTTGTTTCTCAGCGCGATAACTTTCAACTTCTTGACACAACAAGAGAAGACGTCTGCTGTAATTTCTTCGATCTCATTATTTGCTAGATTCAATACTTCTAGATTATCTAAGTTTATGAAACTTCTAGAATGATCTAGCCTACTGATTTTGTTTGTAGATAGCACAAGATTTCTCAAAGTTCTCAAATTAGATCTCGTTGCAAATGTTGGTATTGCGGTTAATGAGCATCCATCCAAATTTAGGGTATCCAGAACCTCAAATGCATGTAATAAAAGTTCTGGAGAATCAGACATATCGTTTCTAGAGAAATCTATGAAAGTTATCCTTCTGCTTTGGTCAAAAATATACGGATCCATATTCTTGCCCACCAGAGCATTATTTGAAAGGTCTACATACGTCAACTTTTTCAGCGTATCAAATATCCCCAACTGTAATTTCTCTATCTTGTTTCCTTTCAAATCCAGAACTTCTATATTTACTTTATGATCGAATAATCCGAGGGGGAATGATGTCAGCAAATTGTGAGACAGGTTTAAGTATGTTACTTGCCTGTTTTCATCCAGGACTCCTAATTCAAGACTGTTTATCTTGTTCTCGGACAAATCTATGTATTGTAGATTAACATCATTTTCAAACGCTTCAAGATCTAGCTGCTTTATTCGGCATCCTTTAAGTGTTATTTTTGTAGTTTTATTGTTATCTGAGACCACTCCTCTCCCGAGGATTATGTCTTTGTTTCCTGGTTTGCAGACAACCTCTTTCTCATTTGTAGTCTTACATTTAAGAGCGGCATTCACAGTCATCAAGAGTGCAAGGCCAGCTAAGATCAACTGCTTAATATAGAGTTCCATCCTGAAATTTCGGGAAAAGCATCAGCAAATTCTTAAATTCGAATTGTATTAAGTAAGTATTTCGTATTTTAAACAAATAAACAAAAATCACAAAGAAACACAGAAGTACTCAAATCATTATAAAAAAATTATAAACATCGATAAATAACTTACTTTTTAGTTCTTCAAAATTATTCCTTATCACTTGACCCCAAGTTAAATGAACTACAACTGGTAAATCATACTAACAAGTTACACACAAAAGGCAGAAATAACAAAGTGTTTCTCAGTTCACTCAATTGGTCGAAGTGAGGATTCCCAGTATCTTTGCTTAATCAATGCATACTACCTACTCACTTCACTGTTCATTTTGCTAACGGGTTTTCCTCAATACCGAAGTGCCTACCGACTATAATGTCATCTAAGTTAGGAAATAATTTTAAATGCTTTTTAATTAAATTAATTTTTAATTTTCAATTATTTCTAAATGTTTATATTGATATTTATAATAATAAAATTTAATACAATAAGTACCTACATGTGCACTGTGTCGTCGTACCTTGGTTTGACGATTAGGGCGCCATCTCCTGAATAAACCATGTTACACAGCGAAAACCATGTTATTGGTTTGCTACGTTTCTCTGTAATTCTATTGATCCTCAATAGATGGCGTAGAACTCAAAACAATGCAATACTCCATAATGTTATTCTGAACTTTCAAGATTTATACTAAAGCTTTAAATTTCTATAGCTTATTTTTAATTTCACTATCATACAATTGAATAAAATAATCATTATCAACCTGTTGTCGCTTACAATGAAACTCCCGCGTAGTCACGCACACTGGTTGGATCCCATTCAACTTGTTACTGTTGTACCTGATGTTATACTTCTTCAGTTCTTTGAGAATTTCGTTCAAACACGCACACTGCCACGGATTATCGTTCATATATAACTTGTTTAGAGTAACACCTGAGTTTTTAAGCTCTAGACAGAAATTAGCTTCGAGATATGTAAATTGGTTGTGAGATAGATTTAAATTATTTAGCCCTGTCCCACGAAGCGCATTTAAAGGAACGTATTTGATCAAATTTCGAGAAAGATCAAGATTTCCCAAAACATTTAAATTTGTAAATAATCCGTCAGGTAGCGTCTTTAATCTATTATTTCTTAGCACGATCATTTTCAGCTTTTTTAGACAGCAGGAGAAGACTTCTTTTGCTAGTTCTCCAATCAAGTTATCAGCTAGATTCAATATTTCCAAATTCTCCAGGTGTATGAAGGTTCTAGAATTATCTATTTTCCTGATTCTGTTTGTTGAGAGCATGAGATGTTTCATATTCCTCAGGCCGAAACTTATTGCAAATCCAGGAACCTCGCTCAAGGAGCAACGATCTAAATTTAAAAAATCCAATTCCTGGAATGAATTTAGCAATAAATCTGGAGAATTAACCATATCGTTTCTAGAGAAATCAACGAATTTGATTCTCTTGTTGCGATCAAATATGTGCTGATCAATAATCTTGCCCAGAAAGTCGTTACTAGAGAGATCAAGATGAATCAATTTTGGCAATGGATCAAAAATCCCGCACTCCAAATTAATTAGGCGATTACCTTTTAAATCCAGGACTTCTATATTAACTTTCTGATCGAACAATCCTAGTGGAAGGGAAGTCAGCAAATTGTGAGACAGGTTTAAGTACGTAACCTGTCTGTTTCCATCTAGGACTCCTAGTTTCAGTCGGCTTATCTTATTCTCTGAAAGGTCTATGTACTGTAGACTATAATCATTTTTAAACGCTTCATAGTCCAGATCTGCAATGCGGCAGCCTCTAAGAGTAATCCCAGTGGTTCTGTTATTGTCTGAGACTAACCCTCTTCTGAGAACAATGTCTTTGTTATCTGGCTTGCAGACCACGTCTTTATCGTTGAAAGTCTGGCATTTTAAACTAGCGTCTACAGCGGATAAAACCGCAAGTCCAGCTAAGATAGCATTATAGACTCCCATGCTGAAATAATTACAAGAAACATTATCAATTTTGGACTGTTCGAGTTTATAAAACATCACACTAATACATTCAAAATAATAGGCACTGTCAAAATTATCATGATCAGTCTAAATATAGATAATTTCTTTAACAGGTTGGTATTGATTATGAGAAACTTACTTTTAAAGTTGATTCTTGTCGTTTGACCTCTTGATAACCCCAAATTACATACACACACTTTATAAGTCAATGATTTTCAATAAAAAACAATAATAAATATTTTTACAAAGATCTACGTGTTGCTTTGTTATTTTAACCGGTTGAAGTGAAACTCGGTAACTCGACTAAACAGCACTGCTATTTTCTACAAGTAAGTATAGTTTCCTTTATAACAGTGCCGTGTTGGCCGAATGGGGTTGTACCTCGACTTGGGGTCGTGGGTTCGAATCCCGGCCGTGCATCAATGGATTTTGCGTTTCGTAAAACTTGCGCTTTAACACGTGCTCTAAGTGGTGAAGGAAAACATCGTGAGGAAACCAGTGAGTATTCTTATAGGCAGCGATGGGCTTGTAACCTGTCACGTATGGAATACTAACTTCTGCAAGATGTGGGCTGGGCGTGTATCAAACATGTATTTGGACATGTCTCTGACATGTCCCCTTGGACATCTTCAAAGGATCTGGACTTATAAGAAGAGAAGATTGGATACTTATAAGATCTGAGAGAATGTCTACCGCGCTTGGGGATACAGTCGTGACTCGTGACCCTGTTTTTTTATAACAGTATACACATACGATCACAAGATAAAAAGGAATAATTAGATAGGTACTCGTATCTAAAAATTATCCTCGTATAAAGACTACGTTGTTCTTTTGCTATTTTTAGTCTGATGAGTTTAATGCGCCATCTGTTATTTATTTTTAACATCACTGACACTACCAAGAGCCATGTTGGCCGTTGGCCCAATAGGAATGTGCCTTTCGATCCGTAGATCGTGGGTTCAAATCCCAGTCCATCTTACAGGTTTTTGTTTTTCGGAACTTATATGCACTTTAATGGAAAGAGAAAACATCGCGAAGAACAGCGACTTAGGTCTTTCTTAAAAATCTACCCTAGATTAACAAAGGATTACAAAGTGGATGGGTGACTGCTAGTGGCACCATCAACTAAGTGCTTTCGTACTTCAGAGATGAAGGCCTCGGCAAAAACCTTCACAAGAGTCCCTTATCAATCTATTCAGGCCACTACTGAGTATAGGTAGGCCTCCTATCTATAACGCCACTCTCTTCGGTCCCGTGCACTATCACAAACGAACTCAAGAACTTTACTTTTTAGGTAGAGATTTGTACCCTGCATTTACATAGCTAATATAATAATAATAATTCAACTTAGTAGACGTAAACAAAGTAACTATTGATAATAAATGTAAACATTGAACGAAATACCAAACCTACACACGCCCACATCATTGTACGCTATGTAACCTTGACCAAGTCAAAAGCATTCTTTGATCTCCTAATGAGTATGATTAGCAAGCTAAGTACCTAACTGTACCTAGTAGTTTTTGGTGAAAAACTTGTGGGAAAAATTTGGAATCAGCTTCCCGCGTCTGTATTTCCGCTGAACTACGACCCTCGTAGACCTCATTCTGGTCTGTGTAAGTTTCGAGGTCAAGAGTCGACTCATTCAACATAAAAAAAATCGATTACATGACCACCACGGTTTTATATTGCATTTTTATACTTAAATAAGTTTTTTAAGTATAATAGATGTTTAAATAATTACCTATTCTATCTTGTAGGAGTTATGTAAATGAAATATCTTAAAAATCACCGTATTTATTATTATCTAAAACTACCTAATTAGTCACCGTTGTGTCATTATGCGCCAAGTCTTCTTGAAGCTCTGTTTGTTCACTTGCGTCATCGGAATTCGTTGTATCGTCTAGTGTGTCATCGGAATTAAAATCTACTGAACAGTCCTTTGAATCTTCAACATTTGTGATGTTTCTTGAAATATCCAACTCGCTTTTGAGTCTTTGTATCGCTTGCACCACTTCATTCTGAAAGTTCATGTTTATCTTGTATAACTGTTCGGAATGTTCCTTCTCTCTACGGGTTTCATTCCGCATATGCGTGTCTTTGAACTTCTCAAACTCCGACATAATTCTCACTTTAGATTCGTAAACATGTTGCACCATAGAGACTAGACCAAAAAGCTTTTGTATCACTTTTTCTTTGACTTCTTTCGATACATTCGAGTCTGACTCTAGATCCGATTTCGCGTCTAGAGCCAAATCGTTCGCTGAAGATGGAAATCCAAGAAGTGATTTTCCATTTCCGTTTGATTTTTGAGTTTCAACTTTAGCTGCATTGTCTTTAGGTGGAGATTTGGTTGTGAACGCACCGTGTGTGACAACTTCTGTGAAAACACCGGAACTGGGTTTGTTTGAGTGGTATTCCGCTGTTTTCTTGTTTACTTTCTGCAAAAGCTCGCTCTGTTTATCCTTTTGCTGTTCTTTTTGTTTCTCAACCGGTGATTTGTGTAGCACTTCTTCGTGTACTACGATTTCTTCTTGCTTGTTTTGGAAGGGGCTGCCGGTGCGCTTAGTAAAATTAGTGACGGTGAGTTTAGGCTTAGACATTGTAGGTCAACGTATTTGGAGATGAAAATTTGAGGTCACTGAACCGATTTTCCCGAGTTTCGAGAGTTGTGGTCGCGTCGATGCCGTGCGAGGAACTAAATGTTTGATTAATATGAGATATTGAATGGCTGGCCTCTACCAAGTGTGGGCTTCGCTCCTTAGTTAAGGTTTGTCCGTTTGTCCTAGGCGTGGCAATGAATTCTTATTAGTTCTTTGCGTGGGTACCTTGCACTTTGCATTGCTGACGTTTTTTGATTGAATGACTACGATGTACATAATAGGTGAAGGTAACTGTTATTTTAATGTAAAGCTTTTTTATTGTAGCATATCTTGAAAAAGTATCTTAATTTAAGTAATTTAGGGCATCCAACATAAATATCACAAGGAATGCTTAAAATCTTAAGTAAACGGTATCTTAAATACATAACAAAAGGAAATCACAGGAATCACTTTACACACTATGAAATGAAATTACCCTTTTTAGGAATGTTTTGAATTTGAACCAAACGAGTAAAGACACAGGCAGATACGTCTAACCAAATATATAGTTGGGACCCTTGATGAGAAATATCATCAATAAATATTCAGACAAAGATGTACTTAGTCTGCGTAAATATTTGAGTATGTCAATACAATCGGGCTTTTTAATCACTAAGTTGAATGGCCTTTGGGAATGCCCAAGAATGTAAATAATTTTCATAATAATTTGGTAAGCCTTGTCTTTATCGTTAGGAAACTGTCATAGAAAGCAAAAAGTTCGGAAATTGAGGTCTATCCGGAGAAGAAAGAAATGAAATTCATTGGCCAATGCGCCAGATTGCAGGGGCAGCTTTCAGGGGTTTGGGTGTACCTATAAAAAGAACACGAAATGTAAAGATTAGGTGGTGAGCACACGGAAACACGATGAAACACAAAAGTGTGTCGTGTCAGAGGATCTTTCCTGTCCAAAACAATAAAATACATTATTAGGCACATGCCTATAAGTACTTTGCAAAAAATATAACTCCAATTTCCATCCGTAACAGGTTGCAATTCCATCGCCGCCTACTTATACGAATTTGTTTTCCTCCAAACTCCACCTAAAGCTCATATTAATATCGTTATACCAATGGATATCAATTTTCCGGGACAAAAAATTCATTGATGTACATCCGGGATTCAAACCCACTGCTTGAGAAGCTATAGAGGATTTATAATGACACAAATACCAGATATCTAACGGCAACTTATTGATCCGGCCTGTTCCGCAGTAAGCATACTAATAACATGACCATTTTGGTGCTCCTGTCTGGTGAAAGTGATTACAATTGACTCTAATAATTTCACATTAATCAACGCACTGAATCGAAGACAGCCTTGCATCACACTGGTTACTCAAGGCCTGAGATACACCTGGTGAATCTGAAATGCCATCCTTGCGATACTACGAAAACAAACAAAACTCGATCACGACTGTTTCCTCGAGGCGCGGTAGACATTCCTCAGATGTTTTAATTTGTTCTAGATCCTTTGAAGATGTCTATGGTTTAGTTTAGTTTAGTTTATTTATTAATAACAGATAAGTTACAGGTCCAATTATTACATTTCATATAAATTATCACATTTCTATAAATGGTAGGTATAGGTACCTATTAAGTAGCTCATTTCATTTTAAAAAGGTAGGTAAGTATAAGTTTATACTACTACAACGGAAAATAAATAAAATACAATAATGATAAAATTTCTAGTAAAGTTAACATTTAAAATAATTAGAAATTGGTCAGTCAAAAAATTCATCAACCTTATAATAAGATTTTGTTATGATGTTAATATTTTGTATGGGGGTGGGTAGTCGAGAGGCATGTCAAACGTTACTACTTGATTTTTAAACGCTCCATTCTTTTTAGCTCCTATTTCTCTGTCTCTTCTTTTATAAAGCTTATTGGATTCAGTCACGAGATGTTCAATTGAAGGTTCCTTCATGAATACAACAGTAAAATATCCGTGGTTGAACTCATTTGACGCACTCGGTAACAAAGCTCAATAGCAGGTAAAAAGCTCTCACCGAGAGCTGATGAACATAGGCTATATTTTATCCCGGGAAAGTAAAGTTTTCCCAAGGGACCGCGGGTAACAGCGCGACGGACAGCTAGTATTCTAATAAGCGATGATGGGCTTGCAACCTGTCACGTATGGAGTGCTAGTAACTTAAGAAAAAGTTAGGTCTAGTGCACACAATACGGGGGTCCCTCCAAACTAAAAAAACTAATAGAGTATCGACACGACTTTAGGTATCCCCGAAGTTCGGTAGATACCTACTAGGAGTAGATACCTATGCATTAATTTTGATGTAAGCTCAAAGAAAATAATGCCTACAATGCGTTACCGTCGCTAAAGTCCTTTTTTAATTAACACACAATCAGCAAAGGAGACATACAGTCTACCATGAATCCACGATGAGTGACTTGCTGGTAATTTCCCACACATCAAAAATCTGAATGAAATGGAAATGGTATCAGAATGAGATTCATTGCATGATTTTAGAGTTGTTATGTTACAAATGTTTTCCTGTAGGTAAGTAAATGCTTATTTATCTTGACCTGATAGTTATACGGTAGTATGAATAAGTGAAATTTGTTCCAGTCCGATAACATCAATGGATGATCCACCTTATCTCCCGAGCAAGTTCAATGATATCCACAGATTAGGTATTCGAACGGCGCGTGCGAGACACCCGCTCCTCCATACAAAACACCTCGCTATACACCTTCCTCTCGCACGCACCTCAAACAGCATAAGTCAGACGAGAGCAAAAAAATGGATCATCATCGCTCTTTGAACCAGGGATCCGTGTCACAAACAACAGAAAAGGCGCTTACGACGCCTGATGCCAAAACGTCGCGAACCAAACACCTGTCCTAGAACATAGGCCTTTTTCAATCCGACGCTCTGAAGAGGATTCGTATCAAAGCTTTCCCCAGCCGCCCGCGCCAGAAGGTCGCAAGTCGCGTATACGATGAGACAATGCGTACCGGAACTGGACACCACGTGCTGAATTTGAAATAGCTGTATAAAAACAGCAGGGTCCTTGTCGAAACTATCACAAACCGTTCAACCTTCAATCAGTGAACACCAGGAGCACAGATTCGCAAGATGGTGTCCAGTAAAGTGTTGTTTATCGCCCTGGCTCTATTCGGGAGCGCAGTGGCATCGCCAGCTAAGGGAGGTTTCTGGAAGGGAACTCCTATGGACAGCATGGTTGAAGAGATGAGATCAGGCTGCGTGGAAGGATCTGATCCAGCTGCTTGCATCAAGTACAAGGTCATGTCACTACTGGACAGCATCTTCAAAAAAGACTCCTTCCAGGTACTAAGAAAAACTTTAAAATATCGCCTCTTCTATTTTTAAATCCTTCTTTTTAATCTTGTGCTTAACTAAGCTTCATCATTTCAGATCTCCGAAGCCGTAGAAGTGACTAAGAACGGCGCTGGCAACGATGTCTCTGGCCGCTCCAACGGCGACTTCCTCGACAGCATCGAAAACTACATCCAATCCCACGACGTGACCTTCCAGCTCCCCATCGCCGACACCAAGGTTACCGTCAGCCCTAGAAACCTTGACCAGGATGAGCTGACTTTGAACGTCAAGTTCAACAAGGAAGGAGCTCGCTCAGTCGGCGAGGCCCGTAAAGCTAAGTTGAAGAAGATCATCGTGCCCATCCTTGTGTTCGTGCTTCTAAAGGCCATGACCCTAATCCCTCTTGCCATCGGCGTCCTTGGACTGAAGGCCTGGAACGCTCTGCAGCTGTCTTTCTTCTCATTCGTCGTCTCCGTGGCTCTGGCTATCTTCCAGCTTTGCAAGAAGGTAAGTTGATTAACCAAAAAAACACCCTTTGGATATTGCAACTAAACCAGAATTGGTAAACAACAAATCGTTTGGACCAATTAGAAATCGATCCCACGGCCTTTCGAAGTCATCTCATGAAACGAATCTACTAATACTCTCCAAATCTAGACACCAAACTCTCTCAAAACAATCGCACATAGCACATTTAAAAATCTCCCAAATAAGCACTCGTTTGCACCACTGAAAGCTACCACACCCTATAGCACACTGAATTTCGCACATAACTTTATTTTACGGACTAACACTTCCCGTCTTACAATCCATGTCTAACCTTCTAGTTTACCCAGATCGCGGCCGACAACTCACACCCCCAGATCGCCGCCCATGGACCCTGGGATGCTGCATACGCCGCTACCCGCAGGAGACGAGATGCCGAGCCCCAAGAGTTGGCCCAGGAACTAGCCTACAACGCCTACCACTAAAAAAATCCCTTTAGACTAAACCCACGACGAAAGGATCCATCGATTCGAAATAACCAAAAAACGATTTCGCCAGAAACCGTCAACGTGTAAATACTATGTAGCGACTTATTTATTTAAATAAATGTGCAAGAGATAGTGTGATTGTGATGTGTGACTGTTATTTATTTTATGTAATAAATCATTGATAAAATTATATTTGTGTTGATCTTGTTTTATAAAATGTACAACCCCTACCCTAATAACTAAAAAAACCGCAAATTAAAGGTTTTGAAGCCCAAAAACATCTATCTCAAAAGTTCCCTTATCAGAACTACATTCTAGAAGATCTTGCTTATAAAGATGATGATATATAAACTAAAGTTGTAAAATAAGCTGGATTCAAAGGAATAGGAAAGTTGTAGGTCGAAGGGCATATGCACAGGGATAGTTCATACATATAGGGCTCTGAAATTACAAGCTATATCACCATTTACACGCATAGAGTTGCAGTTGATTTCAGCAACCAAATTAGTATCCAAGAAACGTCACCTAATTTCACTAAAATAATAAGTAACCAATTACAATAAATATTTAGGTCAGTAGACCAGGACACTGTATCACTTTCCCAAAGGAAGTGAAAATATATTAGTAAAAGTGTTAGTATGTAGTACTACTTACATTCCGATCAAGTATGTACGCTTTCTATCTGAGACATCTAAGGCGAGGGCTGATCAATTTTGATCACGTAGAGACAATGAATCTAAAGTTCACAAAGTGAGTCCTTGCAAAGAGG
The DNA here is from genome assembly GCA_963565295.1 of Epirrhoe alternata. Taxonomy (NCBI): domain Eukaryota; kingdom Metazoa; phylum Arthropoda; class Insecta; order Lepidoptera; family Geometridae; genus Epirrhoe; species Epirrhoe alternata. The sequence continues at coordinate 3,625,101 of OY751397.1, read as the reverse complement.
GATCTTAATTTATTTCCTTAACATTCGTTCCTTAATTTATTTTTTGTCGAATTATGCTAACAAAAATATACTGAAAGACTGAAATGTCAGAAATACTGAAACCAGTCAACAGTTCTTTGTCTCCTATTACAAGAAAGAAGTACTGGATAAACAGCAAGACACAATTCATAAAATACCTATAGATGTGACGTTTGTACTTTGTTATTAAGTATGCAGAAGAAAATCACCGAAACTACGAGAAAAAAAAAACGATTTTAAAACTCTTGGGTGGAAAGTTACAATATTCCAGAACATCATAGGCTATGTTTGTAGAATTTGAGCAAAGCCGCGCGCAAGACGTGATTATAATTAAAATAGAATAATTGAAGATTTTCATTTATCCACATTATCAATTTGATAAGGAAATTCCAGATAAAATTCAGGGCTAGATATTTGCATAAGAATGCGAATGCGAGGCACTAGCGATGGTATGTGTGTAATGTGTATGTATATCTTCATCGTCAACTGCAAGTAGCACATTTGGCAGACGCCCCTAAGAATATTTTAGAACTTTCTTGAATCAAATACTCTGCAAAGTAAGGCGTAAGTCTTAAGTCTAAGTCCTAAGAGATTCAGTCCCGTATAAAATTTAAATAAAGAAGTTGCAGAAACTAACAGATAACTTAAAATTTACAGATAACTCAAAATCATTAAGTATCCATCAACATTAGGATTGTTTCTTCCCTGATATATCAGAAACCATCTTTAATACTGTGACCATTTTTTAACACAGTTCTCAGTTTTTCTCAATTCGTTCAACAAAGATTTTGAAATGCATCCCAAACATGCGGTTGCCCATGCCGTTTGAATTTTATAATCTTTGACAATCCCTAAGTGTGTAACTTAGGAATTGTCAAATATTTAAACGTAAACGAGGAAGACCGTTTAAGAGATGGACGGATGAACTCAAAGCTGTTGCAGGCGGGGCCTGGACGAGGGTGGCACTGTCAAGGGTGGAGTGGAAAAGGTTGGAGGAGGCCTTTGTCGCAAGACGAACGGAAAGCCTAACGGAATAATTTTTAAAAGTGTTTTAGATTTAAGTATCATTGTATTTTCCGAAATAAAGGCTATTATTATTATAAGTGTGTAACTTTGGAAGCATGGATTATATTTATAGTTAACACTATAAATATAATAATATAATAAGTTATAAATAAAACAGTACCTATCCCTAAGCCCTGTGCTACACCTCATTGTAATTCATAAAGGGTGGCCAGGATGTACCTGACAGGCAGTCCACGCGCCATTCCTACCCTCCTGACCCAGTGGTCAGGCATTAGCACGAATTCATAACCATATCTATCAATTTAATAAGGTACTTATAGACACCACTCCAAGTCGAAAGCCTTTTACAAAACCAATAAACAAAGACTGAAGTACAAACTCTTCAGTTAAAGGATTAAGGTCTAAAATACAATAGCAAATGTGTATCTGATAGAAAAGTTTAAATTTGTGTGAAGAGCATCCACCAAGTTAGAGGTGGTCGTGTTTTTGGTCAATATTGGTATGTTTGTCACGATCCAGTGCAAGCGATCTGTTATGTGTAGATTGTTACCTAATAAGGATGGTATGGTTTGCGAAGCGCCGTTTTATGTAAGTTAGCGGACAATGAAGTCACGTTTATCATCGTAGCTACATTGTTTACCAAATTCCGTAAAATTTTGGCATAGGTACACTTAGAAATATATATCAAAGTCATTATTATTTTGTTGTGATTTGGATATCTATAGTATTGACTGTCATAGACGACTAATGTCCAAGTAGCGAAGCCGCAAATAGATTTGTATCATCATCATCATCATCATCATCCACAACCCGACTTCACTCACTGCTGGGTATAGGCCTCCCTAAGTTTGTGCCATCCACCATGAGGCTGTGTATAGGATGAGGGTGGCACAAAGGGCCATGGAGCGCGCCATGCTCGGCATCAAACTCATAGATTTGTATAATTTCAATTATTTGTAATAAATTATTTTAATTTAAATGTTGTTTGTAAATTTTATTAAATTAAACGATTAAACACTCATAAAAAGCTCGTGATGAGGAGCATACAATTCTTCCTGAAGAAAAAATCCTTGGATTGATAAACAAAACAATCTAGTTACAACTAATTACAAAGACAGTGGCAAATTCTTAGCAAACGGAAGTAAAACAGCATTTCACAATCCGGACATAGCAGGTGCATGCAAATATGCGCGCGCGCAGCATGGCAAGCATCTTTCAACCCTTATTGCATAAACGACTTGCTAAAACAGAGCATGCCTCACTTTCTACTTATGTAATACTTGTAAGCTTTTATAACTTTAGAGAAACAATTAGATTCTTAAGAGTCAAGACTAGGGATACAATCTAGAAGTTATCCCATTATTGTTCAGTCAGGTTTGAATGGAAATCAAGAAGAACCAAATCTGATATTGCATTTCAAGATGGTGTCAATTTTTGGTAAAGCCATTTTTCTTGTTATGGAAACTACAAGATTTTTTTTTAAATATTTAAGTTCAAGTAGAAACCTTAAAAAAGTAAATGTAGTATAATAAGCTTAATTTTCGAAAATGTTTTATAAGATTTGAACACTACAACAACAGCGAAGAAAATTGTGAATTTACAAAAGATTTTTGCTAAACAAAATAACTAAGATTACATAAATTCTTCTAATTTAGATACTGACCCGAAAATTCACATTGTTGACATGGTTTGCATGTAATTTAAAACAATCGGACAGGCATACTATACTACTTGATATGTACGCTCTGGTCGCGAGAACATCATCAAATGAGCCGTGGAATCGAATAGCAATGGATAAGGGAGTTGATTTATCACTTTCGACAACTGGTACAGTCAGCGACAGAAATTCATGGACAATTGGAGATTTTATATCTTCGTTTTCATCATGATTTGTGGGAAAATTGTTATGTTTTCACAAACAGTGCAAGACAAAGCATCCAATTTATGCGAAAGTTTTAGCTACAACCCTTAACTTCGGAATAGAAGATAAAAAAAAAACATCAATATTCAGGAACTTCTGACTATTTCTTTGATAGACTACTAAGTAATCTAGACAGTTCATAAAATGCCTGATTTGAAGTTGAAAACAAAAATAATACCGACTTTAATAAGGATTTTGATGAACAACATGCAAAGTAGAGGAAGAATGATTGGACAGCTTATTCGATATGACAGCTCGCAGCGTGTCGTCGGTCGTGGTAGCTGAGGAATACCTACTATCTCGACGAAGTTTGAATCTCAGACAATTTGATGCAAGAATCAATGAAAAATGTTCCAAAATTTTTCAAATAACACGCGCCTGCGCCTATGAAGGAAAACATGCTGACAATACGTAAAGTATAGGTACAAGCGGGGTTGTTTGCAGCCTGTCTCGGATCAATATCGCAAGCATGCGGTTGCAAGCATAGTTCGCTCGCATACTCGCAAAGGCATGTGTCTGTTGTGTATTTGATTTTGGACGCACCTCTGACTACCTCCAAGATATCGCCAAAACGTCTTGACGAATGTCACCTGTTCCTTATGATACAGTTGTCACTTGAGTCTGTTCCCGTTTTAAGTTTGTCATGTACTAAAGGATCTCTCCTCCACTTATTTTCAACCAATAACTCCAAAAAAGGAAGTGCTTACAAAAAGGTATAGGTATTGTTTTTTTTTTAGGAAGTCCTTGAAAATCGTAATATTTCTGGATAAAAAACCCTACTCTCACCACAGGACTTTCAAATGAAAATAGTTTGCCAAGTATGAGTGGCATTACGATGCGTCGCACGCGCTGCCGCCGCGTGCCTTGCCGCCCAAAGGATCCCATATAAAAACCAAGCCCATTGAAAAATTAAATCATTGTTGCTCCATTAACCGAACGAGCTGAACGTCTAATTAATCTAATGACAAAGTGATAGAAACAAAAATGAAGTGCTTGTGCCTAATCCTGGCTTCGGTCGCCCTCGTTCGTGGTTACGCTATTCAGGACAATGAGGTGGAAACTTCCCGGTTGCAAACCAGTGATGACCTATTGGACAGTGTGATCAGTGATTGCTTCGAAGCAGAGACACCCATGTCATGTCTCAAAGTGAAAGTTCTCTCGTTCCTGGACACGAAATTGGGAGTTTCGTCAGAGTCTGCGAGAGCTTTGGACGAGAAGAACATCGATAAGGTCATTTTTGACCGTGTTGCAAGGATTCTGAACACCAATGAGTTCAGATTCCAGCTGCCTGAGTTCCTCTTCCAAGGTGCTCAAGTCTCCTACAGAGCTGACCGTGGCCTGGATGTTGATTTTCCAGAGGAAAGCGAAAATGGCGAAGGTAACCGCTTCATTTTCATCCTGTCTAAAATTTTGTTAACTTCTTTTGCAATAAGGATTTCTCATGGTTCCTCAAAAGCCAAAACATTTAGAACAATTTAAGAAAAATTCTAACTTACATAATACTTCCAGCTCGTGGCATCTTGAAGAAGAAACTCCTCCTGCCAGTGATGCTGCTCCTCAAGCTGAAGATGAAGGCTCTGATGCCGATCCTGGTGTCCATCATTGGCTTGAAGGCCATGAAGGCTCTGATCCTCAGCAAGCTGGCTATCACCCTGGTTCTTGGCTTCCTGATCTACAATTTGCTGATGAAGAAAGCAGGTTAGTTAACAAAAAATATGTTCAGAAACTTAAATTATCAAAACATGATCACCTAAATTATACAATTGAACATTTTCTGGCTATTTAGTCCTTTACCCAAGAGTCGTAACTCGTAATACTCACCTTATTGACTAACAATAAAATACTGTAAGATCTACTAACGACTAATTTGATTTTGTTTGTATTTACTCACCCCGACAATTCATATCTATCTATCTATCTAATCAGCCTACATCTACCCACTGCTGAGTATAGGCCTCCTCATTTTCACGCCACTCTTTCCGATCCTGAGCCAGTCGAATCCATTGCCTTCCCGCTACCGCGACAATATCATCACACCATCTGGCTGGTGGTCTGCCTGGTGTTCTGTGGCCCTCGCGTGGCCACCACTCATATCAAATTCATATCTAGTAAATTGGAAATTCTCTTTTGGAATAAGTGGATCATTGCAACATTCATTATAAAAACATCATCTGCAGCATTGTCACTTCTCATTCCTGCGTATAAAATATTTTTCCGAAGCAAATATCGCAGCTGTGAGCGTACCTATAACACTCTTCATTCCAGGTATGCCAATGATGATGGCCCCGACTGACGCACCTCCCGCCCCGCAGTACGGTCCCCCAGCCGCACAATATGGCCCTGCATCCACTTCTGCCCCTCAAGACTCGTACGCCCCTCAATGGGAGCCGTCAAACAACGGACCCTACGCGCGTGTCTGGGACCCTTCCCAACTAGCCTACAACTCCTACTACCCTGAGGGATCCAACTCTGACCAATCGCCTAGCTACTCCAATGTCGCCTCAGCCTCTACCACCACGACGAACTAAGCTAGATCATGTTGGAATTGTACAGTTAGGAGTCTAAGATCTAATTTATTGAACGACTTATTTATTTTATTTATTACACGAATAAAATGTGAAAATGTTTTTAATAAGCTGTTTTTTAGAGAAACTAAATAAAAATATAAGTACCTACTTAGTAGGAATCCCTTCCCAAAAATATAATCTAAGCTTGATAAACCTTGATAATGTCTTTGTTGAATGTCTTGTTCTTGGCAAAGAAGTTTTTGCGCTTTTCCAGTGGAACATTATCATCAGAAGATGATCTTCCACCATCAATTTTTTTTTTATTACCCTATGTTAAAACTCAGATTTATGTGATCTACAAGAACATATTATACTAGGTACGTCACAAAAATCGTATAGGTATTCGTGAGCTCTAGTAGAATAAGATGGTTATTTTGGAGTCTGAAACAGTTTTCTCTAACCGTCATGTATATTTGGATGAGAAGAATAAGCCTACAAAAGAATAAACACTTTGAAGTTAAAGTAACGTAACAACCTGACGTCGGTCTCTCGGACCGCACCCGAAATGTAATTGCCTGTAATTTTCAAATGCGCGCACTTCTGGACCTGCCGAGCACTTGGCGCATACCTAGTAGCGGAAGAGAGGAAAAAGTGCATGGACGCACGGTTGCGCCCCATGCATACCTAGTTACAGAATAATTTAAAAATTAAAAACGCCGGAGTCTCTGAGACCGACGTCAGGTGGTTAAGGATTAACAACAGCCATTAATCCGGAAGTCTAGTTTAAGTTCTAAGTTAGTATTCAAATGCATCCATCGTCACTTAGCAGGGCTTTCGCATCATTTGCAAGCACACTTTCACTCCTTTAAATGGCATGTTCTAAGGTTCTAGGTACTATGACGTAGTAGGATGCATTTGATATTCAACAAACGAAATTCCAATGAAAGTATGACAATATTGTTATGAGTCATCAAACTTGTCGATATTTGGGTTAGAAAGTAACCGTTACAATATATTTTAGAATAGATAAATGGGTTCTATAATTTGATATTAGATAAAATAATGTAGGTAGGTAGGTACCTACAGTCAGCCACACCTACTGCTAGGTAACCCTACAGCAGGAGAGACGCAATGCCTTACCGCTCGGCCACGGAACTCTCATAAGGCACTCCGACTTTAGGAGGATCGTCTGATCGTTGCGGGTTCGAATCCCGTCGTAATCGAAAATTTTGATAAGACTTTTCACTTCTCAAACATAAATGCTTTTAATACCCTACCTACTTCTTATGGGGGGTTACCATTAGGTGACACTGACCCCCTACCTCCTATCAACCAAAATTGTATAAGTCATGATTGTGTCCAAAATACGTAATCAACAGAGATTCTTCATGAAATAACGAGTATTTTAGAAACAATTTGCAATTTTTATCCATTTCATTTATTCAATATCTTAATACAATATCAGGTGAACAGTGGATAAGGTGTTCCGCACACATCGCTACTAAGCAGTGTAATGATGGTGAGTGTTTCTGTGTAGTTAGTCTCTTCACTTCGTAATGCAGGTTTATTTCATTGTAAGCGTTCTTCTTTTAGGATGAGATGTGATGAGCTTTTTCCCTGCAGGTAAATATTGCACCCTGTAGAGGTACCTTGTAGATTTTGCTGACATTAGCGGCCATCACACGCACAATCGCACAGGATTAAGCGTACAGGATTGCGCGCGGAAAAGCCTCTACGTGCAATCGCGCGCGATAATTTTTTTGAGCTTGAAGCTACGCGTTCTATCGCGCGCGATGGGCTGTATCACTCGCGATAGATTGTGCGTGTGAAGGCCGCTAATAGATTACTGGTTACCATATCTATTGTCAGCTAAGCTTACGATGGTTTTACTGGTTTTGTGCGTTTTCTTATGTTATTATTCATTGACCATTAATATTGATCCTGGCCTCACAAAATCGAAGGAACTCGCATAGGTTCACCAAGATTCATTGCATCGAAGATAAGAGACTGATTTTAAAGGATAGTAATCTTTGCGTTATTTTGTTCAGTGGCATTGTGTGCAGACTGCCTGTAATATTATAAGTAGGTAAGTATTAGTAATATAAGGTGGAAAAGTGGAAAAATACGGTTACAAACATTCATAAGGTTCTATTATTGTCACGATGTATGGGTTTCACGTTTCTAACGTATTTTGTTATATTAGGTAAAGAGTCTTAGAATATGTGGATATCAGGATAGCCAACCAAATGTAAGATTAGCAATAAGGTTCACCAAACATAGGTATTTGAATACGCTATAGCTTATATTGTACACTCAGGGACTGATTAAGAGGAACAAAGCCTTAAATAATGATATTCTACAAGATCCACGTAAAAATAATTCTGAATCAAGTTAGTAGTGCTACGAGTATAACATAGCTCACAAATAATAAACGCATTAACTAGTGAATCAAGATCAATTTTTGCTAATGAATTTGAACCTTAGTGCCTAGGTTCATTTGGTATGCTTTCCTGTAAAAGCGAATTTGTTGAAATGTAGAGGGAAAATGCAACAGTAAGATGCATTTTTCCAATTTGTGCTAAAGTTTTTATAGATTTAAGTCAGTGAGTATTAAAGTGCAACATACATAGATGCTATATAACATACAAATACTGTATAAATGCACTATATACAAGGATAAAGGTACGCTATGAATAATTACTTAATACTTTGTTTTTTTTTTTTTTTTTTCTCATGAAATATTGAAAGAAAATAGGTAGGCAGGGTACTATCCAGGTAGTGGGAATTTTAAAGAAGAATGGATCGTAATCTTTGATAAAATACAAGTAATCTAAAGAACTAATATGTCTGTAACTATACTTTTCTGCGGTTAAAACCTTTCTTCATTAGAAAGCGGTATAAAATGTAAAAATATGTATTATGGTATCTACAATGGGAAGGTTAAAGCTATTTAATTCACAGCCTTCAAACAAGGTACTCTTGTGAAAGTTAATATTAGCGAAATGGAACAGTTATGGCGTATATAGGCGTAATACAATTTATTAAGATCATTCATAGATGCAAGTTGTTCATGTTTAATTTATACTCTGTGGAAAACAGCAATAGATTGCGGTTAGGATAATTAAAAAAAAATATCATAGATCAGGATTTTCCCGCATGTTATTGCATTATCATTCAAACGTGTGTTCAATACCTACGCTCTGTGTGTTACGTACGTTCTTTCTAATCTGCGACGTTAACATCGAGAAGTAGGTACTTAACGAACAATAGCGGCCTTCACACGCACAATCTATCGCGCAGGATTGCGTGCCAGAAAGCTTATACACGCAATCGCGCGCGATTGTTTTTTTGAAGCTTGAAGCTACGAGTTCTTTCGCGCACGATTTGCTGTATCAATCGCGATAGATGTGCGTGTGAGACTGCTATAGTCTCTGATTTTTATGGAAGATTAGGAAATATCTCAAACGATTTTGGAGTCCTCGGAAGAATTCCAGTTGCGACCAAGAAAAAGTAATTTTCTTTTCAATAAGTTTTTTGACAATGCGGATTATTTTATTATTTTAATTTATTCAGATTTTTTGTAAATGTTTTGTATTACGTCTACGTACATAGGAGGGTGAAAAAAGTGAATTTCAAAATTCGGAGTCCTTAAAATCTACAATAGGAGTGCAAAATTGCTGAGACAAATAAATATTAGCGTTACCCTTTTAAAATTCGAAATAGGAGTCTTAGGACTAAACTAATGCGTAGAGGAAAGGCAAGAATGGTAGAAAGTTATCAGATGAGGGTACTAAGCTTAATGTATATTCCAGAACAAGAAAATGATTCTTCAAACGTTTGAACTGTAGCTATTCATTTTAAGGTGGTCGCACAATCCAGCAATTTTCAATTCAATAAAGAAAATGCTGCTGACGTCATCAGCATTTTTTGTACAGAAAAATTACTGCGGCACGTACACGCGGACAGTGTGCGATCAGGTGCTACCTTTTTAAATTACACAAAGATTTCCGATTTAAAAATTAAGTTGGATTTGAACTACCTAGGTAGGTACTACGATTCTGGAATACGGACCTCACTTTAAGCTCAGTGCACCTCAACTTTACCTACCTAGTAATATTTTTTTACTATATACGGTCAACAACAGAAGTTTATGAACATTTGATGTTTTTAATCTTCTATATCTTCGAATCTCGTAGGGTTGTAACTAAAACTTTAGCTTATAGTGGATTATTTGTGAAAAAAATACACAATTTTCCCACAAATCATGAAGAAAATGAAGCTTTAAAACTCCAATTGTTCAGTAACTTCTGTCGCTGACTGTACTTATCTAATCAAATCTCTTTTCAATAGTATAAACTTTTAAATACGGATATATTTTATTTTCTTAGTCTTAATAGTTTAAAATGGTGTCGTGTTTTTTGTATTTCATATTTCGTTATAAATCTTTTATCATATAAACTGCAGCGCTTATTTCGATTATGCTATATTTGTGCATATATTTATATGATTTAAATCAATCGGTACCTATATTATATGTATTTCATCATAACCAAACCAATCGTACGATATACGAACACCATAACATTTCAAATCTTAGCCCTTTTACCCCTCAAATTATTAACCCTTTTTAACCAACATTTGCTTATCATCGTTACCATTTTAACACACCAAATCGTACCCCTATTTAACCCTCTTCCTCCTCTTTAACACTAAACGCCACACTTACCCCCTTTAACCCTATTTAGCATACATCTTTTTTAACCCTACGCCAGCCCCCTTTCAACTCTTTAGCACAGCATACTATCACGACCACATGCAAATAAATATCTCCACTTACACTAATGATAAATCAATGGAAGATGGATAAGGCACCAGGGTTATTCACACACAAGCCCTCACAGCCTTACTAAGACGATGGGACAACGATACACAAAGTTTTTTACAGCGCCATCTAGCGTCAATTTAAGCAAAACTTGTACAATAGAAATCACAGACATACTAGGCTCAATGCACATTGAATTGGCAAGCGACGCGACAATCAGTTTTATAGCAAGCCATTATAAACCTTATGAACAATAGTACAAGATTAGAAACGCTTGTAGAATAAACGAGGTCTGGCGAAGCCATCTAGCGGGCCGCGCTGGCTCGAGCACTTTCGTGCGGTTCATTCTACAAGCGCTTCTATATCTTGTACCATTATTCATAAGGTTTATAATGGTTTGCTAAAAAACTAATTGTCACATCACTTGCCAATTTAATGTGCATTGAGCCATAGGAACTAATAAGGGATTCTGTGATGAAAATAAGGTGACTAACAGTCTAATCTATCTTTTGCGATCACAATAATGTCATCTTACTTCTTACATTAAATTTGGAGAATAATAGAGAAACCAAACGCTTTCTACCCGACTGTCAAAGAAAGGGTTATGTTTTTTAGTCTCTTCTTGACTCAATTTGAGAGGCAGTCTTTTAGGTATTTTTTTCAGTTTTATTATCATTGTAGGTAATGTTAATATGTGTTTTGTTTATATCCCAGCGTCTTTATGTAAAGCCGCATATCTAAACTAGTGCACATTGATTTGTACTATAAAGAAATTCATGCTACTATTAAAGCTTTTAGTCTACATTTACCATCCGCAGAAAAAAAAACAAAAATAAAAGAAAAACTTTTACTATAATAAAGCGTAACAACTGGCTACAGTATGGACGTTATTCAATTTTATAATTATTTGGTGTCATGAACACAAGTTAGTGAAAACTAATATCTGATCACGTCAAACGAGGCTTACTACATAAAATAGTACAATTTTGTACGATCTTGTATTTTGTACGATACGAAAAAGGTATGTTAATATGGTTTGGGCATGTAGAGAGGATGGATGACAGTCGTTTGACAAAGCATGTGTATGAGGCGAGTGTGTATGGGACAGCTGGAAGGGGAATGCTTAGGCGAACCTTCTTGGATCAAATTGGCGACATTTTGGAGAAGGGACAGGTCAAAAGTACCGTAAACCGACGAGCATGTATGAAGAATGTAATGAGAGTGAATGAGGCGAAAGTTGTGTCAGGATCGTAGCGAGTGGAGATCCTTGGTCTCTGCCTACCCCTTTGGGAAAGAGGCGTGATTTTATGTATGTATTGTACGATCTTTTAAAACTTTGTATAATATACTAAAAAAATAGTGGCACTCCGGGAGAGCCGACAGAAGTAAAAACTTGAACAATTATGTGTGTAATTTTGATAGTCAGGAAATTTAGAATCATCACTGACGCGGCGAGAAACGCCGTGATAAAGGTTCTCTGCCGTGTTTATTTACGTAGTTCGAAACTAGATGGCGGTAACACCGATCTCATAAATGCCCAACGCAAGAAGTTTTCGCTTCAAAAAGAAGACGCAGCCTAACGTGACCTAGACTTCAATTGTAATTTTCGTAATGCATGATTGGTTGAGCTCTATTGGGATGACAACTGAAAATGGATTTCATGTAAGACAATAAAGCGGCTGTCTCACAAGGAGAGTTTCTCGCATGCGAGAAAATATGCTCGCCTAATGTAAACAAATGCTTCGAGGCTCGCCTCTCGCCTGTACTCGCATTCGAGAATCCCTTGAATAATACGAGTTTCTGTCATAATGTAAACAACCGCAGGCGAGACTCGCATGCGAGAAACTCTCTCTTTTTGACATGCGCTATTTGATACTAAATTGTTTATCGCGCATCGAATAACTAGGAAACCTAGATATCGGCCGTAGTGCCTAAGTTTGACGCGATCATTACAAGGACATTATCTAAAAAAAATTACAATTACAAGATATTTCCCGGAGTAAGACATAACTTAGGAGTACCATCTACATGAATAATGTTAGTTGTATCAGTCTGTCAAACGCATTACGAGTAAATTAGTATCAATTGGCGCGTTTTTACGCGCGGAAGCTGATTGAGCGAGGGAAATCCACCAATAGAAGCGCTGAATCTTTATATAAGGTTATGCTATTGGTGGATGAGATTCGCGCTTAGCTTCCTCGCACATTATTGGTGGAAATTCATATGGAGCTATATTACCGAAGATTCGTATTTCTTTCATACTCTAACGTTTGGTTATTGTGTCGCGCAAAACGTCTATTTATTTTGCACTTTTATGATAAATAATGTATAACACAATTCTTAATCCTCGATTAATATAACTCCAGAATAATAACCATAATTACAATCGTATTTAGAAATGGACCAAAAATGTAAACGGAAATAGGAGATGTCACTTTCACTGTTTCATAAGAATAGTAAAATTTGTTTACATTTTTGGTCCAGATGAATTATGATTATAATTTTTGACAGCTTCATAACATCTCTCAACGCACGACAAAATGGACAAAATAAAACATTATTTTTAAGATCAGGTTGTGCGTCATAAAACCTATAAAATTTTAAAATTACTTATTTCTAGTTAATCACTCAGCACTTTGTTATATCAAACATAATTTCAAATGCATTATTGTACCACAATGGCATAAACGTAAAATATAAAGTATTAAATAGCAGAAAAGCTATTATAGCCCTCCATTGTATTATTAATATAATTATATTTAAAAATATTACAAATAAGCGGTTTAAAACAAATGCATAAAGGACACAATGTTATAGTATATAACAAATGTGTAGCTACATCATACATATTATAATAATAAACGAAGTGCTGCATATATGTATAGGGCAAATTTAAAATTGCAATGCTTATATTAATTAACAATTAAACCGGTTTTAATTTAGCCTATTTTTGTGGCAACAATCTCCCACGCTATAAACTTAACATTATTCTATAAGTAAATGTAGATTATATTATAATATATATTTTGTAAGCCTCTAATTTCCATAAAACCACAACTTTGTCACATCTTTACAAATCAATAGCGATTACAATGAACATAACTGTAACAATGTATTATACAAATTTTATTAAATATATTTAAACAATGAAAGTGACCACAGTTTTATAAACATCTCTGGAAGATAAATGATGAAATTAACTAATGATTTAACACACAAAACATAACATTGTAGCACTGAGCCAACAATGTTAACAAAATAGCGAAGCTAAAGATGTAAACAAAAGTTAGGTAAAACTTACACTAAGTATAATTTTGTTTACATTTTTACCTGAGAAATTCAGTCAATCATGATAACACACAACACTTTTATCACTTTTCACACTGTCACACTTATTTCGACTTACAGACTGGCAAGACTTCATGGTTATCAGATCCACAAGTAAACTGTGGTTTTCTTTAAACACCTCTGTTGGTGCCACAAAAGCAATCTCTTTGACAGGTGAAGATGACATTAAACGGTCATTGACATTGCTCTATTGAAAAAGAAAGTAAAAACAGCTTAAGTTCATCTTCTGATAACAAAACGACAATGATTTTTTATCAGCAAGGCAGTTCAATCTTATATTTTACTTACTGTGAATAGATATTTTTGAATATACTTAGTAGTATTGACAAATATCGTATGACAGTAAGCTTGTTTTACGTCAAATGCAATCTATAGAAATCTAGGAGAACTCTAAGAGAACTCTAGGAGAACTCTAAGAAAACTCTAGAACTCTAAGAGAACTCTAGGAGAAATGTAAAGAAATCTAAAGAAATCATCCAGAGTTCTCCTAGATTTCCTAGATTTCTATAGCGAGAGAAAGCTAGGAGAACTCTAGACGATTTCCTAGATTTCTTTAGAGTTCTCCCAGAGTTCTCTTAGAGTTCTCCTAGAGTTCTCTTAGAGTTCTCCCTTATTTTGACATATCTTCAGAGTTCAAAGCTCAAAAACATTACCCTCCTGACGCAGTCGCGTAAAAACAGATGGAATATCCAACCAGCCGTACAACAATTAAAAAGGAGTATAATTTGTAGTCTATTATTAAAACACAGTCACTTTCACACTCTAGGTCACTCCCTAGGTCTTCCTAGGTCAATCCTTATTTTGTCAATCCGCAAGACCCCCGAGCAGTGCCCAAAGGGTCTCGGTATAGGAAAGCAAACGCTACATGCCCTTCCAAAGGCCCATGGTGACCACGTAAGATCCAAGGCCGCTGAACGTGATGCCTGTAATAATGCCAGTGATGAGGGTCGCACCGCCAATCATGCCGGCTTTTGAAGCGTACTGTGGGTCCACGGTACTGAAATGAAAAATATGAAATTAGTTTACACTAGCTACTGCGCGGATTCGCCCGCGTGGTACCAACATTTTTAAGAGCCTATACCGGTGAGTTTTTTTTTTCAGGCCCACTGAGTTCCCCTCAGTGGGCCTGAAAAAAAGACTTGAAACCGTCAGAGTTATCGAAAAGTCATGTTAGGAGTTACGCACTCGATTTTGATAATATGAAGAACTGCATTTAGAAAAATTAAAAAAGATTTTTATTTTTCGAGAAAATTGACTTTTTTTTTTTTTTTTTTTTGCATTCTTGAGATGAAACTTGTAATAGGTAATAGATATATTTTATTTATTTATTTATTTGTGGAAAACTAACAGCACATAAAAACATAATAAGCAAGAGTTGTTAGTAACAGAAGGCTAATAATAAGTTTTCACAGTTAGAACTAGTGTTAACAAATATTGAGCACAAAGAAAAATTGGTGCAAGCTAACGACAGAGGTTTACATTACATTGATTTAATTGTTTTACAGAGGTATTTAACACACATTCCTTTTAACAAGGGTAAAGAACTAGGACGATAACTTAACTTAATTAGCAACTTAAGTAACCTACTTAATTAAAAAACTGGGAACTCACCAAGCGCCTCAATCCCGTAATGCTACAGTTGAATATGTCAAATCTGCTAGCATAATCATTATTGTAGCTATCGCACACACGCCAAAGATAAGAATTAATATGCTATCTATTACCTATTACAAGTTTCATCCAAATCGGTTCACTGGTTTAGGCGCGATTAAAACACAAACATCCAAATATCCAACCATCTAAACATCTGAACATCCAAACATACTCACAAACATTTAGCTTTATTATATGAGTGGGACTAGCTGTCCGTCGCGGTGTTACCCGCGGTCACTCGGGAAAACTTCACGTTCCCGGGATAAAGGATAAAATATAGCCTATGTTGATCAGTGATAATGTAGGATTCTAATGGTGAAAGAATTTTTCAAATCGGTCCAGCAGTTTCGGAGCCTATTCAATTCAAACAAACATATTGAATTGATTCAGGCGTGACTTTGCGGAAGTCCATTGTAAGATATTAAAAATGGTAAGGAAATATATAGTAACAATCCGCTAATCTATTCTCAAACAAAGCTTTCTTAAAACTAGTACTCACCCTAAAGCCACCCAACCACCCTAACCTCTGCCAAGCCTCCTACAACTTAGGCTCGGCTCACGGTTCCAGATTGCCGAGCCTAAGTTGTAGGAGGCTTGGCAGAGGTTAGTGGGTGGTTGGGTGGCTTTAGGGTGAGTACTAGTTTTAAGAAACCTTTGTTTGAGAATAGATTAGCGGATTGTTACTATATATTTCCTTACCATTTTTAATATCAAACAAACAAACAAATCTTTCCTCTTTATAATATTGTAGAAAATAAAATAAAAATAACTTACCCACTAACATACATCATGCCAAGCGAGCTGCCGTGACCAGAAGACCATCCCAATAAGGCAGCTCCCGTCCAATACAACCAATCACTATTCACTAGTACTGGCAGTGACCTCTCTGGTACTACGAAATTACAGAACAGGAAGAATGGGATGAACACCAGTCGGGAGGTCGTGAAGATCCACAGCCATTTTGGGCGAGGCTGTGAAATAAATTCGTATTATATTAAAAACAGTAAACAGAGTCACGACTGTATCCCCAAGGCGCGGTAGACATTCTCTCAGATCTTTTATGTGTTCCGGATCCGGAACATGTCTAAGGCAGGGGGGGAAGGGGGGTAATCAGAGGCATGTCCACATTGTCCACTTATTAGATACTAGCTGTCCGCGATCCCTCGGGAAAACTTCACTTCCCCGGGATAAAATATAGCCTTTGTTCATCGGGGATAATGTGGGATTCCAATGGTGAAAGAATTTTTCAAATCGGTCCAGTAGTTTCGGAGCGTATTAATTTCAAACAAACAAATAAATCTTTCCTCTTTATAATATTAGTATAGACATGCCCACATCTTGCAGAAGTTAGTATTCCATACGTGACAGGTTGCAAGCCCATCGCCGCCTATAAGAATACTACCTAACTGGTTTCACGATGTTTTCCTTCACCGTTTACAGTACGTGTCACAAAGCGCATATCAATTTTACGAACCGCAAAATCCATTGATGCTAGCCGGGATTGGAACCCACGACCTTCGATTGAAAGTCGGAGTACAACCCCATTCGGCCAACACGGCCCAAAAACCGAAATATGCTAATACAAAGTAATCCAAAATAATATTTTCTTTTTCTCATTGTTGTATAAATTATTTGTAATAAATTATTAACAAAAATTTGCATCACACTTTGCACGTACGCACAGTTCGTTTGTTCCAAATAAATAAATTTTTACTTAATTTTTACTAACGACCGGTTTCTATATTCAACGGACAGTCGTAGGTAAGAGCTACGACTCGTTTCCACATACAAAAGTTAGACAGCTAGAAACCGGCGGTAAGTTAGCTGTCAAAATTTGTATGTCAAAACGAGTCGTAGCTCTTACCTACGAATGTCCGTTGAATATAGAAACCGGGCATAAGAGACTGGTAAAAACATACTTACAAACTGCCACAAGCTAGCTGTGATGTTACCGATCATAGCAGTAGAGTTGAATGTCAGGAAGCACGTGATCAGAACGAAGTAATTGCCGAGGAAGTCGCCTGTCGACTGGATTCCTGTAAGTAGTTAAATAATATCAAAACCAACGCCTCACTTTGTTAAACTTGCTTCCAACTTGAGCTTGACTTAGATTTTTGAAGT
The DNA here is from genome assembly GCA_963565295.1 of Epirrhoe alternata. NCBI lineage: Eukaryota > Metazoa > Arthropoda > Insecta > Lepidoptera > Geometridae > Epirrhoe > Epirrhoe alternata. The sequence continues at coordinate 3,607,685 of OY751397.1, read as the reverse complement.
GAAAATTACTTTACGCGTGGGGCAGTATAAAAAAATTGTTTATATCAAACCAAAGAACCGCTATTTAGCTAGAATAGGTAGAGATCGCTATTTAGCGATAAGATCGCCGATTGTATGTCATTGTGTTTTCTGTTTAGTTTTCCATTTTTGTTTATTTTTATTATGTGGTGTGCAATAAAGTATTTTCTATCTATCAAAGAACCATAAAGTTAGTAGGTAACTCTTATAAACTACATTAGTACTTGCTTAAACTAAAAATAACAGTTTGAAAGTAGTTTTGAGATGAGAATAAATTCTTGGATTCGCCTCGAAAAGGTCGACACGAACCTACCAGTAGCGCCATCTAGTTCTGTACTCGGTAAACTTTTACAGCAATATTTTTACATTTCTAAAAGCTCATTTTATAAAACGGGTGAAATCATCTTTCCTTTCGATATTTTTCGATTTCCTGACGTTTCAAAAAATACACTAGGCACCTAATTGTTCAAGTTTTCACTTCTCTCGGCACTTCCGCCAGTGCCACGGTTTTTAATAATGAATCAGCTCAGGAAAACTAGGCACCAAACCGTGTTTGTTGCACTGGTTCTTCACGGTATTGGTCACAAAGGAACAATAATATACAGTATATTCTCAGTGATCCCAACAGATCTATTCAATAATATCCTCTTTAACTTTGGCTTTACAAGGGGATAAAACTTTGTACTATTTTACGGCCGAGATAACTTCCGAGCGTTCACGAGGGAGCAACTGTAGGTTAACAGCAAAGTGAGTAGTTTAGGTTTCATATTTTCATATTTATTTCATAAATAAATCATTTACAACGGACCCCGCACTAGGCCAAGCCTGTATCGCGGTAGACCGAGTAAAACGGTTTTTATAAAAATACAAGGTATTAACAAATATAATTAAAATAATTTAGACTTTCTATAAATAAATATCTTAGATACAACTATGTATAATGTAGTACACAAATATTATAATAATTACCTACTTATTAACTAAATCTACATTAGAGACTGTTTTCGCGCTGCCCTAAAGCGACGGTACACGATGCCCGTTGGCCAGAAATCTGGATCCAGGAAGTTAAATGCAAATGTAAGCATATTATTATTTTCTAGTGCACAATGAAATATTATAAATTGTTATGCTTACTGGACTGCACTGCAGGAAAGATAGCCAGTGATACGAAGAACACAATAAATATATTGTACAGCTGCATGGCTGACTGTTTGAAGATGAGTCGGTACGGCGTGGTGGGAGCGGGACCCGGAGCAGACGCCAGCGCGGGGTTGTTGCGTAACGCGCGCTGCTGAAGCGTGTCATGATATCGGTAGAACCTCTGTAATACAAACACAGAACTATTATCTACTCGTTCAAACAAAAAAAGAAACAAAAAGTTGGTAAAAGCCCGCTTGTGAAGAAGGTTGCAGGTTCGATCCCCGCCGCGGGATTAAATGTTTATATGTAGATCTACAAATATTTGTTTCGGGTCTGGGTATTATCTTTTATGTATGTATTTAAAAACAAAAATTATATGAGTAATATAATATATCAGTCATGTGGTACCCATAACACAAGCTCTGCTTACTTTGGGGCTAGATGACAACTGTGTGAAATGTCCAGCATTCTTTATTTATTTATAAAAATACTAGCTGCGCTCCCTCGGGATTGTTTCGGGATAAAAAGTAGCCTATATCCTTCCCTAGGATACAACTTTTATCCATGCCGATTTTCAGCCTAATCTTTTCAGTGGTTTGGACGTGAAAATGTAAGACTGACAGACCACGTTACTTACATATTTACAACTATGGATTTACTTACATTAAGCGGCAGCGCGAAGTAAGTATCAAAACATATGAGAAGCACAAACATTCCCCCTATAAAATAGTATATAGCGGAAGTCCGTAAACTGTCAAACAGTTTTGCAGTCAAACTCAGTAGCACAACCAAAGTGCCGCAGACGTTTGAGCCGAGAACCACAGCTCCTGTGTACTTAGCCGGCAGTCGGGCTGCTATGCCGAACACGGAATTCTGGAAGATTGCGTTGAAACCTGGAAGAAAATAACACTAATTATAAACAGTCTTCTCTCTACCTTCTCTACTACAGACCATTCAGGAGATGGGAAGATGATTTTAAAGCAACAGCTGGCTCAACGTCGAGGAGACAAGACAATGACCGCGAGTCTAGGGGAGGCCTATGATAGAAGCAAAATAATCGAGTGATACTTACCGATGTCAAAACTTTAAAAAATTAAAATGTAAACTAGTGTAAGATTATTAAATAAAGGCTTTTGAAATTGAAATAAATCTAGCATTATTATTATTTTATAAATAACACCGTGGTTTTAACCGATGTTCAGATTGTACAGGCTTTAAATGGATATACACTCAGGGACATATTAATTTATATTACTAATTAAGTGTGTTAATGCGTTTCTATTTTTGTGAGCTAAGTTATAAACAAAGAAATAATGCTGGTCATTTTCACACAGCATCATCTAGCCCCAAACTAAGGATCTTGTACTATGGGAACCAGATAACTAATATACTACTTAAATACTTTTTGTTTGTAAATACATACATATTATACGTAGAAACAACCAGACCCGAGACAAATATTTGTAGATCATACAAAAATTTGCCCCGCAGCGGGAATCGAATCCACAACCTTTTGCGTCGCAGGCGGGCTTTCGCCCACTGCGCCACGGAGGTCAAGAGTACAAGCTTTACTTAGGTTGGGGCTAGATGATGCTGTGTGAAATGTCCAGCATTATTTATTTATTTAAACCATGACGGAGGCCTTAAGGCGGCATAAAAACTCCGTCACCAGAGTTGGCCACTGACTCAGACAAACTAAATGCTTCTTACCGTTGAGGAAGAAGACAGAGATCATGGTGAGCCAGAAGAAGACGCCGGGGTACTGAGAGGTGTCGGCCATTGCTAGTCCTATCGTCAATACGAATATCAGCACTTCAATCACCAGGGAGAAGACTATGCGCGTTTGGAGGTTGCCTCTGGAAATAAAACAATACAAATTAATACAAGATACAAAACATAACCCTTCCTTGGCAGTCGGGTAAAAATCTAAAAAACTACCTACTGCATAGTTACCATTTCGATTTTGATAAAAATAAGAGCATCATTAAAATGCTAAAAAGTCGTATGATTTGCGGGGAAATAGATTTTATTTTTTAGAATCTCTACTCACTTATATGACGACTTCTGTGGCGCAGTGGGCGGAGGTCCGCCTGCGACGCAAAAGGTTGCGAGTTCGATCCCCGCCGCGGGACAAATGTTTGTATGATCTACAGACATTTGTCTCGGATCTGGGTGTTCTATGTATAATATGTATGTATTTACAAACAAAAAGTATGTAAGTAGTATATCAGTTATCTGGTTCCCATAGTACAAGCTTTCCTTAGTTTGAGGCTAGATGATGCTGTGTGAAATGTCCAGCATTATTTATTACTAGCTTCTGCGCGCGGCTTCGCCCGCGTGGTACCAATATTTTGAATAGCCTATATGCCGATTAGCCTATATGGCATATAGGCCGATTTGAATGAAGCTTGGAATAGGCGTAGATAATCTACGCATATTCCAAGTTTCATTCAAATCGGTTCACTGGTTTAGGCGTCATTGATACACAAACATCCAAATATCCAATCATCTAAACAAACTCACAAACTTTCAGCTTTATTATAGTATGAGTGGGATTAATTTTGGTTTCAACTTACCCAATAGTGACAAATATATTGAACCAACTGAACAGCAGGTTCGGGATCTGACTGGCCCAGCCCACGTACACCAGATAATTAGCCTGGTACGGTGTATCTTTTAACTTATAGTTCTCGAAGTAGTCCTTTGCAGTGATGAACATGTTCCAAGCGGTGAGAGTGCCCAAGCCGTGTAAGACCAGGGTTAGGTAGATAAGGTTCCATTTGTCCTTGGGAGGCACTAGGTCCATGCCCACACCTGGAATCATGATACATTTTTGTTAGTTATCATCTTAATATTCTTCGGTAGGTATTGTAATTACAAAAAAAAGTTAGTATAATAGTCATTGCGGGAGCACAGCTTCTTACATAAAGTAAGTAAATAGATAAACTTAATTATATATTTAACCAATGCTTTACCGTAATACATAAATAAATAATGCTGGACATTTCACACAGCATCATCTGGCCCCAAACTAAACAAAGCTTGTACTATGGGGATCCAGATAACTGATATACTTTTATTTGTAAATACATACATAATAATGATAGTAAGAATAAAACTCACAATTATTCGTTAATAAGAATAAAATTTTAAATATAACTGAGATACACATTTTTACAGCAAATATACAACTCAAACTTAATATTAAATTTTCTAAAATTTCTTAATATTGACAAACTTATTAATTTACGTACAGAAACAAATTAAACATTTCTTTAATCTCGATAATTCACGGAAATAACATTCAAGGGGAACAAGAGTGCCTTCAACTTTCAATTGTTTAATACATGACAAGTACTTAGATTGAAATCAGTTAAAAATCCGAGGAAAAATATACAGAAGTGATTTTTTTATCAAACCATTTTCATATTTATACAATTTATTATTCTAACCAGCCACTATTTCTAATAAAAGTGTGCTAATGAAAAAAAAAAGATTTGGACTTTTTGTATCAAACAGCGCCATCTAGTTAAATCATTGAAGAACTAAAACTTTGTTTTAAAATAATGAATACCGTTTGAATTACTGATGCCTATTGCAAAACTTATTTTTGTGCAAGTATTTTTAGATAAGAAAAATATTAAACTTGTTCATTTAACACGACAAATAAATTCGTTTACAAGTAGAGCTTTGCAATTAAAAACTTTAGAAAAATGCAAAAAGTGTCGCGAAACTCAGGTGCACACAAATTCATTGATGGAACCTGCATGTGTTTTTAGCAAAGCTGTCTCTCTACCCACTTTATGACAAGCGCCGTAGCTATATTAGCTACGACCAAGTTGGGAGTGGGCGAAAAGTTGAGTAACCCTTGCGGAGATTTGAACTCGGTACTCTTTGGTCAGAGGCAGGGAGTAAAACCGCAGGGCCAGAACGCCCTACTCATTATGGCCGAAATTACTAGCCTGTTACAGCAATTTTATAAAGCTTGTTTTCACAAAAGGTTACTTTTAAAATGTCCGGTTTTTTTTTGTTAAATTCTATGTTCAGAAATTTGCATGTTATTTATAAACATAAAATAAGTACAGTACTTTTTCTGCTAAAAAATTATAAGATTATACACAAACACAGCGAATTTTTGAGAATAATACTAACTTTAATATCAAGGACTAACCAGGATCTTCCACAACAGGTACTGTCTTGCTTGCCATCTTGTACAAAAATTCTTCGATATTTTAAACAAAACTTCGGCGAAACAGTCATAACATTTTCTGTGCCTGTAATATTGATGCGTACTTAACTGGGTAATTTGATACTTTGCTTTATTACCTAGTCTACATAGTTTTAAGTCTATTCGTGATTCCAGCGGTCCTACTGAATCTTAGATCATTTAGGGGATGAGCCTTACCTTCTGCCAAAATGTACATGATTCTGAATCATGTGCGTCTTAACTATTACGTAAGTCTTACACGAAATTTGCACTAGTGTTCGTGAAAATGAGGGTGTATTGTCAGTTTTTATGCGTGAGTGTGTAAAATGCGTTCGTGTGCTACCTCGTCCCCCGCAAAAATCGGCAGAAAATTTACTTATTAATTTACTTACTTTTTTGTCTGAGTACTGAATAAATGCTTTTTGACTTTGACCTTAGACACTCGACAGAAACACCATACGAACGCCACGGACTACTTACACAGATACTACAGAGTGTCATCATACCCGTGCGTCTCGCTCGTTCGAAATAACGCTATCGAATAGTTGAGAGACAGGCAGGGTTAAAGCGTTCCCCTTTAGCCCGTTAACTCTTAAGATTTTTTTTACTAAGAGTCCCTCTCAGCCAAATTATGCACGGCATAAATTTTCCGTTGGACAAAAGGGATCAACATATCAAGGAATGCAGCAACAATCAATGCCAATTGACTTTTTATTAGGATTTGAGTCATATTTGACGCACGCCGCGCTGTCTCAGGGTCCGTTCGAAAACTCGTTATTATTGCTTGAGTACTATCGAAAATATTTAGGGGATTAGTTTGTTTCGTATTTAGGGTATATCAGGCAAAATTGATTCTAGATTTTTTTAAAGTTAACGGGTGATTTTTTTATTCATTTATTTGTAATATTCTCAGACCTTATGTGGTTTTTTGCTCTCAATATAACTAACGTTCTGTAGGTAGTTTTGATATACGTGTGGGTTTGACTTTTTTGTGTGGGATGTTTGGTTCGTATGTGGCCTACTACGGAGTTAGGTATTAGGCCGCCACTATTGTGTGGGTTGACACGTTGACAAACTAACAAAATCTTACCAAAGTTTAGGTTACCTAGGTGAAGCAAAACTGACAATATTGTAATGTAATAAAAATCGTTGATAACATTTATTGACGCTTTTTCATTGTTTGCCGTTATTACTTTTACTTGCCGTAAATAACTTACTTATAAATAATAATCATCTTCTTGCCCTCTTATCCCACTCTATGTGGGGTCGTCACAACATGTATTCCTTTTCCATTTCCCTCTATCAGCCGTCATCTCAGCACTCACTCCTTTCTTACTCATATCATCTTTCACACAATCCATCCATCTCTTCTTCGGCCTACCTCTACTCGTATATCCATCCACATTCATACCAAGTACTCTTCTGGTCACATAACATTCTTCCCTTACTTATTATAAATAATGTTTCACTCAAATAATTATGGTAAATAGACCATACTAATACTCATAACATTGAATAAAAGATTAAAGCAAATTATCATAAAACACCGTACCTTTCAAGTTGAGCGTGTCATTGGGTAGGTTAGTGCCCTCCCATGCCGGAGTGAGCTTCACCGGCTCATTGCGGATGAAGGGCGCCTTCTCCCCATTCTCCTCCCAGCCTGAAACAACACACAATATTTCATCATCTCCCTGTCCTTTTCCCACATTATGTGGGGTCGACACAACATGTGTTCTTCTTCCATTCTCCTCTATCAGCTGTCATCTCAACACTCACTCCTTTCTTACACATGTCATCCATTATTATTTATTTCTTTACAATCGCTTAGTAAAAGTATAACAAATTAGCTATACGGTGTTACCCGCGGTCTCTCTCAAATATTCCTTTTCCGGAATTTAGATTAGATAGTTTTTTTTTTATCTTTCTTTATGCTACTAAAAAAGTAAGTAAGTTCGTATGAGTCAGTGGCCAACTCTGGTGACGGAGTTTTTAGGCCGCCTGAAGGCCTCCGTCATGGCTTAACGACTTCAATAGCCGGGACCGACAATTTAAGGTGCCCTCCGAAGCACGGAAGCGCTCAGATGAAAATGCCACTGGCGGTCACCCATCCACTTACAGACCGTTTCGAACGTGCTACTTTATCTGTAAGTTTTTTTTTAATCCGGTGTACTTTGAGCACATAAACGCCTTATCTTATCCTACGAGACTTTCATTAAGACTATCATCCTAATTTGTCGAGTTTAGGTAGTACATCCCACTCATATAATAAAGCTAAAATCTATTGTTAACCCTTGTTTCGCAAAATAAATGAATTTGAATTTGAAAGTTTGCGAGTTTTTTTTAGATGTTTAAATATATGAAACTTGGAATAGGCGTAGATAGTGACCTGGAATAGCATATCAACTATTCAAAATGTCGGGGCTATTCAAAATCGTTGCCGGTTCGAATCCCGTCGGAATCGAAAATTTTAATAAGACTTTTCATTTCCCAAAGAAACATGAAAGTTGCTTGAAATAAGTAACAGTTCAGTAAAGTCGTTGACTCGCAATTGACGGTTTTTCACACCTACTAAGTTCTACTGTGGAGCAGACATTATTACACGTCTCGTCTGGTTCATTTTAATGAATACCTCATGCATGTCTCATAATGCATTAGCATCAGATGTACATGAACTTGCTGCATTAAGCTGAGCAAGGTGTTGTAATATGCCCACGCGCATTTTATGTCTTTTGTCTGTTATGTTCACGGATTGATTATGTTTCTTTACCAGTGTTTCTCAATACGTCTGAGACTGTGGAACAGATGTTTTGTTGTTTAGCTTCTGCGCGCGGCTTCGCTAGTGTGGTACCAAAATTTTGAATGGCCTATATGCTGTCACTATCTACGCTTATTCCCAGTTTCATCCAAATCGGTTCATTGGTTTAGGCGTGATTGAAACACAAACATCTAAACAAACTCATGAACTTTCAGCTTTATTATATGAGTGGGAAGTGGGAAGATTTACATACATTCCATAGATACAGTAACAAATGTAATGAGTATGTTCGGGCTAGTCCCAAAAGTGAATGAACGCGGTCACTTCGACCATCTTTATTGGTGCACGTGTGCATTTTGAACGAGGCCATTCAAAAAAGTTCATTGATACACATACACATCCAAATATGATGATTATACATTTTATAAATATAATAATTTATATAACAACTTGGGTAGACAACCTCATCGGACGAGGTGGGCGAATGCTGGTGGTTCTTGAGTCTAGACCAAACGACCAAACGAACTGGGTGTTGTGGAATGTTCTATTTGAATAAGTTCGAACCCCACAAACACCAGCTCCAAATTCTTAATCAATGTGGTCTTAACAAATTGATGAGACGTCCCATATGTGGTACTTAAAAATTTCGTCCCATATGTGGTACATAGGGAGAAAGCCTAATTAGCAGGGATCTAAGTCCTTTCACCATATGGTCCAGAACTAGTGACACGACAAGAAGTCTTAACAAGTTGATGACGTGTCCCATATATGATACTAGTAATAGGGAGGAAGCCTAATTAGCAGGGATTAAGCCCTTTCACTATAATGGTCCGGAATAGAGGTGTGCGCCGATCGGCGCGGCGCACGCCGCCGACGATTTTGACCACGCCGCCGCCGCCGACGATTTTATCGGCGTAAAATCGGCGCCAATATTATGTATGTACAAAATCCCTAAAGTCTATTCCACAAAGCATGGGTGCTGACATATTTGCCATTTGTTGTTTTTTTTTAGATTATAGGGCAAAAATCTTTTGATAATAAATCGATGACAATTTAATACCTATCAAACTAAGTTTTACTTGTAAAATAATCAGTTTTCTCCGTGGACGCATCAGGCGAACTGTAAGCGGATAACTGTTTGCCTCTAGTTCGCCTCCCTCTACATTTCTGTGCTGTATTATACATTTCATATCCAATATCCATACCGCGCGTACTGTACGGATATGAAGTGTCCATCCAGTTTGCGACGTTTTGCTTGCCAACTCAGTCAGCGTCTGAGTCGCAGCGAACGATTCTAGCGGTCGGTGGCTCAGTTCACTCACTACGCCCGCGCCGCGCGGCGTTACGCGTTCAGTCAGTACGAGCGAACAGTCAGCCGCTCATCATCATCAGCCTATAGCAGTCTGGATATAGGCCTCCCCTAATGAGCGCCATTGCACCCTGTTCTTAGCTCAACGCATCCAGCTTCTACCAGCAGCCTTTCGCAGATCGCCACCACCTGGCTGGAGGGCGTCCTACACTACGTTTGCCGAGTCACAGTCTCCACTCAAGAATTCGTTTACCCCAACGGTTATCGGTTCTTCGGCAGATATGGCCAGCCCACTGCCACTTCAGCTTGCTAATTCTCTGAGTTATGTCGACTATTTTAGTTCAGATAGTCAGATAGTCTCGTGGCGGATTCAATCCTTCAGAGAACCTCCAAGCATAGCTCGTTCGTTCTATAGCTCGCTGAGCGATTTTAAATGGTCTAGTCGTACTGTGAGTGTCCACGTTTCGGCTCCGTATGTCATGACAGGTAGGACGCACTGATTGAAAACTTTCGTTTTAGGACATGCGGTATGCGTGACTAGAAAACTGGACGTAGTTTTCCAAATGCTGCCCAACCCAGCTGAATCCTCCTCTTCTCCTCTCTCAAAGTTGTCTCTCATCATCAATTGGCAGCTCAAATAATAGCCGACTGCAGGACATAAGCCTCCTCCCTCAAACGCCACTCTAATCGGCCCTGTCCTGATCTCATCCATGTCTTTCCCACAATGGGCTCAATATCATCCACCCACCTGGCTGCTGGTCTGCCTCGGCTTCTAGCACTTCTCCTTGGGTACCATTCGGCCAGAGCCTTCACACCACCTGCCATCACCAAATCTGGCCAAGTGCAACACGGTCTGCAATACGGTCTCCGATATCTGCTACTTTTGTCCTCATACGAATATCCGTATTGCGGACTCTGTCTAGCAATTATATGCCGAGCATGGCATTCTCCATGTCCCGTTGTGCGACCCTCATTTTGTGCACAGTTTCCTTAGTGGGTGAACGTCTATGCTTCGGTGTCGTATGTCATTGTGGGCAAGCAAGACACATTGGTTAAAAAGCTTGGTTTTCAGGCATTGTGGCATTTTGCGGTCCCTGAAAATCTCTTACAGCTTACCAAACGCTACCCATCCTAGCTGTTTGTGACTCATGATCTCCTTGGTTTTATGCTCTCCGCTGAAAGATAAACAACAGTGTCCAAGATAGATGTAGTGGTCTACCATCTCCAGGGTCACACCGCCAATGGCAATGCTTGTCTGATTGCCGGAGATGTTAGACATGATCTGCGTCTTAGACATGTTCATCCTTAGGCCTACCTTCAAAGAAGCATCGTACAGGTCTCTTCTTCTCGTAGATTTTGCAGGTGGTCACTAAGCAGAATGAGATTATCTGCAAAACGGAGGTGCGACAAGTTCCCATTGCATCAATTTTAAAATGTCCTCCAAAACTACAGTGAAGAGCGCCTTGTCTTGAGCGTTCGCGCTCTCCTTTTCAGAGGAATCTCTTTAGTGAGTGCGTGCAAGCGAACTTTCATCGATGTCGCATCGTACAAATTCCGTAGGAAAGTTGTCTCTACCTGACTGCAAAATCTGCCCCAGGTATGTGGTGTACTGCGAAAAAACTTCAATAAGGTGACCATTTACAGCGACAGGTCTCGGATCGATTCGGTCATTGACCATGACTTTGGTCTTATCCAAATTCATGCCGAGACTCATCGCTCTGGCTCTGAGGCTGATGCTAGGCCGTCCAGCATTCCATGTAGCACCTCCAGCGACTTCACCAGTAAAAATATGTCATCTGTGAATCGTAAGTGTGAAATGTGCTCGCCGTTTATGATTATACCCATACCTTTCCAGTCCAGTGTCTTAAAAATATGTTTGTGAATAGTTTCGGAGATATGACATCTCCTTGTCTCACTCCTCTGCGGAGGGACATGGAAGAAGCCTCCTCGCGGCGTACCTTGGAAACAGCTAGGACACGGTAACGCAGTGTCCTAGGCTGGCCAATTCTTCCACCACAATGGCTCATAACAAAGACCACCACCAACTTGTGCCAACTCAAATGGCACACCCAAAACCAGCACTTACTGTTATTTCTTTCAACATTGAAGGCTTTTCAAGCGAAAAGTCGCTGTTGCTCTCAAACATGTGTCAAACATCACAATGTGATGTTCTCTGTATACAGGAAACACATCGTGGCATCGATCACCGGCGTCCTGAGATTCCTGGAATGATTCTCATCGCTGAAATTCCACACGCCAAATACGGAAGTGCTGTGTTTGCGAAACCCTGTATTGCTATACAATCTACGGCATGCAGATCGGATAACTCAATCGAAATAATAACTATCGATACGGGCAGTAGCACAATAACCTCAGTGTACAAACCACCCAAACAACCATTCCAATTCAACAACACAAAAATATTCCAAGATAGGCCTATTAAAATCGTTGTAGGTGACTTTAATAGCCATAATATAACTTGGGGATATAACTCTACAAACACAGACGGTAGTGCGGTCGAGGAATGGGCGGAAGCTGAAGGTCTCACACTGATCCACAACGCGAAACATCCAGCGTCCTTTAATAGTGCTCGCTGGCGACGTGGCTACAACCCGGATTTGATATTTGCAAGCGCTAATATTAGCCAGCAGTGCAATAAGATCGTACTTCCAGCTGTACCAAGAACTCAGCATCGTCCGATTGTTTGCCGTGTCGACCCAGTAATGAAACCCCAAATCGTTCCATTTCGACGGCGATTTAATTTTTCGAAGGCTAACTGGGAAAAATTCTCTGAAGGGATCGACTCGCGGCTGATTAATTTAGAACCTGTGCCGCGTAACTACGAGCAGTTTGTTGATGTTATTCGGACAGAATCACGTCAGCATATCCCTCGAGGATGCCGTACTGCCTATGTGCCAGGTCTGAATAGGGACTCTGCCACTCTCCTCAAAAACTACCAAGCTGAGTATGACCGTGACCCATTTGCTGAAACAACGCTTGAATCTGGTGAAGAACTTATGCGCGCAATTGGTGACAGTCGCAGGAATGAGTGGATGTCACTTGTAACTAATATAGATCTGACGCATAACAGCAAAAAAGCATGGCATATGATTAAAAAACTTACGGACGACCCTGCAGAGGCTACAAACCCTGGTCAAGTTACTGCAAACCAAGTAGCAAGTCAACTGCTTCTAAATGGTAAACCTCCCCACCGGTTACCCAAAATGCCCAAGATTGCTGAACCGAATCAGAGTAATAATTACATCAGCAAACCGTTTAATCTGGAAGACATGATATTGGGAATCAAAAGCCTAAAGAATGGTAAAGCAGCTGGTCTTGACGATCTTACAGTCGAACAAATAAAACACCTTGGCCCAGTTGCGATTTCGTGGCTTTTGTCTCTTTTCAATACCTGCCTCAAAGATGCTATAATCCCAAAGTTGTGGAGAAGAGCAAAAGTGGTTGCGCTGCTTAAACCAGGCAAATGCCCGAAAGACCCGAAGAACTATCGGCCAATATCATTGCTGTGCCACACTTTCAAACTCTTCGAGCGGCTTATTTTGAATAGATTGATGCCCTTTATCGACCCAAAATTGATCGCCGAGCAGGCTGGCTTCAGACCCGGGAAGTCCTGCACAAGCCAAACACTTAATCTTACTCAGTTTATTGAAGACGGCTTTGAATCAAATAAAATCACAGGTGTAGTATTTGTAGACCTTTCAGCGGCCTATGACACTGTCAATATAAAACGTCTCTTGGTGAAGACCAGTGAATTAACTCGCGATACACGTTTTGTGACAATTCTGAGTGAAATCCTAAGAAACAGGCGATTTCAAGTACACCTCAACCATAAAAAAAGTAGATGGCGCTGTCAAAAGAACGGTCTCCCTCAAGGAAGCGTACTGGCACCGGTATTATTTAATATCTACACCAATGACCAGCCTTGCTTCGTCCACACTAAAAGCTTCTTATACGCGGATGATCTCGCGCTAGCCACCCAAACACGTGGGTTTGAAGAGGCCGAAGAAAAATTGACTGCAGCTCTGGAGACACTCGACACCTTCTATAATGAAAATGCACTTCGTCCAAATCCCTCAAAGACCCAGTCGTGTGTCTTTCATCTACGTAACAGTCAATCCAAAAGGACTCTCAACCTCTCATGGCATGGTGTCACCATCGAACACTGTGCACATCCACGCTACCTGGGGATCACCTTAGATCGTGCACTTACCTTCCAAGCACACTGCCACAAAGCAAAAATGAAGGTTAGCGCAAGGAATACTTTACTACGCCGTCTGACGTCCACTAGTTGGGGAGCTTCACCCAAAGTGCTCCGCACAACAGGATTATCCCTTTCCTTCTCGGCAGGCGAATTTGCATGCCCCGTGTGGCACCGGTCCGCCCACTCAAAGAAAGTTGATGTGGCATTAAATGAGACCTGCCGCATCGTGACTGGGTGCTTAAAACCTACGCCCCTAAAGCTGTTGTACCCGCTCGCAGGCATATCTCCTCCTGATGTGCGACGGGAAGTGGCCTGTTGTCTAGAAAAAGTAAAACAAGAAACCGACAGCCGACACCCCCTGTTCGAGCATAACTCTCCACCTGCCCGCTTGAAGAGCCGTAGGAGTTTTTTGAGACTTACATCTCCTACGGATAAAACTGCAGCAGAAGCAAGATGTGAGTTGTGGAAACACAAATACCCCCCTCCACTGGACTTCATCACTCCAGCAGAACGTCTACCCGCTGGCCACGGTCTGCAGTGGCTGACTTGGAAGTCGCTCAACAGACTCCGTACCCAAGTTGGTCGCTGTAGAAGTAACCTGGCCAATTGGGGTATAATCGACGCCAACAAAGCCCAGTGCCAGTGCGGGGCCCCCACACAGACAATGTCACACTTGCTCTGCTGCCCACAGTGCCCCTCTACCTGCACCCGGGAACAGCTCAACCTAGCAACAGAAGAGGCCGTAGAGGTGGCTGAATACTGGTCTAAAGTTATATGAGTACCATTGACTCGAAATGAATGAATGACTCCTCTGCGCAGTTGGATGGGCTTAGACTGCTGGTCTTGTATTCGGATACTGATGGTGGCGACTTCATACAGACATCTCAAAACTTCGAAATAACGATAGTCTATTTGGCATCGCTGCAAGGGCTGTTTTGGAAGAAAACAGCCCAGGGGTCAGACAGAGAGTGACAGAGTCAAAGGCTTTCTCATAGTCCACAAAAGCCTGATTTAGGGGCTAATTACACTCTTCGGACTTCTGTATAATCTGAATCACTGTGTGAAGGGTCTACGGTGCCGTATCCTCCGCGAAACCCGGTCTGTTCCGGTGGCTGGAACTCGTCGCATCTTCTGGCGAGACGATTCGTAATAACCCGAGAGAACAGCTTATAAACGTGGCTCAGGAGCTAGATGGGCCTGTAATTTTTAAGAAGAGGCTTATTTACCTTCTTAAAAAACAGAACCACCAAGCTCTCGTTCCACGCCTTTGGAGTTCTCCCTTAATTATACTGTCCACGCCGATTACGCCGATTACGCCGCCGCCGCCGACTGATTTAAAGCCGGCGTCCGCCGCCGGTCCAGAAGGCATCGGCGCACACCTCTAGTCCGGAACTAGTGACACGACATTAAGAGAACAAAAAAATAATGTTAGACAAAATATAAAAACATAGTACTTGTGCTAGGAAAGGTTTTGTAGTCCCTCTTCTTCATCGTTATTATTTTTAAACACTTTAAATATCACTTTCACACATTATCAAACATAACTTTGTAGTTTAATCAATACAATAACTTATTTTTCACGATTGTTTTTGTTATGGTCCCAGAATCTTTGTTTAAAATTACTTTAAATATGTTTATAGAAATGATTAATTATTAAAATAAGAAGATATGAACGGCATCTATGCCAAAACAAGACTAACTATTGCATATTGGATTAAAGTTATTTGTATATTCGGCCTTGTCCGACTAGACTCTACCAATATCAAGTTTGGAGCAGATCAGATATTTATGAAACCGGTTACTTTGAATCTATTTAAAGTAAAGTTTCATTAGATACAAGAGAACAGTACCTATTAAATAAATCTTACTTCTTTATTTGCGAATGTTTGGATGGGTTTTCAGGGTGAAGGGTAACAAACATACACCATACCAATTTTTGTATTTATAATATTAGGCTAATGATTATAGGGTAGGTACATTGTATTAAAATAAACTAAGATAACTCACAATTTCAGTGCAAATAATATCGGCAGCGTTTTTCCTTCGCACACCTCAGAATAAACTACATAAAACATTCACTATCGCGCACTAACAATGGTGTTATTATCGATAGTAATAAACTTTTTAATACATAAATTGGTATATTCGAGCTCAAAACCACAAAAATCAAACATTTATTATTTTGTTACAAGAATAGGGGATATAGGAGTCTTTAAATCAAGAGTAAATAGGTTTCTTCTATGTAAGCATGCTCCATCTTAGACCTCACTACTACTTAACATCAGGCAGAGTGATGTCAAATGCTGACTTATTTAAATTAAAAAATACATATATATCAGCCAGTAAGGTTTCTTCTTCTTACTGAGATGATGCTTTTTCGGAAAATATTGTCGGAGTCTAAATCGACGCAACAAAGGTATGCTTGCTTCGAAATAGCGCAACAATTTTAGGAATCTGATGAATAGTTTCGGAGATAACGGTACTACAAACACTCTCAAATCTTTTTTGTAAAGTTTGTAAGTCATGCAAGCATGCAAGGTACCGTAAATCAAATATCGATTCACATAAAATATATTATAAAGATCTTAAAAATACGGTAATATTTGCAATTCATGCCGAGAAAACGTCATATTTTCAACAAAATATAAACTCCAATTACCATAAACCAAAAACCTTGTGGAAAAATATTAAACAGAATGTTGCAAATTTTAACCAAAAATGCGTGGACCTCCCTCCACATTTTCAAGATCCTAATTTAATTAATGACCATTTCCTTTCGCTTTCCGGAAGTAGTGATATTAAAATTTCTGATCTGACTTACTACGAGTTTAATAGGCACGGACCATTCGATTTTGGTTTGCATTCTGTTGACGAAGCCGCAGTTAGTAAAATCATTAAACACTTCTCTACAAATGCTATGGGTATTGATGAATTGTCGATGGAAATGATATTATTGACACTACCTCAGAGTCTTGGTGTAATAACAGCTATGGTCAATATATCAATTGAGACAGGAGTTTTTCCTACTCTATGGAAAACTGCCATTGTAAAGCCTATACCCAAAGTAAACCACCCAACGCAAATATCAGAATTAAGACCAATTAGTATTTTACCGTTTTTGTCAAAAATTCTAGAAAAAGTAATATGCATTCAACTAACTGATTATTTAGAAAAATCCTACATTATTCCATCCAAACAATCTGGATTTAGAAAAGGTCACAGCACTGCAACGGCTCTACTAGACGTTGTAGACAATGTTTTAGCCGCTCAAGATAGAGGCGAAGGCACTATTCTAACACTACTAGACTTTTCTCGCGCTTTTGACACAATTAATATCTCACTGTTGCTTTCTAAGCTTACGTACTACGGTTTTGACAGCGCAGCAACGAGGTGGTTTGCGAGCTACCTTAGCGATCGCTCCCAACAAGTAGAGCTGCGCCGCACAGATGGTACTGCCTTAGTTTCTGCTAATATGCCAGTAACACGTGGAGTTCCTCAAGGCTCCATTCTTGGTCCAATATTATTCGTATTATATAGTGCTGATTTAATATCTACCATAACGAACTCAAAATGTCATCAATACGCTGATGACCTTCAGCTGTATACATCTTTTAAGCCTGATGAATCTGGAATAGCAGTGGAAAGATTAAATGAAGATTTAGAACGCATAAACAGTTGGTGCACATTAAACAGTTTAGTTTTAAATCCAATAAAAACAAAGTTTTTGGTGTTAGGCTCTAGAAAAACTATTGACAATATACTCTCTCATGATCTTAAGGTAGTAATAAGCGGAGTCCCAATTGATCGTGTAAATGAAACCCGTAACCTCGGACTATTTATGGACGGTTCTCTGCATTTCGAAAATCATTTAATGCTCACTGCTCGGAATTGTTTTTATAGGCTATCTGTTTTATACAAAATGCGTGAGTACCTCAGCACTGAATTGCGTATTCATCTTTGTGATTCTCTTGTTCTTTCGAAGCTTAGCTATGTTGACAATGTGTTTGGGGAATGTTTGTTAGCGCGTTCTAAAAAACTAATACAGCGCATACAGAATGCTTGCGTAAGATTTTGTTTCCCTATCCCGCAACGAGCCCACATATCGCCTTACATCAACAGTCACAAACTTCTGAACATGTCATCGCGCCGTACTCTACACTTTGCTGTTCTGCTTTTCGGTGTCATTAAATTTCAGCAACCGCACTATTTGTACGAAAAGCTTGAAATCTCGCGGCGCCATATGCGCTTTGCTATTCGCCTCATCTGTCCTCGCCACAGAACGACTGCCTTTCGTGGCAGCTTTCGTTATGCTGCCACGAAATGTTGGAATAATTTACCTCCACCAATTAGAAACTCCAAAAATATTTACTCTTTTAAAAAATCATTAAAAAAACATTTATTAACTACACAAGCACAATTTCATAGGTAGTCGTTCTTGGCGTAACTTACATATGCAGTATTTATACTATTCATAGATTAGTAATTTTATTGTAATACCTAGTTTTATTTAGTATTTTTTTTGGTAGCTACTTATTTTTAAATTTTTATTATTATTATTAATTTTAATATACTTACTTAAGTATTGAACATGAACATGCGTGTGCAGCTGTTGCCACACATAGACTCACCGGCGCCACAGAAAATCAGCGCTGCAGCAGCTATAAGTTGCTGCAGCACATGCTGAGTGGTGACCTATTTTGTGCTTAGTTATGTTAGTTCGTAAACATTGTAAACCTTTTTTTGCACAAAATAAATGACTTCTATTCTATTCTATTCTATTATTCATTACCCGACTGTCTAAGGAAGGTTTAAGTTTTTTTAAATGATGTTGCATGAAACAAATCACTTTTCGCGAAAAAGCCGCCTATTAATCTAAATTAAAGTTGTAACTAAAGTAAAATCATTATTTTCTGATCATCTTTGTACTTGCTATTTAACTTAATCTATCCATAATCTCATGCATTATTGATGCTGACATGAATTCAAAGAGCCTTTGTATTTCTTTATTTCGAGCTTTTAACCGACTGTATAGAACATCTGTCCACCGCAGTCTGCACTCAGAACCCAGTTGGAGCTATCGACCTCAATCCCGGCCTATCTAGGCTAATCTTTAAACGTACACCGATATAGATTATGAAATGACATAACCTATAAATCCTAAGATAAGTAAATTAGAGATAGTGATAATGTGAAAGATTAGCGAGGCTAAAATGGTTGTAAATCATTGTCTAATTCACTAGTATATTATTTTAAAGAACAATCATTAATTTCGGGCCACAACGTGTACAACCCTTTTAAATGTATTAAACTCTGACTACGTTCAAAAATAAAAATGATATTAGACGATATTGTTCATGTCGAGGGCCGTCAATGGGTCAGATTAGCACAGAATCTTGTTGAGTAGCACACCCACTGCTGGGTGAAGTCAGGCTGTGGATGTTATTGATTGAATCAGAACTCGTCTCTGTTACTCTGGATCCTGTGCTAGTGTGTGCCTGTGCCGTGGACACAGGTAAACCTAGTATCGGAGCGATCAGGACTATTTCATTTTAAGCTATTATTATTAAAATAACCAATAAACACCAACACAATAATCAATTTAGTAACGTGTCCATTGTCTTCTATACTAAAACAATCGTTGTTTTGATTAACCGAAGCCCTGACACATGATAACCTCGTTGGAAATCATAGGAATGCTTGCTCGGCGTGCTGCGGTTCAAATGTCAACTTTAATGTGATTGCTGAAAAAAAAACTTGTATGAAACGAAAAATGATCACGGTTGTACACCCAAGTCGTGGTACTGGTACTATAGATCTCTAAAGGCCCTTTGAAGATGTCAAAGTGGTAAAATCACATCTTTAGGAAGAACATTGCGATAATGGAAGGAATTGTATTTGCAACCTGTCACGTATGGAATGCTGACGTCTGTAAAATATGATAATGTGTATACGATTTCAAATAGAGGATTCAGAGAGTAAAAAGTGAGTAGCGCTATAAATTCCAGTGTAAATATATTTCTTAATAATGATTTGTTGTAAATGAACCAGATCCACTTACAAAGCCACTTAACCATTATATAAAGACAAGTGATAGATAATCCCTTTCCTTTTAAGCACGTACTCTAACACTATCTCTCAAAATTATGAAACTATACATAGAGCACAAAACCTGTTTGGAGATAGCTCTTTGTGATGGCACGTGTAATATTCCAAGGACAGATTTGGTAGGCAGTAACCACGGTGATAGAATAATGGATAAAACGGGTAGTTACACTCCAAAAATATGCTTTTGTTAAGGGAATTAGGGAAGGTAGAAACGATAAGGGAATACTCAGAGGTTTAAAACATCAATGTGATCAAATTCTTGAAGCTGCAGATGTTTTCTGCCTAGAAATATACAGTCTTATAAAATAAATGCAGTGGTATTCTAGAATAAACTCAGGAATAACTTAAAACATCGTTTATTTGTAAGACTGTAAGTTTATGAAAGTTAAAGATTTTATTACTCAGTGCGCGCTTACAGTACCATTCTTGGCTCTTGCCACAGAATATTAGCTCTTGCTCCGTTAAGTTTAAGAAAGCAAGATACAAGAAAGGTATGCCAGAATGACATCGTGTAAACGTGTTAGATCTGAAATTGACATTATTTTCTATCACCTAAAGTATCTACACTTTTGGACATGGAAACTAACTTCTCATTCTGCTAGTTCTACTGATTTCGTTATTTGAAGACACTGACCATACAAAGAGAACAGTTGTTATTAATAAACGATACCATGACATGAAAAACATTTGTATCATATTTGAAACAATCTGATATAAGAAAATAGTAATCATCAACACTGTTATTATTATTCTTAAGTTGTCTGAAATAAAGATTATATTATTTAACAGATTGTTGCGATTTGATAATGTAATTAAAAGAGAAATAACT
This sequence comes from Epirrhoe alternata, assembly GCA_963565295.1. Classification (NCBI taxonomy): domain Eukaryota; kingdom Metazoa; phylum Arthropoda; class Insecta; order Lepidoptera; family Geometridae; genus Epirrhoe; species Epirrhoe alternata. The sequence goes on along the minus strand of OY751397.1, from coordinate 3,587,100 downwards.
TGTACAAGATCAGAAAATCTAAGCAATGACAAATCAAAAGAAATCTCTTTCGCTGTGAAAGGTAGCGAACATCCCGTTAGGTTTGAGGTCTTTGAACAGAGTCTGGTGTTTTTACAGTGACAGTACCAATACGATGCGTTCCATGTCAGAGAATATCTGATAATACTATAGACATTCCTCGCCCCGCACTAATCGAGAAGTGCGTGGTGTAGCTTGCTAAAGTAGTAGAGAATCTCTACTTCCAACTTCGCTAGAGGGATAAAGCCGGAGTGCCTATAGACCGCTCGGCCACGGAATCCTTAACCGATAAGAGCTTATCAAAAATTTCGATTGCGACGTTAAGGATTCCGTGGCCAAGCTATATAAGGCACTCTAGTGTTAGGAGGATCGTCTGATCGTTAGGGGTTCAAATCCCGTCGGATACGAAAATTTTGATAAGATTTTTTATCAGTGTCATGCCGGTATTCACAAACAATACTTGCCTCAGTAAACTAGCAATACTATGCGAAGTAAGGCATTTCTCAGTGCGTTTCAGATGGCAAGCCTTCCAATTCATAAACAATACTCAAACTACTCTTAGCTAAGCAAACGCACTGCGTTGAATAGAGCTCTGTGATTGGTTCGTTTGTATTACGTACTTCACTTCGTTGACTGACGTCTTATTATACAGCCGCACTTAGAGTCGTTTTATATAAAAAACCGTTAATACGCAACGGATATAAGTAGACGTTAGAGTGACTCTGAGTACTGACATAAATCTTTTTGACGTAAGCTGGTCACTATTTGACGCTATGCGTTGTCTAATATAGCTAGCTGGCTCCCTTAGCTATGCGTTCGTTTGAAGGGACGCATAGTGCCGATCGTCACTCAAGTATTATCTATGAATAGGTTTTTGGGACCCTGTGCGTCCGCGCGCACTATGAGACCTCATAGTAACGTTTGTGAATACCGGTGTAAGACTATTACTCGTTGGGGTTTTTTTTCACATCGAGTCACACACACTGTTACTGGTTGGGATTATTTTTACGTGACTGCAGTGTGTCGGTGTGACTTGTTAAGAATGAACCTGAAAAAAAAACCATCTCATTTTTAACCGAGTTTAAAAAAAGGAGGAGGTTCTCAATTCGCCTGTATGTTATTTTTATCCACAACATAATTCTATTTCCGGTTCGTTTCCATTGTTCCCAGTAGTTTGATTGATTAGTTCGACGGTATAACTAGTCGGGAATTTTTGAGTGCACAATGCACTCAAACATAAGCAGGTAATTATACAGTGGAATTTTGTATCCAACTCCAAGGTACGCTCGCGTTTAGAAAATTGTCTACAATATCAACTCATCAAACAATGGGGCTATGAGTAACGAGGCAAGTATTCCATGTTTACACGTATGAAAGTTGATAGTCAGCTATTGTTTGAGGTTATCGATAATATCGAATGTATGAGCAAAGTTGGTACAGCATAAATGAATACTTTTACACTTCAAAGAGCACTTTGGACTTTATACTTATGCTCGTAAAGTTCTGGTTGATTGACATCGTGGAGCTTCCAGAATGAGAGACGATGGAAGTGCCAGCGCGGGGCATAATAGTAGATTGTACCACAAGAGAGCAAAATGAGTTTTTGTTGCGAGTGCTGAGTTTGCGAGTGATTCTAAGTTAGAATCCTGAGTGTAATGAGGGACTCAAAAGCACAAGCAGCAAATTATTTTACTCTCGTGTGATACTCGTACATACAACTTTTCAGATTACTAGTGAAAAGATACAAGATGTAAGGAAAACCAATTCCCGCCAATTGTTTTGTCCCTCAAGTGGCAGGCGAAAGTCCAAAAACCAGACCACCTTAAGCCTTGGCTACTCTATTCTCTTCATTTATAATGCAAGTGGTATCTGTGATACCACTGCATTATTCATCGATGAATCCAGAATTCGATATAAATCGTCTAGACTTGTTCGACCTTTTCGACATGTATGACAAGACAAGCTAATAAAATTTAACCATAATGGCATGGTAGGTAGGTTAGGTAGGTACTAGGTACAGTCAGAACTTGTAACCCCCTCGTACGAGTTTCGCAGGAACAAATTGCCTATTAGGGGGGTTACCAGTTGGTGGCGCCTTGTAATAAAATAATGAGTTTAATTTTGAAGCTTCTTCTTCTTGTAGTGCCTCTCCGACTAGCGAAGGTTTTTTTTTTTAATTAAATAGGTCAGCATTTGACCTCACTCTGCCTGATGTTAAGCAGTAGTGAGGTCTAAGATGGAGCATGCTTACCTAGAAGGAACCTATTTACTCTTGACTTGAAGGCCCCTATATTGTACTTTTCGGGACATACAGAGCCCGGCAATGAGTTCCACTATTCAATTTTCAGGTTGGCAGTCAATATGGCATATTGTTCTCGATCTTTAGCGATTCGAAATAGTTCTGCAGCACTCGCTATCCCCGTCCACTCTCTGATGATCCGCAACCAAGATTTCTTCCTCCGACCAACACGCCTCTTGCCGGCGACGGTTCCCATCATAATCAGTTGAAGAAGGTCATATCTCACGTGTCTTATGACATGTCCTAAGTAACTGACGTTTCTTAGCATCATGGTATGCAAAAGTTCCCGTTTCTGCTGTGCTCTTCGGAGGACTTCTGCGTTTGTTATTTTTTGAGTCCAGCTTATGGAAAGCATCCGCTTGTACGCACATTTCGAACGCTTCTATACGTTTACTGAGGTCTTCTTTAAAAGTCCACGCCTCACATACGTAAAAAAGGAGACAGAAAGCAAACGACTCGAAAGATTGATTTTACACGATAAATGCGAATTGCGAAAAGCAATCTCTATAAAAAGTTAAATAAATTCCTCACATTCTACTATAATAAGGATATTACATGTACTCTAACTGTTTATGAAACACACTATAAAAAGCAAGATATTTGCCTGGAACATAATCCATTCGATTTGTAGATATCGGGGTTAGGGCTGCATATTAACTTAACTAAAATCCTTTGGCCGATTAAACTCATCTCAGACAGACTTACTTGAAGCGACACTAGAATTATCGACCCGAGACATACGTAAGTACTCTCTCAGTATGTCACGTGTATTTTATAATTTTTGATTTTGAAAATCTCTTTCCAAATACAATAAAAATAGCAACGCACATCGTAATAATCTCATAAAATAAAGAAGACGAACCACTTGTTACGAAATGCCGTATCCCACAGTCGGATGAATCTTATAGTGGTCGTCCACACTGCGAGCGGGCGCGGGAGCGGGCGCGGACGCGATGTGTCAAACATAAATGAAACGCTAGGCTTTCGCCTTAGGCCGTGGACCTTTATGGCGAGGTGTGAGCGGCTCTGTTTGCCTCCCTATATTTTTTATTAAGTGTCTATACAGCGCGTACTATCGCGTGAAGAATGTAATGAGAGTGAATGAGGCGAAAGTTGTGTGTCAGGATCGTAGCGACTGGAGATCCGTGGTCTCTGCCTACCCCTTTGGGAAAGAGGCGTGACTTTATGTATGTATTATGTATGTATGTACAGCGCGTACTGTACGCAGTTTGCGACGTTTCGCTTGCAGACTCACTCAGTCAGCGGCTGAGTCGCAAGCGAACGACACTCGCGGTCGGTCAGTTGGAGCAAACAGTCAGCCGCTCAAAGATCGCCTAATGGGTCCACGACCTTAGAGGCCCGTAGTGTGGCTAGAACGCAAGGACAGGAATGTTTGATACTTCGCGCCCGCGCCCGCTCGCAGTATGTCCAACCACTTAAGTTTGTTGGACACACGACTATGAATGAGGTCGCTAGAATTGGCAGCCAAATCAATACAAGGAAGATTGGAGTTGCGACATTATCATTGTGACAAATAGATTTTTGTTAATGATTTGAGGACATCGAGCATTATAAGTTATAGGTCCTTCAGCGATTCTGCCTTGACTACGATATATTGTCTGCATATCCAACCAAGATGAGTGGGGAATGTACGATTTTGAATATTGAACAATAATTCAAAGTCGCGCTCTCAGAGTCGTGAACGGCCACTTAAATCTTTGCCTTAGAGAAGTCCACAAAAAACATTTACTTACGAAACGGAGCTAATACGGGAAATATTTCAAATAAAAGATAAAAGATTAAAATAAGAACTCGCATTCAAATACAGTCGCATACAGAAAGACTAGAAGTGATATCAATATTAACTGTGTGTCATTTAATAAGTAAGTAAGTTTGTTTTATTTAATAAGCAAAATAAACAAACAATAACGAAGAACACCGAAAGTGATAAGTACTTGTAGTTACGTAGTTCACAGTAAACGGAAGAAGCTAATTAACACAAATATGTCAGTCTTTCTTATCTATGCGATTAAGATAACTTCAGTTTGTCGAGTGAAGTAAGAGCGGAACACTTTAAAACATAAACAAATGAGCATTTAGTACTTTCTTCCGCGCACATCCAAACTTTTAGACCCCTCGCAGACTAGACTCTCTATCGGCCGATAGTTGAGACGGGCTATACATCTCCATACTCATTACGAGCCGAAGTATATTCCGTCTCAACTATCAGCCGATAGAAAGTCAGTAGTCTGCGAGGGATCTTACGAAACGAAACGTATCTGAAAACAAAGCATTCAAAAGCATGTTTAATCTTGTTATGTAAAAGGAGATCGGATTAAACTTAATCCGCCGCAAAGATAAATGTTTTATTCTTACGTAAGGATCAGTAGCATATCTTATCTTACTGATAAGAGAACAGAATACATTATCAATAACATTGCGTTTGGACAATACGAAGGAAATGGTGTCGCTTGGATAACGAGTGTTATAAGTATAATGGTACTAACTTCAAAACAACTAAGCGGGTTGGTCTTAATTGTGTGTGTAGATGTACATGCACGTTGTCTCTGTGTGCGTAAGCTCGGGAGCAAACCATGGACGAATGAGCGCTCAGTATCGCTTACTCACACACGGAGAAAGGCTAATCATTAGGTCAAATCTAACACACACAATGAAAACCACACCGCCTTCGTGAGATAGAACATACTCTACAGTGTACATGGGTGGTCTATATCTATTACAAGTTGCATCGAAATCGGTCTGCTGGCATGACTGAATTTGAAACACAAACATCAACTAAGTACTCACTTTTCCAATTTATCACGGTGTTACCCGCGTTCCCTCGGGAAAACTTCACTATCCCGAGATAAAATAGCCTATGTTCATCAGGGATAATGCAGGATTCTAATGGTGTAAGAATTTTTCAAATCGGTCCAGTAGTTTCGGAGCCTATTCAATTTTTTGTATTTGTATTTTCTTTATTTATCAAAAACTTATTTATAGTCTTACATAATACGACACATTAAACCATACAAGGTTTGTCTTGTGCCGACAGTTGCAGCGTGCTGCCACACATTTCGCATAAAGTTATACATATTATTAGTAAGTAGGAAAATATAATATATATTAAGTACAGTTTGCCATTAATGCAACTTACGATGTAGGTGGTTATTCAAACCTACCCGCCTTACGATTAGACGGACAGAATTCAAACAAACAAACGTACAAACAAACAAATATTTCCTCTTTATAATATTATATTGAGCCGTATTCGTCGAATGGGGTCTCGACTTTCAATCCGAAGGTCGTGGGATCGAGTCCTGGCCGTGCATCAATGGATTTTGCGTTTCGTAAAATTTATATGCGCTTTAACACGAGCTCTGAACGGTGGAGGAAAACATCGTGAGGAAACCAGTTAGTATTCTTATAGGCGGCGATGGGCTTGCAACCTGTCACGTATGGGATACTAACTTCTGCAAGATGTGGGCATGTATCAAATATGTATTTGTACATGCCTCTGACTACCCCCTTAGACATCTTCAAAGGATCTGGAATATAAAGATCTGAGAGAATGTCTACCGCGCCTTGGGGATACAGTCGTGACCCTGTTTGTTTTTTTTTTTTATAATATTAGTGTAGACGAGGAGGAAGTAGTACGAGATACACATACTAAAGAAGTTTAACTGAATGCCATCGAAAATGTCCTGGTGTGTCATCAAATATTTACGCGGCAACTGAATTTGCCGCATAAACACAGCGCGACAAACACAGTAAGGCTACTCTAAATGACTATAAAAATAAAACACGCAATACCAAAGTTAGAATAGACGCAAAATCAAAGCTTTATTAGAAGCGCTCGTGGTCGTGCTTGCTTAGTCGTTCTTGATAGATCGTCGAAGTTAAGCAACGTTCGAAACGGTCTGTAAGTGGATGGGCGACCGCCAGTGGCATTTTCATCTGAGCGCTTCCGTGCTTCGGAGGGCACCTTAAATTGTCGGTCCCGGCTATTGAAGTCGTTAAGCCATGACGGAGGCCTTAAGGCGGCCTAAAAACTCCGTCATCAGAGTTGGCCACTGACTCATACGAACATACTTTTTTAAGCTTTATTTCGACTCTACCTTAAACGACAGACCAATAACAGTTCAGATACGAAGTTGGAGAAACGTAAAATAAACATTTTAAGTAAGAAGTACATTACTGCATAGAATGTAGATATAGATTTGGGAAAATTTAGCTCATTGCAAAATTTTCATCGATTTTTAGAGGGACATAGAGGCTAAAATGCTGGGTCGTTCTTGCTCGGATTTTCTTTTTTATTTTCATGAGACTAAAAACTTTGGTCGCGTGCGAATATACTCTAAAACGAGCCGTAAATCTAGAAAACGTATAAAACTATCGCCATCTTAATTGCCGGAAGGCACAACATAGTTTCAACTACAAACTTTGTGGTAAAATTTGAAGAGCCAGAACAAAATATGAAAAGCAGAACAAAAAAGAACTTCGTGTGGCGATTTAGATGAATCATGATAAGGAAATCCCTTTCCAAAATAAAGTTCTATCTATCTCACTCAAATAATAAATCCCACACTTTGGATGTTTAGATGTTTGGGTGTTTGTGTGTGTATCAATCACGCCTAAACCAGTGAACCGATTTGGATGAAACTTGAAATAGGCGTAGATAGTGATCTGGAATCGCATATAGGCTATTCAAAATGGTACCATGCGGGAGAAACCGCGCGCAGAAGCTAGTCTAAAATAAATGTGATGTGATGTGAATCACATACTAAAAAATCACCATTCAAATTAGTTTAAAATTCAACGTAACAGTAGGTAAGTAATATTTTAACATCTACGCCGCGCTCTGCTTTGTATAGTGCCAGTGCCAGTGCGGGGCCCCCACACAGACAATGTCACACATGCTCTCCTGCCCACAGTGTCCCACTACCTGCACCCGGGAACAGCTCAACCAAGCAACAAAAGAGGCCGTAGAAGTGGCTAAATACTGGTCTAAATATATATGAGTACCATTGACGCGAAATGAATGAATGAATGCTTTGTATAGTAACAAACATGTCATGACAATGTGCGACAGTGTTACACAGTCCTCAAGATAATTCTTCTTCGCTTTTTCAACTTGAGAAGACGCTAACATACGCGATCACACACATACTTTAGCAAAAATTACTTGTTTTGTTCACTCCTCCAGTATGTCTCTACATCTAATGTGTTCGCAATAATAATTAAATTACCTCAGTACTTCGTCCTAAATTATTCAGTCCACGCTCCACTCAAACGCAAACTATGCGCAAACTTGCGAACTGGCAGGATTTCAAACTACCCTCACTATGGTACTACTATAGCTCTCAATATCCATGAGATAAGCGGAAATGTAATATAATTTACAAAGAACATTTATGTTTAGAAATACGTCTTTCGGATCTCAAAGACAACAAAATGACAATTTTATGACAAGACAGATCATAAATCAGAATGAATTATGAAACCTCGTTCGTAGGCTTATACAGAAGTTTCCTGTGTGAGTTTCTAATACCTTTAATTTGGTTTCTGCAAGTATTTGCAGCAGGCGAAAATAAGATCCAACAAGTGAAGCTAAACTATTCTCTGGACCCAACACAGTCCACCGGACCGATTCAAACACAATCACTTCCGAATGTGTTTGAAAGCGAAGATTTAATAGCATCATGTTGTGCCGACCCCACAAAATGAGGGAAAAGGGCAGGAAGATGATGATGATGATTGTAGCACATGCAACGTTACGCCTATGCGTTATGCTCTATTATGTTCTAGATACCTACTTCCTTTGCAGAGATTGGTTGACAAAGGAGACGTCGCTCTCGCTTGAATATCTCACATTATTCAAACATTATTTAAAGTATAACAGCCATATCGCCGTAATACATATTACCGCCGTAATACTAGCTGCACTACCGCGGTGTGACCCGTGGTCCCTCGGGATTTTCTCATTTTTTCGGGATAAAAAGTAGCCTATGTCCTACCCTGGGATACAACTTTTATTCGTGCCAATTTCAGCCGTGAAAAGGCAACAAACAGACAGACAGATAGACAGACAGAGTTACTTTTACATTTATAATATTGGTATAAGTATGGATGTGCAGAATGCATATTTTATGCAACCGTATTAGATAGGTATTTTGTTTTGTGTGCTGTTTGCACATAATATTGCTGAATCATAATTATTTCCTAATTCGCCTACAGACGTAAGTTTCAAGACGCAAAACAAGAGCTTGAATAGAATATTATAGCTTTATTATAAAAAACAACAATATTTAAATTTTGAGTAGCAATAGCGAATAACAGCGAATTAAGTTAACCCTATTGCTGAAAGGGATCTCTTTCAGATTTACTTTGGTCCTGATAAAAATATGTATCAGGATTGTGGCATACATAAAAAATAATAAAGAGGTAAACTCAAAGTTAGCTCTATCGAGTCTCTCTCATGCGTTTGATTCAGAACTTTGTCAGAATCGACCATTATTTCGCGTATGCTTGCTAATTCAATACCAAGGTCCAAATTATATTCTTCTTTAAGAGATAACCGCTAAAAGGTACCTACATCAGACGGATGTAGCTAAGTACCCTTTGATTAACGGAACGAACCCCATTAGGTAATTTGTATGTATACGAATATCAGCTCGTCATGTCTTGATATTTTCTTTGTTCGTTGTTTCTCTGTTCAACAAAAGGGAACGTGAAGGATCATATTTCAAATGAATGAATGAAATTAAATTATATAGGTAGATACCTAGAGGGCTAAGACCCGGAGCACAGCTAAGGGCTTGGCTCTACTAGTAGAGATCTCATATAACTTTTTTACAAAAGTAAGTAAGTTCGTATGAGTCAGTGGCCAACTCTGGTGACGGAGTTTTTAGGCCGCCTTAAGGCCTCCGTCATGGCTTAACGACTTCAATAGCCGGGACCGACAATTTAACGTGCCCTCCGAAGCACGGAAGCGCTCAGATGAAAATGCCACTGGCGGTCACCCATCCACTTACAGACCGCTTCGAACGATGCTTAACTTCGACGATCTATCAAGAACGACTAAGCAAGCACGACCACGAGCGCTTCACCTTTTTGACTTGACTTTTTTACAGTGAAGCATATAGACTTTAGGAACCTTACATGAAATGTTTTTGGTGGGATTATTCGTTCTCGAGCACAGATCAGTTTAAATAATAAATAAATAAATTAACCTCGAAACTTACATAGGCAAGAATGAGGTCTACGATAGAGCGAGCCTACCCAGAAAGTGCCTATTAACTCTCTTCTTAAAAACAACAGGGTCGTAGCTCAGCGGAAACACAGACGCTGAAAGCTGATTCCAAATTGCAGTGCGCATAATAAAAGAACTTTCAAAGCGCTTAGTTCTAATTAGTGGAATATCAACCAGTTGTTCATCAAATATTTATTTTGGGCAGGTCTTTATGAACATCACGATCCCTACACTTAGTAAAACTGAGGCAGTCTTACAGAATACGCCCATTTAGGGTGATTTTGGGCCCAAGGGACGTAAAGAAACATGTTACACTCATTATAATCTAATCTATGCAGCCCGGTTGCACCCAATGCTGGGTATAGGCCTGGCCACCTCTCTTTAACCATAGACCTAAGAACTATATTATAATACCACTGAAATCATTTTGGAGAGATTCTATCTATTTATCTAATCAGCGCACATCAGTATTCCATCAGTAGCCTTCTAATTTTCACGCCACTTTTTCCGATCTACGTTCTACGTATACGATAAAACACTAGCATATTCTTCTATGTTGCCTAAAATAAATGATTGACTAATTATGATAAATTCCGTAGGATTTCACTATAAAACATTATACTCACGTTTCTGTCCAGGCATGACGACAGCCTGCCTCTGGTCTGGCCGTAGAAGGCTCTCGGCCTCCGCCCCAGCCTGATGCGACATCTCCATTGGGGCTCCACTAATATCATAAGCAATTGGGCATCTGTGTAGGGCTGCTCGTCGATTGTCTGTGGACAAAAAATAAATAGATAGGCATTTCAAAGAATAACTATGTTCTGGGTAAGTTTAACTTGGTGGTAAAAGTAAGTTCGTATGAGTCAGTGGCCAGCTCTGGTGACGGAGTTTTTAGGCCGCCTAAAGGCCTCCGTCATGGCTTAACGACTTAAATAGCCGGGACCGACAATTTAACGTGCCCTCCGAAGCACGGAAGCGCTCAGATGAAAATGCCACTGGCGGTCACCCATCCACTTACAGACCGTTGCGAACGTTGCTTAACTTCGACGATCTATCAAGACCACGAGCGCTTCGAAACTTTTACTTACTTTTAAATTGGTGGTTCGCTCATGGTATACGCGCACGGTAAGAGTCACCAGCTCCTAACAGACTACACATTCGCGATTCCTATCGATAAAAGATATCGTAAATACCGTTTTTGCCAAGGCCTCATCTGCGTCCGACATACTATTACAAAACTGCAATTTTAATAATGTTGTTATTTGATTAAACTATTTTCAAACAGGTCTCACACTTTTTGTTTGACTGTACCTAGAGGTACCTAGTGTACCTACCTTGGCATACTTTGTTTAGTTAGGTTCTTTTGCTTCTATGTGGGTTGAAACAGAAATAAAAAAATACGGTGGTGAGAAACGCAAAAAAAATATTATCATTTTCGGCTTTTGGGTTGAAAAAGAAATACACCAAAATGTAAGCATGTAATGTTACAAATAATGACATGTCCCCACTTGAAATTATATTTCAAGACGCGTAGATGAGTTGGTAAGGCGGAATGATCTTAATTGTGTGTGTAGATGCACATGCATGTTGCCTCTGTGTGCGTGAGCTCGGGAACGCTCCATGGACGAATGAACGTTTGGTATCGCTTACGCACACAGAAACAAATCTACACACACAAATAAGTTCAGAAGACCAACTCCCCTTAGAACAACTGTAGGTATGATTTTCTTCCAGAGAATTGTTTGAGCGATTGCCATTTGCCGCACTTACTGTCATAGCTAGTTACAGCATGATGGATTTACAGCCAGGGGACCCTTATACACCTTGGAATAAACCAACAAACGGTTATACTTAGAATCAATGAAGAATGAATTGAACATTATGCAAGTTCGTATGAGTCAGTGGCCAACTCTGGTGAGTTTTTAGCCCGCTCATCTCGGCACCGACAATTTAACGACAAAGCACGGAAGCATTAGCGGTCACCCATCTACTTACGGACTGTTTCGAACTTTGCTTAACTTCAACAAGAACGCAAGCAAGACCACGAGCTTCATGAGAAAATCGCTGTCACGAATGTCCCACAAACAATGATATTTTAATACCATTGCATACAAAGTAGTACATTGGTAGGTCGGTATATAACCATGAAAGTGCTTAAATGCTTTTAAACGATGAAGGGAAACATCGTGAGGAAACTGGTACTTATGTCGTAGAACTTAAGTTCGAAAATATAAGTCAAGTGCACGAAATCTCTACGAGACGCACTCTATTCCTTCAGCACACTGGTTCTGCTGAACCAGTATTCAGTGCTGGAGTGGAAGAGTGCCTGTTGTGCCGACCCCACATAAAAGTGGGATAAGAGGAGGGAAATGATGACCGGTTCTTAGAACGTATGCCACGACAAGTAGTCTAGTAAATTAGTGACATATCCAGATATGTTAGTTATTTGGCAAATGTCCAGATTCAGGAAGCGCATTGCCGTCCAGACTACTATACCTATTTTAATATCCAAATATAACATCAATACATATAAATATGTTTGTCTGTAATTTCAAAATAACTGTGTGTTTTCTCAAGTAAAAGACACGACACTAAAACACAACCAAGCATTTTTTTTTAATTTCGTCAGTCTGTTTGTCTGGGCTAATCTCTGGAACGGCTGAACCGATTTGAATGGCACTTAGAATAGATAGAGAATATTGTAGAACAAACATATAGGTTACTTGTTATCCTGGAATTGGGAATTTAGACGGGGAAACCCGGGCACGGCTTTCAGCTTTTCAATATAAAAGATATAGGTCGAACCGATTAATGTTCAATGACCGATTTAGTCCAACCAAAAATAAATGGACTGATGTAATGGGTCAGGGGCGTGAAGATAATTTCACCAATGAACGGGTATAAATGTGGAAGCATTACTTCAACGGAAAACGTAATTCTACCGTCCCATAGCGAAAAAATACAGCCTTTGGTCGTAATCTGGTTTGTTTTCTGTTATTAAATAGGCTTCTTTTTATCGTATCACTAGTTTTTTTTATCTTAGGAAGCAAGGATGAACAACAGGTGCACGTGACTGAGATGCGAATGCTGAGATGGATGTGTGGAGTGACGCGAATGGACAGAGTAAGGAATGAGTACATAAGAGGAAGTGAGAAAGTGGCGCCAGTGAATGAAAAGATGAGGAGCAACAGGCTAGCATGGTATGGGCATGTAATGAGAAGGGAAGAATGTCATGTGATTAGGAGAGTACTTGGTATGAATGTTGATGAATTTACGAGTAGAGGTAGACCAAAGAAAAGATGGATGGATTGTGTGATGGATGACATGAGTAAGAAAGGAGTGTCTTGAGATGACGGCTGATAGAGGAGAATGGAAGAAGAACGCATGTTGTGCCGACCAATCCATCCATCTTTTCTTTGGCCTACCTCTACTCGTAAATCCATCAACATTCACCAAGTAGGTAAGGTACTCTCCTAGTTACATGACATTCTTCCCTTCTCATTACATGTCCATACCATGCTAGCCAGTGCTTAGCTAAATATATTTTAAATGATTTCTGTAATAAATATGTATAGCTTTAAGTGAGCAACGTAAACTAATGCAATTAGTTTTGCGTTTAATAGCGTCACCGTGACCTAAATCTAGATTCTACATTGTTAATCTATAATGACTATAAACCTAGGTAGTTACAGCGACATTGTTCTAAATAATCAATACAGTTTGAATGTTTTATTTGCGATTGGCATTGGCTTGTTCTTTTTCCCACGAAGAAGCAGAATAAAACCGACATTATGCTATCTGGTCATATTGCGATCGGGACCAGACGCGATCTAGACCAAATGAGATAGTCATATCGAGATTTTAAATAAATACATTATTAAATATAGACCCAGACCAGAGATAAATATTTGCAGATCATACAGATATTCAGATTATACGTGAAAACCTATTATTGGCTTTCTGCCTCTATCTAAGTGATCTATTAGTTATTGTAGCTGTTGGTTTTCCTATAAATAAATATTTATCCCGCGGCGGGGATCGAACCCGCAACCATCTACGTCGAAAGCGGGCTTTCACCCACTGCGCCACACAGGTCGTCACAGAGTCTTACTATAATACTGATAAAATGTAATAATGAAGCTCTTTATCATTTATTGTGTCTTACAGAGGTATAAAAAAACTTAAGATATGGAACTAATAATAACTTAGCAACCAGATAATGGTAGGTAGGTAGGTACATTAAGTATTTAAACTATCATTTTCAAGTCTTTTCAGCCAGTAAATGCTCAACCAAAAATTGTAGTGTAACTTGACCAGACTGATGCCAACTAAATCATCTCTAGTAAATGGAAAAAGGCCAATGATTCAAGAAAAATATGAACCTCCAAACTCACATCCCGGTGTATAAGAACCTCATTTTTTGAGATCAGTTAAAACGGAGGCTAACATAAGCAATAAAGGAAGATTCTCAATGAATTTAATAGCTGAACAATAGATTTATCAACTTCAACGTGTTGATTAAATTGTCTCTAATTGGCCGTTGACCTATGACTACACAACACACAGCGTACGCTCAAACATGTTTTATTGTCTTCTAATAGCTTTGTTCATGGTCACAGTTCAATGAACCTATAATTTATGTAAAAAAACATGGAGAAAGTAAAACAAAACTACTTTTTTATTTAGCCTATGCTGTCCCATTGCGACCATGACGACCTCTGTAGCGCAGTGGGCGAAGGCCCGCCTCCGACGCAAGAGGTTGCGGGTTCGATCCCCGCGGCGGGACCAATGTTTGTATGATCTACAAATATTTGTCTCCAGTCTGGATGTCTCTCTACCCATAACATAACAGATTCTCTGCTTACTATGGGGCTAGATGATGCTGTGTTAAGTCCAGCATTATTTATTTATTTATTGCTATTATAGCAAAGGCCTCCCTTCCACACTTTGCTGTCTGTGTTAACAACAACTTTTTTGTAAAATATTTTGTAAATGCAAATTATGATTATTGACAACTTTACTGTTGGGCAGTTGGGCACCTTATTGACTGACTGGGTGTATTCTTTTAGTCCATTGAGCTAGTTCTACATAGCTCTACGATTTAGTCTAAAGTTTATACCACAATGGGAATAAAATTCAATACAGTCCAAGTCTACAATCATTATCATACTTGAGGAACTATCGAAAGATGCTTATCTTGTTCAAAATTGCTTGGGTACACATTACTTTTCAAGTTTTCTCAAAGAGTGAATGTGCTAAGATAATAATATACATCTTATTGTGACTCATAATAATGCTCCTTTGTCAGAGAGTAGGTACAGTACAGTTATTAAGGTGAAGTAGGCCCCAAAACCCACGTTTCGACTTTGCAGAAAATCACTTAAAAGGCAAAAAACATTAAATTTTATATTTTTTTTATTGGCTATTAAGAGTTTACCTGATAGAAAAAATCGCAAAGTTACTCTAAATCTTCATTTTTAGAGAGATACTTCTACGGATTAAGCAGTTTTATTTGCTGGTTATGTGTTCCGTAATAAATACGGCAGAGGATTACGTATTTTTTATTTTATTGCAAAGGAGTATCCTAAGTAAAAAATACATTTAAAGATAATATTCAGTGAAATTGTGCGCGTTATTGCAGCTCGCAGCTCGCGCCCTCCATCAGACGGCCTAGGGGGCTAGGGGGCTGGCGAGCGCGGCGAACGCATGATCGCACTTCCCCTTAACATGGTCTCATTGTTATAATGGTCACTGTGCTGTAAGTATTAAGTTCACAGGAAACTGATGTTGGTAGACTACAACAATAATATTTAATTATTTTAAATTTTATAATCTGTGAAAGTCTAAGTTTGTCTATGACATAAGATGACAGCTAATTGTTAACGGACCGATGTAATGTAACACCTTGCAACTTCTATTCTACTAACTTTTCTACTTATTAAATTCAGTGAACTCGCTCCATGTCTTTCCATCAATCAATACTCAACCTGCAGCCAAAATACACCTTTCTTTGTTGTGATTTCGTTATGACAAACAATGCAATCAAATAATTTATTCAGTAACAAGTATGTTCAAGGGTTCTTAGCAAAACAAAAATAGACTAATTAGGTCATTATATTAGCCATAGAAGCCAGGGCCGGTAGGTAGGTCCTAAAGTTATGTCTAAATGTTTGTATCTTTATTTTAGTTTGTACCTTTATTGGCTGTAATATTAGTTAAGATGAATCTACTGTATTAATTAATTATTGAACAAAATCCACAGCCCTTGATTAAATATCAAGGGCTGTGGATTTTGTTCAATAAATAAAATTAAAAATAAAATAGTGTTTTTGTTTTTTAGTTGTTTCTGTAAGTAGGTAAGGTCCTAAGTCTTTTTTTTATTGGAACTTTGTAAGTAATTAGTTATTGCTTCTAATTTGACCTACTTTTGAAAAATTGATAGCAAGTAGGTAAGTAAGTAAAGTACTTACATATTTTAACATGTGTTGTGAATGTTATAACTTTTCTCTAATAAAATAATTCGCCTAACAAAATGTTATGCATATACATACATAGTACCTAAGTATGTGAACACTGAAATAAATAGACAGGTTCTTCGTTATCTATGTAGTTACAGTTATCTTTTATACATTTTGGTTTCAAGAATTAGTCAGAAAGTATTGGGGCTAAGTAGGTAGGTAAGTAAGTCATAGCGCTGCGCGCCGTCCACCCACAAGAGTCCAAAGTAAATAAATGTACATACCGAGAGCAAGGGTCGGGTCAACGAATGTTGTCTGTGACGAGACCTCTTAATTTTTTTTTTAAGAAAAACAAATAATATCAACATTCAACGTGCTCTGCCGAAATAGGCGCGTGCCGCGTGCGTGTATCCACTGGATACCACAATAAATTGGAGAATTCTCTTACCAAAACATTAATCCTTGCGATTGCTGGGTACTGTCCCTCCAATAGTATCGTATTGTATCACAAAAATCAACACTCAGTCATACCGTACTGCTTTCACTAGAGATTATAGAAAAAACCAAAGCAGTCAACGCACGTGCAACACAACCACCCCCTTTCGCGACGTTCGGCACGCACCACAGATTATTATAGTAGCAAGCACGCACGCACGGTACGGTACGTACGATAGTTAGGTCGGGCGGGTAAAATTGTAAAGTCGGTCACCGACCGCTCCGAACCGTGCTCCGAACGAAACCACAAACGAAACGAACTCAATGCGTTCTTTTTTCTCATTGCAACTAGTTACGTCATATCGTAGTAATCGTCCAATCAGAGAGCATTTAGAACCACAGAAAGAACTTCACATCGTAAATGCGGATTTGCCATTGGACAATAACCAACTGCCTTGAAGTTCGCTCTCCTCTGGTCTGTCGTTCACTGTCACAATCACATTCTATCTACTGTCAGTGTCAAACTTTTGATTTGTGCAGCTCTGTGGCAAAAACCAAAATCCAATTATTAAAAAGAATTTACTCCATCCAACAGTGATCCAACCCAATCCAACCAATCAAATCAATCAACCTGTGGTGCATTGCATGTGTTGTGTTCTATTTTTCTTGCCTTGCTTTGTTAAGTTACCACTCCTTTTTTCGACACTCGTTTATTTAATTACTCAAGTGCATCATTTTTACATGCAATCAGTTAGTTTACAATAAAAAAAAAGTCATGGTGAATGCTAGTCTAACTTACGAAATTTTGCTCTACATCAACTCGTTTTATTTTGGTCTCTTCGCAACATGTGAGCTCGGAACACTCATCCTGAAATCTGTATTGATCATTGAAAAATATGAACTGGAAAAAGACCCGACAAGGATTGGACAAGATTACGGTGTTTTGATTGGCCTTTTCATTATAGAGGCAGCTAGGCTAATTTTAGGACGGAAAGGGAGTCTCAGTGAAAGAGGTACATACTATACACCCTTAGTTCATTCACTCCCTATATTTAGAATTCTAATGAGTTGATAAATATACGTCCTTGGTTTTGTAAGTGCTACATAATATTTTTGCCCCACAGATGTTCCAGTAATGTTCTCGGTGCTACTCACAGTGCCGTCCATATTAGGAGTCCTCTATCTCTTGGTATTTCAAGTTGTGGTGCTAAGAATTGAGTACATATGGTGCACTCTAATGCTTGCTATACAAGTGCTTGAATTTATATTTGCCGGTATGTTTATAGTCACTATGTGCAAGGGGCCATCGTATGATTAACTTGCGTCCTGTTAAACATATTTTTGGAAATTATATTGTAACAGCCATTGGGGCCTTTTGGATGGAAGTATTTCTTCAGATTTATTTTAATTGTATTATTTTAATATCACTGACTCAACATACATTATATTTTAGCAAAAATACTTATACCTAAACTGAAAATAATATCTAGTCAACATCAATACATAATAATTAGCATTAAGTAAAAATCTTTTTAAAATGATACAATTTCTTGTAGCTAGTCATTTTGATCTGATATTAATAAAAACTGAAAAAAAAGTAAGTATTAAGAACCAAAGATTTATTTAATAAAAGAAAAATAAGGTTTTAAAAAATTGTTTACATTTTAATTGTACAATTTTAAAATATTTATAAAACATGTAGTATTTAATTACAATACCTTGTAATGTAATGTAATTAATTTATTGTGAATCCAATCCTTACAAAATGAAGTGATATTGTGGCCTTTATGTAGTTATTTATACAAAAAAATGTCTCTTCCATTGTGCTGTAGTTGGTGTTGTATTTAAATTTTGTATCGTTATAAAATAAATTTAAGTAGGTAAGTACTTACCTATATGTTCAAAATGTTTTAGAAACAAATCCTTATAATGAATACTGCTATATGAACTAACAGAAGGTTGTCAAATCTATGGGCTTGCTTTTTACATTTCATTTAAAACCAGCAACCCTCCCCGGCTTCGCTCGGGTGCGAATGATACATAAGTACCTACCTAATGATATGGAACTTTGTATTCTGAAATAAACAATTATTTATTTATTTATAATTAATAAGATGTAATTCTATTTCTCCCTCATATGGGTAAGGAACACATTAAAATATTTTTTTTCATTACTCTATCATAACAGGATGCCCCAGTGCAATAGCATAGTCGTATCTTAAATTCTTGTCTATACTAAGTTCATATATTTATTTATGATATTAGTAGACTTCAAATGCACAAGTTAGGCACTAAATATTTGTCTTTATCTATTACTAATTTCATTACAAACAATATAGTTTATACATATACAACAGTGTAGTCCAATTTTATTTCACAGTTACTAGTTTCAAGGTAATACTGTTCACTTAATTTTTTGATTCATCAATAATTAGTAAGCACTTGATCCCAACCAACAAAATGTTTACATAGATAGATACATAAATAGTCAAAATCAAATTGAGTAGAATACATACTTAAATAGCAATATTTAAAAAAAAATTCAAATAGGAAACAGTTTCACAGCTCTTTTATAATCTATCATTGTTATTTATAACAGCTAAGTGATAAGCTATGAAGAAAATATAATTTCAAGTTTTCATAAGAGTTTTATTTTTCGCTCGATAATTCAGTCTTATTAATGCTTATTAATTAGGTGTCAGTTTAAGAGTATAAGAATAAATAAATAAATAAATAAATAAATAATGCTGGACTTTTCACACAGCATCATCTAGCCCCAAAGTAAGCAGAGCTTGTGTTATGGGTACTAAGATGACTGATATACTACTTATATACTTTTTGTTTGTAAATACATACATATTATACATAGAAACACCCAGACCCGAGACAAATATTTGTAGATCATACAAACATTGGTCCCGCCACGGGGATCGAACCCGCAACCTTTTGCGTCGCAGGCGGGCCTTCGCCCACTGCGCTACAGAGGTCGTCGGTCGGTCAAGAAAAGCGGGCAGGGCAGTCTATTTGATCATTTCTTCACTTTTTCTGTAATCTTCCTGCAAATACAAAGGCATGCGACCGGGACCCATCTTATCTCGTTTATGAACCCTTAACTCGTGCCGCATCTGAGCTCGTCTATTGCTATACTTATTCCCACAGACCCTACAAATAAAATCCTTAATACCGCTGTGATCTTCTCTGGAATGGACATCCAATTCTCTCTTTGTATAAAAACTTCTGCCACATTCAAGGCATTTATGCGGCTTCTCTTTTCTGTGAGTTAATAGATGCCTGTTGAGATTACTTCTAGTGATTGCCTGGTGGTCGCATTTGTCGCATGAAAATGGTTTTTCTCCAGAATGAGTTCTCATATGTATTCGTAGGGATTCAACAGTTCTCCCTTTATAAGGACATAATTGGCAGTGATAGGGAAGAGAAAATGTGTGTTGTTGAAGATGCCTATCAAGGTTGTCTTTACGATAAAGCTTTCCACAAATTTCGCAAACTATATGTGAAGTTGACTGATGCCATACCATATGATTTTTAAAAAGATGTGGGGTTAATAGTCTGTGACAAATCGGACATTGAATACGTGCATTTTTGTGAAGCTTCGATGATTTGTGGACTGAAAACTCTTCTAACGTACTAAACTCAATATTACATGTTTCACATTTATGGCTCTTGGTGCATTCCGAATTTGAATTATCTTCAAAAATAGAAATATTTGAGTCTTCAGTCAATGTAAGATGGAGGATTTTATCAGATTCCTGAGCAGATTTTCTAAATGCAATAGCTCCGAGCAAAAGTGATTGGCATGATTCACACAAATGTTTTGGGTATGAATCGTCCTCTTTGATATCTATGTCTCCAAATGTTCTTATAGCATCCTGGACATCGAAAGACAGCTTGGAGTTGTAAATTGGAATTATTCCGTCTTTCAGACAGATCCTGCACTGGTTTACACTTGGCCCAATGATTTTTTCATTTAGATCTTCGCAACGTCGCTTTTTTTCACGCTTCTTTCGTAAAAATTTCAACATAAAGTATGATTTAGACATTGAAGTTTTAATGAATAGATCGTAAAGTAGATCCAAATTCAAAAACAGCTTTATGTAGGTTCTGGCAGCTACAATTTATTAGTAAAGAAATGTTATGAGTTTATTATTTACATTTTCCGGCAAAACAAACGAAACAGCGATCGAGCATTTCGACTTTTCGAGCAAAGCAACAGCTGATCTGATCGCTGGACACAAGAGTGGACTGACAGTTACAGGTTTGTCACTTGACATCTCATCCATCCCTTCGACAGCCGACTCCCATCACCCATGGCCGTTGAATCGATTTAAAAAATCGGAAGATCGATTCCGATTGGGCATCCCTACGCTACGCAAAGTCCGCAACGCACGCAGTGTATGTGCGCCTCGGACGAACTTCGAAGGTGTGCGCCGCTTAAAGTAGCCCCCAATTCTGTGTGTGACATAACTAGCTAAAGCTAATTAAAAATCGCTAAAATTAGCTTTAGTCAGCTTCAGTCAGTTATCTTATTCCAGCGAAACAAACTAAAGCTAAAATTAGGATGACAGCTCTAAAATCTTAGCTAGTTACTCAACTTAGCCAAACGTGCCTAAACCCTATTCTCATTGTACATTTTTAGTCTGTTTTACGCGTAAAATTCCTAATCTTAGCGAGCATGTAAATAGGTGTTGACTAAAAATACCAAGTAGGATTGTGATGTGAAATATGATTTGAAGGACCTCAAAACAAACAAAATAATATTTTTGTGCTAATTGAAGTACTATGTAATGAACAAGGTGATGCAAAACGTGTTTTCGAGTGTTTTACCAGAAGAAAATCCTCCGCCAGGAGTAAGTTTTCTGTGAGAAAATTGTTTCAAAACATCACCGAAAACATGCAAGTTTGTGGTAGCTGTCATGTTGGATTTTTCGTAAAGGTTTGTGTTTTTACATAGGATCTTGATGTTGTCAGTGCTTCTGCTGTAGGATTGAACCTACGTTTCAAATTCTTGGTGTTAGTTTGATTATAAAACCTAACCTGAAAACAAAATGTTTCTCAAGCTCAGTTCGTATTTTTTTCTAAGATCAAGCTGCTATCCCTTCAAGAAAACCATCTTACATCATCCACTAAAGAAAGAAAAAAGTCTCTTGTTTTTACCTTGTTTTGCTATCTTGAACTAGTAAAGAACCTGTCTCTAGCATAACTTTGCTTTTACCTGTGCTCATCAATCTTTATCTTTGTTTTCAGCCACTACCTACTATCCCCTGTGCTGGCCCTAAGCCCTGTGCGTGATGTAGGTACCAAAAATAAAAAAATAAATAAAAACCAAAAATAAGATAAATCAATGGTAGCGGATCAAGAATTATCAAATCAAATCACTACCCAAAAGCAAAGAGACTGCAAAGAATGAGTAAGTTGTTGAAAAGCTTAATCACAATTATTTGGTGTTAAACTTATCTACCAACATCCTTTTGTAATCAATAATTTTGTTCTAGATTTCAACAAAGCATAATATGCCCAATAGCTGCCCCAAGCGCTACGGATGGTGTATTCTAGCTAGAGAAACCAAAATAATTGAATCCCCAACTACTCCAGGCAATCCATTTTATTTTTATAAATGAAAACAAGGAACAGATTGAATAGATTTCACAATATTGTACGTAGCTGTGAAATTGAATTATTATAAATACTTTGCAGTTTCTTTACAAAATGTAACGTCTCCTACTCTACACAAGCAATACAGCCTTTGATTCTACAATATAATACATGCCATACCTGATATCACTTTAATGATCCTAAAGTAAATTTCTAACTACCTGAGGCAGTCCGAATGATAATACTGAATAATGTTACTTTTGCAGATTCCGGAGACCCAGAAATCAATAACATTCAACTAGACGAAGAGATTATATTGGCCAGAAGTTAATTAAGGTTTTCCTACCGAAGCATGATCTATTTGCCAGATAATTAGTATAACATTCAGTTTATTTTTCAATAAAACTAGTTATAACAGAAAGTTTTATGTTTTATTATACCTAATACATTTATTACATTGTCCAAATATGTTATAAAATTAAATTATTAATCAAAAACTTTTGAGTTACATTCATATGAATAGAATGAATAATGAAATAACTAGAAACTAGGTAGGTTTCAAACACCGGTGTACTTATTTTCCATTACACCTGTTTTCATTAAACTTTGAGTGACCGGAGATCAAGCCGGGCTTATTGGGCTTGCTTATCAACTATTTCCCTGAGTGCTCAGTATAGAAGGTGTTGAAGATCCTGTAAAAACAAGATTTTTAAAGTTAAAGTTCAAGTTGAAGCTACCGTTACACCTTACAAATAAAATAATTTATAAAATTGTTATAATTACCTCATTTGATACAGATACAGATCCACGTCTTGAGGACAGTTCTGCTCTAACACAAATAGAAACTCTTCCACTGAATATGCTTTATATTACATCATTACAACTTGCTTTAGCTTGATTCTCTGAAAAAAAAAAACACATTTAGTTTGCCAACTTCATTATGGTACACATTTTTATTGTTACCTACTTTGCCTAGGCCCTCAGGTACATTTACCTTTTTTCTTTTTAGGTAGTTATTTTAATAAACAGCTTACAAAACAGCACTTAGATATTTGTTTGTTTACAATTTAAATTCTTCTTCTTCTTTTTCACGTCTTCGCCGAGAAAACACAATCAAAATATCATTAAAAGTCAACTTCAAAACCATCAAATGACGTCAAAGTCAACTTCATAACGTCAAATAATTCGTTTCAAAGCTTCGAAGGATCATTCACACGGACACTTTTAGCTAAACTGCTCGTGTGAACAAACTTTACCCATCAATCAAATCCATTTGATATTGCTACTCGCCACCAGATGGCAGCACCGTGTATTCAACTTGGGACATGTTTTAGGATGAACTAAAGCATTCTAAATTTAGTCAACTGATTAAACCGGAATAGATATTTTAGGATATCTAGCTAAGATAGGATTTTTAACTAGTTTAGCTAGCTTTAGTCAGTGCTTGTTAGAATCGACACTATTGTAGAGAGAGAGAGAAATACATACATACCTAAATATAGTCTTTTTCACGCCGAAACGTATGCCTGACACATTGAACTTGTTTCGTTTCACGTTATGTAGCTCAACAATTTTGAAACAAAAAAAATCAAGTACCAAAATGAAACGATAATTACAAAAAAAATGTGTTTGTCTATTTCCTGTTTAATTATTTCATAAATTATCTCAAACGAGCCATCTTACTAATATTATAAATGCGAAAGTCTGTGTGTGCGAATGTTTGTTGCCACGTATCTCCGTGACGACTTAATAACCGATGGTAATGCATTAAAACATAAAATAAACATTTTCTTGGAGGAACATTTCATTGGAGGGAATGGGGGGAGGTCTTTGCCCAGCAGTGGGACACAAATGACTAAAAATAAATAAAAACATTTTCTTAGAAATTCGAAACAATCGATATATACAAAAATAATCGTTGGTTAAGTAATTTTATCTATGAATGAACCTTATAATCGATTGACATGAATTGATCGTAGTGAAATAAAAATCGATATTCTGGTCTCGATTAAACTGTAGGACATTACTATTTGATGGACTTTGACATCATCTCGAAGTGTCACGCATACGTTCCGGCGTGAAAAAGACAAACAAACAAAACTTGTTATTGTATTGCATGCTAGGCTTGTGCTTGCTCGGTCAGTACAGAGAGCGCTCCGTACTAGTACGATCGTTGTGAAGAACTAGATCGGACTTCTAGTACTATTAGTACATCTAGTACAGTAGATCTTCGGTTCTATAATGAGTCGCTCGGTCGGTCGGTCGGTCCTGAACTACGTACTAGCTTTGTGTTTTGTAGGACATGAACGATGTTCGTACTAAACTAAAGATCGAATGAAACGCCCGCCACCGTGATATGTCTGTCTCTTTTATTACCGCTTACTCGCCTAATGAGTCTATCTCTGTCTGCGCTTGACAAACCAATCAGACACTGACATGTGAATACATTTCTAACAGTTCTTTTTCCGAACGATCGAATGAACTAGAGTCCTAATAGGATCGTGTAGTTCTTTTCATTCCGTCCTAGTACAAGGGTAGATACGCATGCCGATTTGAACCCTATTACAGTGCAGGAAGGCGCAGTTATGATAATTTCCTTAACGAAACGATCGAATGAACTAGTGTACTAGAGTACTAATAGTCCTATTAGGACCGAGTTATGTGAACTAGGTCAACTAGTACACTTGTGGGAATTAATTCCTATTAGTACTTAGTTCAGGAACTACACAAGCCTATTGCATGCATTTCTTTCTTGATTTGTGATTAATAAAATGTGATCGAAGATTGCGTAGAAAGGAAGGAGAGACGGCTGTGTGTGGCCTTGGTGGCTCTTGATTATTGTTCTGTGCGGTCCGCGCGCCTACACACAGGGTAGGTACTTGCATTACAACTGGTGCAGCCAGCCCATCGATCGAAGTTCAACAACTGAACATGCTAAACGAAGACGCGGAATACTTACAATACGATAGTAATTATGGTGAATCTAGTCCGACAGTTAGTACCAACTTGCTAAGCTATCAGATCTCAGACTCAAAAGAGCCCCGCGAAACAATGATTACATTTCCTGATGAAGAGGAAGAATTCTCTGATACCGAGATCAAATTCATGCTTGATGGTGAAAGTGAAGCTGAAGCTGATACTATTGTTAAAACTGAAGATTGTAAAACTGAAAATGCAGAATCAAGCGATCAGGAACTTTTTGAAAATCGTATTTACTTGGAGTATGAGTCTGATAAT
Organism: Epirrhoe alternata; assembly: GCA_963565295.1. Taxonomy (NCBI): domain Eukaryota; kingdom Metazoa; phylum Arthropoda; class Insecta; order Lepidoptera; family Geometridae; genus Epirrhoe; species Epirrhoe alternata. The sequence continues at coordinate 3,561,791 of OY751397.1, read as the reverse complement.
GAATCTGTAGGCTCTGAACTTAAGTCCAACAGCGTTATTGAAACTTTAAGTATCCCAGAGAGTGAAGAATCAGACCCTGAGGAGCTTAAGTCGCTGGTTGAGTCTTACAAAACACACAAATTCCCACACTGCTATGTTTGCGGTTTGACTGTAAGAACATCAGAACAGCTCATTGAACATAGCTTAACACATCGCTCCCAGGAAATTGTAACATGTGAAGTTTGCAAAAATATTATACACAAAGATTTATACAAAACCCACTTGAAAGTTCACAGAGAGTTATACAACAAGAGGTTGGAAAAAAAGTACCAAAAAACTGAATGTACTGTTTGTGGGAAATATGTTGGCAAAAGTTACATGAAGGTTCACTTGTTGCAACATGGCACGGAAGAAGAAAAGGCAAAGAGATTCAAGAAATGTATGATCTGTAATGCTGATATTTCTGTATCTTACTTGACAGATCATATGAAGCGTGTACACATGCAACACAAGAAACCCAAAGCTGATATACCTAATAAAAAATTAAAATGTCCTGTATGCTTCCGGATGTTCAGGGAAAGTACATACAAGAACCATGTGGCGAGTCATGCAAGCACTTGCAGAAAGTATATCTGTGAAGAATGTGGTCGAGAATTCTTTTCCAAATCAACATTGTCAACGCATGCACTAATACACAAGGAAGTGTATAAATATAAATGCCAATTCTGCCCTTACCGAGGAAAACATTTGGGTCTTTTAAAAGTCCATGTCCGCACTCACACTAAAGACTATTCATACAAATGTGATTGTGGAGCAAGTTTTATCACCAAGAGTAATCTCAATGCCCATCAGAAGGTTCATCATTCTGTTTACAGACTCAAGTTCATATGTTCGCAGTGTGGGAAAAGCTACTCAAAGGAGAGGACATTACAGAGTCATATAGAATCCATTCATGAGGGAATAAAGGATTATGCATGTAATGTGTGTGGTAAAAAATATGGTACTAAAGTTGTTTTGACTGCACATAAAAAAAGAGTTCATAATATTGTGGGACCTAGTCGTGTTGGATTAACACCATCTTATTTAGGAGCACAAGGAAATGAACACAGCTAGCCTTCACCTAAACTATACTTAGGCCTTTATATGTATATTAGATGATTTATACAGCATCAGGAGGCAACCTATGCCTACACTAATGGGACGCTGTAGTGCCCGGGACATTGGGATGGCCCAGCACCAAAACCATCCTCTCAGCTTAATCGGCCTTGTCAATAGGAAAGACAACATCAATACATGTGTAGCCTTCACCTAATTATGTAGAATATATCTTATATACATGATTGATCTATTTATTGAGAGAGTATTATGTCCTAACCTACATGGAAATCAATATCCTTATGAATGTTATTATTAAGAGTAGATAATCATACATTTCATAAGATAAGACTATTATATTAGTGGCATTTAAATAAAACAATCATTTGTAGCAAGCATTTGTCTATATTTTCAATTTACTATACATAAAATCACAGTCCAAATAAATATAAGTTTGATAAAAATTGGGATTCATAGGAATAAGATTAATATTATAATTAATAACTAAGTCATCAAATAATTAAAAAAATGTAACAAATGTATGCATAGTCTCATGATTAATATTTTTATTGATTTTAAATAATATCTATCTTTCAAAATTGATTTCGCTCATGCTTTTGAAATAAAAAATACGTACCTTTATGTTTGAATAAAATAATTTACTTTAGGCCAGTTTTATGACCATTTTGTAGTTTGGAATAGGTACATTTTGAGTAAGTAAAGAAAAGAGCACTGGTCAGATAATTTTCACAAGAAAATTCAAATTTCTTTTGAATATATTTCGAATAAATCAATCTTGAAATACATGGAATTCATAATAAATAACAACAAAGCTAATTGTTCTTTAAGTCTAGACTGAGTCTAAGCTGCGGCAAGCTATGAAGTCTTTTCAAGCAATATTCTTATCTTTTAATTCAATTTATTTATTAGTTTAAGGAATGAATAATGTTTCAATAAGCTAAGCAACGTTGTTAACTAAACGGTCCATATGTGGATGGGTGACCGCCAGTGTTATTTTCATCTGAGCGCATCCGTGCTTCGGAGGGGCCTTCAAAACGTCACCAGAATTAGCCACTGACTCATTTAGGTACCCACTTATTTTTAAGTTCTTTATTTTTATTAAAACCTCATAGCTCGCCGAACGTTCTAATCTAACATAACAACTACCTTACCTACTTCAAATCTCAATATAGTAGAGACTACACAATCCTAGCATCCTAATATAGGTACCTACTTTTATTCTCACTTTTTAACCATAGGTACTAATTAATTGGAACAGCGTTTTTGTAAAAAAAAAAACTGTTATTGAATAAATGCAATTCAACAATTGAGTACATTGGTCTTACATGACTTTATTTAAATCTACAGAATTTGAGCCAAAATATAACTTGGATTTTGTTGTTATAAAAAAATGTTATGGGAGAGAGCAGATAAAACTGGTTAACATTATGTAGCGAAATAACTGAAGCTTAAATTTATATCGCTAAAATTAGTAATACTGCATGATAATCACCGCAAATTGTTAATATAATGTGACAAGACAATATAATGCTCAGTCGCTGAGGAAAACAATAACGCGACGAGAACAAGACATAATAAACCTTATGAACAATGTTACAAGATATAGAAACGCTTGATAGCTCGCGACCACGCGAAACTGCTCGAACCGGCGCGGCGCGAGGCTTCGCCACACTTCTTTCATTCTATATCTTGTTACATTGTCTGGGTCAAACAAAAAGTATATAAGTAGTATAACAGATATCTGGTTCCCATAGTACAAGCTTTGCTTAGTTTGGGGCTAGATGATGCTGTGTGAAATGTCCAGCATTATTTATTTTATTGTTCTAACATTTATGTCTTGTTACATCGCGTCGCTGCATTGAGCCTAATATTGACGAACGGAAATAAAGTCGTGCGGAATTAACCAGAACTAACTAAAAAACGATTGCAAAATAATCATACGTAGACACTAGCGCCATTCCTAACATATTTATGCCGCGATTAGACGCTTGGCAAACCCTGGTGCTAAACTCCTGTTCTCTCGCTTGCACTACAGTGACGGTTATCATTTTGTCTCGCTTGCACACTAATTAGGCCGAGGTTTGCCAAGCTTACCTTACGTTCTAAACGGCCCGAAAATGGATGGGTGACCGCCAGTGGCTTTATCATCTAAGCGCGAGGGCCCGTTAAATTGTCGGTCCCGGCTATTTCAGTCGTTAATCCATGACGGAGGCCTTAAGGCGGCCTAAAAACTCCGTCACCAGAGTTGGCCACTGACTCATACTTTATCACTATCGCGCAAAATTCACCCACATTAGCAATCTTGAGATTATACGAATACTAGGAACAATCTATTTGTAATAATTTGTTGGTAAACGAATAAAATGAATTTGTACATTGAAAAAATTAAATGATACTTTTTGAATGGACATGATAGCTGTCATTTTTTGCTAAATTTCGAGCAACTATCATACCATTACGAAGACCTTTTCTTTGGCACGAATGACCTGAATTTGAGCCTAGAAACTTGGTCTAAACTATACACGAATTTCAAGTTCTCTATAATGGTCCAGCCAAAAGTTAAAAAATGGTGCCTAATTCCATTTGAAACGCTAAAAACGTTTGCTAGATAATTAGCTAAACTAGGAATGTAATTAATAAAATGATTACAACAATGATTAATAAACATTCTAAATACATTTTAACTACATACTAAAACTTATTATAAATCTATAATTGAAGCTTGTACGCGATATAGCGTAATTTATTTAGTTTAACTATTTTATTTAATAAATAAATTGTATAGAATATCCAATTTCCTGAACAATTCATTAGATTTTGAAAGCATACGGTAAGCTTGTGTTTTTTTTTATCTCAAAATAATTGTACTTTTCATTACTTGTCACAAATATTGATATCAAGAAAAATATTATGAAATCTTTGTCGTTTTAGACTCAATGCACATTGAATTGGGAAGCGACGCGTCAATTAGTTTTATAGCAAGCCATTATAAGCCTTATATGCAATGATACAAGATATAGAATCGCTTGTAAAATTAACGCGATCTGGCGAAGCCATCTAGCGGGCCGCGCTGGCCCGAGTTCATTCTACAAGCGTTTATATATCTTGTACAATTGTTTATAAGGATTATAATGGCTTGCTATAAAATAATTGACGCGTCGCTTGACAATTCAATGTGGCTTGAGCCTTAGTAGCGAAATATCAAAATGTTATATAAAATTGAAAATTTGCAGAGTATGTAGATATTTAACAAACTATTTAGTTATTTAGCTACAGGTATAATTTTATCAAAGCGAGCATTAACCATTGTGCATTATTCTTTTTATGCGTTTATTTTTTAATGATACTGGATTAATACTATAGGACATTTTCTAGGTGTTACATTTTTTTTAAATTACACTACTTACACACACTGCATCAATTACTCAACTATTTTGAACTATCTATTTAAACGCCACAATCTTATATCAGTACGTATTTTTCTATAAATAAAATCAACACATTTTGTATTTTTTTTTTCAGAAAAAAAATTACACTTTCTACAATAACATAGATTACTGTTCAGTGAACGCAAAAGCACGCTTTGGGTATTTATTTGAGTTGTCATGAAATTAAATGAATGTTGTCAAAGGATATTTTTTTTTATAATGAATGGGTCGGCTTTTGACCTTGAAACTAACATAGGCAAGAATGAAATCTACGATGGAGCGAGCCTACCCAGAAGGTGTCTATTAACTCTCTTCTTGAAAACAACAGGGTCATAGCTCAGCGGAAATACAGACGGGGGAAGCTGATTCCAAATTTTTGCAGTGCGCATAATAAAAGAACTCCTCACTATTTGCGTTCACCGTGAGTAAAAGGCTCAATGCAGACTGAATTGGCAGCGACGCGACGCGACGATAACAAAATATAAACCCTACGAACAATGATACAAGATATGGAAACGCTTGAACGCTTGACACCTCGCACATTCTATATCTTGTTACATTGTACTTAAGGTTTAAAATGTCTTGTTACGTCGCGTCGCTTCCAATTCAGTCTGGATTGAGCCAAAGATTTGGAGTAAGTTTTTTTTTAATGGAAGAGGGGGCAAACGAGCATGTGGCACACCTGATGGTAAGTGATTGCCACCGCCCACAGACAACTGCAGCATCTAGAGGCACTGCAGATGCGTTGTCAGCCTTTGAGGTAGGAATAGGCTCTTTTCTTGAAGGCGCTTAAGTCGTAAATACAATGAATTTTTTTTTAATCACAAAGAATTTAACTAAAATCTAAAAGAACTGGAGATTTCAAATAGGTATTTGAGTTATGTATCTCATGAGATGCATAACAAATTAAATATGGCGTTGTATTGTTTTTTTATGGGTTTTCTGCAATTAGCAATAGTGTTTAGGAGTTTGTACATTGTCTGATGTGGCTGGCATAATAAGCATAACCCGAGAGGCAACGCGCCTACGGCCAAAGCGCAATATCATACAAAATTATCAACTGCACATCGAAACAAATCGACCGATTGCTTATTGTGTAGGACTAGCGCCATTGCGATCGAGTGGCAATCACTGGAACTAAAGTGTAATGTGAAACCAAGTTTGAACCCTGCTACGAAGTTAAAGTGCATCAAACTTATCTGAACCGGTGAATGAGGCGCTGTTATCGCATTTTTCTGTTGACAGTAAAATATATTTTAGAGTAAAATTCGTTAGATCCTCTTTTGGCCACCGGTCCAGATAAGTTTGTGGCACTGTACAGTTGTTATATCACGAAGGCTTGGTGTTTATTGTGTGTACATACAGGTTATTTCTGTGTGCGTAAGGCATCGAGCACATGCCCAATAGAGGAAATTTCATTTAAGAAATGAAAACTCTTATCAAAACTTTAGATTCCGACGGGATTCGAACCCGCGATGATCAGACGATCCTCCTACAGCCGGTGCCTTCGACCGCTCGGCCACAGAAATTTTCAATTCTCAATATCACCAGTGTGGTCAACACTTATAAAAATAAAAATTTAAGTGTACGTAGTCAATAGGTTTGTCCTGTAGAGGCAGCACTGTCGATTTTCACTGATACTACCGTTGATCGTGTTGTAAGAATGATTAGTTGATTGTTATTAGAGTATACTTTACAGTGCAACAAGGCGTGTGTTGCAACCCCTCCATTTCTCCTGAAGTTTTTTGTGCTCCTCATATTGTTGTTCCGATATATGTTTCACCGCTGTTGATCCCTGAAATACAGCTATACAGTAAGGCTCAAGCCACATTGAATTGTCAAGCGACGCGTCAATTATTTTATTGCGACCCATTATAAACCTTATGAACAATGGTACAAGTTATAGAAACGCTTGTAGAATGAACCGCTCGCGCCGGCCGGCGCTAGATGGCTTCGCCAGATCTGGTTAATTCTACAAGTGTTTCTATATCTTGTACCATTGTTCATAAGGTTTATAATGGCTTGCTATAAAACTAATTGACGCGCGCTTGCCACTTTAATGTGGCTTGAGCCTAAGTCAACGTTAAAAAGCATTTATTAAGTAAGCCGCGTAGTAAACTGATACACTATTTATTAAGTAGTGTATCAGTTTGATGACCTCTATAGTGCAGTTGGCGAAGGTCCGCTTGCGACGCAGAAGGTTGCGGGTTCGATCCCCACCGCGGGTTTTTTTTTTGTATGATCTACAGATATTTGTCTCCGGTCTGGTTGTTTTCTATGTATAATATGCATGTGTTTACAAACAAAAAAGTATACAAGTAGTATATCAGTCATCTAGTACCCATAACACAAGCTTTGCCTACTTTGGGGCTAGATGATGCTGTGTGAAATGTCCAGCATTATTTATTTACTAGCTTCACTATCTACGCCTATACCAAGTTTCATTCAAATCGGTTCACTGGTTTAGGCGTGATTGATACACAAACATCCAAATATCCAAACATCTAAACAAACTCACAAACTTTCAGCTTTAAGCTATAAAGTAAGTTTAAATTCGACTAAATTATCTTTAATATCTCTGCATAAGTCTTTTCCTGGGAATAAAATCAATAATCTCTATAGTAGGCACGAGTGCTTATTGATTTTATTCGCAGTTTAAACTGAGGCTGAATAAATCGTTTGTCGAATCCGGCCCAAGGTTTAATTTTAAAATGCAGTTAAGTTACCTTGATCTTTCTAGGGTCCAAATTAGCTCCCAAAGTCTGGACTCCTTTAGCTAGCTTCGTAAGAGGCGATAGCACCATATCTTTGGTAGAACTGGATACAGGTGAGGCCATATTCTTAAACTGTCTCAAAGCAGACTCGCTGTGCGACTGTTGGATGTTCAAAGAGAAATCATGCTGCGAAGTGGAACGTACATGATAACTTTCCGAAGATTCTTCATAGTTTACATCGTTGGAACTGTGAGAGTGTTTCTGTGATAGGATCAAAGAGTTTGGTGGATTCGGCTTGTATGATTCCGATTCAACTTGTATTTCCGGAGTTCTGGAAGATTCTATTCTATAGGTAAGATCTTCGAGTGGTATATCGTTTTTGGTTCCGAAATCGGCTGTATCGTTGAAGGGATTAATTTTGCTGATGTTACTCGGAGTTTTTAGTACAAGCGGTGCAGGATTAGGGTTGATTTCCTCAACCGTTTCCTCATTCGGTTCAATTTTGGATTGGTAAAGAGGATTCTGTATCAAATCGCAGTCGTTATCTTCATTTTTCTGTGTCTTTCCTATATAATGTTGGGTCATTTCGAAATTATCTAGCGTAGGCTCGAAGATATTTGTTCTAGTTTCGTCGTCGGATGAGTAATCGGAACTCATTCCGTCGGAGAGACTGCCTTTCTTTCTTTCCGTCTTGTTGTTTCCGATTGTGAACATTTTCTTAGTTCTTGATGCGCTTTGGTCGAATTTCAGTTGGAGGGAAGGACGGGCGCGTGCGCTTAGCTTGTTCAGTTTAGAGAACTGTTCAGACATGTTTGTGAGGGCTTTTGACCCTGAAAGAGAAAAAAATATTGTTAATTCTCTACATACACAGATTACACACCTTACACAGTTTGCTCGGTACTGGTGTTTCCTACTAGGCAGTTAAAAAAAACTAGTAATGACTGTCCCCTAGGTTCCCCACCAACAAACAATCTCGTTGGATATTTTATACAACAAAATAATTTTTTTAAATGGTTAACTGCTTAGGCCCTTGATTCAGACTTCAGCGAAAGCATTCGGGTCGGAATAGGTCAGCTGTTCAACCGACCGCAACCAATCACAGTGCAGGAATTTATCCAAAACTGACGTTTCTTGCACTGTGATTGGTTGCGGTCGGTTGAACAGCTGACCTATTCCGACCCGAATGCATTCCGCTGAAGTCTGAATCAAGGGCCAGGCTCCGGAGTGGAAATGTCCCGTTATGTTTTTGTTAAAATTTGAAAGAGACTTTCTCTTTACGTCTACAGCTCCAGATGGCTTTGAATTTGTATAGACTGATAGTCAAGTCCAACCACAGACTGTAAATGGTTAACCTGTTATTAAACAAGCAAAAGTCTTCCACAATATTGTCCACTACTCCCTTTATCTGACGATGTCCAAGAACTTTCACTTTTTGACATAATTTCTAACTAAATACAACATATAGTGCCACAAACTTATCTGGACCGGTGGCTTAAAGAGGAACTAACGACGCCATTTTGAGATGTCATTCGTGTCCATTTGTCATATCCGCCATTGCTTGTTTGCTTAGTGTGTTTATTTTTCGTTTAATTTAATTTAGTTTTTTTTATTGAAATAAAAAATCTTTTAGTTTATTATGACCTCAGGATTGATTTAAAACAGTTTACAAAAAAATGCTAAAATATCCTATTCAAAATTATTAATTAGGGAGGCTATGAATTAGAATCTTGTTTAATCCCTTGCTTACCCACTTTATTGTAACAAATATTTTTCAGACAGCACCAAATGTCATAGCATGTCATAATAAATAAATAAAAATTACTTTCTCTATGCCAAATGCGATAACAGCGCCACCCTCACCGGTTCAGATAAGTTTATGGCACTATAAATACAAAATTCGACATAAAGGCAAAAAGGTACACTAACTAACAGTATGCGAGACCGCTTGTAATTTGATGTAAGTGCCGGTAACAAATCTGCAGCGTGTATGCACCTCCATACGGACTATCTGGTCTAGAACTGAGCTGGTGCCAGGGGAACGGGGGTAGTCTGAGGATAGGATATGATGGAGAGGATATATTAAAAAAAGATATGTTACTAGAAAAGTGAAGACTCGAAACTGTCTTATTATGGCGTTTTTTCTTTAGCCGAACACATGCGCCTGCATGTTTAAAGTCAATTACTCGTACCCACAAATACCCACTTGACGTAGGTACGTCAAGTGGGTACGTGTTCTATAATCTTAGTACCTACGTTTTTGCCTAGCTGTAAGTTTTCCAAAAATTTGTAAAATAAAACAAATAAGGCATGGCTCTTAAAAATTCGAAAACATAGTGTCATGTGCACAAAACATATTGAGGCGCACTTAAGCTACACACTGGTTCGAAAGAACTTGATTTGTAATATCTTACCAACGCTACGTATATCCGCTACGATTTGTGTATCCGCCATGTTTTTAGAAAGTGCGGGTAGACGAGACAGCCCCATGTATAAGGAAGTTCTACCTGCACCATGGTCGTCTTGATTAGCAGGCACCTAAAACAAAAAAAAATACGGATCTTTGAATAAATAAATAAATAATGCTGGACATTTCATCATTTCACACAGCATCATCTAGCCCCAAACTAAGCATAGCTTGTACTATGGGAACCAGATAACTGATATACTACTTATATACTTTTTGTTTGTACATACATATTATACATAGAAACACCCAGGCCCGAGATAAATATTTGTAGATCATACAAACATTTATCCCGCGGCGGGGATCGAACCCACAACCTTCTGCGTCCCAAGCGGGCTTTCACCCACTGCGCCACAGAGGACATCTTTATCTCTCTGAAGCTAACTTCAGAGAGATAAAGATGACCTCTAACCTAAGTGCACCTAAGTGCACTATACGATTGCGCAGGTTTGCGTATGTATTACAGTCAACAACAAACTGCATATGAGGGGGGGGTTACCCGTTAGTGACGCTGACTGTACATTGCGTGTGTAGAGTAAGCGAGATAGAAATGCAACAGACATAAGCGAGTGAGCAAGGCAGCTATACAATGCTGTCTTCGTCTATGGGTCATCAAAAATGGGTTCTGCGCAGCAACTTCAGAAAGCCAAAGATGCGTTGTGACAACTGTACTGCTTCTTCACGGTATTGGTCGCGAAAGAACAGGAGTAAAATTAGTTTTAAGACTATTCTAAGTGATCCCAGCGGTCCTACTGAATAAATGCTTTTTGACTTTTACTACAGTTTGTTAAACATAGGTTAATATGCAGCACAATATCACGTGATCACGCGCAATGAGTTGACCAATCAGAAAGCTAGTGCCTATCTACACTAATATTATAAAGAGGAAAGATTTGTATGTTTGTTTGTTTGAAATGAATAGGCTCCGAAACTACTGGACCGATTTGAAAAATTCTTTCACCATTAGAATCCTGCATTATCCCTGATGAACATAGGATATTTATATGATATTTTATCCCGGGAAAGTGAAGTTTTCCCGAGGGAGCACGGGTGACACCGCGACGGACAGCTAGTATTTAATAAGTAGTTTTACTTAAAACTACCTACTTAGATGGCTATAGTCAAAAAGCATTTATTCAATAGGATAGCTGGCATCACTTGGGATCTACTTCCGGAAACAATCCGAGGTGTAGTTTTTGAACAGTTCTGAAATGGAACGGTCCAAAAACATCATTATGAACTTTCATCACTTTATGCCGCCATTCAATGTTATGGAACTTGAAAGTGCCTGGAAATATATGTGAGCACATATAATTAATCTATTATTTAACGTTATAAAAGCACAATACCTTAGATTTCTTTTTCTCAAGTTTGACGCCATCTTGGAACTGAATCGGCGGGAGTTGAGCGACGTCTCTCGCAATCATTATCGACTCGCAAATAGAATGTAGAGACTCTGAAATGGAAGATTTTACTTATAATAAAAACGCATTAGAAATGGAATTAAAATATGGGATCACATCGAGAGACCTAAAATAAAATTGGTTTATTAAATAGGCGTCTAATCTTGAATCAGCCAAATTGACGGAGATATCGATGTACTAGCTGTCCGTCGCGGTGTTACCCGCGCTCCCTCGGGAAAAATTCACTTTCCCGGGATAAAATACCGCCCATTGTACTAATGAACTTGTAAATGTTTCTAATGTATTGTTTTCGTTGTTGTTTTGGTGTACAATAAAGTGTTCATTCATTCATTCATTCAAAATATAGCATAAGTTCATCAGGGATAATTTAGGTTTCTAATGGTGAAAGAATTTTTCAAATCGGTCCAGTAGTTTCGGAGCCTATTCATTTCAAACAAACAAATCTTTCCTCTTATTAGTATTAGTATAGACAACATGAAAAAAAACACAAAAGTTCGGTTCCTCGTTCTTGAACGGTTAAAAAATAAAACGTAAACAGGGTCACGACTGTATCCTCAAGGCGCGGTGGACATTCTCTCAGATCTTTATATTCCAGATCCTTTGAAGATGTCTAAGGGGGTAGTCAGAGGCATGTCCAAATACATCTTGCAGAAGTTAGATGTTCCTCGTTCTTGAAGATGGTTAAAAAATAAAATATACAGGCAAATGAATAAACCTTCTCTTTTTGAAGTCGGTAAAAAAAGTAAGTTCGTATTAGTCAGTGGCCAACTCTGGTGACGGAGTTTTTAGGCCGCCTTAAGGCCTCCGTCATGGCTTAACGACTTAAATAGCCGGGACCGACAATTTAACGTGCCCTCCGAAGCACGGAAGCGCTCAGATGAAAATGCCACTGGCGGTCACCCATCCACTTACAGACCGTTGAAAGTTGTTTGAAGTTAATCACCCTATACTAAAGTTATGTTAAAAATGAGACACTCATATTTGAGTTCAGACGATTTTGAGTTTCATTGCGAACGCAGAAAAGATGCCTTTGCCAAAACATAAATGTTATTATGAAATGTGATATTATAGTATTAAACTACTTGACCGTCACTGGAAGCTTTATATTGAGAAGACGTCTTCCGTTTCCGTCGAAATACTATCAGTTTAAGTACTTTTTCCTTGTAACTTCCGCTCAAGTGGCGCCACCTGGCGGCAAGGCGTGTCACCATGTTTCGTAAAATGTGCCTCGCCTTCTTTTAATCATTGGCGTTTCGATTCCGTCGAAGCAACTTGTCTTCAGCAGCTCTGGCTCTGAACAAATTTACCTACCTACTACTCAAAGTACTAGGGTTTTTTATATTTTAAAAAATATTAAGTAGGTACTTAGTACTTAATTATTAATTTAATTTAAAGTGAAGTGATGAGTTTTTTCCAAGCTTAGCTTTTAGCAAGCGTTAAAGAAGAACAATTGTAAGTACCTACTATTAAATATTACACGTGATCAATCCTTTTAACGGTTTTTCCGTTCGGATCACGTACCTACTTTATTTAAATCTACCTACCAGTGTATTTTTACAGATTATTTCGAAAAATCCACGTGCTTATTTGCTAATACATAGTTTCTAAGATGAAGGGTGGCCCAGCTGCAGGCTGTTATTTCTTTAAATAACTGTTTATTTCAGTGAACGTTTTTAATATTGTCCACCCACTTTAGCAAATACTTATTCCAAACATATTCGGCTGCTCAGCCACAGACTGAGGCAAATATTGATTTAAATAACAATTTATTTTAAAATATAATTTTATTTCAGTCTTATAATTATTGTAGATACACACGCGTTCATGCAAATATTAATATATTTCCTTTGTAGTAATGTATAACATGGAGGCGGATGCACGTAGGCGCCACCGAAGCACAAGAAGAAGCACGCGCAACATGGTTTATCAGACCACAAGATAAACAAGTTAGTCCAGGATATGGGTGAGCTGCAAAACATTTTTTCTGGTGATGCATTTTGTCATGTCACGATGACACTATTTATTCAGATGTTAGCCTCAGATTTTACATTTTTTCTGGTGATGCATTTTGTCATGTCACGATGACACTATTTATTCAGATGTTAGCCTCAGATTTTACGATTGATATCGAGACAAAGCTAAAGGAACCATCCGTTCCTAAAACTCCCGTTAGCTAATTGAAAATGTTGCTTGAAGTGCAGTGCTTACCTAAACCTTATGGTCAGAAGTAAGAAACGCTGTTGCCCAAAATATATACAACCATACTCCAGATTTCATAAATTTGGAAAGAAACTAGAAGTCGAAACCCTTTTGCTGCTGTAGCACACTAATACATAACACTTTTTGCTATTATCGTATTCCCCTTATTTTTCTACCTTATTTTGTTACTGTATTTTTTAGGTCTGTGATATTTTGCTTTTTGGCAAATAAAAGTATGTCTAAAGTAAGTAAGTAAACCTTACGCCAACTGTCTTATGCTGATAAATCCTACGCAGCTATATCATACTGCTTTCTAAAACAAAAATAAGCGTTACAGGAAACAATCCGTAACCTTCTTTCTTGGGCTGTAAATATAGAGGTGAAATCCGATAATCTGAACAGTAAAGTCTTGCATAAAGTCTTGCATAGTGCATTGCATAAAATATTCTCAGATTTTTTGCAACTAACTTGCGGTCTCGAGCCGAAGCCTTCGAGATGCGTAGAGAAACCATTACCAGCCAAATTAGAGATCTCTTTGGTAAAAGCCTCACCAAATAAAAAATAAAATTTATAGAATACCCCCGTATTCTGCTTATATTATTTGAGACTGAGCGTTTTACAGCTACAATAGAAAAGATTGTGTGTTTTTTGCGCACCCCTCGGTGCGTAAGGCATTTTGTTTGGCCTCGAAAAACAGAAGACATGCCTCAAGGCTAATCAAAGTAACAGCCGCCCCTCGCGGGGGCAAGGCGAACATAGACCGACAGTTCCATCGCGTGGAACTTGGTATTCTTGTTAAGAGGCCGGTCACCCAGTGCAAACACACTATAACAACCCACCCTCGCGGGGTGGTCACCGTGCTTTTCCATACAGAGGCCAACCCTCAAACTGGCAGTATGAGAGCAATAATTAAAGAGAAAGATATTTATTTTCAGATAAAAGTATACTTCTTGGTAACATATTGTGTAAAGTTTGTTTCTTGTAAACTCGCATTTAAAATAAAATTACATAATCTAATACATCGGCAGAGGTTCCTTTCACAACAGAGGCTCGCGGCCCAACCGTGGGAACAATAGAGGTCGCTCAAATGCGGCAAGATGGTATTATGAACAATAACTCGAAATTGTTCAAGCAGGTCAATTTACGCAATTACATTGGAATAAGTGAAAAGGGGGCACCAGAAATTGTCATTAAATTAATCCAGGGATATCGAATCCTTGTACTATGGGAACCAGATAACTGATACACTACTTATATACTTTTCCCAATGTAAGTCAAGACCCCTTTCACACTCTGGTATCAGTAGACTGTAAATGACTGCAGTAGTAAATGACTGCAATTGTAAACAAAATAACAGGGTATTCTAAAAATAGCTTGTCTGTCTTACAGCTTTGTGTCACCCCTATTTTTGGTACCGAAATCCAAAGGCACAGCTAGCCCTTTAATCAATCTAAAAGCGCTAAACCATTATGTACTTGATTGAACCTTTCCCTCCACCTGATAAGTAAGTGTTTCGCGTTTGATTTTTTGCGACCACAAGATTGGCTATGTAAAATATATCTAATATACCTATTCCAAGCTTACTTTCACTTCAAAGTAGCAAAAGCACACAGGAGCTATCTACCTACGCCTAATAGCTAATATACAACAAAGAATTACTTGAAATGACTTGACTTTTTTTTTCGGGTTGAGCACGGTTCCAAAAACCTTTTCCATTCTTACAAACTGGGTTGATCAGATATTACGAGAAAAGTGGAATGTCAGAATCTTTGATGTACAAGTGCTCAGTGCAAACCTTACAAAACCTGGGGTAGAATGGAATATAAATTTCTCAGACAACTAATACAGACAACATCTGGTATTAGACCTCAAACAAGCATAGTTTACCTGGGTATAACATGGAGTCCTTGGGACTACCTAAAATCCCTACCACAAGAAAAGTCTGTTCTCATTGTCGAAAAAGTGAGCCTTGCTTTTGAACAAAAATGTTTACTTTAAAAGATTACAGAGGATTGTAGGACTCTTGAACTTGTCATTCCTCAGGGAATTTAATCACCGTCAGTTAGTCATGTTCATGAATTCTTTACCAGATCAATCGATAAAAGCATACCTACCCGCTACCCGAAAATACGGTCAAACAAAAGAACTGATTTTGTGGACTTTGAATTGCCAAATACATTAACCCGACGGGCACTTAGTTACAAGAAATGCAAAATGTTCATTTGGTTACAACCAAAAATAGATGTTGGCCCTTCGAAGCCAAATTCACTTGCACTGCGTCACAGCACAGTTCTCATTCAATGCGACAGCAAAACCGCTGTCGCTCACCTGAAAAACCAAGGTACAAAGTCTACCGCTAATGAACATAACCTATAAAATTTTGAATCTGTGAAGTAAGGCTTACTTGATGTTGGTCAGTACAATTCAACATACAGTAAGTATATCCCAGGCAAATATAACAATCACGCCGACCATATTATTATGTCACGTGACCGCCAGCTAACCTGCGGAGTGGCATCTACTACCAGCTTGTGTAGACATGGTTCGCCTAAATGGGTATACCTATGATAGACTTATTCGCTTCAAAGACTGCGCGTATAGTGTACAACTATGTGTCTCGAGACCTGGAAGATCGCCTGAAAGAGCTATATTTGACGACGCGTTCGGTGTTCCATGGAACCCCTCTTGCGTGGGTTTCTACCACCATTTCTAATCTCCAGAGTATTAACTCGCCGAACATGGAACACTGAACAATTAATAATAATCAGTAATAAGTAGCATGGAAACGATGGACTTCTTGGTTCAATGATAAAAATGGTAATTTTAAAAATCCTACGGGATTATTATTAGCTCATTTTTTGACCGATTTGCACTTAGTGAACCGCCTATCATACAATACTGTACCTTTGCACAAATCGGTAGTTTCTACATTGTGCAATCTAAAACCTCTAGTAACTTATAAGCTCTCACGTTCTAGTGAAGTGAAATGCAATTTTAAAATCCTAAAAATCACAAACCACCAATCTAGAGTGTTGTTAAATTCGCTTCATTTTTATCGAATTGTACGGTAGATGTGAATAACGAATTCAAGTATTGTGACATACAGCCTTACATTTATTACTTGGTTCAGGGAAACGTATATACGATCTGACTTTATTTACCATACGATTCTTATCATTGCATCTGATGGGCTACAAGCGCCATTGTAGCGCTTCTGAAAGGTACGCTGAGGCCCGTGTTGACTCTTTTAACGCATCCAAAGACAGAGAATAGTTTCCTTCATGTCCAGAGTGGACAGGTGTAAGAACGCAATTATTAGAAGCCTAGCCGACAGATTGATACAGACGGCAACGTATAGACGTTGGGTGGCAATTGCGACCTAAAATGCTTTACTTAAGTATTTTATTTTGTTTTCTGTTTATTTTAGATAAATATAATTTGTGTGTTTTATATGGATCTCATGTGTCTGCAATAAATTATTTTATTTATTATTATTGCATAAGATCTGATGATAGTATTATTTTTCGGCCTCAGGTTGGATCGAAATCCGACAGTAGTAATTACCAACAGACCGTCTGGTTGGAAGCTACTTCCAAATTACAATATAGCTTAACCACTATTCTGGATAGAGAAATGATATTGAATGAAACACGTAACGTAGCCAAGTCATATAATATATATATTTATATATATTTTTGTTTTTTGTTACAGTAAAAGGCTTAGCTAAATCAGCTACACGAACAGAAATTGCATTTGCAGGTTGAATAAAAGCCCTGTTCAATGAAATCTAAATTACAGCTCCTCCCAGGTAGCACACGCTCTGTCGTGTCCGCTTGACGAAATCCTTGCACGAGGCAACTGGCGCTCAGCAAATACGTACATTCCAGTTGTTCTACAGGCGTAAAGTAATGAGATGTAACAATCAATCTGAAAGTATAACACAATTGTTTATACCCGTAGATTAAACATTGATTCGTCTTGCAAGTGATTTCTATAGTTGAATTCAAATTAATAATAATAATTATGAAATTTAAAAGAGTACCTATCTCAGTATTAATATAATTTAAGCTGTGTGTAGTATGTCACTTACAAATAAAACATATATAATTTCAAACTTACTGTGGTACATTTTAATGTCACATTGGCGCTAAATAGATATTCTACTTATATTCTACAAGTGGCGTCACCAGGCGATAACAAACAGGTCTCAATATAAAGCTTCCAGTGACAAATGACTCAAGTAGTTTAATAGCAGCGTTTTACCTGAAATAAAACGCATATTAAAATACTTACCTCACTGGAAGCTTTCACTTTTATTTCTGCCTGGTGATTTCGAGCCAATGATTAAAAGAAGGCGAGGCACATTTTACGAAACATGGTGACACGCCTTGCCGCCAGGTGGCGCCACTTGAGCGGAAGTTACAAGGAAAAAGTACTTAAACTGATAGTATTTCGACGGAAACGGAAGACGTCTGTTCTTGTGTGGACTGTATGTTGGGTTGCTGTTTGAATATTGATGGAAAGACTTGGAGTAGAGTTCACTGAATTTATTGTAGAAGTTAGTAGAAGTTGCAAGGTGTTACATGTTACATCGTCCGTTGACAATTGGCTGTCATCTTATGTCATAGACAAAACTAGTCTTTACAGATTATAAAATTAAAAAGAATTAAAGATTATTGTTGTAGTCTACCAACATGCTGGGGGCAGCAAAAGAATCTATATTAGTTAACACAGAAATCTTATCAAAACAGAACTTATCTAATCATTTAGTTATACTTTAAAACGACACATTAATTTTTATTTTTAAACTTACTTTAACTTATTACTTATTTTCAAATTAAAGTTGAACATAAATGCTCTTGTTTTAACACTAATCTAATTAATTTTTAAGCCTTAACTAATCATTGGTACTTACATTTATTTTAGAAATTACACAATTTATTTTTGATCTGAACAGTTTGTTTCAAAACCTTTTTTTTTATTTGACAAGAACCTTAATTTTTAAACTTAACTAATATATTTTTTAAATTGACACACAAAAAGAAAATTTCTTATTCTAAATTGGTACTTAAACATACTTATTCTAGAGGTAGCTTACAAATGCCACTTAATGACCTTTTGTATATCTTTTTATTTGGTGTGATAGCTTCTACAACACGTACCTTATCATCTAAACCAGGAAAAACTTTTACAATTCTGGCCATGGGCCATTCTAGGGGTGGAGAGTTAGGCTCTCTTAAAATAACTAAATCGCCTACTTTAACATTAGGTAAACTGTCCCGCCATTTTGGTCGAGACTGAAGAACATTCAGATAATATTTGTGCCAAATATTCCAAAAATGTGACCTAACCTTGTTACATAGTTGCCAAAACTTAAGTCTATTGGTAGGGACTTCTACCACATTCCTCTCAGGGAAAGAAGTTAGTGCAGTACCTACTAACCAATGTCCTGGTGTTAAGTAACTAAAATCATTTACATCATGAGCTACCAAAGGTAATAATGGCCTAGAATTTAGAACAGCCTCGATTTGACATAAAATTGTGTGTAATTGCTCATATGTGAGAACATAATCTTGTATTACACGTTTTAAGTGAAATTTCATGCTTTTGACAGCAGCCTCCGCAAGACCAGCGAACACGGGTGAGTAACTGGGTGTAAAATGAAAGTTTATCCCTTGTTGAGTTGCAAAATTTAGCACCTGTGTTTGGTGATCCTTGGAAGCTTGCAGTTCATACAAACGAACTAATTCGTTCCTTGCACCTTGGAAGCAACCGCCGTTATCGCAGAATATATCTGTGGGCAAGCCTCGTCGCGCTATGAAGCGTTTAAAACATGCAAGAAAAGCGTCTGTACTTATATCGGATGAGAGCTCTAAATGTATGGCTTTTGTAACGAAACAGACAAAGACACATATGTATCCTTTTGTCTGTAGAGCCTTTCGTATGCGAGAATTTTTTACAGTAATGGGACCCGCGAAATCGATGCCTATCTTTTGAAATGGACGACAGGCGGTTACTCTTTCAGGCGGCAAGGAACCCATTAGCTGCTTGGCGCACTCAGCTTTCATTCTAAAACAAACCAAACATTTGTGTATTAGTTTTTTAACATGTTTATAACCATTTACAATCCAGTACTTCTGGTTTAAGCTAGATAATAATAACCTAGGTGCGGCATGTAATAATCTGACATGCTCGTGGTTTACAATGAGATCAGTGATGCGAGATTCTCTAGGTAGTACGATGGGATGTTTTTGCGAGAACGTGACAACTGCGTGCTCAATTCTACCACCTACTCTAAGTAACCCTTTGCCATCAAGAAATGGATGCAAGGGTTTTAAAGAACCTGTGACATTTTCGCTCTGATTTATTAATTGGCCTATTTCATCTTTGAAATGGATGCTCTGTTCACGTTTAATAATGCTATGCAGCGCATTTTCTAACTCTAGAGAAGACAGATAAGTGCCTGAAATGCGTTCGTTTTTGTTTTTAATGTTGTGACAAAACCTACGTACATAAGCCGTGATACGTATCATTTTATTGAGATCCGAGCATTTGTTTAAGAATTGTAATGAATCATTTATTTGTGTGAGGAGCGACACCTTAGCACTAGAGAATGCTGAACCCTTCTTGACTTCAGGTAGGTCATCAATGGGGTTTGTCATCGCAGCATTAATAAAATCGTACTTACAGTTTTGTAGAAACTGTGGGCCTGTCCACCACAACTTACAATTGATCAGCTCGTCAGGATCAGCTCCTCTGCTTACACAGTCTGCAGGATTTTCTTTTGTGGGCACATACAGCCAGCGCCATCTAGCGGTTTGCTCTCGAATCAATCCCACTCTATTTGCAACATAAGCGTTGAGTTTCATAGGCTCTGTAGCAATCCATGCTAGCGAGATTTGTGAATCAGAGAAGAGATAGACATCATTTATCTTTATTTTTAAGCTCAGAGTGTCATAGACTCTGTTTATTAATTTTGTGAGCAAAAGCATTGCATTTAATTCTAATCGCGGTATGGTGAGTGCCTTATTATCGCGGGGGTTGATTCGAGACTTAGAGCAGAGTAAAGAGATTGTAGCTTTACCTGAGTCCTCCACCACCCGAAGGTAGACACAGCAGCCATAGCCGGTTGTGCTCGATGCATCAGCGAATCCAATGAGTTGCACTGCAACCGCATTGTGAGAGATCTGTATGTTCCTATCAATAATAAAAGGTTGCATAACAGATAGTTTTGTAGCAAAGGAAAGCCATTCAGATTGTAGTGATTGTGGAAGGAAATCATTCCAGCCAATTTTTTCGCACCATATCTTTTGCATAAAAGCCTTCGCTTTCATTATAACAGGCGACATGAACCCTAAGGGATCATAAAACTTAGAAATATAACTAAGCACTTGTCTCTTCGTAGGAGATTTAAAGTTGAAAGGTTCTGGGCAAGAGAATATAAAACAGTCTTTGCTAACATCAAGCGTAAGTCCCAAAGCCTTCATGCATACATTATTCTTTTGAAAATCTAGCTCATCAAATTGTAGCTTATCTGGAGAGATTCCCGTTAACACATCCTGACAATTCGATGCCCATTTGTGTGTGTAAAAACTACCCTTAGCCAATAAGTCGCACAATTGTTGTTTAGCTTCAACGACTACCTGAACATCTGAGTGAGAATAGCAGGCGTCATCTACATACGTGCAATTTCTTAAAATATAAGAAGCTAGTGGGTACTCTTTTTCATACTTTATAGCAAGTTCATGTAAGCAGCGCGTAGCAAGAAATGTCGAGCTTTTTTGACCGTAAGTGACCGTGTCTAACTGAATGCACTTGATGGGATCATTGACATTGCTTCTCCACAGTATATTTTGCAAGCTGGCATGCTTAGGGTTCAAGTTCACGCAACGAAACATGCGGCGTATGTCAGTGGAGAAGGTGTATTCACCTAGTCGAAATAGAAGCATTATGTCAAACAGTTCTTTTTGGATAGGTGGACCATTCAGTAAGAGGTCATTGAGCGAAAGCTTCCTATCGGTTTTCATTGACGCATCGAAAACTACTCGCGTTTTTGTGCTTTTACTATTTTCATTTATGACAGCATGGTGTGGCATGAAATATAACGGATCTCCATTAAAGTCCAATGTATTTATATCAATATAGTGTCCGTGCCCTAACTCAATATATTCATCTATGAATTTTTGATACTCGCAGAGTAGGTCGGAATTTTGTTGTAATTTTTTCTCTAGGCTTAAAAACCTGTAGTATGCAAATTCAAACGAATTACCAAAGGAATTATTATTTATCTCGCACATTGGTAATTTTAGTGGCAAATCTACTTGAAATTTATTGTTCTCGAGCACACTTGTGCTTTGAAAGATATCCTCACATAAATCATGTTCTGAAACCTTTTCAGAATAAGTTTCAGGCACCCTTTCAGTTTCAAAAAACTGTTGAATTGTGTTGTTAATATCAGATTTACAATCTAAGCATAAAAGTGAGACCTTACTTGATTTACTGTGATTTTCCTTTGTAGGCTGTGGCAAAGCCCCAGCAATTACATGCCCAAACCTGGTGTTTATGAAGCGTGGTTGCAGGATGTGCTCGTTAGATTGCAGAGAGGATTGCAGCGTTGTAGCTGATTGCTCCGGGAGCAGCGCCTGAAAAAATACATCGGCTCCAATTAGCATATTTATTTCGGATGGGATATGAAAATCCACATCAGCCAGGTTCAGATTGTTGGGCATGTTGATAGACTTCATGTCTACTTTGTATTGTGGTATTTTGCATGTGATTCTGTCAAGCACATGGCAATTGATTGATACCTTATATGGTGTGGACAGTGAGAATACCTCGAGGGGAACAGAATAATTTGTTATATTATTTGTGTTGCTGACCCCTACAATTGTTGTGTTGTCTTGGTTCGGAGTGATACCAAGAACCTCTATCACCTTACTTGTTACTAAAGAAACTTGTGAAGCGGAGTCCAAAATTGCCTTCACATGCACCTCAGTACCATTCTGCGAATAAAGCTTTATTTTTACAGTGGGTAGCAAGACTCTGTCAGTTTGTGTGTTGGAGATCAGTGTCACAGGCTTTGGAGCTGGCTCTTCAACTTGCTTTGTAGCTGGCTCTTCATGAAGCAAAGCATTGTGAACTCCTTTGCAAATAGTACACCGGAAATGAAACCTACATTTGCCTTGGTGGACATTGAGACAAACATTACACAGATCTTGGTTCTTTGAAAACTGTATCCTGTCTGCAGATGGCAGAGTTTTGAATTTGTTGCATGCAAATAATTTATGATCGTTGGACTTACAGTATCGGCAGCTGCTGACGTTGGGTTTGCTTGCTGCAGCAATGTTTACCACTGCTTTTGTGCTGCAGGACTTTGTCGATACCACCGGTTCAGCATTTTCCAATGCTAAGGCTCTCCTTTCCATGAAGTTCAAGAAATCCAACACTGTTGGATCATTGTCGGTGCATCTTTCCAACTGATAAGCTCTTGATGTATATTGATCTAGTTTACGAAACAAAATAGACAATATAATAGGATCCCAAGTACTGGTATCTACCTGAAGATTTTTCAAGCTGGCTAGACACTGTTTTACAAGTGATACAAAGTCTCTCAAATTGCTCGGAGAGGATTTGATCAGAGCATTCATGTCAAGGAGTGAATTTATATGTTCATTTATTATCTTGAACCTGTGATTGTATCGCTCCTCAAGTAGTCTGAGCGCCTCATCATAACTAGAATTCTCCAAAGGGAGATTTTTGATTATATCAAAAGGTTCTTTTTGCAAGAAGGATCTCAAATAGTACAATTTTTGGATGTTATCAATAGATCTATCTTTATGTATTATTGCCTTGAAGAGGTTTATAAATGGAGTGTACTCACTGTATTTACCTGTGAACGATTGAATTTCAATTTTTGGCAATTTAGTCCGAAAAGAAGGATTACCTGTGTCCGAATTGGGAGTTGTTTTGGTCTTTATAGCCTCGTTGAGTGACGACAATATTGTGAAATATTTAGATTCGTAGTCTGCCACATCCTCGCTGTCGTTTTCATCAAACGACAGTACCTATTTTCTTATTGTATCCCTCGTACTCGCTAAACAATTCCGACACCCTTGTTTTTTTGGCTTGTAGCGTGGACAATGTAGACAACTCAACATCGTTTTCGTTTTTGACAAATTGATATAAACGAGTGAGGGATGCTTTTGAATAGCCCCGTGAGGCCTTCAACTCTTTTAGAGTTTTCTCCTCAGACATTTTGAAAATGATAATTTGAAACTCGTAAATGTTATGCTAAAACTATAACTATTCGTTATGCTACACTTAAACATAAACTAATATAAGCACTTGTTCGTAAAAAATTACTCGCTAAAGTTGCTACGCAAGACGCAAAGTTCGGAAATCATGATGAATTCAAAATGGCAGTTCGTTGAATGTATTGCATCACCTTTCGTAGCTTGTTGCGTCCACGCAGTGTTTGGCGGCAAAGTTTGAAAATTGTTTCAAATATCTTGCGTCTCCTTCTCGCTTGCACGTCTTTTCTTATTTCTTCTCTGTTACACTAGCCAAAGTCCAAACACGTGGAAAAGTTGCGTAGTTTGACGTATCGTAGGCGTAGAACTTGTAGAACGTGGCAAGAAAATGCTTCTTGGAAAACTTGGAAACAATTTTATGTTGGAAAAGAGCGGACGTAATTCGGATGTATGCTTGAAAATTGATGACACCTTGATTGATTTGTATCTGAACTTCTCCACCACGGCGAGACTCCACGAGCTTGTCTTGATTGCAACCAATATTCACAATTATATTATCACTTGTCGAAGGACCATATGTTCTTGTGTGGACTGCATGTTGGGTTGCTGTTTGAATATTGATGGAAAGACTTGGAGTAGAGTTCACTGAATTTATTGTAGAAGTTAGTAGAAGTTGCAAGGTGTTACATGTTACCAGTGTTGCCAACCCCAGTGAATAGAAAAGCAGCAGATCAATCTTAAAAAAGCAGTAGAAAACAGTAAAATTACATTTTCAAAACATTAAATCTACTGTCTCAAAAACCTTTCAATTGGGACATAGAATAAGATAAATAGATGTATAGTTAATGAAACTACTGCAGCACTACCAGTAGTACTTCTTCAATTATCACATTTTTTATAAAGTACATTATTGAAAAAAAAAAAACAATTATATAATTATATTAATTATTAAAAATAGGTACTCAAAGTTACAAACATTATTTATTTATAGAAATAGGTAATCAAAATTACAAACATTATTTATTAAAAATACTTAGTTACATACTCAATATTCAACAATATTCATTGTTGTGTATTACTCTCCTCAACATTTTCTGTTTCATTGTTTTTGTTAAAATCGTACATCCTTTGATTAAAATTTTAAAATAAATGTAGTTATCGTTTTCATTGTGTGAACGGTGCCGCGCAAGAAAACGGGAATTCCCCAGCCAGAGCGCGCGTCGAGTCTATAAAATTCGGATACACGCATAAACTATCAAAAAAACAGTAGAAAATCGTACTAAAACAGAAAACAGTGTTGTCATGTTAAAAACAGTAAATCTACTGTTAAAACAGTAGGGTTGGCAACACTGCATGTTACATCGTCCGTTGACAATTGGCTGTCATCTTATGTCATAGACAAAACTAGTCTTTACAGATTATAAAATTAAAAAGAATTAAAGATTATTGTTGTAGTCTACCAACAACGTCTTCTCAATATAAAGCTTCCAGTGAGGTAAGTATTTTAATATGCGTTTTATTTCAGGTAAAACGCTGCTAATAAATGATATTTGACTCGTATCTACCATAGACAGTGTGGTCATGGGAAGTGGGCTGGTTATCCCCCGTATCGATTTCATTCATTCATTCAATGTGTCATTCACTCACGGCACGTACCGATCATCTCGTCCCGCGTATGTATGATGACGGCCATATTGTTGAAGAACCGAAGCGCTGTGGAGCGGAACATGTGGAAGTATCCCGGCTCGCCGTGCCAGTTATACATGATGCGGATGCAATGGATAGGATCAGAGTCTGTTTTGCGGGATACACCGAATAGCTGTAAATGAAATATTATACAACGTTAGAGCCATAAAACACAGGGTGTAAAACGACGTCTACCGAAGCCGAAAGGGGTAGGTACAGCATCCCAACACACAACCAAATCCGAAAGGATTTTCCGAAAAAATATTATATCCGGAGAAAACAGCGTTTGAAGATTACTGTTTGCGTATGTTTTGGGCGCGTTGTTTTACGTAGGTTGCTGGATGAATGAATGAATGAATGACATAACTGTTTTTTTATTTTATAAATGAAATTATTAGGTAGGTATGGTCTTATTATGTTGTACTAATTGTAAATAACCGAAAATAACATAAAATGACTAAAAAAATTTAAAAAATCTGTAGAATTCACCGCAACCTTTCCGAAAGTGAATCAATTAGTATTAAGTACGCGTCTCGACGTCTCTGTTCGTGTACTAAAGCATAGTTAATTCTGAATAAGGGTGAGCAGTGTTCAATATAAACTTCAACAAATTCAGCAGGTACGTGTGCAGCAGACAGAGTCACAATAGACAAAACCTCTTCAACCATATCACTAAAACTTGCCGTATTATGATGCAGATAAGTTCCCAACTGTATCAGGGTGACAGACGCGAGCGGTACGCGGCGTACTCCGAGTACGCGGTCCGACGTCTCGTCGTACTCCGCCACGTAGTACGCGGAGCTAGTTAGTAGTAGTACTGTGTCCATTTCCGTTTCATGAGGGTCGCCAGTACTGGATAACAAAAAATTGATGATTAGTCAAACTTATTAACTTTCGGAAATTTTCGATACTTATTCGTTTCATGAATTTTACCCATTTCTTTAGTAAGTATCAAAACAATCGACAAGAAGAGAGATAGATTGATTTATGATGAATGGGTCAAGAGTCGATCTATTCATCATAAAAAAAAACAGCCCATATAATTACACTTTTTAAACTTTCGTGATTTGGTGACATAAACGTCGGAAAAAAGAAATAATAACAATAGATATGTGATAAATACCCGGTTAAAAATAATAATTAAGCCCATATAATGTAAGGTAAAGATGAGTTTAAATCTCAGTGTTTATGAAAATCCCCACACTTTTCAAAAACTACAGTTTTAACGAGACAGGGCTGGTTTCACCAAAGTCAATCTAACAGCTTGTTAATAAATCACGGTTATTTTCTCGCTTTTGTGAGCGCTAATTCGTCCAACAACGTTCCTTTACGCACACAGGAACAACGTGCATGTGCATACACACACACAATAAAGACCAACCCGCCTTCCAGAGATAGAACTGTACGCTACATACTTAGGATCAGCGTCAATAAGCCCCCACGATCCTAAAACAGGTTCTGTATCAACCAACAGCTTTTTGCAATCGTCGATAAGAGTTTTCACGTGTTGAGCCATCGCAGTCGTGTCGGGCACTGATTCGTCCTAGAACATTTAGAATATTATAAGTACATTGAGTAAAAGAGAGAAAAAGTTAATACTATAAAAAAGCTCACTAAAACCATTCCAATTCAAGACAAAAATTTTGTTCTAAATGAGGGTAGTTTAATTTAAGAAGCAGTGCATGCATACACTAGGCACCTAATAGGCATGATGACAGTAATCAAGTTTCGCCAAAATATTTAACTGATCTAATAAAATAGGATTGAGAAAAATTCGTGATTATTAAATTATTTAATAAAATAAATCTACAAAATACAACAATCCGCCATGAACGTACACCAATCAGAGCGTGTGACGTCATTACTCAATTTATTAGACCAAAACTGCGCCTTTTGTTTCCTTTGAGCTTTATGCACGTAGTTTTTGCTGTTGCAGTGGTGATCTGTGACGTCATAACAGCCGCCATGACACCGACGAGCGTTTTGGCGTGAATTTCAAATTTTAATTTACATTTTTATGTTTGAAATCTTTAATTTTCTTCTGAAATATGTTTTTTTTTTCACATAATAAATCATTCTGAACAACATAGAACAGATTTTCAAAAATTTTCATCATGCCTATTGTTCAAATTTTTAATTCTCTCGGCACTACCGGGAGGGCTACGGTTTGTTTTATTTAAGAGCGAAGTATAGCAAAACATGCACGCACATCGAACGTTATAACCTTGAGAGAGGTGCATTTGCAATCCGGCGTTATAAGTTGTTCGGGCAACGCTTTAGACTCGCCCGTCATTGCGTCCACGGCTGCTTGGCGTAATGCATCTTTGAATGTTGATAGATAGTATCTGGAAATAAATACTTAATTGACATTTCAAGTTATTAGTACCTATACATATCCTTAAAGCCGGCCACCCACGATCCAGTGTACCGTCCAGTTTGCAGCGCTGCAAACTTGATCAAGTCGGCAGAACGAAGTTCTTTTTCGCTTGTCATGCACACCCATACCAATACACCGTCAAGTTTACTGGACGCCGCATCCAGTCCGCGGCAGACTGGACGGTAAACTTGATCGTGGCTGGCCGGCATAAGGGCCATACATGGGCGGTTCTCCCGCCGCGGGAATCCGCTCGAAAAAGCTGCCGCAGATCATCTAACTACACGGAACGCGGTTTATCGCTATATTTTTTTTTCAACATGGATTCGCCAATGGACGACCTCTGTAGCGCAGTGGGCGAAGGCCCGCCTGCGCCGCAAGAGGTTGCGGGTTCGATCCCCGCGGCGGGACCAATGTTTGTATGATCTACAAATATTTGTCTCGGGTCTGGGTTTTCTATGTATAATATGTATGTATTTACAAACAAAAAGTATATAAGTAGTATATCAGTCATCATAGTACCCATAACACAAGCTCTGCTTACTTTGGGGGCTAGATGATGCTGTGTGAAAAATCCAGCATTATTTATTATTTATTTAATGATAACTGCGCTTGCAGCTCTATTTTTGACGTGACAAAGTCTTATAATTCGATAGAGCCGGCTGCACGCACGAAAAAATGCGGCGTTACCTCGCTCTGAGTAAAATTATTAGCGTGAAACCGCCCGTATAGTTTGAAGCGGCAGTTTGACGCTGCATGCGGCGGTCGTATATCTCCCGCCTGTGAAACGCGATGGGAAACAGTGTAGTATGCATCATACACCTTCAATAAAAAAATGTGTTTAGTGCGGTTCAGAAGCGGATTCCCGCGGCGGGAAAACCGCTCATGTAGTATGGCCCTAAGCGTGTGACTATATTAAACAGAGTGTGGCAAAAGGAGAACGGGCAGGCATGTATGAAGCGCCGCCCAAGTCAAAAAACGATCGCCCGCAGAAAGGACGTATAGTGGAATGGGTAGACCTTTTAAAACACTACATTTGATTGTATGACAGCAAAAAAATCCATCCTGCAGAAATCGAGATATTTGCAGTTAAAGGTGGTGACTTTTACCATCATGTTTTTTGACTAACAGGCTTCCCGCAGACAAGCCACTATGGGCATTCGATAGAACTTTAGAAGCACTACATTTCATTGTATGACAGCTAAAAAATCCATCCTGCAGAAATCAAGATATTTGCAGTTCAAGGTGGTGACTTTTACCATCATGTTTTTTGACTTACAGCCTTTCCGCAGATAAGCCACTATGGGCAATCGATAGAACTTTAGAAGCACTACATTTCATTGTATGACAGCTAAAAAATCCATCCTGCAGAAATCGAGATATTTGCAGTTAAAGGTGGTGACTTTTACCATCATCTTTTTTCGACTTACAGGCTTCCCGCAGACAAGCCACTATAGGCATTCGATAGAACTTTAGAAGCACTACATTTCATTGTATAACAGCTAAAAAATCCATCCTGCAGAAGTCGAGATATTTGCAGTTAAAGGTGGTGACTTTTACCATCATGTTTTTTGACTTACAAGCTTCCCGCAGACAAGCCACTATGGGCATTCGATAGAACTTTAGAAGCACTACATTGCATTGTATCACAGCTAAAAAATCCATCCTGCAGAAATCAAGATATTTGCAGTTAAATGTGGTGACTTTTACCATCAATGTTTTTTGACTTATAGCCTTCCCGCAGACAAGCCACTATGGGCATTCGATAGAACTTTAGAAGCACTACATTTCATTGTATGACAGCTAAAAAATCCATCCTGCAGAAATCGAGATACTTGCAGTTAAAGGTGGTGACTTTTACCATCATCTTTTTTCGACTTACAGGCTTCCCGCAGACAAGCCACTATAGGCATTCGATAGAACTTTAGAAGCACTACATTTCATTGTATGACAGCTAAAAAATCCATCCTGCAGAAGTCGAGATATTTGCAGTTAAAGGTGGTGACTTTTACCATCATGTTTTTTGACTAACAGGCTTCCCGCAGACAAGCCACTATGGGCATTCGATAGAACTTTAGAAGCACTACATTTATTTGGCTTGAAACAGTATTAGAAATCACGTCGTCCTTTGTCAGATCCCTAGTACAGTTCCAACCCCCTGAAAGTCACCCTTAAACAAAAGTAATTGTAAGTATGCTTTCGTAGTAGTATAAAACCTGAACTTTGTGTATGTTACTTGAGGAGCTATAATAAGATGTTTGCCTAGCAGGCAGACACCTGCGGTGGTTCCTTCGTCATGTCGGTCAGCCTCAAAGTCTGCCGTTTAAAACAAGTATAAAACATGTATGCAACAAGTATAAAACATGTATGCAACAAGTATCAAACAAGTATGCAACAAGTATAAAACATGTATGCAACAAGTATAAAACATGTTTGCAACAAGTATCAAATATGTATGCAACATGTAACAAACAAGTATGCAACAAGTATAAAACATGTATGGAACAAGTATAAAACATGTATGCAACAAGTATAAAACATGTATGCAACAAGTATAAAACAAGTATCAAACATGTATGTAACAAGTATAAAACATGTATGCAACAAGTATAAAACATGTATGCAACAAGTATAAAACATATATGCAACATGTATCAAACATGTATGCAACAAGTATAAAACATGTATGCAACAAGTATAAAACATGTATGCAACAAGTATAAAACATGTATGCAACAAGTATAAAACATGTACGCAACAAGTATCAAATATGTATGCAACATGTATCAAACAAGTATGCAACAAGTATAAAACATGTATGCAACAAGTATCAAACAAGTATGCAACGAGTATAAAACATGTATGCAACAAGTATAAAACATGTTTGCAACAAGTATCAAATATGTATGCAACATGTATCAAACAAGTATGCAACAAGTATAAAACATGTATACAACAAGTATAAAACATGTATGGAACAAGTATAAAACATGTATGCAACAAGTATAAAACATGTATGCAACAAGTATAAAACAAGTATCAAACATGTATGTAACAAGTATAAAACATGTATTCAACAAGTATAAAACATGTATACAACAAGTATAAAACATGTATGCAACAAGTATAAAACATGTATGCAACAAGTATAAAACATGTATGCAACCAGTACAAAACATGTATGCAACAAGTATAAAACATGTATGCAACAAGTATGCAACAAGTATAAAACATGTATGCAACAAGTATAAAACAAGTATCAAACATGTATGTAACAAGTATAAAACATGTATGCAACAAGTATAAAACATGTATGCAACAAGTATAAAACATGTATGCAACAAGTATAAAACAAGTATCAAACATGTATGTAACAAGTATAAAACATGTATGCAACATGTATCAAACATGTATGCAACAAGTATAAAACATGTATGCAACAAGTATAAAACAAGTATAAAACATGTATGCAACAAGTATAAAACATGTATCAAACATGTATGCAACAAGTATAAAACATGTATGCAACAAGTATAAAACATGTATGCAACAAGTATAAAACAAGTATCAAACATGTATGTAACAAGTATAAAACTTGTATGCAACAAGTATAAAACATGTATGCAACATGTATCAAACAAGTATAAAACATGTATGCAACAAGTATAAAACATGTATGCAACATGTATGCAACAAGTATAAAACATGTATGCAACAAGTATCAAACATGTATACAACAAGTATAAAACATGTATGCAACAAGTATAAAACATGTATGCAACAAGTATAAAACATGTATGCAACCAGTACAAAACATGTATGCAACAAGTATAAAACATGTATGCAACAAGTATAAAACATGTATGCAACATGTATGCAACAAGTATAAAACATGTATGCAACATGTATGCAACAAGTATCAAATAAGTATGCAACATGTATCAAACAAGTATGCAACAAGTATAAAATATGTATGCAACAAGTATAAAACAAACCGTAAACCAAAGTTTACCGTTTATATAAAATTCAGCCTTGGTAAAATGACGAAAGTTGACTCGTAATTTTCCATACTTAGAGGCTGACCGACATGATGAAGGAACCATCGCAGGTGTCTGCCCGCTTGGGAAACCTCTTTTTATAGCTCCCTAAGTAACATATTCAAATTCAGATTTTTTAGCTGTCATCCAATGAAATGTAGTGCTTCGAAAGTTCTATCGAATGCCCATAGTGGCTTGTCTGCGGGAAGCCTGTAAGTCAAAAAACATGATGGTAAAAGTCACCACCTTTAACTGCAAAAATCTCGATTTCTGCAGGATGGATTTTTTAGCTGTCATACAATGAAATGTAGTGCTTTTAAAGTTATATCGAATGCCTATAGTGGCTTATCTGCGGGAAGGCTGTAAGTTAAAAAAGATGATGGTAAATGTCACCACCTTTAACTGCAAATATCTCGATTTCTGCAGGATGGATTTTTTTGCTGTCATACAATGAAATGTAGTGCTTCTAAAGTTCTATCGAATGCCCATAGTGGCTTGTCTGCGGGAAGGCTGTAAGTCATAAAACATGATGGTAAAAGTCACCACCTTTAAATGCAAATATCTCGATTTCTGCAGGATGGATTTTTTTGCTGTCATACAATGAAATGTAGTGCTTCTAAATATCTATCGAATGCCCATAGTGGCTTGTCTGCTGGAAGCCTGTAAGTCAAAAAACATGATGGTAAGAGTCACCACCTTTAACTGCAAATATCTCGATTTCTGTAGGATGGATTTTTTAGCTGTCATACAATGAAATGGAGTGTTTTTGAAGGTCTACCCATTCCACCATACGCCTACTCTGCGGGCGATAGTTTTTTGATTTGGGCGGGAATGCCCATTCTCCTTTTAGGTAGGCAGGGTGCATTTTTTTACTGCATTACGATTCAATAAAAAAATGCACCCTGTATAATATACTATAGGCACTCCGTTGTAGTAAGAAGTTTTTCTTGTGAGGAAAGTAATAGTTTATTTTGAAGCAAAAGACACTCGTGTTTTCAGCTCTAAAGGCTTAACGACTTAATAGCCGACAATTTAACGTGCCCTTCGAAGCATGGAAGCGCTCAGATAAAATCACCACTTACGTCCGCATATCAACTTGATGAAATACCGTTGCTTTTCTGTTCAAAGATTCATGAATTCTCATAGCTATAACCAATGATAATAAGTTACTAGATAGGCTACGTTCATAGTTATCTATCCGGACTAGAAATATGTGACTGTCATTGACTAAAACGTCTGTCAGTTTGACGTAAACTGACAGACGTTTCCGAGTGTACAATTTCCTATTATCATATCTAGTTTTTAACATCAAAATATAACGGAAAAAGCCTTGAACAAAACTGACCTCCCTAATCCATAAGTAACTTCTGCCATTGAAAACTCAGCACACAACACGTGTCCAAAGTAAACTGGCATCATATCCCTATGTCTATATGATTCGGTGTTTTCCAACACCATCAACGCAGCAGTCTTTATGTCTTTCCAATAAGAGTTATTTTCGTCTAATGTAGATTCGTTCGGCGTTTGGCCGAGAGCAATGTCGATGGCGAATTGTGTGTACGCGTCTTTGAAATGTTGGATGATGTATCTACGGAAAAGTAGACTCTAATGTTTGGTGATAAAGTCTAATTTATATCAAACATTATTGAAATCTTTCTGTAGAAATGTGTAAGGGAAATAATGCTGTATTTGTATGGAGTTAGGGTTGAGTTTTGATTTACCTGTTAGCAGAATTGACTCCATCCTTCATTAGTCCAGTGAATTTCCTTTCTCCAGTTCTTGTATAGTCTCCCTATAAAGGAAAGTTATTGTTTAGAAGGGCAGATAATTAAGCTTTAGGTGATAAAAGCTAATTTGTTTTGAGTAAAACCTATCCCAAATTTTTTTTTATTAACTATGATACCATTTGACCTCACTCTGTCCGATTTTAAGCAATAGTCAGGTCTAGCATGCTTACCTAGAAGGAACCTATTTACTCTCGATTTCAAGACTCCAATATACTTTTCGTGAAATAAATAAATAATGCTGGACATTTCACACAGCATCATCTAGCCCCAAACTAAGCAAAGCTTGTACTATGGGAACCAGATAACTAATAAACTACTTATATGAGTACTTTTTTTTTATTGTAAATACATGCATACATAGAAACACCCAGACCCGAGACAAATATTTGTAGAGCATACAAACATTGGTCCCGCCGGCGCCGCGGGGATTGAAAGTAAAGTATCATTTATTGCTAGAAATACATGTCATGTTACAAAGATGTTATTTTACATAGTATGTCCATTGTATTCTGCCATGTTATGGCGTGCAATATTTAATTAATGTACATGGATTAATAAAGTATGTCAAGATTATACAGGGTGGTGACAGCAGAAAAAAAAAAAAAAAAAATGTTGAACCCGCAACCTTTTGCGTCGCAGGCGGGCTTTCACCCACTGCGCCACAGAGGTCGTCATTGGAGGTCGAAATTGCAACTCTAGAACGTATTACCTGGTGATAAGAGCTAGTTTACCTTGAGTTTTTTAGTCCCAGCATACTGCCTAAACAGGATATCTCCATTATCGGCCCACATTGACCGAAATGCTTATCTCTACTCTATTCTAAGTCTTATTTCTTGGTGATAAGAGCTAGTTTACCTTGAGCGCTTTAGTCCCAGCGTACTGCCTAGAGAGAATATCTCCATTATCAGCCCACATAGTCAAGAATGCTTGTCGTAACGACGTGGGTAATGCGCAACCGGGAGTGGCCAGACCAAGACGACATAGTTGGAGCTCTAGAACGTATTTCGCTATAGCTGTCTGTAATAAAATGAATTTAAAATTAGTAATTTTTCTAGATATTAATCTTAGAAATAGTGGCCATGGTAAACAGTAGCTAGCTCATTTTATGAGTAAACTAATTTGAGGAAACCAGTTAGTTATTCTTATAGGCGGCGATGGGCTTGCAACCTGTCACGTATGAAATACTAACTTCTGCAAGATGTGGGCATGTATCAAATATGTATTTGTACATGCCTCTGACTACCCCCTTAGACTTCTCAAAAGATCTGGAATATAAAAAAAGATCTGAGAGAATGTCTACCGCGCCTCGGGGATACAGTCGTGACCCTGTTTTACTAATTTAAAGCAGCGCCGATACGAAAGAAGAAGAAATAAATCTAGACCGTGTTTGTTGACCGTTCTTCACGGTATTGGTCGCAGAGGCCTTATTGTCATTCCAACCAATCACACAAATTTTCGTATTGTGTGATTGTGTGTTGTGGGGAAATGGCCCCCCAGGTTTAACAGCAGCATCTCCTAGTTTTTAAGAGGATTCTAAATGCTCAAGCTCATCAGAGTACTTCCATTTAAAAAGTTTTGTTTTAGGTTTGGTGATACATGTACTTTTAAACATATTGTATTTGTTACTATTTTGTGTACAATAAAGAATTACAGAATTACAGAAAGCCTAATTTATATCAAACATTTTTGAAATCTTTCTGTAGAAATGTGTAAGGGAAATAATGCTGTATTTGTATGGAGTTAGGGTTGAGTTTTGATTTACCTGTTAGCAGAATTAACTCCATCCTTCATTAGTCCAGTGAATTTCCTTTCTCCAGTTCTAAATGCTCAAGCTCAATCAGAGTACTTCCATTTAAAAAGTTTTGTTTTAGGTTAAAATTATGAATTATGATTTTTTTACTAAATATACCTACTAAATAGGTAAATACTTTTTGTTTCAACTTACCTGCACAACATTGGTCCTGTCCAAGCAGTCAATACAATTAACACGGAAGACGGAAGTCTGCGAACAAATGAGGCCTCGTCCATCGCGCCAACAGAACCGCATCTCAGAGATAACATCTGCTACAGCATTGATTAATATGCTTACGTTCTCGTAGTGCATACCGCGGCTGAGGAAAAAGAAATAAAAATTCCTAAGAATCAAATTTTTATTCCCTTTCTTCCAACGGGTCCCGAAATATCTACCTATGAGAGGTGCGAGTTAAAATGATTTTCTAAACAAAGCAAAAGACAGTTGGTGGAGGAGTTAATTCTCCATTCTACGAACTACATAAAATAGGGTTAATTGCTATTACACATTTGCTAGAACTGACATTTATAAAAAGTTAAAAAAAAAATTAGAAATGAAGTCATCAAAATTTTGGATTCGAACCCGCAGCGATTGGATGATCCTCCTAAAGACAGAGTGCCTTACCGCTCGGCCACGGAACACTAGTCGTCACAATCGAAATTTTTGATAAGCTTTATAACTTAATAAGCTTGATAAGTTTCTCAAAACCTAAGTGTGGTTTAACATTTTAAAAGTTATACTTTTAAGATTATGAAAACGCCCCCCTGATTACGAATCTCGCGACAGGCTAATCTCGCAGTCACCGCTGTCAAACTTGTGCTAAACGGACGTAGTTATGCGTAAAGGAACCAATCCACACTCATGTCGATATTGAGTTAAATATAATTCAAACTCGACATGAGTGTGAATTGGTTGAAAACAAAAAATATTACAAAAATATTTTTTCATTTATTTGTAGATCCCAATTCCTGAATTAAGTTTTAAACTATAAAATGAAAGGCCCTATATAAAATGGGGTTAATTTGTCACACATTTACTAGAACTGACATTTAGAAAAGGCAACATATTTTTAACATGTAACCATGTAACCTCAAAATGTAAATTTTGACACACAAAAATGTTGCAAAACACAAAATGTTGATCACCACTGACCAGTATTCATGGAAGTCAAACGTAGCATACACGACATCTGGACTGTTGTATTTCAACACGTGATGTCCGTACGTCTCCCATATAATACGCTCCCTTCCTTGTTGTTCTACCAGATTCACTACACAAACTTGCTTGTACAACGCTAGCTCCTCTTCGAAGTGCTTCTTGAACGCCTGGTGGGATGCCTCTTCGTCTGGAAAGTTTATGAGACAATATCACAATTTATCCTCAAGATAATACTCTCAGATCTGTAGGGATTGTGGATACTTTGAAGATGAGATGTCTAGGCAGGGCACGACCATACTTCGCATTTTGCAGAAAGCAAGAGCCGTGTTGGCCCGAAGGTCGTGAGTTCGAATCTCGGCCGTGCATCAATGGATTTTG
The DNA here is from genome assembly GCA_963565295.1 of Epirrhoe alternata. NCBI lineage: Eukaryota > Metazoa > Arthropoda > Insecta > Lepidoptera > Geometridae > Epirrhoe > Epirrhoe alternata. The sequence continues at coordinate 3,525,005 of OY751397.1, read as the reverse complement.
CGTTTCGTAAAATTTATAAGCGCTTAAATACGTGCTCTAAAACGGTGAAGGAGAACATCGTAAGGAAACCAGTTAGTATTCTTATTGGCGGCGATGGGCTTGCAACCTGTCACGTATGGAATACTAACTTCTGCAAGGTGTGGGCATGTATCGAATATGTATTTGGTCATGCCTCTGACTACCCCCTTTAGACATGTTCAAAGGATCTGGAATACATAAAAAATCTGAGAGAATGTCTACCGCGCCATGGGGATACAGTCGTGACCCTGCTGTGCATTCCTTAAGTAACAGGTTGCTTAGCTCTATAAGATAACTAGCTCAGCTTCCAGCGTCTCTATTACCGCTGAGTTACGAGAGCCTGTAGTTTTTTAAGAAGAGAGTTAAAAGGCACCTTCTGGGTAGCTCGCAACATCGTAGACCTCATTCTTGCCTGTGTAAGTTTCGAGGCCAAGAGGAAACCCATTCACATCCCATTCATCATAAAAAAAGCTGTAAATTTGGAAAATCAATCGATGCACGACATAATTCACGATCTTGAAAAGTCTTCTCGTGTTATCCCATACAGCTAACAGAACTTACATGATAATTATTTACATAGAAAGGCCTACCTCGGTCTAAACGTGGTGGTGGTCTAAATTTGTAATCAGGTTGGCTCCAAAATATCGGCACAGAACCGCGAACCTGCAACACATTTGCGAATGCTGTATATTTGTTGTAAACAAGTTTTATGTGCAATAGGGTAACTATTTTACTTTCATTTAGGACAAGATTTTCTATGATAATATAGCCTACTAATATAAATGAAAATTTAACCAACAAAAATAAATAATGCTGGACTTTTCACACAGCATCATCCATCCCCAAAGTAAACAGAGCTTGTGTGTGTACTACATGACTGATATACTACTTGTATATTTTGTTTGTAAATACATACATAGAATACACCAAGACCCGAGACAAATATTTTTTTTTCAAATATTAGACAAATAATAACTTCGACAAACTATCAGGAACGACCCTTGAAGTGCTTAATGTATAAGCAGTTGAAAATTATTAAGGGATGTAGGTTCATAGTAAATACCTGTACAAAACTGGCTCTATGGATGCTGTCCGAGCATATTATAGAGACGATCTGTTCAGTTTCCACGTAGTTGGCCACTTTCCCTCCCGGCTCGATACCTCTGCGATTGTATCTACAAAAAAAAACCAAGTTTTTATTCATAGAGGAGATAGGCTTGCAACCCATCACGTAACGCTACTATTACAGTAACAAGTACTTATGCCTAGAAACATAAAAAAAATTTTTGGATACTTTTTTAATACAAACAAACATACACATATTTGTCAAGATTTCTGCAAGTATAAAACATATTCTCAAACATTTTTGCTAAGTGCTAACGTACTTGCTTTAGGAATAAACAAAGAAAGAAAACAATGTATTTATTTGTTGGTTTTTTTGCTTTAAAGACATCGCGTTTCGATCATGCTGTCTCTTTCTTTCTTCAGAAAAATTTAAGTTACAATTAAATAAATAATAAAAATAAATAAAAATTGATTTTCTCGGACAACAACAGATCCATAGACATTGATATGTCTGACAAATGAAATAAGAACTTAATAGATAATGTTAGTAACCATACATAAAAAAAACATAAAATCATAAAACAAAACGGTCTCCCAACGCACATCAGTTACCAGAGCGCGGGATGAACGGGAATCACCTTACGCACTTAAATAATTGGCTAAAAAGATTATCGATATTTAACCTTATTTAGTGAAATTGACGTAATCTTTTAATTCGCGGTAATCACTTTGACCTCTAAAGTACTCTGTACTCATGTGACCTCGATTCATAGCTTTGGCATTTGGCTCAAACATCCTAAATAACTAGAGCGTGAATGTTACAAAGGAATATCAGCTGTATGCAGACGAAATACAGATCTAAATAGCAATACAATTTTGTGATAATTTTCCGGATGCTATTTTCAGCATTAATGAGGAAGAAATATGGTTTACAATTGATTAGCAAGAGTGCATTATTTCGCAAATGTTTTAATATATAATTTTTTAATATATGTATATCACACAAAATGTATTGTGTGAATGTACAAATACAATAAATAATGCTGGACATTCCACACAGCATCATCTAGCCCCAAACTAAGCAATGTTCAGGAACTTTTGTCGCTGATGGTACAATAGGTACAAACTTAACATACATATGTAACTAAAGTAAAAATTATTTTGCTATTATGTATAGGACGACCATTTTAGAACCCTCAGACCAGAGGGGCTATTGTGTAACTCAACTGACAATGGACATCGGCTTCATTTTGACATTTGAAACCTAGCCTGGACTTCAATTGTCATTTTCGTATTGTGTGATTGATTGAGCTCTACTGGGAATGGATTTCAAGTTAGACAATAAGGCTCAAGCCACATTGAATATGCAAGCGCGCGTCAATTAGTTTTATACCAAGCCATTATACACCTTATAAACAATGGTACAAGATATAGAAACGCTTGTAGAATGTACCGCTCGAGCCAGCGCAACCCGCTAGATGGCTTCGCCAGATCTCGTTAATTCTACAAGGGTTTCTATAAATGGTTAGAGAAATTTATTGACTCATAAAAGAACAGGGTTCACTTATAATGAGCTTAAAAACTAAGTTTATAACTAATAGTTAATTTAGTAAGTTTCATTCCAGAGACCTGGCGGATACATTAGAGAATATTTTTATACATATATATTCTTAAGTTTAGTTTTAAATACAGGTAGTGATTCGGCGGATTTTATGTCATCAGGTAAATTATTAAACATTTGTGCACCCTCGCACATTATATTTCTTTGACCATAATTGGTTCTAGCTTTTCTAAGCGCAAGTTTATTGGTATTTCTTAGGCTATGACGAAATTTTCTTTTTGTAAATTGTATTTGTGTGTGTATTTTGTTCATTAATATCTTTTTTACTAGAACGCAAGTTGTGAAACGGTAGAGTTGTTGTAGATTGAATATTTTAGTTTCTTCGTAGATGGTTTGTGTACTTGTCAAAAAGGGATATTTAAATAGAGCTTTAATAAGTTTATTTTGAGATACCTGAAGGTCTTTGAGATTGGATTTAGCAGCGCTACTCCATATTTATATATCTTGTACTTTTGTTCATAAGGTTTATAATGGCTTGCTATAAAACTAATTGACGCGTCGCTTCCAATTCAATGTGCATTGAGCCTTAGGCAGCAGTCTTACCTAGTACCAGCTTGGTATCTCGATCTCCGTGATATGATTCCCAAGGTAAAGCTCTCATCACAACTGCTGGCTCCCGATAAAGACTCTGTGTTCAGTGGGTTATCTGACTGCTCCACTGCTATTTGTGATAGGTGGACGTACCCTTGGATCACTGGTAACACCCATTGGTCACAGTCAGGGCTCTGGAAGAGATAATCAGCTCAAGAGGACACTCAACAGGATGCTGTAGCCTGGGACATTGTTTGAGATGGAATAGGCTTGCCCAGCACCTACAAGTTCTTTCGAACTGGTGTGTTAAAAGGATTTAAGTTTTCACAGAAATTAACGAAAATTATAACGAACATTAATTTAATGTTACCAATTTCAATTTCAAAGCCATAATTTACTGAGTTTTTTTTAAAGGTACTTAAATTTATTTTTGCACACCAGTCCGGTTATTCTTCAGCGTGTCCTGTCGACGCATTGGCATGCAACAATGTAACCAAAACCACATCTCAGAGACTCAGGAAAAATTTAAATGTTATCGCAGTCAACTAGCACAGCAGCTCACAAAACCTACTTATAAGAGATGACTTATAAGGAAAGATGTCATGCAACTAAATGTGTGACTAAATCAATGAAGAGTGCCTACTGGTGAGGAAAATCAGGAGTGAAATCTGCCTGATATTACATCTGCAAAAATATCATAGTTGATATTAAATTACTCACCCCAAGAGCAATAATATCCTTCATCATATGTTTGTTCCAGAAGAATCTATCATCGACATATTTCCACCATCTTGTAATATCTGACACTGCCTTTCCCGTTCCCTCGTCCGATTCCAGAATCTTCTCAACCTCATATTGTCTTTGAAGGCTGTTTGTCAAGTCAAGAGTACGGGAGTAGTAGAAACTGTCTGACTCGTCAAATATCTTGTGAAGTTCATCTGTGAGGCGCTTTTCAAATCGCTCAGCCAGTTTTGGGTCGCGTTTCTTGTTCACTGTTTGTTTAACCTGGCAAAAAGTTTGTTTCAGTTAGCCAACTCTGGTGACGGAGTTTTTAGGCGCACTAAGGCCTTTGATAAGGCTTCATAGCCTGGACCAATAGGAGTCCTCCAAGCAGGGAATACTTAGTTGATAATGCTAGCTTAGATAGATAAACACTTTATTGTACACAGATGAAACATAACAGGAACACAAAATAACAAGTAGGTACAATGGGTGGCCTTATTGCTAAAAGCGATCTCTTCCAGACAACCTTTGGATGGACTGGAAAAGATATAACAGAAAAACAGCGGTGTACAAAAAGCTTAAACATAGAAAAACTAAAAGTAGTAATCTTTAATAATATAAAACCAAATACTTACATACGAAAATGGACCATAAGCTTAGGTAACTTGAATATCAAAATACAGAACTAAATTGTGTTATTGATACGTTAATATTACCTGAGTTGCAGCCTGTTGAGTTGTGGTTTTAATAGTATTACTAACATTTTTTACTGCCCCCACGGTTTTGTTCAAGAATGCTGAATTTTCAAACAACCGAGTGCCCATCTTCTTGTTCAGTGATCTGTTAGAGTTTGCTAAGGAGCTCGCTGAACCATGTTTGGTGCAAGGACTCAATTCCACTTCCTGGTTTATCGTTCCCATGTTTAGGAAGCATATTGATTTCACTTTGTAAATTGTATGGTGGAAGTAAATATTTCCTACAGGTACACTCTCTTTTATTATCATAAGACGAGGCTCGAATATATTGGAGTGGTCCACTTTGCCTATTATGCCTTCTGTGATGCCTAAGCATTCTATGTCTTCGATATCGGAGAGATCCCATGCTAAAACAAAGCAAGTATTGGAGGCGAATTGTTTTGCAAGATCTACACCCATATTTTACTATGAAGGCTATGTTTAAAGTAATTGAATAAAGAAATTAAATATTGTAAAGAAATTAAATATTCGAAAAAGTATGTAACATCAGAAAAACTAGGTCAAATACGAATAAAAATAGGGAAATATTTTTATCATAATACCTGAGCGCACAGAAAATGCACCCGTTAATCGGTTCCACCACAAACTGGATTCGTTTCTTACGAATATGTAGTACAATTCTGATCTAAACAATTCCATTGTGATGCAATTCGGTCATTGAGCACTGAGTTTTATTTATTTTTCATCATGTTTTTGTTGATAGAATTTTGCGATACGATCAATTTGATTTGACGGCTAGACGATTTGACGTTTAAATGAGGCGGGGTGAGGGGCGGAGTCGACTAGAGACTCCCTCATCCGCTATTGTACTGAGGATGTACAAAAACCGGTAAGCCTCGCGAAGAGATTATCGGTAGATTTTGGGTAGATCTGTGGCGTGGTCGTAGTCAGACAAAATGGGTGGAATAGAATGATTGATTGATTGCCATAATTGATTTGTTTTGTTGGCTACGATCAATGATGTTGTATACTTTGTATACTATTTATGCAACATGATTGCTCACTTCGATTAAAAAAACAAGTAAGGCAAAAAGGACTTTGAACCTTATCACGACTGCATACGGTCCTTTTCTAATTAAATTTAGGTAAGGAATAAAAACGGTCTTGAGAAGGACTCACTTTAAAAACGCGGTGTCTCTTTTACTCTGTGTTGCCAGCATGATTTAGAGTTGGCGTTGTAGGAACCACAGGAACACAAGATTTTCGTCAATTTACTAAAAAGTCACATTAATGGATTTATTTTCGCAACCAAATCAAACGGAAAAAGTTAAAGATAAGAAAACTGTAATATCTAAATTTTACAAAAATGTATCCTCATTATGAAAATAAAATGTAAAAAAAAAAATGGAAGAAATTTGATGTCAGTAAGCTGGTAACTCATTACAAACTACATGGTGTCACATGTCATTGTGGCTGTCGTTGGTTTTAAATTTGTGATTGATTGAATGTGATTTCTGCGTTCGGAAGTGTTAGCGAATAAACTGGGGGATCTTATTTTGTGATTTGTCCCTACGTTTTGGCTATTTTCTAAGTTTTAAACCCATTGTGATTTGTCTATATATTGTGTCGTCTCTGTGTGGTGTCGGTAAGATTAGTGTAGTTAGTATTTTGTGTTTATAGTCGGCGTCCTTGTTTGAGGTTAGCTTCGCTTTCCTCAAACATGGAAGTCGAACCTCCCCCTTTGCCTGATCCACCGGATCCTGGACCCGCAGCGGGCACTAAGCGTCGAACGGAAGCTGATTACTCCCCTTCGGCTCCTAGCAAAAAAACAAATAAATCTGCTGAGTGTGAGGTAGACTCCATTCAAATGGTGTATACACATCCGTCTATTGTAATCGGATCCATCCACGCTTACACAAGCACAGACAAGGGCCCTTATGTAGTCCACGTTTCTCGTACTGAGGCAGACCCTACTGCGGGAACTGTCCTAAGACCAATTAAATTTGGACAATTCTTGTCGACCCACAAGATAGGAAATATCACCCCAGATGGAGTAAAGAGAGTAGGTAGGAATAAAATATCGGTACAATTTAATACAGCAGAAGATGCCAATAAATTTATTGAGAACCCTATATTGTCAATGTGCAAATACTCTGCCACTATCCCAACATTCAATGTCACTAGGATGGGCTTAGTCAGACAAGTCCCCACTGACATATCGATGGATGAACTAGCAGAATCACTTGTGCTACCTGCAGGCTGTGGAATAGTATTGAAAGCTAGGAGACTTAGCAGAAGAAGTATAGAAGACGGTAATGTGACCCACATACCCACCCAGACTGTTGTTATTACTTTCCAAGGGCAAGTCCTTCCCTCCAAGGTATTCCTATTTTACACTTCCCTGCCAGTTGAACTATACGAATATCCCACCATCCAATGCCATTCTTGCTGCAGATTCGGACACACAAAAGCTATATGCCGTAGTAAGCCCAGATGTTTCCGGTGTTCTAAGGAACACTCAGGAGATACCTGTGAAGTCCCGGAGTCCCAGGCTTCATGCTTACATTGTTCAGGTCACCACTATGCTACCAGCAAAAATTGCCCAGAACTCCAGCGCCAAAAGTCAATTAAATCTGTCATGGCGCAAAACTGCATTTCGTATGAGGAAGCTTCCTCCCATTTCCCCCCAGTATCCCGTTCGTACTCAGAGGTTGCAAAGGAAATGTTCTCCCACCCCATGCCCCAAAGTTCCCAGAACCAGTCCTCATCAAGTACACCTCCTTCCCGCTCCTATGTAAAAACCGTATTTTCCACTCCCCGTCCCAGAGCCCCATTAGGCAAGTCTTACGATAAGGCTGCCCACCAGCACATCATTTCAGACCCATCACCCACTATGCCCAATGGTTGTGCTCTAGGCAATCCCCTAGATGCAGCCCCACATAATGAAAACATGCTCGAAACCCTACTATCCCTAATCATTAACATAATGATGATGAATCCTCATCCCCTACCGTCCAACGTTGCCTCAAAACTCACACAATTAGTCTCCTTGACTGGCTATAATGGATCCAGTGGTCCTGCTCCAGTGGAACAGCCAGAGCGTGCGCGCAAAAAAACATGAACTCTCCCACCTAATTTCAAATTTTCACCCGTCAGTCATTGCCGTCTCGGAGACATGGTTGAGACCTGGAACCCGATTTAGGATTCCTGGTTTCTCCTGCCTTCGGGACGACAGGGCTGACGGGTATGCAGGATGCGCCTTATTTATGAGGCGCACACTTCCCTTCTCCCAACTTCCCCTCCCCTCCCTTCCCCCTGATATCAACGCAGTTGGTATCAGATCTATGAACATTTCCTTTGTATCTGTATATATTCCCCATCCTAATTCCGTATTGATTCCGGACCTTCTCCTTCTCTTTTCTTCTATCCCTCCCCCTGTAGTCCTGATGGGTGATTTTAATGGCCACAACACCGTGTGGGGCCATTACTTCTCAGATATGTTTGGTCTCTCCCTTTTGGAAATATTTGACGAAGCCAACCTATGTCTGCTAAATGACGGCTCACCTACCCGTAGAGCCAGACCATCCCAAAATCCAAAAAGTGCTGTTGATCTTTCGCTTTGCTCTCCCTCCCTATCCCCCTTTGTTTTCTGGAAAACCCTCCCTTCGACATATGGTAGTGATCACTTCCCTATTCTCATAACCCTCCATGTGCAAAATAATGTGTCCCCTCCCTGTAACCCCTCCCCCTCTCTCAAATACAGACTATCTGGTGCTGATTGGCCAGCATATTCTTTATCTCTTGATGATAAACTAGGATCTCTCCCTCCATCTTATAACTCCCTCTCTGCTTATCAGACCTTTATAGATACTATAATTTCATGTGCAGATCTTCATATCCCCATTAAAAGACCCACTAGAAATAACAAAATCTCCACTCCCTGGTGGGACTCTGAATGCACCGTGGCTGTTTCAGAGAGGAAAGAAGCTGAACTATCCTACAACTCCTCCATGACAGATGAAAATTTCATCAGATATCAAGTAGCTTCTGCAAAATTTAGACGCCTCGTCTCAAAAAAGAAAAAAATTAGCTGGACAAACTTTTGTGAAAACTTATCACCTACAACTCCCTCTTCCCTTGTCTGGAAACAAATAAGGCGATTTAAGGGATCCTACAATATTGAAAACGCCACCGCACATGATCCATCATCATGGCTAGAGGCTTTTTCGGACAAACTTGCTCCCCCTTCAGTCCCATGCTTAAATTCTATTCCCTCCCCCCCTTCAATTCTCCCTTCCCAAAGTCCATTTGACCAGCCCTTTTCTTTCGAAGAATTGTCACTAGCACTAGACGGACTGACTGACTCATCTCCTGGTATAGACGGCATTCCGTATTCCTTAATCACTAAATCTTCCAATTATGCTAAGAACATATACTTATCAATTATCAACTCATTTTTTGATAGCGGCACAATCCCCACACATTGGAAAACCCAGATAATCATACCAATTTTAAAGCCTGGCAAAGATCCCTCTGACCCATGCAGTCGTAGGCCGATAGCCCTTTCTTCGATACTAGCAAAGATAATGGAACGATTAATTAAATACAGATTGGAATGGATAGTTGAGAACAAAAATATCCTTGCTAAAACCCAGTTTGGGTTCAGGAAGGGTATGAGCACAATAGACAGTCTTAGCATTATAACATCCGACATACAAATCGCCTATAAAGAGAAAAAGTTCCTAGTTGGAGTTTTCCTTGATATAGCGTCAGCATATGACAACGTTCTGCTTCCGGTTCTCAGGAATAAACTTAGCCATCTGAGAATTCCCGAGAAGGTGGTTCGTTTCATTTGTAACTTATTAATGGAGAGATCAGTTGTTGTAAAATCACATAAAGGCCTCCTGTCCCCTAAGACTGTCTGGAAAGGTCTCCCCCAAGGCTCCGTCCTCAGCCCTCTACTATACAGTATATATACGTACGATCTGGAACAATCCGTTGACTCTTTTTGTGAGGTTTTACAGTATGCCGATGACCTAGCCCTGTATGTATCTTCCATCTCCATAACAGAAGCAGGTAGCCGCCTAAACTCTGCCCTATCTTACCTAGAAGAATGGTTACTTAACCATGGCTTATCTCTATCCGCTTCTAAGAGCTCTGTAGTAGTTTTTAGCAAAAAAAGAATTATCCCCCCTGTTGAAATAACTGTGAACAATGAAATTATCCCTCAATCAAATAGTGTAAAATTTTTAGGCATCATCCTTGACTCCAAAATGACAGGTGTTTCCCACTTTGATCAAACTCTCCAAAAATGCGAAAAAAATATTAATATACTCCGGGCACTGTCAGGTGTTTGGTGGGGCTCGCATCCCTACTCACAAAAATTGTTATACAATGCAATCATCAGAAGTCATCTGGATTATGGTACCTTCCTTCTTAATGTCTGTAACAAGTGTTCATTGAACAAACTTGACAAAATTCAATCAAAATGTCTACGTATTATACTTGGTGCAATGAAGTCCTCGCCCATTAATGCTATGCAAGTCGAGTGTAATGACCCTCCGCTAAGTTTACGTAGACAATTTCTATCAAATAGATTCTTTTTTAAGATTTCTCAAAATTCTAACCATCCTCTTCTTCCAAAGCTTGAACGACTTCGTGACCTATTTGATCCAAATAAACCTGATAAATTTCCTTGTCTCCTACATAGCCTCATAAAATGGTCACAATTCCCAACCCCTCCCATCCAATTTCCATCACACCCACTTTATTCAACTCCTTTTGATGCTTTAGTGTTCCAACCAAATGTCCTTCCTTATTTTGGTATAGATAAGGACTCCTCTGATGCCCCTAGACAATTTCTCGAACAAATCCACTCCAGATATGACGGTTGGTACTCTATATTCACCGATGCATCCAAACTGACTCCTGATAGTCACGTTGGTGCAGCTGTATGGATCCCCTTCACCTCTATAAGCCTAAATTTTAAATGTTCGCCCTTAACAACGGTATTTACTGGTGAAGCAATTGCCATTCTTGAGGCTATCAGTTTTGTAAAATCACACCGGCTTAACAAATCTATTATTTTTTCTGACTCCAAAAGCTGTCTTCAATCAATCCTTTCCAACCCCTTTCGTTCCATATCCCGCTTTCCCTGTATACTTAAAATAAGAGAATTGCTGTATGAATGCCACTCCCTAAATATTGATATCGTCATCGCTTGGATCCCAGGGCACTCTGGAATTCCTGGCAACGAGTCTGCTGACTCTTTGGCAAAATCTTCAGCTGAGACGGGTTCCTTAGAACATCTTAATCCATATTCTCATGATCTATGCCTTATATCTAAATCTCAACTTTTAAATTCCTGGAATACTGCTTGGAACATATCTAAAAGATTAAAAGGGAAACATTACGCTGACATCCAGCCCGACATCCCTCCCTCCCCATGGTTTTTTAAATTCAGAAAGGCAAAAAAATCTATTACCTCTACAATTTGCCGACTAAGATTAGGACATTCTTGCACTCCTGTTTTTCTAGCTAAAATTAGGATAAGGAACCATTCTCTGTGTGAATGCGGCTTGGACGAAGGAAACGTGGACCACATATTTTTCAGCTGCCCAAAACTAGGACGTTCCCTCTATGACTACCTCCCCCCTGATATTCCTCGCCCTACTTCCCTCAAATGTCTATTAACCCATACCTTTAACCCTGTAATAAATAATATTTTATGTAAATTTATAAATATTAATAACATAAAACTGTAAATATTATGTATATAATCTAACTATTTACTATTTAATTATATATTATTGCTTTTGTAAATAACCCCTAAACTGTGTTGTCCTCTATGTTGTGTTGTCTCTATTGTTTTAGAAAATCACTTGGATGAACCAATTCTTATCACCGGCCATCTGCTAAAACTTATTCCCTCTAAGTTTATGACACTAGCATGAAACGGACACTGGCAGAATTGTGACAAACAAGTCGCAGCAGCCATTAAGAAGAAGTTGAAGTTGAAGTTGAAATTTGTGATTTTTAGTTTTATAAATGCAAGTTTTGAAACGAAAATGGTGCAGACTTGTCTTGTAATTGAGTGTATGAAAGAGTCGTATCCAGGCTGTGGGATAATCTTTCACTAGTAAGAAAATTTTGTTACAGATAAATAGTGTGTCCATTTTATTTTCAATCTCAGGATACATACATATAAATTTTCAGGACTATCACCTCTGTGGCAAAGTGGACTGTGACGCAGAAGGTTACTTGTCCAATTCCCGCCGCGAGATACTAACTATACCTACCGTTTGGTACCTAAGGATAAATACGAAGATAAGAATAACGGTGTTGATACGTTAGAATTAGAACTACCTAGGTAGGTAGGTACTTATGTGTTGCATTAAATTATTTTTGTCAATACATATTGTATTGTTTTACTTTCCACTACCTTCTCTAATAGATTAGAATTTTTGTGATGGCTGGGCAATTAGTTGCAAATAGTGCAGCCTAAAATAGTGCCCGTTTGGAACCCACGTCAAAACAATAATATGGGCCGTACCATACCAAACATGTTTGGCTCTATGGCCGGGACATTATTACTGCAATATTGCATCATCTGGCTGGTATTGTTTGCAATGTTGCCGGCCACCATGTTGCAGGAAAATATAGCTTGTCTAGAAGCCCCTATACTGCAACAAGATCGCTTATTTCCGTAAAATATCCTACTTCGTTCATAAATTATGGTCGCCCTTTAGAAAATGACACAAGGTTTTTTATTTTTGTCCCTTTCGGACCGCGTTTTGAATTATGTAGGTTTTCTAGTTACTATCCCATTTCTCTGGCTACGATTTGATCGTGACATTGGCAGAAATAAATCGATGTGCATTTAATAAAAGAAGAAGAAGAAGATCGTGTTGTGTTGTGTTCTGGTTCTCCTCACACTGTTCTCATCTTATCAATGTTGTGATTTTATTTGGTACTTACTTTTGTATTGTAATTTGAATTTATTTACTTAGTTTTCCTTTGCCCAACCAACAACAACCTTTGCTTCGCAAAACAGTGCTATAATTATTACATAAATAGTGAATAGAAACAATGCTTGCCTATTATTACCAGATGAAAACATCAAAGAACAGTCATGAGAATGATTCTGGAAAATATTACAGTAATTTACTGTGCAGAAAACTCGATGCATCCAAAAATCTATCTACCAAATGCCGAGTATGTTTGCAAGAAGGAAATTATTCGATTTTCGAAAAAGAAAACGCAGACGAAACAACAGAGGCGCTTCGAGTATTTGCTAACATCTTGATCACTGAAGACGACAGACACACAACACTACTATGTTCTATTTGTTTTAAATTTATCAAACAAGCATTGGCATTCAGGAAAGTCGCTCTACGATCAGAAAAGTTTCTTAAAACACCGCTGCAAGAAGAAATAAACCATGAGTTTGATTATGAACATGACAATAGTGACTATAGTTTTGATACCAAAAAACAAGAGAAGTGGTCAAACATTACAAAACTAGAGATCACTGGACACAAAGAAGACTTTAGTGAAGTGATACCAGAAAATGGAGATAAAGTAAATCCGAATTCTAAAGTAGCATGTCATGTTTGTAAAGCAGTTATAAAAAGTTCCTATCTCACCCAACACATGACAATGCATGACCCTAACCATGAGAGATATGTTTGTGATATATGCGGGAAATCATTCCGCCTGCGATGCGCTTATCATAACCATAGTTTAATTCACAGCAAAAGCTTTCCATTCAAATGCCAGTTATGTCCATACAAGGCTAAATATGGTGAGCTGTTCAAATCACATATGCGCACACATTCCCGTGATTACAGATACATGTGCACAGAATGCCCAGCGAGATTCTTAGTTAAAACTAATTTAAACAAGCACATGTGGAAACACCGGGACCCACAGTACAAATGTGATGATTGCAAAAGAGCTTTTCACACTAAAATGCAGTTGCAACAGCATTACCAGTGTGATCATCTGGGTATCAATAATCATGTTTGTAATATATGTGGTAAAGCATTTGGGTACAGAAATGCTATGATGAAACACCAGCGTGGTGTACATAAAAGGGAAAAAATATCCTTTGGACGGAAGCCGTCTTACTTACAGGATGATAATCAAATAAATGGTTGAGAATAATATCTCTAGCCTTAACTAATTTGAGTTAATAAATAAATATATGTATTTTGATTACATAAAAGCACTTCTTTGTTTCTAATCACATCCAATCATCTTAAGTTTCATTAAAGAAATCCCATCTATTTAATATTCTCTACTGCTATGTAAGTAGTTATGTATTTCTTTACAATAATCTTTTATTTTATATATTTTACCTAGTTTTAGGTATATAGTTAAACGGTTGTCTGGAAGAATATGTCTCGAGCGAAAAGACTGCCAGTATTGAAACAGCTTAAAATTATTTCATGTAAAATTATGTCCTCAATAAAGTTACTATTTCATCATCTCCCTGCCCTTTTCCCACATTATGTGGGGTCGGCACAACATGTGTTAAATAAAGTTACTATTTATTTAAAAATATTTTGTTGCCCCTGTTTGTATTTCCCCGTTTTCCCAGAGAAATGCTAAACTGGGACTACCTATTTAATAATTCTAAGGGATTTCTTTAGGTTTCCTCTCAGCTTAGACTGAGGCCTAGACCCTCTGACCAAGTGATCTTCGATCATTAAGGTAGGGATGCGCCATAACTTGTATTTCCCCTCTGTCAAATGTACACGACTCCGAGTCGTTTCAGTTTATAAAAACTACTTCGGTAGCCATTTTGACACAATACTTCTGAACCTGAGCGAGAACAGAGCTGCCATAAAATGCCTATTTGTGCTGTATTTTGTTATCGAAACAAGTCGGCAACATCAAATTTCAAAAGTGACGGCATCTCTTTTCATTTGTGAGTATTTAATTTGTAACATAACTATTAATTTCCTTATGAATTTATGATATTTATATTTGAGTAATTTGAATTTTCCGCCATAAGAATGAATGAATAAGTCTATTCACGTGACTACAATACTATGTAATAATCTATGTAGCGAGTCAGGGATGTCACTAAGTTTTTTCAAAATCAAAACACGTTTATTTTAATCTAGTTACATTTTAATTGCGTTTCTATAATGTGTTCCATAATTTTTAACATTTAATAAACTGCCAACAGTTCAGTTATTAAAAGAGAGTTGTAGAATGCGTGAGCTGGTATATATGCGGTTCCTTAAGAAACTTGTTCTGGGTGCTTAGGAAGTGAACATACTAAAAGTACTGATGTCTAGGAGGTGAGCCGGAGTGGGAGGGAGTTGACTAATTTATCAAAAACGGTGCGTTTCAATGCAATTATTATGCCAAATTAATTTACTTATGCTAAATGAAAGATCATAAAATTTTCTTCAACTCCATACCCTTTTCCAGAATTTCCAACCGTTTTCAAGCTCCGTAAAAATTTTCTTTTTTATCTTTAAGTTAGGTTTTTTTAACCTTTGTAGCTTAACATGACTGGTTCTGAAGTTATAAAGCTGAAAAGGAATGTAGCTTCCTTTTATTCTTCCGGAGCGTGTAGCTTGCCTTTTTCCGGAGCGTGTGTCTCAAAACCGCAAAACCTGATGAAAATTCGGAATAGTATATTACAAAAGTCGTAGAGAATTATATGATCTTTCATTTAATTTACAAACTTTTTGTCATACGACGCACCGCTATCGGAATATAAGCGAAAAGCCCAAAAGTGGGAACTTTGATCCCCCCTCCCCCAATCCGACATAATAACTATGAATATATTGTGAATTAAAAATAAAATGAAACCACGCAAAATAATTATAGGTAATTTATTTTAAAACATAGTAATAATTATTTCAAATTGATGACAACCCTAACTTGACTAGTTGAAATGTTCTATAGTGCAGTGGTATTGATATCGATGATTTAAATGAATGAACGGAAGATGAACATTTTTAAAAGTTTTGTATGTACCTACTTTTCTTTGCTTGTTGATTTTATGTTCCCAAGAGATTATTAAAGAAAAATGGAAACAAGCATGCAATAGACATCCATCCTGGACGCCTACTCGGACTATACAGGTGGATTTTTGAGATGGGCCATGGAGGGCAGGTACCTTAACCATTGTAGCTACAAGAAAACGCTCTTAGAAGACCTTCCCTATCTTTTTGAGATATTTTAAACTGCATTCGTAGATTTTGAAAAAATGTACAGACAGCGACAAAAATGGCAAAAGGAAAAAAAAATTGATTCCAATCTATTCAGTTTCAGGTAAACATCAAAAGACTTTATGGGGTCGTTTGAGTACTAGAAAATTCAGAAATTGTCAAAAACTTTTCCTATACTTTTTGTACTAAAATCGATTCAGTTTCATGTAAGGATCGAAAAAGCCTATGGGACCATTTGCCATTTGCATGGATGCCATTTGAGGTTTAAGTACTACAAAAGCAACAAACATCCCTACAGAAACGACTGTCAAGCAAAAGTCTAGTGATGCAACATCCCAAGGGCTACCCAAATCACCCCCATGTATGTTCAACGATTTTTTGTAGTTTAGAAGTTATTCATGTTTTTGTGACATTGCAGCAACAGTGGTCCTGCATCACTGGACTTCCGCTTGACTGTCGTTCCTATGACATCCTGTATATACTTACATATGGCAGAAGTAGCTATAATTGTAATGAAGGTTCAAGGCTATTAGATTTAAATAAACTAGTTTTACAGTACCTAAGTATTCAGAAAATATAAGTTCCTACCTATGTAAACTCGTCATCGTCAACGTATAAAGACGCCTCTTTGGGGGCACTTGAAATCCTTTCGCCACACTGGTTCGAAAGAACTAGTAGGACGACATCAATAGACCGATAGCTTACACACATTAATAGTTTCGAAATTCGATATTTTGGTGGCACTGTACAATTAAATTTTACGGTCTAACCGATTTTTACTTGTTATTAACTTATCTACTACATTGTAAAGCATTGTTAAGTTAATTTTATTCACAATGCAAAATATACGATTAATAGAAACTGAGAAATGGAAGAAATAATTTGTCATCATTCACTCATTCACGCATATAATCGATAACGATAATATTATTGACGTTCCCTTCCCTAATTTTCTTGATGTGTGCTACTTTCTGTTTTACGTCGCTACATTATGTTTATACGAAATTTGCAATAGTGTGTGTAAAAATGAGAGTGTGTTGTATTTTTTATGTAGTGTGCTTGTGTAGCGATACAAAAACGAAATGCGTATGTGTGTGTAAAATGCGTTAGTGTGCTACCTCGTCCCCCGCAAAAATTGACAGAAATTTTTGTATGAGGACTTCCTTCAATCAGACGTCCTCTTTATATTTCGTCCGAGCAAGTGATGTTTGGTCCGAGATAGTTACTCTGTGGGTCCGAGCCAGCTCAGTTTGACAGCCTCAGAAGAGAGTTGACAGCCGAGTTGTCGTGACTGTGACTTTGGCAAGCTATGACGCTGACGTACGTAGAAAATTGATCATCTGATTACACACACATACACATTTTTGTTTGTTTGGTTTGGGTGTTATGGAAGATTTGATTTGCTTGCATATGTAAAGTAATAACAATTATTAAAAAAATGCTTGCCTCTTATTATCAGATGAAAACATCAAAGCGCAGGCATGAGAATGATTCTGGAAAATATTACAGTAATTTACTAAACAGAAAACTCGTTGCATCCAAAGATCTATCAACCAAGTGCCGAGTATGTTTACAAGAAGGAAATTATTCGATTTTCGAAGAAGAAAACGCAGAAGAAACAACAGAGGCGCTTCAAGTATTTGGCAACATCTTGATCACAGAATACGACGGACACACAACACTGCTATGTTCCATTTGTTTTAAATTCATCAAACAAGCAGTAGCATTCAGGAAAGTATCTTTACGGTCCGAAAAGTTTCTTAAAAGGTTGGTGAAAGAAGAAATAAACCACGAGTTTGATGATGAACATGACAATAGTGACCATAGTTTTGAAATCAAAGAACCTGAGAAGTGGTCAAACGTTACAGAACTAGAGATCACTAGTCACAAAGAAGACTTAATTGAAGTGAAACCTGAAAATAAAGAAAAAATACAACACAACTCTAAAGTAACATGTCATATTTGTAATAAAGTCATAAACAGATCCTATTTCACAGAACATATGACAATGCATGACCCTAACCATGAGAGATATGTTTGTGATATATGCGGGAAATCATTCCGCCTGCGATGCGCTTACCATAACCATAGTTTAAGACACAGCACAGGCTTTCCATTCAAATGCCAGTTATGCCCATACAAGGCTAAATATGGTGAGCTATTAAAATCACATATGCGCACACATTCCGGTGATTACAGATACATGTGCACAGAATGCCCAGCGAGATTCTTAGTCAAAAGTAATTTAAACAGGCACATGTGGAAACACCGGGACCCACAGTACAAATGCGATGCTTGCAAGAGAGGTTTTCACACTAAATTGAAGTTGCAACGACATTATCAGTGTGATCATCTTGGTATTAAAAATCATGTCTGTAATATATGTGGTAAAGCATTTGGGTACAGAAATGCTATGATGAAACACCAACGTAGTGTACATAAAAGGGAAATAATATCCTTTGGACGGATGCCATCTTATTTACAGGCCGAAAATAAAATAAATGGTTGACTAAGTATAACATGTTTATCAAAATATTTACAAAATTGGTGATCTGATGGCTTACATTTTTTTTTTATGACAACCAATCATTATTAACAGTTATGTTTGTTAGCATAATAAATTGTTCTTACCTGAAATAAATTTACTTTATTTATTACCTACATTAAAATAGTTCTATTTACTATATAGATAATAATATGTATGACTAATATTATACTTAATATAAGTGTGTGTATGTATTTAAATAAATAAATTAAAACAAATTACGTACCCAACTTACTTTTTAGTATTATTTTACTATCCAAAATATTTCATATCATAAACATGCCTATGTATCAAATTTTTCTAACTGAGAAGTGCAAGCACTTTAGATGTTGCATCTTAGCAAGATATAGTTACAAATAACAAAATATCAGCATGAAAAATCCGTAACATTATGAGCATTAACCTTTTCACCGCCGCGAATTTTACAAGGACTCTTGCATTTTAAATTGTATAATTACATAGAAGTTTTGGTTGGTATGTATTTCGCTTTTAAATTTTACCGCCGATTCATTTCTTTCTATCAGGTTGCTAGAACTGAGTAGGTAGGTAGGCAACCACAGATTAATATAGCAGCAAGACAACGAGTAACTCTACCACAGGTATAATACTCTACTAATGATGTACTACTCTGCAGTGTCTCTGTGTTCGATCGTTAGATCCAATCGGATCCAATTTCAATTTTAAGATTAAAAAGTTAGTTATTAAGCCGGGTCCGCAGCAACATGTTTTTGTGTTTTTGTACAAAATAAAAACATAACCGCCCGTCCTCTGCGCCTATTTGTAGTTATTGTTTTTGTTCATATTTCAAAAATGAGTTCCGACGAAGAAGACGTGAAAACTGTTTTAGCCATATAAAAATAGGATGTATCAAAGAGGTAGGTAGGTACCATGCTAAATCTATAGTTTTAGTTTGTTAGATTAATTTTTTTTTCTTTAGTCCACTGCATTTCCAAGAGAAGGATTCAGCTAGGTTGGGCAGCATTTGAAAAACTACGTCGAGTCTTCTCGTCACCCATACCGCAATGTTTGAAAACGAAAGTCTTCTATCAGTGCGTCTGTCATTTAGGGGAGGCCTATGTCCAGCAGTGATATAGGCCGATGATGATGATGAAAATCTAAGCGCCAAACCAATTATTCCAGACGTTCCAGACCATGGATTTAGCATGGTACCTCTTTGATACATTATTTATCTTAGTTCCAGACCAAAAAAATTTACACATTTGACATTGACTTCTTCAACACAAACGAATTCCCCTCCCCGCAGGCAAATGCGGGGGATGTTATCCATTCCTCTCGGAAAACAGTTTGTTGTTTTTTTTGTCTATGCCAAGACCGAATTGACATGATATTTTGTACAAAAACATGAAAACACGTCGCTGCGGACCCGGCTTTATGATGGCACCGACAGACAGTTTGATGCAGCTTGATTTTATTCTTATTTCTTTGATCTATGCACAGAATTTAACATCATTGGATCTATGTAGAACACGGATGTAGAA
The DNA here is from genome assembly GCA_963565295.1 of Epirrhoe alternata. Classification (NCBI taxonomy): domain Eukaryota; kingdom Metazoa; phylum Arthropoda; class Insecta; order Lepidoptera; family Geometridae; genus Epirrhoe; species Epirrhoe alternata. Next base: position 3,505,116 of record OY751397.1, on the reverse strand, counting down.
TAGATAGAATGATCGATACTCGATACGCTAACATTGAGTTCTTTGCCAAAACAAGAGCCACTCTAGTGTGACAGTGACATATTATTTGCCGCCTTTTCAATCGCAAAATTTTTGTTAGGTTGGCTGTGTAAATAGAGTGACGTAACATCCGGTTTAGGAAAAGATGAATTTTGTGGAATTTATAGAAATATCTGGCGTGTGTTCTTGATCTAGCTGCGAAATGGATTGGCAATTAACTTGCCGAGTATGCCTGGAAAGCGGTGACATGGTTTCCCTGTTCGATTGGGATGAAAATAAGGAACAACTTGGCGACAAGTACACATACTGCTGTGGCATTGCGGTGCGTAAAATTACCAACTCAAAATGGTTGCGATGGCCACCCTAATTTTTTTACAAAATAATGTTGCTATTTTAATGTAATTTGTGGATTTTGTGTGATGTTGATGACATCCCCGAGTTCCTTGTTTCGAGAAGTGATACTATTTTCAATAAAACTCAAATTTTAGGTGTGTTCGTCCGATTCCCTGCCCACGCTTATTTGCCTGAATTGCGTGGATAAGCTTACGTTGGCCTATCAATTCAAGCAGCAATGTATTTCTTCCAACGAAACGTTGAAGGAATGTCTGCAGGAGTTCAAGAAATCTTCTGCTGCGGTGGCCACTACTTCCAAAGGTAATCAAGATCAACCATCTATGCCCTTCTGTATACTATACTTACTCTAACAATAAGCTTTCTAAATTAACTTTATAAGATAACTTTATAAGTACTTATCTCATTATTATTTCATAGAGACTCTACTGAAGTAGTATAATTCACATGCAAGGTAATTTCAGTGACAGAGACGGAGTTGATAACTATAAAGCAAGAGAATGGAATGCTATTACAATATGAACTGCCCATCGAACATGACCCAGATGGGCATTGGACGAGAACTGTGGTCCAGACCACGGGCTCTGCCGTGGTAACCACGGCTCCGGGACCTAGGAAGAGGGGTCGGCCCCGGAAGTATCCCAATGAACAAGGACAAATTGGTAATTATTCTAGAAAATGCATCCTGGTAACGATTTTGCTTCTTTGACAATTTGTTGTTAGAATGTATGAAGTTGAATGAAAGTATGAAGTAGAATTTATCTATAAAATATCAAACAATGGTGTTAACACTAAACAGACAATGTAAATGGCCTTACTTTTTTTAAATATTTTTTATGATGAATGGGTTGGCTCTTTACCTCAAAAATGACAGGTAAGAATGAGGTCTACGATAGAGCGAGCCTAGCCAGAAGGTGCCTAAATACAGACCTAATAACTTAACAAATCATTTGTTCAGTAACTTACTTCATTTGCTAATCAGCATTTCACTATAGTGGAACCGCCTCACCTTTCTGCTTTCCTAAATGTGTATGAATTTTCAGATCTCTCTCCATACACAAGAAAGAAAGAGAAAATAAAGGAAAAAGAAGAAGAATCTCTTACTCAGCTTCTGGCCAATGACGCCCTGGCCATCAAGGATGAACCTGATGATATGGGACAGGAACCATTTGATGGTAAAGTGAACATCACTTACTTTTTACAATGCTGTTTACATTTTACTGTTTCTCTATCCAAAAGTCTTACTTTTTACCTCTTGTGTTTTTTGTCTGCAGATTTCGTGGGTGACGATGATCCCGATTTTGATCCCGAGCCTGAGGATGACGATGAAGTCGAAAAACCGGTATGTATTTTTCGTCATCAGAGTTAGTCGGCTCATATCAAACCGAGATGAGCGAAGCGACGTGCAATTTCAGTGTCATATGATTTGAAACGCTATCTACATTACTATAATGCATAGTATCGCTTGAGAAACTTGAGTCGTTGGGGTGCTCGCGTCGCCGCGGCCTTTTCAAGTTTCTCAAGTGACCTATGTATTATGGTAATAAAGATAATGCTTAAAATCATATTATTATGATACTGAAACTGCTTGCGCCGGCCGCTGCCATCTTTGTGTGATTTGAGCTTAACTTATATGAACATATGTATAAAGGTTGCCTGGAAGAAATCGCTTTCAGCGATAAGGCCGCACATTGTACTAAGAACTTGTTTTTATTCATTTCTTGGTGTACAATAAAGTGTTCATTCATTCATGAACATAAAGTTCTTCCAACGGATCTAGGCATTCGTGAAGTTATCCGTTTGTCTTCACAGAACACAATTTTGTATGACAAAGCGGTCACTGCGCAGACAATCGGCTAACTTCACGAATGCCTAGATCCATTAGGCGAACTGTACTTACAAGGGTGAACTCTTAATTAGAAGAATACTTGTCTCACACATTCTGAAACTGTGAACAGATCTGGATGAAAATTAAATAAATAAATAATGCTGGACTTTTTCACACAGCATCATCTAGCCCCAAAGTAAGCAGAGCTTGTGTTATGGGTACTAAGATGAGTGATACAGGGCTCAGGGTCACGACTGTATCCCCAAGGCGCGGTAGACATTCTCTTAGATCTTTATATTCCAGATCCTTTGAAGATGTCTAAGGGGGTAGTCAGAGGCATGTACAAATACATATTTGATACATGCCCACATCTTGCAGAAGTTAGTATTCCATACGTGACAGATGAGTGATATAGTACTTATATACTTTTTTTTTTGTTAATACACATATTATACATAGAAACACCCAGATCCGAGACAAATATTTGTAGATCATACAAACATTGGTCCCGCCGCGGGGATCGAACCCGCAACCTTTTGCGTCGCAGGCGGGCCTTCGCCCACTGCGCTACAGAGGTCGTCAATTGTTAATAATTTAGCTTATCTATTAGATGAGAATAGACAAAGAAACAAGCTACATGGTCGTAGCCAAGTTCTTTGACTTTTCTTATCCAGTGTTCTGGATCATTGCTACACTTAGTCTTCCTAGTTTTCATATATTGTTTGGTACAGACGCCTCGGAAGCGCGGTCGTCCACGCAAAAACAAAAAGACTGAGGAAAAGGAGGACAATGGAGAAGACATGCTTTTGAAGGTCAGTACACAATGTTATAAAAAAAAATATATATAAATAATGCTGGACTTTTCACACATCATCATCTAGCCCCAAAGTAAGCAGAGCTTGTGTTATGGGTACTAAGATGACTGATATGCTACTTATACACTATATAAGTAGCATATACACTGTATACTTTTTGTTTGTAAATACATACATATTATACATAGAAACACCCAGACCCGAGACAAATATTATCCCGCCCCGCCCCGCGGGGATCGAACCCGCAACTTTTTGCGTCGCAGGCGGGCCTTCGCCCACTGCGCTACAGTGGTCGTATAGCTCGCTTATACGCTGGCAAGCCTTGATGAAACCTAGCATGCAGGCGAGAGAACATGATAAGCACTCACGCCCTTATTAATAAACGTGGTGTAATGTTACGACAGGTTTAAACACAAAAATTGTATGGTTACTTCCAAGTTAAACCCGTCGTAACTTTACACCATGTTTATAAATAAGGCCGTCAGAGTTTGGCAGCAGGGCTTGGCAAGCGTGTAAACGCGGTTTAAACCTACATTATTACATAGTGTGCATTTTATTATCAACGGGATAATTATTAATTATCATGATTTTTGGGGTTTTTTTGTTTACCGATATCTGTAAGTTAGCCATGATGGAGTCCTTCATACTGCAACAGAGTTGGTCTAGGGGATATTAGCTCTTATTTCCTGTCAGTTTCTAAAAATTGCAATGCAATCAGAAACAAACGAGTTTATTTATACTAACTAATGTAGTATTTACGAACCCACGTAAATAAAATCTATTTTTTTTTAACAGGAAACCATAATGGCGTTCTCTGAACCAATCCCCGATCACATTCTTAACCCGAAACCTAAGAAGAAGTATACATACAAGAAAAAGAAGTATGCTTATGAGAAAACGTAAGTGTGTTATAATGTTTTGTTATTTCGATTCTTTTGTTAATCTTCAAAAGGACAACTGAACAGATTTGAATTCCAGTTAATACAAGCTAAGAACTTTTGATCTTGCGTAAATGTAATCTACACAATGTTTTGAGCAAATAAAAAAAAAAAAAAAAAGAACACATCTCCACAGTAAAATAAGGGAGAACTTCCTTCCCTTCTATATTATGAGTAAAATTATAATTTATTTACTTTAATTAACACGGTATATACACCCAATTACATTAATTAAAGAATAAATTACATAAAAATAATAATAATTAAAAATATTACATGGTCAGAATGAATTACGAGTCAAAATAGTATTAAGTAAATAAAACATACACAATTTACAATAATAATAATAAATAATGCTGGACGTTTCACACAGCATCATCTAGCCCCAAAATAAGCAAAGCTTGTACTATGGGAACCAGATAACTGATATACTACTTATATACTTTTTGTTTGTAAAACATACATCACCCAGACCCGAGATACATTTTTGCAGATCATACAAACATTTATCCCGCGGCGGGGATCGAACCCGCAACCTTCTGCGTCCCAGGCTTTCACCCACTGCGCCACAGAGGTCGTCAAATTTGGCTCTCTGATTATCAGCTCAATCTTTGTTTCAGCCACACTTGTGAAACTTGTGGATCATCGTTTACCTCAAACGCATCGCTGCAAGCTCATATTCGGAGACATTTGGGCATCAAACCATTTGTATGCAGGTATGTTTCATTACTAGTTACTCTCCAATGTTTCTCTCAAGTCGTCATAGACAGTAGATTTTTTTCATTTTTCATTCTTGTAAGCACTATTGACAAAACAACAGAAAAGACTGAAGTAAGTCCTGAATCACACAATACGAAAATGACATAACACGCCATTTTCGTATTGTGTGATTGGTTGAGCTCGATTAGGATTACAACTTGGAATTGATTTCAAGTAAGACAATAAGGCTGCTGGTTAAAGCCACATTTAATCTAAAGAAATGTAAAGATAATTATGAAAAATAATCATTATAGTAAAATAACTATGTAAATATTGGACCACAGTCATACATAGAGCTAAACTTGTCTTACTTCTCAGATAATCTTTGTTTGCGTAGTTTCTGCAGAGCTACAAACTTATCTGGACCGGTGGCCAAATGAGGAACTAACGAATTTTACTGTAAAAAATATTTTTCTGCCAACACCCAATGCGATTACAGCGCCAATCACCAGTTCAGATAAGTATGTGGCACTGTACATACAACTTATGGAGTAAACTATTCACAGTAAGCGTCACCACCAGAGGCCTTAGGCTCAATGCACATTGAATTGGCAAGCGCGCGTCCGTTAGTTTTATAGCAAACCATTATAACCTTATGAACAATGGTACAAGATATAGAAACGCTTGTAGAATGAACCGCTCGCGCCGGCGCTTCCCGCTAGATGGCTTTTCAAAATCTCGTTAAGTCTACAAGCGTTTCTATATCTTATGCCTTTATTGATAAGGTTTATAATGGCTTGCCATAAAACCTAAAAGTCGCTTCGCTTGCCAATTCAATGTGGCTTGACCCTAAGCCCTCAGGTAACCCCTTTTCACAAGGCGCGTTAGCAGGTAAACTACCTATTAACTGGTTTTCCTGTCACGCGTACCGTTGGCGCTGATAGAAGCATAGTCTTTATTACAATAAAGTAAGGATACTAATGTCTCAGCAGAATTGGCATCTTTACTACATTTACTCTCCATTTATTAATTTTTTATTTATTAAGTGTCCTATGTAATTTAACAATGTTTATGAAATAAATTATCTTATCTTATCTTATTAATCAGGATTAATTATTAAGGACACTGTTCATCAACGCAATAAACTTCTCAATCAATTTGAATACTATATTTTTCGTGGTTTTGGACTTCCAAGTGCCAATATTAAAATTTTTTGTTGAACATTGTCCTTATCATTATGTATATTCACGCCAAGTGAGAAATGGGTGTGGATGTGTTGTGCAAGCCAATGATTTTTGTTACTTCAATTTTGTTTTAATTATTTACAAAATTTTAATTAAATAAATACACCCGCGCCCATTATTTTGAACGGCCGTACCGCACACGCTGCCAATAATAAATTATTTTAATTAAATTCTGTGAACGCACCCACATCCGCGTCTCATTTTGAATTTTAGATAAAATATACGACAGAAGCTAAAATCTTGCATAAAAATTCAAACCTGAATTTTCATCAGTTTTCCTCTTGAAATAAAATCCTCATAAGTGGCAATGTCTTCTATCCTTATAGCCATATCTCATCAAATATTCCATTAAACCTAATGCTTAAACATAGCTTTTCAATCAAAAAATACTTCCCAAAAACCCACTAACTATTTTGTTAAGATGTAGCTTTGCCATCAAAAAATCTATCACAAAAACAGTAACAATTTTGCTAAGATGTACTTAACCATAAAAAATCCTTCCCAAATACTACTTGAAATCAAAAAACTCAGCAGCTAAAATTATTTGCAGCCTGTGCGGTTACGCGTGCGTTCTAAACATGGAGCTCCGCCGTCACATGTTGCGGCACACTGGTCAAAGACCCTACAAGTGTCGGATCTGTGACCGCCGCTTCGGTGACTTCGGCTCGAGGCAGAAGCATGAGAGGCGAGTCTAAAATGGCTTGGAAGTATGCGTGTTGGACTGGACTGTAGGATTGAGCGTGGATTTTCTTGCTGACTCGCTTGGATAGGCTAATTCGGAATTGGCGATTATTGTATCCAGATTTCTATGAGTTAAAAAAGATGGGTCTTCTCGTGACAAAAGTTAGAGTAGCAAGTACCTAATTTATCTAGAATTTGCGATTATGGTACTTGGAATTTTAAATCACGGTAAAACTTAAAAAAAAAGTTCTTGTGACAAAAGTTGAGTTCGATTCGCTTGGACAACCATAAACAGAAATACTTTCTCCTTGAAAATTTTGAAGTAATTAAATAATCAAATGTAAAGTAGAATGTTATTTTTCAATAAGTAAAAAATATACTTACTAGTAAAAATAAAAAACGCCCGCTCAAGAACGCTATCTTTCTAACGATACCCAAAAGCTTGTCAAACAGAAAATCCATGCCTAACTTAGCATCACCAGTCAACACGATTACTTTCAATCACGTCCCTTGTACCACTAACCCTTAGCGCGTGTGGCTTCGCGACAAACAACAAGTTGGGTCTACAACGGCATATGCTGCGACACACTGGCGTCAAACCACACAAGTGCAGATACTGTGATAGACGTTTCTTCGAGCATGGTGACCGGCAGAAACATGAGAGGTACAGTATAGCTACCCTAGCATACCCCCAGACACAAAAAAACCACTCCGGGAGTGCCGACAGAAGTGAACACTTCAACGAGGGTTCGGTAACGGTTCTAAACCTAAAAAAAATAAGTACAAAAAAAATGAAGTGCAAAAAGTTAAGTACTCCTACCGGGACTTGAACTCGCGGTTGTCTCACTCAGAAGTAGAGCTCTATACACTCACCGCCATGCTGATACAATGTTTGATGAAATTAAGAACAAGTTTGTCGATCTTTGCCGAAGAGAACTGTCAGAGATGGTAACGAGTTCGATGGTTTTTTCCCATCTGAAAAATGCCAAACGCGCCTAATGAAGTTTTCATTTCTAAAACTTTGTAGAAACACCGTGGCTTTGTAGAAAGTTGTTCTATCTCCCGCGGGTCTATTTTTTTTCTGTGTAGTGTAAGCTGGGGACGCTCCGCAGCAATTATTTCATGAAGCGCGACTAGTGCCCGATTTTGACTGAGCAAGCTGATTAAGGCTTGATGCTGCGACACGGGCCACGCCCCCATACCCCATCCCCTCATATCCGTGGATGCAACGTTTTGTGCGATCACAAAGGAGGACATAACATTATCAACTGTGCGCTTCCGTGACGAAATGTCCGTGGTTCGGAGGGCAGGTTTTTGAAGTAGGCTTTGGGTGGTCAAAACTCTTTAGAACGAGCGACTTTAAATACGGTGACCGTTTAGCAGTAAAAAGGTACGATAATGTATTATAGTTTCCTTATTGATATATTTATTAGAGCATGGCGACCGATGGAAACAAGAGGAACTAAATATACATGCAAGTTCGAATGAGCTAATAGCTATCTTCATAGAGTTAAATACTCTTGTACCCAAATAAATAAATAAATGAAGAATGCTTTTACCTTGTTACTTCCATCAGCTAAAATTTACTGAATCTACTTAGAACTAACTGAAATACTAACTACTGCGAGTATTATAACAATGAATATAAAATAATGATGTTTATCTACACAGGTTGCATATGGGCGTCCGTCCATACCAGTGTTCGTTGTGCGGCAAATCTTTCACGTACTCGTACGTGCTGGCCAATCACATGCTAACACACACCGGGGAAAAGAAATATGCGTGAGTTACTAAATACCTTTATCCTTAAGGGTGCTCGCACAGTGCAGCCGAGCGGAACGCGGCGAACTGTCAATTCAATAGAGAAAATGCTGCTGACGTCAGAGGCGAGCCGCATTTCCTGACGTCATCAGCATTTTTTGTATAGAAAAATGACTGCGGTGCGTACGGCGCGGCTAAGTGTGCGATCAGATAAATAGCGACTAAACACCGATAATACGCATCTCCAGCCAATATACACTCATCTACACTTCGCCAACGGATCTAAGCATAAATAAATAAATAATGCTGGACATTTCACACAGCATCATCTAGCCCCAAACTAAGCAAAGCTTGTACTATGGGAACCAGATAACTGATATACTACTTTTATGTATACTATTTCTATGTAAATACATACATACTATACATAGAAACACCCAGACCCGCTGCAAGCCATGAAACGAGTAATGCAGAGCATATTGCGTGCTCGCTCGCACTTAGTCTTCGGAGATTGAGGTTATGACTGAAAAATATACTTATTCAATTCTCTGTTCTAAAATAAGTTCTAGTCGCGCGTTGCGTTATTAATTACCCGTGTTTCCATCTGGGAACACTTCACTTTTCTGGGATAAAAAGTAGCCTATGTGCAATTCCAGACTATAATCTGCCTCTGTGCTAAATTACATCCAAATCCTTTCAGTACTTTTTGCGTGAAAAAGTAACAAACAAACATCCATTAATTCATATTATATTTTCAGGTGCACCTTATGCAACAAGAAGTTCACAAAAGCCCATCATCTGAAATACCATAACAAAGTGCATCATAAAGATATATACATACAACAGCAGTTGGAAGCCGAGGCTAAGAAGGTAATTTTTCTTAATTAAATATATTTTTATTTGACCACACTCTGCTCAGCAGCATTGAGCAAAATAATAAAACTAGAAATCTCGGGGGGTATTGTATCTTAAACCAAGGGGTCCCAAACCAATTGTGTAACACTGACTCGTTGGGATTTTTTTTCTTACTCCGTTTTCTTACTAAGTGTGACTCAATGAGATTTAAAAATGTAAATAATTTGATATCAACTCACTGCAGGAATAGGCAATCTTTTCTGGCTACCTTGTCATGGCAAATTAAATCTTATGCAATGAATTCAGCCTATTTAAACAAATTGGAGTGTTTAAATAATGAAATGTTTCAGGTCCGTCAACAGATAAATGTATCTGGTCTGTCCGGTGTTGTGTCCGGCCATATTGTGGATGGACAGTTGCAACTTATACAAGGCGCGGGCTCTGAAGGTATGTCATACCAAGTACAGTACTATCTCACGCAGGCGTCTTTGGTGTGTATGCACATGCACGTTGTTTCTGTGTGCGTAAGCAGCAACGCTCCATGGACGAATGAGTCCCAGTATCGCTTACGCACACAGAAACAAAGCTACACACACAATAAAGACCATCCCGCGTTCGTGAGATAGAACAGCGTACTAAATAAATAATGCTGGACATTTCACACAGCATCATCTAGCCCCAAACTAAGCAAAGCTTGTAACTACTTAAACTAAAACTAACTCCTAAGTAAAGCTTGTAAGCTGATATTCTACTTTTAAGCTATCTGTTTGTAAATACATACATTATACATAGAAACAGACCCGAGATAAATATTTGCAGATCATACAAACATTTATCCCGCGGCGGGGATCGAACCCGCAACCTTCTGCGTCCCAAGCGGGCTTTAACCCACTGCGCCACAGACGTCACATAAAAAATTTCAACAAAACCTTTTGTTCCACAGATGGTGAAACTGATGGTATGCAAGTGGTAGAAGAAGAAGGCGAAGAAACCGACCGAGCTGTGGCTGGTATGCAAGCTGTAAGTACTCAAATACGTTTTACAAAATCATAAAAAAGCCACAGATATTGTCTATGCGCATTTTAGGGAGGGCAGGGTTTCAGGGAATATTGTCCTCGATAATTTTATGTTACGTTTGCTATCCCACGGGAATACTTCGCTTCTCGGAATTAAAAGTATGTGAAGATCAAGGGTATGCAAACAGCTAATTAACTAATATTATGTTTTCCTACTTCGGTATAACTTTATGCCAAATGTGTGGCAACATGCTGCAACTGCCGACACAAGGCAACACAAGGCCTTGTATGATTTATTATGTCGTTTATGTAAGATTATAAAATACAAAATACAAATAAATATCATTATAAAGAAATCATACGAAATTCGTTCAGTAGTTTTTGCGTGAAAGAGTAACAAACATCACAAATAAAGACTAACTTTCGCATTCATATTATTACTAGCTACTGCGCGCGGCTTCGCCCGCGTGATACCAACATTTTGAATAGCCTATATGCTATTCCAGGTCACTATCTACGCCTATTCCAAGTTTCATCCAAATCGGTTCACTGGTTTAGGCGTGATTGAAACACAAACATCTAAATATCCAAACAAACTCACAAACTTTCAGCTTTATTACGAGTGGGATGGGATGGGATTGCTTATCGGTCGAATTGTTTTGAAAGGCGGGGAACTAATGATGATCATTTTTCAGGTGGTGTTAGACAATGAATTTATGGAAGACGACGACAAATCAAATTAGACTATCCTAACTACAATTTAATTATGTATAGCACCAAAAAATCTAGAAAAATCTAAAAAATACGTATCGTAATAAGTTATACTTATATTATTGTATTTTAAGGGCTTGGTTCATCATGTCCAAGTAAGTCTCAAGTTACTAACTGTCAGATAAGTGAGAATTACTCAGGTCATGGCTTTTACCATCTTTAAGTCGCACTAACTAGAGGAATCTGGAGGTTAGCATGACCTCTTATTTCCTGGCAGTTTTCAAAAAACATGTCAATTTCTAATAACACGTTGCAACCTATCATGTTCTCTCGCTTGCACACTAGTGCAGTCACTAATGTGCAAGCGAGAGAGGACGATAAGCGCCGCCATTTTAGATTTATTTATTTCAAAATGGCCATGCAGTTTAAATACTGTCTGGAATTTAAGAGCTCGTTTTCCTCTCAGTTATGTATTGCAAATTGCAATGCAAGTTTGATACTTGACGTGCAAAACGTAATTAGATATAAACTTTTAATTAGTGAAACCTAAATGTAGTATTTAGACTGTGTATTGTTCTTGTATTTTAATATCACTGTCTGTTATGATCCTTGTCAAATAGTGCCCATTTTAAGCCGCATTGACTAAGACATCTTTTGAATGTAACATTGATACTATTTACTAAAGATAAGTGTATTTATGTAGGTATGTAACTATAATATTTACGTATGTAACTAAAAGTTTGTTTCTAATAACATTGTTCAGTGTAGTCGTATGGCTGACCATAAAAATCAAGCTAATACGTTTTTACTGCAGAAAATACAAAATGGAAACGTTGACCCGCAAACGCTAGAAAACTGAGCAGCAGAGTCAGATGTCTCTATTTTACACATTCAATGCCATCGGCTCGCGTGTCCACGTAATTTTAATTCCAGTGCTGTGACTCGCGTGGTTTGTTCAGTACGTATTTGGGGGGACCCTGGAAAATTGGCGGCACCCGTATGCAAATCGTAGTGGCATTAAGAGTGTGCTAGAAACGATTTTGTACTTCTAAATCGTTATTTATCTCAGAATCTGTAAAAGCTACCACCTTCATATTTAGTGAAATAATACTTCGAACTTTTATCTCGGATTGCTTCTTTTTAGAAACACGATTGGTTAAAATTTTCTCGATAATATATTTTATTGAAAAATACATGTTTTGCACAGAATTTGCTATTTATCTCAGGAACAAGACAATTTTTCTTTGGAGTTTTCGATTTGTCAAAAAACCTTGAAGTAATTCTTTAATTTTGTGTTTTCATTTTTCGATAGGTTGTTTAATTAACTTTTAATTAAATAATAACTATTTTGGCGCTTACGTTGTTATAAAATACGGTGCGCGGCTATCGCTCTGTACTACTCACTCACGAGAAAAGCATATCTTGCCATTCCGCTCGACGCTCTGTAGTCAGTTGGCTACGGCATTGCGAGCGGGACGGACCTGTGCTTGTCTGCGTCACACTTTGAATATAAACAATTTTTTTTCTATTTACCTACCTAGGTATCGGGGCGATTCCGAGAAAAAATGGCCTGTCACACAACTTTCGACTCATATTCTGCAGGCTATTGATAATTAAACAAGGGTTTTTTTAACAACATCGTACAATATAATTCAAAAACTGATAATAATTAAATAACAAAAAGCTCATAAATACATTTTTTTCGCAAAAATATTGGCAAAATAAGATCTCGGAAGGCGGTTTTTTCGAGTGTCACACCCAACTTTTGAAATTTCCGAAGGCAAAATTTTATAGTCTTTTTGCATGTCAATTTTATGCTTTTTAGAAAGATCTTATGCACGAAATGCAATTTTATACCCTGAATACAACGTTTATGAGTTCAAAATACTAAAAAAATACTATTTTGTCTTGAGACTAAAATCGGTACCGGTGGAAAATTCCGCTTACGCTACGATCATAAATCGATATTTAAAGAATAATATCGATTTTTAATAGTTGTTTTAGGATTATGGCAATATTTTAGACCATAGATAAACATCTTATTAGATTTTTAGGCGCAGTAGCGCCTGTGACATGGATTAGAAAGATCGTGCGTCACGATGTTCTGTTTTTGATTTCCACCACGAACTTGGATTTTCTTGATAAGTAGTATTCGTTAGACATACAACTTTTAATTACTTTATCTATCTAGATTTTGATTTAATGCAATATTCAGTAGAAATGTAATAAACAACTACGTTATTTGAGTTTGTTTATTGACCGGCATCATTACGTTACGTCCGCAACGCGACGTGATGTATAAGCGGAAAGCAAAATGTGACGTAATGGAACTATTAAGCATGGTTTACATTGTGCCTGCAATAATATCGCTTACTATTATATTATTATCCGACTTATTGATGCTTATAATGCATTTCGAATAGAATAAAATAATGCTGGTAAAAGTTTGTTTGTATGAAGATAGTAATCACCAAAAGAACTCCCTGTGATTTCAAAATAACTGTTTTCTCAGTCTGTGTAGTTATCGACACGATACTTAAACACACACAAACATTGTTAATTTTTTTGTCTATCTGTCTGGTGTCCCGGGCTAATCACTGGAGTGGCTGAACTGATTTGAATGGGACTTTCAGTGAAAGGTAATTTAAACGTAAATTTACTTAGCTACGTCATTTTATGTTATTTTCCACTTATTTACTACGAGAACAACATAATATACAAATTACAGCAATCTATGTAAAACAACGCGCCTAATAGCGCTCATCCAGCTGGGCGATTTTGGATTTCGTTGAGTGTTGGGTTGGGATGCTGTACCTACCCTTTTGGCTTCGGTAGACGTCTTTTACACCCAGTATATTTTGTTCTTTTTTCGAATTTTTGGATGCTCTATAATGATAACAAACAATATATAGTATATACTAATATTATAAAGAGGAAAGATTTGTTTTTTTGTTTGAATTAAATAGGCTCCGAAACTACTGGACTGATTTGAAAAATTCTTTCACCATTAGAATCCTACAATTATCTCTGATGATTATAGGCTCTGATGATTTTATCACGGGAAAGTGAAGTTTTCCCAAGGGACCGCGGGTAACACCGCGACGGATATCTAGTCATCAATAAATGCGAAAAATACAAAAACTCATCATTAGCTAAACAATATTTTTCGGCTACTAATATTTGTGATTTCGGTACCTAAATACCTAATAATTAAAATTACAATTGTTGATTTTTATTAAATTTGTTTGAGTGGCTGATATATCTTGCTGGTAAAATATTTTATAACATTTTTTCATGTGGAATCGCCCATCGTTTTTCATAAAATAGGTAAAGTTGTACCTTTAGTGTAGGAAGCTATGTCCTTCTTCCTAATAATTACCTATTATTTTATTTTATTTCATGCTGACATTCTAGTAGGCCTATCCTACCAGCTAAAAAATCTAAAACAATCGAGTAGGTACTTACCTACCAATAGCATATAGGATATTCAAAATGTTGGTACCACGCGGGCGAAGCCGCGCGCAGAAGCTAGTAAATAATATTCATGTTTTCGCTGATTTGCTGTCCTTCTACCTACCGTACCGTGCGTAAATAAGCCGGCCAAAATACATTGGCAATGCGCGACTCGAACTCTCGCACTCTGCCGCGTTGGCGGTGTTGCGTATTTAGGCAGAAGGGTGAGGTGAAGTGGGGCACGAATCCGTCTCGTTCGGCGTTTCCTGCGCACTCTTAATTCGTAAACTTCTCGTAAAAGAACGCAAATGAAAACGGGGGGTTTTGTCTCTGCTTGTGAACCCTGAGGTTTGGTTTTAACGTTATTTAACTACAAAGAAGTACTTGTGTACATCATGTTTTGTTATAAATTTAGTGATTTTTTGCATTTAATTTTTAAATTGGTAATGATATCGCATAAACTATTATACTGATACGAAATAAATAGACAGGAATGGATTAAAAATAAAAGCTGTCGTTATTTATTTTAGAAATAATTTGACTGTACATAGTTTTAATGTATACTCGATATATATTTTGTTAATCAGTAGTGAATAAAAATAATGATCAAGGATTAAATAGTGGTTTTATTATATTCTCTTCGGCGTAGACCATCCCTTTTTCTCAAGTAATTAATTTTCTTTGATTAAAGTTGGACACTTGGCTGGTAGAGATGATGGCCGGTGGACAAAGGCCATAGAATGGTGGCCAAGAGACGCATATCGACCACGGGGCAGACCACCAGCCCGTTGGTCGGACGACATAGCGTGGTTGGACGACAATTGATGAGGATAGCACGGAACTGAGATGAGTGGCGGGTTAGAGAGGAGGCTTACACCCAGTAGTGGGTATTATTTGGTTAATGATGATGAATGTAGAACTAGAAACCGACTTGTATTAAGTTTTTTATACTTAGTCAAATCTTGCCATATTGAAATGAAATTAATTTTATTCAGAAAGGTCATAACTAAAGTTTATAATCTTGAAGCAAAGAAATGCAAGGGGAAGAACTTGCAGCAAAAAATTGCTGTTTGTAGTTCGTTGTTCCTATACAACACAGATGTAGGAAACCTAGTTCTAGGTTCTCCTTTGAGCCGTTCTAACTAAGTAGGTACTTGTATGTAGAAACGAGTGATCGCTGCTTCGGCTAGTATGTGGTAGGTTTGTGTAGTATAATATGTATACTATGATGCTATGATTAGGTATAATAATGCTGAACATTTCACACGACAGCATCACTTCAAACAGCATCCTTAGCCCCAAACTAAGCAAAGCTTGTACTATGGGAACCAGTAACTGATATATGTATGAGTACTTCAGAAGTATTTGCAAATCACGAGCTTTAAATAATAATGTAACTTTTACTGCTTTGAAATAACTCATCTCATCTCTGTCTGTTCATAATTCAGTGACAACAAATCTCCTTCGAAATTACCAAATCAGCATAAAACCCAGCAAAATAAAACTTATTTAAAAGTTTGAGACACACCCAATTTTTTTCCCCACTCGTAATAATCGCATTACGGGGGAATTTAAATTCGCGTCCCAAAACTTTTGCGTTTTCTTTCTACATTAAAGGACAAAGAGAAAAAAACGTCTACTTAGAAGGGTGGTACAACTTTTTAATACACTTTACGACGGACTTTACAAAATACAAAGCACTTTTATTTTCTACGGGTTAAAGTTCAAGATTGCTTGATATATTCGGAATGAGAAGCAAAGTAATCGTGTTTTATTTATATTATAAACACGTATATGTAGGGCGCTTAGCGAATTTAAAACCTGATGGGAACCTGCCCCGGGGGAGTGTTTCACTCTTATACACTTCGGGATCATATTTGGAAGTGTTTACGTTTAAGTAGGTATAAGTAGGTACCTACGAAGTCTGGAAAATATAGAGTAAAGCCACAATACAGGGAGATAATAAAGCATATTTTGTCCTGTTGTATAGATAGAAAGGTGAAATAAGTTGATGTTTCAATAATTATCGGGTTGGTTTCTATAAATAAAACTAGATGGCGTTAGTGGTAACATTTAGAGTTCTCTTTTTAAAACGCCTATTCTGTTAATTTCAAGGGCGGTGATACAGTAACGGTTTAATTCAACCCTATCAAAAATCAAACGATTATAGCCTGTTTATTAGGTAATAGCTAATTTTAATTTATTTAGAAGGAAGGACCTACCTTCTCTAATTTAAACATAGGTACATTCTTATATGTATTCTAGTTCTCGCTTAGACTTAACTTATTGAAAACTTTAGCTTAGACGTGGCTTAGATCTACTATTGAAACAAAGAAAAATATTTTAATTTTAATTAGGATTTTTCGATAGAAGTAGACCTAACCTAACCTACATGAGAGACGATACTCGATCCAGTTAAATCGCCGTAAGTGGAATCGTGGGGCTCACTAGCAACAGACAAGATGTCTATTGGACCGTTAAATGACGGCGACTGTCGCTGGAAACCATTACGGACACAATAAGGGACTTACCCTCATTTATGTGATGCTTGAGGCGTTGTACTCGTAACAGCTAATACGGTACCAACCACGTGCCTGCTGACATTACCTATATGTAAAATAATAATTACTGTGCCCTTCAAAGCTAGAAACATATCATCGGACGCGGCTGATAGCCGCGACTGATAGGTATGCACAGTACAAAAACATCCAGCGCGCCAGATCGTTGTCGGACGTCCGAAAGCTCAATGACACGTCCGCGACTTACGTCCGACAGTTTGCACAGCTCAGTGTACAATCATTATCCCAGATTGCGGCTGTCAGCCGCGTCCGATAGTATGTTTCTAGCTTAAGCAAGACAAAACTATTTGACAGCTACTATTTTTTTTCGCGAGTCGACTAGGGCTAGGAAATAGTAGCACAGTAGTTCTTAGCTGAACTGAAAGCTCAGGAAATCGCAAAACTGACACTATCACACACACACTACCTATAAAACTGTGAGACATCTAGTAGTGTTGTGCGGGGTTCGATGAAAATTATTTATAATAATTGTAATTTTATGTATTAAGTTTTATGAATAAATTGAATTGAATTGAATCTTAATCTTTCGAACTAGGTAGCTACTTGAAATACTTTAAACGTGGGTACGTAGGTAGGTAGGTACTAGGTACCTAAGTAATTGTAAACTTCGGAGTTTTCGTTTTTTTTTAAGCACTTTCTGGAGAGCTTTTCAACCCTCTTCTTTTTATTTTAATTCCATTTAAATGTCAACCCCAACAGCCCGAAGCACCCATTGATTGACACTAGTGTTTGCACACATCGGCCACTCGAGAAAAACAAACAAACAGACAAACGTGCCAGATGCGACCATTGGTGGTTAATTAAAATGATGTTCTCATTTTTTAGACAAATATTTAGTTCGAAAAATCACTTGAACTCGAGCCAACATAGAAAAAGGTAGGTAGGTAATTGAATTATCGGTGTTAGGTATAAAAAATGCCTTTTAGGTAGTGCGCAATGAATTTAATATCATTGGTAGTGCGTATTTAAAACTACCACAGACAAAACTACATCTAGATATTATACTACGTAGGTACCTACTACTTTACTACGTACATACTACTGATATTTTGGTGAGATTTAAGGAACTCCTTAGTTTTCATTCATAGAACACTGAGATGCCTGGTTCCCCAGCTGGCCAATTAGCACAACTACGTGTAGATAGCTAGGTAGGTACGGTTTACTGCCTTGGCACCTACTGCTTATAATTTGATCATAGCAATTATTATTATTATCATATTAGCCCTTCATGTCCCACTGCTGGGCAAAGGCCTCCCCCCATTCCCTCCATTCGTCCCTCTCCCGTGCTAATATTGTCCAGTCGGCACGGAATTTGGCGAGCTCGTCCCTCCATCTTGTTCGTGGTCTGCCGCGACGTCGTCGCAACGTATCAGGGCACCACTCCGTGGTCAATTTGGCCCACTGGTCTCCCGACATGCGGCAAACATGGCCCGCCCAGTCCCATTTAAGCTTTGCGGCTTTTTTGGCTACATCGGCGATCTGTGTTCTTGAGCGCAGCTCGGTGTTGCGAATAGCATAGTTTATTTTTTTCTGAGGCTTCAGTGCATTCAGATACCTTATCAATTAAAAAATTATAAGAAATTAAATAAATCCGACACGAACGCAAGCAGATTGCCGCGAAATTATTCACAAAGCACCCCAGGCGAGGACTTGATGATATTGTATTAGGTGATCACATACGAATGCGATTTTAATGGATACCTCACCCCTCGTAAACGACTCAAAACACTACCAACCTAGCAACACTAACCAAGAGAGCGTACTTTCCCGCCAAAAGAGTGGCGTTTGTAACGTTTCGTGCGCGGGAATCCAACCCCAATCTAAATTAAAATCTAAAACCTTGTAAACAAGGCAAGTGCTCACTTTTTCGGGGATTTTAACCCCCGGAATTAACGAGAGATATGCGAAGGGTTCGGCCAGTGGTTTGTCTTTATTTTGGACGCGTGTGCTTTATCACGTGCTTTTGTTTTCGTTACTTGAGGTCGCATTGATGAATGCAATTTTTTTTATTTACCCAACCTACCCATCAACTATCAGAATTTCCCCATTAGCTTCCTGTTAAATTAATAATAAGTCATCAATAAGAATTATTTATTCAAACACAAAAGACAAACACAAACAAAACATAACATAACACAAAACTAAACAACACAAAATAAACTTGTCAAAAAACACATAGGACAGGCACAAGAAATAAATAAAGCACATAAAACTACTTTTAATTTAGAGCGACTCATTCATGACGTATCGGGAGGCTGGTGTTGGCGAAGGCTGAGTCTTGAATGGGCATGCAATAGTGGAGCGGGGTAGTTGCGGTTCCTGCAAAAAGGCTTGTAAGAAGCTGCTAAATCTGTTGCCAACTCTTTTCACTGACGTGAGAGATAAAGAAACCTTGACGAGAACCTTCATAATTTGAAACAGATTCCAGCAGTTAATAAGCGTAACTCTGGTGACGGAGTTTTTAGGCCGCCCTAGAGCCTCCGTCATGGCTTATAGACGGGAAACATTTTAAAGGTTCAAGCACTTACCTTCCGAAGCCGTAACGACGTCAAAGAATGTTGGTGCGGTTTGTCGGTAACCCGGCCGCGTTGCAGTTCCGCCAGATTCGTTGCTAGCTCCGCTGCAGCCTCACCGTACAGCCTTTGACCTCTACTGACCTAGAGCAATGAAAAAATGCAGAAGGAAAAAAACTTAATAACATGCAGGAAGGTTTTTCAGACTTTTAGGTGTTTTCTAATATCCTATGCAGGTACGGAGATACCTAATGCGTGAAGTGTTCATACCACAATTAAATCTCAAAAAAAATCCTAGTGATATTTATTCGAAACCTTTACCTACCAGTTTACGTAGTACCTACCTAAGTATCGCGATAGACTATTATCTAGCAAAGAATCTCGACATTTTCTGTGCAAAAACGTTTAATTAGTCCACCGATATTTACATTAGTATAATTTAACAGTTTGAGAAGTGTCCGAGTTGTTCAATTCCGCTAGGAGGCGTTTTTCCAGCGTTTTTGCCTCCCGCCTGCACGCGGCCTCTTTGCGTTGCACCTACGCAGTTAAATTTGCGGTTAATTTACGAATTTTGGGGAACATAATTATGTAAAACCGGTAAGTAAGTAAGGGTAAAACTAATTTTATTTCCTTTTTTGATCACCTACCTCCATACTTCAAAAATATCTATCAGAGGTCAGCAAAGTGGCTTCTTCTGAAGTTAGTTTTAGAAAGGGCGCGAAAAATATCAAATGACAGTGACATCGGAAATTCAGACTCACCTCATCCTTCAACTCAGCGCGGCGGCGGCTCACCCATTCAATTTGCTCCTGCAGCCGCTTGCACTCCTTCTCATTGCTTTGCAGGTCAGACTTAAGCGAGTCCATGATTTCGCGGTACTTGAAGCGAACGTTCTGGTCTATCGCGTGAAGGTTGTCTATTTCGTGCTGTGTCTCACGAATCTTGGACTTGGAGAGGCGGAGTCTACCTTCCTGGAAATGAAGAAATATTTTTCTCGGGCTAGGTCTTTGGCCATTTGGACAGGGAATGGAGGATAAATTGATGGATTTCGGAAAATAGAGGAATTTTCTTATGCAGCCAGCCACAAATTACATCACGGAAAGCGATTTGATGCTTGCTTTCTTAGGTATATTAGGAAAGCAAGCAACAAACCCTACGCTTCAACGCTTCTGATATTTGGTTAAAAGAAAATGAATGAATGAATGAATGAACTAACTTTCTCAGCGAGTTTTCTAGTCAGCACATCGAGGTGGTCATCCAACGAGTCCTTCTGTTCTACCTCAAAGCCTTGCACCACGTTGTGGTGGGGACAAAGGCGGTGCACAAGCTGGGTACCGCCGAGCGAGCACGGTGAACAGTCTCCTGCCTGATAAGAAAATAATTGAGAACTTTAAAACACATCGACAATGGTTAAAGCGTACAAGTTTTTGCTGCATGTGCAGTGTCTTCTGTCCAGTCTCTTTTAGGTCGCCTTGAGGTGCTAATGGATATGATGAATAGCCAGCCAAAAGCCCTATTTTATGATAGGCAGTCATGAGCCGTGGCCGGTAGATATAAAATGTTCAAAGTACAATCCAAGTCCAAAGCAGAAATAATGTCTTCAGCAGGATCAGTTTGATCACTCAAAACTGACCATAGTGACCACCAATACGACCAAAGATAAAAACCAAAGAGCTTGTATGGCCGGCAAGTCCAAAGACAGTTTGTATTACCTAAATCGGTGAGGTCCTGAAAGTACTTATATCAGCGCTTACCTTACTAGTATTTTTCCACCTATAGACCAGCACCAACAATAAAACCACTACCCCAAGTCCAGCGGCGGCCGCAGCATACATGGTATTTTCTAGTCCATACTATTATACCACCAACTAGCACGAGTTCACACACATTTTGAAAAATATATCTCTAAAATCTTTTCCGGAAAAATTTTCAGTTCATTGGATTTTGATTTTTGATAGGTTTTGACGGATGTGCCAGGTATCAATGCATATTCGGATTTCGAATTATGTTTTGGGAAACAAAAAAGTATTGATTAAAAATAACTATCTCAACTATGATTTGACTCTGGTAGAATGCATGTGCTGTGTTGTGCGCTAAAAAAAAATTCTTTCGTGCGCATAAAATGAGCGGGAAATTATTGTAGATTTTCAATTTACAAAATATTTTTCTGTTCAAATGGTGATAAAGAAAACTTGTGTTACTATAAGACAATAACTTGATCAATGACTGCAGACTGCTATGGCAAAATGGCTGGGCGCTGTTTACGCCAAAGACCTCGGATAAGCTACTATGAGCCCGATGAACCAAATTTGGACGAATTTGTTTGTAAGTATTCACATTCACAGTTACGAGTAGCTACATTATGAAAATAAGGTTTAAATTACAAGCCAATTTTTAAAATTACTGAACCACTTTTGACTCTGTAGAGTCGTGATTTCAAAATGAAAATTGTTCTAAATGTAATGTTTGAATCTAAGCTTTGCTTGAATGAGTTTTTCATTGAAACGAATCTTATGCACTTGTTTTTGGACGTGCCACTGACTACCTACACTTGCCTGGCTGCATTAGATCGATGACTAACTATTGATATGGAGGCTTATGTTCAGTGTACGTCATGTGGCCTATAAATTGTTTGAGTAGGTAAGTAAGAAGGTAAGTAAGTACCTACCTATTATTGTTTTTTTTTCAGATTGTGATAAATGTGGTGACCTCGTTTACGAGTACTGTTCCATCCACGGACCTCTGCTTGTCGTACCAGATACTAAGGTAAGCCACTCTCATTTCTTGGTCTCCCTCTGGGTCAATGAACTTCTCGTCAAATCTTGAAGTTATAATTATGATGGAATAAAAAAATTGTATGTACCTACCGGTCCTAGAGATCGTCCTCATTGCAAGACATGGCTTTGACTAACCACCACGACCAATTATGGATTCCAATGTATATATATGTATGTTTTTTGTGTTTCTTCCTGCTATAAATTATCCATTTAAGTATTCCTTTTTTCAAACTCACGAAACACCAATAACTGCTCTGCCAACACGCCACTAAAACTTTGGTACCTAAAACTTATTGGATATAAAGGAGCTATCTATACATATGTACCTACCAGGCGCAGTCGCAGCCTGAAATTTGGGGGGGCGGGGGGTCACTACTGAAATTGGGGGGGGGGGGGGGCACACTGATATTAGACTTTATTGCACAATAAACAAGATTTTACTATTTGACGTGTACGATTTTGGGGGTGGGGGGGGGTCATGTCCCCTGTAACCACCCCCCTCGGACAGCGCCTGCACCTACCTACATGCAACAGCGAGCTATATGTACCTACTGTAAGTAAGTACATAATTATACCTCAATTGAAACCCACTAGTAGGTACCTATTAAGATCAGAAGGGTGCTTCCACTAGATTCCCGATGTTAACATTGTAGGACTGTAGTGAAATTTCGCATTGTATCATAGGTAACTGCTAAGCCGAATGTTCCTTCCTACGTTCCACGAGCTGCGCTTACGATACCCGACGTGTTTCTGCACCTCGCTCCTTCCAGTATACCAGGTTTGATAAACATTGGAACTTTAGAAAAAAAATCCAATTTCCCTACATGCTGCGCCATTCCCATAAACATAATTCCATTATTCCAAGGATCGATTCCGATCAAATCTGGAACAGCATTTAAGCTTTTTCAAATGTACCATGCGAGTAAAGTCGGTTGGTAGTAGGTAATAAAATCTAGGACCATGTAGCATGGGACATATTAATAAAATCATGCTGGACTGCTCTGGTTAATCGGCCTTGGCCTTCACAGGGAAGACAACGTCAATAAATTTTGCATGCGTGTGAGACGGATCGTGGAATGGCGTCGTTGAACGATATACAAGGCATTATCAGGATATGGCTAATTTAACGATCTGCCGACGACACATACCTAATCATTTTTACGAACGCAAAATCCATTGACACGGCCGGGATTCGAACTGACAACCTTCGGAATCAAAGTCGCGGAAACCTACCACAGGCCAGCACGGCTCTAATCAGTCACAATAGTTGTTAATAAAAACTTTCTGTAATTCTTTATTGTACACAAGAGAACAGTGACAAAAAACAATGTTAAAAAGTACATGTATGTACAAAGGCGAGCTTAACCCTAAAAGAGTTTTCTACCAGCAAACCTTTGGGTCTAGGGAGAAGCCATAAACAAATGTGCATGCGCTGTGTACATATACATACCTATAGGAAGAAAATTATAAAATACGGTGTTAATAATAATTATATACCTACTAACGAATTTACTAATTAACTTTAAACTTTTAAAAAGTCCCGATTCATTTCATTTGTACAGAGGCCGGTCTAGGAGTGTTCACAACGCTGACCCTTCCAGCTAGAGTCCGCTTCGGTCCCTACGCTGGGCAGCAGACTGATGGCGATGATTCTTACTACTGTTGGCAGGTATGTTAATTTTTTCCATCTTATCTCCATACATACATAAAATCACCCCTCTTCCCCAAAGGGGTAGGCAGAGACCACGGATCTCCTGAACATTTTGATATCTACTTATATTAAAAGAAATCGAGTCCTAATTTTTCCATACGCTTTGTTTGTTGTTTTGTAGTAGGTACTCTTACGGTTTCCAACTTTCCTAGGGTGGATTTTTGAGATGGACCATGGAGGGCAGGTACCATAAACATAACAAGAAAGCGCTCCTAGGAGATCCCTAACTTGTTGAGATATAACCTAAAATAGCCCTGTAGTATAGTCTTTTGACCCCTACATGAAACTGAATCGATTGGCAGCCAATTTTTTTTACTTTTACCATTTTTGCCGCCGACTGTAATTTTTTTCCAAAATGCAGTTCAAAATATCTCAAAAAGTTAGGGAAGGTTTCCTAGAGCGTTTTTCTGTAGCTAAAACGGTTAAGGTTACCTGCCCTCCATGGTCCATCTCAAAAATCTACCCTGTACACAGGCAGTTGTCCTATCTCAGGAAGGCAGGTTGGTCGTCTTTCTGTGTGTAGATAAGTTTCTGTGTGCGTAAGTTACTAAGCGCTCATTCGTTCATGGAGCTTTCCCGAACATACGCAGAAACAGCTGCATGTGCATATTGTGCATCTTCATTTAGACCAACCGCTTCCGTGAAATAGAACAACTGCACAGAGCAGGCTACACAGAGTACGCCTCTCTTTCTCACTTTGACGAGCCTCATTTGACTGGCACTCCACTGGACCTTATTAGGCTTAGATACTTATTTGTCCGAGCTATTAGGCCGTCATTAATAAACATGGTGAGTGACGCCGGTGTAACCACAGAATACAGAGGTGTAACATCGGAGTAACCATACAATTTTTAGAGTTTAGACCTGACGTAACTTTACACCGTGTTTAATAACGGCCTTAAAGTTTTAAGAAGGATCACATAAAAGTGCGCTAAGCCCCAAACCGTTTGTTGCCCTGGTTCTTCACGATATTGGTCACAAAGGAACAGGAGTAAAATCGCCTAGTTTTAAGATTATCCCAGGGTCCTACAGAATAAAATTTGACGACCTCTGTGGCGCAGTGGCACGCCCGCTTGGGACGCGGGATAAATGTTTGTATGATCTGCAAATATTTATTTCGGGTCTGGGTGTTTCTATGTATAATAAGTATGTATTTACAAGCAAAAAATTTATAAGTAGTATATCAGTTATCTGGTTCCCATAATACAAGCTTTGCTTAGTTTGGGGCTAGATGATGCTGTGTGAAATGTCCAGCATTATTTATTTATTTAAATTCATTTATTTAAAATACTTTGTGGCTTTTACTTAGATATACGATAGCAACCGCAAGCCAAGCCACTGTATAGACGCGGCAGACGCCTCCCAATCGAATTGGATGCGATACGTGAACTGCGCTCGACATTGGAGCGAACAGAACTTAGTCGCTTTTCAATACCAGGGACAACTTTATTACAGGTTTGTTATATAAAAAAATAGTTTTTTTTATCCTCGTGAGATTAATTCCTTCAATCAGATAACGAGTTCAATACCCAGCCGTGCAATAGATTGTTTGTTTCGGAAAGTTTAATACACGAGCTATGGAAAGGGCTATGCTTGGTGTCTCTCTACGAGATCGAATCAGAAATGAAGAGATCCGTAGACGCACTAAAGTCGCCGACATAGCCCACAGGATTAGCAAGTTGAAGTGGCAGTAGGCGGGGCACATAGCTCGTAGAACTGACGGCCGTTGGGGCAGAAAAGTTCTCGAGTGGAGGCCACGCACCGGAAATCGCAGCACAGGACGGCCCCCACGAGATGGAAAGACGATCTTGTAAGGGTTGCTGGGAGCCGTTGGGTGCAGGCTGCACAAGATCGATCGCTGTGGAAATCTATGGGGGAGGCCTATGTTCAGCAGTGGACGTAAAAAAGGCTGAGATGATGATGATGATGATGAATACACGAGCTCGAAACGGTGAAGGAAAACATCGTGAGGAAACCAGGGTATTAAAGGCGGCGATGGGCAACCTGTCACGTATGGATGCTAACTTCTGCAAAGTGTGGACTTGTTCCAATTTTTTTTTACCATCATGTCCCACTGCTGGGCAAAGGTCAACTTCTACCGTGTACAAGGTTTGCCAATCTGGCTCGAATGTATCCAGATCGTCTCGCCACCTTTTCCTGGATCTGCCGCGTCGTCTTCGACTGTCTTCGAACACTGGATTTGGTACTGGTTTTCACCGTATTTTTTTTCTTTATATTTAGGACCGTCAAGATAATCCCTCGCCACACAGAGCTGCTTGTGTTCTACGGCAGTGAATTTGCAAACGAATTGGACATTGATTTGGGAAAATACAATTCACCGTTATACGCCCGTGTTTACAGTAAGACCTCATTTAACAGCATTTATGAACATAAATACATTGTATTTAATAATCCTGTCGCCTTTTCCAAAGAACTATAATATATTGAAAAACCGTACACGCCAAACCCACCGCTAAAATGGTTTTTACTATACGAGCTTTTTTTTTCGAAATTATTTTATCTTTCGATTGTGATAGGTCTCGACGGCGCAGTTGAATTACGTCATTTAGCTACCTCGCCTCCCTAACTACTAGAAGAAGAATGACGATAGCGTCGATAGGTACTTAAATCAAAGCGTAGTTTCATTTAGTACCTACCAACCTAAACTTACTAGCTTGACCTCTTAATGAAAGCGTAACGTGCGAAGAGAAATAAAGTTATCTATGACTGTTATTTGCGATCGAATCTCAAAGGCAATTCCTTTGGCTATCTGTGTCCTGTTATTCGAAATACCCTTTTTAGACTTTTTACTACTTTTTAGACTTACTTTTTTTGACGACCTCTATGGCGCAGTGAGACGCAGAAGTTTGCGGGTTCGATCGCCGCCGCGGGATAAATGTTTGTATGATCTGCAAATATTTATCTCGGGTCGGGTCTGAGTGTCTATGTATAATATGTATGTATTTACAAACAAAAAGTATATATGTAGTATATCAGTTATCTGGTTCCCATAGTACAAGCTTGGCTTAGTTTGGGGCTAGATGATGCTGTGTGAAATGTCCAGCATTACTTATTTATTTATTTACGACCTAGTTAAGATAGGCCAGCAAAAATGTCTTAATCAAACCTGAGATCAAAGCTCTAAAAGTGTCTACCGCGCTTTGGGGATACGTCGTGACCCTGTTCATCTTTTGTATTGATATTTAGGTACAAATTAATTTGCATCCTTAAAACATAGAAAAATACTTAAGAAAATATAAAACGAATGATCTATTAATGTTTCAGGTACATCTAACAAGAAACGAGAATTGCACGCTGCAGACCCGAATCTAAATAATGAAGAAAAAGATAGAGAAGAAAACGTGGTTGTAGAAGGCAATATTAACAATGATAGGGATGGTTTAGAAAATGCAGATAAAAGTTATACCGAAACAAGTAATTTCACGAAAAACAATGATTTAATGGTAGATACTGTACCTAACGATGAAAATGCAAAACAGAATAATGAAGATATATTTGATCTAGTCTCTAAAAATAAACCAAAAAATAATAACCCTGTTGAGAGAAGGGTATTAGATAGTTCACAAACAACCATTTTGTATCACGTTTGCGATACTTGCAATGAGAAATTCGTAGTCGAAAGTGACTTAGAGAAACATATGAGATTTCACAACAAAAACCGAATGCATGAGTGCAATATTTGTTCATATAGATTCGATTCTATGTGGAATCTTAGGTATCACACATTTTGTAAACATCAAATAAATGATCAATACTTTAAATTAAAAGCATGTGAAATATGTCAAAGAACATTTATTAAGAATAGCAATTTAAAAATACATATGAGAACTCACACAGGTGAAAAACCTTATTCGTGCGAGACATGCAAAAATAAATTCAGTGATAGTAGTAGTCTGAGAAGACATAAGAGAATTCACACTGGTGAAAAGCCTTTTTCATGTGAAACGTGCAATAGCAAATTCAGTAGTAGCAGTGTTCTAAAAAAACATATGAGAACTCACACAGGTGAAAAACCTTATTCGTGCGAGACATGCAAAAATAAATTCAGTGCTAGAAGTAGTTTGAGAAGACATACGAGAACTCACACTGGTGAAAAACCATTTTCATGTGAAACGTGCAATAGCAAATTCACTAGTAGCAGTGTTCTAAAAATACATATAAGAAGAACTCACACTGGTGAAAAACCATTTTCATGTGAAACGTGCAATAGCAAATTCACTAGTAGTAGTGTTCTAAAAATACATAGGAGAACGCACACTGGTGAAAAACCTTATTCGTGCGAGACATGCAAAAATAAATTCAGTGCTAGAAGTAGTTTGAGAAGACATACGAGAACTCACACTGGTGAAAAACCATTTTCATGTGAAACGTGCAATAGCAAATTTTCTAGTAGTAGTGTTCTAAAAATACATAGGAGAACGCACACTGGTGAAAAACCATTTTCATGTGAAATGTGCAATAGCAAATTCACTAGTAGTAGTGTTCTAAAAATACATAGGAGAACGCACACTGGTGAAAAACCTTATTCGTGCGACACATGCAAAAATAAATTCAGTGATAGGAGTAGTTTGAGAAGACATACGAGAACTCACACTGGTGAAAAACCATTTTAATGTGAAACATGCAAAAATAAATTAATTACTAGTAGTAATTTGAAACGAAATATTAATTAATATGTCTCATAGATAAGTATTTATAAGTATTTATTATGGACTTAGATAGGTACAACAAAATTCGCATCAATAACAGATTCTATGGAATCATAATTACTAGAACTCACAAGAACGAAAAACTCACGCTGAAAAATTGTACCTACCTACGTCTGTGTTACCTATAAGTAGGTACCCACCTATTATGTAGGTACTACCTACATTGTGATTATGATTGAGTGATTATCACTACATAGTATAAAACAAAGTCGCTTTCTCTGTCCCTATGTATGCTTAAATCTTTAAAACTACGCAACGGATTTTGATGCGGTTTGTTTTAATAGATAGAGTGATTGAAGAGTTTTTATGTATAATATAGTAGAGAAACACTGATTTGAAAAAATCTAAATACTTATTTGATCAAAATTATTAGATACTTACATATTGTAAGTATCTATGGTTAGGTAACTTACCTACGCTACTAGCATGCCTAATTCCTTAACTCATTCAGTGCCGAACTGCCGAGCCCGCCGATCGGCGGGCTCAGCATGTATGGCGGCGTGTAGTACCAATGTATGGCAGCGGCATGGGGGGGAGGTCGTCACTTTCTAGGGCGGCGATCAATTAGTTAAGCTTGTAATTTGGTTTCAACTTATGTAAATAAAATTGATTTGATTCTAACACTTGTTTGTCTAAATAGAGAGAATAGCCCTTCAGATTTTGTCTTCGCAGTGGAAAATGGAAATCCATCACTCAGCAGCACAGGTGTCGAGGACCTATTACATATTGTATTGTGACGATTGCAGTGAATGGAAATATTCTTATCGAATAAGCTTGTAAGTATATCTACCTATCAATAAATGATATGTTTTTTCTATTCGAGATTACTTAACTCTTTCAGTGCCGAGCCCGCCGATCGGCGGGATGAAGTTCTAGACTCATCCCGGCATGGCGGTATGGCGGCATGGAAAGAAAGAAAGAAGAAAGAAAATACATTTATTCAGCACGAACGAAACGACACAAAGACAAAACAGAGCACTTAATACATTTTGGTAAGGTAGGGTACCTAGGTACTAAAACTAAAATAATACATCTTGAACAATATAAATGTATATTACTTTGTTCGTCCGCTTGCTGAATAGGTGAGGACTCAGCATTTGTCTGGTTTTGTAACCAGACGCTGTTTTTCAGCCTTACCCATAAGGAGTAGGAAGGAGAAGGGAACTGGAGGGAAAGGGAAAAGGACAGAAGGGGAGCGATAACTAGAGTCTAAAAAATTTAAACAAAAAAGGCAAAAACGGTAATTTAAGGTGGTATGACATGAAGAATGTGTATTTTAATGTGAGGAGATTTCTGTGTTTCGTGTAGTGTGATGCAAGTCGTGTAAGTGCATAAAGAGTGTGTGTATAATTTTTTTGTAATTTTATAGTGCTAATCCACACTTGGTATTTCATTAAGAAATGATAAAGATAAAGATAAAGATAATTTATTTGCTTGAACACAATGTGGGTTAGGTACAGTTGTTAGAATAATTCGTTTCAATTATGTTCTACTAGGATTAGCATGCAAATGTTAGGTACAGTCGGTAGATAATTTTAACACAGATTTGTAATTTCAGACAATAATAGGTACTAGTTTAGTCAAATATTAGAATTAAAATTAGGTAATGTCAAAATTTATCGGTCATAAAATCGTTAATATTATAATAGCATTTATTAATTAGTAATTGTTTCAATTTAGTCCTAAACATATTGTCGCCAAGATCTTTCAATGATGTAGGTAATCCATACTAATATTATAAATGTGAAAGTAACTCTGTCTGTCTGTCTGTCTGTCTGTCTGTCTGTCTGTCTGTCTGTCTGTCTGTTTGTTACCTTTTCACGCCCAAACCGCTGAACCGATTAAGCTGAAATTTGGCATGGATAAAGAGTATACCCCAGGGATGGACATAGGCTACTTTTTTTTATCAATTACCATAAGGGGGCGTGAAAATAAGGGTTGGAAGTTTGTATGGGGAAAAAAGTTAAGCAACCCTGGGCGCGGTCATAAAAAGGATGGGTGACCGCCGGAGCCACTTTTTGCACTCTAGATTTTTTTAATTTTTTTTGTATTTTGCATAATAAATTATTTTAAAATTAATGATAAACATGTAACATGTGTATTCTCACCCATCAATATATCCGAACTCCGAAGTTATGATTTTTTGACATTAAATTATTTTTTCCTTATCTATAGTTAGAACGCCATCTATATCACCGAAGTCAAAACTACTTTATACTTTTTCTCCTAGGTGGCGTTTCTACTATAGCGGAGATCGAGATACGATCGAGTACCTATAATTTTCTTTGATTTTGAGTTTTGAAAAGTTAATGGAGAATATTTTTATATTGCTGACGAAGTCGCGGGTAGGTAATATTAGTTAATCGTTTTATTTCGAAATTCAAGACCATACAGTATTTGCTATTCAAAAAATTACGTTTCGAGTCAATTTCTTCAAAAAAATTGCCGCTCGCTTCAGCGATTCTATACCAATTATACCGTATTCGTTTTGTTCTTAGCATTGCAAGATCTGGGTAAGATTTTCCCTACCTCTATCTATTAAGGGATTCTTGAGAGAAACATAAATATAATTTTTTTTTTATTATTTTATCATGCCATGGAGTTTCATATTTTGTATATACCTACTCTCGATTCACTCAAAACTCCTCTACTTTGTTCCTAATAATGCGCAGACGAAGTTGCGCGGGTCAGCTAGTTTATTATAAATTGCACGTGACATATACACTACACTTTTTTGTAGGAAAGTAGTCTTACTGTAAGGCATTTGGAGTTTACTGTTATCACGTCTGTTTCGCACTACAATATCAGCCATGCGTGGAAAAAGGTGGAGATGTTTTCTGACGAAAAGTGCCATTTCAAATATATATAACGATGGAAGCGTTAGAATCTTGTGCTCAATGAACAAAGGCCTGCAACTGTCGGTAACGCACAAGTTAAACATCGATCGAATACACCTTTTTTGTTTTTTGAAGATTAGGTCTTTCTTAGTGGAGTTAGCCCAAAATATAATACCAAACCTTAGGATAGATTCTACTGTTCCATAGTAAGCTGTAAGTAGAGTTTCCGTATTAACAATGGAGGATAATTTGTAGAGTGCGTATGTAGAGCTACTAACTCTTTTACATAAAAAATCTATATGGGTTTCCCAATTTAATTTACGGTCAATTTGAATACCAAGAAATCTTGTTGATTCGACCTCGTCTATTAAACTACCATTAAACTGTAGGTCTGTTTGTGGATAATTTTTAATTCTTTGACTGAAATACATTATGTTTGTTTTATTTATATTAATTTTCAAGTTATTATTGTCCAGCCATTTGATTATTGAATTTATTGAATTATTAATGTCAGAATTATAACTATATATGTCATCACATTTTATTCTTATCGTACTATCGTCAGCAAATAAGGTCATTGGTTGATCGACTGATCTAGGTAGGTCGTTTATATAAATAATAAATAGTAGAGGTCCCAGTACACTCCCTTGTGGGACGCCAAACTGCACTACGCGTTCTGATGACCAATACGATTTTTCACATTTAGTTTTGTAATCCAGTTTTGTGATCTCGGTAATTTGTCTACGACCTTTAAGATATGAAAAGTCTTATCAAAATTTTGGATTCCGAC
Source organism: Epirrhoe alternata (assembly GCA_963565295.1). Lineage (NCBI taxonomy): Eukaryota > Metazoa > Arthropoda > Insecta > Lepidoptera > Geometridae > Epirrhoe > Epirrhoe alternata. The sequence continues at coordinate 3,472,809 of OY751397.1, read as the reverse complement.
GGGATTCGAACCCGCATCGATCAGACGATCCTCCTAAAGCCGGAGTGCCTTACCGTTCGGCCACGAAATCCTACTTGCCGGGGTCCAAATTTTCGATAAGCTCATATTTTTCGGTTAAGCACCGATTAGCGCCATCTACACGTTCACTAGTGAACTCATGCTCATTGTCTGAAATTACATTCAGAATCAAATGACTAAGAGATGTCGCTTCTGCTAAATCTATAATTTTTTTGTAATTTTATAGTGCTAATCCACACTTGGTATTTCATTAAGAAATGAAAAGTCATCAAAATTTTGGATAACGACGGGATTCGAACCCGCATCGATCAGACGATCCTCCTAAAGCCGGAGTGCCTTGCCGTTCGGCCACGAAATCCTACTTGCCGGGGTCCTTTTCGATAAGCTCATATTTTTCGGTTAAGCACCGATTAGCACCATCTACACGTTCACTAGTGAACTCATGCTCATTGAGTGTGTGTATGTAAGTATGGGCGAGTATGTGATTAGTGAATGTAAGAAGTAGAGGCTTGTATACCTAAGTGAGTGAGTATGTAAACAAGAGAAAAGAGCTATACTGACGTGGAAATACCAAGCTGTTCTTGTAAGAGAAGTTTTTTATATTTTAATTTAAAAGTGGTTTTGCTTAGTGGAATTCTCGCCATATAAATATATATGGAATTCTCGCCATAGGTCGCCAAAATAAATTTCTCTGTTCTCCCTTGTATCGTTTTTGATGGTACTGCCTTGCCTTTTAGTGGCAGTGTAAAGAATTTAGGTATAATTATTGATAAAAATATGTCCTGGGTTCCTCAATTGACTGAGCTCAGTAGGAGAATGTTTGCGTCGGCTGCTTCGCTTAGGCGATTACGCAACTTCCTGCCCACTTCCACCAAGGCAACGCTGGCTCAATCCCTTTTACTTCCAATACTTGATTATGCTGACGCTTGCTATCCCGACCTTACTGAGGCGCAGCTTGATAAACTTGAGCGTCTGCAAAATTTCTCCATCAGGTTCATATTTGGTCTTCGCAAATATGACCACGTTTCAGATTTCCGCAAGAAGCTTAAGTGGTTACCGATTCGCTCTCGTCGGGACTATCATATTCTTTGTCTTTTATTTAACATCCTATTTAATCCTTCTGCTCCGCCTTATTTGAAGGAACGCTTTGATTTCCTCCATAGTTCCAATTCCCGTGCATTGCGTTCCTCCGAATCAATTATTTACTCCTGTCCATTCCTCCACCTTTTATGAAAACTCTTTTACAGTTAAAGCTATCACCCTTTGGAATAGTCTGCCAGTTACTATCAGGAAAGCTAATTCCCTTCCCATTTTCAAAAAGCAATTGCTCGAACACTTTCATATGTTATGTGACTACTAGTTTTATTGTGTGGGTTCCTAGTTTGAATACATATTTATTAGGATTAATGTATTTATATATTATAGTTATTCGTACATAGTAGGTATATATTTATTTATTTATTTGTTTTTATAAACATATTTTATTTACACCGCCTTTTGCCGTCCTTTAATCCAGTTCATCCTAAGGTTGTCTGGAAGAAATCGCTCACAGCGATAAGACCGCCCATTGTACTTCGCTTTAAATGTTTTCTTGTATCTTTGTTTGTATTTTGTAATGTCCATGTGGTGTACAATAAAGTATTTTCTATCTATCTATCTATCTAATTCTGCGTGGGGGAGAGGACGTTACTTTCTAGGGCGGCGTTCAATGGGTTAAGACAGTACCTAATGGGCCCTCTACATATTCGTCGATGATAGACGAATGCCAACGGTCACGAACGTGTAGAGGGCCTTATCGCCTGTCATCTTCTACCCAAATAAAAGTGAGGCGAATGTGTGTGTGTGTGTGGCCGTAAGCAGGTAACTATAGCATTATAGCTTCTTCAATACGTCTTGTCTTCAAATAGGCATGAAACGAAAATTACGAAAGCACGAATGGGTTGAATGAAAAAGAGTGCTGAGATGACAGCAGCACAATTTCATGTCATGAAAGAGGCCTTAAGGGCAACCTTTAAACTGTACTGGCCAGTAGCATATAAGAAATGACGTAAGTAGATAAAGGTAGCATACCTTTATCTACTTACGTCATTTCTTATTATGCTTGTAAAGAACCTAAAGGTCCCTTTAATAAACTTCTCTTGTCTCTGCAATGGCCTCTAGGTAGTAACTGATGGCTATCACATGAATCCAGGCGACCACAGACGAAATATAAGTTACCCTCTCCCCGGGTAGGGCGAGGCAATTACGTACCGATGCGGCGAATAATTGAAAGGGGATCGGTATCTAATTGATTGTTTCTGGCCGACCGATTGATATGATAGAACGATTACGCGGTGGCTATAGATCCAGTTTACGTAATTAGTCTGTGTCCGTGTGAAGCTTTGGCCTGATGAGGGGACTACCTACTAGGATACCTATAAACATAATGTATAGTATGTACCTAGGCATCTATAGCATAAGTGAGCCTATGTAGCTGCCGAGTGGGCTTGAGATGCTTTTAAGTTTGGTATATTACGTAGTTAATTTTGTTGATGGCCTTAGAGAAATTGGTAAAATTGTTAGAGATCACTGTAAAATCTTGTAAAGCTAACAAGCCAGGTGCGTAAATAGATAGTGAGTATTATTGAGGGTACTAAGCAATAAAAACGCAAAGGAGTTCCCGCCACATTTGACATTAAACGCTGCGTTCAGAAACCATTCACTCACACCGTCGCGTTCCGTTTCACTTGACGCGGGATCAAAGCGGTCGCGTTGACGTCGGCGCAGCATAAGTAAGATTTACAGCTAACGGAAGTTAATTAGTTGAGTGGGAGGGACTGTTTCTTACGGGCCACTAGCAGAGCGCGCCTTGCGTGCAACGGAACGTAACTGTTTCAGACAGAGCTGAGAATAGCGCAATTAGCTATTGTAGGTGTAGATATTGAACGACTTAAATAGTTAAATAACTCAATAACGATTTAAATAGCTCATAGGCAGTTGAAAGTTCAGATATTCATACTTACTCCATGTTGATTGCATTTTGTAACTAGACCTACCAGGTACTATTCCGTGCCGGCGTTTCTATAGCACCTAAACTAAACCAGCTACCTATAGGTAAGTACCTACCTACTTACCTACATACAAACTAATTGCTAAATTCAAATAAAATATGAAATTTTAAATGCAACAACTATATTATAAATAAATAACTACCTATTTTAACGTAGGTAGGTACTTCGTAATTAAAGGTTTGAAGTAACTTACTTAGAACGTACCATGAACCTACTTTCAACTAGGTAACACCTAAAATACCAACCTAATGGTAAGGAACACAAAATTAAAACATTAATTTATCCGCTCACAGATGAATACTTAAATCTGAAATTTTCGTGAATAATTTTTGAAAGCGTCCCCTATCTGAAGTGACAGTCTCTTATTAGTGAGATTCATTACGCATTCCTCGTTCCGGGAGACGCTTCCGAAATGCCTTCACGCCGTTCTAACGGGGCCGAGTTTTTGTTACATAATTTGTTACTAATTATGACAGAAAAAATGGCGGGCTCTTTGATGTGGGGACATGTGGCTACTGTTTACTTTTTGTGATAGTTTACACATTTTATTGATAGGTTTATTGTATTGTGGGTGGCGGAAATGTTTAAAGAAAATTTTCGTACTTAATAAAATAAAAAATATATACTTAGTAGGTACCTACTGTCGGTTTACTTAGGTGTTGCTGTTTGTGTTTTTTAACATAACGTTGCGCGTCAAATTGATTCGATAATTTTCCTGTAATCTTATCCTCGAGACTCAACCTCTCATAATTTAACGTCGTTAAAGTTATCATGTTAACAATTCCATTCGAAAGATTTAAATATCCTCAAGATTTCAAAAGAATCGTACATCAGCAAAGTAGAAGAGTTCTTTCTTTATTCAAATGAATCATTCCTCATTCCTCCCTTTTCAATTGTTTTGTCTAAATGTTATACTTACTATATTTTATTTTTTCTGTGTAATTTTCTGATGTTTTTATTATGTGTACATGTATTTATTAACTATGATGATCTGGAATTTCTGTAATGTTATAGTTAAGTTCTATCTAAATAAATAAATAAATAAATAAATAACAGACTCCACGTTTCAACAGATATCATCTAATATTTAAGAGCTCGGCTCCGGTTCGAAGGATCAAATGGAGAAACACAAAAATTCAAGATGGCTGCCACAGGCGCGGTTTCTTTCCGCGTATTACTAACATTACCATACTTCAGGCGGCGAAGCTTATTTAAATGCTCCACCGACTCCATTTAGAGCTTGGAAAAATAAAACCGGCGAAAGGATCCCGCGATCTCTCTCAGAGCCGCTTTTGTGGTAAATATGTATAAACTTACAAACAGTACTCTGCGGTAATATAACACAGAAACACGCAAATATAAACCTTATTCTATGCACTTTAAGATGTATAAAAAAATCTTAACAGGATGGAGTTAAAGTTGTAGATGTATAAGTATCTACGTTTTGTCGCCGGCATCTTTTTATTTTATCGCATTTTATTTCAGAGCTCAGCTGCCAGTCGTGTTGTTTGCAGCTTTTGAATACATTTCAGTGTAATATCTGCGTACTTGAGTATACTTAAGTATCTCGAAGAATTAGAATATAGGACGCCAAATCCTTGATACTTTCTTAAATCGTATTCATAAATATCAGAAATGGCTTCATCACTTTGATCAATCTTTCAAATGTTATACTTAGGTATTTTAATAAGGAACCTAAATGAAGAGAAACCAAGTTTAAGTGGAATGCATATCGAACTGTGAGGATACCAACTTTGTTAAAAAGCTTTTAAGCATTAAAATATTTATTTTATCCTCGAACTGTTTAAATATAGAACGAAGCAAAAATTAAGTTAAACGATTAAAGAAGAGCTCAGGGAACGCTGACGCTGTTTGGACAATGATTCCATTATCTTCAAGCTTCCCTACATTTTAACAAGATAAAACTGAATGGACGCCAATTTTGTTCCATTACTCTCAAGCGCCCCAGAATACATATTATCCGTAAAACGGAACGCAAACAAAGTGAGAGTCGTTTTCCCGCCAACGATAACTAATTTCAGTCCGCCATAAGTACGTAATTAGCGGGCCGCTCTGCCTTATCGGCCGGCGGGTAATTAACCTCCGGGAGGCCCCCTCGGGCCCCGGCCCCCGGTGCACCTTGAATACCTCCTCGGTAATATTTCCGCCATATTATCCGGGAGTCCGCCCATCTCCTCCGCCAATGGTGGCGCCTCCCGCGCTTTTGTTTCGCGCCATCACTGCTGCGTTCCGAAACGGTGTAACTTGGCGTGTTTTCTTTGGGAAATTTGGCTGTACGAGAACTGGGTGCGGTTTGTTTTCGTTGGTGCGCGTTTATTATGTTTGTGGATGGTTTCGTTCAGAAACGTCTTAACGTTCTGTCTCATCGTATGCATTGTGAACCGTAATGTGTAGATGGTAGAGTTTATAATGGGTAAGGAAATGTTTTTGGTTTCGAGGGGTGTCGTCAGTTCATATTTCATGGTGTTATCATCTTTTATTGAGTGCGAGCGTGCATTGTTGTCGGTTTACTGCGGTTATCTGGCGTGGTGGAGGTGTTTAGCGACGCTTCGCCTGATGAATGGCATATTGGCTCGGCGCGATGAGTGCTGTCTATTCCGCCTCCCCAAAGATTTCGGAGAATATCAGATTACTTCAAGTTTTGCTTGTGATGGGAAATTAGGGTCTGGATTTCCATTGTTTAGTAGAGGAGAGCTTGGGTGCACTATAGATAAACTTTAATAAGTACTTACATATTTGGTATAATAACTGTTAATTCATGGCACATTCTAGCAATCCCAATTTAAAACGAAAATTATTGGACAAAAATAAAATGCCTGTAAATATTCCTGTAATGGAGTAATCGATCACACTCTACTCGAGCGTGGTCTCTGAACGGTCGTTTGTCAAAACTAGGGCTGAGCAAAACGAGAAATAAAAACATCGAATTCAGTCCAAATCCGAACCAAAAACTGGCAGTTTTTGGCTTTATTCGATTTTCAAACGTAGTGAACGCTGAGACTGACTTTAAGCTCTACTTTGACGATCCTATATTTCAATGTCGTGATTATCTTGTCTTACAAAACTAAATTTCGTTCATGAGATTTGTTAGGTATGCCAATTGTCATGTTTGTCTATTTAACTAAATTAATAACGGCACGGTGCCTAGAATATTGGTGAAGGATGCTTGTTTTCTATGGACCCAAACTTTCACTCATGCTTTCAGATTAATGAGCCTTTTCAATATTTGTAGAGACAACCACGAACTCCTTTCGTCACAAGGTTATAGAAGAAGACACACTAAGAAGAAGATTTATAGAGTTTAAAAGACGCAGACAATTTTCTGAAACGAAGTACTTTCAAAGTTATCAATAGTCAGTTGAATAAATTCAAATAACTCATACATAGACAAAATCACGCCGATTTCCAACTAAAGACTATAATATTATAGCCCAGAGAATACGTCTCAAGCGTCTCAGTTTCGAGATTGGCCAAAAATGTTTTTGTCCTTCTGTCTGGTTGTCCGGCTGTTCTCGCCTACAGGTTGCATCCGGCTGTTCTCGCCTACAGGTTCCATTTTGACGAAAATTGGCACACAACTACCAACGTAGATATCATATTGGAAAATACAAAGCACCTGAAATTCTATTTTGTTTGCGAGGTCTACTGTTCTCACAGAACCACTACATAATAGGTACAGATTTCTACTTGCTACGTTCCTGTGATAAAAGTAGGTTGATATTTCGTTTCCTTCTCTCTTTGTTGGTTCTCTACAAGGTATAATTATTGTACCTACAAACTACACTATCCCTAGACTAAATTTTCCTCAACAACCTTTTTGTTTGGCCATCCCTAGCGTTTATTACGCGGGGCCGTTAAGCCGCATAATTTTTGGCGCGAAATGCTGGGTCGCTCTAATTGGGTGCCGCGGTCGCGCCGATAAAGCTCGGTTTACACAGGCTTTAATTAATAGAGGTCGTCAAGCGAGCGCCAGGGTTGACGCTTGCTTAATTGGAAAAAAGATTTCAGGTTTTCCCAGTTTTGGCGGAAAACTACGAGATTGGGTGGTAACCGGAATATTGTGTGATTTTTGGGAATTTGTGAAAGCTATCTGTGTAAATAATGGTGCTGTTTCTTATACAGGGTGTAAAAAGACGTCTACCGAAGCCGAAAGGGGTAGGTACAGCATCCACAACCAAATCCAAAAAGATTTTCCGAAAAAATCATTATATCCGGAGAAAACAGCGTTTGAAGAGTACTGTTTGCGTATGTTCTGGTCGCGTTGTTTTACGTAGATTGCTGGATTTTGAGTTTTTATTGTTTTTTTCTTTTTTATATAAAATTATTAGGTAGGTACATGGTCTTATTATGTCGTATTAGTAGTACAGTTTGAAATATAGATAGTATTTATAGTTACCTATCTATGTATATTTCAGCAGAAATGTTTTCTGCTGAAATATACATAGTTTTTTATATATAACAACCAGTTTTCCATCTGCGAGTTTTCCGAACATGAAATTGACAGGTTGAAGTGTTTAATTAACAGGTCTTCAGGCTGCTATTACGAGTTGACGTTTGAGTACCTACCGCTAGCCGGTTCTCCTGCCCAATTCCATTTGAGGTCCACAACACGGTCCCCAAAGTTACATCACCGTAGGTAGGTAATACCTAAAATTGTTCCTGGTTCTAGAAACGAATTCACAGTCAAGAATTACGATACTTGCTTAAGTATGGTAAATAATTCGTTTCTGGTACAACTTTAGATCTCAATTTAAAGTTTTTGAGGGCAGAAGATGCCTGATGAAGAAGAAGAAGAAAACATTTCCTAAAATTATTTTTATATTCTAAAGAAAACACAAATAAAATAAACCAAGAATAAAATCGGTACATTTGAAAGCTTTTTTTCACATAAAAATGTCGAATTATCTACGTGTCCCGTTTCCCACCGCACGTCAAACTCCACAACGTTCGGGAGCGCAATAAAAACCTTATAGAATTCCTAATGGGAAAACGTACGAAGAGTTTTCCCGTTGAATTATGAATGGTAACGAGCTCGCTCCCCTTTTGTATTGAAATTGTTGCCAGCTGCCAACGCTTTATTAGCTGAAACGTCATGAAAATTTATATCTTTGAATTGAGGCTTAAATTATTAACTATAATCTCTTTAAAATTGTGTTATTAAATAAGTAGGTAAATAAATTTGTTAAGGTATATTGTGATACTTGTCTTATTGTGTTGCTTAAATCTATTGCAACTCATATGATCATAATTTATTTAACGAACTTACATTGAAGTGAAGACTTTATAGGCACGTGGGGTTTTTTGAGATGGGAAAAAACCATCGAACTCGCGTTGCGAGTCAAGTGACTGTCACCAACATCATCTCTCACCACTAGTTACCTTAATTAGTTTCATCACACATCAGGATGGCCGCTACTTTTTTTTGAAGTTTTGAACCTTTACCGAAACCTCGTCCAAGTTTTCACTTCTCCCGGACTACCTACCACTATATTTTTATTATCATACGAGTTTTTATTCATAAGAACCATCACAGAACTATAAATAATGCTGGTTCTAGCATAAATATGTTGGAGTTGGCAACATTCTTCCATTGGCGTACCGCGCACCAAGTTCCATCCATAGACATCTCGTTTTAAGTTATTTCTTTTTAAATTGCGCTGCGGTTTTTGCTGCGAATACATTGTTAGCACTTCCGAACTAAGTTATACGAGCTTCGCTTTAATTGCGTCGCCATGTATGGTTGCGTTCAAAGTTTGCTATGATAGGTGATTTATTTATTTAGAATACCCAAAGAATCGCATAGAGTCTTTAGATAATAATAATAATGCTGGACATTTCACACAGCATCACTAGCCCCAAACTAAGCAAAGCTTGATGGGAACCAGTAACTGATATACTGTTTTGTTTGTAATACATACATGTTATACATAGAAACACCCAGACCCGAGATAAATATTTGCAGATCATACAAACATTTATCCCGCGGCGGGGATCGAACCCGCAACCTTCTGCGTCCCAAGCGGGCTTTCACCCCCTTCGCCACAGAGGTCGTCAGATATCTTCGTTTTCACTTAAATTAAAAATTTCAGGGTCAATCAGTGTTTGTACTTTGCTCTTTTCATTCTAAAAATGGAAAAAAACTTTCTAACTATTAATTTGCAATATAATTATAATCACCCGTCAAGTCAAATCTGTCGATAACATGTAAAGAATGTGAGACTGATAACACTTCATAGTCATCAGTTAATTTCCGCCTAAATATTCAGAATAACACATAATTGTCTAAATACTCCGAAAACATAATACACCAATTAATATAATGTGACGCAAATTAATTTGGGTCGCATTTGAAACTCCATTAGGAAGGCGTGTAAAAAGGTTTTAAAATCCTTTAAAGCGACACAGGAAGCTCTAGGAAAACCATTTAAATTATACATGCTCCCTCCCATTCTAACGTATGGTGTTAGAACGAGACAGTTGTAGGATGTGGATAGCCATTCGTAATTCAAGAGCGAGCGTGTGAAAATGTGCAGTTTTTAGAGCTCCGCAAAGGATTTATTAAATATTGAAATATTTTTTTGCATCGAATGGTTTTTCTTTATACTTAAAACATTTGCCGTGATCATCCTTCATACCTTTAGTTAAATACGCTTTATTAGAGTTGATGACCATTTTGGTACTCGCCATGAGTGTTTTGCTATTGGAGCAGGTAGCAGCTTACATAAATTTTTGCTCATTGTCCTTTAGATTTTTAACAATTATAAATTTCCAATAAAAAAAATAAAAAAGAATCATTTTAAAATCACAGCAATTACAAACTTGTGGTTTATTTATTTTACTCATTAGGAAATCGAGTTATCTAGCCCTCTACGACAGCTACGATGGCGTAGCGTGCTACGACATGCTACGACGAATGAGGTAAACATAACCCTTCCTTTGACAGTCGGGTAAAAAGGGTTTGCTTTGTATTTCTATTGGTTAGAAACATATTTTTTCAAGAATTTTTATGAATACATAATTATAGAATTTATACGAATACATAGTTTGTTAGTTCGTATGAGTCAGTAGCCAACTCTGGTAACGGAGTTTTTAGGCCGCCTTAAGGCCTCCGTCATGGCTTAACTAACGACTTAATTAGCCGGGACCGAGAATTTAACGTGCCCTCCGAAGCACGGAAGCGCTCAGATGAAAATGCTACTGGCGGTCACCCATCCACTTACAGACCATTTCGAACGTTACTTAACTTCGACGATCTATCACGAACGACTTAGCAAGCACGACCACGAGCGCTTCATACGAATACATGATTATGTATCATAGGTGTTGGAAATATGTTATTTGTGAGAGAACCCTTCATAAAAATAATGTTTCACACTTGTCAAGTTTTTGAGACTTAACACGGTCCCTTTTTTCATAGCCGCGGGCCAAGCGGGGCTTAAAACTTGTTAAGTAGAGGATTATACGAAATTACTTAAGTGCTACGGATGGCTCTTTGATTTTTGTCCAAATTTTGCCAATTTTTTAAGCTCTTTCCATTGGTTTATCAATCTTCTAAATAACTACTATTTTAACTGTTTTAAGCCAACTAAAGTGGAATTGGGCTGGGCACGTCTGTCGCATGCCAGGTGAGCTGTGGGCGAAGGTAGCCACCGAGTGGCGCCCCAACCCAGCGAGAAGGCGACGCGGCAGACCAAAACGTAGATGGCGGGACGAGCTCGACCAATTTCTAACAGACTGGAGAGATGTAGCTGGGGACCGAGATGTCTGGTGGGAGTGGGGGGAGGCCTTTGCCCAGCAGTGGGACTCTCATGGCTGATAATAATAATAATAAATTAACTGTTTTAAATAATTATACCTACGTGGATTAAACCTTACCTGACAGTTACTTTTTTCATATTAAAAAAAACAGAAAATAAAAAGAAAAAAGCGTTCGTTACCGCTAGCCAAAATATTGATACCGTAAGTTACCTTTTAATATTTAACCTAATGTGCTTTTAATAACCTTATGTGTGTGCTGGGCCTGGGATGGTCACCCATCCACTAACTGACCGTTTAGAACGTTGCTTAACTTCGACGATCTATTAAGAACGACTGACCATGAGCGCTTCATTTCTACCTAGTTCTAAAATATTAAAACTGTTTGACGACTACTTACATAGCAAATTCCCAAAATAAAGTGCATGAGAACTCGTACAATCTATCTAAGTATGTAAAGTAACCGAGTCCCGTCTCCAAACGTCTCCAAATTACATAAAGATTATGCTTCACATTTACATCTCGAGCTGGCCACGGATTCGAGGTCGAAGTGGAGGAGATTCGGTGGAATTAATAATAATAATAAAAGCATTTATTCAGACACTAAAAACTATGTTTACAATCATGTTCCCATAGTACAAGATTTACTTAGTTTGGGACTAGATGATGCTGTGTGAAATGTACAGCATTATTTATTTATTTATTATTATTATTACTACTATTTTTTTCTGCTCTAAATATTATGTAATCTTGATATACTTTAAAGAATTTATCCATGTACTTAAATTAAATATTGCACGCCACAACATGGCAGAATACAATGGACATACTATGGAAAATAGCATCTTTATAACATGTATTTATTGCAATAAATGCTACTTTACTTTACATTAAGTATGTACATAACTAAATTAGACATCGACGACCGTATCTGTTTGCCCCAGCTTGGCAAAGGCCTCCTCCAACTGCTTCCACGTCTTCCGCTCCCTTGCAACTCTTGACCATGTTTGTCCCCCTATTTCTTAGCTCATCTTCCCCGGTGGAATAAAACTGTGTGACAAATACTGCATGGGCTTATGACCCTTGGTTTTAGGAAGAACCTCGTGGTAATAGACATTACCAAGCAGATGTTTTAGGTTTAAAAAATTGTGACACACTGTCACTAACGCCAGATAAAAAAGAAAAAGGCACCTGTAAGAAGAAAATTCTAGATAAATCTGATTTGAACATTCATTAATGAATTTTTATTTTGCTAGCAATATGGCCCTCGAATATGATACATTAGGATTTCATTGATTTCATCACTACGATCTACGGAATCAATCGCAATGATGAACCATGCATCCATCAGCCTCACCGTTGCGTTTGTGGTGTTACTTGCTTTAGGTAATCGCTCTTGATAGATCGACGAAATTCTGTGCGATCGTAAAAGTGGATGGGTGACCGCTAGTGGCATATCAACAGAGCACTTTCGTGTTTCAGAGGGCACGTTAGAGTGGCGGTCCCGGCTTTCAAGTCGATAAGCCAGGCGGCCTAAAAACTTCATCGCTCGAGACACTAACTCATACGACTTACCTCAGCCTCACCGAGCGGTCTAGGATCGGCTAGTCTGAATAAAAGATGGCGACATGTGTCTCTAATGCACTCATCAATTATTTCCGCGCCAGGATTTGATAGCGGGGGATTTTTAGAATACTCCTTTTCTTTGTCTTAAGTATACGCCATTTTGTATGTTTGGGCCTTCCATTTTAAAAACTGTTTTGAAAATGGAAGGAGAGTCGTCACATCGATCATCGAAGAGTTTCTGGGCTACAGCAGACAGACAGACAAACGGCGAAACTTTATGGGTAGTAAACATACTACGGAACAGTAAGTATCACAATATTATTTTTCTGAAATGCAAAAATATTTTTGAATTACGGATATTCATAGGTACGTACTTTTATATTTTGTAGAGCGTTGCAGGTTCGATCCCCGCCGCGGGATAAATGTTTGTATGATCTGCAAATATTTATCTCGGGTCTGGGTGTTTCTATGTATAATATGTATGTATTTACAAACAAAAAGTATATAAGTAGTATATCAGTTATCTGGTTTCCATAGTACAAGCTATGCTTAGTTTGGGGCTAGATGATGCTGTGTGAAATTGTCCAGCATTATTTATTTATTTGTTTTATCTTTCCAACAATATTTTTCGACCAAAGTGGTCACTAAAACATAGACATAAGACACATAGACTTATAACGCTTTGGATAAAGAACTTGGAATGAAGACACTCTTGAAAGGTATTTAGTGTTGAGTATCCAATATAAACACATACCTAAGCTGTTCAATATTGGAAGACCATTTGAGTAGTTATTGAAATCAAACTTGGGTAGTTACCCCAATCTTAAGCTACCCAACGGCACCCCTTAGAAGGGTTCTCCAGTGGTCAAACAGACCCCTGAATTGATTGAGTTTCACGACAAACTCTACCCTGGTTTTTCACGGGATAGTAAACTCTATTTATATTGATATAAGGAAAATTATTTTATTGAATGGATAGGGTTGTCGAGTGAAAAAAATCGTACAAATTGTCGATAATATAGAACAGATGATATAAGTACGTAATATGTATTATTTTAAGACTCGCTAGTACTCAATCAAGCTAGTAGGTACTTAAATATTGTTATTGAAATGAAAACTGCTTTAGGCGCGTTTGTCAGTTTTGAGATGAGAAAAAATTAATGGATTCGCCTCGAAAACCACCGATACCGCGTTATTTGTCAAGTTTAGAACCGATCAAGTTTTCTTCTGATGGCACTCCTGGAGTGCCACTGTTTTTTTTCTTTTTATAATAAAAATCTCATCTTGGAGACAAAATTTTGAAAATTGGTCCATGAATGACGCAGAAATATACAAGTTCTGTGAATCAAAAAACATACAGCCGAATTTAAACTTAATCCTTTTTGAAGTCATTCAAAAGAAAGCAAGCCCTAACTGGACCCTTAAACTGTGATTTCCCAGGATATTGCGGCGTTTGGATTGAACGTTCGATGTTTGCTGGAGGACCCCTGAGGATGCCCTTGTGAATGTTTAAGGGTAATGTTATGGAGTTGTAATCGATACTAGTGTGTAGGATCAATCGATTTCTTCGATTAAATTTCAATACGATTCGATCTCGGTGAATCGCATGGCCGTTGAATCGATAAAAAAATCTAAAAGATCGATTCAGATCGGGCATCCCTTAGTTAGAGTCAGTTACTCTGTGTTTGAAATAATATAAAATTCATGAAATTTTGGGTACCTATTTTAGAAAACAAAGAAGCTTGGGACTGAAAATGCTTCAACTCCTTGGATCACCTTAAACCGTGTTTGTTGCCCTGTCTTCATGGTATTGGTCGCGAAAGAACAGGAGTAAAATTGATTCCAGCGGTACTGAATAAATGCTTTTTGACTTTGTCTGAGAAGTACCTAAGTATATTAATTATTTATTTATGTAGGTGTAAAGTTAAAATCTACACTAATATTATAAAGAGGAAAGATTTGTTTGTTTGTATGTTTGTTTGTTTGAATTGAATAGGCTCTAAATCTACTGGACCGATATAAAAAATTCTTTCACCATTAGAATCCTTTTTTTTTTTTTTTGTCGCTGGGTAAAATGCGTTACGCATCCCCTCCGCCGGGGGGCGAGAGGGGTATGTGGGACTCCCCGGGGACTCCCGGTATACCCACTAAACGTCCCAGCGCCTTTCCGGCGTCGCCTGGAATGGAGGGGGTCCAGGAAACTGGCAGAGCCTCTACATCCAGACCCCCGCCGGCGATCCCCGCCCTTACAGCGGGCCCCGCGTCGTAGTGAGCAGTGCAAGGCGGACGAAGGTGCCCCCGCACCTAGCGTCCGCTACTCACCACTAGAGCTCTCAGCTCCCTTCGTCCACTGCGCGCTCTAATTAAAGAGTGCGCGTGGAGAAGCCTCCAAATGGCCGCAGAGGACAGGGAGAGCGGCAACGTAACACCGACGCTCCTCTTCCACTGCGGCCCCACCGCCAACGCATCAACGGTGCGCCACCGTTTGGTCGCGGAAGATAGGGCGAACGGCAACGTAACACCGGCACGCCTCTTCTCCCGCGACCCCTCCTGACTGCGGGGGACAGAAATTACTCCGTCCTCCGCACCCGCCTCAGACGCATCCAGAGCGGGCCCAACCGCAAGCCCACTCGGAGCGTCCCCGCCTGGGATCCCTGTTGGCTTCACCGTGGGCCTCCAAACCACGGTTACTGAGCCCCCCCATCGCGACAAGATCGGAATCCACCGGGGGGGGGACCACCGGGGGGGGACCATTAGAATCCTGCATTATCCCTGATGAACATAGGCTAAGTATATTTTATCCCGGGAAAGTGAAGTTTTCCCGAGGAACCGCGGGTAAGACCTACGGACAGCTAGTCAAAAAAATCCTTCATCACAAATAGTTTCCCAGCGATTACATCGTCACATTATAAAGGCATAGACTGCATCTCTTTATTAATCATCTACTATTGATATAAAGGCCTAAAGGCCAAAGGACAACCATCCCGACATTATCTTAAGTATTGACAAATCTTTTGAGCCCTTAACAAAAGCCCAATCGTTATTAATAGGGCTCCAGTTAACAAACAGTCGTATAAACGAAACAAATACGACGTTGCCGTGCTACTTATCAACCCGCACCCGGTGTTTATTACGTGTGGCTATTGCTATTGCTATTAAGTTAATGGCAATAGCGATGGATTGCTAAAAATGATTGGGAATTTTAACAGCGACAACCGAGTCCATTTTAGTTAAGAATAACAGACATTAAAGAGAAGTATTAAACGCCATTTACACAATACCCTATTCTTGACTCTTACTCAAACTCAACGGAGCCAAATATTAACCATCGCGTCGACTGCTCATGGGCTCAGATGAAAGAGCGGAACCACGAATCCTAGTCACTGGTTGAAGTCCCAAGTTGTGATGCATTTTAAATATCATTTAAATTTTGTTCATGCAGAATGAAACCAAACTTTTGAATACCGAAAGTATATTTTCTACATCGATTTCATTACTTTCAATGCCATTTTCTACTCTACCAAAGATATAGGGTAGTCAATTAGTCATGGTGTGGCTGTAATCTGTCCAGTGTCCACCTAGTTGTCTTTATGCCACGTGTGCCATCTACCACGGGATTGCTACGAGAATGCTACGAGCTCTATAAATACGTAATACCATCGTTTCGTTATCTTGTTCTTAATCACGGCGCGCCAGCCATTATTTCGCGATAATTACCACATTTGTAGGTCGCCACTATTCGGGGAGATGGAACGATTTACAAAGTGCTATTTCGAAAGAGCTAGTTCTGTTCTATTTCACAAAGGAGGGTTCGTCTTGTGTATATGCACCTTATGTATGCACACGTACGTTGATTCTGTGTGCGTAGCTATCTGAGACGTTATTTTATTAGTCCACGACAAGCAGGGCTACGTTTTACCCTGCTTCTTACGTGGGCGATCAGTGCGGCGCGGAAACAACAAAAAGTCTTGAATCGAACGCCATCAGAATTTTTTCGAATTTTGACACTATGTATGATTTGACGTAAACTATGTAGAGCGCACGCACGTAGGACGTCTTGATCATATTTTAAACGTTTTTAACTATGAACTTAACCTTACTATGTTAAACACAAACATAATATAGGTACCTATAGGTACACTACTCTATTCAGAGACTCTGAAACCTAATTTACACAACAGCGATCTAACATACGTGCTAACTGTCTCCTACAATGATTACTCAACTCCCAAGCCACAGATAACAAATCTAATTACATATTCTATTACCAAAAACTCGCCATATGCGATCGCTGTAAACGCCTGTCATTAAGAATAACTAGGGGGTTCGGTTCCCGGTTGCGGACTGTCGTTTTAATGTGCGTCGTTATTTTAAATGCCACAATAATACCGCGGGTGGGTAGATTGTTATCTGTTGTTGGATGCCATTTTTTACCTAGCTTTGTTTTGTAAGGAGGGTTATGATTTTAAGATATCTAAGCTAGTAAGCGATATATGACAGGTGGAGTAGAGTATTGACTAAATGGTGGCCCTGATCTGGGTACAGGAACGTAGGAGGTCCGGCGGCCAGATGGGCAGACGATATTGTACACGTCGCGGGCCGTCAATGGGTCCGATTAGCCCAGGATCGTGGTGGATGGCACAAACCTGTGCCGGCCACCCACGATCCAGTACCGTCCAGTTTGCAGCGCTGCAAACATGATCAAGTCGGCAGAACGAAGTTCTTTTTCGCTTGTCATGCACACCCATACCAATACACCGTCAAGTTTACTGGACGCCACATCCAGTCCGCTGCAGACTGGACGGTAAACTTGATCGTGGGTGGCCGGCATTAGGGAGGCCTATACCCAGCAGTGGGTGAAGTCAGACTATGGATGATGATGATGAAGCTAGTAAGATGTTACAATAAGTGAGAGTGAGGTACCTACCTAAAGAATAACATTGGGGGTAGAGTTGTACTCTAGGGCCCCAAACCGTGTTTGTTGCTCTGATTCTTCACGGTATTGGTCGCGAAAGAACAGGAGTAAAATTAGTTCTAAGACTATTCTAAGTGATCCCAGCGGTCCTACTGATTATGTGCTTTTTGACTTTTAACTTTGACTTTGTTTAATGAAGATTTTTATCAGTTTCTTCATACAAGCTCAGGGCGATGATACCCCAAAATGCAACTTTTCTGCTGAAATTACTTAGGTACCCCTATCCTGCATGTTAGCTTATGCTAACATCTTATTATGGCATTGTTAATTGGAGCAATAGGTACCTTGTAACCTGTACCTTTAACACAAATTATATCAAAATCTTTTACTTTACTGCCAAACTACTTCTGAAAATAAGGATTCCTGTTTCCTTTATATTGTGAATCTTTCGTAGACGCTACCAAGATGTTTATGGACAACAAAACAAAATAACCGAAGCCATTTTGAAAAAAGCTTGAGTGAAGTCAGGTGACCGATAATAGCACGGATTAGTAACTTTATAATGGTAAAAAGTATGTAATTAATGATAGCAGATTAGCGGAAGTACAAACAGAGCTTACTGAATAAAACTTGATTGATTGATTGTTCAATTACTCAATTCGCTGTTATATTCATTCATCATTCACCTTGATCTGTGTCACTTATTACTGATAATACTTGTTAATGGTTTATTTTTATTGGTTTAAAAAAAAATTAAAATGTATGAGGAATTTATTATTTTAAATAATTTTAGGTACTTGACTGATTCTAATGTTTATGTAATTATTTAAAAGCTTAGTTTCTAGAAATAAATATCTAAGTTATTGTACTATTAAGTGCCAATACTGCTTATGCTATCAATAGATAGTTTGTAACAATTCTAAGATAGCCTCCTAGATCCAAAGGATGAGTACCTACACATGCAAAAAAAAAATACAAACTTACTTGTATCAGAATTATTTTTCGTGTTGTATGCTCTTTTAACTGATTTTATTATAGACCACCAACAATATTGACATTAAAAAAATGAATTACTAACGCGCACTCGCTACTCTCCTGGGACTATGTTAGGAGGGTTCTGTTTGAAATTGCTATTGTCTGAGTTGCTATTAAGCAAACTATGTATTCGGTCTGTAGAGTCATTTATAAGATTTGTTTGAGTGAACGTTGAAGTTCATAGTTCACTCATTCATTCAGTATTTTGAAAGTCCTAAGCTTTCCATGAAGATAATTATTGCAATAGCTTTTTGTATTTTAGTACTATTAGGATTAAGTATGATTTGCTAAACTATTTCGTAGTAGAAGACTTTACGGTGAGAGAGCCAATTTAGACAAGATGGCGACTCCTGAAACCAGTTTTAAAACTATAACCAAAGCTTTCATAATCGTTTTGCCTTTAATGTTTTATTTACTTTTGTTGGTAACTAAGTAGGTAGGTCCACCAACGATACTTTAGGTACTCAAGTATATAATTTATCTTTGTTCTCCTAGAAACCTACTGGTTTATAGATCATTACGACGTAATAGTGATAGCTATCTTGTTTAGCCAATCCCGAAGACAAAGCTTCGTTCTATTCAGTATCTAAATTAACAAGCAACAACGATTAAGTAGGCAATATTCGGCACAGATTAACCCACAAATCAAACCCTCCCACCTGAAACCTACAAGAGCGACAATGCTTTCAAATTAAACCCACTTTTACTACCACAACATACCCCTACCCCTTCTAAATACCAACACACACCTTATGCATTAAGCTTTAAGGTTTAAAATCCTCATGAGAGTTGTAAACAGTAATTTTGTAAGGCGTTGCCGCCACTTCATTTGCGAAACGCTGGCAACCCTGGCTTAAGTGTTGCACGATGTAAAATTAATGAGCCAATCTCAGTAGGTAGGAACCCACCTCTATAATTTAGAAGGTGGTAATTTGTAACGTAGTACGCTCAAGTTGTACATTTATATTTCACTGAGGGTGGATCGTCAGACCGCACAGAAGTGCATGGAAATGTATTTTTTTAATGATTATAATACCTGTGTTTGAAGCTTCTGAGTTAACAAATAATTGGCACCCAACGTGGTGCAGCCCCACGTTGGGCGCCAATGTGGTAGTTTAATACAAATATACAATCAACAAAGTAACATATTTAGTAAAACACAAATAGATACATATAGGTAGGTTTTGACATTCTTTTAGAAAAAAGTATGGAACTAAACAACATAATGTGCAGTATTCCAAAAAATAATTGGCGCCCAACGCGTGACTGAAATTTTTTCTTAGAAGAAAATGAATTATTTTGTAAAGCTATTTCATTCTTTTTTGTGGTTATGTTATTTATCATGTTTTTTAAGCAAGTAAGTTCTAAAAGATTTTTATTTATTTATTATTATTTTCCGATGGACTCAGAACTAGGATAGGTATATTCTCCGAGCACACAGTCTTGTAACTCGAGTAAGAAAAGAATGAGTGCTGATATGACGGCTGATAGAGGGAAATGAAAGAGTAACACATGTTTTGCACATAATAAAAGGGCAGGAAGATGATGATTGTAACTCGAGAGGTCAAATTAATGTAAGATTATCTACTAGATAAGATATAATAGAGAATATCAGTAGATTCTAGAAAATAAACAGCACTTTTGTTAAATGAAGTTGTCCGGAGCGTTATCGGACCAATTATAATTCACCGCGCAAACGACACCGTCATTATCGGCCGTTCATAACCGGCTTAACTGTGTACCCGGATCCGGTTGTACCGATCGCAATATCACAGGAAGTTTTGTAGTCTGTTTATTATTAAAAGTAAAATCCGCAGCACAGTGAAAACTGTATCGCACCGGTTCACCTCTCCGATTTGGAAAACTTTTGTGCTGCGAGCGATATAATGTTTTTTCTCTAGTTCTAAGTTTGGTTTTTAAATATTATATTTTGTTTTTGAGCTTTATATAAATATTTATTTGTGTTTGTAAATTGTAAATAATTGTAATAAATTGTAATATGGATTTAATTTTCTAAAATAAAATGAATTTGAATTTGAAAATCCCACTGCAAGGTATATTCCTTCTACTCTATTTTAGACGTCATTTACACAATACCATTCTGGTATACCATTCTTGCCCCTGCCACAGAAAATTAACTCTTGCTCCGTTGAGTTTGAGAAAGCAAGAGACAAAATTGGTATGCCTGGTATCGTGTGAATGACGTTTTATCCTATATTGATGTGTTCAAGTCTCTGAGTTGTAGTAGTAGCTTGAATGGTACTTACTCGTAGCTTAAGACATATGACAGAGAGAAGGTTAGAGTAGATTCAAGACTTGGGTCACTGTTAGGTACGTAGATATAGTGTTTGGTGAGCTGGCTGAGGTTTTTATTCGTATTTCTGAAAGCTTTTGAGTTTTATGAAGCCTGTAGATAAGTTTATTATAAGTAACGTGAGTAAAATCCGCACTCAGAGTCAATCTTTACTAGAAGAAGAGAGAAGATTTTCCTGAAAAAGTTTAGTGTTTAATAAAAATATATAAAATTCCGTTTACAGTGTTTGTAATAGAAATCATTTTGCTTTACCTAAATCTGTTTTGTCATCGCTACCAGGTGGGTGGTGTATAAACGGGGCGTGCCTCCCTGTTAAACAAAGCCAAGCCAATTATTATTAAATATTCGCAGGCCAATTTATAGCTGTACAGCGTAATTGTCCAACGAGAGAATGGAGCACGATAATCGACGCCTAGTCTAATTAGCGTGCCTAATTAATACGATTAATGATGTTTTAGTAAAGTGCTATAGTTTTTGGAGAATTCATAGATAAATGTAAATTGAAATTCAGATTCAGACTAGACTGAAATTCAGATTTATTTACAGAAACTAAGCAACAATTAATAAGATTACAAAATACAATATAATCTGTTAAGCTATCTACGGATCGTCGTAAAAACGATCTATAGATAGCTCAAAATCCAGATTACTTACCTATCTTTGCTCTGCGAAAATGTGCGCTTCAAGCATGTTTAGATAGGCAGGTAGGTTATTGCATACTATAAAAAGAGGTTGAATTTAGTACTTAGTAAAACTGAGTTGTTGATAAATTCATGAAATTATTTGAGTCTATCATAAAAGCTTTTGTCAACTTTGAACCTAGATTACGTTATTGATGATGCTGGTCTAATCAAAAGTTAGCAACTACTGAAACAAAGTTTGACGGGGACGGCCGCCATGACAGTATTGTGATGGTTGCCTAGCAACGCGACTAATTGGCGCGAAATCGCCAAATGGATTACACACCTACACGCGTGCGTGAAAATTGAATGTGTCATGCCGATTATAATTAGCTATATTTTCTATAATACGGGATAAGGTCAACTATATTGAGATATTCTTATAATCCATGTTTATTTTGGAGAAAGAAATATAATGATCTTATTTATTAATTAACAGCAATTATTTTTACATATAGTAGGTAAGAACAAAAAAAAACAAAGAAAAACAACGTTAAGTAAGTCCTCAATATATTTTTTGAATTCACATTAGCATTTTAGCACAATAGATTTTTAGCTTACTTACACACAATAAACTCTTTTCTACTGTGCCTTGTAGTTTTAAGGTGTGCATTGTGCAGTTAGTATTTTCATTCATTCATTCAAGAAAATAAATATTTTTTCAAGCCCTATAAAATGCGCTTTAAGTTAACATACGAACAATTTTTATGGTCAAAATGGTCCAATCTCGAAGAGAACAACCAAACAAAGTAACAAAAGATGAATAAAAAGAGACACGTGCGTGACACGTGCCACGAAATGACTAATATCTCGTTATTACAGGTGTCTATATCACAATGGCGAAGGGACGAAGGATTACGGCACCCTGATATTAGGTATCAATGCACCTGGAAAGTAGAATAGAGTCATTGGCTTGGAGCTTTTAAATTGGGTTTAAAATGATGCGCTTTTTGACCCCTCGCAGACTACAGACTTTCTATCGGCCGATAGTTGTACTTCTCCATACTCAATACCTACCTACTCATTACGAGCCGAAGTATATTCCGACTCAAAGTCTGTAGTCTGCGAGGGGTCTTAAAGTGATCAATTTTAAAGTACTCAACTGTAAAATGAGCGAGAATATGGAGTTTAAAAATCTATATCTACCTTATAAGCTACTAGTTATCCGTCGCGGTGTTACCAGCGATCCCTCGGGAAAACATCACGTTCCCGGGATAAAATATAGCATATGTTCATCAGGGATAATGTAGGATTCTAATGGTGAAATAATTTTTCAAATCGGTTGAGGAGATTCGGGGCCTATTCAATTCAAACAAACAAAAAAATCTTTCCTCTTTATAATATTTTATTTATTTATTATATTAGTGTAGTTATTGGACAATAGAAAAGTTAAGGTTGAATACAGCCATATTATAGAACTCTGTTAAATTAAATAACTTAATAAAAATTGGCTAACCTAAAAATATTCGCTGATTTTGCTAATGAAAATCATAGCTAAGGCAGTTAAAAAAAACTAAACTAAAGCTCTGCAGTCGGGAACAAAGCTAAAATTCTCTTTATTGAAATTTATTCTATACATAATCTATTTTTTAACGGCCATTCAAACGGTAAATCCGTGGATCGACATAGCTTTAACTATGCAAAACGTTATTGGAAAGTGGGCGGTGGAAAGCGCGGGAACGCCATTTTGTTAATAGTTTAATCTTTGCGGGTGATCCGTGTGCATTCGTCCAGAACTAGTGAAGGATGGAGTTTGAATTTGACCGAAAATTATTTAAAATAACATAGAATATGCTGCATTTTTAGTAGTTCATGTTTAGTTGATCGCACATATGTCCGAGCCGTAGGCACCGCAATCATTTTTCTATAGAAAAAATACTGATGATTTTTTTTGTAATTTTTTATAGTGCTTAGTGTTTTTATACCAAATGTGGACTACATTTGGTATTTCATGTTTACACTTGGTAGCATGAGTTCACTAGTGAAACGTGTAGATGGTGCTAACTGGTGCTTAACCGATAAATATGAGCTTATCAAGAATTCACGTCAGAGGACGTCAGAGGAGGAGAAGAGTCTGACGTCGTTTCTTAATGAAATCCTCAGAAAATGAGGCTAGCTTCTGACGTCTCAGCATTTCTTCTATTGAATTGACAGTTCGCGGATGAGTGTGACCTAAGTTAATTTAAGAACTTAATTATGTAACCGGTAAACAATCAGTAACTGATCACACAACTTTCAAACATTGATTTCTTATTCCATAGGTACACTTGTCTAATCTTTTTCCGCTATGACATTTTCGTATTTATTCACTGTGGCACCTAGCTATAGTGATCCCAGTAATGTTATAAAATAAGTGTGTAGGACTAATTTATTGATACTCATGATAAAATTCGGTCTCAAATTAATATTTTCGGCTTCGGCCTCATTTCTTCGGCACACTAATAACTACATGAATATTTCACGGATATTCAGTGGTCGTACGCTTGTGATTGTGGAATTGCCTCGAATTATTTAACAAGTGACTTTAAACTTAGGCCTTTACATCTATATTAGATACTAGCTAATGCGCGCGGCTTCGCCCACGTGGTACCAACATTTTGAATAGCCTATATGCTATTCCAGGTCTATGCCTATACCAAGTTACATCCAAATCGGTTCACTGGTTTAGGCGTGATTGATACACAAACATACAAACATCTAAACAAACTGTGTGGGATTAGGATTATTAGGATAGGTACAGCGTCAGGAGGCAACCTATGCCTACACTTAACGGGACGCTGTAGTGCCTGGGACATTGTTTGAGATGGAGTAGGCTTGCCCAGCACCTAATCCATCCTCTCAGCTTAATCAGCCTGGCCCACAGGAAAGACGTCGGAAGACTTTAAAACGCTGCTTCGGTTGTCCAAAAAGTAAATTATATAAAGCTTATTTAATCAGTGGCTTTACTTAGCTAAAGTAGTATCTTATCTTATCTTATCTTAAAGTATCATTTAAAAGAGTGTTACCATTAAAATTTTAAAGGCACATAGGAAAACAACTATTTTTATTCTTAAATACTTATAAAAAGAATTCAAAAATTTGTCTATGAACATACTACAGACTAACAAACTCCGTTTTTACTTCCACTAAATAGTTACGAATAAGCTACGAATTTTGCTACGCCGTAGCCTGTACGTAGCTTCTTATTTTTAGACTGAAAATAATGAACCGAACAAAATACAGTTACACTTACGTAATTGATACCTTTCTATTCAAGTGCCTTAATTAGTGGATACAGAAGAGCTCGTGGTCGTGCTTGCTTAGTCGTTCTTGATAGATCGTCGAAGTTAAGCAACGTTCGAAACGGTCTGTAAGTGGATGGGTGACCGCCAGTGGCATTTTCATCTGAGCGCTTCCGTGCTTCGAAGGGCACGTTTAACTGTTGGTCCCGGCTATTTAAGTCCTTAAGCCATGACGGAGGCCTTTAGGCGGCCTAAAAACTCCGTCACCAGAGTTGGCGACTGACTCATACGAGGCGACTTTTTTATGCGCTACGGAACACACGCATAGACATCTAAAATCACCTCATTTTGCTTTTAGACATTTACCTATTAAATACTTAGTACATTTTATAACCTGATCGCACACTGCCCGCGCCGTACGCGCCGCAGTCATGTTTCTATACAAAAAATGCTGATGACGTCAGAAAATGCGGCTCGCTCAGCATTTTTTCTATTGAATTGACAGTTCGACACGTTCGGCTCGGATGGACTGTGCGACCACCCAATTAAACTGTGACATAACTTACAACCTTTTAAAATATTTTTATAGTGTAACCTCACTTAAAGTCTTTTTAAAATGCCAAAAAAACCATTTCGCTTTGCCGTAGTAAGTACATACCCAAGTTTTGCATTCCTACAAGCAGTGTTATCCCAAAGCATACTTTAATTTGCCGCCTGTGACTCTCTCACATACATTACAAACAAACTGCGGATTAGATGTACAGGCTGATGCGATAACAGATCGGAAAAAACGGTAAAAAGCAGAAAAACCGATTTACACGAGGGGACGCGGAGACCGGTTTGGGATTTGTTTTAGTTTGATGGTTTCGTTTGGCCACAGAGTGTAGGTTTGTGTTTTTACCTTTTGCTTTATGAGATTCACAATCATAGTATTTAAGTATTAGAAATGCGACGTATGTTTCTGGGTGATATGTGTATGTTTGTTACTCTTCTCAGAAATGGCTGATAGGCGATATAATAAAATGTTTTAACATAGATAGACATTTATGTAATACTAGCTGACCCGCGCAACTTCGTCTGCGCATTATTAGGAACAAAGTGGAGGAGTTTTGAGTGAATCGAGAGTACAAAATATAAAACTCCGTCGCATGATATAATATTTTTTTTTATATATGTTTCTCTCAAGAATCATTTAATAGATATAAAGGTAGGAAAAATCTTACCCAGATCTTGCAATGCTAAGAACAAAACGAATACGGTAATTGGTACAGAATCGCTGAAGCGAGCGCAGCGAGTTTTTGAAGAGAGAGAGAGAGTTTTTGAAGAAATTGACTCGAAACGTATTTTTTTATAGCAAGAACTGTGTGGTTTAAAATTTCGAAATAAAATTATTAACTAATATTGCGTTATGTTTCTCTCAAGAATCCCTTAATAGATAGAGGTAGGGAAAATCTTACCCAGATCTTGCAATGTTAAGAACAACACGATAGCGGCAACTGGTGTCAGATTTGCCGAAGCGAGCGGCAATACCTACCCGCGACTTCGTCAGCAATATAAAAATATCGAAAACTCTTAGCAAAAATCTCCATTAACTTTTCAAAACTCAAAATCAAAGAAAATTATACTCGATCTCCGCCATAGTAAAAACGCCACCTAGGAAAAAAGTGTAAAGTAGTTTTGACCTCTAGACCGATAGATGGCGTTATAGCCAAGGAAAAATATTTTAATATCAAAAAATCATAACTTCGGAGTTCGGATATATTGATGGGTGGGAACACACATGTTACATGTTTATCATTAATTTTAAAATAATTAATTATGCAAAATACAAAAAAAAACGAAAAAATTTAGAGTGCAAAAAGTCGGCTTCGGGCGGTCACCCATCCTTATTATGACCGCGCCCAGGGTTGCTTAACTTTTTTCCCCATACAAACTTCCAACCCTTATTTTCCCGCCCCCTTATGGTAATTGACAAAAAAAAGTAGCCTATGTCCATCCCTGGGGTATACTCTTTATCCATGCCAAATTTCAGCTTAATCGGTTCAGCGGTTTGGGCGTGAAAAGGTAACAAACAGACAGACAGACAGACAGAGTTACTTTCACATTTATAATATTATAGTATATAGTATATATAGTATAAGTATATATAGTATATAGTATATAGTATAGTATATAGTATGGATATGGATATGGATAGTATGGATGTTTCTCTCAAGAATCCCTTAATAGATAGAGGTAGGGAAAATCTTACCCAGATCTTGCAATGTTAAGAACAACACGATAGCGGCAACTGGTGTCAGATTTGCCGAAGCGAGCGGCAATACCTACCCGCGACTTCGTCAGCAATATAAAAATATCGAAAACTCTTAGCAAAAATCTCCAACCTTTATTTTCCCGCCCCCTTATGGTAATTGACAAAAAAAAGTAGCCTATGTCCATCCCTGGGGTATACTCTTTATCCATGCCAAATTTCAGCTTAATCGGTTCAGCGGTTTGGGCGTGAAAAGGTAACAAACAGACAGACAGACAGACAGACAGACAGACAGACAGAGTTACTTTCACATTTATAATATTAGTATGGATACATATATCTAAGTAAAAAAGAGATTTTATTTATTGAGGTACCGCAATTAACACCGCGGGGCAAAGCCTCAATGTTCAATAAAATATTGAATTAAGCAACTCATATTTGCATTTAGTATCCCTTTCCAACTATATAAATATATATAAAACAAAGTCGTGTTTGTTAGACCACTAAACTCGAGAACTGCTGCACCGATTTTAATGATTTTTGATTTGTTGGATTTGTCTCCGCCTAGAATAGCAGAATAAATAATAAAACAATGGAAAATTACTAAAAATAAATAATTAAAGCCAAAATTATTTTGTTCCTGGGGATTTTTTTTTTTTCATCGTGGCTTCGCACTGTCAACTAAATAATAAATTAAACTTTAAGCTAATACAAACAATGCTTTAAAATTTTATTGTTACACTCATACCTAACCTTTCAATATGGAATCACCCTGTACCCCGTTTAAATTGATATAAATTAATCCTTTAGATGCAGTCGGGAAAGAAATCCCATTACGTCCAGATTCGATTAACGTTTTAACAGGATCAGACCCCTTGGGGCCCTTTCCTTTGGACCTTCAGAAGCCGTTATTGGCCGGGAATTGCATCTGGAGTTAGATTTAGCTTGGTCTAGTGAGGTTTTTAGTTTAGTCCACCTGAATTATTTTAATTCGTCAGAAAGTTGTTGGATCCATTTCTATAAAACTCAAGACACATTGAATTGGCAAGCGACGCGTCTATTAATTTTATAGCAAGCCATGATAAACCTTATGAACAATAGTACAAGATATAGAAACGCTTGTAGAATTAACGAGGCGAAGGCATCTATCGGGTCACGCTGGCTCAAGCACTTTCGTGCGGTTCATTCTACAAGCGTTTTTATATCTTGTGCCATTGTTCATAAGATTTATAATGGCTTCCTTAAAACGAATTAACGCGGCGCTTGCCAATTCAATGTGCATTGAGACTAAGACAGGCGGTAAACAGTTACCTACTGAAAATAGCACGACAGAGTTTGTCTTCCAGAAGAGAAAACGAGTCGAGTAAATTTTATCACGTTGTGCATGTTAGGGGCCGTACAAACCAAGATTACAGCGATCTTTAAAAAGCAATTTCCCTATACACACAGCCCGGACAAACAGACCGTCTTACACTCACCAAATAATCAGGTTGTGGCGAGAAATTGAGTTATTCAGAGTTGGACATGGGACCTTTGTAGTAAACGACAAGATCTTTATAGTTTTCCTGTTTATCATCGATTTAAAACTACTTTTAGTTAATTAAACTCTCTTTTGGAGTTCCTTTCACCATGCATGACACAAGAAAAAGAAGAATGAAATATATTTCCATTGTGCCATAAACTTATCTGGGCCGGTGGCCAAAAATTTTACTGAAAAATTAATTTTTCTACCAAAACCAAATGCCTCTCACCGGTTCAGATAAGTTTGTGGTACTATAATACATACTTGAAATGGTTGAGTTTATTTATTTATTCATATTGTACAACTGAGAAGGAATGAATGAATGAATGATTTGTAAATACCATAGTACCTACAGATATCCAGAGACATCCATGATTATTATAATTAAACCTAGGTAAGTTTAGGTAAGGTAAGTATTTCAATAAATCAATCAATAATCTATGATAAACCAATATTTTTGCTTTTAATAAGTATAAAAAAATCGTATCGTCAGCACAAAGCATCAATAGATGCGGTTGGGTTGCATCCCAAGGGGCAAGTGATTCTATTTATCGGTCCCCAAGGGTGGCGAGGGGTTCCGAGGTTTTATTTTGACCAGAATATCCTATTAATTTGTCCAAAACATACTGCATTTTTGCATCAACATGCGTGGTAAGAGCCGATCAGCGATGGACTGTCTCCTACGCCTTGTATCGGATCTTTCTCAATTCTTAATTTCGCCGTTTAAAATTTTGAATTCCAAAGACAATAATTTGAATTTGGAGCGTGTCCAGCAGCCAGTCAGAACGGAGATTCGTTCCGGCAGCAAAGCTAATCCCACTTTCCCGCCAGTTAAGCTATAACTACCCTCAATATCTCGCGTTCTAGCGTATTAGCTGCTTACTCGGTCGTGTGATTAAAAATTATGCAGTCGGTCGCGAGCAGTCGCGGCCGGTGGTCGCGTGCCAGTTTATTACATTAAAAGCTTTTAAAAATGATAATAATGGGTTAAGAGGGTGATTTAAGTAAGATGATTTAATCGACAAATCCAACTTGATAAATATGTGTGACTTCTTGAAACATATTATTTTTGGTATGAACGTACCAAATTTTAATGGAAGGGCCAGTTCGAATACGTTTTTTTACTTTGAGTCTCTTGATTAAATAAATAAATAAATTCCATAAGGAAGTCATACCTACATAATAATATAGCTAATTAGGTAGGTTTTGTTTGAAAATCTTTGACAATGATTAATCTGCGCAAGTTTTAGTATCATTTAACAATCGATTGTAATCGGAAAACTTACTAATCGATTCGTCTCGGAGGACCATTAATTCCTTCGGGAGTAAATCGATATCCTAAGCGGGCTTCATTTCGCGGGTGAACGCGTGCTACGTGCGATCATACCCTGAAGATGCAGTGGGGTAGGTTGACATAGCTACCACCCGCGGCTTTGCTCGCGAAGCACCTTAAGACCTAATCAAAATTAGAATCTAAAATGAAAGACCAAAATTTGAAAAATTATTTTAAAAATATTATGAAAAAAAATTGAATATTATGGGGAAGACGTGAATATTAAGGACCTAATTTTATTTCATGAAGGAACTGAAACGTGTCCAAACAGTAAAGGAATTTGTTTTAGGAAAAACTCAGCTACCAATGAACGACTAATATTCTATCGAGTTCGAACAATTTTACATAATACCTCATAACTTTATAAATAGCTCAAAAGAGTCTATTAATTCGACAGAGGGGTTCGGTACACGCTAAGCGGGTCCCATTTCACGCTTGAACGCGTGTACGTGATGTACGGAACTCTGATGGGATCGATTCTAGTCTGTGAATTTAAGAAGTGCAAAGATTGGTTAAGTAAAGGAGAATGTGCAAATATGGAACGAAGGTTCATAAACAACTTTTAGTGTTGGCACGTAATAATGTCAAAAGGACTTTAACACCTCGCACTGTGAGACCTCATAGTAATGTTTGTGATTACCGGTGTAAGCAAAGCAACTAAGTAAAACGTAAAAGGGTCACGATTTTCCCCAATGCTGCTGACGTATCAGCATTTTTTGTATAGAAAAATGACTGCGGCGCGTACGACGTGGATAAGTGTGCGATCCGCCTTCGTGAGTTGGAACAAATACACCTAGTCTTGCCTATTTCATCTCAGTATTATTTACTCGGAGAGTACCGAGGCTATTAATTTACATACTAATTTATCTTGTAATTAAGTGCTGGAAATTGCTATCTCAGCCCTTAATAATCCTTTCACGCTGTTGCTTGGTGTCAGGGGCTAGATTAGTGTGGATACACCAGTCTACGCATAAGGTGGGTCCACATTAGAACATTTCGGCGAACAAAACAGTGTGTCTGTTACAATAGTGTGGACGGGATTTGTTCGGCGAACAAAATATTCGATCATTTATCCGTTTCATACTTCCATACAAAATATCAATCTTTGTAACAGGTTCGCGGCGATGACACGGTGTTCGGTTCGGCGAAATGCTCTAATCTGGACGCACCTTAACATATTTGTAGAAGGGGTATTTCAGACCAAAGCTATTTTTTTTATAACCGCACGATGAAACTCAAAATCAGCTTTAAATCAAATGTAATTTTACACTTTTCTACCGTTTAGATACTTGAATTTATTCTATGGTAGAGATGCGGCGGTCTGGTCAAAAGCCAAATTCAAAAAGATACATTTGATCACTCAAAATATTCCTCAAAAATTTGTTGATTATTATTAGTACTCTATTTCTTAACAAACAATACCGTGAAGAACCCAGGGCAAACACGGCTTGGAGTACTTACTTATACTCAAGCTAGTAATCGGACGCGGCTTACGGACGCGGTTGACAGCCGCGATCTGGATAATAATTGTACACTGAGCTGTTCAAACTATCAGACGTGAGTCGCGGACGTGTCCTTGAGCTTTCAGACGTCCGACAACGTTCTGGCGCGGTGGATGTTTTTGTACTGTGCATTGTCCTTGAAAAGCAATTGAGTAGTCATCTGGATATTCATGAGGCTCAGTTTGGGTTTCAGCCCAAACTCTCTACTGAAGCCGCGATCATATGTTTCAAGCATGCTGTCCAATACTACACAAGCAGGAAAACGCCTGTCTATGCCTGCTTTTTGGACCTGTCAAAGGCTTTCGACCTGGTATCGTATGACATCCTGTGGCATAAGTTATATACAGACACTAGTGTACCTAAGGAGTTCATACATGTGTTCAAATATTGGTATGAAAATCAAAAAAACACAGTTAGATGGGCGGGCTCGTACTCGGATGAGTATAAATTGAAATGTGGTGTGAGACAAGGTGGGTTGACATCACCGAGGTTGTTCAACCTATATATTAATAGGTTGATTGTTGAACTCAGTAGGACCAATTTCGGATGCTCAATTCATGGCCGCAGAATTAATAACATAAGCTACGCAGATGATATGGTTCTGCGGAGTCCATCAATCAATGGTTTGAGACAACTTATAAGCATTTGTGAGAGCTATGCTGGGACTCATGGGCTTAGGTACAATGTCAAAAAGAGTGAGCTAATGCTTCTTAAAGCCGGTAATAAGAGCTACTCTGTCCCTTCAGTGACTCTTGGAGGAACCTGTTTAAGTTGGGTAAAGAAATTTAAGTACCTGGGCCATTGGGTAACTGATGATTTGAGAGATGATCTAGATATTGAAAGGGAGCGTAGGGCGTTGTCTGTGAGGTGTAATATGCTTGCTCGTAGATTTGCACGTTGCACAGATTCAGTTAAAATTACACTATTTAGAACATTTTGTACATCTTTTTACACGTGCAGTCTATGGGTTAAGTATACACAAAAATCCTACAACGCCCTACGAATCCAGTAAAACAATGGTTTCAGAATGCTCTTGGGGTTGCCAAGGTTCTGTAGTGCATCGGGGATGTTCGCAGACGCACGCACTGATGACTTTTATGCGATCATGCGAAAAAGAACGGCGTCCCTGGTGCGGCGGTTGCGTGGCGGCTCCAATGGCTTTCAAATTCAAATTCAAATTCAAATTCAAAGTGTTTATTTGCATTCATGTTGTGTTTGTACATAATTGTAGGTCTTATAATTTATTGTACATTGTGGTTATAACATGAGTCCTGGAAGGACATCGCAAAAAATAAAACAAAAAATCTGGGTTGTTATTGTTATGCCCAGTATTTTGTTATAAATTTTAAAGAAAATGTTGCTAAAGACCTGTGCTCGACCTACATGAGACACTGGCTGGCTGTACTCAAGCCGGTGGCTCGTTTAGTGTCTCAATAATTATTTGTGATTGTGAATGTGATTGTGATTGTTATTTTTAGGTTAAGCAAGTACTAACATAGTTTATAAGAGCCTACTAACAAAATATGGACTAAGTCTGAAATAAACGAATTTATTTATTTATTTATTTATTTATAGTACTTACCTACCATACCATACTACCAAAGGATGTATCGTCGTATCCACTTGGTGGTGTCGGTGTCTACGGCTGGTGTTGACACGTAGCGACAGACAGGGATTACGGGTATCTGCATGACAAAGCGTCGGCTTCACTCGCCGATAAGCGCCGGGCTAGCTCGGTGGGCGAATTTCTATTTTAAACTGCTTTTACCTAGTATTCGTTTGATTCATACCACTAACCGCTATGGATACCTTAGATAGATAGATAGAAGATAGAAAATACTTTATTGAACACCACATGGACATTACAAAATACAAACGAAGATACAAGAAAACATTTCAAGCGAAGTACAATGGGCGGTCTTATCGCTGTGAGCGATTTCTTCCAGACAACCTTAGGATGAACTGGATTAAAGGAAGTCAAAAAGGCGGTGTTAATAAAATATGTTTATAAAAACAAATAAATAAATACTAATAAATAAATAAATATATACCTACTATGTACGAATAACTATAATAAATAAATACATTAATCCATATATAGGTAGGTATTATGACCACCCTGGTCACACAGTCAATTCAATAGAGAAAATGCTGCTGACGTCATCAGCATTTTTTGTATAGAAAAATGACTGCGGCGCGTACGGCGCGGACAGTGTGCGATCAGGTTAATAGGTATGTATACCCATGTAAGTAAATACTTACATGGTGGGTATAAATCATTGGTGGTGGGTATTTGTTATTGAGAGAGGATCTTGAAGGTTTAAGCTGACCGCACATTGGTCTGCGCCGTACGCGCCGCAGTCATTTTTCTCTAGAAAAAATACTGATGACGTCAGAAAATGCGGCTCTCTTCTTAAATCTCAGCATTTCCTCTATGAATTGATAGTTTGGCGCGGATAAGTCTGCGACCACCTTTAAGGTTTCGTGCTTCAATGAGTTCAGTTTTAATTTAATTTTAGAAAATAAATAGAAAATAGAAAATATTTATTTCTGTAACAGATTTACAATATAAATTACTAAGGTTGAGACCTTCTTTTAAGTAAAAATACTTGTGTTAGAAGGTCCCGCTCTTCCATAGCCATACATTAAGGTTACAGATTGGTAAATACTTAAGTACTATTAAAACTACTGGCTTTATATAAGTTTACAAAAATATATACTTATTCTCTTACAGGCTTACCATAGAATTTTAGCTTTAGGTACATACCTATCGTGAAAACTATGATGCGAGTCAAAGTTCGCAACTAATTTTAAAACTTGAGCAAAGTAATGTAAGTTTAAAATTAAATGATTTAAGTTCAATCCATTATTAAGTTTTATTTGACTACCCAATTAATTATCTAAAAACATTATCTTGTTTGAACGAAAAATCAAGTTTCCCCCAACTTAACCGTGATTAAGTTAAACCTAAGCAAAATAGGGGAGCAATCGGTAGCAATTACAAAAATTATATTTGCACAATGCGTTTGCTCAATCTAATAACAATTTGATTTCTCTATCGGCGCAGTGGCCATGTTTGTTTAGCTGTCAAACTGGCGCACGAGCGGCACGCGACCCATAGAGCAAAGTGTATCGTTTTAATCTAATAGGCTGATGACTACATGGTATTATGCCAAGGGTAAAAAGTGTGGTTTGATGAAAATGATTCATCTCTATCAAAAATAACTTTGACGAATCAATTTTCTGTTCTCACGGCCCAGATTTTGGTAACGATTCCCACGGAAAATCTACTATAAACACTACTAAAAACCATTTATTTTATATTATTTTATTGGGAAAACAAAACAGTGATACAATAACTATGTAGTCAGTACCTAAGCTAGATCAGTTAGGCTATGAAGGTACAGCCCCCCTAGCCATGTTACAAATCGCAATAGAATAGAAATCGAATCGACAGATAACGCTAAGACTCCACCTGCGTCTTACGGCATTTAATTGCCAAAACTGCATACAATTTATAAAAGTTATGGCGGCACGTGAGTTCCTGGCTCTGTGTAAATCGTCAGTTTGACATTATGCCAAGAACTCACGTGCCGCGACACTTGACATAAAATGTAGGCAGTTTTTGCAATTAATGCCATTAGACGCAGGTATAGTCTCAGCATTATCTGTCGATTCGATTTCTATTTGTAACATGACTAGGGCAGTTCTTTTTAACGATTCTTTTATGGCTCTACCTCTTACTCGTAGAACGTCTCGTGCCTACACTCTTTGAGGCATAGGTGGTCTCCTAATGCTGATTGTATACTTACCTACATCATCTGGTACCTATAGTTAAATGCCTGAGTTTTTTTGAGATGGCTGAATTTGTTCCTGAATATTTTTTAAGAGTTCCTACGTTGTAGAGTAAAAATATAATTTCAATTTGTAAAGTATAGAATACTCACCAATTATGAGCTTACTTGCCCCAAGCAGGATGAAACTATCAAATCACAACTGAAGATTGTGTCACCAGATCCTGATTGATAAGACCCCTCAACGATAGAAATCTCCCCTATGTTATGAAATTATTTCGGCGGCAATCCATAGATTGTCTGCCTTATCTGTTAACTCAATCTGGATGATGGGTTAGTTATGCTCTGTGGTGATATTCGTGGCTTTTTTATGATGATTAGGATAAAAAGGGGCAAGATACTCTACTAAAAACGATTTCTATGCCGAAGTGAAAATTGCCCACGTTTCAGAGATCATTCACAAGATAAGTTTAGGTACTTACGAGTAAACGCCATTTGGCCATGGAGCGTGTCATGCTCGGTATCAGGCTGTTCCCAACGTCGAGATCCGAAGTCGAACAAAGGTCAAAGACGTAGGTAATCGTATCGCGGAACTAAAATGTAGTTGGCCAGGTGAGGTGACGACAGATGGAGTCAAGCGATAACTGAATGGCGTCCAAGAACAGGTTATAGAAACGTTGGTCGTCCGGCTGCGAGATGGCAGACGATTTGGTATGCGTCGCGGGCCGCACCTGGATGAGGATAGCACGAGACCGTAAAAAGTGGCATAAAGAAAGAGAGGCCTATACCCAGCAGTGGGCAAAGTCAGGTTGTGGATGATGATGATGATGAAACGCCATTTACACGATACCATTCCGGCATACCATTCTTGCCTCTTGCCACAGAATAAGCTCTTGCTCCGTTGAGCTTGAGAAAGCAAGAGACAAGAATGGTATTGTGTAAAGGTGTTTTATGTATTTCAGGAATATTGAGACTTGTGGTATGTTGCGTTTGTTATATTGTGTGTGTAATACCACAAACTTATCTGGACCGGTGGCCAAAAGAGGAACTAACGAATTTTACTCTAAAATATATAGCGATAGCGATCGCAGCGCCTCTCTCAGCCTCGCCTCGTAAGTATCCGTCATCTAAGGCTCAACTACAAGCGTTTCTATATCTTGTACCATTGTTCATAAGGTTTATAATGGCTTGCTATAAAACTAATTGTCACGTCGCTTGCCAATTCAATGTGCATTGAGCCTAAGACATTTCAATACATCTTTGACTAGTTGCAATACTCAAGTAGTATTGTACAATTGTATAGTAGCCCCTGCAGTCGGCCGATAACATTCTCTTTAAAACATAATGGAATAAAGAAACAGTAAACTGGCCTCCCCTGTTAGGGGAGCACTTCGTTAACGCGGCCTACTGCGGCCTAGAGGGCTTGGTACTTGCATCTGTTGAAATACTTTGAAGAAAATCATCAATGTTTTTTTAGTGTGAGGTATAAAATTATAGATGAACAAATATAATTTCTTGACTGACAACAAGTGATATTAAAAATATTATATTAGACGACCTCTGTGGCGCAGTGGGTGAAAGCCCGCTTGAGACGTAGAAGATTGCGGGTTCGATCCCCGCCGCGCGATAAATGTTTGTACCTATCATCTGTAAATATTTATCTCGGGTCTGGGTGTTTCTATGTATAATACGTATTTATTTGCAAACAAAAAGTATATAAGTAGTATAACAATACCTGGAATTTTATTCATAAAACATAAAAATATTTACACGAAACAATAAACATGTAATTTAATTAAACTAAAGATAAATAACAGTTATCTAATATTATGGTAATTTATACAATTGACTTTACTCGTAGTAGGTACCTATATTTTTTTTCACAAAAAAACAGATTCCTTATTTAACCACCTAAGTAGGTACTTACTCAACAGAGTAAGGAGATTAAATTAATAAAAACGCGAAAATGTATTCATATGTTTTATTTGTAGGCCGGTATGCTAAAATAAAATAGGCATATAGCTAGGGTATTCATGTCAAGTCAATTCGATATTATAACATCAAGTCCCAAGACTATCGATCACATTACGAAGGTGCTACCATTCAGAACGAATCACCGTACAAAATGATATTATTTGTAACGTAATCCGCGAACAACTAGAGAGATTGATATTACGCTGGGGCGATATTGACATTAATTTATATGGATACGGTTTAAAAATGTATAATGGGTGGGTCGCCGACGCTAATAAAGCCTCTAGGGGCGCCATGTTGCAAACTCCGACTTTTTGGCACGATATCAAATACATATTTTCACATTCAAACTATTTTATCGCTTGACCTCATGCTTTGAGCGCTCAAAATCGAATGAAACATTTTGACATTGACAGTGTCAAGGTTGATTTTTTGGCGCGAACGTCTGTCCGTATGATTGATCACGTAATTATTTCTAAATGATGACACACGCGTACGGTACCAATATTTTTGTAGTTATGTGATTTTATTTGGCCGCAAGCTTTCGCACGGGAATGTTATTTCTTATCTTTCTAACGACAACTTAAGCGACTTTTCATTGATGTCAAATCAAAGTGATTTATTAAATATATTGAGGGATAAATTAGCATGTAGGTTCGAATATATTAATAAGCATGTGTCAAGGAAATTGAAATCTAAAATGTCACGGTAGAAAAGCATTAGCAGATTATAATAAAAGGGATTATGCAAATAAGCTGACACATTTCACGTGTTCGTTCACAATGTTTTGTTAAATAGCGTGTAAATAATTTGTCGCTTTTCCTTTGTGTCCAAAACTAGACAAATGGTAATTTTATAATTTCAACTTGTAGCTATGGCACTGGCCATTCAGAGTCAACTGCGTGTTAAATTAAAATAAACGATTTGTCCCTAAATACGAATTCTAAATTCAAATTACGTCGCTGACGTCGCGGTTTTGACGTCTTTATTCAAATTTCGAATAATGAGAGTTTCGATACGCATCAGTGAATCTTTTGATATTTAAAATTTATCGCAAATGTAGCTAATTTTGTCGTCAATTAATTACACAATGCTGAATGGTCAATTTGATTTGTTATTTGTCAATTCAGATTTATTTATTCAAGCTGATTAATCAGTTGGTGATATTTGAGGTCAAAAATTGTATTTAAGTTAGGTTAGATAGGTACCATAGGTGTAAAAATAATAACATTTAGATTACAAGAACAATATGTTTGAATTTTCAGGTGTTTATCTCTGGTATAAAAACTTTTAATTGCGTTCAAAATCACCCAATTATCCGCCATTACAACATAAACAACACCTCTTATAATAAATCAAGTTAGATGAAATACCGCTCCTGCGGGAGCGCTCCACTGTCACTTGACATAATAGGGTCTTTTATCGCATACACGATAACGAGTAGTTTGCGCCATTGTCCCGCCTAACGAGAATTGCACAAGGTTATTTTTGTACACTTGACTATTTATGAAATTCGCGCGAAAATGGTGTTGTAGTCCGATCTCTTTTATGGAACTTTTTATAGACGATGGCTAGTTTGATTTTTGAATTTGGAAAATTTTTTGAATTTAGAACGTTTTCATCAGTTTTCATCAAAAATCTGTTACAGAGGCTTCCTGGAATGGTTTTTCTCATTGCAAAATAAGAATAGTGTTTTATTGCTCTATCTATAAAAATCCAAAATAAAATGGTGCTGAACCAGTACTTTCAATCGGTGAAAGAAAACAGCGGCCATGACCTAAAAACCTCCAAAATATATGCTCTCACTTAAAATCCTTTCACATCCTGGTTTGAAAGAACTTGCACGAAAAACTGATGAATTCCAATAAGACGGGAGTAACTACCTACTACACAGGGTAGGTATTCTCTGAAGTTAGATGCACTAAACGATTGCGCAGGTTTGGTAGAGTAGAGGAGATAGGACGATGAAACAAACTAAGCGAGTGAGCGAGGCAGCTATACAACGCTGTCTTCTTCTTTTAGGCTTCACCAAAAATGGGTTCTGCGGAGCTAATTCAGAGAGCTAAAGATCTATTGTGCGTACTGTAGATGCATTGTTAGGGTCGATTCACATCTGACGGAAGATCCGTCGCGGATTATCGGTCGCGGAACGCCAGAACTGACTAACGTATCATCCGTCGAGTGTGAACGGTCGAGTGTTTTTCTATACATTTGTCGGTTCTGGCGTTCCGCGACCGATAATACGCGACGGATCTTCCGTTAGATATGAACCGACCCTTAGGCCCTATATTTAGTTCCCATAGTACAAGCTTTGCTTAGTTTGGGGCTAGATGATATTGTGTGAAATTCTCCAGCATTATTTATTTATTTATCAAAATTGGCGTCGTCCATGCAATCGCCATTCCAATGTCATGGGTGGATCCAAAATAGCATGGGTACCTCGTCCACAATACTATAAACTCAATACAAACTATTCTACTATGCACTGACCGTCAGTATCTGATCGTCAGGCTCCTGACGGTGAGGTCGGCACGTGTCTACATCCCATCAAGTCCCGTGAAGTCCCGTCGGATTAGTGGAATCAATGAGGTGCCGAGAGACCGCGACGCACCCCTGATTAGGGATCCTCACTTGCGGGAAGAACAAAGCATTTGATATTCTTCATGCAAATATAGGTACCTATTATTTAATGAATAATCTCGCAAAATTTTAGAATTCATAGTCAACACTAAATACTTGCTTATCACATAGAAAGTCTACCGCGCCTTGGGGATACAGTCGTAACGTAACCCTGGTTTACTTAATAGGTATATCTAAATCTGAACAGTGTTGAATAAAACAGGTAAAATAGTGGATAAATACCTATTCTATAAATTTTCAGGGATCTTCAGATCCGATATTTTGTTTCGACAATAACAAAATGTTAAATTTTATTTTAAAATGTAACATTTTTTCATTGCAAAATCAATCTGTAAGTTTAATTAATTAATCTTTTTACAATTAGGTACCTATCGTTTCTCGTACAGTCTCGCATACTCACGTTCTTTGAGCTCGTGTCGCGGCGTGGAGACCTATCCATAGAACGTCTTGTGGTTCAGGGAAAGATTGAGGGTACAAGGCCACGAGGTAGATCTCCAATGAGATGGACGGACCAAGTGAAAGCAGCGCTGGACAGACCCTAAAATGAGTACTCCAGAAAGACCACCATCCGAGACGAATGGCGCAGAATTGTGAAGCGAGCCACACAACTCCCGACATGACGACCACGAGCACTCTGTCAAGAGTGATACGACTAAGAAGAGAGACCTATAACGTATTTCTGTACGTATTGTTCTGAAACTTTTATTTATCCTAAGTAAATCAAAAAAAATAATGTAACAAAATATTTCAATGTTTTTCTAAAATATAATGTTGTTGAGCATCGAATGCGCTCTCCTTGCAGCGAGTGCAGCGTTTGGGGTCGCTACTGATTTATCGCAGGGCCCACCTGTTAGCACGATTCACTATCATTATTGTTGTGCAATACACTTAAGCAAGTGTCATTTCTTTACACGTCAGTTATTTAATTTACACGACGCCGCTTAGACGATGCTATTCCGGCATACCAGACATGATTCTTGCTTTCTCAAACTCAACGAAACAAGAGCTAACATTCTGTGGCAAGTTGCAAGGATAATGCCAGAATGGCATTGTGTTATGGTATGAATAAATTGGTTATAGGAAGTAATGACCACGGATTGGTAAAGGTTGTGCGTCAAGTCTTGGGTGCAATTTTCAAGACGAATTTCATTCAATCTTTTAAATTCTTTCTTTGTTATAATTGCAGTGTCCCGTCCGGGTTCATGTTAAAGTTTTATTTTCTTACTTTATTATAAGACTTTCATCTTCATCATCATCCACAGCCTGACTTCACCCACTGCTGGGTATAGGCCTCCCTAAGCTTGTGCCATCCACCACGATCCTGCGCTAATCAGACCTTATAAGACCTTTGAGTCCGGACCGGATGGAGCACAACCACTCTTTTACACATACAATTGTCTATCCCATTTCCCACTAATATATTAAAGCTGAAAGTTTGTGATTTTTTTTAGATGGTTGGATATTTGGATGTTTTTATGTTTGTGTTTCAATCACGCCCAAATCATCATCCAAACTATTGAACCGATTTGGATGAAACTTGGTACAAGCGAAGATAGTGACCGGAAATAATAGCATATAAGCTATTCAAAATGTTGGTACCACGCGGGCGAAGCCGCGCGCCGTAGCTAGTACTTAATATAGTTTGTATGTGGAGGTCACGATCCTAATGCGTATCGTGGTGCATCAGCAAGCCATTAATTCCTCTATTGTAATGTTAAGCATCCCTTCTGATCTGTTTTTTAATCACATGCTCCAATGCGCGGTTAATAAGGGCGAAAATTGTGTGAGGGGGATGTCACGAATTCTATTAATCAATTAATTGTTTTTCTTCAGAACTCTAAAGTGGATTTGTATGACACAATGTCATCAAATTAATTTGCTTTCTACACAAGAGTTTCTCGCACGCGAGCGGCTAAAAATCGTATACGATTATCCCTCGGAAAAACTCGCCATTCGAGTCTCGCCTGCGGTTGTTTACATTTTGACTTCTGTCAAAATGTAAACAACCGAAGCTTTCTACTAAAAGTAGTATTTTTTACGAGTTTCTACTCGTAAAAAAGACTACTTTTAATAATTGAGAATTTAATGATATAATTGTCTAGAAGAAATCGCCGCTCGCATGCGAGAAACTCTCCTTGTGTAACAGCCGCTTTAAAATGTATGATAAACGCGTTTAGATATATAGAAAATACTTTGTTGACACCACATGGACATTACAAAATACAAACAAAGATACAAGATAAATATTTAAAGCGAAGTAATGGGCGGTCTTATCACTGTGAGCGATTTCTTCCAGACGCGTTTCAGTGACAAACAGTTTCTCAATCCAAACTTTCGAATAAATGACTATTCGATACTAATATTATAAAGAGGAATGATTTGTTTTTTGAATTGAATAGGCTCCAAAACTACTGGAGCGATTCTTTCACCATTAGAATATTTTATCCTGAAAAGTGAAGTTTTCCCGAGGGACGCGGGTAACACCGCGACGGACAACAAGTTTATTAATATTAAAGTTTATCGCTTCGAACTGACTAAAGATGTAATAAAATACTAGAACAATTTGTCGTAAAGCCCATACAAACGGTACAATCACTTGCAAAGCGCAGATGCGACAGCGATCTGTATCTCCGTCCAATCTTCGGATAAACTGCTCGCGACTGTACAGTCACACACATCTCATCTCGAAAAAGAAGCACCCAATCTTTTGAGTGTATTTCTTGTAACCAATATTAACCAGCAATTTAATTCCATTTTTTTACTTCTGCAAGATGTGGGCAGTGTCAAATATGTATCTGGACATGCCTCTGACTACCCCTTAGACATCTTCAAAGGATCTGGAATAAAAAAGATTTGAGAGAATGTTTTTTCAAAGCCGTTATTAACCTCAAAATTCAGATGGTGTTAAAACATTGGAAGTTTGCAAGTTTATTAATTTTAATTTATTTCTTACTTTATTTGCATTCTTATGACTTTATTAATTGTGACTATTGTTTTGTATTTAATTAATGTAATTGGT
This sequence comes from Epirrhoe alternata, assembly GCA_963565295.1. NCBI lineage: Eukaryota > Metazoa > Arthropoda > Insecta > Lepidoptera > Geometridae > Epirrhoe > Epirrhoe alternata. The sequence goes on along the minus strand of OY751397.1, from coordinate 3,430,199 downwards.
AATATCCGTGTTAATTAAATTAAAATAAATAAATAATAAATAGTTGGATACCTTAATCTGAGTTGGCACACAGAAGGCGCGGCCTAGCGCGGCAAAGCAAATCGTACGAAAAATCACATCGTGCAAATGCTCCTTGAGTCAGACTCATTATTTTTATCAGTATTTTCAAAACGTGTGAGTTTTCTTAATTTTGTAGCATATTACGCGTAGTAAAGTAACGCTTCTATGCTTTTACCTACTTGTTATTTGCGTTCTGAAACTATGATAGTAGGATGTGTGTCAACCTGTACTGTCTTATTTACAGCACCAGTGCACTAACAAACGACATACTTAGACTAGACATTTGCAAGCGATTTTAGACCATAACTCAAGGTGAATAGAGTTTGTTTAGTATCCGTGAATGTTAGGTAATGGACTTGTGCAAAATATACGATGTGTTGATTTAGGTTTTCGTATTAATACTAGGTTTAACACAATTAAATGTTTATTTAAAGATAATGGCATTTTTTTTAAATCTTTTGATTAATTTATAAAGATGGTTTTCTAGAAATTAAGCAACGTTCTAAACGGTCCGTAATTGGATGGGTGACCGCCAGTGGCATTTTGTTGGTGCTTCCGTGCTTCGGAGGGCACGTTAAATTGTTGGTCCCGGCTATTTAAGTCGTTAAGCCATGACGGAAGCCTTAAGGCGGCCTAAAAACTCCGTCACCAGAGTTGGCCACTGACTCATACGAACTTACTTTATTCTAGAAAATTTCTAAAAATTAAGGACTTACTTAGGTTGCGGGTTCGATCCCCGCGGCGGGATAAATGTTTGTATGATCTGCAAATATGTATCTCAGGTCTGGGTGTTACTATGTATAATATGTATGTATTTACAAACAAAAAGTATATAAGTAGTGTATCAGTTATCTGGTTCCCATAGTACAAGCTTTGCTTAGTTTGGGGCTAGATGATGCTGTGTGAAATGTCCAGCATTATTAATTATTTATTTATGGGATGCTCTTTATTAAAGAGCTTGCCTTAGCCTAGTGCGGGGTTCGTAGTTAATCCCACTCATATAATAGCTGTGAGTTTGTTAGATGTTTGTATGTTTGTGTTTAAATCACGCCTAAACTAGTGAATGGATTTGGACGCACAGGACCAAAAAGTCTAGCAAATGCGAATGGAGGCCTATACCCAGCTGTGGGTGATACCAGGCTGAGATGATGATGATGTACCGACCTGTGTCTGTGTGTGTTGCCAAGTAAGATCTATCAATCACAAAAAGTTTAGGAAAACTTACAGTTTTCGATTTTCTCCTACTACGAGTACTCCATTGAGTTGGTGGGCGGTACTTCAGAGTACTTATAAAAAGCTAATTTGATCCCAGATTTCCATGCAAATCTCTCCATCCAAATGGGCTCTCCCACTTCAGGCGATCTGCCCCTCATTCTAGATCACTGAATTCGGCTCCATATCTAATTATGGACTTCATTATAAGTTCTTTGTGGTTCTCCATGCGGTTAAAATTAGCTATATTTAAATGCAATGCGTTTGTTATTATATTCTAAATGCATTTGTCTAAGAAATACTAACATAGACATAAATACTATTAAATACTAACCCTAAATGGACTTAAAAGTTGTCTGATTTAATAAATTGATTTGATTTGATTTGATAAAATCACTCGGCATTATATATTTTTGCTGAATGCAAAGTTTTCAGGGCTTCATTAGATAGGTATATACGTTTTTTATGGTTTTTTCATACGGTTAAAATCGAAGGCAATATTTTTTTGTGTATATTAAGTTTTGTATGAACTAATCTCATGATAAACACATAAATCTGTACTTAGACAGCCGTTTCATCATCGCTCGTGTACTAACAAACACGACCTCATAAAAAATATAGTACTTAGAAATATGTAAGTAAGTACTATTATTATTATTATTATTATTATTCAGCCATTCTCGTCCCACTGCAGGGCAAAGGCCTCATAATTAAAAGTAAGTACTAAGTTAAAAAAAACAAAGCTACTACAATATGTACATAAAATTACAAAATACAATATAATCAGTCAAGCTATCTAAGATTCGTCGTGAAAACGATCTATAGATAGCTCAACTGATCCAGGTCACTGCTAGTCGGAAGCATGCCCAAAATAAAATTTTGTATTTTTTGTTTATTTTGTTTTTTTTTTTGGTTATTCTTAGGTACCTACCACGTTTATTGGCAAGGTCGTAATAGTGAGTTCAGCCGAAGCGATCGGTCCAGAATGCGTGTCCTGGTGGAATTTATCGGGTCGGGATCGGCACTAAACGTCAAGCGTCGCGGTAATTGAGTATTCAGTTCTTTAATAAATTGCCGCCGAGTGAGCTTTCGACGTGATCTCGCTGTTTGTTTCCACTGCTTAAGCGGATACGACAATTTCGTATTTTATACCTAACAAGGAACAAGTAGTAGGAACAGTCACGGACAATAAGATGTATACACTCCATAATGTTTCAACCCATGTACAGGTCAACATGTCCAACAATGTTCTGGTATTTTTATTGATTTCGCCACTAGTTCAATGTGAAATCAATTTCCGCATTTTGTTTTTAACCTACATCTATTACTTTTAGTGTGATATTATTTTTAAAAGTATGGAGTATACATCTTATTGTCCGTGACTTTACAAGAAAATTTTAAGAAAACGGTAGATAAGCTATCAGATTTTTGTACATACACTTTGGAGATGTCTAAGAGTAACTACCCTCTAGTCATCAAAATTTTATCTTTGCCAATATTATAAAGCTGAAGGATTTGTTGGAACAACCAAGATGGATTTGCATTTGACACATTTCTCGAGGAAGTTTATAGCTTAACCCCGCGATTTGACCTGAAGTTCAAATAAATATAATTTGTTATTTAAAAAAAAGTAAGATTCCTGATTCTGTTTCGATTCAATTAACGCAAAAGGTCTTTTGCGTGGGACTAGATGATATCTGCAATAACATTATTTTCTTCTACTTAATTTATTTAATTATTTATTTATTTTAGGGCATCCAACAAAGAAATCACAAATCTTGATTATAACTAAGGATAAGTATCTTATGTCTGTGTGTTTCTCTAATTATAGGACACCACAGTATGCAAAAAAATCTCAACATACTTACAGCTAAAACAAAAATGAATTCAAAAATGAATTCTAATAAAACGTAGTGCGTCAGAATAGTGTGTAATGGAAACCCGCTACATCGAAGACTTCATTTAAAAGCTGCATATTTAGGCGGTGCTTGAGCGCGCTTAAGCTTTTAAAAAGAATCGCAATGACGGCGGGGACCTTCGCTGGGAATACTAACGCCAGGAAGAAAAAAAAAATGGCACTCCGGGAGTGCCGACAGAAGTGAAAACATGAACGAGGTTACGACGACCTCTATGGTGCAGTGGGTGAAAGCCCGCTTGGGACGCAAAAGGTTGCGGGTTCGATCCCCGCGGCGGGACTAATGTGTGATCTACAAATATTTGTCTCGGGTCTGGGTGTTTCTATGTATAATATGTATGTATTTACAAACAAAAAGTATATAAGTATCAGTCATGTTGTACCCATAACACAAGCTCTGCTTACTTTGGGGCTAGATGATGCTGTGTGGAAAAGTCCAGCATTATTTTATTTAACTCATAAAATAAATTGTTGGCCGAATGGGGTTGTACCTCGACCTTCAATCCGAAGGTCGTGGGATCGAATCTCGGCCGTGCATCAATGGATTTTGCGTTTCGTAAAATTTATATGCGCTTTAACACGAGCTCTGAACGGTGAAGGAAAACATCGTGACACTTCTGCAAGATGTGGGCATGTATCAAATATGTATTTGTACATGCCTCTGACTACCCACTTAGACATTTTCAAAAGGATCTGGAATATAAAAAGATCTGAGAGAATGTCTACCGCGCCTTGGGGATACAGTCGTGACCCTGTAATAACTACTAAATAATAATAACCTAACTAAACTTTTTTCAGAAAATATTTATACGCTCTTTTTTAAATGTTTTTCCGTCACAGTTGGCCAAAATATGTTAAGTTGTAAATGTTGCAAAATAAAATTGAGAGAGAGACACTACAAGATTAATGACAGTGATAATGATGATAAACTCTCACACCAGTATCACCAGACGCTGTACACCGCCTAGCATCGTAAAAGCTCTCTTAGTCCGTATGAGAAAATTGCTTTCACCGATTTGTTTTGCTGAGAGCCTGACTGAAGTACCTAGTTTTACATTTTTAGACTTACTTTTTGTAATGATGACTTTTAAAGTTACAATAGCACCAATATCTGGGCTCATATTCCCTATTCTCCTATTCCCTCTGCCGTCAAATTTTCAAATATTATGCGATCAGATTTATCAATGGCTTTTTATAGCGCTCGTGGACTGCTTACTCGTTCTTGTTATATCGTTGAAGTCTGTCTAACTTCAACTTCAACTTCTTCTTTATGGCTACTGCGACTTGTTTGTCATAATTGAAATCAATTCCCAGTTGTCATCCCAATAGAGCTCAATCAATTAGACAGAAAGCCAATTGAAGTCCAAGCTAGGTTTCAAATGTCAAAATGAAGCCGATGTCCATTCCCAGTTGAGTGAGACAATAAGACGACTGGTTATCGTTAAGTCGTGACGGAGGCCTTAAGGCGGCCTAAAAACTTCGTCACAGAGTTGGATCCTAACTCATACGAAATAACTTTACCTGTATTGTTACTAAATTAGAATGTTATTTCTATTTAAGGAACGCATAGTTCCTTCAAGTGACGCTCGAATGACCACTATCTGAAGACATCGTCCTATCTCTATCACACATCAACAAAATGAGAGGGATACGAGACGTCAACTGAAATAACGGAGTGTCTATCAAGCGACTTTATTTTTAAAAGGATTTTTAATACAAAAGATTTCAACGCGCTTCACAAAAAAAAGTATTTTGTGCAATTAAGATTTTTTCGATAGCTTATTTTTTTTTTGTTAGCTTAGTTTCTAGATGACAGATAAATATGAGCTTATCAAGAATTTCGAGCCTAATGTCAGGGTTCCGTGGCCGAGCGGTTGAAGGCACTGCGGCTTTAGGAGGATCGTCTGATCGTCGCGGGTTCGAATCCCGTCGGAATCGAAAATTTTGATAAGACTTTTCATTTCTTAATGAAATACCAAGTGTGGATTAACACTATAAAAATATTACAAAAAATGCTAGATGACAGTTTTTAGAACTCGCGTCGCATGTCACGTGACCGTCACCGACATCTCTGACAGTTATTTTCGGCAAAGATCGACAAACTCGTTCATAATATCGTCACACCTTGTATCGTCAGGATGGCCGAAGTGTATAGAGCTCTATTTCTGAGTGAGACAGCCGCGAGTTCAAGTCCCAGTAGGACAGTAATTTTTGCACTTTTTTTGTACTTTTTTTTGAAGTTTGGAATCGTTACCGAAACTTCGTCCAAGTTTTCACTTATGTCGGCACTTCCAAAGTGCCACTTTTTTTTACAAAAATCTGAAATCGAACTAATTCCAGTTAAAAACGCCATTTCTACAGGATCAATCGTTTAGCTGTCATTCAGGAATTATGATTTTGCAACTTCAGCTGTGATAACATGAGCTCTTGTTTCTTGGCTGCTTTCTAACTAAATTTCAGTTTCGAATAACCCGGTTCATTGTAGAAACGTCGCAACTTATCATTTTTTCTCGCTTGCACACTAATACAGTCATTCATGTTCAAGCGAGAGAGCATGATAAACGCCGCCATTTCAGATTCGTTTATGACTAAATTGCCATGCAGTTCAATACTTGCCTGGATATAGGAGTTCATGCTAAGCAACCTGAGATCCATACCACTTTTTGAACCCCATAGTCGCGTATTCAAAACAGCACCTTAACACGTCAAGCACATCACAAACTAGCTAGCATGGCGTATGTTTAATTAGATGTAAATTCGTCTCCCATTAGAAGTTCCGCTCGGCATACACGCGACGCGCCGCGACTTTGATCGCGTCATGCTAACGAAAATAGATGCAGTAGACACTGTGTCTAATAAGACTGGTGAATGAGCCAAATCTGTACTTAACGAGATTGTTCAGGATGTTGTTTTACGTTTACATGCGATTGTCTTTAATGGCTTGCTACCTTTTCCATTTATCTCGGGTCTGGGTGTTTTTATTTATAATATGTATGTAAGTATTTACAAACAAAATTTATAGAGGTTCTCATAGTACAAGCTATGCTTAGTTTGGGGCTAGATGACGCTGTGTGAAATGTCCATCATTATTTATTTATTCACATGGAATGCTGCAATTTGGAGGACATGATATTTCAAAAAAGATACCCTTGCATACCTTGATCTCAGACTACATTATTTTGTTTTACGAAGATTGAAGCCAATTGAAAATCTATGAATGAACTAGGTAATTACATTTTTAAAATTACAAAAATCTTTGGTCTCTGCTGATATAGACTGTATATGTAGGTTAGGTATCTATAAAAAGGGGAAAAGGTTCAAATCATAACCAGCAAGAAAAGAAAATAATTTCAACACTTTTCGCCGTATTGCCGTCATAACAATAAGCTTGTAAAATAAATAACTTAAACACACTTTGTGCATTTGTTTCTCATTATAAAAAACAGCTGCTCCAACATTTCACACGACAAAGAAATCATCGCGCTAATTCTATAAACAAAAGACTTATTTGATCTGACGTTTATTCGCCAACAAATAACGTGTTAAAAGTCTTGTGATTAGTAAAAATAAACCTTTTAACGGAAAATGGCGGGAAAACATGGTTTATGGACGATGGAGTTTATGAGGTGATTATGTAAAATTATATGTGTATTGTGATACCGCAAATTTTGAAACAGACAAAACACATTAACATGTTAACTCTTTTGTATTTGACAGAGCTAGAGAAGCGATTTTTTTTTCAATTTCCAAAAATAATAAAAAAATCTGAAACAAAATGAATCATAGAACGTAAAAACTTATTAATTTATTTTTAACTTATTAATTAATAGGCTAGGTACCTCAGCTACAAAACATGTGAGAAAAAAAAGAGTTTAAAAATTACAATTATTTTACAATCCATTTTTCGTTATAAATTCAGCACAATCTCTCTCAATCTTACCCGCGATCCCTCGGGAAAACTTCACTTTCCGGGATAAAATATACCTAGCCTATATTCATCGGGGATAATCTGGGATTCTATTGGTGAAAGAATTTTTCAAATCGGTCCAGTAGTTTCGGAGCCTAAACATACAAACAAATCTTTTCTCTTTATAATAGTGTAGATGTAGAAAACCTACTGCACAAAATATTTTTCTTTATTTATTCAGCCACCGCTAGCACCCAGCAAAAATTCTCACTTTATATTAGATTGAATAAAATGAATAAAAATGCAGTCAACAATTGAGCCATAAGATTGTTGGTCATCACAGAAACACTTTATTTATCACCTGCATGTCAGCTAGGCAAGATCACAGGGACTTTGAAGGTGACATGTCATGACAGTGTAAAAACATCAAACCATTTGTCATTTGTAATTGCAACTTGGCTTTCCTACGCGGAACTCTGAAAAACTGACTGAAAAATATTTTTTAAAAGTTTTTAATAATATAAAATCAGTGGGTACACTCCCACTCATATAATAAAGCTGAAAGTTTGTGAGTTTGTTTAGATGTTTGGATGTTTGTATGTTTGTTTCGATCACGCCTAAACCAGAGAACCGATTTGGATAAAACTTGGTATAGGCGTAGATAACCTGGAATAGCATATACCTAGGCTATTCAAAATGTTGGTACCAAGCGGGCGAAGCCGCGCGCAGATGCTGGTATTGAAATAAAATGAAAATGTTAGGATGGATTGATGCTTGTAGCTTCACACTGAACCTGCTGAACGAATTTGGATAAAGTTTGCTATGGATGTAACTTGTAACTTGGACTAACACAAATGGCTACTTCTTGGTAAAATGAACTAACTTATAATATAACTTATTTTATGAAAAAATCATAATATTATTTATTTTTAGTCATTTGTGTCCCACTGCTGGGCAAAGACCTCCCCCCATTCCCTCCACACATCACGATCTTGAGCAGAATCCATCCACTCCGGCAAGAATTGGTCGAGCTCATCCCGCCATCATAATATGATTATTTAATCCGCAGTAGAGGAAAACTCGTGTATTTAATTTTAGTTTATAGAGAAATAACACGTTGTGTCGTGCGCTTTTCTGTCGATAGTTTAATGGCGGGAAATAAATTGCATATGACAACGCAATAAAAACATGTTTCATGATGTCGTTTCCCACTTTATCATCACGTAATCTGTTCCAGTCTAGCAGTCTATATTTTATTAGATTGCTGCTAAATATATAGGTAAAGTAAATATTCATTTAAATAAATGTAACTTCAGCTTAAAAAAATCTTGAACCTTATAGATTTTTTCGGTCGCCCTACATTTATTTTACCTAACACAATCGCTGTGAAATAAACTAAAGCGGTTGAATTTATTAGTTAGGCAACTTCATAAAACTTGTAAAAGCATCTCAATCGACTTCACTCTACACTACATTGTATGTGTTTCATGTCGTAGAGCTTGGAAATTAAGCCATTCCTACTGTTTTACGCCCAAAACATCCATCTCGCCTTCATTAGTGTGTCAATATGTCTTTGAAGTAGCGTTGTCACGGCCCGACTATAAAATATAGATGACATCCTATTCCCGCCATTTTTAGACGGTTCATCTATCATTATTATCCAGTTAACGGATTGATATCATCATCACTAAGCCCATGTCCGTATTGATGTTTTAAATAAGCTCTATTAATGTAAGGACGCTTTGATCTAGAGAATTTTTTAATCATTTGTAGTCAGTAACATGGAAAATTTGGCGCCATGCTTTTCCAATAAGTACCTAAACCTACCTTGTTTATTTTATGAAAAAAATATTGTATGAAAAAAGCTTTTTTTTGTTTTTGTGAGCTTTGAATCAACACTTCAATCGTCTTTACTCATTAGTTTCAATTACATATGTAAAAAAAATATTGTGGTGTAGGTAGCTATTGTCAGCATCCCTGGGCTTCCATATTGAACGTGTTAAATAATAATTTTATATTGTCAAACTTGCAATATGATAGACTACCTATAACGTTCGCATTCAGTTGCTACTCCGAAATTAAACCCAGTCTAATGAGAAGTACAGAAATCTGTTCATCGCTCAGCTAAATGTGAATATAATGAGAGCGTATCGAACGAATATTGTCGTTTAGACCGCAATAAACTAAATATATTCCGCGGTGACGCGTGAAGCCCCCTTTGACATACAATTAAAAATGACAGATGAGTTGCCGCCATCTTGGAAATTATCAAAGCGCGCCGCCGCGTTCGTGGTTTTGGGAACTTCGCAGAAAAAATAGATGACACTGTGACAGTTCGGTAAGGTACAGTTGCGGATAGAAGTAGATGGTTCTAGGTAAAGTCAATAAGAATTTATTCCGTAGGACCGTTGGGAGCACTAGAATTTTACGAACTATGTGACTCTACTCATATTCCTTTGCGACCTTACTTGAAAAACCAGGATAATTTGTGGCCTAGCTTTCGTTTAGGTGATCTAATTAGCAATCTCTATAAAGTAATAGTTAACTTTTTCAGAAAATGAAACGTCAACAATTCACAAGTTTAATTTTATTTTAAGCCGTAACTCATGGCTGACTGTACCTCGAGCATTTAATGATGAATGACAGATGAGTCGTATTATAATAAGTATACTCGACCTCGTAAGTACCTACTGGTTACTAAAAAACTTAGGCCTTTAGTGTTCCTCTTTACTAGTTCTTTGGAACCAGTGTGGTGAAGATTATAAGTGTGCCTCAGGTTGGGGACACTGGTTGCGGACGCGGAAGTATGAAACGTTCCTGTCCACGCGTTCAACCGCGAGCGAGTGAGCGGTAGGCAATCAACTATTTTATCGCTCAAAAGACGAACAAAAGGTATAGATTCCGTGTCATTAAAAGACACAAATATTAAGTCCAATGCTAGCCGTTCACACCGCGCCGGCGGTAAAAGTTTTATCGCGGCGGCAAATTTCGCTTGGCGTAACGGTGTAATCGCGGTGATACTCGCGCAGCGTTCAAAACTCACGCCGAGCGATGAAAAAGTCATAGCCCAGCGATAGAACTTACTCGCTTCAACGGTCAAAGCTTAAAGCTCGCGGTCGGACAACTGGACAACTGGACACTTTACGTCCGCGCCCGATTAGACCCCTCGCAGACTAAGTACAGACTTTCTATCGGCCGATAGTTGAGACGGGCTATACTTCTCCATACTCATTACGCGCCGAAGTATATTCCGTCTCAACTATCGCCCGATAGAAAGTAGTCTGCGATGGGGGTTACAGTCATAGTGCCTCAAACTTATCTGGACCGGAACTAACGGAACTAACTAAAACTATTTTTTCTGCAAACACCAAATGCGATAACAGCGCCTCTCTCACCGGTTCAGATAAGTTTGTGACACTGTAGTTGCCAAGAAGAAGTCTTAAGAAGAAGAAGTCTACACATCAGGACGCTCTAGTATCACCAAAGCTATCGTCTCATCTCTATCGATATATTGACTGGAAAGATGATGGTTTTCTCACGATGTTTTTACCGTTCGAGCTCGTGGCTCGCGCAGACCCGCGAGCCGTAGTTCGAGAGGTCGGGCGAGCCACCGTTCGCGCAGACCCGGGAGCCATGTAAGTGAGGTCGCGCGAGAAGTTATTTTTTGACGTATCCTACATTGATCGCCTGGAGTTTGAAGCCACTTTTGGATTGAATGTACCGAATCCTCAACTTAAGACCCCTCGCAGACTACAGACTTTCTATCGGCCGATAGTTGAGACGGAATATACTTCGGCTCGTAATGAGTATGAAGAAGTATAGCTCGTCTCATCTATCGGCCGATAGAAAGTCTGTAGTCTGCGAGAGGTCTAAGAAATCCTAGTGTGGTGACTCTTCTTCATATCGTGCTGCAAGCTTTTGAACCAAGTGTGGTTAAACGATTATAAGCGCCTGTTAGGAGTCTTTTTTTTGTATGACTGTTGGGAATTGTACACGCCGTACGCGCCGCAGTCATTTTTCTATAGAAAAAATACTGATGACGTCAGAAAATGCAGCTCACTTCTGACGTCTCAGAATTCCTCTATTGAATTGAAAGTTCGGCGCGGATGGGTCGCGCGATACGAAATGTTTGTTAAATAAAACAACAGGATAACTTGAAACTATTTTATATCAACATCGAGTTACAGATACTTATTAAATGTTTATTTACAGCATTGAGCATCATATAATACTTACAACTATTAATACCTAAATAGATACATAGTTATTTGATAGGGCCTATTCAGTAAAGTTACAAAGCTTTATTAAAATATCTAGGCAAATGAAATTGCATTATTAGGCAATGAAATTGTATGTATCATAAGGCCTTCCAGATATGGAAGGTTTACGCAACTTACAAATATGGCCGTGTTTCCACCTGCTAGACAAAATCCACAAGAAATGTCAGACAGCAGTTTGCAAGTGTTACCTACTCCTTAGACCCCTCGAAAACTACAGACTTTCTATCGGCCGATAGTCGAGACAGGCTATACTTCTCCATATCATTACGAGCCGAAGTATATTCCGTCTCAACTATCGGCCGATAGAAAGTCTGTAATCTGCGAGGGGTCTTAGCAAGTGCTGTTATAAAACTGCTGTGAATGAGTCTGTCGGTGAAACGGAAATACATGAATTTTCCTGTCGACGAACAGTCCATTGATGAATCGGTCATCAGAGAACGTTTGCGGAATCTGCGTCTGCATCTGTCGGACATTTCTTGCATGTTATCGTAGGTGGAAACGCGGCCTAAGGTTTTTAGTTTTTTTTATGTAAATATATCGTGATGCGAGTGAATTTATTTCTGAATAATTTAATAGGCCTATAACAAAAAAATGCATTTCCTAAAGGTGCTAGTTATTTACAATTGAATTTAAAGCAAAAATAAATAATACGAGTATAATTGTTTCATTTTTCATTCAAAAAGTAAAATTCCGATAATTACGTTTTTGAATGAAAATCTATAAGTACCTATTTATTAAGTTTTAATAGGTTTATATACACTTTATACAGAAGCACTAGGAATTATTTTTAATTATAAATAACTGTTTGGTACTTCTTTGTGGCGTAGGTATTTTTTTTTTGTTATTTTATGAGATTCAGAAATTGAGAGCCGTTTAAAAATTGCATCTTTTCAGTAAAATATCTTCACAATGTTTGTTTTTATTTATTTCTACATAAACTATAAGTATAAAGTATAAGTTTGAGCGGGGAGGCTTCTGCCCATCAGCGGGTACAAGCTGTGAATGATGATGATGATACTATTAATAGCTGCACCGCATTATTTAACCCGAGATCAATCGGGAAAACCTGACTTTTACCGTAAACTTAAAAAACATTTTGTGCTTAGTAAAACATAAATAAATAATAATAAACTAGCAAACCCAGCGAACTCCATTTCGCCACCAGATGCCACCAGATTTTTCCTGAATTTTCTTTGCTATAAACCTCACGGAGCCCGAGACCTTTCCGACGAATGCAAAACCGTGGAAATCGGTTCGTGCGTTCTGGAGTTATAGCGTCAGGAAGGAAAACCCGACTTATTTTTATATAGTAGATAAAGTACACTAATACAGTTTAAAAGTGTTTTTTACATTACTTACAAAATGAGCTGTCCAAAAAACAATACTTTCTCGAAATCTTACTGAAAAGACTCAATTCATTGCTAAATCATTCTTACGAGATACATATCACAATCGATTTATTTTACACAACTGCTACATCTAACCACATCACTAGTCCACTGATTCACTATTCTCCCATTAATCATCCGATTAACTAAACCACTGCTAAGTCCACTTTAGTCCATTGTCTCAGTCAGCATCATCCTTCCCGACCCTGGAGTCAGCAGACTCCGGTCGCTGCCACAATCACGTATGCGAGTGCCCTAAGCTCCCATGTGTATGATGATGGTTGGCAGCCAGATGGTGGAAGTACGGAGCGTAAGGCCCAGGGCCGGTGAAGGGGTATGGAACCCCGTGGGAGTAGAGCAGGCCCCCGGGGTAGGGGCCGGAGAAACCTCCCCCAGGGGGAGGGGGGACGGTGGGACTGTTCACGTCCATCCCCGGATTTTGCTTTTTCCATTTCGTTCTGCGGTTTTGGAACCAGATTTTGACCTGTGAAGGAAGGATATTTTATTTTTTACTTTTTTGTTTAGAATTTTGTTTGTTTATGCTGTACATATCAGTTAATGTTTTTATCAAGAAAAGTTTTTGAAATTGCAAATTAAATATATAAATAATGCTGGACATTTCACACAGCATCATCTAGCCCCAAACTAAGTAAAGCTTGTACTATGGGAACCAGATAACTGATACTTTTTGTTTGTAAATACATACATATTAAACATAGAAACACCCAGACCCGATAAATATTTGCAGATCATACAAACATTTATCCCGCGGCGGGGATCAAAATAAACAAATTGTTGCCTGTAAATCAGACCTTAAACAATCCGTTCACACACACACACACACACACACGCGCGCACACTCACACACACACACACACACACACACACACACACACACACGAGTATTATCTTAATGCAACGGTTAAACATCTCCATCTAATCAGACCACATCCATCCACTGCTGAGTATTAGGCCTCCTCATTTTCACGACAGTTCCAGTCCTGTGCCATACATAGTATAGGTAATTAGGTATGTATGTATACCTACATGGGTTGCTATATATAATAAGGCTGCTATAATCTTCCTATAAGCTTTATCAGCCGTATAAAAACACAAAGAACACCAACCTGGGTCTCAGTTAAGCTCAAACTCAGAGCCAGATTCAGCCTCTCACACACAGACAAATACCGCGTCGTCTTAAACTTGTTCTCCAGCGACACCAGCTGCTCATACGTGAAGGCAGTCCTAGCTCTTCTTGGCTTAGTCCCTCCCTTCGAATCTCTGGAACTCTTGCCTTTCTTGGAACTCCCGCTGTGTGGAGACTTGGGATCTCCGTTCTCGTCCAGGTCAGATTGCGTGAGAATATCATCGTCCATGTTGGACGTTTGGTCGTCCGTTTCCACGTCATCATTCTCTAGGTCTGAGTGTAGGTGGTCTTTTACTGTAACAAAAGAAGGTTTATTAAAGTTTGCTGAACAAGTAGGTACATGATATCGATTGTTATGAGAACATAGAGCAGAGATAATATAGCATCTCAACAACAATTCCATTAATAGTTTCTGTGTTAAATTAAATATTTTACATTACAATCTCATGTTTCTTAATTTAACTATCGCTGGAAATCTAATCGTTAAGACCTGAGGTTCTTCTTCTTTTCGGGTCAACGGCTCAACAAAAATCCAATTTTATCGGCGAAGAACTCAGCCACGGCTATGGCATTATGCGTGGCTGCATTCAGGTCTTCCCTTGTGCAGTTGTTCGGGCACAGAGGGCAAGCTAGAAGGTGATTCATCGTCTGGCTGGGTTCACAGTCGCACGCTGTAAGACCTGATAAAGGCTTTCAGTAGCTCGACAGTCGACACCACAGCTCTACAACATTACTACCTAGGTCTTATATCAGTAGCTACATAATATGAAGTTTGCTATAATTATTTCATCGCATATCGAGAACTCAATATAGGTAGCCCACCTGTTAAAGTCTAATAATCAAGATGCTTGCAACAATTTTACGGCGACATAACATCTGTGATACCCAATCTTACAGCCACACTCACAGACATATCATCATCATGCCCAGTCAATCTTAAAGGTCATCGCACATTTAGTCGCACCGGAGCGACGCGCACGGACGTGCAACGTCGGGTAGTAGGTAAAGATTTTAAACGGTTTTTTTTATTATTGGGATAAGGGTTGCAACTTGGCAAGATGAATATCGAATACGCTATTTTGTATCCTACAACAGGTAGGTAGGTACTTACAACGTGGTAAATCAATAAATCGTTCTTTAAAAGCTCTAATTGACGATGACATTATCATTTGGCTTTCAAAACGCGCCGTCTAATAACTATAAACGCTCTCTTTTCAAGCGTTATTTATACATCCTGCAACCATTATAATTCGCATTTTACCAATTTTACTAAACACAAAACTGTCGTCGTAAATTACTTTTTAATATTTCCGGACTATGAAAAGACGATGAAAATTTGTTAGCGGTGTTGCCACATTAAAAATTAATGGCGACTTAAAACTATTTCGCATGGCAGGACCATGCTGAATGACAAGGAAAAGGAAATGGCTATTAGAATGTTCGAAAAACACGAGAAATAACAGAAAATTTGGTTATGAGGAAACTATAAAACAATTTGATTTATATGTGCGGTTAACGGCTAGTAAATGTATTTCAGATTAATCTTGAGTGGTTTATGTTCAACAAAATATTCCATGAAATAATAAGCAGAGAGATAAACTGATGGCCTAGGTCATCTTTTAGACATCTTTTTTAGACTTTTAGTAATATTTCAATGTCCAGGACAATAAGATAAAAATTAGAAATGAACGAAAACTTTAAAAAACAATACAAAATAGTACCTACATCTATGGACTATTGTGTTAGTAAATTGAAAATCTGCCAAAGATCTGTATCTAGGTACTTTACTTACCAACTACAAAATCAAATCAGACGTTGATGAAGAAAAAACATACATACATACATAAAGTCACGCCTCTTTCCCAAAGGGGTAGGCAAAGACCACGGATCTCCAGTCGCTACGATCCTGACACACAACTTTCGCCTCATTCACTCTCATGAAGAAAAAAAGTAGAATTAATCTCAGTTTAATTGACCAGAATGTCTAAAAATTGACCTTAATAAATCCGGCATGCGCCCACTATCCCAAAAGGTACAAAACGCGTCAGATTAATTAGTTCAAAACCATCTAAACAATTCGATGGACGTGTCCAATGTCCGTTTGTTGTTTTGCTTTTGTTAGACAATTAACGACACATGCGCGCTATGCGGAGCAGGTAGTGAGTGACAGACAGATTGTCTGCTTAAAGTTTACATAAACATTGTAGGTGTCGCTGGCATTTCGACGTCGCAATTTTTAATGTCAAAAAACGTAAACAAGCTCTACATTGAAATAAAACAAAATAAAAATAGAGAAAAATTTACAGAATAGAAACAAAATTGTTATGTAAGTATACGTAGATATTTAAATTAATATAAATTGATCCAGGTCACTGCCAGTTGGCGTGATCAAATTATACAATGAACTTACAACAATTTCTTTAATTTTCAATCTAAAAGTGTGATTTTTTACTCATGGATAGTTTTCCCGTAAAACTTTAACAGCATAGCTTGTAAGTTTAACATAGTCGGTTTTTTATAAAATGTGTAAGTACCTATTATAAAAATGCAGTTCATTTCCCATAATACTATTCGTATGTAGATATAAGTATTTCCGTTGTATTTGCCGCGCCGCATACAGACCGTATATCTGTCATCAAGTGATTACGCTCGTGATTTTATAGCGTGTTGCACTGCAGTGGGCAGCTGTCTTTATCGGCTACAATTTACAATGTCATACGAAGGTATTTAACCGTTCTGCGGCGAATTTGTCAAAGATTAAAAGTAAGGTCCCATACAATACAACAAACGTGAGTTTTTTTTGCCGTTTTTATAGATAACTAACTGCGCTCCCGCGGTGTGACCCGCGGTCCCTCGGGATATTTTCCGGTATAAAAAGTAGCCTATGTCCTTTCCTAGGATACAACCTTTATCCATGCCAAAGGCGTGAAAAGGTAACAAACAGGCAGACAGATAGACAGACAGTTACTTTCACATTTATAATATTACTAGATGTCCGTCGCGGTGTTACCCGCGTTCCTTCGGGAAAACTTCACTTTCCCGGGATAAAATATAGCCTATGTTCATCAGGGATGCTAATGGTAAAAAAATACAAATCGGTTCAGTAGTTTCCGAGCCTATTCAATTCAAACAAACAAACAAATCTTTCCTCATTATAACATTAGTGTAGATAGTATAATGGATGGTACAGAACGCTGGTAGATAGTACAATGGTGGCCCTGTCCGACTCGCACATGGTGGTTTTTTAATTTCTTACCCTTAGCCCAGCTGATTCTAAGTATTGCTATTTTGTAAAGTGTATGCACTTAAGTGGTAGCAAATAAGTTGCCAAAGTAAATAATATTGCTCTTACGTCGTAAAGGCTATATGGCTGGATTTATCCCCAGTGGGGGAGAGAGGGTAACAAAGCCGAGATTACTACGTGTGTTACCTGATGTTGACAACTTACCATGGCTTACCAACCCTCGCTAGCGAACTACAGGCAATAATGTACCCACCTAGACTTATCTACACTAATATTATAAAGAGGAAAGATTTGTTTGTTTTTATTTAATACTTTCAGTATAAGATAGAATAGAATATAATTTTATTTCCTCCACAACACAAAGTGCACGCTACAATTACCTATATATTTAAGTATTTCTACAATTAAAAAAAAAAAAAAAATTATTTCATTAGGTATGAAAAGTCTTATCAAAATTTTCGATTCCGACGGGATTCGAACCCACGATGATCCAGAGTGCCTTCAACCGCTCGGCCGCGGAACCCCTGACGTCAGATTTGAAATTTTTGATAAGCTCATATTGGGTGCAATGGCAGGATGTACAAATATTTATAGGAAAAAAATAATCATAAAAATAAAAAATAATAATAATATATAAATTTTCCTTAGATAGCTTGACTGATTCTATTGTATTTTGTAATTTTATGTACATACTAGCTGCGCCCCGCGGTTTCACCCGCGTAAGTCCCGTTCCCGCGGGAATATCGGGATAAAAAGTAGCCTATGTGTTAATCCAGGGTATCACCTATCTACATACCAAATTTCAACCAAATCGGTCCAGCCGTTTTTGCGTGAAAGAGTAACAAACATCCATACATCCATACATCCATACTTACAAACTTTCGCCTTTATAATATTTATAAAATTAAACAAATTGATAAAATTACAATGTTTTCCTAATACTTGTATTTTATGATTCAAAGTTAAATTTATTTATGGAATACTAGCTGCGCCCCGCGGTTTCACCCGCGTAAGTCCCGTTCCCGCGGGAATATCGGGATAAAAAGTAGCCTATGTGTTAATCCAGGGTATCACCTATCTACATACCAAATTTCAACCAAATCGGTCCAGCCGTTTTTGCGTGAAAGAGTAACAAACATCCATACATCCATACATCCATACTTACAAACTTTCGCCTTTATAATATTTATAGGATAGGATTGTAATACCATACTTCTTTTTTATAGGAATAAAAGAATTTTACTAAAAAAATAATATTATCGTATATTATGCTCATCTGCAAATTTTGCAACTGGCAGGCATAGCAGGAAAATCAATTTAACATAACTCCAATAGCATCGATATTTAAAACACAAACAACAACAGTTCCACAAACTTGAAGATTCAAAAGCAAACTCAATCAAGATATTAAAAAACTTTCCCGAACCAATTTGCCAATCAAACATGATCTCGTAAATGCTGATACTCCAAATTTGCCATATTCAAGTAACCCCCCAAATCCCTGCGGAAAGGCACTTGTAATCGAGAAGGCTTTATTAATTACAAACTTGGACCGCAGCCCACCCCCTGCCCTCACCGAGCAATTACCGTCCCTAATCTCTGTTGACTAAGGTTTAAATTCCCAGACAGCGTTCCGCTTAACCCAAATTCAACCTTATCTTTTGGGCGTACGGTACCACGTAAAGATTTTAACGTTTACTTGAAACTCAACTTTAAGTAGTAGCGTTTAGGTTGGTATTTCCGTGACAGGGTGCTGTAAGCAACATCAATTTGTTAAATGAAGAAAATGGAGATGTGTAATTTGGAATTCGTGCTTCGGTAGGTTCTGTAATGCGCGCTTGTTCGCAGAATGTCCAACGGGTTAATTTATTTGTGGAGCCTATCAATGAAGTTTCACTGTAAAGCCTTTAATGCCACGGTTATAGCACCCTTAAGGAGCTTTTGCTCTTGTTAGGGAGAGTAATGGGAACTCTTAAACTATACCATCCTGAATCTCTCTCTGATATTACTGTATGTACTGTGTGTATACAGATTGTCCCGTAATGAGTGGATAATCCTTTAACTACGGGTAGAGGGCATGCAAATGGCAATTATCATTAGATAGTCACAATTATCCAAGAAGGCTATAAAGAAAACAGATTGAGAAAATTCTTTCATTTGTGATCTTAACATCGAAACATCGAAAAGAATGGGTAGAAAAAAAATCTTAAATGTCCAATAACTTGAAAACCGGGAGCCTTTTACTGGGCACAAGTTTTGTTTTTCTGGTTTGTTACGATGTCCTCTACCCGTAGTCAAAGAATTATCTACTCACTACGGGACACTGTATGTAGGTAGAGTAATTACTTTCTTGTTAAGTTGGAAGCTGCATTTTGTTGTAAGACGATAGTAGGTAAATATAGTAGGAACAATCTACACTACTATCTATCAGGTAGTTAACATACTCAAATCTTACGCAGGTAGGTAAGCTACGTAGGTATTTTGTGATTTAAAATACCTACGTACGTTTTTTAAAGTTTCTAAAAGTGTGAAAAGACAACTTTAAGTACTTACATGAGCCACTGATGCGCTCATTCGGATTGCTACAGGTTTTGCTGCGACCCTCTCCTACTATGGATGTCACTGAAGAGACTGGCAGACACATTACATAGGTACCTACCTACAGGCATCACAAGAATAGGTGCAGCTTGTTTTTTTAATACACCACCACAATTCCTAGCCATTTCAAATGAACCATGTAATTGTCCTGCCATCCAAACCATGGCTTTAACTATCCAAGGAGTTAAATGTAAGTAGTAGATGTAAGAATTTGAAAAATTAATTAAATTCCAATAAGAATTAAAGCGCAACATTTTAAATGGATCTTTTTCACCCAATTCGTATTCCTGTTGTGTTCTCGGTAAAGTAAAAGGGTGTTTGCACGTAATTCCGCGGTCCTAATTAAAAAGTCAACGAGAGCAGTGCTGCCAACATTAAGCCGCTCGTTAACACGCTTCCGCTTTCGGAGGTGCCTTCGAAATTTAAACTTTTGACAAATTTTAGGGTTGGCGGCTTGTAACTTGAATCTGGAATTATATTGGCCGTTATGGAATTCGTAACATTATAAATATTCGAATTTCGAAATCAAACAAGGGTAGAAAATGGTCGACCAAAGTTAATAAGTGTGTGCATTTGATCTTAAAAATGCTACATTTACTTGCATGAGAGGAAGAAAAAGAAGACTTGTAACATTAAAATTAATCCTGCCAGACATATTGAAATGTATAATTTTTGTAATTTTTAAAGTGTACCACACTTAGGTATTTCATTGAGAAATGAAAAGTATTATCAAAATTTTCGATTCCAACGGGATTCGAAACCGCAACGATCAGTGAAAGAGATAAGGGTTCCGTGGCCGAGCGGTAAGGCACTCCGGCTTTAGGAGGATCATCTGATCGTTGCAGGTTCGAATCCCGTCGGAATCGAAAATTTTCATTTCAAATTGAAATGTACCTAATTCCACCCAATTAATGATTAGGTAACTGAAAGATACCAAAACATTAACTAGGTACCATAATACATATGCCAAAACAGGCTATTTACATTGGCTTCCGGGTAACTATGTATAGAAGGAAAGAAACAGTATAAGAACGTCCAAAACCATTAGGTATGAATAAATAACATAAAGGGGTCCCAATAACTCAGTTGAGATGAACAACCAAAACAAGCATGAAAATACCCTCCGGAGCTGGTCATCGTCCCGCGCCTAAAGAAGCGCGAAATAAGCTGATTTTAGCCCTAAACGCCCCAAAATTTATGCCCTCTCTTGACCCCTGCAACTTATTCACCTTTATTTTTATTTGAGTGAGCAAGAAACAAATCTTAGCGCAAAAGGATAATAAAATAATCGTTAGATTCGTTTAGACGAATCTAATTTCACGCCTTGCTGGCCAAAGGGACGCCAGTAGGGTTGCATCCGTCTCGTTTACTCCTACAGGATTGGTTTGCTGTCTCGCTCTAGCGGTGGCCAATCGTAGAGTTGCAAAAGTTGCGATTCTTTTTCCGTGTTTGCGGGTTTTGCCGGAAGTTTTTTAGGTGGAAAATGTCTGTGTTTTGATCGGGGGAGCCGATTTGAATAATATAATGGTTAGGGAGGCTGGAGTTTCAGGTTCATTCATAATCAAGTAGGTAGTATGTCGAGACGGTAGTCATATTATAGTAATGTTTTCTAACAAATTGTTCAAACCTTTTTATGTTATCATCATGTCTATTGACTTTTAGCCTCGAGTCAAACTATAGGGTCTTTCATTTTAAACTAACTTAATTTAGGAATTGGGTTCAACAAATTCTTTAAAAATCCCGAGAAAATAGATAATAATTTATAATAACAACTTTCAATAATAACTTTCAATGCATTGTTGCTTCCTGTATAACTTAGTCCATTTGAGAGTGCATGTGTGTCGGATGTAGCCGGGCTGTGATTGGTGGAATGTCTGTTCTCCTTGAAAATCGTTATGCAACATGTCCTAAAAAATCAATAAAAGATACATTTTGAAGTGAAAACTTATATC
Source organism: Epirrhoe alternata (assembly GCA_963565295.1). NCBI lineage: Eukaryota > Metazoa > Arthropoda > Insecta > Lepidoptera > Geometridae > Epirrhoe > Epirrhoe alternata. The sequence continues at coordinate 3,408,496 of OY751397.1, read as the reverse complement.
GGCTTAGGAATTAAATTGATACGGTCAAACGTCTATATTTAAAACCCAAAACTGAATCCCTGTCAGTTTGTGTAGTTTAAAATGAAAGACCCTGCATAGACATAAACACAGAGATACTGAAAATCATGCGCGAAACATGTTTTCAAATCGAATGGCATTCAAACTTACCCCTTTAAGGTATTAATAAAGTTACCTTCTGTAGGAAGAAAGTTGCCCCTTTTATCCCTTAAGATAAAGGATGCAGGCAGTAGTGCGTGAATTATTGTCTCATTTATCGGCCTTGGATATCGTATTATTATGTAAAGACATTTGATATGAGCGATTTAGCCCCTAAAGTAAAACAACGACTCTACCTTCTGCTGCAATAAATATTATACAAGGTTAATTGTAAAACACTGGTAACCTCTCAGGACTGTATTACTATCATCATAAACAATAACTTTTGTTCTATGACTTTTTACAAAACATAATACATTTACCAAAATAAAACATTCAAGATTTCGTTTTCCTAACTAAAACATTGTTCTATCGAATCGTTCAATTTTAATATTTTTATTTTTGTATGACAATCATATGAAAAAAAATAATGATGAATTTTTATACTAAGCAATTTTAGTCAGTCACTAACATTTTCCAGATACCTTGACAGCCGCGGTTAGGTTTTCACATTGAAAGTCAAACATTGAAGTCGGTTTTCTTTATAGCTGTATTTCTTTTTTTAGAACTAGTAATGCTTAGGTATGTATTTCACTTGTATAATGTAGTGGTGGTTTGAATAAATGCTTTTTCTTTCTTTTTAAAAAACGTTATTATTTTACTACGAATAGATTTACGCGAACTATTTAAACTATGGTTTATTGTAACAGTCGGCAATGAATCAATTAACGCGTCGCTAGCAATCTTGTTTGCGTGGCGGTGACAAACTAACTGCTTCCCGATGACCGGGCACACGCATGTACAATCTAGACAGACAAACAAATCATCATGCAGGTATAATGCTATTTGCATTACAAACTTTTTGGTGTGCTACAAAAACAGCGCGCGTAGCACCTTGTAGCACATTCGTAGCACCAAAAAACGATTTTAGAAACCTCAATATACCTAGTAGCCAATTATTATTATGATTTCTCGTTGGAACATTCATTTAAAAAAAGTTAGTTTAGGCTGTGGTTTAGGGAGCGGGCTCGGCCCAACAATAACAATTTGGGACAGTACAAGCTAAAACCAACAACAACCAACATACTTAGGGTGGTCGCACAATCCAGTCGAGCCGAACGCGGCGAACTATCAGTTCAATAAAGAAAATGCTGATGACGTCAGAAGCAAGCCGTATTTTCTGACGTCATCAGCATTTTTTGTATAGTAAAATGACTGCGGCGCGTACGGCGCGGGCAGTGTGAGATCTCATGAGATAATGTAGGTAGTACAATGGGCGGTCTTATCGCTTTGAAAGAAACGAACATATTGAAGGTAAGGGGGTGTATTAATATTTATATAGACTAATATTATAAAGAGGAACGATTTGTTTGTTTGTATGTTTGTTTGTTTGAAATGAATAGGCTCCGAAAATACTGGACCAATTTGAAAAAATCTTTCACCAATAGAATCCCACATTATCCCCGGTGAACATAGGCTATATTTTATCCCGGGAAAGTGATGTTTTCCCGAGGGACCGCGTGTAACACTGCGACGGACACCTAGTAGGAATATAAAAAGAATGCAGACATGCATGATGTAATGTATAAAATCACATAAAAATATAGCCGACTACCTACCACTTAATATGAATACTGTGGATGGTTTTAAGTGTTTGCGTCGCTCACATTTACAAGTACTTCACCTGTTAGTACACAAGTTCAAAAAACTCATGATTTTGTAATTCAACTTTGATAGTAAGTAGGTAAATGTAAAAAATCGCTGCCTGCAATAGTAAGACGTGTTTTAAATCTTTAAAAAAATAGGTACTAGAATTTAAACATTATAATTTAATATAGATAAGTAATAAACTCCATCCATACTTCCCACTCATATAATAAAGCTGAAAGTTTGTTTGTTTACATGTTTGGATGTTTGTATGTTTGTGTATCAATCACGCCTAAACCAGTGAACCGATTTGGATGAAACTTGGTATAGGCACAGATCCTATCTGGAATATGCTATTCAAAATGTTAGTACCACGCGGGCGAAGCCGCGCGCAAAAGCTAGTAATATTATAAATGTGAAAGTAACTCAGTAACTCTGTCTGTCTATCTGTCTGTTTGTTACCTTTTCACGCCCAAACCACTGAACAAATTAGGCTTAATACTGATACGGATAAAGGTTGTATCCCAGGGAAGGACACAGGCTACTTTTTATCCCGAAAAAATCCCGATCCCGATAAGTATACTGATACAGGTTACCAGTCGGAAGTGTGTCCCGGAATTTATTAGAATAGCAATGCTTATCCGTTGAAGTATTTACTAATTTACACTTTCTTTTCCAAAATGCAAAATTCTTATGAAATATAAACACAAATATTATCATAGAACGGTCAATAAAATGTTAATAATAAATCAATTAGTTGTCCGTGCGTGAATGTTAGCATTAGCAGCTGTCAGTCGTTGACAGGCTAACTGTTTCCGTCGCTGACCGCCAGATTAATTTATTAGTTTAGCTCCTTTGTGACAGCTAACTTGATTTCTTTCGCCATTTTTGGAAAAGCTGTTGCTCTGTTATTTTATTTTATTTTACTCGTGTTTTACTAGTTTTATAATGTAATTTCGATGGCATTTTACTAATGAAACCTTGGATACGCAACAGGAGATTTTGCAAATGGAATGGGGGAGTATTGAAGAAGATTTCTCATTTGACTCTTTCGTCAAAAAATCTTCGAAAATCTTTATTTTCGTTGCAGTTTTGAAGAAACAAGCCGCCAAATAAAAAAATATTTTTATAACTTAAGTAGGTACAGTCACGGACAATAAGATGTATACATTCCATACTTTTAAAATTAATATCACACTAAAACTAATAGATGTAGGTTAAAAACAAAAAGCGGAAATTGATTTCACATTGAATCGAAAATCGAAAAAAAATACCAGAACATTGTTGGACATGTTGACCTGTACATGGGTTGAAACATTATGGAGTGTGTGCATCTTATTGTCCGTGACTGTACCTATGTTTTCAGCTGAAAATAAGCTCTCTCTGACTTCGTTCTTAGACACTTCAAAAAAGCTTAATAAAGGTATTCGAAAATCAGAAAGGATGTCTTCCAACTATCCTTTATTATTGTGAGCTTATATTTTTATCAAGATCAACGAAACAGTAAGCATGTTCTACTACGACTTTGTTGTTTTTAAGAGAGTTAATTGACACCTTCTGGGTAGGCCCGCTCCATCGTAGACCTCATTCTTGCCTGTGTAAGATTCGAGGTCAAGAGCCGACCATCATCATAAAACAAACCTACATAAATAATAACAAACAAAACGCCTTTGTCTATTAAAGGGTTAAATTATTTTCTGTTCTAAAATATTGCTGCTGAAATATAATTTATTTTTCAGTGCCGCTAATGGTTTTATACGCGGAATATTATGATTTATGTTTCCGACTCTTTCTGTTTTCTGAAAGTAGTAAATTTTGATATAAACAAGATTATTTTTGTAATCCCTTGGTCTAGCCAAGACATAATTATTTTTTATAACTTCCCCAAGCAGGTAGGTAATTTGAAATTAGCTATTATTTCTAAGGTACCCACGAAAATCCGGCTCGAAGGACCACTAAGCTTATGTACAAATTAAAGAAAGATAGATACTTATATTTATTAATTTTCCAGTCAGAGCCACAATCCGCCATTTATGAATTACAAACAGGAAGGGCCGGAAAAGGCACAACACCAAAACTAATTACTTTTTCTTAGTGTTGCCATTATAAACATAAAATTATTTAACTATGTTGCCACTTAAAACATAAAAAACTACTTACAACAATCTACTTACTACAAAATTTACATTTTGTTTATCTATTTTCTATGTTCAGATTGTTCTGAAAAATTAAGTAGGTTTACAGGATATCCCAGGAAAGATTATTATCGAGCGGAAGTCCAGAGATGAATCACCCATGTGTGTTCTGTAATTTTTGTTAGTTTATGTTATTCATATTTATTTATGTAAGGGTACTTATCAGCAAAATAGTTCTTGTGTTTATTATTATAATTATTATTATTCATTTTTTTATTATTGTAAATACCTACTGTATAAGGTTGTTGCTATCCTATAACAGTGTTTTATTTTATCATACTTTTTCCACAAAAAGCACCATTTCAGAGGTCATCGTCCTCATACAAAAACTAAATTATACAAGAGAAGAGTGATTGGTGCAAAAAATTAACCGCTTCATTGAACGCTATATTGGTTATGGTTTGTTGCACCAACACAGTGACCAGCTTTTTATCAGCATTTTTTTTTTTCTTTATAAGCAGATACGTACATACGTACCTATTCAAACCAATAGCGTTCCAAAAAGTATTTAACACGGAGAACGGTTCCTCGATGCAGTTATTTTCCGTCGGAAACTGAGATTTCCAGAGAAACGAAAAATCAATCAATAATGCACTCGGTATAGTTATTAAGTAGGTACATCATTTTTTAACCGACTTCAAAAAAAGGAGGCGGTTCTATGTTCGGGTGTATGTATGTTTTTTTTTTTTTTTTTTTTTTTTTTGGATGTATGTTCATCGATATCTCCGTCAGTTGTAAACCGATTTCCAAAATTTTTTTTTTGTTTGAAAGGGTATGCTACCATAGTGGTCCCATAAAAATTTTACTCCTGAGGGATTGATAGTTTTCCCGTAATACTCAAAAAATCACCGATCTTTTCGAAAAATGTGGACCGATTTCCAAAATTTTTTTTTGCTTGAAATATATATCTAGGTGGTCCTCATACTTTTTTTTCCTGAGGAATTGATAGTTTTCCTGTAAATCTCAAAAAACCTCATTCTCACTACAAAATCTGAGTCAAACATTGAATAGTTTGACATGTTTAAATACGCTCGAGGTGATCCCATATAATTTTATTCCTGAGGGATTCTCACTCTAACTTCTTTGATCTTGACTATTCCAATATCTAACCTAACCTACTAGGTATATTATTTACACTAAAAATTGAAAAATAAAAATTTTTGAAAAAAAAATTGAACCGACTTCACATAACACAAATAGACACTAAGAACCTTCTATGTACCTACACTAAAAAGAGAAAAATAAGAATATACACATGCAATGATTACTTAAAGTATTCAAATAATAAATTATTATGTTATATTATATTTGAAGTCGGTGCCAACTATTCTACTCTAACTACTCCATACAATTTTGCACCCAAGTTCTATTGTACTGCCGCCATAAGAAAAAAAGACGTTTCTACATAAACTCAGAAATGGAGATAAAAAATGTTTAGTGTTTTTAAAACAAAAAAATTCGCTGTGAGTATTAGAATAACGAAATATAAGAAATTTTTCTGCTAAAGTGTGAATTAAAGTTTGATCTATTGAAAAACATATGCAAATTTTATTAAAAACAATTTGATATATTAAATAAAGCATATTTTCTTTTTCTTTCTAGTAAAAAAAATACTAGAAAATACTTAATACTGCAATGAAAAGACGTTTCTGGCTAGACACTGCCATTCAACTTAGTAATTCAAGAAACGTCTTTCTTACTTAGTAATATTGAGTTATCAGGCTATCGTTACCTAAATTAAAGAGCCATATTTAACCATTAGCTGCCTTTCTACTTAGTTACACCTACCTGATTTCAGTGAACTTAAAATATTTACCTTAAGAAACGCCCATTTTGCATATCTTAAGGGTCAGATACATTATCAATCCTAAACCATACCACTCAAAATATTATTCCAAACATATTAATTATTTTTCTTAAAATAAAACCACAAAGTACCTATATGAGAACCAGACTTATATTTTTACTAAAAACAAAAATAAATTAGCAACCTCAAACTTCTAAAGCACTTTTTGCTACATAAACTATACTACTTGTGAAACATGTATTTTTACTTTTTAAGTAACTATAACTAGTATCAAAGTTGGTACAAACATTTTTTATAAACATGTTTATAATTTTTTTTTTTTTCAAATAATACCACAAACTAAGAGAATCACACTTATTTTTATAAGAAAAACAAAACTAAAATAGTAGCCTCAAACTTTTAGGGCACGCATTTTTTATCATTAAATAAAATCTCTGAAAAATAATGTAACTTTTAACTTATAACTATAGTATAACTTTTCTAATTCTAAATAATTATCACAGCTTCGGAAACTGTCTCTTACTCACAATTTTATGTTGGAAAAGTCGGAGAAGCTTGCATCTCTTTGAAACAAACCAAGTCTGGTTTTTCCAACATAAAGCTATGAACTCTTTGGAAATCAAAAAAACGTGTATTAATTCTAGTTAGAGATAATAATCACAACTTTGTTAGCTAAACTCAGTCTTCATAAGCTTGAGTGACATCAATGCTGTTTTTGTCAGAAGGTAAATTATACCAGAATGATTTTCTGCTGTTTGGCACTAGGGGTGTCAGTTTGTGAATGATCGCCGACTTGCGCTCTTGAGTAATGCCTCTGTATCCTTTGTTAGGCTTTGGAGGTGGTATACCAGATTTAATATTTTTTAATCTTAAATAATAATGCTTAAAAGGTACGGTATCTATTTGTAAGATTTGGTAAGACATCTTTCTAAAGTAATGGTTTAGGTTTTTTCGTGCTGCTTCTGTAAACAGGACATGTCACTTTTTTTTTACAGACATCGCTATTACATCCTGGCTTTAGTTTATATTTTGAAGATTTTATTGCATGTTTGTTATAATTATTATTTTAAAACCGGGTATTTATCACGTACCTTTTTAAAATAATAATTATGTCACCAAATCACGAAAGTTTAAAAAGCATGTTTGTTAGTTCTACAAGCCAAAAATACTGAACGGATCGGCCTGAGATTTTGTACATAGGTAGTTCTAAGCATTATGCTACTTTTTATCTCAAAAATCAGTTAAGCAATAACCTAAATGGCAGAAACTAGTCATACTATATTATAAAGTTTCATTCACGTGTTATTAAATTAAAGTAATATGATTTTGTTTCAGTGTGCCAAAATGAGACGTAATCGATGCGCAAAAATAATTTCATTAGTGCCATCAACCACTTCCTGTCAGGATCAGGTACAGGAACAGGAACAGACAGATCCAATTTGTGACGAGCTGGTTTTTGGTGAAACAACTGAAAATGACTGTTTGAACTATACGGATCTTCACTACGATTCACCCAGCGACCTAGATTTTGACTCTGATGACTCCATTTTTGACAAGGATTTCATTTAGATTCCATATCTTTCAGTTTTCATTTTTTTCCGTTGTGCCGGTGGTTCATCATGCTTCTTACGCTTTCGGATTTTACCTTTTTTGTCAGATTTTGCAGCGTTTCTTCGTCATTTGAGACTTCGGATGACTCGGGGATAGTAACGTTATACTGTGGTGAGTTGGGAATGCGTAGAAGAATCTGAATCTAAACTTGAAGGAATATAATCCTTGTCAAAAATGGAGTCATCAGAGTCAAAATCTAGGTCGCTGGGTGAATCGTTGTGAAGATTCGTATAGTTCAAACAGTCATTTTCAGTTGTTTCACCAAAAACCAGCTCGTCACAAATTGGATCTGTCTGTTCCTGTTCCTGTACCTGATCCTGACAGGAAGTGGTTGATGGCACTAATGAAATTATTTTTGCGCATCGATTACGTCTCATTTTGGCACACTAAAACAAAATCATATTACTTTAATTTAATAACACGTGAATGAAACTTTATAATACATATAGTATGACTAGTTTCTGCCATTTAGGTTCTGACTGCCTGGGCGCAACTGACCGTACAGCTCTGACCGCGTCCCCCGCCACACCCCGCACGACTAACAATACTTAGTAGAAAAGACACTACTACCACATGCGACTGGCTATTTTTTATAGTACTACAATGAAAAGGCTTTTCTACGCAGAACCGTTTTTTCTTCTTATTACCAAGCAGTAATGTCTTTTCATCTTATGATGAATAACAAATATTGTAGATAAATAAGACGGTTCTACCTAAATGCGTTTTTTCAACTTATTAAACGTCAGAAATGTCTTTTCTATTTCGTAAATATTATGACTAAATTTCAAATGCGTCTTTTTTAACAGTAAGATTTGTAGGGTTGTGTTTGTTTTAGCCAAAACAAAAAAATACTGGTAGGTGCGTCTTTTTTTACTGATTCCGATGATGTATATAACTCAATATTGAAAAAAATGTCAGAAACGTCTTTTTTCCTTATGACGGCAGTGTAGGTACTCGTAATTTATTCTTAGATGTAAATGCATAGGTAGTTGGCACCGACTTCAAATATAATATAACATAATAATTTATTATTTGAATACTATAAGTAATAATTGCATGTGTATATTCTTATTTTTCTCTTTTTAGTGTAGGTACATAGAAGGTTCTTAGTGTCTATTTGTGTTATGTGAAGTCGGTTCAATTTTTTTTTCAAAATTTTTTTTTAAATATTTATCAACCGGCGACGGTGAGATTTATGCCATATTCGTCCCGAGGAAATTCGGACCACATCAAAAAATCTACTTCTGTACTACATTGTAATTTGTATGCCGTATGCTGCGATAAAATATTTTATTTCAAAAAAATTTGGAGAGACAAACTTGACTCTTATTGGACCGCATTAGCTCACAATAAGCTCACTATAGATAGAGAGGAGTAGAAGAAAGGAAGGGAGGCCTGCAGTAGGACATCACAGGCATAATACCTATAATATAAAAATCGCTCACAGCGATAAGACCGCCCATTGTACTTCGCTTCAAATATTTTCTTGTATCTTTGTTTGTATTTTGTAATGTCCATGTGGTGTACAATGAAGTATTTTCTATCCTCTATCTACGAGTATCTATCTTTTCTATAATAATTATCAACATGACATGGCCCCATAGGTATTATTATTTATGAATACAAGATCGATTTGTCTGCCAATACCTGTACAACTAGAAACCAAACTGACGTCAGTTTGTCCCTTTATCATGGCACAATGCAACTTTGATATCGCGACACGACTAAAAACTGATATTGCTAGTAGGTAGTAGGTACCTATCTATTTATGTTCATGATAACCTGTGTTTAACTTCTTTTAATTAGCAACCAAAACAATTTAATTCCAGTCTCTTTCGTGGATAATCGTCCGTTAAGTTTGGTGCACTACTGCCTAAATTAAGAATAAAGAGGAGAGATAGTTATTTTGTCCACTAGGTATAGGTAAATTGAGTGAAATCAGCATCTTTTGTAATCTTTTTTAGTAACGAGTGGTTGAGATAACTTTTTATTATAAGTTAAGATTGATCGTTGACACATTATGGCATCTAAAAGCTGCAGAAATAGTAGAGCCTAGGTTTAAGGAAGGTATAATTGTATATTCCTACCTACTTATATGTATAATAGAACAATGCTACTTAATCCGTAACACGTTGCGTCACAGATAGAAATTGTCAAAAACTTTCCCCATACCTACAATTTTTTCAATACAAAAGTACTAAAAATCTTTTTCAAAATTGTTATTGGTAATGAAAAGATAAATAAAAGCAAGACTGAACGTTAATTGGCTTTGACGCAAGTTGGTACGGCTCCCCATACAAAAATGGGCATTGTCCTTTAAGTCTTTGCATTAGGAAATTAATTAAGAGCCTACTCGGATCGGACCATCCCACTTTTACGCCAACACGACGTTTTTTTATAAAATTATGGGCTTTCAATTGTAAGTAACGCGAAAATATCAAGGCAAAATACAAGTCTCTAGCGTTTCAGTAGTAGGTGAATATCACATGGAGCAAATACTGTAGGGTAGTTTTATTTTCAGCCAGTTAAATTGTTTTCACTTGTAAAGCTCATTCGTGTATTTTTTGTATTGTAGTGAAAATGAAATTTTATTCTATTCTATGGATGAATGGCCTTTGCCCAGCAATGGGACATTGAGAGCTAATATAATAATAATAATTCTATTCTAAAATCATACAACTTAGACACACACAACTTACAAAATTCCAATAACTTTTTATAACAGATTATACTAACCAGAATCACTGTCATCCCTATCATAGTGGGGCCTCCAATACGGCTCCTCGTATCTGAGCGGCTCGTGCCTGCCCGTGAACTTGTTCGGGTCCAAGATGTTCTCCACGGAGAAGGCGATGGAAGGCCGTTCCGGTGGCCTGGTCAGCCCCAGCCGCCGCGTCAAGTCCACCGGAGCCGCTTCCTCCACCCCCACCACGTCAACCTCCCCATTGTTCTCATTCTCATGCTGGTCCTCGGCCTCCTCTCTGTGTTCTTCCGACCCTCGCGCCATCGCAAGCATCGTCATATCAACTAGCTTAACATCACACTCACTGCACTTCTGAGAATCCTAGGGTGTGAATATTTTCACTGTGATCCGGAGATAGTGAGCGTCGGAGAGTCACGCGCCGACTGACGGGAGACGCCGGGCGGGCCGGGATCACCCGGGAGTGGGGCCGCCGGCTCCCGATTGGCCAAGGCAAACGAGGCGTGTCCGGGGTGGAGAAACGTAATCGAGCAATAAGGTTTAAACAATTTCGTTTAATACGTTGAATTATGTAAGAGAGCGGCGGGCAAGTAATCGCGCACAAGCGATAAGGCCATTTGCGCTACTTCGTTACGTATTAATGGCCCAGGAAATTGACTTATGAATATTAGAGGTCGGCGAGTGTAAGATCGACGAAAGCGGCCCCGGGCGGCCGCCTTATTTTCCTAGTTAAGCGCTGGAATTGCTGAAAGTGCTTGAAGCGCTAAAGTGCTGAATAGGTGCAGGGACAATGATGTTTATTGAGTTCTGAAGTTAATGGGTTTCGGTGTGTGGCCGCGGGCGGCGCGCCATTAGCTGTTTGTGTAACTTAGCCCGAAACTTTCAGCTTTGCCGGTTTTAATTGTCGGCGTTATGAGAAAAGTTTAGGGAGGATATATTTTCGTAAGAGTCCAGGGAATTAACCAGCATCGAACAATTAGGTATTTTTCTTAAATTCAAACTCGTCTTCCAACAGTCTAAGCTGTTAATGGTGATGGCAAATCCTACGTCCTTTTTTATCTTCCATAAACCACCGTAAGGTGAAAAAGGAGAGAAATTACTAATAGGTCCTCACCGTCGGATGAGGGCTCTGTAGGTTTGGTTGAATATATCATTGGGAATCCAGTGTCGACTAGGATTCCCTGTGTCGTGGGTGTCAGATAGAATCTACATAAAAGGAAGACCCGGAATCCTCACTTGACGTAGAGCACTTGCCAGTAAGTAGTAGGTTGCATATTACGGTACCTAGGCCTAGAGATCTCATCCATACTAATATTTAAATGTGAATGTAGCTCTGTCTGTATGTCTGGCTATTTGTTACCTTTTCACGCCCAAACAGCTGAACAGATTAAGCTTGGATAAAGGTTGTATCACCACGGACATGGCGGGACGATTTGGATGTGTATCTACAAGACTGGCCAACATAGCTAAGGACAGAAAAGCCTGGAAAATGAGGAGGGAGGCCTTTGCCCTGCAGTGGGGCAATGTGGGCTAAAAATAAAATAAATAAAGGGGTAAAGGGTGTATTTTTTTAATTAGCAACAAAATTTTAAACATGGTCTCGGTGTCTGTTACTGATCACATTTATGTATTTAAAACTCAAAAAAAGAGAAAAAAAATTATAACCTCAAAAGGAGACGAGACGTGTCAGACATGGATTTATGATAGCTACTGCGGTTTTACTGACTGGGGATGATAAGAGAACATAGTTCGAATAAGATTCTGTACGCGATTGTTGTCTATAGTACTTATTTGTACAGTTTTCATAAAATTGTGTTCGGTTTTGTTTGACAATCCTCGATAACTTTGTGATAGTTCTGACCATGCCATTATTATTTCCTGCATCTGCTGCAACTGTCCTAAAAAATTTTTTGGTAGTCATAAAATAGCGGTGTATAGGCTACTTTTTAATTTTATCCCGAAAAAATTAAATGATCCAGAGGGACCAGAGGTCAGAGGATCAGGATCTAGAGGGTCATAACGCGGGAGCGCAGATAGTACCTAGGTACCTACTTCATAAATATATTTTTTCAGTCAAAGCATTATGAACTTTGTAGACTCTACCTACAACACTTCACAATGTAGACTTGGCAACCAATTTAACATAGAATGTGTTGGTTGGTTAATTGTAAAACTAATTCTTCTCAGTAGCATGATAGCGATCACCAATCTCCGTTAAGCTTGTCGTGGTCCATTTTCTATTTACACGGCTAATCGTACTAAACATCTACCATTTAGAGACACCAATGACATGCACGATTCTGCTTCAGTCACGGCTGTCACTTTTATAAAGTTTCACTACAGGGTGTTTGAAATGTGAGAGAAAGGATTGAGAATGCGTACGGTGCTGAAAAGGGGAAAAGGATTTTGATAAACACCATCATAGTAAAAGAATGATTGCCACCTAAAATGGAAAAGAACATCATACTTAGAAAAAAGGCCAAGAATGGTGCCATGATGATTTTTTTTTTTCATAAAAAACCATCACACGTTAAAAAAGTTTCTTTTTTGGATTGATTCGTTGACAAACATACAGTCACTAATAAAAATACATTACCTAGGTGGTGTAGGCTACACCTAAAGGGTAAAACAGGACCCTACTACTAAGGCTCCGCTGTCTGTCTGTCTGTCTGTCCGTCTGTCACCAGGCTGCATCTCATGAACTCCTACTATCCAAGGGCAGATCCAGGATTTTTTTCTGGGGGGGGCACAAGAAACTCTAAAACAACAAATACAAAAAAACAGTAAAATAATAAACATAAACGATAAAATAAATATTTAAGGAGGCTCCCACACAACAAACGTGATTTTTTTGCCGTTTTTATAGATAATGGTACGGAACCCTTCGTGTCCGAGTCCAACTCGCACTTAGCCGGTTTTTTATGTGTAGGTACGTGTTGCTATAAAAAAACTGCTGTATTTCAGCTGAGCTACGACCATGTTGTTTTCAAGAAGAGAGTTAATAGGCACCTTCTGGGTAGGCTCGCTCCATCGTAGACCTCATTCTTGCCGACCCATTAATCATAAAAAAAAACAGTCAACGCATACTTAAGTTAAATGAAATGAAATTATTTATTTGCAACATAAACATGAACACAGTAAATACAAGATTTAAAGTATATAAGTAAGTACAAAGTTTATGTTACAATTGAGTCTGACTCAGCACTATAGTACGAGTAAGTACGAGTATACTAAGTAAGTTACATACCTACATGTAGATTTAAAAAGAAGATATATAATTAGACGTTTACGTCAGTCAGTATATTCTTCCTCTGATTGATCAATAAACGGAACAGCCTGTAAAAGTGGAATGCCAGCGCGTCCAGCACTTTACAGATGATTAGACGGGCCGCATTGTGCAGCCGACCGCTGAATTAACTATGAATCCACCCACGCTGCGATTTGGGGGGAAATTAACCAGCCACAAACATTTGACTCCGCGGGAACCTTTACAGAGATGTGTCTGTTTATAAGTGTGAAAAATCCTATCCTATAAATATTATAAAGGCGAAAGTTTGTAAGTATGGATGTATGGATGTATGGATGTTTGTTACTCTTTCACGCAAAAACGGCTGGACCGATTTGGTTGAAATTTGGTATGTAGATAGGTGATACCCTGGATTAACACATAGGCTACTTTTTATCCCGATATTCCCGCGGGAACGGGACTTACGCGGGTGAAACCGCGGGGCGCAGCTATTAAATATTATAAAGGCGAAAGTTTGTAAGTATGGATGTATGGATGTATGGATGTTTGTTACTCTTTCACGCAAAAACGGCTGGACCGATTTGGTTGAAATTTGGTATGTAGATAGGTGATACCCTGGATTAACACATAGGCTACTTTTTATCCCGATATTCCCGCGGGAACGGGACTTACGCGGGTGAAACCGCGGGGCGCAGCTAGTATCTAAATAAATAATGCTGGACTTTTCACACAGCATCATCTAGACCCAAAGTAAGCAGCTTGTGATAGGTCTTCTACATGATTGATAATCCTAATCCTAATATAATATAATAAATCTGAAAGTTTGTGAGTATGTTTGGATATTTGGATGTTTGTATGTTTGTAACAATCACGTCTAAACCAGTGAACCGATTTGGATGAAACTTGGAATAGGCGTAGATAGTGACCTGGAATAGCATATGTTTATTCAAAATGTTGTTACCACGCGGGCGAAGCCGCGCCCAGAAGCTAGTAATAATCCATAAACAAGTACTAATATTATAAAGAGGAAAGATTTTTTTGTTTGTTTGAATTGAATAGGCTCCGAAACTACTGGACGGATTTAAAAAATTCTTTCACCATTAGAATCCTACATCATCCCTGATGAACATAGGCTAAGTATATCTAATCCCGGGAAAGTGAAGTTTTCCCGAGGGACCGCGGGTAACACCGCGACGGACAGCTAGTATAATATAAACACCTATAAATACTTGTAGATCATACAAACAATTGTCCCGCGGCGGGGATCGAACCCGCAAGCAATATTCTACCAATCTGTCAAAATTCTTCTTAGTTCCTTGAGTTAAGCTATCTCTACAAGCTCGATAAAAAATACAACTGGAATAAATCTCTATTTAATACAATCTCTAGGTAACTTACTTCATCATCATCAGCCTTTATCATCCCACAGCTGAAAATACTTTATGCAATGGTTGAAACTTAAGGTAACTTATCATCTTTACTAAATAATAAAGTAACTTTTTATTATTCCTATATTCTGAAACACGAAAAAAAAGCTTAAAATTTCTGTTTTGAATGTAAAAACTAAAAAAATCGCTTCATTTTATCATGATTCTAAAAACAGTTCTAAAATACCTTTGATTATTTTTCCGACCCAAATGTCGACCAATAGAATTGCACCATTCGACGTCACGTGGTACAACCTACATGGTATTATACTGATAATTTTTTGAAAATTTTCTCTGGTCGTTGCTATATATAAAAAACAAAACATGATCCAGTCAAATTAACCACACGTCAAACTGACAGGTTGAATTAATTGTGAAAATTGGAGATTTTGCATGAAAATGAAATTAACTGTACATTTCGTCTCATGGTGCAATTCTATTGGCCGACATTTGGGACGGAAAAATAATCCCCCGAATACCACACGAGCTTCAAAATTATCTGGCATTTCCCTCAAGGTTCCCTGCAAACAAATAAAATCGTCAAGTTTTTCAGGAAAAAGTGATTTTTTAACCTGAAAAACTTGACTCCTTCATTTGTTTGCAACGAACCTATCGGGAAATACCCGATAATTTTGAAGCTCTTGTGGTATTATAAGTGAAAATTATTTGACAGATCTGTAAAACACCACATTACTTCCAATATCTAAGTAGTCATCAGTTTTATGTTACCAATAATTTAGAGTTGAAACTTTCCTCGTAAACAGTGAAAAACAATCTAAAATTGCGTGACAAACTGTCTGTCCGTTTCAGTGAAGTCATTAATTAAAAAGTTTTTAAGCAAAAAAGAGGACTGTCCCTTTCGTCCCAATTAAAATTCTAGCCGGATTCATTACAGCACTTTATTTTTAAGTGATCGTTACCGGATTCTCGCGCGGCCGTAAATTAATCCGTAAATGAATTTACGGAAAAATATTGTCGATTCAAGAAGTACCAACTGGCACAAAATAAACAATTATTTATTTTAAACCTCCTGAAAGAAAAGTAAATAAAAAGTGCAAGCAAACATCAAGTAAGTATATTCAAAATAGATAATGCTGGACATTTCACACAGCATCATCTAGCCCCAAACTAAGCAAAGCTTGTACTATGGGAACCAGATAACAAATATACTACTTATATACTTTTTGTTTGTAAATACATACATATTATACATAGATACACCCAGACCCGAGATAAATATTTGCCTTCTGCGTCCCAAGCGGGCTTTCACCCACTGCACCACAGAGGTCGTCAAAAGGCAGGTAGAGCAGTAGGTATATTTTTTAAGATTTTTTTTAATGTGAAAAAATGAGCAGTGCAGTGATTTGACCTGTGAGAATGGTGGGTAGGTAAGTATTTTAGCCGTTTGTTCCTCCATCCATAAAGAAAAAAACAAATATAGGTAGTTTAAAAACCCAAACTAAACCAACCATAACATTAGGTATCTTTGTTTTTCCTTAACTAAACATGAAAATATCACTTAATTATATCAAAAGACTTTATTATCCCCGAAATAGCGTCAACATAAAAAGCTTTATGCGTCCGTACAGATACAAATGCCCGCACAAGAATGTTAATAACCAATTTGTATTTAACGAATTGTCTTGAACACCTTTTTTCAAGAAAAAGCTTAATAATTAGAGATGGGAAAGTAGGTACGTAGACGTACTTATCGATGTTTTCAAATAATATAGAGAGCATAGTTTTTATGATAAGAATATGTCACGTATGATCGCTGCATGAAATTTTGTGAAAAACATAACCACAAAAATAAACCACCAAAACCTTAAAAACATTATCATTTTACCATCATTACCATTTTATTTATTTTTATCGAACCATAAAAATAAATAAAAGATCTGAGAGAATGTCTACCGTGCCTATACAGTTGTGACCATGTTTACTGTGTTTATCAAACCATCAATTGGTTGGAATTGGAAGGTTATTCGTTTTCCAAAAAAACATAAAATTATTCAATACGATCACATTGGATCTTGAAAGCTAGATGATACTACGAGTACTCCTGCTAGTTGACAACTGATAAAATGTAAAGATTTAAGCCTATAAACCCAGTTAGGTTAGGTTAGCTTTATTATCAGCGGTCCATATTCCTACACAGTCAAGCTCCAGTTGGATGCCAATCTAACAGTGAGGCTCGTCCAAAGAAGAAATAATTATACTCGTGACATAGATCACACCTTGAATAAGAGTACCTACCTACAACTACCTAAGTACTTAATAATCTGTCTTAATAATCTCTAAGTACTTAACAAATCTTCTGAAACTAGAAATAATAATAAACGAACAGACAATATAAAAAACCTAATTGGTTTTATTTATTAATTCTAAAATTACGTCACTTTATTAGAAGACGTGGAAACTAAAAGATTTTAACTCTAATATATTTCGAGAGTGAATGAGGCGAAAGTTGTGTGTGTGTGTGTGAAGGATCGTAGCAAATGGAGGTACATGGTCTCTGCCTACCCCTTCGGGAAAGAGGCGTGATATTATGTAGGTAGGTAGGACCTATGTATGTATACAATAACAATTATAAAAATCATGTTTGAAATTGGTACTTACATAATATAAAATCACTTAAGTATAAAACAAAATCAGTTGCACAATATAATAAAATCAATAAAAAATACAATGTCACATAAATAAAACAGTCATCTTCAATAAACAAAAGATAAAATTCAAGAATTCATGTTTATGAGGTTGGGCTTTGTGCTCAGGAACGCCAAAGATTTCAAAGGTATGCACGTTATACGCCTGTTGTTTGATTCATTGGTGCGAAGCAAACTTGAGTCCAGTTCCTGTGTCTGGAATCCGCATGAGGTGACATACATTCTCCTCCTAGAAAAGGTACAGAAAGCGTTTCTCAGGTATCTCTACAAACGCGTTGCAGGATATTATCCGTACATGTACCCAACGAAATACCTTCTAGGCTATTTAGGATATAATTCTCTTCAGACTAGGAGAGCGTATGATCAAATGACAACCATATGCAAAGTGTTCCGTAACACCATTGACGCGCCCGATCTGTTTAACGAGTCACTTCGCCTTTTTGTCCCGGACAGATACCTCAGAGGCAGGAGACACAAACTCTTTGCGACTGCCCGTTGCCGAACTGTCGCACGCGAGAACTCCCCTCTACCTCGCACTCTCACCGCCCCACTATGTTCCCAATCGCCAATCTGAGCGGACAAAATTATTTTTTGCTTTTAATGGACTCTATACGTTATGTTTAATCATAATTTATAAAAAAAAAATACATACTTTAAAAAAACAAGTAGAAATAGCTCTAAAACAAGAAACCAGTATATATTGGCCTTTTCTTACAAACAATTTGTTAGGGATGAGGGGTCAAGCTAAATTGGTTTATTGAGTTATTAGATAATTATGGATTTTTTACCACTTATACTACATTTTAATGCTTTTGTACAATTGCTTGTGAAAAATTAAGACTTAATTATCAATTTAACCTTTATTTATTTACAAAAGTAGGTACCTAATCAGAATCCTCAAAGCTAGGCAACTCACAATCACATCTATCATACTATTTTCATGCCGTACTTTTCGGATGAAATCCAAAATTTTTGAACACGTCATCGTACGCTTTTCTTTAGGGACACGATCCAACTTCTTGGATCAGAGTCGACATCAATGTCTTTCAAAATGCTTGTATTTGCTCATCGTACATCAGAAGTATTCCACCGGTTTCTTTTGTAAATTATACAATCCAAAAGGTCTCCGTGTAGGCTTCATCAGACCTGCAGCATCACGATTAGTAGGTACCTACCTGAAATATTATAGATATGTGAGCAGCTAATGTTAATAATGGTATAGACCGTGACTGGATTACTTAATTGATCTACTCGTCTTTTTTTTGTTTATATGATGCTTGCTCAAAATTAATTTTTGGGCATCCTGGTCTCGGAGTACCTACTCAGGGTAGTTTCCTCTGCTGATGATGATGCAGACTCTTGTTGCAGATGATATGCAACATTAAACTTGATAGGTATCTTCCCCTTTAAGCCAATTAGAAACCGTCATTATTTTTTCAAATATATCTCTGTCTTTGGCACATTGAACCCACTTTTCTGGTGATTCGCGCTATGATCGTTTGCTAATTCCATATGGTACTTTGTGCTACGTTATCCAAATCAAATTTAC
Source organism: Epirrhoe alternata (assembly GCA_963565295.1). NCBI lineage: Eukaryota > Metazoa > Arthropoda > Insecta > Lepidoptera > Geometridae > Epirrhoe > Epirrhoe alternata. The sequence continues at coordinate 3,389,490 of OY751397.1, read as the reverse complement.
GCAATATAAATTCGAGCAAACGAGCATATTTTTCAATTTAGCATGCCTCAGGCATGCTTCGTAAAACTCCCTCCTTGTTACAAAAACAAGGATCTCCAAAAGAAAAAAAAGAAAAACTGAAAGTTGTACTCTCTTGTGCTGCTTCTACTTTACAGAATATTAAAGAGCATAAATGAGGCTTTAATATATAAAAAATACAGCCTGGGTACAAGTGGGTACATGTCACTTTTTGTCTCCGAAACATGAAAAATGTAATAAAATTTGCTAACTCTCATGTTTAACTGCATATATTGCAGCAATAGAATATGTATTTGCTAAGGCTTTAATGAAAAAATATACTGCTTATTATCTATTTCACGATCCATAACTAAAAATATGAGAACCTTTTTCGTAATCACTGTGAGGAGTTAACGAGTAAAACGCAGAAAACATAATAATTTTGCTAAAAGTACCCACATTTTGGCACTGCACGAAGAAAATCTCAGTAGATAATCGTGTTTTCACAAAACTAAGTTTAGAATCGTGATCGTGAGGGTTTTTGCTAGCGGATAAGCTATTTCAATCGATAATATGCGATTACCCTTTTTGTCCGCTCAGATTGGCGATTGGGAACATAGTGCGCCCTCAACGAGCTGCTCGCCATCCACCCTGAATGTGACGTATTTGCGGACGAATGGAAGAGTCTTATGTTGTTATGCCTGAGGTTTTGTGAGAATGATGGATGATTAGACATTTAAAATTTCTTGACATTATACATTAATAATCTGACTGTTAATCTAGGATATTTGAATAATTTAATTTTATTATTATGATTTGATAACATAAATTGATTATTTGTAATTAATATTCCTAATAGTACTGTGATTTAGTTAGAGTAATTGGCCTAAGCCGTTCTAATTAAATTAAATAAATAAATAAATTTATATTATTAATAAAATCATCACATGAGTTAACACACTTTCAACAAAAGCTTTTTCAATTTAATTTTTAATACATTTGGACTATCAATAGTTTTCATTTCATTTGGCAATGCGTTAAATAATCTAACAGCTAGTAAGATCTTTCGCCATAAAATATCAAAATATCGAGACTTATCTCCTTCGTCCCATCTCTATTCAACTGTACAAACTGCGTCTTCAGTTAATTGAATGTCCCAAGGATAAATCACAACTAATTTGTATGTTCTGGCTAAAGGCAGAGCTTTTGAAACAGCGGCATCAATGTAGCGGAGATAAGGCCAACAATTATTACTCGTTTTGAAATAATAAAGGCACATTTTCCACGAGATAAAAACACAACAAGTATCAAATAGATTTGATTTGGTAAGTTACTTGAGATCAACTTGTTTGGCAAATGTAATTTTGTAGGCTGTCTGTGGTTTTTTTAAATCCAACAAAAGTTGTTTTTGTCATCAACGAACAATACCTTCTAACTACAAAAGTAAAATCGGGCTATCCTCAATGAGGTTAGGTACATATTTTTCCGTAATACCGTACCTGCCTCCTATATATAGGTACTGGATGGACGGTCCAAAGAGTCACGTCAAAAGAAAAAAATCCTCGGACCTAGACCTAGCTTAAATAACTCGAAAACTACAAAAAATCGTAAAACATACATCGGTTATTTTTGGATACCGATGGGTCAGTGGAACTTATATGTTCTTTTGACGTCCTGTTTATACCCATGTAGTAGGTACGGCCTTACGACAGTAGATAGATAGATAGATAGTGTTTATTATTGAAAAGATTACGTTTGTTCTGGTTAGTAGTGTCTTAAATCCTATGTTAGGTTTATCTTGACACTAGAGTTTTCTGATAAAATTTATGAACACGCTTAATTAGTACCTATTACGCACACAGGCACAGCGGTGTCACCGTTTTGTGTTCTAGCTATGGCGCGGTATGCAGTTGCACACGCGGTACTTCTCAGAGACCGCGGCTTAATTAACTGAGTACGTTAGAAGCAGCAGCCGCGTTGGGCTGTTATTGCTCTGTTAGCTCTTTGAAGTGAGTAATGAGTGCGTCCTTCTTCCTATAAATTAACTAAGTAACTTGCTTATTGGCAATTAAGATACTAACTAATGTTATATGAGGGCATGGGCTTGCAGACTATATGAGTGCTTATTACTTGGTGAAAATGAACTTCTTAGGAACCTAGGTAGTTGCCTCTGACTATGTCAGGCGCGGTCCGAGGGGGGAGGTCACAGGGGACATGATGCCCCCCAAAATCGTACACGTCCAATAGTAAAATCTTGTTTATTGTGCAAAAAAGTCTAATATTAGTGTAGTGACCCCCCCCCCCCAAATTCAGCTGCTGCTATGTATCGGATAGGTCTCTACATAGACTCGGGTAGGTAAGTACATACTACATGGTTCTATTGGTAGGTACCTATATTTAGGGATCTACCCTCTAGACATATCTACACTAATATTATAAAGAGGAAAGATTTGTGTTTGAATTGAATAGGCTCCAAAACTACTGGACCGATTTGAAAAATTCTTTCACCATTAGAATCCTGCATTATCCCTAATGAACATAGGCTATATTTTTTCCCGGGAAAGTGAAGTTTTCCCGAGGGAACGCAGGTAACACCGCGACGGACAGCTAGTCTAAGGATATTTCTATCAACTAAATTATTAAACACTAGCTCGCTCCCGCAGTGTGACCCGCGGTCCCTCGGGATCTTTTCATTTTTTCGGGATAAAAAGTAGCCTATGACCTTCCCTGGGCTGGGATACAACCTTTAACCTTGCTAAATTTCAGCTTAATCTGTTCAGCGGTTTGGGCATGAAAGGGTAACAAACGAACAGACAGAGTTACTTTCACATTTATAATATTATGTAAAATGACCTTTGCAATAGACGATGTTGTAAAAATAGATCAGTGTGTAATAGGTACCGCATCATCATCCGCAGCCAAGAATATCCCACTGCTGGGTCTGTTGTGTCTTAACAAAACATCAGATAATTTCGCTAAGACAAAACACGACGGCAATTTCCATAAATATCTCCTCGAACATTTTTAAAATCACTCTTTTTCAAGATTCGAATCAATTTGTACGAGACCACATCAACAAATTAATTCTGTAGGCTAATGTAGTCTTTGATGTGTGAAAAATGGCGCGCCCACGCCATTTCATAATCTATGAGCTCTTATGATCATTATTGTAAATACAGAGTCTTTAAAATAATAACACTGGGAATTACCGACTCATGGAAAAGTATCGTTGATTTTAGATAGGCATTCCGATCTCGTGTCGATTCGAGTCTCGTGAGAATATTCAATGTAATTAATTAGGATTACTTAGAGCTAAGGTGCGCTTAATGATTTGTTTCAGGGTTACCAAGAGAAACGGAAGAATTTTCAGAATAATCTTGGCCATGGTCATTTGCTAACATGGCCAATGGCCATGTTAGAATTAAAAGATGATGAAGGTTTGAAATCACCCATTGTTTTATTGAATTAATTTAAGTAATAATTTTCTTTGTCCCATTTTAGTTACCTACAAGTCTCTGTTCTTTTGATTAGTTAATAAGTAGGTACCTAGGTAGGTACTTACTTTTTTTTTTTTTTTTTTTTTTTTTATTTACACCAACACATAAAGGGCTTTGTCGCTGAGCGACAACATCGCCCAATCAGTAACATCTTTTAATGCTAATTATAATATGTACATTTTAAAACTACTTATGTATAACAAATTCAACAAACAAAACAAAAAAAAAAAAGAGAAGAAAAAAAAAAAACAAAGATCTTCTTAAAAACTTAATAAATAACTCAAACGATTGCGATTTCGGCCTTAAACTTTGACAATTCCATTGAAATAAGTTTACAGAATGACTATGGAGACTAAAATCCATAGTTAAGGACAGAACTGAGGAAAGATCTGGCCGAAGTCCCACCGAATACTTTAGTAATAACCCATTCAACAAGTACTTTAATAACTAACTCGATCTTCTTCTCAGTCGATTGTCCACTAAAAACAATATTCATTACCTCACTTAGCAACTGTGTAAATCCAAAGTCTTTCCCGGCATGCTCAGCTTCTTTCGGTCCCGAACGCTCAGACTTAACAGACTGCTCCTCTTCAGAGCACTCCGTTTCGTTGTCCCAGCCAAACGTACTGACCGGCGGAGGTTGGGCATGTCTTCGTTTTCTCGGTTTCCTCTTAACTCGCCCTACGCCTAATCCTTCTCCTTGTTCGGTTACCTGCCTTTTTCCTGCTTCCTTTTCCCGATGCGGTTGTCCTTGTGACACGCCCGACTCAAGCCTGGAACTTTGTTGCATATTTTGCTGTTTTCCAGCGGTTTCGCTAATTGTAACTTTTTTAGTGTGAGACTTCACCTTCTCCGCGTACGAAGACCCATCGAGTGGAATGTTAGGGTCTATCGGCTCACTAACCTCCGCCATTGGTACCGGAACTGTTGTTTGGTGACATTCATCTTCTTCGGGATGTCGGATCAATCGCTCTGACACCGGCGTGGGTGGCACATACATTGCTAAAGCTTTCCTGTATGTAACATTACATTCTGACATTAATTCACGTATTCGTTTCTCCTTCTTAAAGACTGGACAAGTTTTATTCATTGGCATATGAGAACCATGGCAATTGACACATTCAAAAAATGTAATTTCGCAATTTTCATGCTTCTTGGTACATTTCGGGCATACTATTTTCTTACTAGGGCAAAACTTTGTCGTATGACCAAATTTCCAGCATCTGCCACATTGGGTCACTGGAAACGTGTAAGAATCAACCTTTATGCGCATTTTGTAAATAAATACATGGGATGGTACTGATGCCCCCTTAAATCCTAGTCTAATGGACTCGCTGGATATCCATGCAGCACCTTTGTCATCCGTATTGCGTCTCATTAGTCTCTTGGCTGATATTACTTCATACGAGCTTGATAAATGCTTTAATAGTTCATCCTCAGAAAGATCCATTTCAATATTTCTTATCACACCATAGGATAGGGCAACCTCAGATGTTTTAATGCATCGCCATCCCAACTCAATAAAAGCTTTCGTCTGTATAAATTTATCTGCTTGAGACCCATTGTCAAAAGTAATAATAATTTTAGAACTGCTGACATACTTAACTTTCGCAATATTGGTTACAGCATTCTCTTCAAATATTCTTGCCAAAGCAAACTGTTTGGGCAAAGGATTTGGACTCGTTACGCATACTTGTACTGTATTTTCTTCTTCCTCCAATTCTCCATCTTTTCTCACAAGTTTTTTCCCGCGTGACACACGCGTCCATTCTTCCTCGGAATTACTTGATTCCTCCCTACCTTTTCTTTTCCTCGTGTTAGAGGATTCCAGCTCCATATCTTCTTCAATGAGAATCTCGGTATCTTTTATCATGGAAATCTCGACCGTATTGTCAACCTCATTAGGATTAGAATCCATATTGCACGGCAAAGCCGGCTGATCCAAAATGTTGAAAAAACTTGATTATTTGCAAATTTTCAATATAATTACACTTAATTATACTTTTTTAATAAATCTTAGAGAAAGGAGAAACAGATTGTCGCAATATTGCAATAAATAATAATTAATTAAAAATTTTTACATGTTTGTAAAGCGCGCCTTTTTTTTTTTTTTTTTTTCAGGTACTTACTTAAAATTGTCTTCCTAATACCTGCCATACTCCCTTACGACAGGTTTTTTTTTTTTTTTTTTTTTTATTTACACCAACACATAAAGGGCTTTGTCGCTGAGCGACAACATCGCCCAATCAGTAACATCTTTTAATGCTAATTATATTATGTACATTTTAAAACTACTTATGTATAACAAATTCAACAAACAAAAAATAAAAAAAAGAGAAAAAAAAAACAAACTAAGAACTTCTTAAAAACTTAATAAATAACTCAAACGATTAAGATTTCGGCCTTAAACTTTGATACGACAGGTTAAGACTGGGAAGCTGGAATCGAGCTCTATCACAAACCCTACTACCTACACACTATCTAAATACAACATCCGTTCACACTAATGAGGTTCCATGCTATAATTACCTCCAATTACACCCCAAAATAGTTATCTGCCCGCCCCGAGAGGTGGCACGCAGGTAATTTGTCACACACTCCCAACCAGCCGCCTGACAGGACCAAATGATTAATCGTTCCCCGCTCAGACAAAGACTTCTCCAAATAAGCCCCCACGTAAAAGCAAACAGTCGATTTGTGCAATCACTGCACGAATTTAACCTCTAAACTGACCGCGCAAGAGCTTACTTTCCCGCCAATTTTTCGACATTGACGTTTCCCGAGCTGTCAACGACGCGTCGTTCGGAAACATTCCTCAGCTAATTGTATGTATCGCGCCGGGCACAGAACACATTTGTCAATTGTCGCCGCCGGAATAACGGCACATAATTAGTTAGACGAGTATTTCTGGAACGCTTTGACGGCTTATTAAGATTTGAAATTGAACACAAATTAGGTGTCATGCCTAACTGATTTCTAACCAATGATACTTACGTAGATTGAAGCAGAAAAATGTCCTTCCCGACGCGCGGACAGCTTCATTTTCCGGGCATCAAAAAGCGATTTGTTAGTGTCGGAGGGATTGTAACTTTTCAGCACTCTGCGCCCTAAGATCATCAGTTCTTTAAAACGTATAAATTAATAAATTTTGAATTATACCTACTTAAAGTAATATTATAAGTATTTAAAAGTATGGTCCGTTGAAGGTATTTAAAAAGAAGAGTCGTAGAGCTTCGTAGCAGTCCGTAGCAGATAGGTCCCATATACGATACTATGCAGGGTTTGTAAAACACCGGTAACCTCTCAGGACAGTATTACAGAACAAAAGTTGTTGTTTATGATGATAGACGATAGTAATACAGTCCTGAGAGGTTACCGGTGTTTTACAAATAACCCTGTTTATGTAAGAAAACCGAAAAATATTTTGATATCTAATTTTAATACTTAGGTAGGTACTTAGTTAAAAACTCCACATTTCTCGATTGGGAATGGATCAAAGTCCTTTTTAACCCGGAAAGGTGGCGCTACCAATTTTCAAAGCGATGAAATCAACTACGACGATGTTTTTATTCCAAACCAAAATAGCTCCGAGATTAATCGAAACTACTATCGTAACGAAAAGAGGATGTTCCATCTCGTTTTCAATCAAATCAAACAAACGGTGGCAATCAAAACGATGTAACGATTTCCGGACTAAGCTTTTTCTTTTTTTTTAGCACCTCAAGCGTTCTCGATTCCACTCCTTTTTGTTGTTATCTGTTTCAAAGCCGCGTGTTTTTTGAAAAAGGAACGGTCGATGTTGTGAGAGCATTCACTAATTGATGGTTCAGCGTCCGGATTCGATGTGGTGCGCTCGTGTAAAGGTATCGATTAAAAAACTCGATGTGTCGAATCGATTGGTATGGTTGTCGACGAGCGATCGATCTCGCTTGTTCACAGATGGCATTGCTTGGCTTGAGAACATGAATCGATCATTGACGTGTTTTAATTATGTAGGGGTGTTTGAGCATGTGGCAGGAGCTGTTTAAAAGTAATTTAAAGCTTTTATGGGCTTTAATTAGATCTGGGTACCAGATTCTTTGAATGTGATGACTTTGTGATTATTGGTTTCCTGTTATCATTGCTTTATCTTGATTGATATGTCACACTAGGTAGGTTTGATAAATGTTTGGCATGAAAATCTCTATCGATTATCGCCTAACAACAATGAAAAGTTTTACCCATTATAACTCAATGGTTTTACCCAACCAAAAAAACATCAGAACCAACTTTCAACCACACAACAGGAAAATCGGAATGCGGAGCCCCCATACATCAATATTTTTGTTGCCATCTTTCCTTTCTCTGAGTTTCGGCGAGGGTGGGTTTTTATCGCGACAACGCGGCACGCGTTTATTGTAACAGGAATCCAATTAGCCCCACGATGCCGATGGATGTCTCGCGGAAAAATTGGCGGGAAGTTTTCCCGCCACGCAGTTTGCGCCATTTTTTAAGCGATTTATTCTGTTTATTTTTGTTTTCTAATTTAAGTAAAGTACTTACATAATTAGCTAACTAAATAAACTATTGGGCTTACAAAAACTATAGCAAATCACAAATCGATGACAATCAAAACGAGCAATAGAGCCTGACAGTGAAACATTCATTTTATCCATTCTAGGAAAATTGCATTTTATATCGTAACGCACAAGGTTTTATTCAGTATGTCCTCTTCGAAGGTTGTGTTTAGTCAAGATCAAGGATCCCTAACTACGGATTGATTGGATAGTGTAGTGGCTTTGCTTTTGCTCCTCATATTCTTATTTCTATATAAACCTAGGTACGCAGAAATATTAATATTTCGATTTTTATACCTAACTATTAATAGGCTATTCAATAATTTCAAAAAAATATATAGTTACCTACCAAGTACTTACCTACCTACTTTGGTAATTATTTTGCTTTTTGTGGCTGCCTAAAACCTTTCATGTAAGAAAAAAATAATGTTAATGTTAAAGTTTATTCTCAAAAAAGACACAAAAAAGTACCTACCTCTAACCTTCGTCTAAAATACTTACCGATTCTACTTCAATGTCACTTTCAGTCTTTCACCGAACTGATTAACTACAGCATCATAAACTTAAGGTAAAACGATTGTACATAAATAATCCAAGTTAACTACTGCTATGTAAAAAAATGTGAAGGGGAATTAATTTAATTCAAAGACAATAATAATTACTCGCCAGAGCACTGGCTGGTTGAGAACACGTCTAGTGCAAATTAAAAATAAAATAGTGTTCTGTTTTCAAAATTTTTTTAAAAAAATACGGTGTGTGTACTCTTACGAAATTACTTACGTAGTTCGAAATTTAAAACAAACGATTTTTTTTTCATGAACACCGTAGAACCAATGCTTCCTATAATATAAATAAATTAAAAAAAAAACTTAAATTTCATTGTGATTTTGCAAAAAAATGTTTGAATCGTATAAAAAACAATTTGCGGCTCAGTGGCGGCAGTACCTATCAGCATCTTTAGGTGAGTTATAGATAGTTACCTATGTACCTATTACATTTAACTAAAAAGAAAACTGACTTCAATATTTAGACTCAGGGCGTCAAGTGAGGATGAAGTTTTTCGAGTTTTACGGAAAAGATATCAATCCCTCGAGAATAAAATTTAAGTAGGTATACGGAACCACCTCGCGAGAGTAGGTACCTAGGTACCTTTAAGTAGATAGTAGGGTGGTACCTAACTTACCATTTCAAACAAAAATTTTGGAAATTGGTCCACAATTGACGGATATCGGCCTTATATAAAATCAGTTTTCAAAGACTAAAGTTTTGAGTGGTCTACTTTCTGACAGCGAGCTATGGCAGCCTCTGCACTGGCATGGCTATGGGCTGGACGTCCCCCGTGCTCCCGATGCTGCGAGGGCCCGAATCACCCTTGGCCGAGGTGCCCACGCTGCAGCAGGAGTCATGGATCGGTTCGCTTCTTGTACTTGGAGGACTTGTTGGTATGGATGAAAAAATTTTACTTAGTTGAATTTACAGACTTTTTATATTAAATAAATCAAACAAGATGACGACATAATTTGTTTAATCAGGCGTTAAATTAAACGCTTTGTTTATTTATTATTATTAATACTTATTTGATTAAACCATTTGATTGAACTAGCGGCCTGAATGATAATATATAGGTAACGTAGGTAGGTAATAGCTCCAAGCCTTTTGTCAGGCAAAAGGCCTAGCCGAGTCATTTCCTAAGTAAAAAGATAACATTATTAAATTTCTGGCGCATCGGGAAAAATCTTAGGATAGTGAAAAATTACGCGCGAGGCGAGCGAGCGTAGCAAGCGTGCCGCTGTAGCTGCCGCCGATGCGCAAGAAATAAAAATACCCTATTAATGATAGCCTAAGCATCTAGCCAGCCAGTTCATTCAATGTTTGTATTTAACCAGACAGCTGAATTTCATTCAGGCCCCGTTAGTTGAACGGCGCGAATTGGTATAAAGAAATGGCTAGACGTTTAGTAGAATGGCTGATTAACAGTTGCCTACGACAGTGACGTTAAAAAAATGCCAAGCCTTTGAAGACGTCTCAAGGGTATGTAAGGGTAAAAGAGTCCAAAAAATTCAAAAAAATATTTTTTAATCCTTTGCCAAAAGTTCTTATATCTTTTAGATTGAAGCGTGATTTTATTATAGGTAGATACGTGCAATATCTTAGCTAGAGTGGTACATACGTAGGTGTTGTGGTAAGCTACCACAACGTCCACAACACCCTGACCCGGAAAAAGCCTTAATAATCTGCATGTAAGGAACAAAGAACTGCATCATGGCACGACTTTATAAATACATTGCTGTTTATTATTCGCATTTTAATTGGATTCAATGAATAAGATAATAATATTATGCTCTAACTAAGATAATAAATCAAAATGCCCTTGAAGGGACCACCTACCTAACCTACCTGGGTATTAGGTAGGTAGTTCTCACGAAAACACGAACTTGGGTCGGACAAAATCAACAATTTTATATGATAGGTAGGTAGGGGAGAGAGGGGCAAGACGGGACGTTGCATAACATTGTTTATAGAGATCGCTTCTCAGCGATAAGGCCGCCCATTGTGCATTGTATTATGGTTCTCTTTTCCACTGTATTTTGTAGTTATAAGGTGTGCATTGTACAATAAAGTATTTTCATTCATTCATTCATTCATTATAGAGTACCACAAACTTATCTGAACCGGTGAGAGGCGCTGTCATCGCATTGGGTGTTGGCAGAAAAATAAATTTTAGAGTAAAATTCGTTAATTCCTCTTTGGGCCACCGGTCCAGATAAGTTTGTGGCACACTAATACTTTCTAAATATTTTTAGGACCTCAAAAGGAAAAACGGAACCCTTAGGTACACAGGGTTTTTTGTAAACCACAGGTAACCTCTTACGACTGTAATGTCTAATACATTAGTAGGTACTATCTTAATAAACAACAACTTTTGTTCTATGACTTTTTACAACGTAGGCGCCTTCAAGAAAAGAGTCTATTCTTACCTCAAAGGCCGGCAACGCATCTACAGTGCCTCTTGATGCTGCAGTTGTCTGTGGGCTGTGGTAATCACTTACCATCAGGTGTGCCACTTGCTCGTTTGCCCCCTCTTCCATAAAAATGTTTCTGAAAAATTTGCAGATCATACAAACATTTATCCCGCGGCGGAGATCGAACCCGCAACCTTCTGCCACAGCTTCTGCGTCCCAAGCGGGCTTCCACCCACTGCGCCACAGAAGTCGTCTGAACATTGATATTTATTTAAGTATATGTATAATTGGGATTCTGTACAATGAATCTACTAAGATTGAACGTTAACCACGGATACACGGAGATCATAAAAAACATAATTTTGTACGTAAGTAGGTACTTACCTACCTATACCTACCTACTGTCCACTTCTGGACGAGGATACCTTGGACATTGTTTATCTTCGGCAGATCCTCTCAGGCTAAGGAGATCGTTAGACAAGTCCAATCGTATGGACTGCCTTGATAATAATCGTATGGAATGCCTAAGACCTTGTACACACACATGTAAGCAATAAATACTTTGACTTTGACTTTGACTAAATCTGGAAGACATCCGCAAAGCCTCAATACCGACACGAACTTCCTTACCAGGTCCATTCATAACGGTACCCCTATCGCCTCACATTGGTCGTCGCTGGCTCATTCTCGGATCCTCTCTACCACTTCTACTGGGCTGGTTACTAGCAGGGGTGGCCACAGACTTGCCCACGCTATACGCAGCCAGGCTGCTTTGGGGATGTGCGACTGCAATGCAGTTTGCGACCGTGCCTATCTACATTGGGGAGATTGCTGAGGTGAGTCGAGGTCTTACTTACCTACTATAAAACGAAGACTGTCTTTTAGTAAAGTTAAAACTAGAGGTCACAATCTTCTTCTCTTCTCTTTCTCGTCTTTAGTTCTTTCGAATTTCGAAACAGTGTGATTAAAGTTTTCTAACTTTTTAGGTTCTACATCATACCGGTTTTTTTACGATGTTTCTTTCACCGTTTGAGAACTGGCATTGTACCGGTGCACTGCACATAGGTATTAAGTAGGTACCTACCTAAATGGTTGGATTAAAAAACTAACAACTTCCATCGAAAACATGACCAATCCATGAAAATCGGAAAGCGCCGTTCTGCCACTAAACTACCCGAAAAGGGTCATCAAGAACTTTTATTTCCAGGCGTTTTACATGCGCCGGGTGGCCTGGGAAATAAAAGTTCATATTATTATTCACCCCACTATTCTCAGTGAAGGCAATTAATGGTTCTTCTCCCAATAAGTGCTGCTAAAATACCATCAGGACCATATCCGGGGCGCACTCAGCGCATTCTTCCTCCTCTTCATAAACGTGGGTTTCCTGCTCGCGTACGCCATCGGCCCATTCGCGTCATACTGGGGGCTGACGGCCGCAGGCGGAGTCCTATCTCTGTTCTACGTGCCGTTCGCTTGGAGCCTTCCTGAGACACCGTTTTTCCTTGTGTTTAAAGGTTAGTTTATATAGGTATACTTTTTTTAAGCTTTTGCGATCTTATTGCTAAGTAGGTATTCACAAGGAATCTCATAAAAAAACATATACCTATAAAGGTACCACCCGTTTCGCGTGTTACAGGCGTGGTCGCGGGAAGACTAGAGTTATATCGGCCAGATGATTATTACGAACTATTATTATTATTTATTGATAGCGTGGCTTTTATATCACTGCGGCCATGAAGGCCTATTGTGATCGCCACTTTCAAGTCGCCCCTTGTGGCGGGGCGTTCATAGTTCACTTCCAAGCCCTACTGCTGACATAAACTGTAGGACCTTTTTGGGAGTGAGTTCTCGTAGCTCCTCTGGGCTTAAAGTGTATTTGCCCAGAATGGCGCTGCGTTTGTGCATTAGTGGCCCACACTCCCCTAGCAAATGAAGGGGCGATTCATCCGCCTCTTTGCAGAACCTGCAGGTTGGAGTGTCGCAGAGCCGTAACTTAAACATGTGCTTGTTAAGGCGACAATGTCCAGTCAAAGCTCGGACCATAATGCGTAGGTTGTTTCTGCTTAGCGCTAAGACTTGGTTGGTATACCGTTTGTCAAAGGCTTTGATTAACAGTTTGGAATGGTTCATGCCCGGAGAGTTATACCAGTATCTGGCTGACTCTCCGAAGCAGGAATCTGTTAGGGTTCTTTTGGCCAGACTTTTCGGTATGCCACAGAACGGTTCAGGACCCAGCTGTGTACCGTTAGATCCGGCCCTTGCGAGTTCATCGGCACACTCATTACCGTGCACTCCAGCATGACCTGGAACCCATCTTAGAACCACCCTGTTTTTTAGACTCAGAGTGTTCAAACGTGTCAGACAGTCCTCTACTAGCTTGGACGTGATAACCTTCGAATCCAGGGCTAGGAGAGCTGCTTGACTGTCAGAATTTATATATATTGTTTGGTTGGAGTAGCGTTTCTGAAGATTAACGTATGCACATTCCAGAATGGCATACACTTCCGCTTGGAAGACTGAGGCGTGTTTGCCCAAGTTAACGCTTGCGCGAAACTTTGGTCGCTCTCCGTAGACCCCGCATCCTACATCCAACCCAATTTTGGAACCATCCGTGTACCAGTTAAGGCACCCGGCCTCGCAGGGGAGCTGGTTGTTGAGCCAGTCTTCTCTAGAGGGCATTTCCACGGTGTAATATCTTTCGAAGACATACCGGGGAAGCATGGCATCCGATGTCATGCTTAGTATGCGTGATTCCATTGTTGAGTCATGTAAGGATCTCAATTTCTTAGATAGCCAATTTATTCGTACCTGGGTGTTTGCCCTGTACATGCTGGCTTTCGCCTCTTTAAGCAGAAATAAATGAAGAGGCGGTAGCCCTAGCATTGCATCGAGTGCCAGCCCAGGGGAAGTGGACATGGCTCCGGAAGCCATGAGGCACGCGGTCCTCTGTAGACTACCTAACTTTTTAATAGCTGTCGTCTGAGAGGCTTTGTCATACCATACCACAGAGGCGTATGTGATTATCGGCCTCACAACGGTGGTATATAGCCACAAGGCAATGCGGGGGTTGAAGCCCCAGTTATTCCCCATCAGTCGACTGCTAACTCCCAGGGCCATCCTAGCTTTTTGCAAGACGTTGCCTAGGTGTGAGTTCCACGTCAGTTTATGGTCGATAGTAACGCCAAGGTACTTTACTTCAGTGGAAAGGTTGATTGGATTACCATTAAGAATTGGCTTTACCAGTTTGTCCAGCCTCTTCTTTTTGGTAAATGGCACAATCACTGTTTTTTCCGCATTGACTGAGAGACCGCTCTTGCCACACCAGTCACTGACAGTTTTTAGTCCTCTTTGCATGATGCTAGAGATGGTAGATTGACAGAACCCCCTCACGACGATCACAAGGTCATCTGCATAGCCCTGCGCATCGATATGGAGGTTCGCTAATCTGTATAGGAGTTGATCCACAGCGAGAGTCCATAGAAGAGGCGATAAAACTCCACCTTGGGGGCAGCCTCTAGCTGTGGATATCTCAATTGACGTTTGTTGAAGTGCCAACCTTGCTCCTCTGTGAGTGAGCATTCCTTCTATCCACCGCGTGACTGTTGGATCGACATTCTTGTTTATCAATCCATTTATCAGCAGTGAGGTAGGAGAATTATCGAAAGCACCTTCAATATCAAGGAATGCACATAGTGCTATTTCCTTGTCCTCCATAGCCTTTTCCACCCTATCAATGAGACTGCACAGAGCAGTTTCAGTGGATTTGCCTTGCCGATAAGCATGCTGGCTATGGTGGATGGGAGATGTGACTAGTGCAACATCTCTAATATATCTGTCTACCACTTTCTCCATCGTCTTTAAGAGGAATGAAGATAGGCTAATTGGTCTGAAGGACTTTGGCTGGCTGTAGTCCTTCTTACCAGCCTTTGGTATAAAGATAACCTTAACACAAGTCCATTGCTCAGGTATGAATCCCCAGGCGAGACTCGCCCTGAAGACTTTAACCAGATATGGACTGAGAATATTTACTCCCTGCTGTAAGAGAACAGGGAGTATACCGTCTTCCCCACACGCTTTGTGGGGCTTGAATGAATTAACTGCCCACTTAACCTGACTGGGTCTTATAATTTTAGCCGCCGTACTCCAGTCCTCGTTCCGAGGCTTATGAGAGGTGGCTTTTCCCGGTTCCATATTTTGTGCGCCAGGAAAGTGGGTGTTATTACGAACTAACACATTCATATCTTCCCCAAGGTCGCCATGAAGAAGCATCATCAGTGCTCCAATCCCTCCGAGGCAAGTCCAAGGAGGGAGTGCAGGAGGAACTAGAAGGTTTGCAGGCGATGGTTACACGGGAGTTTCAAGTGAAGCCACAGATCAAGGACTTGTGGGCTACCAGAGGGAACTTCAAGGCTTTGGGTATGATTTTGTAGCCAGTGGCGTCTTTCTTTCACTGAGATGCTAGCAAAGATTTTCCTTTGTCTTTCCCTTCCTTCTTCCAATTTCCTTATTTTGTTCTACTTATAAAACTGTCTATGTCCAATCATTGCCTCTTTTGATAAGAATGGTTCTCAATTAACAAAATTTTAACTCAGTAGTTAGGATATTATCTCGATGTACCTATAGTTAGCTATACACTGGTATAGCTAACCCCATTTAAAGGTAGGTACCACTAAGGTCTGTAAGTTTGTATGAGTTAGTTTCCAACCGATATGACGGCATTTTTAGGCCCCATTAAGACCTCGTCGTCATGGCTTATTGACTTAATAGCCAGGACAGAGAATTACCGTGCTCACAGAAGCACGGAAGCGCTCAGTTGATAATCATCATCATCATCAGCCTATAGCAGTCCACTGCTGGACATAGGCTAGGACATGAACCAGTTGATACAGCCAACCCATTAATTTACTCCCTTAAAGAACGAAAGCAAGCTATTAGCGCTTCATCCTATGTTCTTTGTTGTCAGGAATCTGCGTGTTCCTAGCGATGCTGCTGCAGTTGTCCGGGATAGACGTGCTTCTCTTCTACATGGAGGAACTGCTGGTCAAAGTCGGCACTAAGATATCCCCTTCAGATGGCTCAATCATCATGGGCGTTGTTCAGGTTTGTTTTTAGGGTAAACCAAAGGGACATATGTCTCTTCTTCCTGCCCTTACACATGTCTATAAAGGATTATTTGTAAAACACCGGACTATGTTACTAACATCTTAATCAACAACTTTTGTTCTACTTTTAAAAATTCATAATTATTTATTTTAGTTCAGATTTTCATACAAAAATAAAAATATTTAAATTGAACGCTCTAGATGTTACGAAGTCTATGCAAAGCAAAAGAGCGATGTTACAATAGCGATGGGAGCGGGGTTAGGGCGGCGGGGGCCGAAACGTATTAGATAGAACAACGAAATCTTAAAGGTTTGTTTTTGGTATTATGTTTTGTAAAAAGTCATAGAACAAAATTTGTTGTTTATGTTGATAGTAATACAGTTCTGAGAGGTTACCGGTGTTTTACAAATAACCCTGTATGTGGCCGACTAGCCGGGACCGACAATTTAATGTGCCCTCTGAAGCACGGAAACGCTCAGATGAAAATGCCACTCACCCATCCTCTTACAGACCGTTTCGAACGTTGCTTAACTTCGACGATCTATCAAGAACGACTAAGCAAGCACGACCAAGAGCGCTTTTAATGTAAATAAGTAAAGACCTCCGTCAATCCTGCGATTTGTTTTGTAACTTGGTAAATTCCTCTCTTCAGGTGGTAACCAGTTGCATAACGCCGCTGGTGGTAGACAGACTCGGAAGAAAACTCCTCATGTGGACCACTTCACTAGGATTAACTATTTTTCTTGTAAGTCATACCCACCTAGCAACGAACAAGATTTATTTATTTAAGTACATACCTAATACCTGGAAGAGATCGCTTTTAGCGATAAGGTCGCCCTTTGCTACACATATTATTTAAGCGAAATCTGTTTTATTTGTTTTCTTCTCATGGTGTGCAATAAAGCAATATTCTATTCTATTCTAATAAATAAATAATGCTGGACTATTCACACAGCATCATCTAGCCCCAAGGTAAGCAGAGCTTGTGTTATGGGTACTAAGATGACTGATATATTACTTATATGCTTACTTTTTGTTTGTAAATACATACATATTATACATAGAAACACCCAGACCCGAGACAAATATTTGTAGATCATACAAACATTGGTCCCGCCGCGGGGATCGAACCCGCAACCTTTTGCATCACAGGCGGGCCTTCGCCCACTGCGCTACAGAGGTCGTCAAAAAATAACTTTCCACTTGGATATTTTGACCTAAGTACGGTCTTGTAAATTTACTTTCAACATTGAAGTCAGTTTTCTCTTACAAATAGGTAGGTACCTACTTAAGTATTTATTTTTTTCTTATTCTAGACTATAATCGGCATCTACGCGCTCCTCGACTCTTACTACCAGATCGACGTGACTTCTGTCGCATTCATACCGTTGCTGTGTTTGGTTGCGTACATGATTTTCTTTACTCTAGGTAAGTTCACAGATCTCATTGATCTTAATTGTGTGTAGATGCACATGCATGTTGTCTCTGTGTGCGTAAGTTCGGGAACGCTGCATGGACGAATGAACGCTCAGTATCGCTAACGCACACAGAAACAAATCTACACACACAATTAAGACCAATCCGCCTCTGTGCGTATTAAGCCGGGTCCACAGCGCCATGTTTTCGTACTTTTAACATGTTACTAACGGAACAAAAACCGGCCATGACCAAGAAACTCCACCAAAAATTAAGAACTTGCCAGAGGAGCGTGGAGAGAAGTGTACTGGGCTACAGAAGAAAAGACAGGAAGCGGGCCGCAGAAATGAGGAAAATAACAAAATTTGAAGACATAAACACAAAATGCAAAGAATTAAAGTGGAGATGGACTGGTCACATAATGAGAGAGAAGACACAGAAATGGACAAGGACCATGACAGAGTGGACCCCGAGATACAACACCAAAAGAAAGAGGGGTAGACAGCGGAAAAGATGGTCGGACGACATCAAGGAGGTTGCGGGACCACTCTGGCTGCAAATAACAAGGAGCAGAACGGAATGGAAGCGGTTGGAGGAGGCCTATGTGTCCACAGGACACGCTGAGTAGGACTGGTGTGCAAAATAGAACTAAGAAAAAATGTAAAACCCTCAGTATAAATAAAGGCATTTGAATTTGAACCGAATAGGCGCGTGCCATTGGTGGAAAACAATGCTTACATGTTAGAAAACACTAAAACACGGCGCTGTGGACCCGGCTTTAAACTTTGCAACTCAATTATAAACCGATTTAACGATTGACATCACAAGTCAGATAAATAATATAACTTTAATATGAATTGATTAAAACCAACAGGCGTAGGCCCAGTTCCATGGATCTTAGTGGCAGAGATGTTTCCCGTAAAGACGAAATGTCTCGCCAGTGGAATTTGTTCATTCATGTGCTGGCTGGCCGGATTTATATGGACTAGGTAAGTACTGTTTTATTCTGACTGCAACCTTATTAGACATCTTCCTCTTATAAATGCATAGACTCAGATATTTTTTAGTTCTAAAGATTACATACTTTTGCATTTTATATTAAAAGGATTTTTAAAAATTATTTTCTAGATTCTTCCGCGACGTCGGAGCATCTTATGGATACTACACATCGTTTTGGATACTAGCTGTGTGCTGCGGATTTGGCTTCATTTTCTCAGCGACGTTACTCCCAGAGACAAAAGGAAAAACATTCGATGAAATTCAGGACATGCTCAATAATAGGCGAGTTTATATTTTTAAACTATATTTAACATCTTATATAATTGCAAATATAAACTAAAGTCAAATTATAATCAATTAACACTAAGATTTTGGAAAATTATATTAAATGCTTAAGAATTTGAACTCGTGTAAAACTTAAGTGCATTCGCAAGGTCTAGCACCAAAACTGATAACAGTTAAGCAATTTCTGCTTCATCCCAATTTTACAAATAATTTTTATACATGATTTCGTTCCTAAAACGATTTTTCTATTTTTCAGGACCAAAAAGAACGAACCAGTCGACGTCTAATTATTCTGTGGCTGTGGTCTAATTTAAGTAGTTACAAGAATACAGTACTTATTGTAAATAAATTATAGAATTCTGCGATACAATTTTATTGTTTAATCTTATTCTAAGGCTCTGATGCTCTGATACATTCAAGATGGCAATCGTTTCGATCTTTAGATAAACTTCCAATTTTACACACAATCATTATTTTTAGGCATGAATACTTAGAGAAGTTGGACAGCTGTTTTAATATGAAACGTATTTGTATATAGCATTTATATACAGTTACATAATACTTGTTAAGATAGTATTTAAAAATCATTGCCAAACAATAAGAGAACATAGAAAACATTTTATTTCAATGTTATACTGATAGGACTGGAGATCCGTGGTCTCTGCCTACCCCTTTGGGAAAGAGGCGTGACTTTATGTATGTATGTATGTATACTGATAGTCTATTTTAACAAATCCAATTTCATATACAGTTATGACTAATAGTTCATTAAGTTATGCCAACTGTTAATTATCTCTGGAACTGTAGCGGACAAATTCTCAGACCAATCACATCTTTCCCAATCTCAGCCACACCACAAACTGGGCACAACTTTCCTTTATGCTCCGGCAAGAATGATGCTCCACACAGAGAACATTTCTCCTCAGGCTTGCCTCTGTAAATGGGCTTGTAGCTTATACCGCAGAGAGTGAACGGATTATGCTCATCATACAGCAATTGATGCTCATCTGTGGGCGTTTTTTCGCAAGCTTGAAGAATCTTTCTGGCCTGTTGAGCGACTTCTGGCCTAGGTCCTAGTTCTAGGAGTCTTCTGGCGAAGGATGCAGCTGTTCTGAAGTTTTTCAACTTGTAGAACATGTTGAGAGCGGTGCGAAGAGTCAGGATTTGGTGCACTGGTTGCAGTTTGCAGTGGGTGAAGTATGCCGCCATTTCGCAGGTGCGTTTCTGCTCGTCTAATGTTGATTTTGGCATGCCTGTGGAAATTTTATTATGAGTATATTCTAATAGATAAAAAAAAAACTCGAAACTAAAGTTCTCTATGAGAATTATTTTATAATGAGCGAAAAAGTTTTAATTTTTGATTCAGAAATTACAAGATAATGGAAATTAAAAATATGTTATTCACCTGTGTCTGCAATAAATAAAAAAGATTCGTATTTTTGTGCATCAAATTACCAAATATTAGAAGGATACAAGTAGTCAATATAGAGGTATTTGTATTTACCACGGATCTGTAAAGATCACGGGGTTCAAATCCGTGCAATTTGAAGAATGCATTCCAAATATCTATAGAGAAAACCCATCATATCGTTCTGGGGGTTATACAAACTTGGGCCTTTTCGTTTTCTCAACCATTAAAATGACGAACGTCCGCCGGTCGCTAAGTGGAATCATCATCATTGGCAGCTCAAATAATAGCCCACTGCTGGACATAAGCCTCCTCAAACGCCACTCTAATCCGCTCTATGCTGATCTAATCCATGTCTTTCCCTCAGTGGCCTCTGAAGCATCACCCACCTGGCTGCTGGAGCCCTATTGTGTAACTCAACTGGAAATGGACATCAGCTTCATTTTGACATTTGGAACCTAGCCTGGGCTTCAATTGTCATTTTTAACCCCCAACGCAAAAAAGGGGTGTTATAAGTTTAACGTGTCTGTGTATCTGTCTGTGGTATCGTAGCTCCCAAACGGATGAACCGATTTTCGTTTCGTTTTTTTTTGTGTCATAGATAATTTTATCCCGAGTGTTCTTAGCCATGTTTCATGAAAATCTGTTCAGCCCTTTGAAGATCATCAGCTCTTTTCTCGTTGATGAGGGGATCTCACTAACTTCCTTATGTTTGATCGATTCGAAATTTGGTACCGTGTTACTTCAATGATATTGAAAGTATATGGTAAGGTAACCATGACATGATCAGCCCTTTGAAGATCATCAGCTCTTTAATAGTTGATGAGGGGATCAGACTAACTTCCTCATGTCTAATTTTTCTAGAAGTGGCGGGGGTTTTTTCGTAGCAGGGTCTACGAGCTTGTCGTATTGTGTGATTGGTTGAGCTCTATTGGGATGACAACTGGGAATGGATTTCCAGAGATTTCAAGTAAAACAATAATGTCTAACTTGAAATCTCTGGATAAGGGACAATATCTTACCTTTCCTGGCAGTCTCACACTGCAGCCCCAACAGATACTCCCTACATATTGTGAGCAACTGTTGCGCCTCAGCCAACTCCGCCTTTCCATCGACATGCAACAAAGGCACGCGTCGAGCCGTGTGCTGTAGCTTGTCTATAGCCTCTACGAACTTGCCCGAGGTTGTTAGCTGGTAGCATTGTTGGAGTTGTGATACGAGCTCGTTGAGTTTTAACGCTGTAAAAAACAAGTTTTACGATGTTTTAGTGATGCTTTTGTACTGTAATTAAGACTTATGAAACAATTTTGTAGAGAGGATGGATGACAGTCGTTTGACAAAGCAAGTGTATGAGGCGAGTGTGTATGGGACAGCTGGAAGGGGAAGACCTAGGCGAACCTTCTTGGATCAAATTGGCGACATTTTGGAGAAGAGCCAGGTCAAGAGTACCCTAAACCGGCGAGCATGTATGAAGAATGTAATGAGAGTGAATGAGGCGAAAGTTGTGTGTCAGGATCGTAGCGACTGGAGATCCGTGGTCTCTGCCTACCGCTTTGGGAAAGAGGCGTGATTTTATGTATGTATGTATGAAACATTTTTTTAAAAAGGTGTAATTCGGTTCAACATAAAACTTTTTTGTCATTCGGACAAAATTTTGATAGATAGATAGATAGAAAATACTTTATTGTACACCACATGGACATTACAAAATACAAACAAAGATACAAGAAAACATTTAAAGCGAAGTACAATGGGCGGTCTTATCGCTGTGAGCGATTTCTTCCAGACAACCTTAGGATGAACTGGATGAAAGGAAGGCAAAAAGCTTAGCTTTAGCTTGATTCAGAACGTCACGCTATAGTATTTTTGATCGACATTTTTGGGTGTGTATTTGTGGGGGAAGTCATGGTAAGTACTTACTGACAACAGGCAGCAAATCCTTCCCGCTAGCTTCCTTCCAGTTGCGATGTAAGTGCGCAGCCAACGGCGGTAAGTTCGGTAACGCCGCGAACGTGAGCCGAGCGTTCGCGAACATGCTCGCGAACGTCTCTTGGTACGGCTCGAAGTTCACTATGCCGACTTGTTCGTTCAGAAGTCTGGTGGAACAAATAATTAATTTTGACACAGCATCATCTATCAAAAAATAAGCAGAACTTGTATCACACAATACAGAGAGGAACAGAAGGCTCACTTCAGCTTTATTATATGAGCGGGATATTCTTACCGGCAAGCGATCTCAAACTGTCCAGTGGCGACATGATCATGCGCAGTCCGAAGTTTGCTCGAAACAGCGACACTAGCGCCGCGTGTCGGAGCTACGAAGAAACTCGCCGCTTCGTCACCGCCATCTATATCCGCTGGAAAGATTGATAAATAAAAATAGGCGCGGTAGACATTCTCTCAGATCTTTTTATGTATTCCAGATCCATTGAAGATGTCTAACGGGGTAGTCAGAGGCATGTCCAAGTACATAGTTGATACATGCCTACATTTTGCGGAAGTTAGCAATCCATACGTGACTGAATTATATTTATTAGACGGAATTTATCTTTTTAGAACTTTATTTGGCCCAAACACACACTCAACAAAATAAAAAATAAGGTAGGAAAAAAAAAACAAAAACATAGATAGTACTTACTTAGTTACAGGTACTAACAGAAGTTAAAACTTCATAAACTAACCTAAAGCAGAAGAAATGAAAAACACAAAACATTTATACAAGTAGGTCCAAGGTCTGGATTTGGTGTACCAAATAGGACCAGTTTTTGTGATCCGGATTCTATTCAATAAATGCTTTCTGCCCGACTTGATAATAGACTCACCAGAGACAGGTATCAGCTCTTCAGGCAGATCCAGGTCTTCATCACCGACGTCCCAGCCTCCATCATCACACGCGTCTTCAACCGGCTCGCCGTCTCCACCTTCCTCCTGAAAATCCATACTAATATTATAAATGTGAACGTAACTCTGTCTGTCTGTTTGTTACCTTTTCACGCCCAAACCACTGAACAGATTAGGCTGAAAATTTATATGGATAAAGGTTGTATTCCAGGGAAGGCCATAGGGTACTTTTTATCCCGAAAAAATTACGAGTTACCGCCGGAGCGCAGCTTGTATATGTATAGATATTGGAGATTTCCTGCTAGAAATAACTACATTTTTTCCTGGCAATAAATAAGTATGGGAGGCTGGAAGACTGACGGTGTCATCGAACCCCGAAGTAAGCAAAGTTCTGTGCGATTACAAAGCGGATGGGTGACCGCTAGTGGCATTATCGTAATTAGGCGGCATACTAGTAGACTCGTACAAACCCGAAACATCGAACTTACTTGTGCTTAGTTGTTCAACCGACCGCAACCAATCACAGTGCAAGAAACGTCTGTTTTGAATCAATTCCTGCACTGTGATTGGTTGCGGTCGGTCGAACAGCTGATCTATTCAGACCCAAATGTATTCCGCTGAAGTCGGAACCACTAGGCTAGATTCAAGGACCAAATATTTCGATCCGAAAAATTGGTCCTTGAATTTCGATCCGAAAAATTGGTCCTTGAAATCAAAAATCGTTGTTTTTGTCTAGCTTAAAGATTGATCTATGATGTATGTTTTGCATGTGTGGATACGATTAGGATTGTTACACGTATCAGACGTGATACGATGTCTCTGATAATTGAATCAGTCATACGTGACAATAAGTGTATTAAACACTGATAGATTAAGAATAGCACGTAAGTTCTAGTATATAAGGTGTGTATTGTGTTAGAATAAGGAGGGAAATATAGAGGTGAATTATAGAGCAATAGCATTTAAGATGTAACTCTGTAGTTTGATTCCTGCACCACCTCCCAGCTATATTACACATGAGTAAGGCCCCTGGATGGGAATCGAGCACCCACCTGGGGCTCCGGCAGTTCATCATCGTCTCCCCAAGCGCCCCCGGCCTCCAGCGGCTCGTCCCCCGCGTCGGCCGCCACGGCTGGCTCACCCGCCGCGCGGGCTCCACCAGCTACCTCGAAGAAACTCCTGCAACAATATTACGTCGTCAAACACCACGAATGAAAGATTTAACTTTAACCAGGAGCCAAGAAACGTTTTAGTGGTTGGAACAGAATCACTATCGCGGTTTTGCGTGACTAAAAATTAAAAAAAAAAATGAAGAATATCGGAGCTTTCGGTTACAAATTATGACCAAAAACTCCGAAGGGCAAATGATGCCCTTGAAGTCAGAAATCGTGGTGGGAAGCATCCAAATATTCATCAAACGTACGAAAAAAGGAACGCGAATACGGACCCAGTGTAGTGAAAGGCTTTTTAATTTAAATCAAGACACTTTCCTGTAGTAAAACTTACTTGGACACAGCAAGAAGAGGCCAGTTAGGCTGCGCCTTGAACACCGGAAGTGGCGGCCTTAAGAACACGGCGTCGGGGTTCGCTTCCGGTATAGGCAAGTTGGCTGCCTCCAACAAGACCTTCAAGTTGGCAGCCTCCTCGTCTTGTTTGTGGTTGATAGCTGTTAGGTAGGCCAGTGATATCTACAAAAACAAGATTTAAATTAATTGGCTGACTTGAAATATTCGCAGAATTTAACTTGAATGTTAAAATCATAATCTTTCCTCAAAAATAGGCAGGATAATGATAATGATGATGACATACAAACAGTATGTTTCATCAAAAGTTCACAGTAAGTCTTAATTATGAAATGATGTCCACTCTAACGTTTTATGAACACACACGGGTAATCGTCAAAAAAGTCTCGCCGTCTTACTAATAACCGCGCTATAAAGTTATGACAGGCGTGGCAAACTCTGAACTACAAGAGCATCGTAATAGAGTTGACAATAAAGAGGACAGCAATCGGAAGAACCACAGCGACCTACCTACTTCAGAGCTGTACCGCTAGATGGCACTGGCGCGTTATAACCGACTCGATTTGAATCCTGAATCTCGCAAGCAACATTAAACATTATTCCCGGCAATTAGTCTTGTATACATAGCCTATAGACATTAACCGTCGGCCGAAAGGCCCTAAGGTAAGTGGACCAGATGGCGCCGACCTTAGTGAGGTGAGTACTCCCTCTTTGCCACAGATTGGGGGAATACCACCTACTCCCAAAATAAAATCAAAAATTATATGGTTATTCTTAGATTAAACCTGTCATAGTCCTGTCATAAGTTTATATAAAATACACAAAGAAATATACCTGTCCAGAATTCTTAAGCAGCCTGATCCTCTCCGGTACATCTCCCAGTAACAGAGCCCCTTGAAACTGCGCGGATACATCCTTGCGAATCTCAGCGATCTTAGTCATCTTCTTCAATTTCTCAAGGTTGCCAGTGATCAGGTATAGGAAGGATAGTTTATCGAAGTTTTTGGTGCGTTGGTAACACATTTCTACTATCTGTGGGAAGAAATATGTATAAAAGTATATCAGGATTTTGATTGCATCTATTATTTGACGACCTCTGTAGCGCGGTCGAAGGCCCGCCTGGTAGGTTGCGGGTTCGATCCCCGCAGCGGTACCAATGTTTGTATGATCTACAAATATTTGTCTCGCATCTGGGTGTTTTCTATGATAGTATGTATTTACAAACAAAAAGTATATTAGTAGTACCCATATCACAAGCTCTGCTTTGGGGCTAGATGATGCTGTGTGAAGTCCAGCATTTTTTATGCACCTGCAGTCCCTCGGGAAAACTTCACTTTCTCGGGATAAAATATAGCCTATTTTCATCAGCGATAATGTAGGATTTTAATGGTGAAAGAATTTTTCAAATCGGTCCAGTAATTTCGGAGCCTATTCAATTCAAACAAACATACAGACAAACAAATCTTTCCTCTTTATAATATTATAGTGTAGAAGTGTAGATAATCATCAGCCTTTCTCATCCCATTGCAGCTTTCGGCAGTAAACACACTTAATTTCCAATCAATGCAGCTAATCTTTTCTCTGTTAAAGTTAAAGTTGGCACATAAAATTAAATAATGGACACACACAGCATCATCTTTTTGTGTAATAACGCTGTGTTACATATCCAGCATTATTTTTTATTATCAGATGTGAGAAGTAACATACATACATAAAGTCACGCCTCTTTCCCAAAGGGGTCGGCAGAGACCACGGATCTCCACTCGCTACGATCCTGACACACAACTTTCGAAAGAAGTAACATATACTTAGTTAAAAAAATTGGTTGTCTGTAAAGTCGGTTTACTGACGATAGTTGAACGTGACAACGTTTGTGCTTCTTTGTCGCTCGTTCCGCGCTCTCACTTGCAATTCAAGCCTTACATGGAACGCCTCAGAGCGAGGTAACGCCGCATTTTTTCGTACGTGCAGCCGGCTCTATCGAATTATAAGACGTTGCCACGTCAAAAACTTGCTTGTATAAAACAGGTATAAATATCTCTTTATATTTTTTTGATTTATGTTTTGTTTCTCAGTTTATTTTCTTTAGTTTTTAAGTGTTTTTTATGCGGTATTGTTGTTGCAAATAAATAATTTTTCTTTCTTTCTAATTACGTAATGCTGTTATGAAGTTCCGAGTATTTCATGTTTATTGGTGTGTACCTGATGATTGCCAGTGGTTAACGCAGCTTGTGCCAGTTTATCCCAAGCATCAGGTTCGTCCAGACTCTTGGCGGCCTCGAGCGCCACTTCTATGTTCCCGCATTGTAGCGCGAGCGAGAGTCTAGTGCGGGCGTCTTTCACGAAGTGTAACGCTACTTCGGGATACCCTAGAAGAGAGAAATAGTCATTTTAAACAAACTAGCAGACCAAATTCTACAAGCGTTTCTACACCTTGTACCATTGACCATAAGGTTCATAATGGCTAGCTATAAAACTAATTAGACTAATTGTGTAATATTTACCCTTTTCCTGCAAGTAAGAGATGATACTCTGTCCGACAAGCTTCGCAGTTCTCACCATATGCAGCACTTGATCGTACTGACGCGTCACCAGCGCCAATTTGAATCTAAAAACATCATATTATTTATGTAAAAATTTTATAAAAGGAGCCGCAATACAATGGTGAAAATCATTTTATTTTTCTTTGTATAGTTTGACAAGTGTAACTTGGCGCCACTGTGCTCAAAAAGTCCTGCTATTGGCTGCCGCCATGCCACTGTATACAACTCCGATTTAGTTCCAGAAGTCACCACCGCTAACTACGTCTACTATACCAAGAATTCGGCAATTAGCCTTTATAGAACTATCCGATATTAACTGTCGGCCGAAAGGCCCTAAGGTAAGTGGACTAGTTGGCGTCGACCTTAGTGAGGCGAGTACATACTCTACTTCTTTGCCTTGGATTGGGGGAATTACACCTACGCTCAAATCATTATTGTGAGTTTTATAAAGTTAAATTTTTATGTCAGTCATTGACAAAATGATTTTTATTGCTATGTGAAATTTCAAGCATTATTCGTGTATTACCTGTATTCAGTCGGGTCGATATTCATCATCTTAGGTCGACACTCGCGGTCTAAACAGACCACTCGAGCGCCTGTCTCACTCGATAGTACCTTCATCACGTACACCGGAGTGTCTAGCGTTCGGATTATGCCGTAATCACTGTAACAAAATCATAGTGAATTCCATAATTCATAGTGGAGTAAGTAACATTTATTTTGCCAAATATTTGGACTTGCCTCAGATTCCTCCCCTAGAGCATCTGAAGAATACATTAAAGATCTGATAAAATGTCTCAATACTTAAATTACACACAGTTATAGTAAGTTCGTATAAGTCAGTGGCTACTTACGGAGTTTTTAGGCCTCCTTAAGGCCTCCGTCATGGCTTAGCCGGGACCGACAATTTAACGTGCCCTAATCACGAAAGCCCTCAGCTGATAATGCCCATAGCGGTCACCCATCCACTTACTGCTCTGAACGTTGCTTAACTTCGACGATTTATAATGAACTAAGCAAGGTACACCACGAGCCCTTTAATCATTCCAGCGTGGTAGTTATTTATTTTTATCTATTTCATCATCATCATCATCATCTCAGCCATCTAGGCGTCCACTGCTGAACATAGGCCTCCCCCATAGATTTCCACAGCGATCGATCTTGTGCAGCCTGCACCCAACGGCTCCCAGCAACCCTTACAAGATCGTCTTTCCATCTCGTGGGGGGCCGTCCTCTGCTGCGAAGTTTATCTATTTAATACATATATATTTAATACATACCCATCCTTACAGCAATACTTGATATGATTCGCAGTGGTGTATATAAACACAGGTTGGGCAGCCGAATCATCGAAAGCACCAGACTTCACTCTAGCGCCCTCTGTGATACTGCACAGTTGTTCCAGTTTCTTAGTACAGAGGGTCACCGTGTGTTTGCCGAGCAAAGCGACGAGGGACATGTCGTTGTTCCAGATTGCGTAGCGGCATTTCGCGATTTTTACCTGCAATTAAATAAATAAATATTACTGGACTTTTCACATATCATCATCTAGCCCTAAAGTAAGCAGAGCTTGTGTTATGAGTACTAGATGACTGATATACTTTTTTATTGTAAATACATACATATTAAACATAGAAAACACCCAGACCCCGAGACTAATATTTGTAGATCATACAAACATTGGTCCCGCCGCAAAAAAAGAGCAATCACAAAAGTATGGCTCTGATTAAGGTTGAAAATTGCAAGCATTTTAAGCAATACATTTCTGTGCAAATATTTAACATTATCATCAACAAAATCCATTGGTTCAATACTACATTGCAGTGTCTTTGTTTTTGAATAATCATTTGGGTCGATTTTTAAAATTTAAAGCAAAAAGAAACAGTTTTGGGCATGACTCCTTTCATGACGGACTTGGCCATTACCACCCTTCTCAAAAAACCTTTATAATTTTTAAATTTTATAACGGGACTTAATCGCGTAGGTATAACATTTGTTTATTTACCTCGACGTTTCAGTAGCGTTACAGCTACCGTGGTCACGAGAAGACTCATACCTACGCGATTAAGTCCCGTTATAAAATTTAAAATGTCTTTATAATTTTGTTCGAAAATATTCTAACAATTGTTGTGTAACCTGACTAACACCACCTAAATCATCTGCAATAGTTGCAAAAGGCCAATGATGATGATATATTTTTCTTGTATTTATTTTTCTTGATATCTATTCATTCATTCACTCACCGAAGCAATGGTCCTCTTTTGTTGCACATCCAACAATTGCACGCACTCCGGTTCTCGCAACAACAGCATACCCGTTCCGGCATACATGATCTCTTCGCAAGTCGGTGTTGATATCTTCTTAGATACCTCGTTCTTCAAGTTCTTTATCACCAACTGTAATAGAAAGTTGTCAAGTAATTCATGATTCTATAGGTTTAAAACGCATCCCAAATGTTACACCCACGTGGAATTTCAGCCCAAGAACATAAACATGGTTGAAAAGTTTTTCCTCTCAACAACTTCAAGCACAGCAAAGTCAAAGTCAAAAAGCATTTATTCAGTAGGACCGCTGGGATCATTAAGAATAGTCTTAAAACTAATTTTACTCCTGTTCTTTCGCGACCAATACCGTGAAGAATCAGGGCAACAAACACGGTTTGGGGCCTATCACTCTTTTAGGTGATCCATCTTAAAACTAAAAAGTCTAGCTCCAGTGGGAAGCCAGTCAAACAAAATTGAGGCTCGTTAAATCAAATCAAGTAAAAAAAAACAAATAAAAAAAACTCTCTCTTATAATTTCAACCTGAATGCACCATTTTACGTAACTATCCCCTATATTTTCTTATAAATTACCTGATTATTTTTCTCCAACGCCGCGAACCTGTTCCTAGCGACCCATACGGCGGTGGTGGCGTGTCCCCTGAGAGGCTCCGACTGCGGGCTCTCCCCTCCCTCTCTAGGAGCCGAGTACAGCTCGTACGTGCTCGTGTCTCCGACTCGCCAGTTCACGAGCACGCACCATTCCGCGTGGTTCAGGGACATGCTGGAATATTCATAAACAGGTTCACGACTGTATCTCCAAGGCGTGGTAGACATTCTCTCAGATCTTTTATGTATTCCAGATCCTTTGAAAATGTCATATTTGATACATGCCCATTGACCACATCTTGCAGAAGTTAGTATTCCATACGTGACAGGTTGCAAGCCCACCTCACGATGTTTTGTTCACCGTTTAGAGTGCATATAAGAAACGCAAAATCCATTGATGCGCGAGGTCCCTCGGGAGAACTTCACTTTCCCGGGATCAAATATAGCCTATGTTCATCAGGGATAATGTAGGATTCTAATGGTGAAAGAATTTTTCAAATCGGTCCAGTAGTTTCGGAGCCTATTCATTTCAAACAAACAAACAAATCTTTCCTCTTTATAATAAAGATAAAGATAAAGTTTATTGTGACAGAAACAGGTATAGCGGTACAATGGTTTCACTAAAAACAATATTGGTGTATTTGCAGTTTCATGATAGGTCTGTACCATGGTTAAACCTCTGTTCCCCACACTAGGACTAAAAAGCCTGTATAGTAGGGTCACAGCGATTCGCTGTTATACGCCCTTACATAAATTAATTTTACAATGTGTTTTTTTTTTAAATAATATTAGTATAGATGTGAATTTTAATACCTGTAAGGTTGGTGCCGACCGCCTGCCTTAAGTCCCATGACGGGTGCATCGCGATTCACGCTCATATCCAGTTTACGAAGAACTCTGCAAATAAATAAAATACATAAATAAATAATGTTTTTATTGATCAAGAACAGTTACATGGGTGAGACGCAAATTAAAATATAACGATTATACTTCTAAAATTTAAAATTTAGACCCAAGAAAAGATGGATGGATTGTGTGAAAGAAGATATGGGTAAGAAAGGAGTGGATGTGAGATGACGAGTGATAGAGGAGAGTGGAGAAGGAGAACAGGTTGTGCCGACCCCGCATAAGCGGGATAAGGGCAGGCCAATGATGATGACTTCTAAAATTTAATACATGGTCTCTGCCTACACCCAAGGGAAAGAGGCGTGATGTTATGTATGTTTCTATACTTCTTAGGCGTGTCGCTAACAGAAAGAAAGTCAAGAGTCGAGGCGCGGGCGAGGCGGGGTCGCGGCGCGGTCGGCGACTACTAATCACCTGTCTCTACTTATCTTTCGAATATGACATGTTGACTGAATGAAACAAGACATAAACTTAGCTCACGTCAATTTCGACCTCGCCCCGACTTTGCTGTTAGCGACCTGCCTTAAAGTTTTGAATGAAAGAAGATTGCAGATAAGATGAGAGTTATCTGATGCCCGGTTTCTATATTCAACGGACATTCGTAGGTAAGAGCTACGACTTGTTTTTACATATAAAAGTTTGACAGCTAGAAACCGGGCGTAAGTTAGCTGTCAAAATTTGTATGTGGAAACGAGTCGTAGCTCTTACCTACGACTGTCCGTTGAATATAGAAATCGGGGGTGAGTAGACATGTCATGTCGAGATCTTTTAAGCAGATTGTAGAGAATAAATGAGAGTCATTTAACCAAAGAGATTGTATGATAAAATTAGAAACAGTGTGAGTGAACTCACGGTAATATTTATTATAATCAAATAACGAAAGTTTGTAAAAAGGAGGTCATTCATTTTGGGCCCAGAAGTCAAAAGTAAAATGGTATCACCACTATTGGGGAAGACAAATTATTTTATTAGTGAAAAAAAAATTATTGTATGAAATCCAGATTTTTCAACTTAAGAAATCTTTTGCAGTAGTGAACTTAGAAATTGCCATACTATAAAATACTCGCATTGACATTTCCAATAGTGGTGTGGCCTTTATCTTAATTGGCCGGCCCAACATTGTATGGAGCCTGAATGGTCTCCTTTATCAAACAGATCTGTTTAACCAACCTGTCTTTAATATAAAACAGCATATTATTATGCACAGCGGCAGCGGGCCGCTCCCGCTGCAGTTTGAACAGCACCATACCAGCGTCGTGACCAGCGGCGAACAGATTCAGGGACGGATGCATCGCTAGCACCCAGTATCTGTAATAAACATTAATAAATAGACAAACGCACGATAAATATGTGACATGACAAAAAAAAAGAGGGAAATGATCATAGGAGACCTCCAAAGAGACCCTTTCATAAACTTAGTGACCTCTAAAGTGACCCTCAGCGCGTCTAAAGTGACCTCTAAGGTGACCCTTAGCGACCTCAGTATGAAGAAGAGAAACTTCTCTAGCGACCTCTGAATTGACCCTCATAGACCTTTAAAGCTACCCTTAGAGATGTCTAAAGTGACCCTCAGTATCAAAGATGTCAATTAGCGACTTTCAAAATGGCCGTGTCCTATGAAGCGGCCCTCAGTGACCCTCAGTGAACTAAAGTGACCTTCAGTGACCTACCTCTCATGCTCCCTGCGGAACGTGTGCAAACATGTCCGCTTGCTCATGTCCCACACTCGGATGCTCTTGTCTTCAGAGTTGGAGAGGATCAGCTCGTGTTTCGCGTGGAATTGAGCGCAAGACACGTTGTTGTAGTGACCTCGGCATGTGTCCACTTCCCAGGCCTGACAGGATCAAATCAAATACATACGATAAAATTTTTAAGAGAATGGAATATAATTTTATTGGAGAATGAGATATGACGTCGTCTTCGACTATCTTCAGGTACCCACTGAATGGGTTCGCCTAAAGTTATGAGTAAATTAAAAGATATACCTTTGCATCGTTCATCCGCCACAGTTTCACTTGGCGGTCATCTGCTGCGGACACAATGAGCGGTAATGTCGGATGGAAAGACGCCCAGTTGACGCCTCTATCGTGCCCTTCTAGCACATGCTTCACGACTGCATCCGCCTGCAATAGGGGGATAGATTGATGGTAAGACAAAGATGTCTAAGTTATGGTATACTAGCTGTCCGTCGCGGTGTTACCCGCGGTCCCTCGGGAAAACTTCACTTTCCCGGGATAAAATATAGCCTACGTTCATCGTTACAGCGACCTAGCCACTTCAGAGCTTCACCGCTTCATCGCTAGATGGCGCTGGCGCGCTACCAACCTACGTGTTTTGTATCCTAGATCTCGCAAGTAACATTATTCTTGTCAATTAGCCTATATAGAACTATCCGACATGAACTTTCAGCCGCAAGGCTCCAAGGTAAGTGGACCAGATAGTACCGACCTTGGTGAGGTTAGTAATAAAAATTATGTTATGGTTTTTGGTATAAAAGAATCCCTCATTCTTAAATAAAAGGGGCTGAAACAACATGCTTTTATCCACAAATACAATAAACAGGATCTAAATACAAAAAATCTTCATTCCTCTCACCTGCCCAAACAGATCTGTAGCTTGAGGGTTCCTCAGATGCTCAGCAAGACCACTCGGTCCTGGAGCAACATTCTTCTTCCTCAAGCCAGAATAGTCCCAAACGCGAACAGACTGGTCAAGCGATGCGGAGACAAGGAGATCTTCAGTCGGGTGGAATTGAGCACACATCACATAGTGGTTGTGGCCTGTGAGTACACTTATGCATTGACGAGATTGCCAGTTCCATATTCTGATAGTCTGTAATGATAATTGTTTTATGTTGACCTGGTATTTTGAGTTTAGAAAACTAGTAATATAGGAGCACATTACACACACGCAACCAAAACCAAAAACATTAGTAGCCTTACCATTAAACATGACATAAAGTTATTTCTCGGAATAAACCGAGAATAACCATACATTTTGTCAGTTTACACTCAGGAATAACATTATACCAGGTTTATGCGCTTGGGAGTTGGAAACTTGTGCTATGGGAATAACATGACAATGATGATGTTAAGAAATAAAAAATCTTAGGCATTTAGCATAATTATTATGTATAAATAATTTGTCAATTGAGAGAGCTCTGAACGGTGAAGGAAAACATCGTAAGGAAACCAGTTAGTATTCTTATAGGCGGCAATGGGCTTGCAACCGTCACGTATGGAATACTAACTCCTGCTAGATGTGGGCATGTATCAAATATGTATTTGGACATGCCTCTGACTACCCCCTTCGACATCTTCAAAGGTTCTGGAATATAAAAGATCTGAGAGAATGTCTACCGTGCCTTGGGGATACAGTCGTGACCCTGTTTACGTAATTGACAGATGAACATGGGGTTACCTTAACATAAATTATACATTACCTGATCATCAGAAGCACTCAGTATCCAAGGATATTCATGGTGGAAGAATGTTGTGCGGATGTAATCCAAATGGCCCAGCAGAGTGAATAAACATCTTCGTAGTTTGTAGTTCCATACCTGAGATATACAATAATTGTTTATAGGTATATATGTGATGCGAAGACGTGGAAGACCCAGAATGAGATGGCGAGACGAACTTGACTCTCATCTAAGAACATGGCCTGTTACAGCGTTAGATCGCGAAGAGTGGAAGAAGGGAAGGGAGGTCTTTGCCCTGCAGTGGGACGAGAATGGCTAAATAATAATAATAATAATATGAAATTTTTGTAGATTCAGAGGGGTACATTAGGGTATCCATCATCATCATCATTTCCCTGCCCTTATCCCACTTTCATGTGGGGTCGGCACAACAGGTTTTCCTCTTCCACTCCTTTCTTACACATATCATCCTTCACACAGAATTATAAAAATAAATATACCCTAATGGATGGACCATTAGGGTATATTTATTTTTATAATTTTTGTATTTGGACATGCCTCTGACTACCCCTTAGACATCTTCAAAGGATCTGAAATATATAAAAAGACCTGGGGATGCAGTTGTGTTCATAATAAACCTTTTTTTAGCAGTAGGTACCTCATCATCATCAACAGGCCGACTTCACCCACTGCTGGATTTAGGCCTCCCTAAGTTTGTGCCATCCACCATGATCCTGCGCTAATCACCTACTGCTAAAAACTGTAAATACCTATCTATTTACAGCATAAAATGTAGCTGCTTGTCTATCTACCTAATGATTAGCCTTTCTCCGTTTTTGTTCGATGTAATTGTTAACTGAATGTTGTCTAAATAAATGTGTTTTTTCTTTCTTCTTTCTATACCTGATTTTAGCTTGATAATGATTATAGATGGCATTAAAACGTACGTGAAGTACTTCCATGCGATTTCTTGCCTCTATCTGAGAGATAGTCGGTTTCTTAGATCAAATACAAATACGTGTCAAAAACATGACGAAATGTGAGCGTCTAAGCTCGACTTCAAAAACACAATTACGGCTTATACCTTGATCTTGTAATCATCGCCACCGGACACAAAAAGAGGCTGTTGAATGTGGAAGCAAATTCCTCGCACAGGACCGTCGTGTTCATCAAATTTCTCCAGTAAAGTGCACATACGATAGTCCCAGAGTTGAATCACTCCGTTGTGCAAACTCGCCAGAACCCATGGTCTTTTAGCGTGAAAGGATATACCTTTCACCCTGGCCGACTTCGTTTCAAATTTTGTAAGCATTTTCACCACGTTAATCGCATGAAATTAGTAAAAACTTTCAGAAAACAATAAATGCTTCGCAAATTGACACCCAGCCCAACCGGCTGACGTGACACGTCCAACAAAATCATTCATTCACGAAATTCACGTTCCAATTTACAGATTATAAAAACTAGGGTTGATCGGACATCCGGAAAGTTCACCGATTTTTAACAGGAAGTGTAAAGTCTGTTTAATCAGAAGCTACAAACTACCAACATTACAAACTTAATTATTTTTAATCTGTGCCGTGATTTGATCGAGCAAACCACAGACTCCACAGAGTAACCACAGAACAGAGCAAGGAAGAAGAAAAAGACACGAATTTTTGGTTTCATTGTTTATCAACAAAGAAACACACTTTTATTTTGATTTTTTCGTCAGAATATCAAGAAATTGTTACAATTTTTAGTTGAAACGTTGCGTGTACTTGATCTAGTGTAACTTAAGGGTTTAGTTGGTCAGGCTGGTTCCAATCTCCACCATAACCTCAAAATGTACCCTGAGAAGTTGAAAGAAATGGGAATACAAATATGTATTCCTGGTATGCGACTGAGTGCTGCAAACAGGGACTATGCATCAGGGCCTGGTACTTATGAGTTAAATGGTTACATATACGCCACACTTTCTGGTGTGCTCAAAATGTTTATTGATGAACAAACGAAGGTACGTAAAGTTTACAAAAGTCTACAGAAAAGACCAAAACTGTCAAGTAATAAAATTATCTTCATTGCAGGTGACAGTAGTAACAGTGGAAAGCCCTAAAACTCCCAGTATCTTACCTAAAGCTGGTGACATAGTCACAGCAAAAGTAACCGTTGTTAACCCAAGGCAAGTGCACTGTTCCATCCTATGTATTGGTCCTTCGGTGCTGGCCCGTTCTTACCGAGGAGTTCTCAAGAAGGAGGATATCAAGGCCGCAGATAAAGACCGGATCGATCCATACAAGTGCTACAAGCCCGGTGATGTGATTTTAGCCAAAGTTGTATCCTTTTCTAATATTTCAAAATGAGAATTGATTTTTTAATAGCATTTTGATGGCTTTGTTCAGATGTAAGCTTGGTTCGCTTGTTTACAGGCTTATTCTTAATACTACAATGTAAACATTTACCAAGCTCATTTACTAATAACATTCCTTATGATCAAACAGTTACCAATGACTGAAATCCATTGGTACCACCTCTCCACTTCCGAGAATGAACTCGGAGTAGTTATTGCCACAGCAGAGGGATCACCACAAGGAGTCAGCATGGTTCCGACAAGTTGGTCTGAAATGCAGTGCCCTCAAACCCTAATCAAAGAGCCTAGGAAAGTAGCTAGAGTAATCCCAGAGAAATTAATTTCTAAGGTTAAGAAAGAAAAAAATGCTAATAAAGAGAACGAGACCAAACAAGAGGTTGAAGAAGCAATGGAATAAAAATTTATAGTTATTCATGGGTTTTATTTATTCACTTTTCGTATTTTGTACATCACACCCATTACCTCCCCCAGCCTCCCTCACAGTAGACTGAGCTAGTACGTCTGTGAGACTTGCGTGCGTGATCTATAGTTACTCTGAGGACTGCGACCACCCCAAAACCCATCTTCTTGCCTTGACATTTTTATGCTCATGTCAAAGTCAGCAATTTTAGTGATGACCGTTCACTTCTGATGAATGTTAATCACGATCATTCGATGTTCTATTTAATACCCATATTTTAACATCATTGACTTGTCTTCAAATGATGTTAAAAAATATAGGTACGTTTCAAACGCGTCGAAATTGAAACGTCGAATCAAAACGGTCACATTAGCACAGTTTTTACTTCAGTTTGCGTCAAACAGAGCACCGTTTTTGTCAGTGACAATCACATTACAAGCTCGAATTTTTAACTTCGATACTATTAACTTAGCGTATCTATAGTATATTTATTATTTATCATCAGTGTAAAGGTATTCATCCCGAAAAAGTACGTTCATTTCATATCTGGCTGTAGTATGATCGTAGGCAAATAATCAACCAAACACATTTTTTTATGATGAATATCGGCTCTTCACCTCGAGACAAAGGCAAGAATAAGGTCTACGATCTCCGACAGGAGTATTATTGTTCTGTGTCTACGATGGAGCGAGCCTACCCAGAAGGTGCCTATTATCTCTCATCTTAAAAAAAACAGGGTAGCTCAGCGGAATTATACATTGCTATAGTCTTTTTCACGCCGGAACGTATTGGTTCGATTGGTACGACACATACCATACAACTATGACATACACGAGACGAGACAGCTGACTGTAGTCAACTGTAGTGTACAAGTACATCCTTAAACTTGATCTGTCATGTCAGTCAGAGTAACATCTTTTCTATTTTATTTTTATCAAAAAGAACGGGAATTATACAAAAACCTCCTAAAAACTGTTACGTAGTGTTAAGTTTAATAATCTTTGTCATTCCAGTGTTTATTCGCATATGTTTTCAGTAAAATGAGGTCATCTTTGACCGGTTATCGCTAAGTAAACTTGTTCGGTTTGAGGACAGTTTTCAGTTTTATAACTCCAGTTTGTGGCCACAGTCCTTGCAGTAAAGACGTGTTTCATAGCGCCTCAAGATGAAGTTCGCAGAACATCTCAGCGCTCACATAACGCCCGAGTGGCGGAAACAATACATAAACTATGAAGTAAGTGACTCAACCGTAGTCAAAACATTGTGTACTTTTCGCTCTCAATTAATTTTAACTGGTTTTAAAGTGCGCGTGACTTATTAATTGATTGTTGTTGCCTTGTTTAAATCCATAAGACAATCTATACTAATATTATAAAGAGGAAAGATTTGTTTGTTTGTTTGAAATGAATAGGCTCCAAAACTACTGCACCAATATAAAAAATTCTTTCACCAATAGAATCCTGCATTTTCCCCGATGAACATAGGCTATATTTTATCCCGGGGAAGTGAAGTTTTCCCGAGGGATCGCGGGTAACACCCCGGCGGACAGCTAGTGTTTTATATTTCGAATTCTAGTCTTATAATAGTTTGGAATGTAATTTAGTGTTATCAGTCTTATCTCAATGTATCTAAGGGCATTCTAAACAAATAAATTGACTGTAGTACTCTGCATTATAATCATTGTTATAAATAATCTCACTCTTACTTCCTAACCAGAATCATCATCATCTCCCTGCCCTTTTCCCACATTAAGTAGGGAGGGTCGGCACAACAGTGTTCTTCTTCCATTCTCCTCTATCAGCCGTCACCTCAACACTCACTCCTTTCTTACTCATGTCATCCTTCACACAATCCATCCTTCTTTTCTTTGGCCTACCTCTACTCGTAAATCCATCAACACACCTCATTACATGCCCATACCATGCTAGCCTGTTGCTCCTCATCTTTGCATTCACTTCCTTACCAGAATATTATGGATAAAACATGTACAGTACTCACAGCGGCTCTGTGGCTTTCTGAAGTAGCTGCGCAGTACCCATTTTTGATGACCCATATAAGACGAAGACAGCGTTATATAGCTGCCTCACTCACTCGTTTATGTTTGTTACATCATTTTATCTCGCATACCCTACACATAATGTACTACATGCGCCAACCTGCGCAATCGTTTAGTGCACCTAACTTCAGAGAGCTAAAGGCTCAAGCCACATTGAATTGGCAAGCGACGCGTCAATTATTTTATAGCAAGCCATTATAAACCTTATGAACAATGGTACAAGATATAGAAATGCTTGTCAAGATCCGTTGTGCTTACTGTAGTAAATCTTTTTAATTAATTGAACAATCTTAATAATTAATTGATTATTAAATCCGACCCATTCATCATAAAAAAAAAAAAAATATCTTGATGCTTTTGAGAGAGAGTTGTGTGAGATCTGGAAGGAGAGAGATGGTTGAATGGGTATGGAAATGCCTTTGCTCTGCAGTGGGACAAAATAGGTTAAATTTAAAAAATATAAAAAGCAATTTAAAAGAAACACTACTTCTAGATCTAAATCATTGCCTTCAATGCTGTACCGTCAAAAAAAAATTATTATCTTAAACTCAATAATCTGTTAAAACCAGGAAATGAAAGCAATGCTATACACGGCCGTGGAGGAGGCTCCGTCGGCCGAGAACGTGGAGCCCGAGGTGTTGTCGCGCCATTTTGCCAACTTTGATGAATCATTCTTCCATTACTGTGATCAGGAGTTGAAAAAAATTAGCACTTTTTATTCAGGTAAAACTAATACGGCCTTACTAATAGACTTGGTAGGTATAAAGTTATTTCATTCATAAACATATAAGCTTATTCTTAGTTTATACTTGCAATATTAGTATTACTACGTTAATTTGTGAAGCCTTTAGTGTAGAATTCGTTATTTTCTGCAGCAGGTTGCGGGTTATGATCTACAGATATTTGTCTCGGGTCTGGGTGTTTCTATGTATAATATGTATGTATAAATTTACAAACAAAAAGTATATAAGCAGTACCTATATCAGTTATCTGGTTCCCATAGTACAAGCTTTGGGGCTAGATGATGCTGTGTGAAATTGTCCAGCATTATTTATTTATTTATTTCTTTGGATTTCACTTTTCACAAAGCTTTTGTGTGCACCTCTCTACCTACTTCTATTTATTTATTTCGGGCAAAATTAGAAATACTTAGTTAACATCTAACTAATCTACAGCCCATATTCAATAATATTTTATATAAATCTATAATATAAATCTGTAGCTATAGTTTGTTTGTATGTATGAGGTCAATGAATCAATTCATCCGATTTTAAAAAGTGTTTCTCAAAACGAGGGCCCGCGTTTTTATTTATTTATCGATGATAGACAAGCAGCTGTTGCTGATATGTCTATATCACAGTGTTGAAATAGTCCGATTGTTCAGGATTGTTTAATCTTTTTAAGCACTGATTTATTAGTTCGTAGCCAGTTGTCGAGCTTGTTCTTAAATGAATTGACCGAAGTGGCAGTAACAACGTCATTTGGTAGTGCATTCCAATTCAAAATTTTTGCGGAGGAATTGATTAACAAACATCTCAATTGATCAACGAATGCAAATTACTTATTTATACGGTACACGTTTTAACCTCCTCTAATTTATGATTTTAAGAGTGATGCAATCACACGATTAACGTCGTAGGTCGACAGTGGCTCAGGACCGGGAAGAATGGCAAAAGCAGAGGGAGGCCTATACCCAGCAGTGGGTGAAGTCGGGCTGCGGAGGATGATGATAATGATGATGCAATCACTGAGTGTCTTCTTACCGTCATGTTACGCAGAGTTATGTCCAGAAGTGTTATGTTAAGTCCAAAGTGTGTCTACTTTAGAGAGAAATGGAGAATGGTATTGCACAAGAGCTAAGCTCTTTAATAAGAGCTAATTCAATATGATTATATTTTTATTTTTCAGAAAAATTGGCTGAAGCCACTCGTAAGTTCGCCACACTTCAAAGCGAACTTAAGTCTCACTTCGTGAATATAAAGCCCAAAAGCGGAGGCGACAGTAAAAAAGCAATTCCACGCAGGTAAGAGGCTATCTAGGTTTGTTATTAGTTCTAATTGAGCACTCACTACGAAACACTTGCTTCACAGTTAAAAAAAAAAAATGCTGGACTTTTCACACAGCATCATTTAGCCCCAAAGTAAGCAGAGCTTGTGTTATGGGTACTAAGATGACTGATATACTACATAAATACTTTTTGTTTGTAAATACATACATGTTATACCTAGAAACACCCAGACACGAGACAAATATTTGTAGATCATACAAACATTGGTCTCGCCGCGGGGATCGAACCCGCAACCTTTTGCGTCGTAGGCGGGCCTTCGCCCACTGCGCTACAGAGGTCGTCAATAAATAATGCTGGACTTTTTCACACATTTAGGCCTTTACATCTATATTAGATGATTTATACAGCATCAGGAGGCATCCTTTGCCTACACTGCACGGGATGCTGTAGTGCCTGGGGCATTGTTTGAGATGGAATAGGCTTTCCCAGCACCTAAACCATCCTCTCAGCTTAATCGGCCTTGGCCACAGGAAAGACGACGTCAATAATTATGGAGCGGGTTTCCTCACTATGTTTTCTTTCACTGTTAAGAGCTTGTGTAGTGCATGTAAGTTTTACGAAACGAAAAATCTATTGAATTCGAACCCACGACCTTCGGATTGAAAGTCGAGGCACAACCCCCATTCGGCCAACACGGCCGGACATAGCATAAATAAATAAATAATGTGTTTTTGCGCAGGAAAGTCCAAGAGCTGAAACTGGCGTTTAGTGAATTCTACCTCAGTCTCATCCTGCTGCAGAACTACCAGAATTTAAATTATACAGGTTTTAGAAAAATATTGAAGAAACATGATAAGGTTTGTGAATAAGTACTATAATTGGGCTCGATGCCTGAATTGGCAGCGGCCAGCGACGTGACGCGACGAGACCGTAACAAGACATTATAAACCTTATGAACAATGTTACAAGATATAGAAACGCTTGATAGCTCTCGATGCGCGGTACTGCTCGAGCCGCCGCGAGTCTTCGCCACACCTCTTTCATTCTATATCTTGTGACATTGATCATAAGGTTTATAATGTCTTGTTACGGTCTCGTCGCGCTGCGTCGCTGCCAA
The DNA here is from genome assembly GCA_963565295.1 of Epirrhoe alternata. Taxonomy (NCBI): domain Eukaryota; kingdom Metazoa; phylum Arthropoda; class Insecta; order Lepidoptera; family Geometridae; genus Epirrhoe; species Epirrhoe alternata. The sequence continues at coordinate 3,347,231 of OY751397.1, read as the reverse complement.
TTCCATGTGCATTGAGCCTTACTGTAAATTAAAGTAACTAATCCTAGGTAGGTTAGGTATATTGCGTTGATAATCATATTTTCTCTCTTGCACACTAGTGACGGCTCTAGTGTGCAAGCGAGAGAACATTATTATCGCCGCCATTTTAGATTTTTTGAACTCAGTTATACCTGAATCTGAGATGAGATGCGAATGCTGAGATAGTGTGGAGTGACGCGAATGAGTACATAAGAGGAAGTGTGAAAGTGGCGGCAGTGAATGAAAATATGAGGAGCAACAGGCTAGCATGGTATGGGCATGTAATGAGAAGGGAAGAATGTCATGTAACTAGGAGAGTGCTTAGTATGAATGATGGATTTACCAGTAGATGCCAAAGAAAAGATGGATGTATTGCGTAAAGGATGACATGAGTAAGGAGTGAGTGTTGAGATGATGATAGAGGAGAATGGATGAAGATCAGACACATGTTGTGCTGACCCCACATAATGTGGGAAAAGGGCAGGGAGATGCAGGTGCGGTCGCAGCCTGAAATTTCGGGTCACTACACTAATATTAGACTTTATTGCACAATAAACAAGATTTTACTATTAGACGTGTACGATTTTGGGGGGGGTCATGTCCCCTGTGACCACCCCCTTTGACCGCGCCTGGGGTGATGATGATTTACCCGAATCTCTTCCACAGTTACTAAACGTTAGCAACGGAGCCCAATGGCGTGCGGAACACGTAGAAGCCTCCCATTTCTACACAAACAAAGACATAGATAGACTGATCAGCGATACAGAGGCAACTGTGACCAATGACCTCGAAGGTGGGGATAGACAGAAGGCTATGAAGAAGTTAAGAGTACCCCCTTTAGGGGAACAACAGAGTCCATGGACTACTTTCAAAGTGGGACTCTTTTCGGGATCATTTATTGTGCTGTTCATCACTGTTGTTCTATCTGGTGAGTGTTTTTAGACCTTTGCAGAATATAAGAGTATTTCATAATGGTTTACAGTTTGTTAAAATGATATAATACTAGCTGTGTTACCCGCGGTCCCTCGGGAAAACGTCACTTTCCCGGGATAAAATATAGCCATATTCAGGGTTATATAGGATTCTAATGGTGAAAGATCTTTTCAAATCGGTCCAATGGTTTCGGAGCCTAAATAATTTTTTCTAATATTAATGTAGATATTAACATGTACACTGAGAAATCAAAACCCCGTGGACTAGGGTGAAATTTGTTTAGGTAGCTTCCACGGATATAAAGAAATCAGATTTCACAGGTCATCAGGTAGCTTCACTCTGAAGTAAACATATAGGCTACTTTTTATCCTGGAATGTGAAATTTTCACGCAGCATATAATATTTTAAATAGTGTGAAGTTTGTGTGTATGTGAAAGGTAATTTACGAAACTAAAAATTCCATAATTTGTGCAATTTTATCTTTAATCCAGCATGACTACTAAATGATCTTAAAATAGAAAAGCGAGCGACTAGTAAGTTAATACTCTTATCCTTATCTTAACCTCTGAATCTTATCAGTTAAGCTGAAAAATCTTCTAAATCTTATCACAAACATAAGTAACCTTTCTTTGTAATTTACAATATCAATATTACCTATACTTTTACAAATACCCTTCGATCAACAATATTATTGATAGAGCGTGACGTACAAAATCAATGCTAAATTCTGTCCAAAAAAAAAGTTTAACTTTAACCGAATTACACCCTTTTCACCTTGTAATAAAGTCACAAATCCTCAAAACATTACCCATAATGGCATCCTATAGCTCAAACGGTAGATGCCATAAAAGTCTTTAAGTTACAACAATCAATGTTATGTTTGTTAATCAATCACGCCAAAACGACTGAATGGATATGAATGAAAGTCACTAAGATAGATTATAGATAGATATTATAGGTAATCCTTTTCTTTTATGATGAATGGGTCGGCTCTTGACTTCGAAACTTACACACAATAGAGCCCTACGATAGGTCTACGATAGAGCGAGCCTACCCAGAAGGTGCCTATTAACTCTCTTCTTAAAAACAACAGGGCCGTAGCTCATCTTAAATACAGACGCTGGAAGCTGATTTCAAAGTTTTGCAGTGCGCATCTGTCTGTCGTAGGAAAACTTCACTTTCCCGGGATAAAATATAGCCTAAGTTCATCAGGGATAATGTAGGATTCTAAAGGTGAAATAATTTTTCAAATCGGTCCAGTAGTTTCGGAGCCTACTCAATTCAAACAAATAAACAAACATACAAATCTTTCCTCTTTATAATATTAGTATACTATAGATTAGGATTAGACTATCAGAATCTATGAAGCATCTAAGAATCCTCATTCCTGTGGGATATTTTGCTTTAGTCAAAAAAAATATCCTTTCCACGCGAACAAAGTAGCTTTCAACATCTGCAATACCATACCACATGAGACCTTGAAGTAAAAAAAAAAGGCGTAAAAAGTATTTGTAGTAAAAAATATGGCTCATTTCGGTACCGATGTATTCCTTCATAGAATCTTCAGGGTATGGTAACATCGCTATCTTAGAATTAATCCTTCTCAAACAATATGTAGTAAATTATCTTGTGTACATACAATGTCGTTTATAGTGGTTTACTGACCATGGCCAAGCGATATCTGGCTGCAAATATTGAGATGACTTACAACTGTGTAAATATTGTTGCATAAATCTTAATTTAGCCACCGTTGGTTTAGGATTAAAATGATAAAACTGAAGGAAAATAACTCATCTTGAGATAAAGGTAAAAGTTTGCAGTCGAATAAATTCGTCAAAGTAACAAACAGTTTGTCTCATACACATTTTAAACTTTCGCGACTCGAAGACATTTTAAATTTTATAACGGGACTTAATCGCGTAGGTATAACATTTGTTTATTTACCTCGACGCAGTCTTCTCGTGACCACGGTAGCTGTAACGCTACTGAAACGTCGAGGTAAATAAACAAATGTTATACCTACGCGATTAAGTCCCGTTATAAAATTTAAAAAGTTTGTCTCATCTTTAAAAATGATAGATCTGTCCCTATGCAAGCTTAGATCTTTAAAACTACGCAATGGATTTTGATGCAGTTTTTTTATAGATAGAGTGATTCAAGAGGAAGGTTAATATGTACGTACATGCATAATATAGTTGAGAAACATATAATTTTAGATAGGTTTCTAATGTGATGTCGTAAATAAATGCAATCGCTGGCTGAACCCTAACATATAGGCGCTGTCTCCACGAGCGAGAGAATCGCGGCGATATTATCGTCGTGCCACGTATTTCTATACACTCTCTAGAAGCCGTCTCCACACGGCGATATTATCGCCGCGATGCGACGAGTGGCAATGAGCGCGTGAAACGTCATTACATCGTCGCTAGCCCGTCGCGACTAGCAGCGGGCCCGCCGCGCGCTCGTGGCGCTCTCGCGACGAGCGCGTAGCGGGCGCGCTGTCATTTCAGCGTTGCCTCTCGTCGAGCAAGGACATTTCGACAAAGAAACGCGGCGATACCGTTACGAGTCGCCGCGGAAACGCTGCGATTCCGTTACGACTCGCGACGATACGCGGCGAAATTATCGCTCGTTTGTGGAGATTCTCCGACGATATGAGGGCGGACTCGTCGCGATTCTCTCGCTCGTGGAGACAGCGCCTTAGTATCAGCATTGCACCCATGCAAAGCCGGGGCGGGTCGCTAGTGCTTTTATAGATTTTTTTTATTCACATTACACTGATATTATGAATACGAACGTTTGTGTGTCCCAAACACAATTGATTATTATTTTGTAAGACATCATGTTTTTTTCAATCCTCAATTCCAATTTATTTTTACTCTATTTAACTGTCAGTCAAGTAAATTGTATAACATACAATGTACAACCTTGAATATTGTCAATAACCTTGAATGAGTATGATTCTATGGGTTTACGACATGTTTGTGACATGGTTAAAATTACGCTGGACTGGACGATTTATTTTTAACGGATAAATAGTAGCCTTTATACAGGGTGTCCTGTAATGAGTGGATAATCCTTTAAATACGGGCAGAGGGCATCATAACGAACCAGAAAATCAAAACTTGTGCCCAAAATGCAAGTAAAAGTCTCACGGTTTTCTAGTTATTGGACATTTAAGAAATTTTATATTTTTTCTACCCTGGTCCATTCTTTTCGATGCCAAGATCACAAATAAAAGAATTTTCTCAATGTGTTTTCTTTATAGCATTCTTGGATAAATGTGCTCTCTAATGATATTTTCCATTTGTATGCCAAAGGTAAATTTTTTTTATTAGAACCATTCAAAGTGAGCAAGGTTTGTTTTACCGTTTTGAAATGAACGGCAAACAATCACACTTGACATCTTCAAACAACATCTCTCTCATCGATCTGCAAGAATGTCTAATGCCTTTTCGTTAATAAATAAACAAATATTATCCAAACTAATAATTTTATAAATGTAAAAGTAACCATTTCTGTCTGTTACCTTAATTTTCAAGGCCAAACCACTGAACAGATTAGGCTGAAAATTGGCATGGATAAAGGTTGTATCCCAGGCTACTTTTTCCGAAAAAATCCCGAGGGACCGCGGGTCACACCGCGGGAGCGTAGCTAGTTTGTCTAAATTCTGATCGAATATTTGAAGCAAAACTTAATAGCTTACTAATCCAATGTATATTATGTATGTATTTACAAACATAAAGTATATATAAGTAGTATATCAGTTTTCTGGTTCCCATAGTACAAGCTTTGCTTAGTTTGGGGCTAGATGATGCTGTGTGAAATGTTCAGCATTATTTATTTACTAGCTACTGCGCGCGGCTTCGCCCGCTTGGTACCTACCACATTTTAGATAGCCTGTATGCTATTTGAGGTCACTATTTACGCCTATTCCAAGTTTCATCCAAATCGGTTCTCTGGTTTAGGCGTGATTGTTACACAAACATACAAACTCACAAACTTTCAGCTTTATTATATGAGTGGGATTTTAATTTAATGCTTTCTCTTTGCAGCCCTCTTCTTCCACGAAAGTTCGACGATGGACAACTTCAAGACTGCGTTCCGTCTCTACCGGGGTCCCTTTCTCCTGGTGGAGTTTATATTTCTAATAGGCATCAATGTATACGGCTGGCGGTCATCTGGGGTCAACCATGTTTTAATATTCGAACTGGACCCGAGAAATCATTTATCTGAACAACATTTGATGGAGCTAGCGGCTATTTTCGGGGTAGTCTGGGCCTTGTCCATCCTCAGTTTTATATACAGTGCGAGTTTAAGTGTGCCTCCGTTTGTGAATCCACTGGCGCTGGTGATAATAATGATAGTTTTTCTGATGAACCCGTTCAAGGTGTTCAGGCATGAAGCGAGGTTTTGGTTCTTGAGGATATGTGTGAGTATTTATAAATCATTATTTTCTATGAATAATTTTAGTCACTCAGTGTGATAAAATAATTTAAAGTGTCTCAAAGACGCTCCGCGCACTTGATTTTTTTTATGAAATGTTTTCATTCATACTTGAGAGAAGCTTGATTTTTTTGACAGAAACAATGTTGCGCGGCCGGATTTGAACCCACGATCTTACAATCAATAGACAGGGCCGCTTCCACTACTTGACCAATGCTCTCTTCTATACTATAATAATATTATAATATAAATTATAAAGAGGAAATATTTGTTTGTATGTTTGTTTGTTTGAATTGAATAGGCTCCGAAACTAATGGACCGATTTGAAAAATTCTTTCACCATTAGAATCCTACATTATCCCTGATGAACATAGGCTATATTTTATCCCGGGAACGTGAAGATTTCCCGAGGGACCGCGGGTAACACCGCGCGCGACGGACAGCTATTCAAAGATATATTCATTCACACAATACAGTATTATAATATCCATGAGCTTTGCGAAATTGAACCTTACCCCAATACTTCCAGGGTAGAATATTAGCTGCGCCATTCGTGCCAGTGCTATTCGCCGACTTTTGGCTCGCCGACCAATGGAATTCGTTCGCGGCTGCCTTCCTGGACTTTCATTATTTGGTCGCGTTATACGTCACCGGATTATCCCAGGACTGGTATATGGTTAATAGTAAGATGTTTTTTTAATACAATGGCACAGTAGAGTACTTAGGATGAAGCATCGACACGACAAGAAGAAGAAGAAGTAGAGTAGTAGTTAATAAATAATAATAAATAATGCTGGACTTTTCCACACAGCATCATCTAGCCCCAAAGTAAGCAGAGCTTGTGTTATGGGTACTAGATGACTGATATACTACTAATTAACTTTTTGTTTGTAAATACATACATATTAAAACACCCAGACCCAAGACAAAATTTGTAGATCATACAAACATCTATCCCGCAACCTTCTGCGTCACAGGCGAGCCTTCGCCCACTACGCTACGGAGGTCACATATTACTTTAACTGAAATAATTTATTGCAGATTCATTCGAAATGGCCCATTGGTACATAATAACGCGTGCAATAGTAAACATAATCCCGGCGTGGACTCGATTCTGGCAGTGTTTGCGTCGTTATCGAGATAGTAAGGAGGCCTTCCCGCATTTAGTGAACGCTGGGAAATATTCCACTACCTTCTTTGTTGTCATGTTTGCAACGCTCAGGACGCTGTATAACGGTGAGTATGTTTTGTGTAATGATTGCTTTGAAACTGTCTGAAATAAACAAGAATAGATCCAGAAATAATCCTGCCGGCTGCGCCAATTCATTTGTGTTCATAGATATATAGGCTTAATGCACATTGAATTGGCAAGCCATTATAAACCTTATGAACAATGGTACAAGATATAGAAACGCTTGTAGAATGAACCGCTCGAAAGTGCTCGAGCAAAGCGCGGCCCGCTAGATGGCTTCGCCAGACCTCGTTCATTCTACAAGCGTTTCTATATCTTGTACCATTGTTCATAAGGTTTATAATGGCTTACTATAAAACTAATTGTCGCGTCGCTTGTCAATTCAATGTGCATTGAGCCGAATTGACGCAGCCTTGTCATATTTACCTTATGGCATATTTTACCTTAATCGATAGTCAAACCAAGAAAGTTGGCGCAGCCGGTAGGATTATTAAAGTTAAAACAAAACATCAATTTATTCCAGGTAAATACGCAGATCCATACGACAATCCATTCTTATACGCGTGGTTCGCGTGTCAACTTGTATCCTCGTTATACACTTACACATGGGATGTTAAGATGGATTGGGGTTTGTTCAGCTGCGGGCCTAACGCCGAGAATAAGTTCTTGAGAGAGGAGATTGTTTATAGCGTCGGGGTGAGTCTTATGCCCGGTTTCTATATACAACGGACATTCGTAGGTAAGAGCTACGACTCGTTTTCACATACAAAAGTTTGACAGCTAACTTACTGCTGGTTTCTAGCTGTCAAACTTTTGTATGTGGAAACGAGTCGTAGCCCTTACCTACGGCTGTCCGTTGAATATAGAAAACGGGGGTTAATCTGCAATCTCAATTATTTTATCACGAAGGTGTTTTGGTCTAAATTGTGTGTGTGAATTGCAAGTTGTCTCAGTGTGCGTAACTGGACATCTCCATGTACGAATGAGCGCTCAGTATCGCTTAAAGTAAGTATAATGCGCACAACCAATCTTAAGCTCTCTGAAGTAGCTGCGCTGACGCCTAAAAGATAAAGACAGTGTTATATAGCTACCTCGCTCACTCGCTTAGTTTGTTGCATCGTGCTATCGCCTACTCGCGCAAACCTGCGCAATCGTTTATTGCACCATATGCTACTTTTTATCCCGAAAAAATCCCGAGGGACCGCGGGTCACACTGCGGGCAGCAAGTCTTTACTATAATATTTTAATGAGTAAAAATTTGTTTGTTTGTTTGTATTAAATAGGGTCCGAAACTACTGGCCCGATTTGAAAAATTCTTTCACCATTAGAATCCTGCATTATCCCTTTTGAATATAGGCTATATTTTATCCCGGGAAAGTGAATTTTTCTCACCGCGAGCAGCTAGTAATTAATAAGTTTTATTTTTATTTTTCAGTTCTACTATTTCGCGATAGTGGAAGACTTTGTGCTCCGTTTCATATGGATCGTGTCGTTTCTTCTCACTGAGAATGGATACGTCAGTGGGGAGACTATGGTCTCTATATTAGCGCCACTGGAAGTATTCAGGTGAGATTATTGTTATTGTTTGAAAAAAAAAATATTTTATATTTTTTTTAGAATTAGTTCTATACATATATTCCTGCCTGACCGAGTAAGTAACACCCATGTACATAGACGGGTATTTGCGTATATCCGTATACGTACAGAGGTATAAATTAAAAACTAGTTAGAGTATGGTTATTCCTGGAATAACTTTGCACCACGTTATAGTTAGGCCAGTCTTTATTAGTAAGATCCTAAATATAGCCCCAAAAAATTGATTAAATAATATTAACAAAAAAAAACAGGGTCACGACTGTATCCCCAAGGCGCGGTAGACATTCTCTCAGATCTTTATATTCCAGATCCTTTGAAGATGTCTAAGGGGGTAGTCAGAAGCATGTACAAATAATAACAAAAAATAAATAATATTAATTCCATAAATAAATGAATTGACATTTCAGACGGTTCATATGGAACTTCTTCCGCCTAGAGAACGAGCACCTGAACAATTGCGGTAAATTCCGAGCTGTACGAGACATCTCTGTGGCGCCTCTCGACTCCTCGGACCAGGCCGATATTATACGGATGATGGACCACGCGGACGGAGTTATTAATAGGTAAGTTAAGTAGATTTCATGCAACACCGATAAATGAAACAAAGAATCTGATGAAGCACTCGTGGTGTAGCATACTAATCGTTCTTTATATATCGTTAACGTTTTAGTAACGTTTTGTGCTGTCACAAACGGCTGACCGCTTAGTAGCATTATCAAGATAGAAAAGTATAGGGTGCAATCCATAAGACGTATTCCACACAAAGGAGGCCATTCATTTTGGGCCCAAAAGTCAAAAGTGCCAACGAAAGTAAAGGTGTCACCACTATTTGGGAAGTCAATCAGAGTATTTTTCAGTAAGGCACCAAATCCATAAATCAAGTACTTCAAATTATTTTGTAAGTCAAAAATTGAATTGTATAGAAATCCAGATTTTTCAACTTAGGAAATCTTTTGAACCCCTTTAGACTTAGGGCGGTATTCACAAACTTTACTATGAGGTCTCACAGTGCGCGCGGACGCACAGGGTCCCAAAAACCTACTGATTTTGGGACCCTGTGCGTCCGCGCGCGCTGTGAAACGTCAAAGTAATGTCTGTGAATACCGGTGTTGGTGCCATACTGAAAAATACTCGGATTGACATTCCCAATAGTGGTGAGGCCGTTATTATCATTGGCCGGCACTTTTGACTTTTGGGTCCAGGTTTGTATGGATTTTTCTTTCATGATTTTTTGACTCGCGCCTCGTCTTTGTCACTGCAGCATAGCGATTCAAACTTCACACAAGAAAAGAAAATCACTAATCTATAAGCAATAAATAAATAATAAATTTTCTTCTTTATCTCCAGGTTAACAAAGAACAAGAAGAATACGAAGAAGATAAAAGAAGCAGACAGGAAGCCGCTTCTCAAGAAGGAGTCCATCCAAGATCTGCAGCGTGAACTGGAGCTGACGGCCAAGGTGCTGTGACCGACTGTGATATTAATAATAATAATAATTAGCGAATCGAGTATTATCCATATTATATTTATAAATCATTCATTTATGTATTTTATTCAAAGCTCTTAATGAAAGTAAATAGGTTCACTCTAGGTAAGCATGATTCATCTTTCTCACTGTTGCTTATCAGGCAGAATGAGGTCAAGTGCTAGCCTAATTTAAAAAAAAAGCTGCCACTCAATCCTGAAAAATAATATCTCAATGCTCCCACTGATAGAGCAATTAGTGGCTTAGACATCAAAATTCATTTGACGAAGCATCAACACGACATGAAGAACTTCAAATTGTGACTGGCTGGGTTGATAAGTATATTACTTATTTTATTTTTATTTTTTTATTTTATATAATCCCACAAACTCATCTGTTCCTGTGCGGGAGGCGCTGAGAGAAAGTAAAATTAACCGATGATAATTAAAAGAAAATGTTTGTGCTTAATTTATTTTTGTTAATACTTAATTTTTACAGCGTAAAAATGCAACATAAAATTATTTCAATTAAATTAACTACCTGTGATTTTGAAATGAACGAATGATTTCATATTTAGGCTGTGTCCCCAGTTGGCAAACTGTTAGCGGCCGAGTACTGAGATAGTCGGCGCGCGTAACGCTGCAAACTGCGTACAGTGAGCGCAAAACTAGCAAACTGTGGACACTCCATTTCAATTATATGGAAGGGCGTACTAAATCGATACGCCGCAAACTCAGTCGGCCGCTAACAGTTTGCCTTCTGGGGACACAGCCTAAAGCGGATCTTCCATTAATTTATGCGCCGTATACAAATATTGGTCGCGAAAGAACAGAAGTATAAGTATGTCGATTTTATTGATTTTGTCTAACAAAAACATTAAATTATGTACTTAATTTTTTATTTTCTAAAACACATTTACGATTAAAAATAAACATTTAAGTTCAACTTACTATATTCGAATAGTTTTATTATAAACATAATTAATGGAATCTCTGCTCTGCTCACTTAAGTATCAAAAGCTATAAGAAAATAAATTATTTAAAACATCAAAAGATTGTTACATCTAGCGTAAAATCTTTAACATTGCACAAATAACATTTAGCAATAAACTTATTAATGTAGTAAAGATATTTACAAAATATTCGTAAGGCATGCGGCGTCGATGCTCAAATACCATTCTCAATTAATTTTACCTGCAAAGAGAAATATAAATTTTCAAACATATTTTTTTTATTAAACTTTAGATTTTTTACAATCCTTCAAGATAATTAACACATTGAAATCTTTGATAAGCTCCACAAGTATTGACGTTGTTTTTTCTGTGGATAAGTCAGATTAAGCTGAGAGGATGGTTTAGGTGCTGGGCAAGCTCAATTCCATCTTAGATAATGCCAATGTACGTCAGCGTCTTGTGAGTACTGAGTATAGGCATAGTTTGCCTCCTGCCTAGTGATCCAGACTTCATTCGGATCGGAATATGGTCAGCTGTAGAACCGCCGCAACCAATCACAGTGCAGGAATTGATACAAAACTGACGTTTCTTGCACTGTGATTGGTTGCGGTCGGTTGCACAGCTGACCTATTCCGAACCGAATGCATTCAGCTGAACTCAGGCGGAAACATACTATTAACACGCTACGCGACCCGATGAAACGCGACGCGTGTCGACTCATAATAATGGAGACACGTCGGATGTTCACAGTATGATTCTAGTCATAGAAAATAGTACAATTTGATTCGAGTCGACACGCGTCGCGTTTCATCGGGTCGCGTAGCGTGTTAATAGTATGTTTCCGCCTATCGCTACCCTGAACATCCGAATTAACGTTTAATTCGGATTCCGCCATTTTGTCTCGTCTCTTCTGAGACAAGCGTCACAGTAGATGTGTCGTTTCGTTTTTGAACATGAAATGAAGAAACCATCAGACTCTGGCAAGAAACCCTAAAAATATCAGCTTACCAGGCTCAAGATCGCAAGGCCTGCAGACGTTGCTGCATATCGTCCAGATCCTCTTCATCCGGTTCTGCTTCTTCCTGCTGCTGGCTAGTGGACGGAGCGCCGACCGCCGTGGGAGGCGCCGGGGCTTCGCCTAGCTTGCCTTGCGTTAGCTCCCATAGAACCTGGGTACAAAGTTAGGAGAATTAGAATTGTTTGTGATGGAACATGAATAGTTTCTCTGTACCTCCCCGGTGCAGAGCAACACAAAGCTGAGATTGTTCCTTTTTGGACTGCACCAACACAGACGTCCTTCACCTGCCTCTTTATTTTCTTTTTGCTTTTTTTTTTTTGCTGTGTCACTTTACTCTGTCTGTACCTAGTTATGTTCATCTGTGTGTAATAATTTTTTTATCTATCTATCTAGAATGACCTAGTTTTAAGAGTGTAAAGCTCAATGCACACTGAATTGGCAGCGACGCGACGTAACAAAACATTATAAACCAATGTAACAAGTTATGCAACCCACCGCAACCAATCACAGTGCAAGAAAAGTCAGTGTTGGATAAGTTCCTGCACTGTGATTGATTGCGGTCGGTTGAATATCTGACCTATTCCGAACCGAATGCATTCCGCTGAAGTCGGAATCAAGGGTCTGAGGCCTTATTGTCTAACTTGAAATCCTTTCCCATTCCAACCAATCACACAATACGAAAATGACGTATTTTGTCATGATACGTCATTTTCGTATTGTGTGATTGGTTGGAATGGGAAATGGGAATGGATTTCAAATTAGACAATAAGCCCTCAGGTCAGATAAAAACTTAATAGAGCATTTTTAAAGCCTAGACTATGGTGTCAAATGCACAAAAGCAGCCACTTTGAGCACTTAAAATCCCTTCACTGGTTCGAAAGAACTAGTCAGACAAGAAGAAAGCTGCTAAGTCCAAAAACCTTAATAAAATACGCATAAAGTTCACAATACCTTGTCCACCTCACTCTGCGCCGCCTCTTCCATTTCCTCTTCGTCTTCCACACTGGACATGGTCTCATCCAGCATCTCCTCAATGATGCCAGCTCGCATCATCTCTTTACTAAGCTCCTGCATAGTCGCTGCCACTTCTGGTAGACGGACCAGCACTTGCATTGCTTGCATTACCTGTGAATAAGAAGTCATTTTACATAATTTGTAATTTTATAGTGCTAATCCACACTTGGTATTTCATTAAGAAATGAAAAGTCGTATCAAAATTTTGGATTCCGACGGAATTCGAACCCGCATCGATCAGACGATCCTCCTAAAGCCGGAGTGCCTTACCGCTCGGCCACAGAATCCTACTTGCCGATGATCGATGCGGGTTCGAATCCCGTCGGAATCCAAAATTTTGATAAGACTTTTCATTTCTTAAAGTCATTTTACAGTTCAAATACATATTTGGACATGGCTCTCACTACCCCTGGACATCTTTAAGGATCAATGCACATTGAATTGGCAAGCGACGCGACAATTAGTTTTATAGCAAGCACGAACCGAGCATGAACCGCACGAAAGTGCTCGAGCCAACGCGGCCCGCTAGATGGCTTCGCCAGACCTCGTTCATTCTACAAGCGTTTCTATATCTTGTACCATTGTTCATAAGATTAATAATGGCTTGCTATAAAACTAATTGCCAATTCAATGTGCATTGAGCCTTAGCCCTCGTTCGCACGAGCGTAATTTTATCGGACATAAAATTTACGTCCAAATAGAACAAATGTATTTCCATGTATCTGTTCGCACGAGACCGTAATTTTTACGCGACGTATTTTTATCGCGCAGTGATCTATTCTCAGCGTTGAGCTTTGGGCGGTGAAAATAATAGAGCAAACGAATCTTCGCGTTGCTCTAAAGGATCTTGAGAGAATGTCTACTGTGCCTTGATACAGGCATGATCCTGTATCAAATTAAACTGGTAATGTGGAAAAAGTGTTTGATAGATACTGTCAACATTTAGTATGATTGGCAAGTCCATGTTAATGATGGAGTAATCAGATAAAAGTACCTCAGTTGATTTCGCCAATGCCCCTGCAACTCTGAGTGTAGCTGGAAGAATGAAACATTAAATGTTACTCTATATCTTCTAGATAATTTTAAGAAGATCGGATGATGAAGACATGAGGTTTTGGCATCTTCAGTAGCATGGTGGGTCAACATTGTTGTACATATAATTACCTAAGTAGATTTAAAAAAACCGTGGCACTCCGGGAGTGCCGAGAGAAGTGAAAACATGAACAATCAGGTGCCTAGTGTATTTCTTGAATCAGGAAATCGAAAAATATAGAAACATAATGACTTCAACTGCTAAGTTATAAAATGAGCTTATAGAAATATAAAAATATTGCCGTAAAAGTTTACTGAGTACAGAACTAGACGGCGCTACTGGTAGGTGTCGGTGAGCAGTCACGTGATTCGCACATGACCTTTTCGAGGCGAATCCAAGAATTTGTTCTCATCCCAAAACTGCCCAACGTGCCTAAAGAAGATTTCACTTCAAAAAAGTAAGTTTTTTTGAGGCTAGGTCGCAGGCGGGCCTTCGCCCACTGCGCTACAGGGGTTGTCAAAGATGAGAAGAAGATTTCGAGAAAGAGAAGCTGAGAAGATAAGTCTTACTTATAAGGAGTCTTAATAATACCCCAGATATTATAATACTAGTAATCCTATCTAGTATTTTGGCGACTTTTTGGCACAATGAATCAGCCAGTGTTTTGGGCACGCTTCCGACTGGCAGTGACCTGGATCAGTTGAGCTATCTATAGATCGTTTTTACGACGATCCTTAGATAGCTTGACTGATTCTATTGTATTTTGTAATTTTATGTACACATTGTAGTAGCTTAGTTTCTGTAAATCCTATCCTAATAATACAATAAATCTGAAAGTTTGTGAGTATGTTTAGATGTTTGTATGTTTGTGTAACAGTCACGCCTAAACCAGTGAACCAATTTGGATGAAACTTGGAATAGGCGTAGATAATGACCTGGAATAGCATATAGGCTATTCAAAATGTTCGTACCACGCGGGCGAACCCGCTCGCAGAAGCTTGTCTACACTAATATTACAAAGAGGAAAGATTTGTTTGTTTCTTTGAATTGAATAGGCTCCGAAACTACCTGATTTGAAAAATTATTTCACCATTAGAATCCTACATTATCCCTGATGAACATAGGCTATAATTATCCGCGGTATGGGTAACACAGCGACGGACAGCTTGTAATCCATACTTAATATTATAAATGTGAAAGTTACTCTGTCTGTCTGTTTCTTACCTTTTCACGCCCAAACCACTGAACAGATTAGGCTGAAAATTGGCATGGTTAAAGGTTGTATTCCAGGGAAGGACATAGGTTACTTTTTATCCCGAAAAAATCCCTAGGGAGCGCAGCTAGTATATAATAATACAAACCTAATTGGTTCTTCATTTGCATCTGCACCGAGTTCAAATGTGCTTTACTTGTGTATATTTTGCTAATTGCTTTCCGAGATCGGATTATTTCTTTTGCAAGTATCGTGCACACTTGTTTGTCATTCTTGGCAGCTGCTTCTTTAAGTGAACGCTTAATTTTCTCTTCTTCTCTTTGTATACCTAGAACATAGTTGTCTTGGATTAAAAGACCTCATCAATGTAAGACGTATATATTGGGTTTTAAGATGTACAGCTATAGGTATGTATTGATAAAAAGGTTTGACGGGACGCGCGCGTGTCGCTCCAGGTCGCTAGCTGTAATGTCGCGCGGGGGGTCCGCGGCTGCGCGGGCGCGGGGAGGGCAGCCGCCCTCACCTCGCGTCCCTCGGTACTTGGAGATGTACGTGTGTGCGTCGACATAGTTTTAAAATTATTATTTTTCTGTTGCAAGTGGTTGGCTGAGGGAGTGACCCGGAGCACGCGCCGGCCAAAGGCGATTTCGTGTAAAACATATGTCAGAGCTCCGCCGGTTGACAGATATCAAAACATTCTGCAAATATTATCTATACTAATATTATAAATAGGAAAGATAGATTTGTTTGTTTGTTTGAATTGAATAGGCTCTGAAATTACTGGACCGATTTGAAAAATTCTTTCACCATTATAATCCTACATTATCCTTGATGAACATAGGCTACATTTTATCCTGGAAAAGTGAATTTACCCCGAGGGACCGCAGGTAACACCATGACTAACAGCTAGTTATTTATAATCCTTGTGAATTGTAAAATAATAATATAGACCAGTTATGATTAAGCGCTCGTAGTCATGCTTGCTTAGTCTTTCTTGATAGATTGTCGAAGTTAAGCAACGTTCAAAACAGTCTGTAAGTGGATGGGTGACCGCCAGTGGCATTTTCATCTGAGCACTTCCATGCTTCGGAGGGCACGTTAAATTGTCGGTCCCGGCTATTTAAGTCATTAAGCCATGACGGCGGCCTAAAAACTCCGTCACCAGAGTTGGCCACTGACTCATACGAACTTACTTACTTATTATTATTTTCAGCCTTCGCTGTCCTACTGCTGACTATAAATGACAAAAAAATTGTCTAATTGAAGACAAACCTATTGAAATTTTTATTAACTATTTTATATGTATAAATCAGTGCTTAAAAAGATTAACAAATCCTGAACAATCGGACTATTTCAACACTAGACATAACAGCAACAGCTGCTTGTCTATCATCGATAAATAAAAAAAATAAAAAAATAACACTGTATACCTACCTATATGCATTTCCATAAAGGAATCAAATACCTCTACGTAGGCGTAGGGCGCCCGAATTCAAGCTGAATCCTTATGTGACTAAGACCATTGCTACGTAAGGTATGTACCGAAAGTTTTGATGACATCATTTTTCGCACAGGTGTTTTGTTTTGACATGATCTATAAAATAGGATAATGGGAGTGTAGTAATGCACAAGAAACCTATGTACCTCTGATCTGTCTATCCAAATTATATCCTTCCTTGCGCAATTTGTGAGACCATTCGTTTACCTGAAAACACGAAACAAAACCTTCAATACTTTGCAGAGTTATTTCTTGGAGACTCTATTTCTACTGGAATGTGTGCGATTACCATTTCTTTAGGATTTCTTTCAGGAGATTTGCCGAACAGTCCCATTTTTAGAATTTATGACTGAGATGTTTTGAGTAGGATTTGTTTTGTTTTGGCAATTTTTGAAGAAATAAAATTCGGAAATTGTGTGAGAGAAAGAGAGAACAGAGAAAGGGAGGGAGAGAGAATATTCATTCAAGAAGTGTCAAACTCTGTGTCAATTAGTTACTCTGTGGTGTCAATCAAACTAGTGTTGTATTAATTTGAATGATTTAAGTTTTGTTACATTTCATGAATGTTTTGGTTGCTACTCAACCAATGATATTAATCTACACTAATATTATCAAGAGTTTTAGGCCGCCTTAAGGCCTCCGTCATGGCTTAACGACTTAAATAGCCGGGACCGACAATTTAACGTGCCCTCCGAAGCACGGAAGCGCTCAGATGAAAATGCCACTGGCGGTCACCCATCCACTTACAGACCGTTTCGAACGTTGCTTAACTTCAACGACCTATCAAGAACGACTAAGCAAGCACGACCACGAGCGCTTCACTCAACCAATGATATTAATCTACACTAATATTATAAAGAGGAAAGATTATAGAATTATTTGTTTGTTTGTTTGAATTGAATATAATAGATTTGTTTGTTTGAATTGAATAGGCTCCGAAACTACTGGACCGATTTGAAAAGTTCTTGCAGCATTAGATTATCTACTTGCGATATCGCTTTAAAGCTATTTGATTTGTTTTACATATGCCAGATCAAAAAGATCAATCATGACCAAAAAGATAAATCGGAAGCTCCAGCAGCGTAGTGAACCAACCCTGAGCATTTAGCTGCACCAAAATTGTATTTCGCACCTTTTGTACGTGTCTACGAAAACTTTGGATTATCTTAAGACGTCATCAGTCATGTCATGTCATCGTTTGCTATAGACTAGACTAATTTGATATTTTGCTCAAATTAATAAAACAATACACATTGATCAATATGGATTTGATGAATGTTTATGAAATTCAATTAATGCATTTAATTTAATGAATGTTTTGTTCATGCACTTAGTCTCATTTTAGTAAAACTGTTCATAACGCATCATCTGTCACTGTCACTGCCAATACCGCCATGCCATAGGAATTTGGAATCACTTTTTTGCGTAAGTTGAAACGAGCTATCTCGTTAGAGTATAATTTTCTTTGCGAGCTATGATGAAAATTATATTAATCGAAACAAAACAAAAAAAAAAACGCGTTGAACGAAACGAAATCATTTTGACATGTCTTTCTCAATGTTACCATAAAAAATATCAAAGCTTTGCTTTGTTTGATTGAAGCTAGAAGTTCGACGAACAACTAAAACTACTCCAAGGATAAACAACACAAATTCTACAAAAATGTATCAATCCGTCCGAAAGTGGCTCATTCAAAGTGTAAAATAACACTTAAAATATAATTATTTTGCTAGGGTCCTCTTGTCTTTCTTCTAGCAACACCGAATTTTCAAAACGTTTTGTTTTGTTGTCGCGAAATTCAAATTAGACTTTTGATTTGTTATTTTTTAGCAAAGTGAAGTGAAGTCTACAATTTTCTTTACAATACATTTGGTGCAGAACAAAAAGGCGTATTATGTGAGTATTTCGAATTATTTAAAATTTTAATTTTATATGTCTTTCAGCTCGGTGCCAAAACGATTTTTGCCAGTGAGTTTAGTCTTTTTATAGCTGTTCATGCAAAGAAAGTCAATAAAACGAGATATTGTTAAGATATTGCATTGTATCTATGTGATACCTTATACCTTTCATTGTAGAAAGATTTGCTTCAATAGTTTTGAGGTTACATTCCTATGAATTGTTGGACCAAACAACTGCACTGGATAAGTTCTTCTACAAACCAGTCTATAGCCAGTTCTTTCTCCAATCTGGTACAACGAGAAATAATTAATATGATAGTATATATTGCCTTTGATGAAACAGCAGGACATGGAAGTATAATACATCAATGGATCTAGAAATTTATGGAGTTAGTTTTGATGTGCACTTTATCACAAGCTCTTAGCGGTGAAGGAAAATATCGTGAGGAAACTTGCAGCTTAGTCAGCTCATTGTCTTTCCTGTGGATAAGGCCGATTAAGCTGAGAGGATGGATTAAGTCCTGGGGAAACCTATTCCATCTCAAACAATGTCCCAGGCACTACTGCGTCCCATGCAGTGTAGGCATAGGTTGCCTCCTGATGCTGTATAAATCAATCTAATGTGATGTAAATGGTGTTGATGTGATGTAAATGCGGGATAGTGGCCCAGAGATGCTCAAAAACCATGAGGTAGACCACCCGTCCGATGGTCAAATGACATTGTAAATGTGGCTGGGAAAGCGTGGGAAAGGACTGCGCAGGACCGAACAGAGTGGCGTTATAAAGAGGAGGCCTATACCCAGCAGTGGGTGCAACCGGGCTGATTAGATAGATAGTGATGTAAAGGCCTAAGTTTTTTTTGATGTGTCATAGACAATTTTTTATGTAAAAGCATCTGCTGTGCATTGAGAGGCTAACTTCACAAATGCCTAGATCCATTGAGCATACTGTAAATAACTTATTTCAGATACGTAGATGAAGTAGTACTTTTTTTATTATGTTACATGAAGAACTCGTAGTTGTGCTTCCTTCAAGTTAAGCAACATTCTAAAAATTCTGTAAGTGGATGGGTTGCAAGTGGCATTTTCGTGCTTCTGAGAGAAAGTAAAATTGTTGGTCCTGGCTATTTAAGTAGCTAGATTCTTTGGTCCAGCGTTTGGATGTCTTGACTCTAGTCTTTTTTGGCAGCTTTGTTGAAAGCTGGGCTGCTAGCTGGTTGGGGTGCTAGACGCACTTTATATTTTGCAGGAGTCTATCTGATTTCCTGTTTAACTGTGTTGTTTTCTCTTTAAATGTTAAACTAGTGCAAGAAAGCACCACTAAGCTCCTAATGTTTTTTTTTTGTGTTCCGTTTGCATCTGCGATCAGTCCCAAGACTTTAAGCAGGTGTGGTGTAGGTGGTTGTCATTCAGAGGAAGAGCTCCAGTGAGCTGTTCCTCTTCTGTTCTTTATCACGCCAAATCCAGGTCCATGATGTGCGGTCTCTTCAGCCTTATGGTGATGAATTGTGAGGCCAAGTGGTTTGGGTGGACCCTGAGACGCCTCTTGTATCTGGCTGCATACAGCTGTATCTCCTCTTTGACTGTGTTGGTATTCAGTTCAAAATAGCTCCTAATGTTACAACGCCTATTATCAATGTAATGTTTACTAGCATTTTATCATAAAATAGAATGGAAAATTTGATACAATAACAATCCAGCATATCAACATGTTCCTCATTAACTGCACAGATTGCATTAATTTATCACTTATTTCTATTAATTGACGCAAGTTATGTTAACCTCTGACTACACTTTTACAGCTGGTTTTACTTAGAAACAAGATTTAAATGATTAAAATGTTACTATGGAGAGCTATCTATGAAAAAAATTGCTTCGTCACTTGAATGTTTCCTAACAAATGAATTGAGAAGAGAATTCCAATTCCAATCAGCCCATTTCATGCTAGACAAAGGCCTCCCTTCTCTTCTTCCTTTCCTCCCGGTCCAAAGCCTCGGTTTGAGAAGAGAATCTTTATCATAATCAAAAGATCATCAACAAAGATAAACACACTGACATAACATTCACAAGACGACCTCTGTAGCGCAGTGGGCGAAGGCTTGCGACGCAGTAGGTTGCGGGTTCGATCCCCGCCGCGGGATAAATCTTTGTATGATCTGCAAATATTTATCTCGGGTCTGGGTATTTCTATGTATAATATGTATTTATTTACAAACAAAAAGTTTAAAAGTAGTATATCAGTTATCTGGTTCCCATAGTACAAGCTTTGCTTAGTTTGGGGCTAGATGATGCTGTGTGAAATTGTCCAGCATTATTTATTTATAAGAAAAAATCAAATACATAATTATAATACAAGTAACTCAAAAAATTATACTTTTGAAGGAGCACAACTACATAATAATCTGCCTAAGAATGTTAGAGAAGCAACAAGTACGGTTGTTTTTAAGAAAAGATTAAGACAAAGATTATGTTCTAAAGAACATTAATATAGTTTAAAAATTGTAGAAAGTAGATATGAGAAATATTATATTGCTGGTCTTCAACTAGTAAAATTATGTACTAGCATAAGTAAAAATTTAGTTTCTCTTTAAGTGAACCATGTTCTTTGAGAAATAAACATCAATAACCACATAATTTATTTTAATTCAATACAAATTGATATAAATGCTGTTTTGAATTATCGTTAAGCTATTTCGGTATACCAAGCCCCTAGGGTTACTTACTATACTTCCTAGTCTACCACTGACTCATTGTATTCTACTCAAGTTACAGCCACATTGGTGTGGCAACTCCCAGGAGATTGCGTCCTTACGAAACGTAATGCTAATGTGGTCGATATGAAACGAAAGAACTATTGTTATTATGCAGTACAACTGGTTAGAAAAATGATTTCAATGAACGTGGGTTGACAATTATTATAGTCCTTTTCACATAGGAACGGTTCCGTGACAAGGCGCTTTTATGTTATTATCTGAAATAATTAAAAAGGAAATAGACAAAATCCTTTTTTATTGAAGTTGTATCTTTTAGTATTATCACTAGATTTCATTTATTTCAAAATGTTTCATTGTTGTACAGCGTAAAACGTAAAAGTTATGTGTCAGGGATACGTTCCTACGTGAAAGATACTATTAGTTCGAGAACTGTAATATTCCATTTTTTTCTTTTTTTTTTTCTAGCCCCAAACTGAGCAAAGCTTGTACTATGGGAACCAGATAACTGATATACTACTTATGTTATGTTTGTTTGTAAATACATACATATAATACATAGAAACACCCAGACCCGAGATAAATATTTGCAGATCATACAAACATTTATCCTGCGATGGGGATCGAACCCGCAACCTTCTGCGTCCCAAGCGGGCTTTCACCCACTGCGCCACAGAGGTCGTCGAATTACTTAAAGAATATAATTAAGTGTAAGATATTTTACTACTGTGCAATTCCATTCCAAAGATATGAAATGTACTTGTTTACCTAATTTACATAAACTTATCGTCCTTAATAAATTAGATCTATTCTACTTCATTTAATAAGAGTTCAAGGCTTTTAAATTCGTGTCATAAATGTCTAATAATAAAATCGAGCAAATCCGCTGCAAACCTTGCTATTCTATTTAATTTATGTTCTATTTTATATTCCATCATTCAACCTCGTAGATAATTCGATATGGAAACGCATAAAACATTTAGGTACCTAACATATTCATCATTATAAAAGGCAACGTGGTGACAAATGACTCTATTCTTCAAGTTAGAGTCTATATTGGAACTCACGTTTCGTCAACATTGTATTAGGCTAATCTGTTGCTCAGTGCTAATGCACTTGTTGTAAACAAAATATGCGTTACATACCTACCTATCACGTGGGATTGGACACGTGCTGCCAAGTATATCAGTCTCAAATTGACCACCGAACAACTTGACCACTACGCAACTGTCAGCCAGCTGATATGTTTGTATTACTTGGCAAGGCGGGAAGGCCCATCAATTGCTTGAATGCTCATTCGTTCCCTTGCTCATGCATCCAAAGAATAGGGCAATTGAAGTGGCCATCTACCGTCTTCCCGACTAGGCTTCTTATTTCCATTGGCTGTGTTTTCCAGTACGTACTGGCAAACCCCATTTAAAGTCATCTTCATGCACTTGTCTCACATTATGTGGTATCGGCACAATATGTGTTCTTCTTTCTTTCATTCTCCTCTATCAGCCGTCTTAGCGCTCACTCCTTTCTTATTCATGTCATCCTTCACACAATCCATCCATGTCATCATATGAGAGTGGGATTCTTCACGGTATTGGTCGCGAAAGAACAGGAGTAAAATTAATTCTAAGACAATTCTAAGTGATCCCAGCGGTCATACTGAATAAATGCTTTTTGACTTTGACTAGCCAATGAAATTAAGAAGCCCAGGCGGGAAGACGGTAGATGGACAAAGGCAGAAGTTTCCAAGTAGGTGCGCTAATACGGGTTACTATTTTTCTTATTTACGGAAAATTCAGAGCAAAGAACGCTCAATTTAGCAAGAAGACATCCCACGCGTCTTGTTTTGACCCAAATCTTTAAACCACTGTAATTTGATATAAATAACAAGCAAAGAACAGCCACCAACCAAAATGTGTTTTATACCAGTCGAATTTAAAAAACGAATACATTTGTGTAAATAGAGTAAATACATACATTTATTTGTCTATAAGAATAAGTTACGAATTGATATTAAGTCTGGATTTTGCACTGTTGGCAAGACACTCTGTCTATTTTAACTTGCTATGAGATATTACCTAGCTAGAAGCTTAGAATAAAAAAAATTGGTGGTCATAACTACTGAGATGAGAACCTATTTGTTACGGAAGTTATGTAACAACTTCCGAGTTATGCATATTAAATATGATATTGCTAGAAGTTCATTAACATTCGATTTGACTGGCAAGGTTCTTTACGCCGTATATCTTGTAGCACGTAAATCGTAATCAAAACATTGAAGTTCTAGAAGAAGTAGAAGAATTTTATTTTTATTGTTTTTTAATCAAGTTGGTGATCAAGTTTTTATTATTATTAAAATTAATGATCAAGTAGGTTGTACAGCCATAGAAACCTATAGAAACTTTATAACTCGGTCGATACCACAGAACTAATATCCAGATATAGTTCTGTGGTCTATATCAGGATTATAGTTCTTTGGTCGGTACAATATCTATTAAAGGTACTGCATAAAGTCAAAGTCAAAAAGCATATTATTATATTCAGTAGGACCGCTGGGATCACTTAGAATAGTCTTAGAACTTTGCTCATCCTGTTCCTTCGCGACCAATACCGTGAAGAATCAGGGCGGTTTGGGGCCCTCTTAAAAGTAAAAGTCAAGCTCCAGGTTGCCAGTCAAAGAAAATTGAGGCTCTTCGAAGTTTAGATGCTCATAAAGTAAATAAATTCGTGTAAATGGTCCCACTTCAATGTTTATCTTTATTTTATTTAATAACATTACATACTACCTAAAAACAAAAAAAGAAACAAACAAAATAAAGGCTTGACACGATCTTAAAATCTCATGTAGGTACGTCGGTCGTGTTGACCTTGCTTGTTGAATAGGTAGGAAAATAAACCTTTAAGGGTTACTTTACTAAGGACCAAGGGCAAGTGTTACTTAGGCAAGTACCTACATTAATTTTACATTGTAATGACGATAGGTTTAAGACCTCCCTAATCAGTGGATCCCTACCTTACATCCGTGACCACTACACGGGGATAATCGTTTTTTCCACATTATTATCAAAATAGTTGCTACCTAGACCATTATCTACTAATTAAATTGCTAGTCTTGTAATATCAGGATCTTTGATAAGTGTACTTGTAATCCGCCTTTTATGCTTTTAAATCTGTATCGGTAACTCTTTGCAAGTAAGTATTATTCATTGAATCTTGAGATAAAGTTTTAAAATTAGTATGATCCGGTACCGATTTCATAGCATTGATTTTCCATTTATTAGGTTTAACCATCATCCCTTGTACTAGATTTAGGGGAGGTTGAACTAATAATTAGTACAACCTCCCCTAAAATTAGTACAGGTATGAGTTTACACATCGAAGCAAAGATGGTTTTGTCTTCTTCTCAAGATTTTCTCTCTCTCTCAGAGTCAACACTGTGTTAAATTAAACCTTTCATATCAACACAAAAAAAAAACCCACAACTCAGTGATACTAATAATGGTAGTTTTTGAATTCAGAGTCCTTTTTTTGACCATGTTAGCTAGCATTTGAATAATTTAAGTACCCCTCAACAATCCTGGATCAGTTTATCTATCTAAAGATAGTTGACTGACCTGAGCCAAATCAAACGTCAATGAACTACAGAACGTATAAAAAAATCTAGTAATTTCTTTATGCCTTTTGTTTTTTGAATAAATTAAGTACCCCTCAAAATCATGGTTCAGTTGATCTATCTAAAGATAGTTGACTGACCTGAGCCAAATAAAACGTCAATGAACTACAGAACGTATAAAAAAATGTAGTAATTTCTTAATGCCTTTTGTTTGTTTCCACAAGTACTAAGGTATCAAGGTAGAGCAAAGTACGTAAAGTAAGGGCATCGTATTATCTTCAAACAAAGATATTTAATTAAATTTAATATATGGCATCCTTTTATCGTTTATTGATAATAATGTACTTAGATACTTGTACTTTGATCAATCAAATAAAACACGATGACCTATATAAATAGGATACTTCTGCGCGCGGCTTCGCCCGCGTGGTACCAACATTCTGAATAGCCTTTATGCTATTCCAGGTCACTATCTACACCTTTTCAAGTTTCATCCAAATCGGTTCACTGGTTTAGGCGTGATTGAAACACAAACATACATACATATATCCAAACATCTAAACAAACTCACAAACTTTCAGCTTTATTATATGAGTGGGATAATGTTCGCGAAATGACTATACACCGCTATTTTATGACTACCAAAAAAATTTTAAGGACAGTTGCAGCAGATGCAGAAAATGATAATGGCATGGTCAGAATTTTTTTTATTGAACTATCACAAAGTTATCGAGGATTGTAGTCAACCAAAACCGAACAAAATTTTATGAAAACTGTACAAATAAGTTCTATAGACAACAACCTTGTACAGACTCTCATTCGAACTATGCTTTCGTATCATCCCCAGTCAGTAAAACCGCAGTAGCTACCATAAATCCATGTCTGACTCGTCTCGTCTCCTTTTGAGGTTATAATTTTTTTTTCTCTTTTTTTGAGTTTTAACTACATAAATGTGATCAGTAACAGACACTGAGACCATGTTTAAAAATTTTTTGGTAATTAAAAAATAGGGGTGTATAAATAGGATACTTACATAAAAATTTTAGGTATGCTAAATGTGTGTTTTGTACTTGTCCCTCCCTACCTACTCGATCACAGGTTTAAGATTAAGTAAAATTAAGTCGTCCACCTAAAAAAAAAATGATTTTATGCAATATATTACCTACATTCACTTTTTAAACTCGCACGATTTAAACTTATTTTTGTTTTAATAACGGGGAGTTTCCTCGTGACCACGATCGGTGCAACCCGATCGAAACGTCGAGGTAAGATAATATTTCTAATATTATCCAAAACCTTTACGCGATCTCGTCCCGTTATTAAAACAAAAATAATTACTTACATAATTGTATGGGGCTATATTTGGAGTGTATTTTCGAGTCTTACGTCTCCTTGATTTATTTGTTCATGCACTTAATAGATTACCTAAAATAGAACCTAAGATTTCCTAAGATAGGTGACCTATTATTTGAATTTAGTGAAATAAAAGATAATTTACTCAACCATATTTTATTATTTTAACCTCAACGTTAGGAATTTACAGGGAAGTATAAATAACAGTAAACTAATAATTACAGACCATTATTATTTTTAATTTTTAATAATATCTTACAATGTTAAACCTGAAAAGTCATATATACATATTACAATCAAGTAGGTACCTATCTAGATCTATATAAGAAGTACAATATTATACCTTTTGCTTGGATGTCTTTTCAACTTGCTGGTCTGGAGCGGAATGATGAGCTAGCCCACTGGCCTTGCCTCAAACCATCAGTCCGCCCCACCATTCCACAATATCACATTTTTTAAACATGGGCGTGGTTTATAGACAGGAAGTTACTGTTTCAAAATGACATTTTGTATTTATCATTAAACTAATCTGCATATAACCCTATCATAAATCAGAATATGAATTAAAGCTATGAATTACATACAAAAAAGACTACCTACGTACTTATTTCAATCTTACAGTAAGGGAAGTAATATTCTGATACATCCAAATATTCTCAAACATTTAACATAATATCACAAACCTTATCATAAATAAATTTACGAATTTAGATACAATCTTAAGAATAGTAATTAGAGCCTACGTAGGTATTTATTTAAATCTTTTAATAAAGAGGGAGTTTTACTATTCATATACATTTTAAATCATTAACGTAAAAGCTAAAGCCTTAACAAAACCAAACAATCATCTTAGCTATAATCGTAATGATTTACATCGAACATTTTTAATTATTTAGCTATCAAAAACAACATATTAAAGCAGCTCTATCTATTTCATAATCTAATACGGCCATACTGACAAATACTTCGTTCCCGAAGTACCTATAATACCAAAGCATTACTAATAACTAACTGCTAGTACCTATTATTAAATAAAATATCACACAAAAGAGAACAATCACTGACAAACAATATAATGTAACTTAATCATAAATCATAACTACTTATTATGTAAATATACATTTTATATTATTATTCCGTTATTTATTCCTTTACTGATTACATAGTCATGAAACCCCATTCACCCGCTGCAAGTAAGCTAGGTTACACCAAGTAAACAGTCGGCCAGCGGAAGGATTTAACATATTTTTACATTATTATTCAGTTATGTATTCCTTTACTGATTACATAGTCATGCAACCCCATTCACCCGCTGCAAGTAAGCTAGGTTACACCAAGTAAACAGTCGGCCAGCGGAAGGATTTTTTTTAAACTAATCACAAAGATGATAATATGGCATCCTCAACAATAGAATTTTCTTCAACTAGCTCACCAGGCCAGAACCGCAATTTTTCTTTAGCTATTATTATGTTTCTTAAATTACCCAAACCTCTCAAAGCATAACGATCATTTGGTAGAATGTTTGTTATTTCATAAGGGCCCTTAAACTTAGGCATAAGTTTGTCATTACGTCGATGATCCTGGTTAACATAGACTACATCACCTACTGTCAAAGTAATATTATTACGCCGGGAGGCATCAAAACGATTTTTGAATTTTACAGCTACCTGAAGCAAACGTTGCTTTGCTAATTCACGTTCCGCTTGAACATCTATTCGTGGCTCTGAAATATCATCACCTAGTACATCATTTAACCGAGCCTGAACCGATGGTATATTAGCCTCAACTCCTATAAGCAAACGTAGTGGAGAAAATCCAGTAGACTTTTGGATAGTTGTGTTGATAGATTGCTGAACTTTCCACAACTCGTTCGGCCAATCTGACATACTACTACACATAGTACAGAGCATATCTACCACCGTAAACACATATCTTTCTACTTGACCATTGCTCCTAGGGGTCCCCGTAGCGATTAGATGATGTTCGATATGTAGTTCTCTAAAAAGGGACCGAATTTGATGAGAGCTAAAATTGGTTCCCCGATCCGTGATGACTAGGGAAGGAGTACCAAACACAGTTATTGTTTCGCGTATTATAGGCACTAACTCTGAAGAATTCAATGATTTTAGAGGTTTAAGTAAACAAAACTTCGTAAAACCATCAACCATCAACAAAATGTGTTTGTACCCTCCACTAGATACAGAAAACGGGCCAGTGCAATCCAAATGGATTGTATGAAATGGAATTGCAGTTTTGTCTATGGGATGTAAAAATCCTTGTTTAGGACCATGATGAACTTTTTTTTTAATACATACCAAACAGTGCGAAATATATTTTTTAACAAATGTGGCCATACCGGGAAACCAAAAATGTTCACGAATTTTACCTATGGTTTTGTCAAATCCTACATGGCAATTCTCGTCGTGAAACAGTCGTAAAATGCTTAGGCGGGTACCTTTAGGAACATATAGCAAAAGTTCTCTGTTTGGATAGGGTACATAATGCAACAAACTGTTTCTTATTTTGTACTGATTTTCATCAAGTTCTCCTGACCTAACTTTATCAATTAATGATTGTGTTTCGAGATCATTTTGCTGCGCTATTTCTAGCCAAGATTGGGGGTCAGTGATAACATTAACATCTGAATGAACACGAGAGGTTTCCACTGGGTTACGGCTGAGATAGTCTACGTGACCTATGTACTTTCCCTTTTTGTAAATAATTTCAAAGTTGAAATCTTGAAGGTATGTCCACCAACGGGCTACCCGTGGTGACAGATCTTTTTTATTCATTGTGGACTTGATCGAATTACAGTCAGTTATAATTTTAAAGTTAATACCCAAAAGGTAAACTCTAAAATGCTTAACGGCATTAAAGATAGCAAGGGTTTCTAAATCATAAGAGCAATATTTAGATTCTGCGGGAGATGTTCTTTTACTGTAATAGGCAACAACATTGGATTCATTTCCTACTTTTTGCATCAAAATAGCGCCGTAGCCCAGTGAACTAGCATCTGTGTAAAGTTCTGTCGCTAATTTGGGATCAAAAATAGAAAGTGGTGGAGAGGCACAAAGTTGATCGAGAACATATTTTCTTGCGTCATCTTGTTCTGTTCCCCAAACCCACTTTTGATTATTTTTCGTCAACATAGAGATATGAGCGGTGCGAGTGGCAAAATTAGGAATAAATTTACGGAAATAGCTGGCGAGGCCCATGAATTGACGCACCTGTTTAACCGTTCGTGGAGTTGGCGAATTAACTAATGCAATTACCTTATCGCTACTTGGTCTGACCTCTCCGTGTGATATTCGCCTACCCAGATATTCTATTTCTTGCACAAAAAATTTACATTTTTTGAGATTGATAGTAAAACCAGCACAATTTAAAGCAGAAACAGTTTGTTCTAAATATTTAAGTCCTTCTTCTATGGTTATGAATGGTATAAGTACATCATCAATGTACACCAGCAAAAAGTCTAGATGTTTTACAGCTTTAGAAATGGCCCTTTGAAATACCGACGGACCATTGCAAATGCCGAAGGGCATTTTTTTAAATTCCCAATGGCCATCTGGGGTCACAAAAGCGGTATACTTAGTAGATTCAGGTGCTACCGGTATTTGGTAAAAGCCGTTTTTCATATCAATCGAAATAAAATATTTAGCTTTACCTAGTCTATCGATTTGGTCTTCGATGAGAGGGAGAGGGTATCTGTCTTTTTCAAGTATTTTATTTAAGGATCTATAATCAATGCATAGCCTATCGGTTCCGTCTTTCTTTTTTACTAAAAGAACAGGGCTGGCGAATGAAGAGTCGCTTTCTTGAATTATGTCATTTTCTAACAGGTTCTGAATAATTTCATTTACCCTCTCTCTTTCATGTAAAGATAATCTATAAGGACGATAATAGACGACACTACTATTCTTAACCCTTAACTTTAGCTCTCCTGTTGTGACCGTGCCTGAGGCGTTAAAGACACCCTCATTTTTCTTAAATATTTCAATAACACGATCCTGGACATGCTGATCTAAATGTTTAATTTTGGGCAAAAGTTCAATTATTGAGTCATCATTACTCTTATTATGGATACAACAAATGTCTACTTGTTTAATCGAGTCGGGTTTTCGTATTATATTACAGCCACTATTATCAGTAACAATTTGTATGTCAGTATGTTCAATAGCATTTCTTCCTATTAAAAAATTAAAGTTAAGATGGTCATCTTTTGCTACAAATATATCAAGTTCGAGACATACGTCATTAAATCTTACGGGGAGGGTAACTATACCGATTGTCTGTAGAATACCCCTACCAATTCCATGATGGCAAACATAATGAGGTAATACATTGTAGTTAAGGCGCTTTACTAAGGATTGTTTAATTAAACTACAATTCGCTCCAGTATCTATAAGGCATTCAATTTCTAAATCATCTACCGACACCTTTGTCAGTTTTAATTCTGACCTAAAAAATTAACCTCATTGCTACCGTTAGATTTATTTTCAAGCCGTGCTTTATGAAAGCAGACAGATTCCGTGTGACCTGCCTTTTTGCAGAATGTGCAATATTTAGCTACTACTGCTAACTTATTTTCTGGTAAGTTAGTGTTCTTCCTAACTTCAGCTGGCTTACCTTCCTTATTCAAAGAGCATTGGGCCTTATAATGACCTAGTTTGCCACATGAGAAACATTTAATTTCGCTAAGGTCACTGTTGCTACGATCATTTAACTTGGGCCGTTTGAACTTATTAAGTGTACCAGACTGATTATCGGACGCGCTATGCTCGATGGGCCTTTTTTTGGGTTTCACATATGAAGTGAAAAGTGAGATAAGATCACACGTAGTTTTAACGCTACTGTTGAGGGCTGCCATTTTAACATTCACATCGCTTATACTACCGCACACTAATTCTATCAATTGGATCTCTGTAAAAGCTATCTTAGTATTACGTAATAGCCTAATTTTTTCTCTGGCATACTCGCAGTAAGAATCTGCCGTTTCTGACGCGTATGATACAGCCTTCGACAATTTTTCAGATAGATTCCTTTTTTCAGGGTATAAATCGGTCAAATCATTGCGAAAATTGACCCACGAGCGCCCGGTTTCAGGACTCCAGGATTCAAACCATAATAACGCAGAGCCCTTCAGAGCCTTACCGGCTTTAGCAACAGCTGCAATACTGCTCCATCCAAATTCCTTGGTGAGCACCTCGATGTTATCGCACCAGCCAGCGGCACCATTGTCGCTCGTTGATGGGTCGAAAATTGGAAGCGCGACATCGTCATCATGGCGGCGTTTAGTGGACACGGCGTCGCGAATCGCTTTCAGGAACCCTTCCAGAACTTCGGAATCCATTCTGAAACTTGTACAAATGCATTAGAATATGTTTTATTCGATCCCACTTCTGATAATAGATTACCTAAAATAGAACCTAAGATTTCCTAAGATAGGTGACCTATTATTTGAATTTAGTGAAATAAAAGATAATTTACTCAACCATATTTTATTATTTTAACCTCAACGTTAGGAATTTACAGGGAAGTATAAATAACAGTAAACTAATAATTACAGACCATTATTATTTTTAATTTTTAATAATATCTTACAATGTTAAACCTGAAAAGTCATATATACATATTACAATCAAGTAGGTACCTATCTAGATCTATATAAGAAGTACAATATTATACCTTTTGCTTGGATGTCTTTTCAACTTGCTGGTCTGGAGCGGAATGATGAGCTAGCCCACTGGCCTTGCCTCAAACCATCAGTCCGCCCCACCATTCCACAATATCACATTTTTTAAACATGGGCGTGGTTTATAGACAGGAAGTTACTGTTTCAAAATGACATTTTGTATTTATCATTAAACTAATCTGCATATAACCCTATCATAAATCAGAATATGAATTAAAGCTATGAATTACATACAAAAAAGACTACCTACGTACTTATTTCAATCTTACAGTAAGGGAAGTAATATTCTGATACATCCAAATATTCTCAAACATTTAACATAATATCACAAACCTTATCATAAATAAATTTACGAATTTAGATACAATCTTAAGAATAGTAATTAGAGCCTACGTAGGTATTTATTTAAATCTTTTAATAAAGAGGGAGTTTTACTATTCATATACATTTTAAATCATTAACGTAAAAGCTAAAGCCTTAACAAAACCAAACAATCATCTTAGCTATAATCGTAATGATTTACATCGAACATTTTTAATTATTTAGCTATCAAAAACAACATATTAAAGCAGCTCTATCTATTTCATAATCTAATACACTCGATTACTTAAGCTATGTACTCAACGGTCTCTGATCCTTGATGCTATCACAATCTGCTATACTTTTGATAAGAAAGCAATTTATCATAATAAGAAGCACGTGCCTTAAATAATATCGAACTTTCCATAATCTTCTGTACTTATGTCTTTTTATTTGTATAATCTAAACGTTGTTATTGTGTATAACAATTATTAAAACGCAATAATCTGAATATTTAAATGATATACTGATATTGCGAATAGATATATCGGGTATCGTTTTAAATAGCGTTTCTATTGATGAACTTTTGTCTTTAAAAGTGGATTTAATTGTTATTGATTAGCTTATAATCATCGTATCGAATTTAAACAATAAGTTCGTATGTGTATCGATGCGATCAAAACCAATATTGGCCACTGACTCATACGAACTTACTTTTTTTACCAATATTTATTATCTTAGTTGGCAACATAGTTCGCACTGGCAATCAGATACCTACCAAGTAACACAATAGGCCTGTTTGAAGATAATTATAATTATTGTTATATCCAGTGTGGCGAAGGGATTAGGATTATGTGTGTTCACACTAGAGACAATACAAAACCACTAAACATTTGAAATTGAAACGAGTACCTACTCCGTTCGTAATTACATTTACTGAGAAGATAATCTTCATACATTCATCACTACCTTTTAGATCACAGGCCTCTTATTAAGTGTGATGCGTCGGATGCCTTCAAATGATATGGCAGAAGCGAGGACCTGTTCCTTAATTACGTATTCGTAGGTTGATGCACTTTTTGCTCATCCTTCATTTCTTGCGAGTCTCATTATAGATTACCGCAGGATCAGCAATACATTGGATTGGATGATATTGTATTGTCTGTTAATATTTTTGCCACTTATTGTAATGGCTTTTGGTTATGTGGTCAGTTTTTACAAAAAAAACTATTTGATATTTAAAACCACAAATTGCAAATTCGCATCACCCATCACGCATCACGGATCGATGAAGGTCACGGGTTCAAGTCCAAACTGGGTTCATTTTTGTGATACATAATTTGAAGATACTTTTTATATGAAATATACGAAATGGTGTCATAGTTTCCAATTGACATCAAGCTAACAAGCATTGCGATTACCACATACCCACCAACAGCAATTTTCTGTCATTACCCACCAGCTCAATGCAGGCAGTGCATTGCAATTACACCCTGGCAAATACGACACAAAACAGGACACGCAAATTATACTCCTAAATAAAAACAAATCAACGTGTGTAACAGGTTGCAACTGTTGCAAGCAAACTTGCTATTAAAATCTCGTGGGAATTGTTGTTTTGAAGTATTGTTATCACTTATACAATATACATACATAGGTACATATAATCAGGCTTCTTTCCCTTGTATTGGAAGTCCTAAAATCCTTAGTCTTGATTTTAGGGGTCTATGAACCAGCTCCAGTTTACTTACTACTATTGAATGTCCCAAATATGTCGAAAAATAACATCGAACACAGCACAGAGTACAAAAACCTTAGTAACTAATGTATAATTTTGATTGTAACCTGCCGATCCCTTTGGCATATCGTTGCATATTAAGTTAATATGAATTTATTTTATTATTTTAGAATTTTATTTGGGTGAATCTTTTTATAGCGTTGCATACTTTGTTTATACAGCCGCCAGTTTAGGGTATTTTTGACCTGGCCCTTTTCAAATAGGAAATTCACGATGATTCTTTAGATGTAAATGAAAAGGAACACAAACCATGAGATAGGTGCGTGATAGATAGTGATATGTCAGTGCGTAATGTGATTTTGTTCTCGATATAGTCACTGACCTAACGCAGAGTGACCGAGAAAGAACGATCAGTTCACAATACACCCGTATCATCCAACACTTTTCTACGTCGACTGATCAATTACATCACAGTGGCAATTGTGTCGATGTCGGCCGCGATCAATTGTAATCCGTTTAGTCCACTTAATGGTATCCTGGAAAGGCAGTGCCTTACCTATTGTGCAATGAAGTCTGTCTTGTTTATGTATTTATCTCATGTTATGTATCAAATGCTGGGGAAAGTAATCTTTTTTTATGCTACGCTTTGTTCTGTTAGGAGTCTATATCGTTGCGGTATCCTTAGAAGCCACTAATGTTTGCAAAATAAATTCCATTAGATGCCTTGGTTTACCAACGAAGCTTAGTAGGAACAAGCTTGGAATTATGTTTCAAATGCCTGTTATAAGTAAAAAAAATAGTTCGTATGAGTAGTGATGACGGTCACTCACATTTACATATATAAGCTAACTATTAAGTTGAAAAATAAGTCTTATTTGCGAAGTATTTCCTGTACGAAATTAAAAACATTATACCTACTATACTTTGCGCACATAAAGCGCTAGTAAGAGTTACGCTATCTCAGAATTGAACATGAACGTTATACAAATAGTTCAACAACACTTACGTGGTTCGTAATATTTTTATGATATGCATGTATGTGTCTATCAAAATAATAACATTTACGTAAGCCCAGTCGGCTTTATCGGTAAAAAATACTAATAATCCACTGTCTTCCTGATCTTGTCCCACATTAATGTGAAGTGGAACTCGTGCCTTCTTCAATTTCTCTCTGTCAGCCATCATCACTCACATCTTTTTTTCTCGTGTCATCTTTCACACAATCATTTAATCTACTGAATATCTTAACTAGTTAGCAAACTTAACCTACATTTTCTCTTAGAACATTGTGACGTCATTGAAGGGCATTTTCCACGGTTATTTAATAAACAAAGAACCGGTTAGTTAGTAAAATATGTAAGTTATGTAGGTATTATATTATGGTGTAAACAAATTTTCTTAAAACTTACATCAGAATATTCTGAACAAAAAGAACCTCAAAGGTTACTGAATAAATTCACAATGGTGTTTCTACTATCTTTGAATAGGTAATACTACAAAGTAGAGATGTAACGGAACGCACGCCCGGTTGGCATATTCGGCATACAGCCCAGTCAGTTCTGCGTCGCCCGTGCGCACGATCACGCGTCGCGTCGCAAACGCAACCGATATCGACCGTGTTATATAAAAACGCATTCTTTCACAATTTTATTATTACCCACGATAAAAGTGTTCTGAAAAATCTAAATTCTCCGAAAATTTGCATTCCTCGTCTTGAATATTATAGTCTAGTTTTTTGGTAAGACAACTTGAAATACACCTGTCCGAGAAGGTCGGTGCGAGTGCGAGTGTGAGGTTTGCAGAAAACAAGCATTTTTAATTAATCGATTTCACTTTCTGCGGTGTGTGGTTGCGAGGCGATGTTACCGATAGCTGTAGTGTTCATTGCTTGCTCAAATATAACATCAAATGCGTTACCAATATCAATATAACGTGGATTACTTGAAAGTTGGCTTCGGCCTGATTGTTTTGTTGCCGTTGTTTTCGACTCGTACATGGTTGTTATTCCCAGTGTTTCTAAGCCCTTTGAATCTACCTTTCTCATACTTACTACAAAATATGGAACTCTCTGCCGGGGTCTGTATTTTCAGAACAGTACAATATAGGTCTCTTCAAATCGAGAGTCAATAGGTTTCTAGCGTGCTTCATCTTAGACCAGACTTAACATCAGGCAGAGTCTGGTCAAACGCAAATCTTAGTTTTAAAAAAATCGTTCTGCAGAACAGTTTGATCGTAGTCGAATTATTTTAATTGGCAAGGATGTCATCAATACAAAACATGGCCGTCGTTTAGTATGCTTCCGCAAAATCTTCGCTTTCCCGATCGTGTTTTTTATGCGCATCACTACGTCACGTTTAGTGATTCTTTAAACTTTCGCCTATTGGTAGACTAATATGTTTTCTGCGCACTACTTTGGAGTTACTTTTGTCTGTATACTTTTTATATAACCATATTTTTTATCATCCTTTTTTATTATGCTAACAGATGGTATGAGTCAGAGTTTCTATTTCCATCAGTAGTTAATATTTTAGTCAAGTTATGGTGTTTAATAGATTGTTATTAATAATAATAAATGTTCTTTCATCAGCCAAATTGGTTACTTTACATTACATCATTAAAATTGTAATACCATTCGACACTCCAGCGACAGTACTACCCGTATACCTTAATGTCGTAAAAACCAGTTATTGTATGAAAGTTCTTTAAAAAACGCCGGTGGAATGCTCTTGTGAACCCTTATATTCAAGACTGAATACAATGAACTTCATAATCAGATGTCACGGTTAATGTTTCGTAATACTTTAAAGTTTTACGCCTCCAATCAACAAATTCGTCTTGCATTTATTTTAGTTTCTTGTCCCCGTTGCTTTTATTATCACTATCCACGTCAGTTGTTATTGTATATTTAGTGTTGTATGCTTCAGCAGATATATGTTTTGGATACAAACGTGTGATCCATCAACATTTCCAAATAGGTTACCCATTTTCAGTAGCATGAAACATTGAACCGCGCTGGTCTCATTCCACAAATTCAAATACGTAGTTGCTGGAATTTTCTATGCATAGAGTTCAAATCGTGCATTGTGTTCAATGCTGAAATCGAATGATGTTTTGACAAAGGCAAACACCTACCGAAGTGTTGTTCATAAAATGTAACATGACATGACAACCGACAGTCCACAACTTCACACAATGGAACTGCTAAGTGCATTCATTTATAACGATTTAGTGGATAGCTAGGTTCAGTACATTTGAATATAATGCTTAAATTTAGACTTATACAAATGTAATTTGACTACAATGGTCCAATCCAATGATTCGTAACTTTTGGGCTACTGAAATATATTAATTAGTGAATCAACTAAAATAACATGTTTTTGTCTATTTCTAATTGGTGAACTAAATAAGTCTAACGAATTTTCCACCGCAACAATCCTTCAAAATTATTAGTTCGTCTTGTATTTTGTAACTTTTCTTACTAAGACGTCTAGTAATGGGCAATGTAAAAACAAATTGTATATAAGTCCTTCCATATCATTTTATTTTATTTTCGTACTAACTATGAATTATATTAGCTTCAAAGATAAAGGTCATACATTAAACTTACAAACGCAATTTGTCTTTGAACACGTATTAGTTTTTATTTTCATTTGTAATATGAACTATGTAATTGAAATACGTTCTAAAAATATCAAATCAAGACCATCACAAACGCGATATTTACTTTTGTTACATCATCGATTTTTTTAAGTTCAAGTTTGATCTTTAACCACTATCTGGCCTGTGATGCTGTTTATCATGATCACCTCTGTTACCGTACTTTGCTTATGCATGATTTTTATTACCTCCTGAACTTTTGACATTCGTACATGAGAACGAGACTATGTTTACGTCTGAAACTACACCTATCTGTTTTTTTACCTTGACATTTTATGTGACCTTACTTGCGTTATCACCAAATACATTAGGTATGTATCCAGTTGTAAGCGCTTCTCTCTAGGAAGTCAGCAGAAGTTATCCAAGTTCAAAATTTGCACTGATGTTATACAAATTTGCAAATTTTTTTTAGGATTCTCGTCGTCATTATATTGCCTTACCCAAAATATTCTTTCAGTGCACTATTGAATAACATTCATAGTGTATTGATAGGGATGATCAACACTCTTTGTCTTGGTCGTACTTTTCCGTAAGCACAGCAGTATATCTTCTAATGTGGACTTCGTTCCACTCGCGGGTTATTGGTTTATCAGCCACCAATTAGGTCGTTATTTATTGTTAATTATTGTTTTCACATCGATATCGCACGCTACTTCATCGCCTGACGTTATCTATCACGCATTCGCTTCTACGCGAGGGTGTTGTCAGGTCATGCGAACGCTCAATAGTGAACGCACTCTCGAACTACATTCATTATCACTCAGATCCTCTCGAAGCACGCACGTCTCCGCGGAAATTTAAATCGATTTATTAACTTACAGAGACTGAAACGAATTGACGCTTAAAATTTTCCAACTATATTGTGTGTATATCTGTCAAAATTAACGGTCAAAGTGATAGGTTGAACTGTACGTTTGGTGATGTAGTGGCTGCTAGTGTTAATTGTACGATGGATACGATGATAAGCGTGTGGACGGTGGTGGAGAACGTGAGGGTGGCCAGCGGGGCTGCTGAGCTGGCCATCTTTACCGCCCTCCTCTACTGGTTCTTCACATCGAGGTTTGTTGCTTTGTTTGCTTTTTGTTTTCTACAATTTATTTGAACTTCGACTGTTATACTTCTGCTTCCGATAGTTTTTTAGTTTATTTTTATATAAATCGTTAGTTTATTTTACATATAATAATAGAGGGTTCGTTAGTGTAACTGGTTAGATCTTTCCTTTTTTCAAAATCAAAGTCATACTTAGATTGATATGCATATTGCATGCATACTATAGTAATGTTTATAAGAAACCGTTGAATATAATTCATTAAAAACAGGTATGTTTAGATGATCTAAAAAGGTTTAGTTTATTTTAAAATTCTTATGTCGTTTTGTTATTATCACATTTGAATAATAGAATTTCAATTGCAGTTTCCTCTTGGCGGCGTTAAAAATATTCGTCACATGACCTGGCCAGGCCACTCATACGAACTTACTCTGATATTCATATCGACTGTCAAGCTTTCTGTATCTCCAATAACTGTAAATGATGTGGTCATTTATTATTAACATGAAGTGGAAAAAAACACTCAAATCTGTTAAAACTAAGAGCAATAACATGAACTTTATAGGGTTAATGTTTAGTTAATGTTCCTTAGCTTGAGCAACATCATTCTTACATTTTTACAAACACTAGGTTCCTATTTTAACATCACCTGTGTAGTCAGTTAGGGATAAATCTTACAATTTTAATCCAGTTTATCCAATTAGAGATGGAATTCGGCACGCTTATTGATTCTCGGTAACACTGCAATATTTTGATGACAGAGAGCTAATCTGATGATGGAGTCAGGAGCTGTTTAAGGTCCTGTGAACAACAGTAAAATATATTTTACTTTATTGACTCGTTTAACTTTTACTTATCTACTTCATTTAGACATTTGACTAAGCGCGGTTACCGATTGAAAGTGTGGTTCCCTACATTGAAGCCAGATGATGCTGGGCTGAAATTACACGAGAAATATTTATTTATTTGAAAAATCTTGATGCTGCATGAAATTTATTGAAATTGCTTCGTCATCAAAACATTATTTGTTTCAGCCGCGTCGCCGACATGTTGGAGGTGGTCGGCGAACGCGTTGGAGGGTGGTGTGGCCGCGACACGAGTTTACGACAAGCTGTGCTGAACCGACGCAGACACCAGCAAGACATCTACACCAAACTCGACCAAGAGATTGCAGTGAGTATCGATTGATTCAATGTAGCTGACACATCATCATTCATCATCCACACACAGCCAGATTATGCACACTTCTGTAGGCCTCTCTTTGTTTGTGCTGTCTACACGATCTGTGCTTCCCATCTATGACCCACGACCTTTTGTCAACTGTCCATCTTACTGTGTAGTTTGAAAAAGTCATAGTGACGTCGGAAGGAGGCCTTTTAATGTGGGAGCTGTTTGATGTTTTCAAATTATTATAATGTCTAGTCTCAATTATTATGGCGGCTTTTTTAATAACATCCGAAGTACACGAATAGAATTTTGAGCACGCCACGTTTTTATTATTCGTACAATTATGTTTTTATGAGAGATTAGATTTTTTTGTTCAAGCTCTGAGAGCTTACATGCACGTGGCTAACTATGTGAGCTAAGTGGTCTCGTAATATTTTGAATACGTAATTTTCCCATTTCTGGTTTGAAAAATATACTACCTCATGTTCATTACTATTGTGATCAATTGTTGTGAGAATGAAACGCACAATCATAACAGTAGATGTAACTAGGATGATACCACAACAAGACCTACTTAAATTATATTACACAATACATATGACCTGTAGTATTGAATCTACCACACGTAGTAGAATGAGTTGTATCTGTTTGCATCACCGTCATTCAAACATTTTACCTCTGACAATTCTCAAGGTGATTTTCAATATAATTCTTGTTCTACAAAAAAATGGAAATAGCTGAAACA
Source organism: Epirrhoe alternata (assembly GCA_963565295.1). Taxonomy (NCBI): domain Eukaryota; kingdom Metazoa; phylum Arthropoda; class Insecta; order Lepidoptera; family Geometridae; genus Epirrhoe; species Epirrhoe alternata. The sequence goes on along the minus strand of OY751397.1, from coordinate 3,306,935 downwards.
AAGCTCATTTTAAGCGCTTGTATTAATGACGTAGATAAAACTTAAGAGCCCGTAATCTAAAACAAATTGCTTCTTAATGCAATGAAATGACCTTCATCTGTTCAAAATCAAGGATAATAATGATCTATGATTTTTTAATTGGTTAATTGGATGTCCTCTTCGAGGATTGATCCACAGTGACCCAAAACTGTACAAAATAACTGGAGGTCTTTGCACTGTAATCGGACACTACAGAGTTTGAATGCACTTTAAAAGGATGAATAATTTATAAAACGATTATCTTGATGTATTATTTTATCTATATTTACGATTATCCATGAAATAAATTGTGTATCTTCGTTTCCGACAACAATAAAACAATGATGAAACAGCTAGGCTTAGTGTCATGACTCCTGCCCTTTGCTTATCGATAGGGCATTATGTTTATTTATAGCATCACAGCTAGTTGACTGTCCAATTGACCACATACTTCTAAATCGATGTAGTTCAATCTCATAGCCCAGACCTACCATATTGAAAGAATCATTGTCCCTTTTCATATAATTTTTCTCTTCTTTGTCTGGAGCGCTGACTCAGCTACTCAGTTTTTTAAGTATAGCAGTAGTCAAAGTTTCCTTATTGTATTTTAATGCTCATGTGTTTTTTGTTCCAAATAAATATTTAGAATTTTTGAATTTCCGTCCGTGACAAAGTAAGAATTTCATTGGGTTCAATTGGGTTATTTGAAACGAAACAATGAAAAGAAAAGGGTGGTAGTGCCTCGCTTCTTTAGTCTTGTCTTCATGTGCCAAAAAGCAACCCTTGAAAATTAAAATAAGTACCAATTTAAATCTTAAATAACCTATTAGAATCATTTTGTGTTTACACAGGTATGATTTTTTTACAGACTCGAACATCGGCGCTGTATAGAGTAAAAGAAAGTCCTGTGGTGCCTGCTCCACAACCTGAGATCAGGCCTCCAGTTGGACTTGCATGTGCCCGATGCGCTCCTTTGTCAAGGGTAAGTTAAATACCTTTATGAATGCATCACCTTTACGCGTTTATAGATTTTCTGAATAAAGAAAGGTAAAGGACCTAACAAAGATCCTTGCGACATTCCTTTTATCAGGTTGTATTTTATTCTTGAGTAAGCATTGTTATGTTGCGGTCATTCCTCTTTGTATTTTATTTATTAAATAACTGAATTATACGTTTTGGCAAACGTACAAAAACCAAACTCCGGTGTTTTATCAAATGCGCTATATTTTATAGCATATTTGCATATCGTTTGATAGCAACTGACCATGCGGAAAGGAAGTATATTGCATTTTATATTCATCAACTGCCTAGCCCAAGGCTTTGAAGCTATTAAGATGGAAATACTTGCAAGGTCCACGTCAATACATCGCCAATCCTAATAAACATTTTTTCGTGTCATCATAAATAATGGACGAAGGTCTAAGGAAATGATCGTTCCAAATATTATTAACCGAAATGCATCTTATCTACGAATATATGCGACAGTCTGGATGGATGGATGTTTGTTGCTCCTTAACGCTGAAACATCTGAACGGATTGAGATGAAATTATGACGCTGGCCACAACAGAGTCCGGGTTAACTTTTCATCCCGAAAAAATGATAGTATTCCCAAGGGACCGGGTTAACACAATTCAAATATAGGAAGATCGAAGTTTCTTCGAGTGACTCATGATAGTCTTCGGTTATTAATTATTTGTCATTGTCTTTAGTGTTATCAAAACCATCCTTTATTTATTTATTTATTTATTTGTTAACAAAATCCACAGCTCTTATGATTAATTTACAAACTTAAAGATTTAACCTACAGCCAATAATGGATTTATATTATTTTTAACCAGCTAACCGACAATGAAATGACAAAAGTTGAAAGTTTGAATACATGTGTGTGTGATTGTGTGTGTGTGTGAGAGGTAAAATAGATAAATACACTACAATTAATAACAAACTACATAACTAGGTAACATAATTATATAAACAATAAACTTAATAATACTGTAACTACTGCTTATTTAATTAGCATCATTCAACATGTTAAGAATTTTGCTTTTAAAAACTTGCTTGCTACTGTTAAAGATATCAACTGTGCTGAACTGTTTATTATACATTATATGAATTCGACTAACGAGTGAATTTTGAGCATAATTAGTGCGAGAACGTGAAACAGAAAATAGTTTAGTATGTCTTGTTCTTTTTCTTGGACAAGCAAAACGTAAGGTTTTAGATATTAATTCAGGGCAGTCAATGTATCCTTGTTATATTAAACCATATTTAATGTTTAAATTCCATATCCTGGTGTAAATATTCATAGCTTATAAACTGATATATTCTAAAGAGCCGTGTTGGCCGAGTGGGGCCTCGACTTTTGATCCGAATGTCGTGCGTTCGAATCCTATCTGGGCATTAATAGATTTCGTTTGGGAAAATGTTAGGGCTCCTACCTCGCGACTGGGCTTGCAATATTTCACTAATGGATTGGAATACAAATTACTGCAAGTTATATCGATATGTTACCAAATGTTTATAATGACGACCCTCTTCCGTAAACATCTTAAAAGGATCTTTAATGATTTGATCTTAGATCATCAACCGCGCATTGATTCTGTTTTCTCTTGATCTACTGACTGAAAGAACGCAATAGCTATTGCAATACAAATATAACGACAATCGTACCACATTAGCATTACAAACATGATTGAAATACTAACAGAGGAGGTACAGTGTCGCAATGGCCCATTTCTTTCAGACTATGGACTCTAGAACAAAGTCGATTTTCCAATCGCAGGAAACAACACATTGTTCTCGATTACAAACATACTTTTGTTAAGTGACTAATATATCTGAACATCCTTTCCAGTTGTGTTAGTTTCGTTTTCTTAATATCAAAATTATTTAAACTGGTTTATGTCCTTCAATTTAAATTCTCCGCAGACATTTTTATTATTGTAAACATTGATTTTGCGTTGTATACTTTTGTAATCTGAGTTCTATAAAGGATTTTTGCAGTGATAAAAGTGTTCTTATCATCAAAACACGTTGAAATAAAATAGAGCGCTTACGTTATGGCTTTGATGGCCTCATTTTTGGCAACGCTCTTTTATCTTGTATTTGAATACAAGTGATGTTATCAACCACTTACACATTTCATTCAGAAAAAGCGTTATGTTACTAGATCATAAGAGAATATGGATACCTATACGAACAGAGTACTACGAGTACTGGTTTTAAGACGATTCAAAGTGATCCCAGCAAATGTAGGCTAAAGATGGATAAAAGATTAGGTATACGAGTATGAGTAAGAAAGGAGATGTTGGATGATAGAGGAAAGTTGGAGAAGAATACGTATTGTGCCGAACACACACACATTATGTGGAACAAGGTTAGGAAGATGATGATGATGGGGAAAAACAAAACATTCTTTTATTTGTCCCGTATCATATGGTATAGATATCAAATGTTTCTTTGTCTGAATAATCTCGTGTTTTATCAATACCCTGCCTTGTTGTATTATCTTTGCTGCACTTACTGTTACATACAATAGTGTCCTTCGCCTCTGCTCAATGCTTCACACATGTTGAAGAATTCGTATTCATACAAACGTGTTCTCTTTTCTTGCCTTGACTTTCATCTATCACTATTGATTTATTATCTTAATTCTACTCCGGATCATCGTATTTTAATCCATTCGATAAGGTTATCGGAAAATTACTTTAGAAACTTAGCTAAATAAAATTATGTTCTTTAGTATTCTAAATTTGTGCTCCGATCAAAGCTAACGGAAAAAAATCCTTTATATCTAGTCCCTTCGAGGATATCACGACTCTTTGACCTAGAATTACGTTCATCATCTGCGTAGAATTTTAAAAACTCTCAGGTCTCATTGTACTATTGGTATAGATTTTATTTTGATGAAAGAACGTACAACTTATACTACTACTTACTTGTCACTTTTAGCGATAAGGCCGCCCTACTTGTTATTTTGTGTTCCTGCTATGTGTTTCTTTTGTGTACAATCTATCTATCTTATTTTATGTATAAGTCCATTTATATTTAGATTTATATAGACAATTTTCGCGTGTTTCAATGTGAATTATGATAATTTTTTCATCGCCATCGTTCTACGGCATTTAAACTATTTGGATAATATAATTCACAATATTTTGCTGCATTTTATATAAGTTTATCTTTCTTATATTTCCGCGTCTTAAAGCGAATATTTTGATGTCCACGTTTAGTTATTTATCAAACTAGAATGTACTATTGTTTGACTCTAGTGCGTTACGTAACATCGTACGATGCATGTCCTTTAACAGTGCAATGTAATTCGATATTATAGATATTTCGAACCAACCTTGATAGTTCGAGTGCTATTATAATGTTGATTCCGATACTTTTCTTTATAATGTTTAAAAGTAGAAGTAATGGCCAATAATTTCATCACATAAGCATCTTTACCTTTTTCTGCTTTGTGAAGGATATATTGATGAGGATTAAAAAGTACCCTTGCAGTCCTATCTAATTTATTTGTTTTCTGGATCTGGACCCAGCTGGCATTAAACCTTATTACCTTGTTACTGTATTGAGTACCAAATATTTCGAGCATGTGTACGCTAGAAATGCTTTCTTTATTTTCTAACAAGCTTTCACTTCAAACAAATCGCCACTTTGCGCAGTTATATCTAAAATATTATTTGTTTTCTGGTTTTCCTTGTATTTAAATAGCTTTATAATAGATTGTATTTATTACTTTAAGATATTGCGCATTAAATAAAATACGCATGTTATCGAAATTAGTAATGCATAGGTACTCCTATCTGTGTATTAAGTCCTTTTGAGGATCATTCAGGATGAGAATTATCTATATCGTTCGATAACCTAAACAAAGAAAGACTATTAACAATATTATCTAAAATATTATTCATATTGATGATATTATCATTCCTAACTTTGGCACCACATACAATAGATTCAGTATGTTGGTAATTATCGTCCATCTGCCATATGTGTTTTATAATTCAGTAAATTTATTCTGTTTTCTTAATAAAGCGATCATATTGCCTCAGACAATGCAGAATTATACATCCTTGCATCCTCGTGATTTATAATTTAGAATAATTCACCATGTAGTACACTTTTCAATGTACGGGGCAACGAGCACAATCTTCAGAGAATAAAAATGAAAAACAATTGACTTCATAGTGACACTTCCTGCCAGTGTCACTGGTGGCGCACTTCCTGTCGCTAGATGGCGCGCTGCCTGCAACGAACTCTCATTCACTTTTTGTGTGCGGGCATCGCAGCACCTATTTATTTAAATAAGTAATTCAAATAATAAGTTTTTAAATCTGATATTGTTTCACGTTGTTAAAGGCTATAATATAAGTGCGTAAGTGCTAATTACGTGTAAAGGCAAGTATTTTTAAAAAATCGTAAAAGTTTTACCGACATTGTGAAAGTTCGGATAGGAGTGACACTGGTAAGTGTTTAAATACTCTGTATTTCTTTTAATTGGATTAATCCACACATGCATTACAAATATTTTGTCTTCTATAACTAGAGATAACAAAACAATTTTATTAAATTGTTCGGTCAACTGTTTTTGCAGCTACCCTCAGACTATTTTTATAGCGTGAACTGATCCTTGGCAATGTTCAAGGTTAAATCGTACCTGATACCTAAATGATTAAACATGTAAATTCTACCCTCAATTTTATAATAATAACACAAAGATTTATTTCTATCGAATTACGCTTTTGTTGGTGAAGGTTAGCGATTTACTTTATTCTTAAATGAATACCAGTCATAATAATGTGCCATTTTTTATCATAAACTACTGTTTATTGACATACGTGCTATGGATCTATGCATGATGATGCAATCATAATCTTGTTCTAATAAGATACTATAATGCTGTTGGTAGTAATATTTATTTTGAACCGCATCCGATTTACCTGTTTTCGTAATGAGTTACGTGTGAATTTTTTATCTTAACTACAGTTTACTGTAATGTAGTCTGAGGACCTTGGAACTATGACGTGATCATAGTCTGCTTCGATTAGGTACTTTACCTAGATGCCTACTAATAGTGCGATTTTATACGCAATAGTTTTGTAGAACTGTGACGCTATTACTGTCATGTTTTTTCTCATAATGTGTATGTTGTATCATGATGCGATCACGATCCCTGAATCCTAGTACCTATAGGGTGACTTATTGAGCTCTGCCAACTGATCCTCCTTTTTATTTATTAGATCCTTATGATGTAAGTAATAGTGCTTATAATTACGGACATTTTTCATGAATTACTGTGCACTCATATGAGTACCTTACTAATTCGGGTATCTACTGTTTAAGGAAATGAGTTACAAATGATAATGACCGTTTAGTTTTCATTAGCAAATTAATGCCTTAGAACTATAATGTGATTATAGTCGTGCACTTGGCGTATTATCAAGTAAAGTAAAATCTTATTTCATATTATCATTGCAATTTTAGTGGTAATACTTCTCTTTTACCGTGAAGTAATAACGATTCTATTTTTATCATAATTTGATGTGCCTTGCTGAAATGTCTTCACGCACTGCTGGGTATTGGCCCCTCTTTCTTTACAACACTGCTGCTGGCTTTTATTGCCTACAAATTATTATACTTGTAGTACAGGGAGAGAAATCCTTTTTACCAATTTAATCCTTAATAAATACCTCATTATTATAATGATCATTCATCATTACCTACATAAATAGCTGTCTACATAATTGCCTTTAGAATTATGATGCGATCATAGTCGTGCATTGAGGAACTACCAATGAAGTTGACTACGTTTTACTGTTACGTGATTGCGGTTATCGTTTCGTTTTCAAATTGTGTCATGATTTACCACCACTATTGGCTTCTATTGTCTATATAGCGCCTTGGAACTATGATGCGATCATAGTCGTGCAATGAGGAACTACAATGCAGTTGACTACGTTTTACTGTCACGTGATTGCGGTTATCGTTTCGTTTTCAAATTGTGTCATGATTTACTACCACTATTGGCTTCTATTGTCTATATAGCGCCTTGGAACTATGATGCGTTCATAGTCGTGCAATGAGGAACTACAATGCAGTGGACTACGTTATAATGTCCCGACGTAATTGCGGTTATTGTTTCTTTTCCAAATTGTGTCTTCATTGACACCACTATTGGCTTCTATTGCCTATATAGCGCCTTGGAACTATGATGCGATCATAGTCGTGCATTGAGGAACTACAATGCAGTTGACTACGTTATTCTGTCACGATGTGATTGCGGTTATTGTTTTTTTTTCCGAATTGTGTCATAATTGACCACCACTATTGACTTCTATTGCCTATATAGCGCCGTGGAACTATGATGCAATCATAGTCGTGCATTGAGGAACTACGATGCAGTTGTAGTCGTTATACTGTGACGTGATTACGGTTATCGTTTCTTTCCAAAATTGTGTCATAATTGACCACCACTATTGGCTTCTATTGCCTATGTATCGCCTTGGAACTATGATGCAATCATAGTCGTGCATTGAGGAACTACGATGCTGTCGTAGTCGTTATACTGTGACATGATTACGGGTATCGTTGCTTTCCCATGTTCGGTCATGATTGACCACTGACATTGGCTTCTATTACTGATACCAACACTCGACTCCCGAAACAACTTTCAACTCGACAGACCTTTAGACAGGCAGCCGGTTGTATCAAATACTGAATGAGGAGCTCACAACCTACCCATTCATATTTTTTCCTTGTATGGAAGGACTCAAAGAAAAACGGAAAGTTTTGGGCATATTAGTCCTAAAGATCTCTGAACGTTTGGGGGCGTATTTATGTAAAGGGTTAAATAATAACCATAACAATCAGAAAAGATCAGCATTCATCCTGAATTTTTTATACATAGTTGGTGTAAACACCTAAACTGAATCCCGACAAAGCGTCGGTTCTAGTTGAAGAAACTAGGTACCTGTACCTACCCAGAATTATCCAGACACAGGCGTGATAGCCCTTACATCTTCTTGAATCGTATAGGTGATATTTCCTCTTCAGAGGAAAATTCATTTTTAATTGATACTATTTTTGTGGTTGTGTTTACATTTAACTATGTGGTATTGGATGGAACAGTAATACCGTTTAGGTCATGGTAGGTTAGGTACTTACCTATGGAAAATGTATATTTCAATATATACATAGTCTTAAATTGTCAATAAAAGAAAATGTTGTTTAGATACTTACACCATTTCAAAAAAAAAAGATGGTTTCAAGACCGCCAATGAGCTTGTGTCCATTGCACTGTCATGTGTTACATGAAGAAACTAAGAATAGCAATACTTTAAGAATATTTTTTATATATCTTGGTTGATACTCCAAAGTAAATAAAATAAACGTGTGCTAAGTCAGTATCAAATTTTATTCTTTTGGGTTTAAACAAAATTCAATTTAAATGTTACTAGGTCTTTCAAGAATTTCTTGACATCTAAGAAAAACATAATTATCTAAGTTTTTACTAAAAGTTTAAAGGAATGCGTTTTACTAATAGCCTTATCTTTATCTTTTATATTATGGACCTTGAAAGCAATACAATAGTTAGGAATTTGTAAATATTTTGGAGAAAATTATTACTGATGATCTATTAGTGGTGTTGAGAACCCAATCCTGGACAGTAAATGATATTGACTTATAATAATTGTCAAAAATATTGACAATAATAACGAAGATTGAACATAATATAATAATAAGTAGCGGAAATATTTTCCGATGGTCCGTCATCGAGATAGACTACCTACCTATACAGAGATGTCACATCGATGGGTTTGAATTTTGAAAGGCAGACTTTATAATAATATACTGCATATTTATACCATATATCTGAAATATCCTGTTTGTAAGGTATAATGTACCTACTGAAATGAACAAGACGTCAATAGAATCGTGACATTCCACTCACCCAGGATAGGTTAACCACTGGAGATTAACATGAATCTATTCGTATCGTTTGTCTTAAGTACATATTAAAAATAGTCAACTAAGGATTATGCAACTGGAATTTTATTATGGTGTAACCATCCTGGACGAACCAACTCGTTGTCCATTACTTCAGTTTTTTGAATGTCAATCTGAATTATCTAAATCCTTAACAAGATTGTATTTCATCCACGATGAAGGAGCTACCCCCTGTGAGGGCGATATCAGTATCGCATATGTATCGCAAGTCACCCCAAGGGGTGACATAATTATCACGAACAAGTTCAACAAGACAAGAACTAGAACCAGAAACGATAGATGTCATCTTAATTTCATCTCAGTTTTAGTAAAAATATTAGTAGATTCTATAAATCGATTTTAGGAAGTATACACAGTTTTATTTTAGCATTTTTTAAAACTAGTGCCTATTTTCTCTATCAGACCACGTAGCTATGATCTGATATCGTATTTGATACCTACTTCAATATTGAGGTTGTTTTCTAACGGGGTTAAATACCACACTGTATAAAATTATATGGTTAAAATTAATCATAATTATTATCTTTCAAGTCTTTTAGAAATCATATTGTCAACAAGACGACATTCATCAAAATATAAAAGTTGGTCATTTTAAATTTGGAATGGTAAGTTCTTAGGGACGTCATTAAAACATCTATCTCTGTGTTATTTTGGAATTTGCACTAGTCGATAGACCAAATACACCGTAAGTAAGAGTAAAGGGAACAGAGATACCTAACTCTACACACACACACACACACACACACACCTATCTTTGCAGCTCAACGCTAAACGGTTTGTCATTATTTACCTAAATAAGTACCAGTTGGCCTAACAATAAATGTAGGTACTAGTAAGTATCTAATGGTTAACATTTTGCCAAATCTTATAATCAGTCACTGTCATCCAAGGTGAAGACCGCCTTTGCAGAAGCGACACAGGCTCTTACCTACTATGATTGTTGGTTATCAATACTATTAATGTAACATAGCCTACTTTTAAAATAAGCATTAAATTATAATTTTTTTATAATTTAAACATAGCTTATTTCTTAGTAACATTTATAATTTTGCAATATACTCTAAACATCCTACATGGTGAATTATTCTAAATTATAAATCACGAGGATGCAAGGATGTATAATTGAAGGTTAAACAAACTTACCAAGTGAAGTTTGACCGTAATTATGCATCCTTGCATCCGAAGTGATTTATAATAATTACCCTACCCTACCCAATTGCTATATAAAGCAATTTTTTGCCCATTATGGCTAACATTGCAAAATTATTTCTCTGAAAAGAATGAGAGTTCGTTGCAGGCAGCGCGCCATCTAGCGACAGGAAGTGCGCCACCAGTGACACTGGCAGGAAGTGTCACTATGAAGTCAATTGTTTTTCATTTTTATTCTCTGAAGATTGTGCTCGTTGCCCCGTACATTGAAAAGTGTACTACATGGTGAATTATTCTAAATTATAAATCACTTCGGATGCAAGGATGCATAATTACGGTCAAACTTCACTTGGTAAGTTTGTTTAACCTTCAATTATAGGAAAAAGAATATTTAAAAGCAAGGTTCCGTAATTTTGAATTCATATACATTTGTAATAAATATTGTATGTCAAATTGCAGAAAAAGGATGTTGCTCCCATCATGATGACAAGGGCACAGTTCATTATTAAACGTGGGTCCTTACACCTAAAAAAAACTTAAGACAATAACTCTTGCATAGTGATGAAGCCACATTACTACACGTAGATTTGCATGTTAGTCTATGCGAAAATCAATTCTTTTGGAACATGATTATTGTTTCAATTCTTTTGGAACATGATTATTGTTTCATCGCTTCTATGTTAAACATCTCGATTTATCTTATACTATGTTGCTCATCCCATCAATTCCCAAGGTTTCAAATGAAATTTTTTATAGTGATGTGTTTTGAATCATGCAAGACAACTTTACAGTCCTTTGTTATTTTACTATAACAATGTGCTAATGGCTTACAATGGCTCATAGTATGAATAAGCCATGTTATGTCAACAGTTTTGTAATGCTTCGGTTATTTTATAATCAGGCTAAGACTGTTTTGAAAGCAGTGTGTACTCAGAATCCAGACATAGAAACGGGAATATGTCCAATTGAACGTAAACTTTTACGGCATCATATATTTATATGATGCCGTAAAAGTTTACGTTCAATTGGACATATTCCCGTTTGCTATTTAGCAAACTGCTAGAAAGCCAGTTTGCTATTTAGCAAACTGGCTTTCTTGGCCGTCAATACTGTATTTTCTTAAACCTTGACCACACCTTGACAACCATTTCAAATTGTGTAGTCTGAATGTCATTCCGTCAATACTTTTAAAGTTCCATTTAAATCTGTAATTAATTTAAATTTCACTTTCTTTAATTTTGTAATTTTATAGTGCTAATCCACACTTGGTATTTCATTAAGAAAATGAAAAGTCTTATCAATTTTTTTTCAAATCCCGTCGGAATCCAAAATTTTGATAAGACTTTTCATTTCAGATTCAGATTTTTATTGATAACGTCAATGGTTACATGACGGTTACATTTTCACTTACTTATCAGCTTAATATAATTTTCATAAATCTATAATTTCGAATTCGTTTTTGATCACGGCAGATTTAGTCTGGGTGTTGTGGTACAGACAGCGACGTACTTTTACATGAACAAATTGGTGATTTTAAAACATCGAATGTCCATGAACTTACGTCGCTGACTGCACCATGGTGGGTACTTAAACCCACGATACGAGAGACCTAGTGAGAGACGAAGACTGCGTTGGGTGTTTTTTTTTATATAATTACCTAAACGATGAATTCGCAGTATAAATAAACATAAATATTTTATCGATGAAAGTCACGCTTGCAACAACGATACAAAATCATGCAAATACACGTGACGACCGCCTGATTACCAGCGGGTCTAGTGATAAACATAACCTAACCTATGACCGTGTGGCCGTAATATTATATGCATAAATTGCACTCTACTTGATAAGCTTATCATTCCTTATCACATAATGATGACGTTATAATTTTAGATGATCTATGCATAACTTCAGATCACGCGGATCACATTGTGTTCTAGGGGCAAAGCTGATAAATTCTTCGAATCAAATTATTTCAACTTTAATAGTGTATAAGTGCTCAGTAATCGAACTGCGTTATTGATAATTTTACTAGCGACCCGTCCGACACCGCTCGGTATATTAATAACTATGTCCACCTGGAATAATGTTCCTACTACTGTTGAGTAGATTACTAGTCCGTCTGATTCATAATTCTACACATTATTCCATCGATTATTTTTCTATTTACTTGTCCGTCTGTGCTTTCACTTATTCGGTAGCTCCTTCCTATACATATTTTAGTTGTCAATTTGAATCACGTACGATTCACAATCGTAAAAGAGAATGAAGTCACCGACGATGTCGTATGACCTGGATTTATCCTTCATAAGTCTTATATCGTAACCCTGACTTAAAATAATCGTAATGCAATCTTAAAAATGAATCTGACATTTGTACATCTCAAAATATCAAAATAATCTTGGTTTGTTCACTAATGAGTACTTTAGTCTTCCTGATGTCCTTATTCTCCTTTTTTGAGGGGTCAACAACAAGTTTTCTTTCAGAGTCCATCAGCCATCATTTTAATTGCATTCATTCAACACAGTTGAATTGCCAAAAACGTCCTCACAAGTCTCATTCATTGATCGTTCTCCCGTCATCAATTTTGCGTGCAGTTTTTTATCGGATTCATTGACAATTGTTCAATTTGAGCTTGCGCGTCCGACGCACCTCGTCTATCAGCATTCTTGCTCTAAAGATCATACGCGACGTTTTCATGCGTTTTATTCGATTTTCTTCTCTTTCATCATGCATAATTCTGCTATCATCATCTCAGGCCGTTGACACCCACTGCTCTGTATATTATGCTTCTTTTATGCCATCCCCTCGATTACTAGTTATGCCTGATCCTGACTTTTTAAACTAATCGCCAATAGGAAGCACTCGTTAGTCCCAATTTTGTAGCATTGTCCAATTGACACATAGGCTTGCGTGCTCTGTTCCATCATACATTGCGACAGGAAGATGTGCATAATGGAGATCGCAATCTTCGCTCTATCATGATTTTTTTTTTGTTTCATTATAGAACATTCCATGGCTACTAGTACAAACTGTTGCGTTGATTTTGCAAGATAATGTTATTTCGTGATGGTAAACGCGCGGTTTTTTGCTGAAGTCTGTATTATTTGACCAATGTTTTATTTTAGGACATGTCAGCAAATGGGTGTCAAGCAGAACTGACTGGATTTTGAAATCCAATACCTACTGTAACAAAACGAAGACGCATTTTAACTGTAGGACCGCATTATGCCAAAGCTTCCTGCTATCTGTCTGAATTTAGCTAGACGACACATTTTCTTCGGAAATATCGAATTTCTTGCACAGTCTTCGTTTGATTTAACTGTTAAACATGATATAAAATGTTGCCATAAGTTTTTGCTTGCCAAAATAGTATTTCAAAACCGTTTTAAATGATTCAGTGCTGCCCACATTGACTGCATTCTAAACACAAGCTAACGTTCACTTATACATACGCCCGCTGCTTAATATGTACATTGGCCTGGATGTTTGGAGATCCAAATAAAACTGTAAGATTTTGCAACCGTTCACGCAATTTTTACTTGGCAATTTTTTGCAAAACTCTTTGTGGTAATTGTTACGTGATTTGCTAGCGGTTTGGTCATCTCTGGTGTTACTATTTCTGATATAATACTACTGCTTACATTAAACTTCTAGTTTAATAATGAACCTACAAAGGTCTTCCAATAACATCTAATATGCTGGCTGTCTCAAAAAATTAGGCAAAATATTATTTAAAATCGCCATGTAACGAAGCCACGAAAGAAAAAAGTCTAGTATCTATTATTCGGACATACCTAGACGCGCAAAGATAATTAGCTTTTTTATCATTATTATTACATCCTGTACATAATGTTTTACAATACCTACTACAAAAACTGGAATAGTTAAACATTTTGTTTACGTACATTTTAATGTGTGAAACTATAAGTACAGTTTTTTCAATACTTTTTGCCTTTTATTTGAATAAAATTCTTGAATGTCTTGTACGGTACAAACCAACTGCCATTGCTACGAACGAAGCAGCGTGCGTGATCTGCCTGGCAATCACAAAACCTAGCCTCATCATGATCAACCTTTAAATGCCGATGATGCTCATGTTGACGTTTAGGTATTTCTATGGCCAATGCTTTGTAAGCATTTAATATAATTTGGTGAAGGTAGAGAAACAAAATTGGCAGGGTCTTCCATGATCTCATCGAATTCGGATATACGAAATCGGATATTCATAAAAAATAAAGAGCCAAAATGTTTTACGACAACCCACTCGAGGACTTGCGTCGTTAGTTTACGATATCGAATCCACCGACCTTTCTATCGAGATAAAATGCCCCTGTAACTTAGATCTCACATCCCATATCTCAGTTCTAGAGCTTAGCCATACTGCCAGCTGTAAATTGGTAAAACGTAAAAGGTGTGTTGCCAAACAAATCAATAAAAACAGAATTGCCTACCGCTATGTTATGCGATCCGCCTACTGGCCCGCGATTTCGTTCATTCACCTTTTGCCGACCGGGAATCTAAACATAAGACCGGTCATTCGTATTAGAAAAGTCTATCGTACTCTTGTTATTATAATTTATCTACTTCCAGTCTTCTCCGTATTAATCTTAAATTTTTGCTTAAATTCGTTTGAAATATCTCGTTCAAATACATTAAAATTGAACCCCTTTGCCGAACTGGTTCGTAAGAGCTATACGTGATGGTTTTTGTGACACAACAAGAAGATCACAAGGCAAATAAGCGAAAAATTGCAAAAATGCTTCAATCGTAATTGTAAATTGTTCAATTACATCGCAATTCATCATCAACAATTGACACTACAAATTGTAACAGTGGGGGACATCTGTACAATCGCCCCACACTGCAGCCATTAGGGGGGCAATCTTAGCATTAACTTCATCTAGTGCGCGACGCAAATTCATCTCACTGGGTTCAACCGGTTTCAATTTATAGGACTGAGGTGCGTTTAATTTGACTATTGGAATAAGTGAATTGATGGACAATTATATTATAGCGCCTCGCAGTCATACTTCACTTTTCCGAGTCAAAAAGTCTAGCAATTTTTATCTTCGTTCGTTCAGCTTAAGTAACTCGTCCATCCCTTATTTCGTATTTATAATAGTATTGTGATTCACGGTGAACTCATTATTTGGAAATCCCAAAACAACAATCACTAGAAAAAATGATTCCTTATCACTGATATTGAATATGATATCCTATTTATAATAAATTTTTCTAAGTATAATATGTATGTATTTACAAACAAAAAGTATATAAGTAGTATATCAGTTATCTGGTTCCCATAGTACAAGCTTTGCTTAGTTTGGGGCTAGATGATGCTGTGTGAAAAGTCCAGCATTATTTATTATTTATTATTTTATTATTATTATTTAACAACTTTACTTTTACTTACTTGATTTGCAGTATTAAATTGAAAAAAGAAACGTGAAGAACTGTGAAGAACTCTAATTTAGGACATTTTTGGTAACTTACGTAGAAACGAAGCCATTATTTATTATCATCCTTCAAACTGTTTTACCTTTTTACGTATGTACGTGTACAAGTGTTTAAGCTAAGGCTAGTTCAAGGATGTTCCTTGATAGTAAGTTAATGTACGTGCTTCCGTTCAAATTACTATTCTCACTGTATGCATCGAGTTTTAATCCAAAGAACAAAGAATGATAGTAACAAAAGTTATCAACCTTCCTGGACAAAGAAAATATTTTATTCGTTTATATGCTTTGTTATTTTATTTATTGTACGTGGCTTTCAAGGAAGCATATTGTTTTTAAAATATTTTTTATTTTTCTTTATTTGTGTTTGTGGTTATATAAAGAATATATGTATAAAGAACAATAAAACAACAAGCAATAAAATAGGGGAGTCTCCAACCACTGTTGCTGATTGAAGAGTGCCTATTCTGTAACTTGTATTCTCATCTGGTCACGGTCGCCGACTAGTCTATATTCTTCTCCGAACCTCACACATCAAGGCTTTAAACATCAGTAGTACCACTATTACTAGTTTTCCTCAATTTGTAATTGTCTCATTGAATCCGATTAACAACCCAATGACTCAGTTTATGCCGCGGAAATACATTGTTCTTTTCTAATTGATTGTAATGATCGTATTGTACGACTACCTAAGATATGGTTTAGTTACTGTCCTTTATTTGTTGTTGTTTCTGTCCACATTTATTTCTTTGAAAACTGTCCAAGAAAAACTTTATAATCAATTACACAAAACCAATCCATATCAACTATTATAATTACTGTATTGCTCGCTCATCACGACTCATGAATAGACAATAGGGCTGTCAGTAGTTGACGTATAGTCTTGATTTTGTATTGTTATCAAGATTATTATCTATCTATACAGACTTTTTATTATATAGACCATATTTTGTATAGCATTCATTATTATGACTATATTTATTTTGTGTGAGCATTGACAGCTGTTCATTCATCGAAAGCATTCGCGAATCAGCCGCGTTATATTCCAAATTTAAACATACAAAGCGTCGCGGTGAGGTGGCGTGACACAGCCCACCAACCGGCGATAGCGAGGGCATGGAATACTTAATAGTAGGAAGACGATAGAGCGACGACCTCGTCCTCTGAGAACTGCGGAATATGCTGCGTCGAGGTGTACCTATGGATAAGTTCATGTGAATATTTAATCGATGACTGAATTCGCTACATTAGCATTGTCCCTCAGTTATTTTATTTATGTGTAATCGGACAAGGTTTAAGAATGATGCACCTACTACCTCACATTCACTAGGTGACTATATCGATGGTGCTTGTTATTTTGAAGTTAGATATACAATTTCATCTTAGATTTCTTCCAATTTTGTAATAAAATTCATTGCTTGCATTTAACAGCTAGAGTAAACCATCGGAGCGTATAAAGCTGGTGTGCACTGTAACATTTCGTTCTTCTTCAATGAGCAACAGGCTTGGATGTTCTAATCTAATCGATTGATCTAAGAAATAATCATTTTCTACCGCAGTTCCGTTTCGTGCTATCGTCAAGGTTGCTGATCTTTTCTTTAATATTTTTGGTATAAGTATCGTCAATATTATTTTTGGTTATAGGCAATCATAAAATATAAGTAGGTACATATTAAATTTTAGTGAAAACTACTACTTAAGTATCTATTTTTTGTCATAAATCATGATTTACCATCGCCACCATCGCATTCAATTAACAATGTCACTTTTTATGCATTTGCTTAGGCATTAAGTCAGGTTTTGTGCATTATGTTTATCTATTATCGCATTATGTTATGTCAGCATTCTATTTTTGGAAAGTAGTTTATATGAAGATAACAAAATGCCGCTGCAGTGATTTTGATAATTTTGCGTCATGATTATAATTTATTATCTATGTAGGTCTTGAACAATGAAATGTATTACTTAGTCAAGTTTGCCATCTCGTTTTTATAGTCGTTGTTTTGCAGTCACGTTTCGTCACGTTTTAAAATGTAAATTTTCATTTATTTTGATTCTAATTTTTGAATGCTCTACAACTTGTTATGCAATAGTTTACTCTTTTAACACTACTCGCGCAAATTCCATGTCATTGAGACAGTTATATTTAGAAACTGAAAATAGTTTTGCTGCGTCTGACGCTTCTACGACATTATAAACATCTAAATACATAAACAACGTTCCTTTTTGTCTGACTTCATCCGCAGCCTTTTTCATCCCACTACTGGGCATAGGCCTCTCTTCGCTTGTGCCAACCTTTCCTATCCTGCGCCAGTCTGCCTACGACCTGCTGTTTTTACAATGTCGTCAACCCATCTAGCTGCCGGACGACCCACTCTTCTGATTGACTTACTGATAAAATATGTCAAAACGTCCCAGAAACAATTTAAGTGTAGTGCTTGGGAAGAAATTTGTGATTTTAAAATTGTTTTGCCGATTGGGGTGCCGAAGTCACAGATCCTAGTGGCTAGTCTATTTCTATTTATGTCTACCATCTCGTTCACGACGGTTGCGTCTACATTCTTGCGTATCTCTCTTTCTGTCGTAAAATGCATTATGCAACAAAACCTTGCCCCTGACTTTATGCGTAATTATGCGACCTTACAAGATATACTTCTGTCCATATTTTGATTGCAATTTCAATAATTGGACCGGTTTACATAATCAATTGGAAAGCTTTGAGTTCGAAAAATGATTATAACTATCGTTCCATCCTTTAGTATTTTGTTTAAAGTAAATTTCGTCTCGTCGAACAGGTTTTAGCCACTTTTTTATCGAAAAAAAAAACTAGTTACGAGTCGTGAACTTTTGATATAAATCCCAGTCTCAGTAATATCTCTCCAAATGATATGCTCAGTTTGAAGAAGTAAATGATATAAATCTTGAAAATGAAACAGTCAGTCAGTTAGATAGATAGAAAATACTTTATTGCTCACCACAGTAAAAGTAGAACAAAAATATAAAAACTAAACAAATCACTTAACTATGATATACAATCGGCGGTCTTATCGCTAAAAAGTAGTTATGTAGGTTAAACTAAACATATTGTTGAATGTTTCAAAAAAATAGTAATTCATCCGACTTACCATGCATATCGTGTAGTTGTGTATAATTTTGTTCAAGTGTAAACTTTATTACTGCTCATCAAGTAGTAATTAACATTGTTAATGTATATGAACGAATTTATGATGTCTAAGTGGGTCTTGAACACCTATTTGACTGTTGGTCATTGACCTCTTAGTATGCTATGGACAAGCTCAATACTTTCTTACTATAAGTACTTTCTCCTTACTCAAATTCTTGAAATAATAAGCATTGTATTATACAGTAACTACTGTTTTTAATCGTTTAATATCGCTTCTGTTTCTTTTAATACTTACTGCTTTCAAAGAATACTGCCTCTTTTTATCATAGAAAAAAAAATTCTTAGTTAAAATCTGGTTTTAGAAACCTTTAGCGGTAACAACTTAACTATAGATAAACTGAACAGTATTTTCTTATTAATTGAGTAAATGTACTGTAACGAATATAAACCTTCATAGAAATGTATACCAGATGACGTTAAACGACTATGTTCGATTGCTTACCAACTATGGCATGATGTTCTGGGTGAGTCTTACTTAAGCCAAATACAATGTGGTCAATAAAACGAGCTTAGCTCTTGTCGGTGTAATGACAAAATAATAGAATAACATTGTATGGAGTTTAATTTGTGTTTCCTGAATTAGGTAGCTCTAATCAATCTGATCGTAGTCTTACTGTAAGTTCGTCGATTCGTTATTCAGATACCTAATTGCAAAAATTTCTTACTTAGCATGGTTCTGGCTTGCATCAGTCTTCCGGTAAGGATTGCATTGCAATATGAACCGTCCAGCCATCCATGGCATCCATAAGCATTGCAACGAAGGTCGTCTATATTGCAGTCATGGAGTTGATTGTCATAATGAGTAATTCATTGCTTATAGCGACACGATTTCAATGAATTATAATTTTTATCTAGTATTTTTGTTGATCGAAGGAGTAGGTAAGTTGAGATGACGGCAGATAGAAATGGAAGAATAAATTAATAATGCTGGACTTTTCACAAAGCATCATCTAGCCCCAATGTAAGCAGAGCTTGTGTTATGGGTACTAACTAGATGACTGATACTCTACTTATATACTTTTTTGTTTGTAAATACATACATATTATACATAGAAACACCCGGACCCGAGACACATATTTGTAGATCATCCAAACATTGGTCCCGCCACGGGGATCGAACCCGCAACCTTATGCGTAGCAGGCGGGCCTTCGCCCACTACGCTACAGAGATGATGATAATAATTGTCTTGTTGATATACAATAAGTAACGACTCAGAAAACAGATATAGATTTGACATACCAATTTCTCGGAAAACTGTGCGAAACGAACCAGTTTTTTGTTGCGTATGTGACGCATAATTTGCAAATCAGTGAAGGTCATTTTATGTGTGAGTTCTTAGTAGATATTTTCATTGAATTATGTGACGATGTACCTCCTAGTTATGGACGGCTAGTTTCTTCAAAATCTTATGCATCGGCCGGCAACCAGACTGATTTTAGTGAATCGTCGAATGCTCGACAACCCCACATGCCCCAATTACCTTCTCTAGTATAATAGGATGTCTGTAAGCAGATTTCGACCCGCAAATAAAGGTGATACGAACTCATCCCCTACAAATTCTAAACCCTATTCTATAGTGATTAGGTATCATCCACACCTGGTTGATATTCCAATTATTAGAACTAAGCGCTTTCAAAGTTCTTTTCTTATGCGCACTGCAAAAATATAAAATCAGCTTCCCGCGTCTGTATTTCCGCTGAGCTACGACCTTGTTTTTAAGAAGAGAGTTAATAGGCACCTTCTGGGTAGGCTCGCTCCATCGTAGACCTCATTCTTGCCTATGTAAGTTTCGAGGTCAAGAGTCGACTCATTCATCATAAAAAAAACCTTATTAAATACCAATATCTCTTTGTCCACAGGAATCGTGGCAGGATCCGAAAGCAGTGGATACAGGATCTGTGATCAATGTCCTGGACTTGGGACGGCAGAAGTACGCAAATGGCGGCGTCGTCTCCCGGTACCTGTGCGATCTGGTGCAGTGTTTCAACCTCCCGAGATTCGACTACAAGGATGTCGCGCCTAAAGTAAGTAAATACAATGGATAGGCATTCATGAAGGTAGCCGTTTGACAGTTTTTCATACAAAATTGACTGCTGCGCTCATCGGCTGCGCATCGAAACCAAAAACAAGAACCTATTGAGAGGAAGATGAACTGTCATGCGTTCTTGTTTACTCGGTGACTCATAATCTCTCTTTGATTATCACCTCTCAGATTATCACCTATAAGCTCATATTCCACTAATTTGAATAAATCACAACATGACTGCTACTCTATGACTATCACTATCAGAAACTTTTAGTATCTACCACAGAACTATATCTAGAGGTATCTACCTACATAATTATGCTACGTTTACTATTGCATGCATTCGTAAATAAATCACACTCGTATAATAAAGCTGAAAGTTTGAGAATTTGTTTATATGTTTGTGTTTCAATCACGCCTAAACCAGTGAACGATTTGGCTATTCAAAATGTTGGTACCACGCGGGCGAAGCCGCGCGCAGAAGCTAGTATAGTTCCAAAATGTTTAATCTTTTTTGAAACCCTGTTTAGAATGCAATGTTAAATTAAAACACTGTTTTATAATGTCAAGTGGAAATCCGAAGATCTCAACTAGGCCATCAATGTACTACAATAATGATTAACATACTTAATGGGCACTTAATCAGTTTGTAATTACACAATCATCATTATATAACAAACAACGTTGTAAGTTAAACTGACTTACGTTTCATGTATGGCACACAAAAAAAATTAAGTTCGAGTCAGTGACCAACTCTGGTGACGGAGTTTTTAGGCCGTTTTAAGGCCTTCATCGTGGCTTGACGACTTAGATAACCGAGACTGACAATTAACGTGCCCTCCTAAGCACGAAAGCGCTCAGATGAAAATGCCATTGGCGGTCACCCATTCACTTATCCATTAAACCGTTTCGAACGTTGCTTAACTTCGACGATCTATCAAGAACGACTAAGCAAGCACGACCACGAGCGCTTCTTTAAGGCACATTAAGATATTCATTCTTGAAGTTCATTCAATCAGAATTTTCACTCATGAAGATTGTAACAAAACTATATTTCATGGATAAAGTCGCGGGCATATGACATAATAATCATTTTGTCTAATAAGTTATTATTATTTAAAATCAATGTTATAATGACTATCCGTTGCTCGCCATTCAGAATCGCACCTTATAGAGTTGAAATAGAAGTGCAATTACCTTGCAGCTAAAATCGATTAACTAGCTGTAAAGTTCAAATTCAGGTTAATGAGTCGCTTAGAAGATTTAGGATAGTTATTTATGACTCAGACTGTGGCGGAGTTAGAAAAGGAAACATGCTAGGTACTTGTTGGGAGTTAGGCCATGAAATGTCGCCAAGTAACTTATAAATACAGTCACTTCCTCTCAAGTAACGGATATGTCCAACCAAATACTTAAGAGCATTTACACGATGCTTGTATTCGCTAAGCCGATGCCATTTAACGGCCGAGCGACTGTAAAAAAGGCAGTACGATAGATAGATACAACTTTACGATACGATTTCGCATTGGTTAAAAATCTTCCGTAGAAATGCTCTTTTACTAATTCAATAAATATCGGTGGATATTTCTGTAAAATAAATAAATAAAGCTGGACATTTCACACAGCATCATCTAGCCCCAAAATAAGCACAGCTTGTACTATGGGAACCAGATAACTGATATACTACAATATTCTTTTTTTGTTTATAAATACATACATATTGTACATAGAAACACCTACACCCGAAATAAATATTTGCAGATCATACAAACATTTATCCCGCGACGGGGATGGAACCCGCAACCTTCTGCGTCCCAAGCGCGCTTTCACCCACTGCGCCACAGAGGTCGTCAATGTGGGCCAAATTATGTGTTTCATCAATATGCCTCTGACAGCCACCTTAGACATCTTCAATTTTGTTGAACAAGGATCTATTTTCATGCTCAAGTTAAAACTAACGCTGTCTTGTTCTTTCTCTTCCAGGTAGAAAAAGACGAGAGCTACCTGAAAGCCATTGAAGAAGCAACCACAGAGCAGCTATGGAAAGCCAATAATGACAAGCCGGAGAGTGAAAACCTGACGGAATATGCTTCTGTGAGGCGACGCGTCGAGGCCAAAGCTAGGAAGGTGCTCAGGGATATTAGCTCTGCTATGTCTAATAATGTGCTTAAGTGAGTCTCTATCGAATGGTATTATATTTCTAAGTTAGAGCCAACAAAATAAATCCTGTCGTAGTATCTACGTTCGATAATTTGCAATAGCTTACTGAATTCCACAGGAGTACTGTGAACTTTTTGACTGTACGTGAAGCTATGCTTATGCCCGGTTTCTATATTCAACGGACATTCGTAGGTAAGAGCTACGACTCGTTTTGACATACAAATTTTGACAGCTAACTTACCGCCGGTTTCTAGCTGTCAAACTTTTGTATGTGGAAACGAGTCGTAGCTCTTACCTACGACTGTCCGTTGAATATAGAAACCGGGGGTTAGTCACAAAATGATAACTGCTCGTATCATTAAAAACTTCGCGATTCCGTACTGCAAAGCACGTTAATGTCGGGATTAGTTATAAAGTATGGCGGAATATCAGTATGCCTATATTAACCCGAAAATTACGCACAAGCTTACTAACTACTTTAATACTATTGAAAATGGTAAGGAATATCTAGTACTAATCCGCTAATCTATTCTCAAAGGTTTCATAAAACTATTATTCACCCTAAAACCACCCAACCACCAACTAACCTCAGCCAAGCCTCCTACAACTTAGGCTTGGCAATCTGAAACAGTGAGCTGTGCAGCGCCGGAGATAGATTTCCTTACCATTTTCAATATATTACAATGGACTTCCGCAAAGTCACGCCTGAATCAATTCAATATCTACTTTAATACTCGCAGTACCTCGGGAATACATTTCTAGAATAAAAAGTAGTCTGTGCTCTTCTCTCATCCCATCCCACTCATTTAATAAAGCTGAAAGTTTGTAAGTTTGTTTAGATGTTTGGATATTTGTATGTTTGTGTATCAATCACGCCTAAACCAGTGAACCGATTTGGATGAAACTTGGTTTAGGCATATATAGTGACCTGGAATAGCATATACGCTATTCAAAATGTTGGTACCACGCGGGCGAAGCCGCGCGCAGAAGCTAGTTCAAGAATATAATCTCTGCAAAATTTCATTCAAATCCCGTCCAAGTTCAGTATTTTTTTTAAAACAAACATCCACACATCTATTCTCATTCACGGGTAGTAGAAATACTCATTGAAAATCCATAAAAATTAAATCAATAAACAGTATAATCTCTTCAGATTCGTAGCATGGTGTTGCCACAAAGGCATCCGTCGTATAGCCATCGGCGGTTGCGGCACCCGCTCCGCCTGCGTCGAGCGTTTGAGACGCGCGAACGCGGCGGGTTTACCGCTCGTGTTTGTGCCGCTACATCGCTCGCACTTCGACTATATCCTGGTCACATTCGCGCTGTACCTCACGGGGGTGAGGCCGCCATTGGTGGCTGCGGGGGATAATATGAGAATACCTTTCTTTGGGTGAGTATTATCAGCTCTAGATGAGTCACTAGGAATAAATGTGAGAGATGTGCTAGGAAATGAAGAATGCAGCTGGTCTCAATATCTCGTTGGGGATGAATTGAATTGAATGAATGAATTCATCCCCAATTCATTTAGATATATGAGGATATCTTTCGATTGTTGTGTTTCTGATCTTATGAGTCCAGAATTACCGCAGATGAAATTGCTGGTAGCAGTGAATGCCTTATAAGCTATTTTAAATATGCAGTTGGTGTCATTGATCCTCAACTTTAACATAACTGTGGTCTCACTATCGTCAGAAAAGAATACATAAAATAATCCTCGATAGTGTTCTAAAGATATAAAATAATAACTTATACAAAAAGGTATTTTCAGCTCTAGATAGTATATCGAAATGTTGTACTGCAAGTATTGTATTTAAAATACATCTTATTTCAGGTGGATCCTGCGTGGCTGTGGCGCTTTCTACATCAAACGACGAGTCGAGGGCTCCGATAACAATGGCGACGAGGTTTACAAGACTGCACTTAGGTAAAATTTTTTTATCACAGTAAAGCAAGTGGACCTCGCGCTATGAAAATCAAAATAGTACATTGTTCCACAAGAGAGCAAAATTCGTTTTTGTTGCGAGTGCTGAGTTTGAATCTCGAACAAACGAAGGATTCTATAGCGAGTGATTCTATGTTAGAATCCTGAGTGTAGTGAGAGATTCAAAAGCATAAGCAACAAAATATTTTGCTCTCGTGTGATACATACAACTTTTCACCTTACTAGCGAAAAAATACAAGATGTAAAGGAAAACCAATTCCCGCTATTTTGTCAGATTTCAGATTTTCAGATTTCATTTATTGACCATGAAGTTACATAACATAACATTGGCACGTCAATTTACATTTGTTTTTTTTTTGCTCCTCAAGTGGCAGGCTAAAGTCCAACAACGAGAGCCCATCGGACGCCGCCACTTGGCCAGTGCGCACGCTGCGGCCTGTAATATTCGCTTATCATTGGTTGCTTGCAGCATTCTAAATTCAAATCACTTTTCCTCATAGTGTGAGCAAAGTAGAGTTTTGCTCACTGTTTTTACGCGGCAAAAGCGCCCTTTTTGAGCTAGTAAGGTGAAATAGTACATTGTTCCACAAGAGAGCAAAATTAGTTTTTGTTGCGAGTGCTGAGTTTGAATCTCGAACAAACGAAGGATTCTATATTTGAATCACGAGCGTAGCGAGTGATTCTATGTTAGAATCCTGAGTGTAGTGAGAGATTCAAAAGCATAAGCAACAAATTATTTTGCTCTCGTGTGATACATACAACTTTTCACCTTACTAGCGAAAAAATACAAGATTTTTTGTAATTTAATAGTGCTAATCCACACTTGGTATTTCATTTAGAAATGAAAAGTCTTATCAAAATTTTCGATTCTGACGGGATTCGAACCCGCGATGATATTAACCGATAAATATGAGCTTATCAAGAATTGCTAAATTGACGCATGTGGTTCTGTGGCCGAGCGGTCGAAGGCACTCCGGCTTTAGGAGGATCGTCTAATCATCGCGGGTTCGAATCCCGTCGGAATCGAAAATTTTGATACATAAGACTTTTCATTTCTAAAATACAAGATGTAAGGAAAACCAATTCCCGCTATTTTTCTTGCCCCTCAAGTGGCAGGCTACCAGTCCTGCTACCAGGGTACCTAGTCCGCCGCCGCCTGGCCGGGCGCACGCTGCGGCCTGTAATATTCGATTCTCATTGGTTGCTTGCAGCATTCTAAATTCAAATCACTTTTCCTCATAGTGTGAGCAAAGTAGAGTTTTGCTCACTGTTTTTACGCGGCAAAAGCGCCCTTTTTGAGCTAGTAAGGTGAAAAGCATTTTATTTGCCACAAAAACAGTTAATTAACTAAAACACTATGGTAAAGGTGACTCTTATCTACACCAATATTATAAAGAGGAAAGATTTGATTGTTTATTTGAATTGAATAGTCTCCGAAACTACTGGACCGATTTGAAAAATTATTTTACCATTAGAATCCTGCATTATCCCTGATGAACATAGGCTATATTTTATTCCGGGAAAGTGAAGTTTTCTCGAGGGACGCGGGTAACACCGCGGCGGAAAGCTAGTTTATAAGTAAAGTTAAATCTGAACCAAAACTATGGCAGCTCAAAAATACGACGAAACGCTTCGAGAAAATGGTAGTGCCAGATATTTGTTCCCAAAAATTGTGCACAACACTTATTCAGTTAGACCGCTGGGATCTTAAAATAGTCTTACGAATTAAGAAGATTGGTCGGGTGCATAAAAAGACATATTATAAAATTTTGAAGCAAACAAATTATTAATGAATGAAGAGAATTCACACCACAAAATAGTTTGTTCAATGTATTTTTTTGTTTCAGATCATACATTTTGAACAGTTTATCTGAAAATAACAATCTTGAGTTCTTCATCGAAGGAGGACGCACGAGGACCGGGAAGCCACAACCACCTAAAGGTACATATTATTATTATTATCAAGTAGGTATGGACTGCATAATCAAATCATGAACTTCTGTCGCTGACCGTACCAAATAACCAATTAAAACAAACACTAATCGTTTTTTAATTTCTCTGCACGCTTTCCTGGATAAAAATAGAGGGTAAGTCGCCAATCAGCGACATTTCATGTACAATTGAGAACGTTTTTCATTATGCTATGTGGGAAAATTATATAATTTTGCTCTAAATTTTCGGATCTCAATAAAAACCAAAAAAGTCCTATATAATGCCACAAACTCTGGACCGGTGGTCAAAAGAGGAACTAACGAATTTAATATTAAAATTATTTTTTCTGCCAACACCAAATGCGATAAGCCAAGAGCGCCACTTACCAGTCCAGATAAGTTTGTGGCACTGTATATGAAATGATGCTCCTTCTCATTTTAAAGCTATCTATCTCTTTCCAGCGGGAATCCTCTCAGTAATAATGGACGCGTACCTCGACGGTACAATTGACGATGCACTATTAGTACCCGTGACTTTAAACTATGACAAACTAGTCGATGGAAACTTTGTGAGAGAACAATTGGGTATGCCAAAACAGATGGAGACTTTCTGGTCTGCTCTCACCGGAATTTGGAGGACTTTGAACACTAATCACGGGACTATAAGGGTGGATTTCAATCAGCCTATGTCTCTCAAGGTAAGACTCAAGAAATGTGTTTTTCTTTTGACAATCTTTGTCTGAACAATAGATTAGTAAATTTTTAGTAATTTTAGTAATTTTTTTTTTGATTAGTTAGAAAGTTAATTTTATATGATTTTTACAATACCAACATTTATTATAATCCTTGGGATTTTTCATTTTTTCGGGATAAACAGTAGCCTATATCCTTCCCTGGGATACAACCTTTATCCATGGCAATTTTCAACCTAATCTGTTCAGCGGTTAAGGCGTAAAAATGTAACAAACAAACAGACATATACAGAGTTACTTTCATATTTATAATATTAGTGTTACGTGCTGGGGTTCGTCGATTCTGAAGATAAACACTAGGTTTAACTTTCGAAACTTTATTACACACTAATTTACTCAAAACACACTTTAGAGTTATGAACAGTCGCACTGAATATCACTGGTCACTATTCACTTTGTTATATCACTAGTTGACTCACTCGTAATTCACAAAGAACTAACTGTGACGCGCAGACTGCCTGTTTATATACCCAACGGAACGCCTAGAACGTTCACCGTGGGAACTCTCTACAAATAAACAGGAAGCTTCTATAAATAAACAACAACACGTGACAAGCGACCTTGAACCTTATACACTTGTAATAAGGTCGCTTGTCAGTAGCGCCTAACAAATATGAACCTTAAGTCCAGGTATTACGGTCCAATCATTAATTCTGTATGTCTAAGCGAGAATTTCGTGGAATGTGTCCTGCGCGCGAGTCTTCCAGAACGTTCGAGTGCTTGTACGTTACATTAGTATGGATTTTAGTCTAAAACAAACTTATTAGACTAAAATGGTGGATCCCCTTTAAACAATATCATGGGCTAGTATTAATAGTAATCTTATTTCACAGGAGCTAGTCACATCATTCCAAAAGTACCAACACTACAAAGCGCCTATCGAAACTCCACTGTCACCGCCAAACAACAATCTCGCCGTGAATCTGGATAAACAGATTCTGTACAACCACAGTCACTCCAGTTTGTACGGCGCTGATGTCAGTTCTGATTACAAGATGATGGTTGAAGCGATAGGAAGGCATTTGGTTTATGGTGAGTTTGATATTTTTTTAGGGTAAGGTTACAATTACAACACTATGACTGATGATGAATAACCGACATTTAAATTTTAAATTGTTTGTAAATTGTTTATTTGATAGATAGATAGAAAGATAGAAATAAAGTATTTTCTATCTTGCACACCACATAATAAAAATAAACAAAAATGGAAAACTAAACAAAAAATACAATGACATACAATCGGCGGTCTTATCGCTAAATAGCGATCTCTACCAGACCTGAGCACCTTAGGGCAAATCAACGGGCATTTTATTCTGAGCTTAGATTGCCATGACATTTGTGTAATCATTTTTCTGGCAACAAATTGAAATCTGAAAGGTATCTTCATGCTATCTATTTTAATTGCAGACGCGGCGCAAGCAACAGCACTGATGTGCACAAACATAGTATCGTACGTGCTGCTGACGGAGCGGCGTCGCGGCTGTAGCGGGCGCGAGCTGACGGCCGCCGTGGAGGCGCGAGCGGCCGCTCTCGGCCGCGCCGGCCGCGACCTCGGCTACTGCGGAGGCAGTCGACAGGCACTGCGACGCGCCGTGAGTACAACATAGTATCGTACGTGCTGCTGACGGAGCGGCGTCGCGGCTGTAGCGGGCGCGAGCTGACGGCCGCCGTGGAGGCGCGAGCGGCCGCTCTCGGCCGCGCCGGCCGCGACCTCGGCTACTGCGGAGGCAGTCGACAGGCACTGCGACGCGCCGTGAGTACAACATAGTATCGTACGTGCTGCTGACGGAGCGGCGTCGCGGCTGTAGCGGGCGCGAGCTGACGGCCGCCGTGGAGGCGCGAGCGGCCGCTCTCGGCCGCGCCGGCCGCGACCTCGGCTACTGCGGAGGCAGTCGACAGGCACTGCGACGCGCCGTGAGTACAACATAGTATCGTACGTGCTGCTGACGGAGCGGCGTCGCGGCTGTAGCGGGCGCGAGCTGACGGCCGCCGTGGAGGCGCGAGCGGCCGCTCTCGGCCGCGCCGGCCGCGACCTCGGCTACTGCGGAGGCAGTCGACAGGCACTGCGACGCGCCGTGAGTACAACATAGTATCGTACGTGTTACTGACGGAGCGGCGTCGCGGCTGTAGCGGGCGCGAGCTGACGGCCGCCGTGGAGGCGCGAGCGGCCGCTCTCGTGTAAAAGAGTTGTTGAGTGCAGTGGGCGACTCGGCAAACGTAGTTGTGGACGCGCTCCGGCCAGGTGGCGGTGCAGGGACGCGCTCCGGCCAGGTGGCGGTGCAGGGACGCGCTCCGGCCAGGTGGCGGTGCAGGGACGCGCTCCGGCCAGGTGGCGGTGCAGGGACGCGCTCCGGCCAGGTGGCGGTGCAGGGACGCGCTCCGGCCAGGTGGCGGTGCAGGGACGCGCTCCGGCCAGGTGGCGGTGCAGGGACGCGCTCCGGCCAGGTGGCGGTGCAGGGACGCGCTCCGGCCAGGTGGCGGTGCAGGGACGCGCTCCGGCCAGGTGGCGGTGCAGGGACGCGCTCCGGCCAGGTGGCGGTGCAGGGACGCGCTCCGGCCAGGTGGCGGTGCAGGGACGCGCTCCGGCCAGGTGGCGGTGCAGGGACGCGCTCCGGCCAGGTGGCGGTGCAGGGACGCGCTCCGGCCAGGTGGCGGTGCAGGGACGCGCTCCGGCCAGGTGGCGGTGCAGGGACGCGCTCCGGCCAGGTGGCGGTGCAGGGACGCGCTCCGGCCAGGTGGCGGTGCAGGGACGCGCTCCGGCCAGGTGGCGGTGCAGGGACGCGCTCCGGCCAGGTGGCGGTGCAGGGACGCGCTCCGGCCAGGTGGCGGTGCAGGGACGCGCTCCGGCCAGGTGGCGGTGCAGGGACGCGCTCCGGCCAGGTGGCGGTGCAGGGACGCGCTCCGGCCAGGTGGCGGTGCAGGGACGCGCTCCGGCCAGGTGGCGGTGCAGGGACGCTCTGCTGGCTGCTGGCAGAACTGGGTGCCGAGAGCTGAGGACAGGGGGCAATGCCGGGAGGCAGGGGAGGCCATGTCCAGCAGTGGACTGCTATAGGCTGATGATGATGAAAACCTGGTTGATACCACCTAAAACACCTGTAATAGATGGATAAAAGGCCAATGATGATGTTTTGTTTTCAGCTGGAGATGCTGGGACGCGGTTTAGTAAGACTTGAAGGCAGCGGCGACAAGCAGACCATCCGGCCACAGCTCAGCATAGCGGCCACACTCGAGCTGTCCTACTACTCCAATACTGTGGGCACGCATTATGCAGCCGACGCAATTATAGGTGAATAAATACACTGTATTTGAAGTGAAAACTTCTAGCGCTTTGGCAATTTTTGCTCAGACTGACAGTGTTAGCGACACCACCGTCAGCGCCATCTAGTTTTAGAACTCCGTAATTAAACACGACAAAGAACCTTTAACACGGCGTTTGCCGCCGCGCCGGTGACGATTCAAAAAAATTTCCTGCCTATTCCAAAAATACACACTTAATTGGACAAGTTTTCACTTCAAGTAGTTTTTTTAAAGTAATTGACTATTTTTATAAGCTCCTATATCACCAAAATTGTACCCATGGGTTCCATTAACGATACCACTTGGATAGCAGATTGGTTGGGATACCATTGAAGCTATCAAAAAACTAAACATACAGTGGTGGACATATAATTAGAAACACTTAAGTCACTTGCTAGTTTTTTCAAGTAAATAGCATTTTTATGAAATTAATTGAATGCCAGGGATAAATTTAGTAAATCACAATTGGACACCCATATCTCTAGTATAATAACGAGCTTTAACATTTAGACCACCAGTGCAATAATTAAAAAAAATATTGATTTTAAGAGGAGTCGACATAATCATTAGTACTGGGGGTTGAACAACTAATTAGAAACAAAGTATAACTTTGGTACAAAAAATTTTTTTTGAACCACAAATCATTATTTTTAATGATATTTTAGTAGGCGTTTTGTCATCATTCTTTACTCCATTGGTTAGGTTATCTTTTATTAGATTTCTTTAGTAATGATGGGTTAAAAGAAGAGCTGTGATGCAGCAAAAAGAAAAACATTGTATTTCAACGTTTTTTGTACAAAAATATACCAAAATAGTATATGAAAACATGAAGGGTATTCCATAATTAAGTATTGCATATGACAACAACAACATGGAACATCCGACCAGATGCCTAGAATAGTTAGGTCACACAAAGACCACCGCACATGATTCGTTTGGCTACGATTCTTCCCTTCAAAATTTATAATGGTATAAGGAAAGAAGTAGGTATTTTCTCAAGAAAAAGCTCGTAACGTGTCTAATAGACTAGTCTGTAGGCGGTTAGTTTGAAGATTTGCTAGGAGAGTGTCACCGCTTACCACACAACATAGAGGAAACCGTCTAGCCTTCGCTAGATGTTACTGTAGGTAGTTGGATGTTCATCAACGGAAAAAGATTTTATTTTTAGAACTAATATAAATTTGGTGAATTCTGACGTAAAACGATACTGGGCACGTCCAATCAAGAAGGTTTTTACTAAAAAGTACACTAAAAAGACATTTAAGCATGGCAATGGAAATATTAAAGTGCGAGGTTCTATATGGGAGTTTCTCGGGATACGGGGTGGGTCCCAAAAAATATATTGAATGGCCGATGGTTCAGTAAATGTACAAATTCATATTAAAAGAGGCACTTACTTCTTGTTCCAAAGATAATTAAGCCAGGTGAGCTGGATTTTTCAGCATGACAATGACCCAAAACACACTGATGATAGTGTTAAAGCGTTTCTGAGAAAGCAGTTGGTTACATCGTGAGAGTGACTTGCTAACTGTCTGGACTTAATGCCACGTCGTTTTAGGCAGTTTTTGTTAACAAATGCTATCCTACCAAATAATAATCGGTCTTGATGAAGTATTTACAATATTTATCCAAATTATTTGCTACTAGCTGCGCTCCCGCGGTGTAAACCCGCGGTCCCTCGGAATTTTTTCGGGATAAAAAGTAGCCTATGTCCTTCCCTGGGATACATCCTCTATCCATGCCAATTTTCAGCCCAATCTGTTCAGTGGTTTGGGCGTGAAAAGGTAACAAACAGACAGACAGACAGACAGACAGACAGACAGACAGATAGACAGACAGACAGACAGAGTTACTTTCACATTTATAATATTAGTATGGATTTTCTTCACTAGAGTTTGTTTTTACAATTTTTTTGTTTTTGTTTCTAATTAGTTGTCCAGGCCAGTCTATGATGTTTTAGTTGTTATTTAAGAAAGTGTATTAATTTTATGAAATTGCTGTTGTTTGTTATTACTAAATTGGTATAATAATACTTACTATGAACCGATTAATTCAAATAAATACATAGGAACTCTATAACATACATAAAAAATTGGTTAATATCATATTTTGTTAGGAAAATAGAACTCAAGGTAAGTGTTTCTAATTATATGTCCACCACTGTAAGTCTTGACATCGCATGTTATCCCCGGCTCCGAGTTCTGTAAACATTTTCTAACATCTTCAAGTATCCAGAAATCTAAGGGAATCCAGTTAGCATTTTACATAGGGCTTGTAACTTGTCACTGCTGTAAGCGGATGGGTGACCGCCAGTGGCATTTTCATTTGAGCGCTTCCCTGCTTCGGAGGGCACGATAAATTGTCGGTCCCGGCTATTTAAGTCGTTAAGCCATGACGGAGGCCTTCAGGCGGCCTCCGTCACCAGAGTTGGCCACTGACTCATACGAATTTACTGGGGAAACTATTGAGAGTTATTATAGCTATTTTTTTTTAATTCACCTATTTCGTCCCACAGCTGGGCAAATCCCTTCAACCATCTCTCTCCTTCGAGATCTCCCACCATTCTCTTTCGAAGGCGTCGAGATCGTCCCGCCAACTATATCTATTAAACTCTTTAAAATAGACAAGCTTTTAAAATGATTCTTCTTATCGTGTCTTCACAAAATGCCAAAATAAATTAACAAACATGCATTTTTGTCCTCAGCCACAGCACTAGAAGCAGTAATACGGGAACCGAACGCAGACCCCGATGTGATATCACACTCAAGACTAATGGAGGCGGCGTTACAGCTCAGCGAAGTGCTCAGTTCAGAGTTTATACTGTGCGCGCCTTGTACCAGGATAGAGGAGAGGCTGTGTGACGCTGTGGATAGTTTGGTGTCCGGAGAGATATTGACTAGGATCGAGGTAATATTCCTATAAGTACAGTTAGACATGAAAAGTCTTATCAACATTTTCGATTCCGGCTTTAGGAGGATCGTCTGATCATCGCGAGTTCGAATCTAGTCGGAAACGAAAATTTTTGATAAGACTTCAACTTCTTAATGAAATGTGGATTAGCACTATAAAATTACAAAAAATTACAGTTAGACATTTAGGCCGTTATTAATAAACGTGGTGTAAAGGTCTAAACTCCCAAAAATTGTATGGTTACTCCTAAGTTACACCTGGCGTAACTTTACATAAAGAGTCTACCGAGGAAACCTTATCCTGGAAGTTTTAGCTTTTTAGCATCATCTGAACCTAAATTATAGCATCTCAAAAATACGACGAAACGCTTTGAGAACAGAGTGGTAGTACATATTCAAATCGTTTCATCAGTTCCAGAGATTAGCCCAGTTTTTTTATGTGCACTTAAGAAAACAGTTATTTTGGAATCATAGAAACTTAAATTTTATATGTCTCTTCTTCTTCCTGCCCTTATCCCACTAAGTGGGGTCGGCACAACATGTTTCTTTCTTCCATTTCCCTCTATCACTCGTCATATCAGAACTCACTCCTTTCACTAACATATCCGCATTCACACAGTCCATCCATCTTTTCTTAGGCCTACCCCTACCAGTATATCCGTCCACATTCATACTCATCACTCGTCGTGTTATATGACTCTCATAACATAATATGCCCATACCACGTCTACCTTTTGTCTGGTAGAGATCGCTATTTAGCGACAAGACCGCCGATTGTATGTCATTGTGTTTTTTTGTTTAGTTTTCCATTTTTGTTTATTTTTATTATGTGGTGTGCAATAAAGTATTTTCTATCTATCTATCTATCTTCCACTTCTCAATTTATCAGTCACTGGCACTACTTTCAAACTTCCCCTGATGTACTCATTCCTTATCTTATCCATTCTAGTTACTCCACACATCCATTAAATTTTATATCTATTGATGTATTAATGATGATGTAATTTCCAGCCTGCATGCGCATTAGAAGAGGAGCGTTGGTCGCGGCGCATGGCAGCTCGACTTGAAGCTGAAGATGACGAGGAAAGGGAGGATCCCGCGAGGACTATCAAATACCGCGTGGGAAAGACTGAGGCTGCTATTGCTGAACGGTTAGTATATTATAGTTGTTTTTTTTATGATAATTGGGTCGGCTCTTGACCTCGAAACTAACATAGGCAAAAATGAGGTCTACGATGGAGCGAGCCTACCCAGAAGGTGCCTATTAACTCTCTTCTTAAAAACAACAGGGTCGTAGCTCAGCGGAAATATAGACGCGGGAAGCTGATTCCATATTTTTGCAGTGCGCATAATAAAATAACTTTGAAAGCGCTTAGTTCTAATAATTGGAATATCAACCAGGTGAGGATGATAATCAGCTGTGCGTCTGAAGTCCCTGTAAAAGAACGGTGAAGGCGGAATAAGGTCGTGTAGCTCCTGGGCACACTCACCTTTTAAGTTTGTTTAAAAATTACTGACCGATAAGGGCTGTCTCCGGAGTTGAAGCCAGGACAAAATCATTTCAAGGCATTTTAGTATAAAATGTATGGGAAAAGTATTTGACGATTTCTGACTTTTCTAGTACGTCTAGTACGTCTAGTACGTCTTTTCTAGTTTTCAAACCTTAAATGGCCCCAAAGTCTTTTGATTCCTACATGAAACTGAATCGATTGGCGTAAAAAAAAAGTTTTTTGAGTTTTGGCATTTTTGTCGCTGACATTTTTTTCAAAAACTGTGAATGCAGTTCAAAATATATCGACAAGTTAGGGAAGGTCTCCTAAGAGCGTTTTCCTGTAGCTACAAAGGTTAAGGTACCTGTCCTCCGTGGTCCATTTCAAAAATCCACCTGTTTATCAACATAAACATAATATTTACAAAAAAATATGTATAAAATATACCTAGCCGTGAACGTGATTGAAAAATGTAATAATATAAACTGGAATAGTATAAAATATAGGCTTTATAAAAGCTTACTCGCGAGCGAAGTTGCTTGCAGAATCTAGTCTAACAATTGTAAATGCGACGACCCAGAGGTCGTCGCAGCCTTTGACGCAAAAGGTTGCGGGTTCGATCCCCGCGGCGGGACCAATGTTTGTATGATCTACAAATATTTGTCTCGGGTCTGGGCGTTTCTATGTATAATATGTATGTATTTACAAGCAAAAAGTATATAAGTAGTATATCAGTCATCTTAGTACCCATAACACAAGCTCTGCTTACTTTGGGGCAAGATGATGCTGTGTGAAAAGTCCAGCATTAAAAAATAAAAAAAATCCTTTTTATTCCAGCCGTCGTCTACTCCTGACCCTCCGACCTCTACTAGAAGCGTACACGGCGACTTGCAACTGCCTGTCGGACGGCTCCCAGAAACAAGTCGCCAAGAAAACACTGGACACACTCACTGAACTCTACACACAAAATAAAATGCTCTACGGTAAGTTATTTGGAAAATAGTAAACAGTTTTCGTAGTCCTATCCAACTAGTGTGATGAAGACGCCCCTCAAAAAGGCTTCTTTGCTGCACTTGACACAATATTTCGAAGTATTTCTATTTGCTGCTTAAAATTTATACATAGAAAGACTTATAGTTATTTTTCTCGGCGTTTTGAAATGGGTAATTTTTATTAAAATTAACATAATTTCAACGATAATGGAAAAACACCGTGAGGAAATTGACGACCTCTTTGGCGCAGTGGGTGAAAGCCCGCTTGTGACGCAGAAGGTTGCGGGTTCGATAAAATGTTTGTATTATCTGCAAATATTTATCTCGGGTCTGGGTGTTTCTATTTATAATATGTATGTATTTACAAAAAAAAAGTATATAAGTAGTATATCAGTTATCTGGTTCCCATAGTACAAGCTTTGCTTAGTTTGGGGCTAGATGATGCTGTGTGAAAATGTCCAGCATTATTTATTTATTTAAATCAGTATTTTGATAATCAGCGATGGGCTTGCAACATTTTACGTGGAACAAAAACTTCTGTAAAATGTGGGAATATGCCAAGTACTTACACTTTGCCCAACTTATCTAAGCATTCTTGAAATTAGCCGTTTGTCTGCGCAGTGAATGCTTTTTCAAATTGTGTTCTGCGCAGACCTGACAGACTAACTTCGCGAATACCTAGCTCCGTTGGGCGAAGTGTATGTTTTTGGACAACAATCAATTTTCTGACTACCCTCTGTCTCTGAAGGGCACGTCAAATTGTTGGTCCCGGCTATTAAGTCGATAACCCATGACGGAAGCCTTAAGGCGGCCTAAAAACTCCTTCCGTTGGCTACTGACTCATACGAACGTAACCCAGTATTTGTATATTTTATTTATTCTTCTTTACTTTCCAGGTGAAGCGGTTTCAATCGACGCCATCCGAAACTGCCTCCGTCTCCTCAGACAATGGGGCGTCATTGAAATGTATACGGAACAACGCGAGCGTAAACTGCGCATTCTATCTCCATACGACGATGAGACTAGCTTGCGAGAAGTCTGCAGTCACGTGACAAGGTTTAACGTTGATACGCCTGTGCTGCTATAACTTATACAGTACGTTGAATGATATAGGCATTCGTGGAGTTGAACGTACTGTAACTGTGCTATTAATAGTGGAATGTTTCGGATCTGGTGATAAACGTTTGAACATTGTGTTTTTGTGCTTGGTGAGAATTAAGGATTGAGTATGCTCAGACTGAATTGGCAGCGACGAGA
Organism: Epirrhoe alternata; assembly: GCA_963565295.1. Lineage (NCBI taxonomy): Eukaryota > Metazoa > Arthropoda > Insecta > Lepidoptera > Geometridae > Epirrhoe > Epirrhoe alternata. The sequence continues at coordinate 3,269,355 of OY751397.1, read as the reverse complement.
ACAAAATATTATAAACCTTATGAACAATGTTACAAGATACAAAAACATTGTTGCATTGTTCTTAAGGTTTATAATGTCTCGTCACGTTGTGTCTGCCAATTCAGTCTGCATTGAGACCAATTTGTACTAAGTTTCACGTTCACACCAAGCTATCTTTATTTATACACATTTTAAACTTTCGCGACTCAAAGACATTTTAAATTTTATAACGGGACTTAATCGCGTAGCATAACATTTGTTTATTTACCTCGACGTTTCAGTAGCGTTACAGCTACCGTGGTCACGAGAAGACTCAACAAATGTTATACCTACGCGATTAAGCCCCGCTATAAAATTTAAAATATCTTTATTTATACCTAAAAAGTACCTTAGTACGTTCATCGGATCTCGGCATTCGTGAAGTTAGCGTTTGACTGCGCAGTGGCGCTTTTTCATACAAAATTGTGTACTGCGCATCAAAATAGCCGTCTTCACGAATGCTCTAGGCTCCGTCGTACGTGCTCTCTCTACTTTTTATACCTAAACAAGTTCTTAGACAAATTATGTGGGAGTAGTTTTATACTTGCAGAAAACTAGACAAAAATATTTACTTGTATAGAACAGGTATCTAACATGTTGAAGTCCCAATTTATACGACTTGTTTATTGTGAATGTGGAGTAACAGTAATAAATCTGGCGGCCAGATGGGTAGATAATTTATTATTTCTTCCTAACCCATTTCGGATTTTTGACTACGGAAGAGCTTCGTTGATGTGCTCTAAAATGACTGATGTATCCAATTTTAGCTGTCAACGTGCGTTTGCAGAGGTTGATAGATAATTATCGATGGGTCAGATTAGAACAGGATTGTGGTTGATGGACAAGCTTAGAGGCCTATACCCAGCAGTGGGTGAGGTCAGGATATGGATGATGATGAACAAGGTAACAATAACACAATGTTTTGTAAATTAAAACGTGACTCTAGGAAAACTGAATTTGTTGGTATATTAATCGAGCAGGTGGTGCAAAATCTATGACGTAAAGTTTATTTTTATTTTGTATATGTTGTAGCCATAAAGTTTAAAGGTGGAGATCACACTTCGAATGCCTATTTGAAGCATGCTATCACTATCTCGCTCTCTGTGGGCAGACCCTCTCTTTCTAAGTAGAGATATCTATTACTCTGGGATATCTTGAAGTAGTTGCTTTCCATTTAGTGGTATAAACAACATGACTAGCACTTAATTTGCCTCGACTTCGTCCAAGTTAGTTAATTAGGAAATTTAAAGGAGATAGCAATATTAAACACTAAAAAGAGAAGTCCGTCCACAGAGTGAAATAGAGATACATAGGTTTTTGACTTATGTTGTTCATATAGTGGACTCTATCTAATCGAAAGCTTCATGGTTGTGGCTGTGTTTGATTGAATGAGTAACATTTATTCTGGTAGCTTGGTCCTTTTTCCATTATCAATATAATTTAGGGAAATTATTGACGAACTGTGTTTTACACACTTATTACTATAATATGTTAATAAGTGTTTAGAATACAATTTACTTGGTCAATCAACTATTTTACCCACACAATTCTGTCATCGGGCAGAATTTCGCTCGCATGGCGCGGTGGTATCCATTGGTTGTGTCGTCAAGATGCCAGTCCACCAAGAACGTTCTAATAAAAATATTCGGGGACAGAATTGTGTGGGTAAAAATAATAGTTGATTGACGTTTGCGGTGTTTAGTATCCAGTGATTAGACCTCTCTAAATTTCCAATTGTGATTTAGTTTGTAAGCATTCTGAAAACAAAACACTTAGATCTAGATATCCGTATTCTCGATAGTACAATTACGAATGTTGTATGAATTTTGTGAAAATGGATGGTATTTTTAGCACTTGCGATTTATTTAGAGAGACTTTTGTGCTTTCAAATTCAACTTCTAACTTTATTTCTATTATTTATAGCGAAAATTATAATAGGCTCATCTCACAATATTTAAGCACAAAAGTTTTTCTGACACAACATAATTTATTTCCACTGGGTCATAATTAAATGTGTTTAAAAGCTTTAAGCTAATTTACTAAGTTGGTTTTCTAATAAGCTTTCACTTGGCCGCTAAAATGTTTGTGTGGAGCCTATTCGTAATATGCCGAAGGATTTGACTACAAAGCCGTTTGTAATGGCTGGATAAAATAGACTATAGTATACCCAAAGTACCCATTATTCAAATATTTACTTATATTTTGGCGTGCGTGTTTTTTTAGAAAATTAAATAGTAGGTACCTAAGGTAGCTATGATTTCTTATTTTTATGACTATGTGTACTATTTTGTTGTAAATATAGTCACTTACAGCCTTACTATAAAGCGAATACAAAAGGTATGATAGTTTGATCAATAGATAGTTGATTGAAAGGTTTTTGGGGATAGGTGGAATTCCCCCAATTTTATCCAAATAGGTAGACCTCACCAGGTCGGCCCATCTGGCCTACTTACCCGGCTGGCCTTACGGCCAACGGTTGAGAGATAGGAAACAAAATAAAATATTAAAAATAATTATAGCACTAAATAACGGATTATTGGCCCATGGTTTTATGCGCATATTTTAGTTTTGATATTCTGGTTTTCTCTAGTTTTCGGCTTAAACCAGGATTAAATTTAGTCTTCGCTTTATAATAAGGCCGGTATAGTTCTCTATAAAGGCAGTTGGTTAGAATTAATTGTAAGTCATCGTTCCGCACGCATTAGAAACTTCTTATTTGTAAAAAGAAGCTCAAAGTAGAGCCAAATATGTCTAGTGTTTATAGCATGATCTGTGATTACAGGTTAGATATTCGACTTTATGTAAATAAATATAAATTATTGTAGAAAAGGCTGACCAAAAACGAATGTCGGGAGAAAATGTAACCGTTGCGTATTTTTGGTCGATATGCATGAAATGCCGACGTGGGCCGAGCGACGTAATAAGTGATCTCAAGATTACAAATCTTCTGGGAATTTTTAGCCTATCTTAGGCCGGCCACATACATCTTGATTGTCTTGCTGAAATCAGAATGTGAAAATCAGATTAATCCATTCAGGATAGGCTGGTCTTAGTCCTAACTTACTGTTTCTAAGCGCGGTTTGTGAACTAACGCCCAGTTTTTGTTGCATGTGTCATTAACTGTGATCTGAAAAATTATTACCTAAATATTTTTCATATGGATAAATGAAAAACTGCGATCAGAAAAAATGTTGACTGAGCTGTCTAAAGTTGTTTTACATTGAAGGTGGGCTAAAAATTCTCAAAGAAAACAAAAGCATTTTCTGTAAATGTATGGCTGGCCATGGAACTCATAAGTTTTTAGGATATCTTTTATATTTCGATACTTTACGCATAAGTTAAGTTATAAGCTCCTTTGTACTCGGGAGCCGAACGTAAAAGATTGAATAAAGCAATCGTTTCAAATACACTGTTTTATTTATTTATATTTCTTAACAATATAGAAAATTAGAAAACTTACTCCTATTTAATAAGACACTTACAAATTATATTATTTCTTTTACTCTATGAGAAATTAAGTATATTCTACGTATTTTTATATCACAAAAAGGTATCAGAATACTTTATTTTGCAGTCTTTTCATAGAAACTTTTACTTACATATCGATTGAGAAAGGCACATTGAGATTGTTGGCTTTGCAGAAGGAAATTAAAACTATATTAGGAATTATAAAAATTACATAGAGTCGATATGAACCTTGTCGTCAGTCACTACAGTTAGCAAAAGGTTGATACGCGGGACATCACACGCACTTGAATTGACCAATCGCAGCGCTCGTGCAGTGAAATCAAAGAGAATCAAAATCTCGAAATATTTGCTCGAGCGTTGTGATTGGCCAATCTAAAAGCGCGTGATAAAGTCCCGCGTGAGTGAGGTCCCGTGTATCAAACATAAGCCGAATTTGACCAACTTATTTAGCCGAAATCAGTAAATACTATAGAGGTTTTATTCGCAGTTTAAGACTTAACTAATTTGGCCAAATCTGTTCTGCTTAGATGATTTGAATGAAACTTAATTGTTCATATGACGAAGGACCATATGAAAGAGAGCCGCTTTGATTTCATCATCTTTCTTGTGCTCCCGGATAGTTGGTAAGTGGGTCTGCAGATTTCTTTGACAGGCAGCATGGTTCATTTTATGCTGGTTAGTCTTCAGATGCTCTTCGGTGGCAGACCAGCTCGATAGCACAAGGTTGCAGTATCCACAGTGGAATGTTTCAGGGCGGATCTGAAAAAATAAATATATGCTTACACGCTCCGCGGTGTAACCCGCGACCATAATTTCCTGAAAAATATGCTACGATAAAACAAGTTTCACACAATATGTAGGCATAAGTTTCATTCACCATAACATTAATTATTAGTAATTAAGTATTTAACATCTTGTAATTGACTAATGTTGCCTGAAATAAATGATTTTTTTTATTTATTAGCATTTATAATAGAAGACTTCGTAGACTGTATAAATTATCAGTGAAGTGTCACAAACTTATCTGAACCGGTGAGAGGCGCTGTTATATCGCATATGGTGTTGGGCGAAAAATAAATTTTGAAGAAAATTCGTTAGTTCCCCTTTTGGCCACCGGTCCAGATAAGTTTGTGGCACTGTACTCAGTACCTACGGATTGCGATAGTTTTCGAAACTACATTTCGGTTTTCTGCAATTTTATTTGCAGCACCCATAGCGGATACTTTAAAAAAAAACAAAATGCTGGACTTTTCATTTCACACAGCATCATCTAGCCCCAAAGTAAGCAGAGCTTGTGTTATGGGTACTACATGACTAAAGAACTACAGGCTTACCATAGAACGTGACATAAAGTTATTCCACCGAATAAATCAAGAATAACCATACATTTTGACAGTTTACACTCCAGAATAAGTTTATGTCACGTTCTATGGTAAGCCTGCTAAAATTAATGTATGGCGGAAAACGAAACGAAATGTTCCCGTGAACTATCAAAATCTGTAAGTGCCAGAATAGTGTTATCATGATCTGTAATTTAGTCCAGAAACGAACGAAAAAAGGTCTGGGTAAACTAAGTAAGTTCGTATGAGTCAGTGGCCAACTCTGGTGACGGAGTTTTTAGGCCGCCTGAAGGCCTCGGTCATGGCTTAACGACTTAAAAAACCGGGACAATTGAACATGCCCTAGACATTTTCTCAGATCTTTCTATGTATTCTAGATTCTTTGACGAGTCAGGGGAATAACTGTTAATACTCACCTCTCTAATAAACTCGTTCTTCACACTCACTATGTAATTAACATTTCGCAAGTCCCTCATATGCTTAGCCGATGTACAGTGGTCATGGAATTCATCTGCACTAAATTTTACCATGCACATCTGGCATTTGTACTCCCGAGAGCTTATCTCCGTGAGGAAGTGACAGCTCTTCTCTGTTAAACAGATGGATTCATTCATAACCATACCAACATTACCATTGCGATCAAATACAGAGATGCTCGTTACGAAATCTTCCATAATTATCTTCTCTAGTTTAGTTTCTTTCAAAGCTGTTTTCTTTGCAGCCTTAGCAGTTCTGTTGATGTGATCACGGCCCAATACATGTTCCTTCATGTTGTGGAGTGTCGATGGGAATTTCTTTTGGCATGTTTTGCAGAATGCGTTCACGTTTCTCGGATTGTATGATAACTTGTTTTCTTTTGCGTATGTCCCTGGATCTATTTCTTTCTCTGTTACAGTTGGTTCTTTGATTTGTTTTGCAGTTTCTATTTTTTCCTTTCCTGTTTCAGTATTCTGTGCCTTTTTGGGTGTTTCTGTTACATCATTCCCTGCAATAGTTTCTATGTTATTCACAGTACCTGCGGCCGGTTTTACTTCAATTTTACAATCTTTCTTTACCTTCTTAGGGTTGGCCAAGTCATACTTTTTTTTATCCTCTTGGCATTGCATGTACTTCTGCTTGTGATCTTCTTCGTTGAAATGCTCGTCAATCGCTGTTTGCGGCACGCAGTTGCAAGTTAGACATTGAAAGTTGTTTTTGTCAATCTGGAAATATTAGCACTTAACACTAAACATGATTAGGTATACTCGAAACTATATTATCATGGTTTATTAATGCATGATGCAAGGCCGATTAAGCTGAGAGAAAGTTTTAGGTGCTAGGCAACTACAGCATAGGTAGGCATAGGTTGCCTCCTGACGCTGTATAAATCATCTAATATAGATAAAGAAAAAATATATAGAAAATAATAAATATAAGACGTAAAGACCTAAGTTTTTTTTTAATGAACGATGTATACTATTTATAAGAACAAAATTTAAAAGTTAATCTTGTTTTCTGATACCAAAGAATATATGTGACTGATGATGTTAATTTCTTAGGAATAAACTTAGATAAAAACCATTTTCCTTACCTTCCGATATAAGTTATTGTTCTCTCCAAATTCAATTTTGTTCTGCAGTAGCTTCATAACATGTGCGTGGCTCACTTTATGTTCGTCCGGCGAGTCAAACTCAACGTCGCATAGACTGCATGCATCCTCTGCGAAACTATGCCATGCACTCTCCGAGATCAGGATATCGTCGAAGGCAGTGAGGATGGATCCAGACTGCTTTAGTAGTGAGTTCCCTTTAAATACACAAAATATGGTTTATATTGCTTTTGGTCAGCATGATTCATAAACATTTGATGTTTTTTTAAGAAATTTTGGTTTAGATCTGTGGGGTATTTTTTTAGTTAGGTACTAGCCAAGTCTTGAACCCTGCAGATATCAGAGAAACAGTTGTTAAAGTCACCTTTATTAAAATAATGCAGTTTCTCAGCCACATGTAGGTTCACCTTAGCCGCGGTGGCCATGAGCAGACTGCAGTGCTCACAGAAGTAGCCTGCTTTCACCTGGAAAAGGTTATTAAAGGATATATTAATAGATCAATTTGCTAAATAACTTGCTTTTAATTAATTACTCCAGCACACTCTAGACACTCGACGGAACTCAGTATAAATCGTGCTGTGACTTGACTGCTCTAATCATTATGTGAAATTATTATAATTGAATTAACTACTTACATACAGTGTCATTAATATATTTCAAAACTCAAAGGACAGCAAGTGTTGATTGGTGGAGTAAGGACAGTAATATTCTATTCATAAATAAAGTGAGCTAGAAACATCAGTTTTGGATCAATTCCTGCACTGTGATTGGTTGCGATCAGTTCGATAGCTGACCGATTCCGACCTGAATGCATTCCACTTAAGTCTGAATCAAACTTTTATATTATGCTAACAACATGTTATGAACCATTGTGTGAGACAAATATACGTTATTACAATTATTACAAAGGTCCTGAGCTGCAGCCTTAATGGGTAACTTGAAATTCATTCCCAGTTATAATCATTGAGCTCAACCAATCACATAACACGAAAATGACAAAACACATTCCTCTTGTGTAGGTTTGTAGGTGGGTTGAAAGAGTTTGTTTGACCAGTATGGTTGACTTGGGTAACAAAGGTGAGGCATGTACACTGTACAGTACACTTCGTTCAATGGACCCCTTTTTTATAAAATTGTGTTCTGCGGAGACTAACAGCTAACTTCACGAATGCCTAGATCCGTTGAACGAAGTGTATACTTACTAAAAGCACAGTCGTCTGTGCCTAAAAGAAAGCTACACTATACCAAGTGTTACAATACAAACAAAACAAAGTAACATGATAAACTTACCTTCCTAATGCAGTTATTTCCATATTTGTCAATGTATGGATACACCTGGAGCTTTGTTTTATGTTCATCTTCTTTGATGTGAAGGAAGGTTTGTTCTTCGGTCTCAAAGAAACACTCGCAAGCTAGGCAATAGGAGTTTATGTAGCCAGCTATGATAGCATTTCTTTTGAATGTAGCCATTTTCGCCTGAAATTATAAGAAAATCAAAAATATTGGTTAAGTATAGTAGTAGCCGTGGGTAGAAGGATGGATATGTACGGAAAACCTGCAGCTCAATCCAAATCAATATACGTCTTTCAGGTATTGACAGAATACAACAGCTCAAACACTTCCTAACAGCTCGTTTTCCGTCCCAATCCGAGACCAATCAATATTGTATTGTACTTTATTACAATAACCCTAAAGTCTTTATTTGAAAAGCGAAGATGTGACAAATACATACTTTACATCAAGTCCGTCAGTCTCCATCATGTCGATCGATGCTCCGAACCAAAAAGTCATACAAGCATAGGAAAATTCAAGATTGAGCAATATTATTTTGTGTTCTATTTCGTTGGTGCTAAAGTCTTTATTCGAAAAGCTGACGTAAACAGATCAAATCCGTCAGGAGCTGAATTAGTCGATGCTCCGAACCAAAAAGTCATACAAGCATAGGAAAATTCAAGATTAAGCAATATTATTTTGTGTTCTATTTCGTTGGTGCTAAAGTCTTTATTCGAAAAGCTGACGTAAACAGATCAAATCCGTCAGGAGCTGAATTAGTCGATGCTCAGAACCAAAAAGTCATTAAAGTCTAACGAAACTCAAGATCATGCAATATTAAAATGTGTTTTATTTCAATGACCTTAAAGTCTTTATTCGAACAAATGACGTATTCAGATCAAACAAATCGCAATCCATCCTTCTCCATCGGTCCGAACGCTCCAATACAAATTGTGTTTTATTTCAATACAGTTAAGGTCATTATTCGAAAAGCAGAGCTAGACTGATTGATCTGATGTACGACGTACTTGTTTGACTGATAGCCTGACTAATATCAACTAGTAATTTGGATTTTAACTACATAGGAATAAGGTCTATTATTGAAAATCAGGTCATGCAAACAGCTCCACCGATTTTGAGTTTACGACCGCTGCCGCGTCCATCTATCGTACTGCGTGGCGCTGTGTGTAGCTTCCGGGACAAACGGCTGATCTAGGACCAAGTATCATACCAATATGATACTTGGTCCTAGCGGCTGATACAACTTCCGTTTTATTTATTTTATTGTAAAGCGTAATGTATGAGCGTTAAATAAAATAACATTCGTTTATTTCTTTTATTAAATGATAGTATTAATATAAATTAATGTAATGTATAAACAGGCCAATGTAATTTAGTGTTTATTAAAATAAGACCAAAGCTTGACTTGACCTGTCTACTCCATAGTCTCGAGATCCTGTCTTTGGGTTTTTTTTTTGTCGGATATTTAAGTTTTGGGAATTAACATAATTTTAATAGCAGAATGAAATTACCTAGAAAAATATTTTGGAATAATAAATATCTACAAGCTTTATCTACAAGCTACAATATTTACAGGTATTTTTCTGAAAATTGCAAAAAAGTGCCATCTAGTGACATAAATTGTTAAACCATTAAGCAAACTCCGATACTGTTGATGGAACTTTTCATCCTATACTTAGTACTTACGTAAAATCATAGATGGCGTTATAGGTAATAAACACAAAAATGTCTGTTAAAAAGAATTTTTATTTTTAACTAAGTAGGATTCCGTTGAACTTTTTTTTTTTTTTGTATGTAGGTATAGTTGAGCTGTTTGAGTTGCGATTCAACTCTACTTCAGGTTTGAAAAATACCTGAAACCTGCAGTTCACGATTTTTATCTGAGTTACCCATGGCTATATAGTAGTAAAATGATAGAGGAGTGGACAAAGCAAGTCAAATGGAGTTTGTTTTGTGAATCATTTATCAAAGAAACGCAATCACTTACAATACAAGTTACATTCCTACCCTGAATAAAAACACAAATTATGTATTGTGGTGGGAATCCCCTTGAACAGTCATTCTTCACGAAACAAAATACCTATTCCGTACAATTGATTTCAGACTATTTAGATTTACTGACATCAATCAAGAGAAGATCCGAAAAAGTTTTTGAATTAACAAGTAAATGAATGAAGTAAAGTATCCTATCCACCCACCGCGGCACACCGGCACCGCCCGCACGCACTCCTCCCTCTCTCACCTCACCTTCTACTCCTTCCCTTCCTCAGTAGTCTCAGAGTAAAAACAAATAGAATCAACCAACTCAGAAAGAGCCATAGACAAAGATAGATTAGCCATAGACACAGCAGATAGATGACAGCATAGACAGTAGACAAATTTTCGCTTGTGTCAAATCGATGTCAAGTCAAAAAAATTACCGACACTGACAGTAGAAATTAGATACCAGCTTTTACAAATTACCCTAATTCATGAGACAATTTATAATATGTTTACAAATAGTTAATTTTTGCAAGTTTTACAACAATGTCTGAATATTTATCGGTACACGATCTTTCTATAACTATTGTTTCTGCGAGACTTTGCTCGCTTCGCTTACTCGGTCAATCGGCAGGTACTACCTACAACAGACTTTAAATCTACCACGACACGATCTCATAAACTAATTTAGCTAACCAAGCTACCCCCCATAGAGTAAATGAATAATAATAATAATATAAAGTTTATTTCAGGCTCCTTAAGTATAGTACAAAGATGGTAAAAACTAATTTTAGGGCCCATATAAATTTGGTGTCAAGGAAAGATTTTGTTTGTTTGTTTGAAATGAATAGGCTCCGAAACTACTAGACCGATTTGAAAAATTCTTTTACCAATAGAATCCTACACTATCCCCGATGAACATAGGCTAATATTTATCCCGGAGAAGTGAAATTCTCTCGAGGGATCGCGGGTAACACCGCGGCGGACAGCTAGTAAATAAATAAACGGGGAGCACCCTTACTAGCTGCGCCTATAGTCTTTTTCACGCCGGAATGTATGCAAGACACTTCGAGATAATGTCAAAATCAGTCTTAAAGTAATGTCCTAAAGTTTAATCGAGATTATCAAAATCGATTTTTGTTTCACTACTATCAATTCATCTCAATCGATTACAAGGTTCATTCATAGACAAAATTACTAAACCAACGATTATTTCTTTACTTATCGATTCATCAATTGTTCCGATTTTCATTTTTGCACTCTCTAATAGATTACGTTCCATTTTACTCAGTACTGTTAATTGGCGGAGTTTTTTAGAAAATGTTTATTGTTTATTTATTTATATTTTATGGCTCGTTTATGATAATTTATGAAATAATTAAACAGGAAATAGACAAAAACATTTTTTTGTGTATGTTTTATCATTTAATTTTTTTTCTTGACTTTTTTGTTTCAACATTGTTGTGAGCCACACAACGTGAAACGAAACAAGTTCAATGTGTCTTGCATACGTTCCGGCGTGAAAAAAGACTATAGTAAAGGAACGTATTTGAATAAAAAATACTAATAGCCACAGGCCTAGAACTTGAAAAGTTAGTTAAATAATTAAGGTGCAATTTACACGATGCGATTTTTCTTACAATTTGGTAAGCTCCGCCCATTGAATGTGCCTACGAGCGTCGCGCTAACTATGAGAAATCGCATACGATGAGCGTTTACACGTGAAAGAATGCCGGGCGATACGACGATACGTGTAAATGCACCTTAAGTCCTTCCTGTGGGTTGGGGTAACTGAAGTCAAGATTGTGGCAATACTGGATTTTTTCGCGCAAAGCAAAGCAACAAAACTAAAGTATCAAACGAAGCGAACGCGTTCAAAAGTTGAATGAATGCCTACGGCTGCGGCCGTTGTGTTTTTGTGTGATGTGTATTGTGCTGTGCCTTGATAAATAAACATTTAGTTTATTTTAAAAAAACATGTGTGTGCCGTAACAAGGAGGGAAAATAGTGCAAATATGTCTCAAACTAAATTTAGCTCAAGAATGTGCAGTGATTGTGTTTGGTTGCTGAGCAGTTTGGTTTTATTAGCCCTGACAAAGGACGGCGTTGAGGCTCAAGAACTGAGTAAGTTTCAATTTGTTTACATCTACTTCTAAGTCTACATTATTGTAATTACCACAAGCTCAACAGATCTCGATTCTTACATGAATTAGTATATAAACATTACCAATAACATTTGTTTACTTACAAATGATCTTATTCATACTGAATTCAATACTGAACTCAAATTGTCAGCTGTGACTATAAATCTGCTTATGTGAGAGGGCTGAGAAATAGGAATGGTGAAAATGAATATTTTGGCCACAAATTGGAAGAGCGATATATATTCAGGTATTTTATACTTAAAAGGAGATATCCAACATAGTTAATTTTTGTTACATAAGTTGATGAATAAAACATTTGTATTTGTATTTGAATAAAAAATTAACAGTCATTCTTATAAAAAATACTCCAATAACTAATTTGAGTTTGCTAAAACTGGAGGTATTTCATAATTCAATAACATCTATGCAACTATTGTCTAGTTACTGTATGATTATGTATGGTCCTGTGATGATCCTGTGTACCTACTTATAACGCACGATAACAATGACTAAAGAAACCAAAAAAGTGCATCTCGAGATTTGCAAGTCCTAAGGTATGCAACTTTTTATTAAAATGACTGTAAAGCTCTACATATTTTTTATCTATTACAATAGGACATAGAATCTATGTCCTATTGTAATAGCTTTTGACCAATTGTTGAATAATGCAAGATAAGTATTTCTTAGATTATACACATTTTAAACTTTTGTAACTTAAATTCTTACATTAAATATTTTAATTCTTAAATTTCTTAGATAGTAAAAAATGCACTAAATTAAAAAATTTGGCTGATGCACAGTTTCTTGTAACAAAACCCAACATTAAATTGTAAGATGGATTTTTAAAATGGGGCAGTAAGGGAAAAGGAACCTTAACCAAACTTTTAATATATTTTGAACTGAATTCTCGAATTCTGAATTTTCGAAAATATTTAGGTCTTAAAAAATGCTAGTTTAGCATTACTTTGCTAATTTTTTTTAGAATAGCCAAATATTTTTTTTTTGGCGATTACAGATGTCATACAAAACTTTTCCTATACATATTGTATGGAGAATCGATGAAGGAACTTTAATTTTATTTTGTTCAGAAACAATCCTATTTCTTACTGTGATCAAAATACTCTTAGTCTATAAGGACCACTGATATCTGTGTTAATGACACTGAAGCTTGAGTATAGAAAGTATGTTAAGTCACAAGACCGGGCATGCACCTGCTGCGTATAGGTGCCTATGACATATCAATGCTTTGATAAGTGTCTGCGAAGTCGTAAACCTTACCTTGGTCTCGACTTACCTACTATCAACCTACTATACTATCAGCTGTCACCAGAATTAAGTAAGTAAGCCAGAGGTATTTCCAAACTGATACGACTTAGCCGCCTTCAAGAAAAGAGCCTATTCCTACCTCAAAGGCCGGCAACGCATCTGCAGTGCCTCTTGATGCTGCAGTTGTCTGTGGGCGGTGGCGATCACTTACCATCAGGTGTGCCACTTGCTCGTTTGCCCCCTCTTCCTTAAAAAAAACCTACCATTATTTCTCTACTCAAACTTCAGTTGGCTATAGAGTATTTTGATCTCATTAAGATTGGTTATTGACTGCTGCAGCTATGTTTCCTACTCACATTTGTGCATGTATTTATTTATTATGTAATAAATTGTTAATTAGCGCAAACTGCGCGGTAAAAGCCAGAATCGGCGGACGTCCGGTTGTCGTGTGTCCGTTGTATTCAATGCGTGTAGATAAAACTCACGCATCGACGCTTCTCTCTTATTAAGTGCAATTTTATGACTCTTTGTGCAAGTTTCCTATCCTATAACGAAGACATAAAAAATTCTAAAACATTTTAAAATTATGGATTGTGTTAGATAATTCCTTGCCACAGAACCGCAAATTGTTCTCCACGCGGCAGTCGCAACTCGCAGGCACTGATAGTGTTAAACTAACAGCTTTGGAAAGAAAAGAAAGAAAGAAAAAATATTTATTTGCAACAAGATACACATTAATACCAAAAACAAGAAAGAAACACACTCAAAAACTAACGCAATTATTTTATTCGCAATGCATTTTATTCGTTTTGGATGCATAATTTACTAACAACCAACACAGACCCTTTTTGTACACCTTTGGTTACCTATCTATCTACGTACGCCACGGCAACAAAAAAACGGGGCCTATTCTATTTTAAAGTTGGCTATTCATGAACTTCGCTTAAACATAAAGTTTTACATTTAGCAGGAAGGCGTCCACAGACGTTAACCTTCCTAAACCCTTTTGTACGCACAACCATAAATATGCCATCGTTTGCATGCTATTATGGGGGACGTTATCCGACTATCTGACACGCCCATAAGGCCTAATGTAGGACCGTGAACAGAGAATACTAAAACACTCGAATGGACACTCGTTTCGCTCCTATCGAGATTCCCTCAAGTTCTATATTGCGTTCTTACCAAATGAGGAACACAAAAGCACATAGAAAACTGACACTTTATTTTCAGTGTGAGTAGGTTAATTATACCGTGGCATTTCTATAAGTTTAGTTGAGTGTCCGGGTGTGAACCTCGACCAGAGACTATCTAATAATGGCCACGATGGAAGTGTCAATACTTGAAACGGTGTGTGCAAAGTTTTTGGCGATAGCCACTCATTATTAATTATGCAATAGTGCTTCCTTAGTCGTTCTTGATAATCGAATAATCGATGTCTTCATTCACAGTCACAATATCGATGGTATTGTGCTGGCTTTAACAACTGAATACTTTCATGTATCGGAGGGTAAGGTAAGTACCTACCTACGTAAAATCGTGGTTGCCGCCGGCCTGGGTAAGGCCACATACATCCTGAATGTCTTGCTGAATAATCTTAAAAAATCTGAATGTATGTTGAATACGTTTATGTATAGATTTCCGCATCCTGAATGAATAATTTAAATTTCAGATTCTGATTTCCACTTTTCAGCATGTATGTGGGCGGCCTAAGACCCCTCGCAGACTGCAGACTTTCTATCGGCCGATAGTTGAGACGGAACATACTTCGGCATATTTCTCCATACTCATTACAAGCCGAAGTATGTTCCGTCTCAACTATCGGCAGTCTGCGAGGGGTCTTATAGTCGTTAGGCGTCCTGAAAATTCCGTCATCACAGTTGGCCACAAAAACATACTTATGATAGGTACGTAAAAAGTACAGTTTTACTTTCTACTTTAAATTATGGCGAATAATTTGTGTTTCGCACTTACAATCCTTTTAAACACTGCTGCGTCAATATTGATCAATGACGTACTAAAAGTGTATAATCCATTCCAGCCAATCCTAACGTCGTACAATCTCAGTTTAGCTGACAAGAAAAAACGTGCTCGCAAGACCAGCGGATGTGATTCTCCATAATGAAAATGTATTCCTAGCGGCTAAGCTATTTCCTAGTGATTCACCAATTTCCGACGGTGAAGCGCCATGATTCAACCTACCTTTACACATGCTAATTGAAGTCCGTTGCATTGTCTTAGGTATATGGAAAACGAACATACATTGAGATATGCAGTCGTTGAATTTTTGTCTGTGTTTATCAATCAACTGCTACTATGAAATAATTTGTATGATAAAATATAGACTCGTGAAAATTATGTTTAATTTTCTGTTTTGGTTTTAATTTTATCGTGTTTCCGAACGAAAATACGCGCCAATATTTTTTTCCGGTTCTCGTTAATATTTTAAACGATTCTATCTTTCAGTCAGCAATTTCAAATTTTAAATTTCGAATGACAATAGTATAGCATCCGCTTGGGGTGCGTTTCGTTTACGTCATGGCATGTGTAGGCATAATGCATGTTGATGCGTTCCATCGTTTATTTTTTAACATATTTTTATAGTTATTACTCGCTGGAGACTTTTATGGTCATGGGGAGGTGACTGATGTTTGTAGGGATTATAGTAAACATGACCAATGTGCATTGTAAAATAAATCACTTTAGATTTTACTGGTACACGGTTTACTTTCTATTTTGGTCGTCATATATTTCTTGTAATTTCATTTCATTCTACTAATATCTAGTTTATCAGCCAGTAAATCGAAGCTAAACAAAGTTCGTATTTCCTTCATTATCTAACCATAGAATTCCGGCTCGAAGGACCAGTTGGTTCTCTTTCGCAACGATCATTTTATCATAGGGAAACTGAAGTTTCTAGAAATTAATAGTCTGTTTTAAAGAACTTGTTTCTGAATAATTTTGTAGCAAAACCAGTAAATATCTTGTATGTTTATTTTACAACGTCAAACACCGTGAAAGATGATAATGTATTGAGCTATCTATACATCAGTTCGTTTAATTGACTACCGCCATCTATCAATTAGTAAATAACAAATGTCGGACAATAAAAAAACTCCATTTAAGAGGCAACGCACTCTTCAACAGCTGTTTTTAGAATGGTCAATTTTATCATGAACCATGTCACTCGCGCGCTCTCAAGTAAATCCCTTCTGGTTTTGACAACGTCGAGGGTCTTTGTACAGTGGTTCGTTATTTCTGGATGTACTGGAGATGCTATGGGAATAGGACTTCCATGGTACCTTCGTTTCCTTTGGGTGATGTCATATCCGATTACGAAAAGTTAAAAAGGAGTTCTCAAACAAGTTTACAATAGACATATTATTTTTCTCGGCGCTTTTTAGCTAAGA
This sequence comes from Epirrhoe alternata, assembly GCA_963565295.1. Classification (NCBI taxonomy): domain Eukaryota; kingdom Metazoa; phylum Arthropoda; class Insecta; order Lepidoptera; family Geometridae; genus Epirrhoe; species Epirrhoe alternata. The sequence goes on along the minus strand of OY751397.1, from coordinate 3,252,848 downwards.
TTTTTTCGGTAACATAACAAGTGAATAACATGAGTTTGACTGGATCGGAATTGATCGGATCTAGTTGACCGTAAAATGCATTTTTTTCCTTGAAAGCCAACTGTGTTTCAAGGCTCACCACAATATAAAGTTGATTTAATAACACTATGCAAACAACTCGAAAAGGCGAAAACAAAAACCGGATTAAAATTACTGTCAAGCGACGTAGGACTTTGATTTTGTCGTAAAATTATACCAAACACTTTTTATATTCAGTTCACGCGTGATGAGGCATAGATTGCTTCTGTTGCTGCGTAGGTATTAAAGTCATCTATGAGGTTAAGTTGGAATTTTATCTCGTAAAAATTCCTAGCGTGCTTAAAACCAGTGCTATGTATTATAAGAATAGCACTAGCATATTGCGTTGCCCTTTCCCACCACACAGAGTCCTATAAAACAATGTTTCAATTAATTATTTTGAACACTCCTCAATGTAGCTGGTTTGGTTTGTAGTGGCACTGATTTTCCAATGGATCCTTACGACCTCACTATCATTATATTACTAGTTTAAGCCAGAGCACCGCCAAGCCAAAAGAAGCGAGGCACTACTTTCCTGGATTTCGATGTATCAGATAGGGCTGATGTATCCATTTACGTTATTGAGACTACCAGTACGGGACGATAAGTGACGCAATTTCTTTTTTCTGAATCTACAATGGCATTGGCTGTGGAACCAGAATAGCCGGTTCAGAAATGTATCATAGACTCCTTTCTGCATTTCTGTATTGTAAACGATTTCGTGTTGAGATCTTTGATTTGTAGAATCTTGTCGTTTTGTAACGCTCGTATTGTAGCTTGCTTAGTCGTTCTGGATAGATCGTCGAAGTTGAGCCACCTTCTGAGCGGTCAGTAATTTGATGGGTGACCTGGCATTATCAACTTAGTGGTATTGTGCTTCAGAGGGCACGTTAAATTGTCGGTGCCGGCTATTAAGGCGGGCTAGAAACTCCGTCACCAGCCTTGGCCACTGACTCATACAAACATAAACATAAACAGGGTCACGACTGTATCCCCAAGGCGCGGTAGACATTCTCTCAGATCTTCTATATTCCAGATCCTTTGAAGATGTCTAAGGGGGTAGTCAGAGGCATGTTCAAATACATATTTGATACATGCCCACATCTTGCAGAAGTTAGTATTCCATACGTGACAGGTTGCAAGCCCATCGCCGCCTATAAGAATACTAACTAGTTTCCTCACGATGTTTTCCTTCACCGTTCAGAGCTCGTGATAAAGCGCATATAAATTTTACGAAACGCAAAATCCATTGATGCACGGCCGGGATTCGATCCCACGACCTTCGGATTGAAAGTCGAGGCTCATACAAACTTAAATAAAATAAAATAAATAATGCTGGACTTTTCATACAGCATCATTTAGCCCTAAAGTAAGCAGAGCTTGTGTTATGGGTACTCCATGACTGATGTAGGTACTACCTATATACTTTTGTTCGTAAATACATACATACATATTATACACTAGCTGTCCGTCGCGATGTTACCCGCGGTCCCTCGGGAAAACTTCACTTTCACAGGATAAAATATAGCCTATGTTCATCAGGGATAATGTAGGATTTTAATGATGTTAGAATTTTTCAAATAGGTTCAGTAGTTTCGGAGCCTATTCATTTGAAACAAACAAACAAATCTTTCCTCTTTATAATATTAGTGTAGATAGAAAACACCCAGACCCGAGACGTTGTTTTTTGGTCTTGACGATATTGGCGTTACACACTCGAAAAATAAAATAAGTCTACCAGCTCAAGGATGTAAGTTTGTTTGTACGACCTAAAGATTATAATCATTGTTTGTAGAGCGAAACCAGTCAGATTTTCAATGACAACCGACATAATACTACTTGATAAGTTGCTCAACCTAGTTTACTTAAAGCAATTACTTAGATTAATACAACTTAAAATCATTTTAGATTGGCTAAGGTCAACTTAAAGGATATAATTTTAGATTAATGGAACGATTAATATCAAAGAGTAGCATACAGACACGAATAAAAAAACGCGACTGCGAATAATATCTAATCACCGGTTAAGTGCGAGTCGAAGTTTTGCACGAAAGGTTCCGTACATTAATCGATATTTAATATTATTCTCGATTCAACAAACACGAAATTTAAGAAAAGCGGTCTGTTGGTATTGCTCTAGCGACCGCCGATGGATGACCATTCCATTGTGACAGCGCAGAGCGTTGCTTAACTTCGACAATCTATAAATATCAAGTTTAAGTCAAAAAGCATTTATTCAGTGGAACTGCTGCGCTACCTTAGAAACCGGGATACCTTAGAATTCCGACGGGATTCGAACCCGCAACGATCAGACGATCCTCCTAAAGCCGGAGTGCCAATTTCTCAATGAAATACCTAAGGCCACACTTAGAATTGTCTTAAAACTAGGTGGTTATACTCCACAGACAGGAAATGTTATACTCCGTCGCGACTAATAGAAGAACCAGGGCAACAAACACGGTTATGGAGCCTAGCGCACATTTAGATGATCCATATTAAAACTGAATAGTCAAGCTCCATTGAGGAGCCAGTCAAATAAGCGAGTTGAACATAAGCTAAAACAATTACACGACGAAACAGATTATATTGCGAATTGCATAGCATACGCACGTGCTGCATAGATTGCCTAAGAATTCGTAACAATAGATTGCATTATCGTTGAATCTATGAATCAGTTGAATAATTGCTTCTGTAAGTTACTTGTAGTTACTTCAAATAAAGGCTTATACCATTTAGAATTCATTCGACAGCATCGAAATTGAGATTAAAACGGATCTGTGCTTCGATGAAAACGCTGAATTTTCAGACCCAATTACCTAAGTCCAGTTGATAAGGCCTAGTGTCCTCAAAATGTCGTGATAACGAAATTTCCTTTTTTATGTAGGTGTATACCGACTCCCTCAATTCTGTACCAATTTTATTTGAAAAGATTTGTTTGTTAAGCAAATAACAATGAAGTCAGTTTAAAAAATTATTACTACCCAGCGAGAAGGTGACGCGGCAGACCAAAACGGAGATGGTGGGACGAGCTCAACCAGTTTCTGACAGACCGGAGGGATGTTGCTGGGGACCGTTATGTCTGGAGAGAGTAGGGGGAAGCCTTTGCCTAGCAATAGGACTCTAACGGCTGATAATTACACACTACAGTTTATGTTTCTAGGTTATAAAGTTCAGTAAAATTAAACCGAACTTAACAGTAGCTTTAGCTATTTAACCTCCTGTTTTCATGGTGAAGTTGGTCCTAAGGCGTTGTCTAGTTAGTCACAATTAGTAAATTGATAGCGATTCGCCCGAAACAAGTCGGAATTGACATTGCTGAAATAGGACTAGAAATGTAGAGCAGGAGCATTGAACTTTATATCACATAAAAAGGACCAGTAGTAATCACACAATTTATCATACTCTACACACATAATAGTAGATTGTTACACAAGGGACGTAAGTAAGCTATTACAGAACAAGATCCAATTTGGCGCCAGTGCGAGCGCAGCTCGCATAGGGCGCTAATGGATCGCGTGCACCCGAGATATTTAGTCACACGAGCGAGCGCAGCGAGCGAGGGTGAATATAGGTCGAGGGTGTAATAGCTACTTGCAACCGAGGTAAGCATTCTACTTTATATCATTCTTGCGAGGTAAATAAAACATTGGTAATGCAAAATGAAATTTTAATTAGAATAATTAGCAAATTTAGAGAAAAAATAGAAAAATCACTTTACGAACAAACTTCACAAACTTTCAGATCAAATGAAATGCCGCCATTTCCATTTTTTTTCGTAAATAGTTTTCCATTTTTTTTTTACGGCTCTGTGTTCCAAGGAGTTTTGCATAGTTTGAAATGTATGGAAATTAAATGCCGCCATGTTCAGTGTTTTTTTTTTTCAGTAAAAACTTTTCTTACCATTTTATAAGAAAAGAGATTGTTTACCAAGGAGTTTTGCATAGCTTGAACTGTAATGTGAACATTACAATTCAAGCATAGTGCGACGTAATGTTACCTTGAATTGCAAACACCAATTTACAAGGAGACTTTCCACCATAGTAATCCCTAGTTACTGAGCAAGTATGATATAAAAGATGATTATGCCTTAGCTGTCACTGTCAATGTCATTTTACTGTATGCTATCGTAGAGATAGGGTGGTCAAGTTATGGTAGTATGCGTAAGCAGACAAGAATCTTCTGTCTGCGTCTGCGCAGCCAAACGGCTATCTTCACGTATGCCTAGATCCGTTGGGCGAACTGTATGCTTGTGATCGTAGGTAACACTCGTGGAGTAGCTAGTTGAATAAAAACACCAGCTCTCGAGCTACGAGTATTGGCGCTAGTCTATAATAATTTAGAGCAAGTGGATCGTAGCACGCGATAGTGTGTTATTTATGATAATTTTGCTCAAGCTATAGCAATGAATAGGTGCATTAACTATTGGTTATTGCTTTTGGGTGTGGTGAAAGGTAGGCCATAGAAATTCCTATTTGTGACACTTCATACCTCATCTTTTGGTATAGGTATATCTCATGAAGAGTTGGTCTTGATTGTGTGTGTTGATTTGTTTGTGTGCGTCAATGGGAGCGTTCCAGAGCTTACGCACACAGAAACAACGTTTTTGGAAGACCGAAAACCTATATGCTCGCTTGATTATAGCCGAGCTGCTTTAGCTAGAGTCCTTTGAAGATATCTTATAGGGAAGTCAGAGGTATGTTCTGACATATTTGATAAACCACATGAGTTTAGGGCAAAAGCATCTTTTCTATGATCGGAATAAAACTCAAAATCGAAACTCAAATGTAATATATCTTCTCTAGAAATAGGGTGATGTGAAAGGCAGGTTTCTCATAATTTACTCTACATTTTTCACAATGAAATCACGTAACGATGCACTATGAGTAATGATCGAGTCGCGACTCTTGGCTGCCAGCCAGGTGTTGCCAATCCCATGTGCACTAGTAAACAAAGATCCATTACTATGTGACTGAAATATCACGGGGCAATGCTCCTATGCTAGTAGGAAAACAGGCATGGTAAACAGAACTCCTCAGTTTTTGTATGTTTATTAAAAAAAATCTGAAATTTTCTGATCGATGTATGGATGTTTGTTACTCTTGTACGCGAAAATGCTGAATAGATGAAAAGCAAAAAAAAAATTTTCTCAACCTATGTTTTCCCACTGCTGGAAAAGGTCTCCCCCATATCCTTCCAACCATCTCTGTCCCGGCCTATGTCCCGCCAGCCTTTCTCAAAGCCGTATGAACGAAGACAGATGGGCAGGGGTCGTCACACAATGGGTGCCTGCAGATGGGCGACGCAGCCGGGCCAGGCCGAAGAAACGTTGGCGTGACGATCTCGATGCCTTTGAGAAAACCAAATAAGATACTTTTAATCTGGGAAAAGTGACATACTCCCGAGGAACAGCACAGCCAGTTCATTAACAAATTCACCTATTAATTACTTCAACTTTATTCAAAACTTACATTTTGTCTCCTACTACTGAGCTTTTCTTCATCATCATCCGCAGCCCGACTTCATCCAATTGTGGGTATAGGCATTCATTAGCTTTTATGTGCCATCATTTAAGAATTCTCGCGGACAATATTGGCAAGGAATGCAGCAGTTTAGAGGTCGTATCAATTCAACTTGTTATCGCCATGAAATGATACCATATGTGTCGACTGTCTGATCGATATAGCAGTAGGAAACTAACCAGTATCGCTTCCTATTTCTCTAATCTTAGTCTAGGTATGTTCTAGAACGATGCTTTTAATCCCACTAATATAATAAAGCAGAAAGTTTTTTTTTTTTAGATGTTTGTATGTTTGTGTTTCACGCCTAAACCAGTGAACCGATTTGGATGAAACTTGAACCAGACGTAGATAGTGACCTGGAATAGCATATAGGATATTCAAAATTGTGGTATCACGCGGGTGAAGCCGCGCGTAGTAGCTAGTATATTCATAATATATTATGACTTGGGGATTCTGTTAGGGGTGTTTACATTGGCCATAGTGACAAGTAACAAGTACAGTAATGTAAAGCGATCGGAAAATTACGAGTAATTCGTAGGTTTTAAGTGCTTACTTCTTGTCACTGTACTTCTGAGAGAATGTCTATCGCGCCTTGAGGATACAGTCGTGACTCTGTTTACGTTTTTTTACTGTACTTCTACTATTACTTCCCACTGTCCTTGACCATCGTACAGTTGTTCTTGGGTAGATTGGTTTCTGTATACGTTACATACTGACTGTACTGAGCGCTCGTTCGTCCATGAAGCGTTCCCGAGCTTACGTACCAGGAAACAATGACATTTGCATCTATACGTCTCAGGGTCCTAGGCCTAGTGTTCAAGGATCCCACTAAAATTCTCCGTATCGTAGATATTATTTAAAAGTCTAGTTAGTACTGGTTATAAACAACTAGCTGTCCGTCGCGGTGTTACCCGCGGTCTCTCGGGAAAACACAATTTTTCCGGATTAAAATATAGCCTATCTTCATCTGGGATAATGTAGGATTCTAATGGTGAAAGAATTTTTCAAATCGGTCCAGTAGTTTCGGAGCCTATTCAATTCAAACAAACAAATCTTTAGTCTTTATAATATTAGTGTAGACAAACTTAATGTAAACTGATAAAAATAAATTATGTTTATTGCGTAATTCTCTATTTACCGGATTATAAAACTTATTGCTTCCGACCCAAAAAGCAGCTGTAGCATTAAGTTTCAGTTACGCTTTTTAACCGTCTAGTAGGCGCAGGAAAAAGCGATTTCCGTGTCTAATGAAAGCGCTATTTCTGTCACCCTTTCCAAATTAAAAAGATGTCTTTGATGTTAAAAGATATCTTATATTAAACACTTTACACAATTGATACAACTTATTGTTTACTTAAAGACAAAGTGAAATAAAATAACGTAATAAAGTTGTAATTTTCAATGAATACTTCTAATACTATACTTGAATTATGTACTCACGTAAAAATTATCTTGGATTGCCGAAATCTAATTTTATTCTAGGTATGCGTATGAGTGAGAAGACGTTCATCTATTGGAAAGAAGATGGTTGCTAAGTAAGTAAGTTCGTATGAGTCAGTGGCCAACTCTGGTGACGGAGTTTTTAGGCCGCTTTAGGGCCTCCGTCATGGCTTAACGACTTAAATAGCCGGGACCGACAATTTAACGTGCCCTCCGAAGCACGGAAGCGCTCAGATGAAAATGCCACTGGCGGTCACCCATCCACTTACAGACCGTTTCGAACGTTGCTTAACTTCGACGATCTATCAAGAACGACTAAGCAAGCACGACCACGAGCGCTTCAAGATGGTTGCTTTGCTAAAAGCTAAGCTAAACTCGCAAGTGTAAACCGTAACTTGCAAGACAACTGGGGCCGTATTCGCGTTCCATTTTTCGTTCGTTTGATGAATATTCGGATGCTTCCCATCACGATTTCTGATGAGGAACATCCGAATATTCATAAAAGGAACGCAAATACGGTCCCTGTCTTGTACGACTTGCTACTTTAGCTTTTGAGCACAACTAGTGGAGACCAATTCATTTGATGACTGACTTCGACCTATCAAACGACTAATCAAGCTACACGCGGCTGATAAAGGCAATATCAATCAACAAAACGACATTCCACGATACTTCTAAATCTCACGTCATCTAACTGGGTTTACTACTTTACAATCAGCAATCATCATCATCATCTTCTTGCCCTTGTCCCACTCTATGTGGGGTCGGCACAACATGTATTCCTCTCCCATTTCCCTCTATCAGCCGTCATCTCAGCACTCACTCCTTTCTTACTCATATCATCTTTCACACAATCTATCCATCTCTTCTTCGGCCTACGTCTGTATGTCCATCCACTTTACAATCAGTAATATCATCATAAATAACATTTCCATAATACCTCAACGTTTCTATCAATGCGGAGATTTCTCATTGAGCTTTCTTGCGGTTTTATCGCAACAGTAAAACATCTATGCCCGGATTGCCAAGTTTCTAAAGACCTAACACTGCAGTGGTTGTGTGCCAAGTTTCTAAATAATAAATAAATATTAGAGGACATTAAACATAGCCATCTCGCCTTAATCTTAGCGAAACTTGTATTGTACCAGGTACCAACTAATAGAATACACGAGACACGGATATTATAATATTTACGCTGTAGCTAGAAGTGCATACATACCTCCTAATATCCTACTAATTCTAATATAATAATGTTTGTATGTTTGTGTTTCAATCACGCCTAAACTATTAAACCGATTTGGATGTAACTTGGAATAGGTGTAGATAGTGACCTGGAATAGCAAATGGCAAAATGTTGGTACCACGCCGGCAAAGCCGCGCGCAGAAGCTAAGAAGAAGCACTTTAAAAAATCATGCCTTTTTCCCAAATGGGTAGGCAGAGACCACAGATCTCCTTGTACGACCTCCACGAACTTTCTACGATCCTGGCACACAAATGATAATCATCACAATCACAAGCTTTGATAATCTTTAACAACAAAGAAGTAAACAGATATTTCTCTGGTAATTTTCAAACTGTGACAACTAATTCTGTTACCAACACGCCCGGCAAATTACACGCTAAGGTGAAACACATTAGTGGTTTAATTACTATGCGAATAACGCACGCTTCTGTCTAGGCAGGCCGGGTTTCGCAACAATCCTTCGACATGAGCTTCGACAGTACTTAGCTCACTAAACTTCAATTAATGGTTATCCTAGTAACCAAATAACGTTTTGGAATTGGGATCAAAGGAACTTCTTTATAGTGTTTGCAAAATTCATTTGTAGCCGAAAAACAAAATGTAAGTATGGCCTAGGATGCGGCAGATAATTCTCTCAATCTTGCAAAATCTGGCAGAACAGAAGTATTCAAGTACATTACATGTCTAAGAGGTTCCGTTCCTTGTAGATTTTTCTTATACTAAAGCTGAATTCCATTAATTTCTCAAGAATAACATCTAACGCAATTTTAACAGTCAGTATCATCTTTGCACCTTCACAAGTATGGCAATATTGTATTTACCCGTTTCATTTACGACCTGTAGATAGAAGATTTTCCTTCGCGGCATTTTGGGAATTGGTGTTGCCAGGCCAGACGCTAAAAACGTAAATGGACGTATATAATGTGGATTTAGCATTATGCTTACTTCCTTCGGTCGTTGCTTTGTATACTTACTTCTCATTATCTATTCTCAACTCTTTTCTTTGGTAGAATGACATAGAAAATAACATTCTCTAAAATCACCACTTGCTATGCTGCCACCATTGAGTTATAATGTACTACGTACTAGAGACGCCATTTCAAACAAAATTAGCGCGCGGACTGATGACAGCGGGGCATGCGCGGGGCAAGCGGGGGGGTGTTATGTTGTCATAGATAACAATCAATACGCGCAGATGCGACATAATTTTATTATTCTGCCTACTTAATATTGATCGTGTGTGTGTAGGTAGGTAGGTACTTACTCAGAGAATAAATAAGAGTATTGAAACTGTAACAATATTTAAATTTCCTTTAAATAATTTAAGTTTAGTTAGTTTATTAATATTTTATAGCCCATAATTATTTAAAACTAGCTGACCCGCGGCAAACGTTGTTTTGCCATAGTATAAGTATTAATATCGCTATTAAAAAATAAGGGTGGTACTTATGGTAAAAAACAGCCAAAATACTTATTTAAAATTGTACGTCGATAGTGTCTGATCTGTGCATGAAAATTTCTATACACTTTGACATTCACGTAAACATGGCTGCCGCCGCAGTCACGGTGACGCTGCAATTGAAAAAATATAATTAAAATACGCGTAATTATGTTGAACTTACTGGTGAAAAGTCACTCCTTGCCTTTTACTTGTATTTCTCGAGCTGTTTGTGCAGTATCGCAATACACACGAAGGCATATTTCATGGAAAAAAACTTCACACACATCATGACACATGTCTCGCTGCAGCAAGCGCTCGGCACATACTAAGTGAGTCGGAGTGCGAACACTCTGACTAAGTGTAACAAACAGTCGAGTAGAGGTGACCTCTCTAGTACGTAGTACATTATAACTCAATGGCTGCCACGGTCAAATCAATAAACGTTTCTATGCGTAAAAAAAAATTCAAGCTAATAAATCAAACGATATTGATCTGATTTCATATTATAATAGCCTTGATTGTGGTCAGCTAGAGAAAATAAATGAAACTGCTATAGAACACTTATATTTCGTGTTATTGCAAATTAAAATAACACTAACATTAGGTTCTTACTTATAAAGTCTCATACCAATCTGGAAAAAAAAATAAAAAAACTAAATAAAAGCATCTAAGTATCGTACCAAAAGCTTCCTCGATACAGGCTGTGCCTAGTGAGGAAGCTGACAGATAACTTACAAATAATTATTCTATATCTGTAAAATAAGTCCTTCCTTTGTTAATCTTCCTCTATGCAACCTTTAACCTGATCGCACACTTGTCCGCGCCGTACGCGCTGCACTCATTTTTCTATTCAAAAATGCTGATGAATCAGAAAATGCGGCTCGCTTCTGACGTCAGCAGCATTTTCTCTATTGAATTGACAGTTAGGCGCGTTTGGCTCGGCTGGACTGTGCGACCACCTTTATAACTTGTTTTACTGCTATAAATAATGTTTCTTTTTTTCATTTTCATTCAAAAAGACAAGCAAAATCGATCAGATGAAAAAGTTTTTGGTGGTTTTATTAAGTCAATTAGTTTCTGGAATTTTCTGGAAAGAAACTAATTTTGTTGTATTTTATTTCCTGACCTACGCAAATCGAGTTTTGTGTAGACATGGCAACGTCTAAACTGAACGATTGTCATGTCTGGTGGCCTTGTCCATACATATGGTAAATAGGACCTCAACAAGTGTCACACCCAATCCGCATGTTGTGCTACAGTCCCATTACTTATGTGTGAAATCATTGCCATGTGGCCAATATGTCTGCTCAATCGATTTGTCCTTCACAACTAACTTTTCATTCAATAATAGCAATAGACCCATGGTAATTTTTGTCATGCAAAACGATGAAGTCATGCTGAGATTCTAATTGTGATAGTTCACATCGTTAAATAAATGGAAAAATTGTCTGTTAGTAAACATGTGTCAGTCAGTCAAGTCAATTTCCTGAAATAGACTCACCCTATGCTCTAACCGGACTTATACTTCAAGCTGGCAAGCCACTAAGGCTATCGTATTCTTAATTTGAATCAAAAGCCAATGAGATGTCGAATGAAAGTTCTAAATTTAAAGTTGCTTTGAGCGTCTGAGCACGCTGCAGTGTTGCCAATTGCAAAAAGTCCAGCACAAAAACAATCGTTCTATTTTTGATAACAATTCAAAATCGAAGCAACCTTTACTATGTCTTCCTGAATCAAAAATAAGTAATCTATGGTTCAAATTCAAATAAGTGCTGGATAAATAACTTGAATTCTATCACTACTATGGCCTAGTAAAATATGCAGATCTGATTAATACGTGTTGTTTGTTTACAAAGATTAACTTACGATGTAAACTTCCGCGTGTTTTGTTTGTACTGCATATGATTTAGGTTGTAAATCATCACGTGCAATGTGCATCTTCACATATTATTTTGATCTCTCGGCTAAACGTAAACTGTTTGCTCTTAATTTTATCAAGAACTGTCTAAAGCATGGAATGTGTTATCATTGTCATACTGCTAGGAGTCGTTCCATACTTTTCATTTTTGGATTAGCGCATTGTTTTTTACTACATTGGGGTCAGTGACTGATCTGAAAAATTATGTTCGTAAAACTTTTTGTCGTAAAAAACACATTCAAACAGAAATTGTAGAACTCGCAGGAGATGCTAATTTAATAAGCATCTGTCCTAAACAAACTCGTAAAAACGTCAAGGTGTAAAATCGGTAAAATGTCCACAACCACAAAATAAGCAAACAACCACGGACTTGCACAAAAACTGGACTATCCCGTAGGATAACGTACCAAGGAACTTTGAGTCTTATTCTGTTACAATAAGGTTCTAACTTGGCGTTGTCAATTACGAAACCACAAAAACTAGACATTTAAGATCCCGTAGGATCATTTGAGGTTCAATTCTGATTCTTAACTACGAGATGATAAGGTTGAAAGCTGATTCAGTAGCTGAAAGCAGATGCAACGTGTCAAATTGCAGTGAAACGGTACAGTTGTCTTGCTAAATTGATTTTACGGCTCTGAAGATGAAGACATTTCTGTGGTTAAATAAAACTCGATGTATACTTCCTGGTGATGGTTTCTGTCTCAGACTCTCAAATAAATTGCCGATGTCTTGTATAATAATTAATAGAGCAGATTCAATTTGGTACTTATACTTACCAGATTTTAGTGATGCTTAATCAAAATATGTACCATTACTCGTACTAAGTTTAACCTCTCCAAACCGTGGTTGCCCTGATTCTTCATGGTATCGGTCGCGAAAGAACAGAAGTAAAATTAGTCTTAAGACTATTCTGAGCGATCCCAGCGGTCCTACTGAATAAATGCTTTTTGACTTTAACTTGCTTGACTCTCTCCTTCCGCCTGTCTATCACAAAGGACTACAGTTCTAAAGATACAGCTTTTGAACAGAAATAGGCGTTTTTTTCTTGAGTTATGTCTCTTCTTGTCGTGTTACCAGTTCTTTCGGACCAGTCTGCATTTTGTCTCTAATCTACATTCACTCAAAGAAAGAAAAACTAAAACCTTCCATGGAATTTATGATCTCATTCGGTGTTGTTTGCATTATAAAATGACAAGCATTAGTTTGTCCTACATTTTAAGAAAACTCACCAACTAATATATCTCGTAGGCACACGAGAACACAATATTTGTTTATGGTTTATAAAATGTCCACACGTTTTGGAATGTCTCGATGAAAATTCTTATCCATGTCATGAAATTTCTTCTTTCTTTTACACATGTATTTTTATTGTAGGTATAGTTCTTGTTAGTTCCACCATTTTGACAGCTGATTGATTGGCATGGCACATGGTCGTTCTTTAAAAGTCAACTATGTTGGATGTATGTGCGGACTACATTTGAATGTGTTACCGTTATAGCATCTCTTTAAAAGCTCGCTCGGCTTTAGACTGAGCTTTATTTTAAATGCATTACACTTTTAAAAGCACATACTATCACCAGGTCCGTCAATTAAAATTTACTGTATCGTCCAGTAGTTTTTCTTCCTAAGTCATTAGGAAAAAGTGTACTATTCTTAAATTTCGCAAAACTTCTTGCGAATATACTTAATAATCTATATTGCAATTGTAAACAGCAATAATATCTTTAGCGAAATTGAGATTACCAATTTTTATACTACACTAGCAAACCCAGCGAACTCCGTTTCGCCACCAGATGCCACCAGATTTTTCCTGAATTTTCTTTGCTATAAACCTCACGGAGCCCGAGACCTATCCAACGAATGCAAAACCGTAGAAATCGGTTCGTGCGTTCTGGAGTTATACGTCAGGCAGGAAGGAAAACTCGACTTATTTTTATATAGTAGATGTATAATTATATACTCCAAAATGTAAAATCAACTATATTCTTTATCATGTTGCATTATTTTTTATATCTCATATTTTTATATCGGCAGTTATTTAAATTACTTTTCAATACCAATCTTGTAATACAACACTAATAACAGTAACTTTAGTACATATTAAAACTTATTAATAAATAACACATAAGTAAACGGTTTTCCTTAGAAAAGTTTGCATGAGGGAAACGTGCAATAAATCTGTACCTTATTAATTAACTTTTGTGTGTCAGCCAGGAAGGAAAACAATATTATTTATTAGTATTGCAGTTTTCATTGTCTGTACCATAGCTATTATATTTATTTAGCATAGGCACATTTTATTCATACTGCCCTCTACTTCTCTATAACAATCTCTTGAAATTATTCTACAGCTGTAAATGTTTACGTTTTTGGTTCTGTTCTGTTCTGACGCATTGTGGAATTTGAACATTATCCAGGTTAAGTTCTGCGAAAATGCAGTGCAGTTTTGTTTATAGTCTTACTAATATTGACTTTATTTCTTTCAACGAAGGCTTGTTATTGAGTGTTTCAGAAATTGTTTCCTGTTTTGTATGATTCATAAACGCAGTGTCTCCAATGCAATTCGATTTGCATTTATTTTAATTTAATTCTCAGTTTTATGTGCATTTTTATATTATTCTGATTTATACGGTATACAATCTATAATTTAGAAATTTCCACGCCTTGGTCGTATATTCTTTGTTGTCATGTCAACATTTCTTAAACTTTGTTTTAATCGAAATACAAATTCGGTTCTGAGCACAGAACTATATCTAGAGTTCTGTCTGAGAGCTTTATATGAATCCACAAATTATGTAAAACTTTTAACACCCTTTATTTTGCTTCTGTTCTGTGTGACAAAAACTCCTATCTTTTACTAACCTACCTATCACTTTTACGCTCAACTGTATTCTGTTGCATAATGTATTGACTATGGAGTAAACTTCTTGACTGATAAATGTTCTTTTATTACCTTTCGGGTTCAGTGCTCCACATTCAGGTGGGCAAATATTGCGTAGCTTATCATGAAATCGTTTCGCAAATCGATTTCCATTTTACTTGTTTGATGAGCCGAATAATGTTCTATAGGAAGAACCATAATATTTCTCAGGATTATTACTTTGTGAATTATTATTCTGATATTTTTTTATGGACTTATAAGTTTGTAAAAGGCTTACTATCTCATTCCTCTTCCAATAATTTTACAAGGCTTCCTATTTGGTTCTCAATCTCATTGATTTAATTTGACAGAGTCCCTCAGTCATCAAATTGAAAGGTTTCGAAAGACGTTTCGCAACTGATCAGTCTTTAGATCGTTGGCCCTTACTAGACTAGGGCAGGGGAAGTCTCAATTTATCACAATACGATAATGGATAGTGGAACCCGTATTCTTCTCAGTCGATACGAGTGTTGTTGATTGATATCTTGGTTTGCTGGTTGCAGCCTGGACTATTTTCAAAACACGGGTAAACTCAATATCACAGCAATTTTCCATATTACTCAGATTATTGCTAATTTGTAAATATTCCTTTTTGTTACGGGAAAATATTTACTTATAAACAAAAGTAAGGAAATCTTTTGTCTTATTTGTATTTATTAATACTATACGATTTCTGAGCAAAAAGCAACTGCTATTAAAAACGTAAGTATAAAGCTAAGTAACTTATTACACCTATTTCAATAGTTTCTTCTCTTCATCTTTTAAGACGTTCGGTAGTTTTGCGTCTTCTAAACCATCATGTCCATTTGATAATCCAGTTAAACTCTAGAGTGGTTTACATAACTAACTAACCATTCAGTAATCCGTGGAATTGCTGGTTCTCGGGACATTGCAGGTGTCCATTTCCAGATAGTCGGGTCTTGGTGGAGAGTCTGGTTGCGTCTATATTGATCCACTGCAGTCTTCCGCTTATGTTACGTCACAATTTTAGGTGAATTGAAAACAACTTTTTAAACTTTGAACACTTTTGATCCAAGTTCGTATGAGTTTGTGATCAACTCTGGCGACGGTGTGCTAAGACTGCCTAGCAATGCGATACAAAGGTTTAAATCTCAACCGTGCTTCCATGGTTTTTGGCTAAGGACACCAAAACTACTCTTCCGATTAAAAAATAATCTTGAACATAGTCGGGCGGATCGTAACTGTCTTCATCAACATCATCTCAGCCACATGACGTCCAATATTGAACATAGTACTCCTCCATCGATTTCCAGAGCGATCGATCGATCTTGTGTTATCATATCGTCTTTCCATCTAGTGGGAGGCCGTCCTCTGCTGCGCTTTCCAGTTCGTGGTCTCCACCCGAGAACATTTCAATCGCAAGTGTATAAAAACGATAATTTATTAACACTTTTCTTAAAATAAGAGACCAACAGAAGAATTACTTTGCTTTTTGTTAGATCTAGTTTCCAAGCTAACTGTGTTATGTTTTCGTTTTTTTTTCACAAACACATGGTTCTTTTGTTCCCATTGTTCGATGGCACACTTATATTGTTGTGACAATAGCACGTAACGAGTTAACGAGCCACCTGTTATGTGTGATGTCTTCAATCTCATCACACACCTAGATACATTTGTGACATAGTTTTTCATTTACATTTATTTCTATCTGCGCTTCACGATATTAACCCGCGGTCCCTTGGATACATACATACATACATAAAATCACGCCCTTTCCCAAAAGGGTAGGCAGAGACCACGGATCTCCACTCGCTACGATCCTGACACGCAACTTTCGCCTCGTCACTCTCATTACATTCTTCCCTCGGATATGCTCTACTTTTTGGGATAAAAAGCTGGGATAAGAACCCAGATTTTATTCCAAACAATCCAAACTAAGTATCTCTGTAACTAAATATGTATTATGATTTTAGCAGTATACCTTACTTTGCTACATCAGTATGTGGAGCGTCTTTTATGAATGAATTTAAACATGGGTTAGCTACTTTCGCTTGTATTGTTATCGTAGAAAAAAATCTGTTCTCCCCCATCTGACCTTACGGCCGTTTCAACTAGAGGAGATTAATAATTAACGACGTAGGTAATTATGTGCCTCATCTAATTGCTCAATTAGTGGATGGGTCAGTAAAATTATGCAGCTAACTCTCCCTTTCGAAAGAGAGTTGCGCACTAAAATGATAAAATAAAACCCTTCTAGAGTGAACTGGTTTCTGTCCTTTTTTAAGAAATGGTTGAAGGTATTGAAATTAATATTTTCATTGGATTTAACTTCGATACCATGAGCTTTCTAATGCCTCTAAGAGAAATGCATGTGATTTCAGAAATAGTCTTGCTAAGGATGAATAAGAACAATTACGAATATACGTCCTACTTTCTCTGAATTTTCGGATTTGTCCTCATCGGTTGTTTCGTAACGTTGCCCTTTGGGATGCGGCGTCGAGCCAAAAGTATACACTGGCTCATGAATGGGTATGGGTGGCATTCAAGTGACCATATTTGATAAATTATGTACCAAGCTTCAAAATTTTTAACCGACTTCGTAGATAGGAAGAGGTTGTGTGTTGGCTGTATATTTTTATGTTATGTTCTTCGATATCTCTGTCAATGGCGATTTTGATAAGCATTTCTTTAAGTTTTTTAAATGTTAATATTAGGTATTTACAAAAACAGCACTGCTTCCATTAAACTAGATTCTTCCGGACCAATTTTTAAAATAGCGAGAGGCGTCAAACAGGGACATCCGCTGTCTCCAAAGCTATTTACCAGCACCCTTGAAGAGGTCTTCAGGAAGCTAGCGGCTGGTTGGGAGGGAAAGGGAATTGATGTTGGAGGCGGAGTGAAGCTCACAAACCTCCAATTTGCCGACGACATCGTCCTATTTTCTTCTTCGGCCTCAGAGCTACAATCAATGCTGCAAGATCTCAGCAATTGGCCTTGAGATTGGACTGAAGATGAACAGAGCGAAGACCAAACTCATGACCAATGGCGCTAAGACCAGAGTTCGAGTAGACGGGGAAGAATTGCTCTTTGTGGAAGATTATATCTACCTAGGCCAAATAGTCTCCTTTGAGTCCAGGCAAAATAAAGAAATCGCGCGGCGAACTGAAAATGCTTGGAGAGGCTATTGGGCCATGGGAGATTTAATGAAAGGATCTGACTTCCCACTATCGCTTAAGAGAAAGCTTATGGACACTTGCATCCTCCCCGTCTTAACGTATGGTGCGGAGACTTGGTCATTAACTCAACTTCAGAAGTCCAAAATCAAGGTTTGCCAACGTGCGATGGAGCGTAGCATCCTAGGTGTCAAGCTCACGGATCGAATCCGCAACACGACGCTACGCTCACAGACTCAAATCGCTGATGTAGCTCTTAAGTCCGCCAAACTGAAGTGGGACTGGGCTGGTTACGTCTGTCGCATGCCAAGTGAGCTGTGGGCGAAGGTAGCCACCGAGTGGCGCCCCGACCCAGCGAGAAGGCGACGCGGCAGACCGAGACGGCGATGGCGGGATGAGCTCGACCAATTCTTGCCGGAGTGGATAGATTCTGCTCAAGATCGTGATGTGTGGAGGGAATGGGGGGAGGTCTTTGCCCAGCAGTGGGACACAAATAACTAAAAATAAATAAATAAATAATAATATTAGGTATATTGTGTCATATTTTGATTTAGGATATATTTTGCTCCTTGTTAAATCAGCAGATGTTTTAGCACACCTGTCTCTGTTCTAATGTACACCTGTTGTTTGGTATTTGAATTTGAAACTTTTTTATTTTAAACTTAGTTTAACTTTGAGTAGAAGCAAGTAGAGATCCATGCGTAATATTGTGGTACAGTATATTGTGTTTATCTAGTATCATTACTGTCGCATAGCTTGCGTTCAATTTTCCACAATCGGAGATAATTGCGGCTGAAGATTACTTACTTTACATTTGAGTTTCTCTTATTCTTTCGAACTTCTTAGTGTCAGTTAAATTACGTCTTAGATTTACATTCAATTTGCTCAGTCATCAAATTATTGTAATAATTACGTTGGAAATAAGATTCTATGTAGTTTAGAAACGAACGTAAAAGAGAAGTTCCTTGTTTGTCTTATCACTTTTCTGTTCAAGTATTTCAATTGCGTCGTCCCTAACATTTAGCAGCAATTAATAAACTTCCTTGTCTTGTTCCTACTCGACAGATGGTTTGAACACGTAAAAAATAACAGCCACTTTATCTTAGTACGGTGTGAAAAAATGCCAAGTGCTGACAATTACAGCTAAGCTAACTACTGCAATAACAGATGTAAGTGAACCCACAGAATAAAATAATACTAAACCGCGAACGATATTAGAGGTCAAGAACTCCACGTCTAGTCATATCGAGCCGCTGACTCACCAGCAGTAACTAAACGTTTAAATCAAAAACCAAATCAACCTTACCCCGATGATAATAGAGTTGAAAACTCTACGCCAGAATATACTTACCGCTTGCAGTAGCAATAACAAAACGTCGAACACAACCGCAAGAATAACAAAATCTGAACCGTATATTAACTACATTAAAGCATAAAATTGCAATAACAAATTGTATCCTATTAAATACAAGAGCCGTCCACAATTAGTTGCACTTGCAAGGGTTTGCTAAAAGCTGACTTACGCTACTGCTAGCGTAAGTTTGTTTTCTTTGGCATACTATATTAGTTGAAGTTCTAATGAATATTTATTAGTTTGTAAGAGGACGATCTTAAAGTTATAATTAATTTAGTTTGTACTACTGTTTGTTTTCCAAATAAAATAAAATGATCTAATTCTAAATAGACACAACAGCTTAGATAGAGGCTGTTGATAAGTTTGATTGTACTGATCTATACATCTAATCAACCCACGCGCTGCTGAGTATAGATCTCTTTGATACTACTAGTAGTAAAAACATAGTAAAAGATGACTAAATCAAAATAGAATGATGAAGGTAGGATGGTAACACCCAGTGTTTTTATGTTTTCATATAAGAAAGTCAAACCAATCAAATTGAACAGTAGTGTTATTTGGCTACGGTTTCCTGTAATGAGAGCAGCTGGACTAAGAGTACCTCCGACTTTCCCAGATCAGCTGCTGTGATCATCTGTAAAAACGAACCCACTATGTCCTCCTACACGAATGAAACAAAAAATAAGAAATGATTAACAACCTATCGGTTCCACAATGACTTTTCGAAAGTAAAAGACGATACAGTTAGAAAATTGGTAGCATTGTGTATTACAAAAGATGCACATTCGATTTCACTCACTTGCTCTGATGACCTAGATTGGCTCTCGTATTAATAGAGCCACTTTATTCTATTATGCAGTGTTTTTTGTGCCTATATGTTGCTTGAGACTAGTTCCATCGAGTATAATATTTGGTTCGTTATTCCATACAACATTTTAAACATAACGAATTGTTGTAGTTTTTTGCTTGTTCAACAATTTGTTTTGTTAGTTTAGATTAGTCACTTTTTCGTGGCATTATTCCTCGCAATTTTCCAAACTGTTTGACTTTGTTCACCATAATTTCAAATGTGCCGATAGAAATAGTAATAGCTTCTTTGGTTTAACCAATAAGAAGTACTTCGTTTTATATTAACTTATCTGAAATGGCTGATGAGATTAAATCATCATTATCTCCATAAAATTTCAGTACTTTGCTTGGTACAATTTCAAAGTTGTTATCTAAATGCATAATTATAATTCCACAAGCTATCGTGTTACTTGGAGAAGTAATTTCCTGTTAGTCACACTCATGATCATTCTCATAATTAGTGCTTACATCGGAATGGTTATACGTAATTTTCAACAAAGTGCCTTGAACGTAATGTAAGACTTTCACTCAAGTACAATTCCTAATTTCACAAGACCAAGATCTATCACAGTATAGAAGTAAAGTAAGCAGTAGAGACAAAGCCTTCTTAAATTTTTTTGAAATCCGCTCTTTTTATCATGCCGACAATAAACAAAGAAGGTCTAGAAAAGAAACGGACAGAACCTGGCGACTAATAAACAAAATGAGTTATTGGTCTAGAAACTAAACGGTCTAGAAACAGACAGGACCGGAAAGTGAAAACGATGAAGACTATACTTTTGAGTTGGTGGATAAAGGCTGATTGGATAGATAGTCTGCATTTAATTTTATTCGGCACATCAACAGGGATAGGTTTCCTGTACTGTTACTGATATCTATATTGTTCCGATTCGTGGCTCCTTTCGAAATGGCACAGTCGGGTGTGATTGTATACGCCTACGAGCATCCTGGCTCGTAGCAGATGCGATCTTGATTCATTAAACAGTTGATTCACACAATAGATGAACGAGACGTTATTGTGTGTTGGAGATAACGATATTCAAATTGATGACAACCAGCACATTTATAAGTGGTTTTTGGGAAAGGAATGATGAATGAAAGTCAGAGGGAGAAGTCAGGAGAGCTGAAAGGGAAGATCTTTTCGAACATATTTGAACCAAATTAATTACGATGAAAAATACCCTAAACCTATATGAATAAAGCGAAAGAATTCTGACTCTGTCAACTTCTAAGGTCAAAGGTGTGATTTTGTTTGGAAACAATGAAATAATGTAGACCAAATGTTATCCATCTAATGTGGCGAAAAGTTAACCGCAATCAGCCCTTGTCACTGATAAGAATGAAATGAACCTTCTGTTTATAATAATTAGTCATACCATAACCGTAATAATAATGTTTATTATCGAGACATGTCAGTAATCATGTACAAAGTATTCTAAATATATGCGTTCATACGGTTAAAACCATTGACCACAACTCTAGATAAGAATGTAGTTTCCCCCGTGCATATTAGCTTTTATATTGTAAATAACAATGAATAATTTCCTTTTTAGGTACAATACTTTGTGGGTATTTAAGTAAAATGGTTTTTTACAAATTTATCAAACATGTGTTTGATAAATTTGTAAAAAACCTTTATATGAATAAGCAATTGTGTTTGTGATAGTTGGTGTTACCGTAAACTATTACAAAAACATTTGAATTAGTCATTGTATCGGTGTTTTTATCATAGTTTTCAAAAAAAATTAAAAGAGTGTTACATGCATACGTTTATTAATCCGCTACGCCACATATGGGAAAAAAAATTAATATTGTATATTTCAACCAAATAACCTTCAAACAACATTATTCTTTCAACGAATGAGAAGAACTCAGGTACATAAACAACACCCACAGTCATAATATCGGTGTTTATAGTCTTCGTCACAACTCAAGATCTATCGCGGGAAAAAACATGACTCACTTCATTCATAAATTTACTTACTATCTTACGTGTGCAGGTGCTAATTTGTCTGATGATTGTCATCTTAAGTCTAGCTTCTACTGCATCAGACTCCTAGTTGTAGCTTAATTTATATGGTTTTAATATTTTTCTCAATATCCTTTATTTACATCTCTTATGAGTATTTGATTGTGGTTTGGCTAGGTAGGTGAACTAGATGATAAGTAATTCTGTAAGTTTATAAATGACAGCGCGAAAGAAGAAAAATTGTTTGTGATAACTAAGCAATCAATGATGAAAATTATGTTTATAATGCGAGTGCTTCTCCGAAGCACTATAAATTATATAAGTAGTTAAAACAAAACACGTCAAAACATACCTGTTTTTACTGTGCGCTTTATTAGACAGTCTTGGGAATAGATTGTTGTTTTTTTAGAAACATGTGAGTCTTACTCGAATGTCTTAATTGTTGTCATCCGCAATAGCTCAGTAATCTAACGGTATTCTGTTGATTCCAAGTTTCCGATCACAGTAATATTTATTATGATTTTCAAAAATATATTTTAACATTCTTGTTATTATTTTTATGATCGGAAATGTCGTATTTTTATTTAATAACAAGAGTCCGACTTGGCCTTCTTAAAACGGAAACTGAATCGGCCGTCTGCATTAGTTATAATAAAACTAAACTTGGTTAAATTATTATAATCACAAAATTGTATTATAATAATCAAATCGTTTTAATAAATTATTCATAACGGCCTTCTATTGTATTAGCATAAACATCAGTGTGTCATTTGATTTCTAGTCGTCTTAGCTAACGTAGCATCACTCAAATACTTTTACAACTCTTTTCATAATAATACTCTTAATCGCAACAGGAGTAGAATTTTTCGATACAACCTAAAGCTCCTCAAACAGCTTGCTTTGTTCCCCTTTTGGAGATGTAAAATTTACATGGCAACCGTAAAAACTCCTGAATATTTGCATCTCTGTATCTGTACTCATGTTTGCAAGCATCTCGTGTCTCAAAGGCCGTGAGACTCGGAATTCAGGTCGGAGTCTGGTTCAAAAAGATACCGTTGGAGGTCGCAGACCGTACAATTTATTTGTTTTCCAAATCAATCATCATCGATTACCAAACGTGACCGAGACATTGCTGCCATGACTGTCGTTATTTTTTTTTAATTTTCCTTCGGAAATACACGAGGCTGCAATCGTGCCACGAGTCCTCGCGCCAAATTTGCATGTCGAATCCATTATTGTGTCGTGTAGTGCTTCATACTGCATGTGCGTAGAGCTGTCTTAGACGTATCAAAAGTCGGAAGTTTTATCAGTGACGAAATATGTACCATCATCATCTTCCTGCCCTTTTCCCACATTATGTGGGGTAGGCACAACATGTGTTCTTCCATTCACCTCTATCAGCCGTCATCTCAACACTCACTCCTTTCTTACTCATGTCATCCTTCACACAATCCATCCATCTTTTTTTTTGGTCTACCTCTACTCATGAATCCATCAACATTCATACCTTCTTATTACATGCCCATGCCATGCTAGCCTGTATGTGTAGCCACACGACGAAATATGTACCATCGACAAAATACCCTCGGTTATTTATGTATTTTTCCTTACCTCGCTGTTTGAACGAATCTTGTTGTTAAAAGAAACGCTCTTCATATTGTATGTAAGTACAATGATTATCTGCTAGTAGGAGGAAGAAGTGGAAGACATTTGACAGAACATCAGGATGCTAAACGTCATGATATGACCGGATAGATATACAGTTAGCCTGTCTACCTAAAATTGGACGGATGCACGGTTACATACCATCTCTACATGTGCATGTCGTACCATCACTTACATACGTAATCGAGTTATTGACTGGCAGGTGCTTTATGTGCGGTAGTAAAGATTGCGCTAAGATTTGCATGGTCTTGGATCGGTGAGACGTAATTGGTCTCTGATTAATTAAAATTTAAAAGAAACTATTTTGTTATCGTTTGAATTAATTTATATGGCAAGTTCTAGAGACTTTGGTCAGAATTATTCTACAGGCTGGATATTGGATTGGATACCTTTTCCCTCAATTAGTAGCTTTATGTGTATCTTACGATGCAATTTATAAATATGCAGCGAATATGTCGACACTACATATTATGTCGACCCATATACCTTGAACTACTTGCCTATTTTCATTGTCACAACTGTATCTTTTTGTCTTCAATTCTATAGCCTAAAGTCTTAAAACGTAACTTGTGTTCTACCTTCGTGACCGTCATTTCAAGTAGGTATCTTTAAATTGTAAGGCACTCGTTTTGAAATTGTAATAAGTGACTTTGCATGTTGAGCGCAGAGGCATAATTCGCAATATCGGAGAAAGTGACGGTAAGTAGACGACCTTGGAACAGTTATGATCCGGTCAGTGCTTTTGTGCCTTTTTCTGTAACTAGGTATTGGATTTCTGTAGTGGTTTTTGCGCTTCAATTATTCACAGAAACATTGCCGTTAAAACTTCAAGTACTTACCTGATAAACATGCCTAGTCTACAATCAAAAAGCTTTTCAATACAGAATTATATAGAAACCCTTTTGGAAGTTCTGAATGAATAGACCTATCAAAACATAACCATTGTGCCCCTCATCGTAAGCCATAATCAAAAGCCATTCTAACACCTAATAAGGATTAACAAAGCCGTCCCTGAGATACATTTCTCACAATGGGAGGAAGTTCACAGACAGTGCGTCATCACGACTCAAAAAAAGCAAGAAAACACATTTGATATTTTATTTTTTACCCGGTTTGGGACGGGTTTATAAAAAGCAATGCGTTTGTTGCACAGTTACATTCTGAATATCAAGACGAACGGGAGTAGAACAGTATTCTAGATTTTAGTTACGGATTGCATACTGATGAGTATCTTATTAGTTTTCTGGGTAATAAAAGCAGCGAAGAGAATTGCATGCAATGCATGCTCTAAAACGATGGAAGTTTTGATATTCTTATGCATATGCACACAGTAGGTACTAAGCTAACGTTTTTATGTAACAATGTGTCTAAAAAATAGTTTTGTTGAGTACGTTACTTACTACGTCACGTGCCCTTCTGACGAAACAATAAAAGTTAATGACTGATAGTTACTTTAATTCTATA
Organism: Epirrhoe alternata; assembly: GCA_963565295.1. Classification (NCBI taxonomy): domain Eukaryota; kingdom Metazoa; phylum Arthropoda; class Insecta; order Lepidoptera; family Geometridae; genus Epirrhoe; species Epirrhoe alternata. The sequence continues at coordinate 3,227,871 of OY751397.1, read as the reverse complement.
ATAGGACAACAAAGAAACGTAAGTTGTGTTCTCGGAAGACTTTTGACTTTAACACGCATAACAGTAACATTTTGTGTTTTTACTTCTCTGTTATCCCTGGTGACAACTTAAAAGTCAATGACCTTTTGACTAAACCAAAATTTCTCAGCACCCTTAAGTTCATCGTCATAAAGTTCAAAGTTCTGTATCTCCGCATGAATGGAAGGTTCAGGTTGGCTGGCTGTCAAAACTTCAGGACAATGGTTTCGCGTCACATGCAAGAGGGGTCACACATCGGTGCATATAATTATTATGTTAACTAACCATAGAATAATATATTCGTGTACACTTAATGAAGTTGGAACGATGAGTGTACCCTGTGAAACTCCGTTCCAGCAACGGCCATTGACCGCAGTTATCTTGTTTTATTTTGGTATTTTATTCATAATCTGCTTTAAATTGGAACAACGTCGGATTATTAACGCGCTAAGTTAAACAACATCTAACGTTATACAATCAAACATGATATTCTTTAGGTACAAAGCTCCCTTCAATCCACACTTTCATTCTGCAACGTTATATTATGTACTCGTATATCGTTGACAATTACGAGATACAAAATAATAAAATATAGAACTAATAGAGCTAGAATAAGAATCAATTTAAATTGATTGGATGCGATAACAAACATTATACTCTGGTCCATCATAAAATTAATGTTGACTTGAAACAAAACGACCGCGGACATTATTGTTTCATTGTTTGTATAAATGTAAATTCGCGGTACTGTAAAGGACTACATATGCTGAAGCATAAGTTGATAATACTTTATTAATCACTGCGGTCTTGTCGGTAACATCTCTTTATCTAGTATCTGTATAACACTTATATTGGGTAAAAAGAATTCCATCTCAAACAATGTCCCATACACTACAACGTCCCGTTTAGTGTAGGCATAGGTTGCCTCCTGACGCTGTATAAATGATCTATTATGTAAAGGCCTGAGTTTTGGTTACAAATCGTATGATAGCTACAGTGGACAGTAGCCTCTAGTGTTATATGATCTCCAAACGGTTGACACGGTTAATTAACTGTATCTTAATTACTTTTTGAGTAGGTGTTCTAATCAGCTATCTGTCACGCCTTCTTCTGGGAACTTTATTGCTGTTATTATACGCTTTATGTAATTTTATTGTTGTATTCAAAAATGTTACTTTGTAGGCTTATTACCTACTTATGTAGGCTTTTTAAATTATTCAAATACAGTATCGTCTGTCGCATGTCGAACGATTTGTGGGCAAAACGAGCCACGCAGTGGACCCCACAAAATGTGACGCGAAGACGTGGAAGACCCAGAATGAGATGGCGAGACGAATTTGACTCTCATCTAAGAACATGGCCTGTTACAGCGTTAGATCGCGAAGAGTGGAAGAAGGGAAGGGAGGCCTTTGCCCTGCAGTGGGACGAGAATGGCTAAATAATAATAAAATAAAAGTATCTTTGTTAAGGAGAGATACGCATTCACTGATCTGTAAATGAGATTGCTCATAGTCATGTATGTTTAGTAATTTGTTTGATCAATAATTACTTTTTATATCTTAAGTGTCGATTATTTGATGTAAGAACATAGTAAACTCGTCGTGTAGGATAAGCTTTAATTTTTTTTTCATATTCTGTCTAATCTAAATGGTTTTGAAACTTTGCTTTTGTAGTGAGTCTGCCTCAAAGTAATCTTAAAAAACGTAATGCTTATTATTTTCGTCTATTAAACTAATGGACCAATTAGGCCTAACCTCGCCCTTGTCAATATCGCTAAAGTAAAATCGATTCATACTTAAAACGTAGAATAAAATTTTATGTTATACTTTCCATTTCTTACTGGAACAACTAATCAAGTTGCCAAGTTAATATTTCCTTAGTTATTTCAGCCTATTTCACCTTATATATAGCTTTCAGACCAACCAGCAGTCTTTTGAATTTGGTCAATAGTAACGCCAGATCTGTGTGTAGCAGATGTAGATGCATGCCTAGTACTGTGCGCTGTAAACTTCTTAACATCAATTCCAGCTTCCTAAAAAAAACTGCCTTTCCTAGATGTTTTTATCAATTCAGGAATAAATGTTTAAACAGTTTCTTCATTAAAAACTATGTTATCTAAGGATATTTAAGACAATGTCCTGCACCCTATCCTATCATTGGTTTACTAGTAAGATAATTAAGTACTAAACTGGGATCCCATGTAAAATTATATTTTGGTGGCTTAGTTCGGTAGACACCCTTCATAAATAACTTAATTCTATTGTTGTTTCCAATTCTTGGCCCCATAATTAAGAATAAAGCTGACCTAATTGTATTTAAAGACCCAGAAGAAGCGCCATTTTCAAAACATGCTTAAGAAATTTAGTATGTACGGAATTGAAGCTTGGTAAGTATCTATGTTATGATTTTTACAAAATTTCCACCACAGTTTAAAAGGAAGAATCATATTGAGGTTCAAATATTAACATTACACCTATCAATAAGGACTTAACAAGAAGGAGACCATGGTTGAGCTGTCCAGTAAGAAAAGACTAAAATACCAGTTGCCTGATCTACCTGGATCTTGTGAACGCACTTTAGAATAAGAGAAAAAAAAGTGGAAATGCCAAAAAAAAAACATATCTTTCCAGCTAACAGTAAAAACGTCTACTGCAAAGGTCTACGGATCACATTTTCATGAAATGAATTTTCCACATTTATTATTAGTCCTAGAGGCAAACAAATCTATTTCGGTTGACCAAAAATTCGTACTATATCTCTATAAGCACTTCTACAGAGTTCCCATTCGATATTCACTTTTCTAGATTCCTTGTCAGCCTCAAAGTTATCTTTGGTGTTAATGTAAGAGGTAAAAAACCATATATTCCTATCTTCACACCACTGCCAAATATTCCTAGTTATCTGGTTAAGATGAGGAAATTGAATGCCACCCATCTTATTAATATGGGCTACAGCTGTAGTGTTAACTATTCTGAGCAATACTTCACAGTCATGTATGTCCTTAGTAAAACATTGTAATTCTGAACATTCAGCTTTTAGTTCTAAGAAGTTGATATGATACTTTCTCTTCGATTTAGACCAGGAACCTGAAGCTTTTTTAGCCCCGCATAGTTAGAAATATTTTAATTTTCATTAGACTGTAAAATGCTAAATATTATTCTCTTTCTAGTAGTTTTGTATAAAGCCAACCATATGGTATGGCAGGGTATATAGAGTTCAATGACCCTAAAGGCTGTGAGATTTCTCTTATTTCACAATATCTTTTTTGTTTGAAAGATTTGATTTTTTCTGAAATAGATAGTTGTCTCTCTTGTGGTACAAAGGTAACAAAGATTTTCTGAATTTGAAATGGACCCTAGGTAATTACATGTTTATCTGGACATCAAAAACACTTTTCTCAAAATTAATTACAAAGTCTAGATCTTGAAAAAAAAATTTTTGCAAGCTAGTTCTGTACTCTGTTCGCATTTGGATTTTGATTTAGCAAAAATTAAACTGTCGTCTAAGTAACATGTTATAAAAACATTGTGGTTTCTGAAGTAACTGCTAATTGGTTTAATAAGTTTTGTGAAAACAAAAGGTGCTGAACATAACCCATACATTAAACTTGAATAAATTTATCTTCAAATATAAATCTAAGAACCTTTTAAAAGTTTTGTGAAATAGAAACTGAAAGATAAGCCTCCTATAGGTATAAACAGTCTTTGAATAATAAATTACATGCAGTTCTAATATCTTATATTTTGAAATGTTCTGTAATTATGTACTGATTTAAAAGTTTAAAATAAATCTAAAGGAACCATTTTTCTTGGGAACCAGAAAAAATCAGTGATGTAAACTGGTCTGGACTATACAAACACACAGAAATAGCGCCTAATGACCTAAATTTCTCAATTTCTGTTTTGATTATCTTTGAGTCATTGCTAGATCAGTATTGTTTTTCTGCAGTGAATGGTGGAGGTTTAGAGCTGAAAGGAGTTTCATAACCTTGAATCCAACTGTGTATTAAATGATCGTTTGTCATTTCAGACCAGTTACTTTTAGAAAGATATGGTCTTGCTGCATGTACCTCTAACGACGGTAGCTGGATCTGTATTTGTAGTGTCCTCGCTTTTGCTCCTTCTGCTGATGTGGTTGATCAAAGGTCCTCCTCGGTGGTGGCGGCGGTGGGCGATGCCTGCCACGTGTGCCTTGATGTTGTTGCGATTGGAACCGTGGCAGGCCTTTCCAGTTTCCTTGAGCCTTGGGAGTTGCAGTTTTCTTTGATGATGTTGTGTCTGCGATTTTAATTAATGATCCAGTCTTATTAATTGCTTGAGCTGCTTTTATCTTTTCAGCACAGTCCTTCCCAAATAAATATTCATCACTAATGGCCGTGCGGACTGCTTCCTTTACTACAGGTGTAGCGCCAGCTACAGCAAAGAATTTTCTAGATGCTGAGTCCTGGTAGAAAACATCAGCGGCCATCTTGGCCGAGTCGTTTACCAGCTCTATGAGATTTTTAGTGTTGATACAACCCTTTAATATGCTGGATAAAGCTTTCCCCAAGGAAGACATTAATTTTCCCAGCATATTCTGTCTATTGACAATCCTTTTATCTCTCTTCATGGTTAGTTCAGAGATAGCAGCCGCTATTTCCGGGTTGAGCTTAGGTGCAAATGCTCTTATAAAGTTTTCTGGTGCTGGGTATTTTTCTATTAGAGCTTCTCTAGCTTCCTTATCTAACCCATTGTTCATTATGTTGGTCCATCTGAGTGACAGTTCTGGACGAATAGGTGCTCCCTGTTCCACTTTGATTTCGCCCTCATGACCAAGTGCTAAAAGAAAGTCTTCAGGTAGTTGGTCCTCATCTGAAATAATTATCCTTTATCAATGACATAGTCCAAATCATTAACATTTTATTTCAGGTTATATGTCTATCCGCATAGTGATAGCGCTAGGTATAGAATGTACAATAGAACAGGATTTTAGATTACATAGGTCTATCCGTCAAATGATAGCGCTAATTTTGTATCCATCCTAAGTTCAGGTAGAAATTTAACAGGATTGGTTGTCTATCCGCAGTGTGATAGCGCTTGTTCAATCAGTTTTCTCACGTGTAACTAACCCAAACGTTTGAAGCGATCTAGGTTCGGTAGATAATTGTATGTACTTATTACAATTTACATACCGTTATCCGGTGTAATCAGATCCTGTGTCTGCAGGAACGTCGTCACTGCTTCCTCCGTCGGCTCTGGCGCCGCCGGTGGCACTTCATCTAGCGCCGGCGATGATGCTCGAGACGGAGGCGTAGAACTCCTTGCTAATTTCTTTTCGAGTTTCCTTATTTTCTTCATAATGTAGTCCTCCGAGTATTCTCTCTTCCTTTTACCCATTGTTTCGCACTTTTATTAAAGTAACTCGATCGGTTTCGATAATCGAAACCTCTCAGCCAAAGGCAAGCAGCGCGAAAGACGGAAATAAGGAAAATTCGGAAAATAATAACGGTTTCCGGCGCGAAAAAAGGGCATAAACAAATAGTAAATGAGCCTTCAGTACAGTTTGCTTCAGTTTGAAGCAAAAATAAGAATGAACAAGAATCAGTAGCGCAGCGAGAATGACAATAATTAGCGAGAATATCAACCGATTGTCTAACGTAACAATCAAATTCATGCTAGGATTACTTGCATGCACGAGCTTGCAAGAAGGATTTGATTGAACGACCAAATGCATGTTTCTAAAGAAAAAACCCGCCGGTACATACCTGAGTTCCAACGAAACAAACCTTGTAAAACACTTTATCACACATCCTCAGTATTGTAGAACATCTAGAACTGATTGCTGTATCGTTGAAATAAACTTAATTCACTTAAAATCATGGTAAATCTGAAAATAACAGAAAAAACACACGAGAAAATGAGCGGTCGACGCGAGCACTAAAACCATAATGAAGTTAGCTGTCACGAGAAATGTCAATGTCAATTTGTCTTTTTTCTTTTTTTTTTACATTAGTGGTGGTAGACGCTGACACGACACCTTACTACATAGTTAAATCTTAGGCAAGGAGTTCCATATATAATTGTACAAGAACCACGCGTGTGGTCACAAACAGCACAGCACATCCCGGAATACATCATAGGACAAATAATAATGTTGTAGAACAAATATAATAACTATGTGGCCTTGGAAATACAATAAAGGGAAACAATAATCGAGTATGTACAATTTATGCGTTATTTGCATTAGTTGACTGTACTTATCTACTGTGAAAGATTATTACTGTGAAACCTGTCCCCTAGCCATTGTTACAACTAGAAATCGAATCGACAGATAACGCCCTGCCTCTCATGATATTAACTGCCAAAATTGCATACATTTTATGCTCAGATTTTATGTCAAGTATCGCGGCACGTAAGTTCCTATCGTCGTTTGACATAATGCCTGGAACATGGCTACGGGGGGATAAAATAGTATTAAATTCCTTTACAAATTAAATCTGCGGGCTGATAGATATTGATGCTGCAATTATCCCTTATTGTGATGTTAGCGCAAAATTCAGAGACGAGAGATAAACACTGGTAGACACAGCTATTGTTCACGCAACAATGATTCTTTATGTTGCGGCCCGGGGATGTGTGAAAATGATACAAAATGAGATAATCGGCACGTGAAGGTCCACCCAAGGATATTAACTCATTATGTTAATATCCTTGGGTGGACCATCATCATCATCATTACCCCGCCCTTATCCTACGCTCAATAGGATCAGCGCTTGTTTTATCTTCCACTTTTCTCATTCGTCAACTATGAATCTACTCTTGCACATTCATTTCATCTCTCGCACAATCCAATATCTCAAATGTTCTTCAAATGCCAATTAATGTACAAGATCGGAAGAGATTGCAAAGGTTAGTGTTTGCATGATTTTAATGGTCACTTGTCTATCTCTGACGACCTCTGTGGCGCAGTGGGTGAAAGCCCGCTTGGGACGCAGAAGGTTGCGGGTTCGATCCACGCCGCGGGATAAATGTTTGTATGATCTGCAATTATTTATCTCAGGTCTGGGTGTTTCTATGTATAATATGAATGTATTTACAAACAAAAAGTATATAAGTAGTATATCAGTTACCTGGTTCCCATAGTACAAGCTTTGCTTAGTTTGGTGCTAGATGATGATGTGTGAAATGTCCAGCATTATTTATTTATCTAAATGATTGAATATATTTTGAAAGGCTGCATGGCTGCATTCATTTTTAAGGGGGATAGGAAGGCCTTTGCCCTGGAGTGGATGATTCAGGTTACAAAGAAATAATAATACTTATTAATTAAACATAACGAATGGAAGTTCTAATTAGACCTGCCGTGACTGCTCTACCTTGTTAAACGCTATTTCAACTAAACTAGGTTAATGAGGTTGTCGGGGTGTTCACGCCAGGGACGAATATAACTAAAATGCCATGAAGCTACACCTTGCCATTATTTATAAACAGCCTGTGTTCTACAAATTATACAGCCAATATAACCTAGATTTTACCCACGGCTTCGCTCGCGCTGTATTTCTCTTGAACATTATTTTTCTGGATAACGTAACCAGCTTCTCAACTTTACCACTCACAACTTGTATGATCATCATCTTCCTGCCGTTTTCCCACATTATGTGGAGTCGGCACAACATGTGTTCTTCTTCCATTCTCCTCTATCACACCACAACTTGTATGATGTATTTATAAACGTTAATAATACTCAGCTGAGTTGTATCAGCTTCTTTTAATAATGAAGATTACGGATTTATCTATCACATTTCATATGCATCAGGCTCGCAGAAGATTGGGAAGAATAGCATAAGGAAGGTATCTGTGGTCTTCCACACTGAGCTGGCGCGGGTGCGTAGTATCAAACGTTCCTCTCCTTGCATTCTGGTCACACTGAGGCGGAAGCCTAGCGTTTCATAATGTTTGCTCGCAGTGTGGACGATATAAACAAGCAGTGGGTGAAATCGGGGTGCCGATAATGATGATATGATCACTTTGTATTGTGTAGTGAACTAGTCATTCGAATGATGATGATTCAGCATCACCATGTTTATGGCTATCTACATCTGTCGTAAAGGTCCCGTGCACTGTTCAGTAAGTTTTTTCACGTCCAGCTTTACTGCATATCCCACATGCTACAATGTTTTACTATTCAGTCGTAAAACCTGGGTTGTTGACCCTAGTCTAGATTCTAACTCGTAGTTCCTGAACTGTGACGTCATGATTTCACTTACAGTGGAACGAACGGCATGACTAATACTAATGACTGTTTTATGAACAGTTGTTTTTGTACCTGTATTGATATTGAGTCTTGGTAGTGTCAATAGGTCTTTCGAACAAGTGTGGTGAATGAATTTTATGTGCGCATCAATAAGTTTCCTTTAGTGCACTTGTCTCGAATTTTTTGGTTTTACAACATGCCGATGCCGGCCGGTTTCCCTCAATGATTTTTTTCACCGTTGGATATATCATATCTACTAAAGATCTAGAGGCAGTTAAGTAATATAAGGATCTATGTATGGAGTGCTAAATTTTATTAAATGTGTGCATGTATTTAGACGTGTGTAAATTCAAAGAAGGGTGCGGGTTCGATCCCCGCCGCGGTATAAATGTTTGTATGATCTGCAAATATTTATCTCGGGTCTGGGTGTTTCTATGTATAATATGTATGTATTTAAAAACAAAAAGTATATAAGTAGTGTATCAGTTATCTGGTTCCCATAGTACAAGCTATGCTTAGTTTGGGGCTAGATGATGATGTGTGAAATTGTCCAGCATTATTTATTTATTTATTATTATTAAAAAGAGTTATAAAAAAGCAATATTAACTTCAACCGTATAATCTTACACAAAAATGCCAGGCGTATTAAAATATCATAAGCTGGTTTCTTCATTAACTACATTTAACGACAACGTAGTAAAGTAACCGACGAGACGTTTGCGATTTCTCTACATATTTTAGTAATTAAAATGTTAACAGGCTTGCTTTCATTTAGTTTGTCCACTTAAATCTAAATAGGCAAGCTCCGGGAACCGAACAAAGTTCCGGAATTGTATAAAAGATATTAAAATAGTAAAGTTATTATTTACTTATCAGTTTAAGTTGTAAACAAATAAAAGCTACTTGTACTGATAAGAATTGCAGTAGTACTGGCCACCCAGTTGTACTTATGAACCCAAGACAATAACAAAAGGTGAGTAATTATGACGAATTGAATCATAACCTCCTGATAATAAAGTTCAAATTTCTAAAGAGGTTCACTTAACTTGATTATATCTTAGGCGTCTTAACGGCGTCTGCTTTTGTGTCAAGGCAGATATTAAGATAAGGAAATACATTCGCTAGCCAAGATACTGATTCATTAGGAGAATTTTTAATTAAAAATGTGAAAAATAATTCACAGAGCCTTTGTCTCGAAGAGTTCCATTGAAGTTATGCCAATTGCACGCCTTAAAAGTACAATTTTTCTAATGTGACATGTCTAGGAAGCGTGAAGGTTGTTTGCTATAAAAAGTAAGATATCTTGTTTATCAAAGTTGTCAACGTGTTTTCCATAAAAGTTATAATAAGTACTTGCTGATAAAGTTATCCGAAGTCCTGCGGAATTTAGTAGAACTTAAGAAAAAGCTTGTATGTTATCTTAAAACTTATGTAATATATCGCCACTCCTAAATGACTTATTTATTGCTCGGAACCTATTAATCATTGTACAATGTTTCACAGTTAATCATCTTGCTTATTGTCTTTTAAGATCAAATCTCTCTCAGCTTGTTAGAGCGACTAGTCTATGATTTAGTGCTTAATACCGCACTAGTTAATATCAATTCATATTATATTTTTATAGGAACGAATGATTATAAATTCGTCTATAAGCTCACAGCTGTAGCCCTAAATTCTACGCGGTTTTGGCATTGATATTTTAAAAGAAGCACTTCTCATCTCCTCGATGAGATTCAAACCTTCATAATCTCGTCTCACTATGGTCCCTTCAAGTATCACTTTTAAGTTTGGAAAACTAGATAAGATTAGAGAATTAGATTTCAAAATCTAAAGCCTAATGTTGCTTCTCTTGTTACAGATCCCCCTGCAGTAGACTTCAATAGACATAGACTGATTCAACCGACAGTACATCATGCTAGAACAAAACGGGAGATCACCTCGACAAGAGATTCGGTAAGACTATCTGCTACTTTTCTATTCCTTATGAGTATGATGACTTTAAGCCAAAAGATGGATTGTGTAGGAAAACATAATGTAAGAAAGGATTGTGTTGTGATGACTGATAGAGGAGAATGGAAGTAGAACACAATATGTTGTGCCGACCCTAATGTGGGAGAAGGGCAGGAAGATGATGATCATCAGTGTAATGTTGCTCTGCTATTGAGCAGCCTACTAAGTTTTTGTGCTATTATAACGTTATAACGCTTTTGTTCCTACGGTGGCCGCTGTTTCCCACATATAAATAAATAGATATCATGGTTTTACATTTGGAAGAGGATCACTGATATCATTCTAAATATTCTTGCTATATTAGAAACTTTTTGTTGAATGTTAGTGTTTTTCCACATTTTCGGTTTAAGTATTCTATTTTTCCAACCTTCTTTGTACATTTCAATTTATTAAACTTTCGTGATTTGAGGACATAATTTGTTTTTGAATAATTCTTTGTGCAGTTTCGTCTGCGTGTTTACATGACCCCAAGAGTTATAACAGCTCTTTTCTCATAGTTCTTAAGTAGGCAACATCCCATTTAGACGGCCATCAAGTACAGGAAAGCGAGATTGGCGTGATGTTAATCCATCTGTAATTTTGCTGTCCGTGGAAACAACGGACGGTCTATTATTGTACTGCTGGGGTCAACCGAGTTTCCGTTCTAATTGCCGAAATTATTATCACTTATCTAAATTATGTTTGTAGCGGACAGTATGATTTTCTCTGTGTTTTTAAATTATGGTTTTGATGACTTTTTTTATGAGGTCTAAAGCTGATCGCACATTGGTCCGCGTCGTACGCGCCGCAGTAACTTTTCTATACTTACGAAAAAAACTGATGACGTCAGAAAATGCGGCTCGCTTCTGACATTTCAGCATTTCTTCTATTGAATTGACAGTTCGCGGATAAGTCTGCGCCCACCTTAAAAGATGGTTTAAAAAAATGCTTGAGGATCTTTTATCACTGAGAATCTAGCGTGTATGTTTAAGTACAAAAGTAATTAAATTATTCTATGCAACTGTTCCTATAGGCTTTCGTTGCAAATTATACAGAAAAATTTGTATATTTTATTTAAATCCAGTGGGGAGCACGACAGAAAAATACAGTGCATCATGTTTATTCCTACGTACGAGTTAAGTTGTACATGGTCGACATTCCCAGAGTTCGTACAAAGCGTTTTGAGTCCACATTTTTCATACGCACCGCCAAATTGTGGAACTCATTGCCGGGCTCTGTATTTCCCGAAAAGTACAATTTAGGGGTCTTCAAATCAAGAGTAAATAGGTTCCTTCTAGGTAAGCATGCTCCATCTTAGACCTCACTACTGCTTAACATCAGGCAGAGTGAGGTCAAATGCTGACCTATTTAATTTATAAAAAAAAAAAAAAAAGTTAGGGAGGTAAGGTAAAAGAAAATCTGGAGGATAAAATTGTCTTTAAATAGGCCAAAATCTATATGAATACAGAAGTCTAGTGAAAATAAAGATAATACAACTACAAACACAATCATTAAAAGAAACTAAATATGATTTACAAACGGTCTATACAGTTCTTTCCATTTCAGAACGGTGTCCACCATCCTGAGGTGACGATAACAGTGCCAGTGGACGGTGAGGATTATGTCCTCGACTTACGGCTGAATCAAGATCTGGTGACAGCAGACCACACCATCGAGTACAAGAAGGATGGGAAGACGGTGCTGCATAAACCTAAGAAAGAGGTATGTGTAACCTCGTATTGTTTCGGAAGGCATCGAGTTTCAAATCAACGGATAAATCACTTCATAGTATAAAACAAAGTCGCTTTCTCTGTCCCTATATCCCTATGTATGGTTAAATCTTTAAAACTACGCAACGGATTTTGATGCGGTTTTTTTAATAGACATAGTGATTCAAGAGGAAGGTTTATATGTATAATACATGCATAATATAGTAGAGAAACACTGATAATTTTAGAGGTATCTAATGTGATGTCGTGAATTACTAATACATTTTTTGCGCTTACATTGCCAACGCTGGCTAAACCCTAATATTTAGCATCAGCATTACACCCGTGCGAAGCCGGGGCGGGTCGCTAGTTGATCATAAAACCAACTTACTGATAGGTAATCATGTAATCGAAACATTGTTTAGTAATCGAATATCACCAATACCAATGATGTTAACGATACGATCAGAATTGAAGTATAATTTCGCTTTAAAAACTAAATAAAAAGGAACTGATTTTATATTGGACTGGATAAAGTGAGGTATAAGTGAGATTGCGTTTTTTTTTTGTTTTAAGTATGGGAAAGTATCACTCAGTCAGGAATCAAATTCGAATAAAAACCACCTTAAAAGCCTTAGCCTTTTTTTTTAAATTCTTTTCACAAATGAAGACATAGGTGAACTGAACATGTCATACAGTACAGCCCATATAGGTACCTACTCGTATATAGATGAAACCTCCACATTTACTCACTTAATATTTTTGTGTATGTTTTCCATTTGGTGGCGAAAATAAAATTTACTCTATTCTGTTTTGAAAGTTCAAAAATAACAAATTTTCATTCATTATCGTACAGGAGATAGACTTGTGCCATTACTCGGGACGCGTGCGAGGACTCCCCGAATCCTGGGTAGCTGTTTCCACGTGCAGCGGAGTTAAGGGAGTCATCTACGATGGCCAGAAGATGCATTACATTGAACCGGCTGAAGGTAACTTGGGGCAATAATGGCACATTTTTCCTAGGTCATGTTACCTGTGGTCCCTCGAGGAAACTTGAAAACTTTTTCGGGATAAGCAATAACCCCTAGCATGTGCTATCCAAGGCATATCTCTGCGTTGAATTTCATCCTAATCCATTTACAAACATCCATAATTTTTTTTTTATTATGAATGGGTCGACTCTTGATCTCGAAACTTACATAGGCAAGAATGAGGTCTACGATGGAGCGAGCCTACCCGGAAGGTATATGTGAATGTGGATGGAATTAGGCACAGATATAGATTATACATACATACATACATAAAATTTCCCGAAGGGGTAGGCAGAGACCACGGATCTCTACTTGCTACGATCCTGACACACAACTTTCGCCTCATTCACTCTCATTACATTCTTCCCATATGCTCGCCGGTTTAGGATACTGTTGACCTGGCCCGTCTCCAAAATGTCGCTAATTTGATCAAAGAAGAGGATCCAAGGATCATAGTTTGAAGATAAGCTACTTTTTATCCAGGAAAAGTCAAGTATTCCCGAGAGACTACATTTAAAACTAGGCGAAGCTACTACCTACATATTTTTGCAATCCCATCCCTCAGTTAGTTAAAATGTCTCTGTATTAAAATACTTCTGTGTTTTGTTTGAATCAAGTTATTGTTTGTAATTCTGATATCATTATTTACACAATGTTTCTGCTATACTTTTCCTCTTATTGCGGAAATGAATAATGATTCTGCAGATAATGTTTTATGAATAATTATAATAAATAATACATGCATTTATTGATATAGGTACCTACTTATATGCGTGACTTATGTATGCATCCCACTCATACGAGTATAATAAAGCTGAAAGTGTGAGTTTGTTTAGATGTTTGTATTTCAATCACGCCTAAACCAGTGATTTTCGGTTGGTTCAATCGGTCACTATCTACATAATGACCTGGAATAGCATATTCAAAATGTTGGCACCACGCGGGCAAAGCCGCGCGCAGAAGCTACATTCCATTGTAAATAATTGTCAGAATACGTTTTAGCAGTGTCCTACTTTTCAATTGTGAATTGTTTTGATTCATAGTTGTAATTTTTAGGGTGGCTTGCTTATCGTTGACATCTCTAATTGTATTTAGTTCATTACTTCTAGTGAAGAATAAAAGTAAGTTCATATAAATTAGTATCCAACTCTGATGACGGCGATTTTAGGCCGCCCTAAGCCTCCGAAGGGCCAAGAATGCGCCTAAATGAAGAAAACCTATAATATCCCCCTGCTGGCTAAAGGCCTCCCTTGGTTTACGCCATTCGATCCGGCCCTCTGCCTCACATCCAAAAATCTATGGGCATTTTAATATCGTCACAAAACGGTGACACCTGCCTGTGTGCGTAATAGGTATTAAGCATGTACATCACTATCACTACATGTATGCTTAAATCTTTAAACTACGCAACGGATTTTGATGCGGTTTTTTTAATAGATAGAGTGATTCAAGAGGAAAGTTTATATGTATAATACATGCATAATATAGTAGAGGAACACTGATAATTTTAGAGGTATCTAATGTGATGTCGTGAATTACTAATACATTTTTTGCACTTACATTGCGAACGCTGGCTTAACCCTAATATTTAGCATCAGCATTACACCCGTACGAAGCCGGGGCGGGTCGCTAGTTAATTATATTAGAGAACTCTAGTGTCAAGATAAACCTAATATAGGATTTAAGACAATAATAACCAGAACAAATGTGATCATTTCAACAATAAACACTATCTATCTCGCAGTTTGCCCTCGATCGGGCGATATTTTGTTTTATTTATTCGTTCGAAAGGCGGATTCGTTTTCGGAAAATACCCAACGAATTGCGGCGGTAGTTTTCCACACTCCATTGTCCTTACCAACTACTAAAATTGGTCGGGTACAGTCAACCAATCTTAAGCTTTCTGAAATTAGAAAATAATTAGGAATCCCGTCGGAATCCAAAACTTTGATAAGTCTTTTCATTTTCTTAACGCTGTCTTCGTCTTTTAGGCGTCATCAAAAATGGGTTCTGCGTAGCTACTTCAGAGAATCGGTCGGGTTGTGCGTACTGTAATCCCCCTTATTAAATCGGCTTTCCGACGAACGGTACTATAAAATATCTTATTACAGGTAGCGATATCCAAACCCAGCATTACCTATACGACCACAACGATCTCAACACCAACTATGAATGTGGATTCGCTGGTGGCATCACTAACAGTACCACCTTCGACCCTGAACTCCTGGGCCGGTACACCAGTCAGATTGATATGAAGAGGAGTCGAGTTAGCAGGGTATGTAATAGTTGTTCCATCTCACGTAGGCGGATTGGTCTAACTGTGTGTAGATCTGTTTCTGTGTGCGTAAGCAATACCGAGCGCTCATTCGTCCATGGAGTGTTCCTGAGTTTACGCACACAGAAACAACGTGCATGTGCATCTACACACACAATAAAAACCAACCTGCCTTCGTGAGATATACTCGAAGTAGATACATACGTAGGGCATGCATGACCACGATGGCTGTAATGCCATCCAAAACATTGAGGAAAATAAGTTTTTAATTAGCAATTAACCTTCTACACCTAATTGTAAAAGCGTTTACGTCGCGAAAGTAAAAAAAAATCTATAAAAGCTGGTATTGAAAAACAACTATTAATAATTCATTTTAATTTCCAGTACAAAAGAAGCACAGAAGAGACAGAAGTCCGAGGGCCATATAACGCGAACAAATTGTCGCGATACCTGGAGTTGGTGCTCGTGGCGGATCACAGGGAGTTCCTCGCGAATGGAGCCAATGTTAGGACTGTGCACTCGCAGATGATACAAGTCGCTAATATCATTAACTCTGTAAGTCAACGTCAAGAAGTAAACTAATTTTTCGTCAGCATTTATCATGTCAGCACTTTCTGTAAACGTCAGCAATTCGTAAGTTAGCGTTATTGTACTTCTACTAACAGAAAACCGTAGCCAAGTAAGTGGCACTAGTTAATTTTATTAGAATTTGCGATTACTAAGTTTGCCATTGCTGACGAGGTGTGCTGACAGCTGGTTTTGTGGTTCGACAGCGCGTAGAGGCATTTTATACACACAGATGTAGAGTCTACACCTATCAAGAGTCCGTTGTTTTGTTAGACCATCTGTCATCATAAACGATCCGTCAGCAGTTATCAATCACTCGTCAGCGCCTCAATCTTCACCAATACGGGCCAATACTATCAAACTTTATCTGGTTTTTTAGGTTAATTATGATGTTTTAAATATCTATGTATACCTAACAAAACTGATATAAATAATTTGTCAGCGCTTATGAGCTTACCGGTTACACAAAATGGATATAAATCATGTGTCAGCGCTTATAAACTTGTTCAAATCTTGTAAACTTGTTTCAAAAATCTAAATATTTCCTTCCAGGTATACTCTCCACTGAACATCTACATAGCTCTTGTTGGAGTGGTAGTGTGGACAGAGCAGGACGAAATACAGTTAGAGGAGGACGGCGATAGAACGCTCACGAACTTCCTCAATTACAGGGAACAGTTGGTTACGAGGATACCTAATGATAATGCTCAGCTTTTGACGTGAGTTTTTTATAGTATAAAGAGAGATTCCATTCTCCTCTATCAGCCGTCATCTCAACACTCACTCCTGTCTTACTCATGTCATCCTTCACACAATCCATCCATTCTTTGGCCTACCTCTACTCGTAAATCCATCAACATTCATACCAAGCTCTCTCCTAGTTACATCACATTCACATTCTAACTTGACAATTTTATTAGTAAGGGCCCTAGTTTTCATAAACGTTATTATGGTAATAGAACATGTTAGAATCATATCACACGTATAGTTTTCAATCTTTTCTCACATTCAACTTGTCTTTCTTTCAGTCGTCAAAACTTCAACGGCGGAGTCGTCGGCAAAGCGTTAAAAGGCCCGATATGCACATACAAATTCTCAGGCGGTGTTGCAACAAATCACTCAACAGTCATTGGCCTTGTAGCTACAACCATTGCCCATGAAATGGGACATAATTTTGGTATGGAACATGATACAGAGCAAGATTGTCAATGTCCCGATGAAAAGTGTATAATGAGTCCGTCTAGTACAAGTGTAGTGCCGGTTAGATGGTCATCTTGTAGTCTGAAGAGTTTGGCGTTGGCGTTCGAACGGGGCATGGATTATTGTTTGCGGTAAGTAAATAATCAGTGGGCTAAGGGCCCGCTTGCGACGCAAAAGGTTGCGGGTTCGATCCCCGCCGCGGGCAAAATGTTTGTATGATCTATAGATATTTTTCTCGGGTCTGGGTGTTTTCTATGTATATATGTATTTACAAAGAGAAAAATTATATAAGTAGTATATCAGTCATTTAGTATCCATAACAAGCTCTGCTTACTTTGGGGCTAGATGATGCTGTGTGAAAAAGTCCAGCATTATTTATTTTAATGATGTTTAATGCTCCTCAAGCTAAAACGGCTGAACAGATATGAATAAAGTTTGTTTAGTAGTGTAGCTTATAACCTGGATTAACACATAGGCTACTTTTCGGGAGCGTGCGTGTACGTTCTTACTTTGTTCAAAAATATATGTGACTTGTACTTAGTACACAAATATATGTGACAGTACTATACTTAGTATTAAGTACGGTACTATGCGCTCTATTACCGAAGAAAAATAGAAATAGTCGCCATAGTCGAAATCGGCTGGAATACATCATCATTATTACCGTACTATGTACTCCTACCGTACCTTATTCTCTAACCGTATCATATTCTCTTATGCCCGGTTTCGGTTTTTGACAGCTAACAGTTAGCTGTCAAACTTTTGTAAGTGGAAACGAGTCGTAGTTCTTACCTATGACTGTCCGTTGAATATAGAAACCGGGCATAAGCGTACCATATTCTCTTACCATACCATATACTTATAGCGTACTTTCTCTTACCATTATATTATCTTACCCACAGCAACAAACCGTCCCGTCTCTTCGACTCGCCCACCTGTGGTAACGGCTTCATAGAGATTGGCGAGCAGTGTGATTGCGGTGCGGGCGATTCGGCTGAAGCCTGCAAAGCGTGCTGTCACTCCGATACATGCATGCTCAGGGGTAATGCCACTTGTGGAGCTGGCGAGTGCTGTGATCTTAAGGTGAGGAATATATTTTTATTAGATAACTGACTACAAAAACACGAGTCAAAGTCAATACGCATTTATTCAGTAGGTCAGTAGGATCGCTGGGACTTTGAACCGTCTGAAACTAGGTGATTTTACTCCTGTTCCTTCGCGACCAATGATTCAACCAATGAGTCAGATAAGAAAAAGCTCTCTGTCATATCGTTATAGGAAGTAAAAGACCGCATCGGAAAGAGCCAGATGGAGATAGTTTTATCATTGCGCCGACAAAAGCTAATCTCTTAGGTTTATACACCCACTGCGGAGTATCCACGGATGATTGACAGATTTTTTCCCACTGCTGGGCAAAGGTCTCCCCCATATCCTTCCAACCATCTCTGTACCGGGCCATTTCCCACCAGCTTTTCTCAAAGGCATCGAGATAGTCACGACAACGTTTCTTCGGCCTGTTCCGGCTTCGTCGCCCATCTGCACCCATTTTGTGACGACCTCTGCCCATCTGTCTTCGTTCATACGGCTGACGTATCCCGCCCAACACATTGATTGACAGATATTAAATATATTTTTTTTTAGATTTTAAAGGGTTTTTTTTACTGGTTTACTGTACTTTTGTTATGTGCCCTATAAATAAATATTTATTTGTATTTGTTGTAGACATGTCGACCAAAATCAGCGGGTACAGTCTGCAGGTCTGCTGACAAGGAATGCGACCTTCCGGAGTTCTGCACGGGACACTCGGAATACTGTCCCGACGATATTTACAAGATGGACACCCTACCATGTGGGAAGGGGGATGATCAGGTCAGTTTGAATCTTATTACTCACAGAATAAGGTTGAAATTCGTGTTCATATGTGTTATTGGCCAACTCTGACGGAGTTCAGTACCGGTTTTAAGTCGTTAAGCCAAGACGGAGTTTTTAGGCCGCCCTAAGGCCTCCGTCATGGCTTTACGACTTAAAAGCCGCGACTGACATTTTAACGTGCCCTCCGAACCGAAGCATGGAAGCAGTCATTTTATAATGCCACTGGTTGTCACCCATCCACTTATAGGCCGTTTAGAACGTTGCTTAACTTTGACGATCTATCAAGAACGACAAAGAGTCGGTTCACATCTGACGGAAGAAGCGTCGTGCGTATTTCGCGGTCTTCGTTTATCATCATCGCATCATCATCATCAGCCTATAGCAGTCCACCGCTGGACATAGGGCTCCCCTAATGAGCGGTATTGCGCCCTGTCCTCAGCTCTAGGCATCCAGCTTCTGCCAGCAGCCAGAGCAGATCGTCACTCAACTGCCACCTGGAGGGCATCATCGGTTAAGTGTGAAAGGTTGAATGTTTTCTCATATAATTGTCTGTTCTGGCGTTACGCGACCGATAATACGCGACGTATCTTCCGTTAGATGTGAACCGACCCTAAGCTAGCACCACGAACTACATCAATGTGGATCATCATTATGTTTATTTTTTCAAGGCGTACTGCGTCCGTGGTTCGTGCCGTTCACACAGTGACCAATGCAGACTGTTGTGGGGAGTGACCGGAGAGAGTTCTCATATCAAATGTTACACTAGCACCAATCTCAAAGGAACCAAGTATGTATTCATAGATAAAGTTAGGTTACATATAAGAAAATATTTCTTCATAGAAAAATAGCATTCGAGGGAAAAGCACATTTTTTACAAACTTCTGTTGTTTTTAATAAGAGAGTTAATTTAATAGGCACCTTCTGGGTTGCTCCATCGTAAACCTCACTCTTGCCTGTGTAAGTTTTGAGGTCAAGAGCCGACCACATTATAAAAAAAACGTGCTAAAATAGTTGTCTATACTTGTGTCTATCCTATCTTAGAAATTTTATGGTTTCCATTTTCAAGGTCGATTTGACGTAAATTGCGATGTATATGAGCAACGCCATCTATTGGTGATAATTCATAAATAATTAAAATAATACAAATCTGATTTAAAGTTATTGAGAAGTTCAAGAACACGCACAAATTTTAGCAAATGTTTTGGTCTTAAATCTTGTTTAACTTTTGTAAAATACAGATGGTAAAGAGTCTTATTATGAAAAGATAAGGAATTATATTCTTTTATAATAATATTTTTTTATCTATTGGTAAAAGAATAGTTGAATGTTATCATAAATACTTAATTATTTATTTCAGTTATGCTGATCGGTGGGTTACTTTATCAAAATTGAATACAGAAGTATTTTTTTAATTAAATACAAAAACTATATTATATGCAATGCTTTATAGTTTCTGTTACCCAAAAACCATATAATGTGGCAGAACAGTAACTATGCATTTATATTATATAAAGTATAATATTTACATAATGTAATTTTATGAAAAGTATACCTATCACAAAATAATGCGCAAAAACTGCTGATAATGTTATTAATGAAATATTTTTATACAAATGTTGATAATCCTTTATTTACAGAAAATGCTGAGTCAATAATATAATATTAAGAATGTCAATTAAAACAGTGTTCGGGTGTTGTCATGGCATTTAAGTTATAAACCTTTGGGGGTATTTGGAATTCCCCCAATCTGTGGCAAAGAGGGAGTACTCGCCTCTCTAAGGTTGACGCCACCTGGTCCACTTACCTTAGGCCTTTCGGCCGACAGTTGATGTCGGATGGTTCTCTAAAGCTTAGATGTGCTTTAAAACATCGTAAGCGTGATTCAGGATTCAAATCGCGTCGGTTGTATGGGAGTAGCGCGCTAGCGCCATCTAGCGGTACATCTCTAAAGTAGATAGGTCGCTGTAATTGACAACTCTATTACGACGCCCTTGTAGTTCAGGCGATCGTAGTTAGAGGTCGCCACAAACCTATTATAATATTCCAAAGGTTGTTATAAGTTTTCTGATTGAAAGCTAAGAGGTATTGTCGAATATCTTGAGAACATTATTGCTATGACGACATCCGTGCACTGTATGCTTCAGTTGTTCTTGTCAAGGCGTGTTGGTCTTGTGTGTGTAGATGCACATGCACGTTGTCTCTGTGTGCGTAAGCTCGGGCACGCTCCATTGACGAATGAGCGCTCAATTTCGCTTACGCACACAGAAACAAATTTACACACATTTAAGACAAATCCGCCTTCATGAGATAAAACAACAACACAATTGTTAATAATATTCGCTGCAAAACAGCTTTATGCAATCCTTACTTGCTTGCTTGTCGCGACATTCATTCTTTCAATTTTCCAAAATTTCCAAAAAAAGCTATCATAGTAGCTATCATAAATCCATGTTCGACTTGTCTCGTCTCCTTTTAAGGTTATAATTTTTTTTTCTCTTTTTTAAGTTTTAACTACATAAATGTGATCAGTAACAGCCACCGAGACCATGTTTAAATTTTTTTTGGTAATTAAAAAATAGCGGTGTAGATGTAACTTAGGCCTTTAGGCCTAAGTTAGTTAGTTAAATAGGTTAACTTAAAAGTTTAGTGCTTATCAAGCTCTTTCAACAAAACTGTGTTATTTGTGGGTAGTTCTGTTTTTTAATTGGTCAAAATCCAAAAAAACTTGCGGGTATTTCTTTTTTATTGTTAAAAAACCCCACTGTTGCCCATTCTTCTTGAATAGAGTGCATTGTCGCGACAAACTAAGCAAATCAACCCAAGTAAGAGCTTCGCATAACAAAGATCCATGTGCTAGAAACGGCAACTGTGGCTACGATCCCACACGGCAGATCTACAAGCCGTGCGAGCCAGCCGACTCACTGTGCGGAATGCTGCAATGTCGACATCTCAACGAACGACTCGAGTTTGGGATGGAATCTGTTGCTTTTCTATCAGCTATATTCATCAATAATAATGGTAATGATCATAAAAACGGCCAATCGCAATTGTTGAAGTGTCTGATAAAATATCCGAAACACAATCGCAATTGATAAAGTGTCTGATAAGCTATCCAGCAAGTCTTTCGCGCGATCATAACTCATATTTAGACATGCGTCTGTTCATGATTTTACTGCGTTAATTTACTTTTTTATTTTATTTCCTGACGTTTTGGCTGTGTTGCAACAACCGTGGCCGCGGGCTAACTGAAGTATGTAGCCGAATCGACGAGTGGCAGTTTTCACAACTACCCTCAACTAAAATAGAATATAATAAGTTAATATATAATTGTTAACAAATAAAATGTACAAACAGTTTTCCCTTTTCGGACGTACAATATTAACATTTATAGTATGTAAGTAGTTAAAAACTTAAACAAACACATCTACCTATGTATTTAGACAAACTATTTACATTCACTATCACTACACTACACTCTAATTAATAAATTAACGCGATAAAATCCTGTGTAAATGTATGTATTCCTAAATATAGAATATGTATCTAGCAGTTCAACTGTCTGATTCGTCTTTTGAATGTATCAGACAGTTTAAAATATGTATCAGACACTTTTAAAATATGTATCAGACACTTTACCAGTGTTGAGATTGGCGTCAATTAATTTTAAAGGGAAGAAAACTGCGGCGTTGATTCGTACGGCAGGTACAAAATCTGTGATCCGAATCATTTGCTATGCGGACGGTTGCAATGCAGACATTTGAATGATAAATTGGAGTATGGGAATGGTGGTATGGTTATCAAGTACTCTAGTGTCACATATACTGGAGGTAAATCATTTAAACTATTAAAAAACTTTCGGAACTAATAAATGTGGTTTAAAGTTATCGTATAACCTAAAAAAGTAATTTAAACCATACAAGTTAGTTTATACCCGATATAACTTTATCCTACGTTTACTAGTAAAGCCGTTTATGTTTGTCAATACTAGTATTATGGTAGTGCACGGAAGGAGCCCTAAAAATCCTCATCGTCGCGGGTTCGAATCCCGTCAGAATCGAAAATTTTGGAAAGCATTTTCATTTCTCAATGAAATACCTAAGTGTGATTTAACACTTAAATATTAAAAAAATTCAAGAAGACAAATATTTTAAATTAAATTTAATCAAAGTTTGTTTGTTTGTAACTGAAGAATGAACACGGATTTTATGCGCGTAATTCGCAGGCAAAGCAGCGGGTGAAAGCTAGTATATTGTACTGTAACAATGAGACTATTAGGGAAAAGAGATTTTTTTTTGTTTACCTATAGGATGAGAAGTTCAAGGTCACATATGGATATGTAGTATAAAACCGTGAGAGTTAACGAAAAGTCATTTTGAAAATCGCGGGTTAGATAAATAAATAAATAATGCTGGACATTTCACACAGCATCATCTAGCCCCAAACTAAGCAAAGCTTGTACTATGGGAGGAACCAGTTAACTGATATACTACTTTATATACTTTTTGTTTGTAAATACATATTATACATAGAAACACCCAGACCCGAGATAAATATTTGCAGATCATACAAACATTTATCCCGCGGCGGGGATCGAACCCGCAACCTTCTGCGTCCCAAGCGGGCTTTCACCCACTGCGCCACAGAGGTCATCAAGATCAAAGTTAATAAAATATCGCTACATATAAGTTTAGAAATTAATTTACAAAATTGGATAGAAAAGATTGGGTACACCTTGATGCCGCGTGACAAATGCAGTACAAAGACAGAGACGAACTATAAGTTCTGTCGTGCGTGACAAGGATAGTTGGCACTGTTTGATTCAAAGTGATCCCAAGCGGTCCTACTGAATAAATGCTTTTGACGTGACAACGTCTTATAATTCGATAGAGCCGGCTGCACGCACGAAAAAATGCGACGTTACCTCGCTCTGAGGCGTTCCATGTAAGGCTTGAAGTGCAAGTGAGAAGCAGAGTGAGAGTAAACCGACTTTACAGACAACTAATTTTTTTGACTTTGACCTTTGGCAAGCTTTTAAACGCGGTATGAAGAGTAACCCTGTTAGGTGCTGAAACTTGACCTTTTAAATTAAAACATCTCTAATAGATATTGTTTTATAGGTACAATAATACCATGCCGGACTGCAATCATAGATTTGGGTCTGAGTGACGTCGATCCGGGATTGGTTCCCGATGGTGCCAAATGTGGACATGAGATGGTAAGACATATCTGCTTGCCTCTTCCCACACTTGTTATATAGTTCCATTTCATGAATGCGGTTGGGTCTTGCGTGTGTAGATGCACATGCACGTTGTTTATGTGTGCGTAACCTCGGGAACGCACAGCTAGTATATAAATAACTAGCTATTTGCCCGCGTGGTACTTTGGGAGTAGATGGAATTCCCCCAATCTAAGGCAAAGAGGTATTACTCACCTCACCAACGTCGACGCCATCTGGTCCACTTACATTAGGGCCTTTCGGCCGACAGTTAATGTCGGATAGTTCTATATAGGCTAATTGCCGAGAATAATGTTGCTTGCGAGATTCAGGATTCAAATCGCGTCGTTTGTATGGGAGTAACGCGCCTGCGCCATCTAGCGGTACAGCTCTGAATGTTCTCTTTATTGGCAACTCTATTACGATACCCTTGTAGTTGATCATTCATAGAGGTCGCCTCAGGTGCCAACATTTTAAATAGCCTTATAATGCTATTCCAGGTCACTATCTACGTCTATTTCAAGTTTCATCCAAATCATTTCACTGGTTTAGGCGTGATTGAAACACAAACATCTAATCAAACTCAACAAAATTTCAGCTTTATTCTAGTGGGATAGAGGGATTCGCTATCCAGATAATTTTACTTATAAACTTTTTTTTATTCATCTTTTTTCTCCCAACAGATGTGTTTGAACCAGAGATGCGTGTCCGTTGAGGCGGTTCGTCGGGAGGTCTACACAGCCGAATCCTCTGTCTGTCCGTCCAATTGCTCCGGACATGGCGTCTGCAATTCTCTTGGTAAGTTTGTTGTAGTTGTTTCATTTAGACTAGAAATATGAAGATTTTGGAAACAGAATCAAAGAAACGTGTTCGCCTAGAGTGGAAGTACCCTCTTCTTTCAATCTGAAGGTAGCGAGTACGATTCAATGCCTGGGCCTGTATCAATGAATTTTTCGTCGGTAAAAGCTCTGAACGGTGAAGGAAAACATCGTGAGGAAACCAGTTTGCTTGCAACCTGTCACGTATAGCATACTAACTTGTAACTGCAAAATGTGGGCATGGTTACCAAGTAAAATGAGTCAGTGGCAAGCCATGACGGAGTTTTTAGGATTCTGTCATGGCAACGACTTAAATAGCCGGAACCGACAATTTAACATGCCATCCGAAGCACGGAAGCGCTCTGTTAAAAATGCTACTGGGGGTTACCCATCCAGTTACTGACCTGTCAGAACGTTGCTTCGACTATCAATCAAGAACGACTAAACAAACTACCACAATTGTAATAAATGTATTATAAATAATGTTCTCAGGTCACTGTCATTGCGACGCCGGTTTCTCTCCGCCACTATGCGCTCTGCCCGGCCCGGGAGGCTCATACGATTCCGGACCAGCCACTGATCCTAGCGGTAAGGATATAAACAACTATATGAGACTTATTGACTAAAATCCCGAATAGTTTTAGGCTTTTTTCCAAACAAATGTATAATTTGAGAAATTAAGTCTTATTAAAAATAATAACACTTTACAAAATTACAAAATTATAGATTTAGCTAACAGCGACATCTCTTCGTCATTTGATTCTGAATGTAACTTCTGACAATGAGCATGAGTTCACCGAGTGAAACGTGTAGATGGCGCTAACCGGTGCTTAACCGATATTTATGAGCTTATCAAGAATTGTGATTGTGACGACTAGGGTTCCGTGGCCGTGTGGTAAGGCACACCGGCTTTAGGAGAATCATCTGATCGTTGCGGGTTCAAATCTCGTCGGAATTATAAATGTATGATTTTATCACCGACAGTATAGGTACAGCGAGATTTGATCCTAAAATTCCACTTTATCGGGCCTATTTCCATAAAAATTAAGATTATATTAAAAAAAAATAACTACAGCAATATTTAAATCTCACTATATGGAGCATTTCCTAGTAATGTGGGAAAAGGGCAGGGAGATGATAATGATGATGATGGAGCATTTCCTAGTAATGTAGCATGTTCCCAGATTATAACACTAATCGATTAGTCAAAGTCAAAAATCATTTATTCAGTAGGACCGCAGGGATCACTTAGAATAGTCTTAAAACTAATTTTACTCCTGTTCTTTCGCGACCAATACCGTGAAGAATCAGGGCAACAAACACGGTCTGGGGCCTATCATTATTTTAGGTTAGTCGGGGTTAAATCTTTATATCAAAAATATATAAATGAATGAATAAAAATAAAAATTACAAGGGTGATTGATAATCATCTATTTTCTCTCTATTTACAGTACAAAGGAATTTCATGATTGCAATGTACGTGATATTCCTCGGCATCATACCGGCGATACTTCTCATCTTGTTCCTCATCTACTACTCGAGGCACAACGTCCCCATCTGGAAGAAACCACGGAAATCGTACGTACAATCCCTATGCAATTGCAACATCAAAAACTCACTTAACATCTTCAAGAAGAAATACGAAAACGTCGAAGTAAATAATAAAGTTTACAAAAAAACTACAATCACAAAAGATGTATTGAAAAAACCGAATCGGAAAATCAATAAAGATGACATCCAAATAGCATCGACACCTGTCAAACCACTAGTGAAACCGAAGCCATTGCAAAATAAACCTAATGTGGTTGTAGTTAAGGGTCTAAATTCTACGACTAATGAGATGGTACGCCAAAATAGACCTAATGTTGTTGTGGTTAAGGGTCTCGCTTCAACTACTAATGAAATGCTGAGTAAGCAGAGGTTGTATAGTGTTGGTGATGGGAGTGGGGTCAAGAAATAAATTAGGGAATTGTATTGATAGTAATTTTGTTGAGTAAACTTATCGTACAATAAATCTAGCGATATTTAGATCCTAAATCCATTATTTAAACTGTACATACATAAAATCACGCCTCTTTCCCAAAGGGGTAGGCAGAGACCACGGATCTCCACTCGCTACGATCCTGACACACAACTTTCGCCTCATTCACTCTCATTACATTCTTCATACATGCTCGTCGGTGTGGAGTACTCTTGACCTGGCCTTTCTCCAAAATGTTGCCAATTTGATCCAAGAAGGTTCGCCTAGGCCTTCCCCTTCAAGCTGTCCCATGCACACTCGCCTCATACACTTACTTTGTCAAACGACTGTCATCCATCCTCTCCACATGCCCATTACTTAATTAAACTGTATAAAGTTAAAAATCATTTCTCGACTCTCGTACTTATAATTTTGTAAAGTTAGTTGAGTTGTCGTGTTTAAAAAATATCCTAAATGAAAATGTAGGCTTGGATTAACTGTGTAATTAAACGTGCCTCTGTCTACCCCCTTATCAGAAAGAATGTATGCCGCGTATTTATTTTCCAAAAAGAAAAAATTGACCCAATTCCCAGACCACACTTAACATAACAATGATTTTTACTCATTGCATTGTTTATAAATTAATACTTTGAATGCTCAAAATAGAAATCGTGATATTTTTAAATTTTACATATTTTAGTTTTAGATTTTACTTACTTATCCAATTTTAGCGTAGTTATATTTTTTGTGTTCATAATATTTTTAGTTTGACATATTTTTTGTGATTTATCATTATTTTATTTTCCTATGTAGTTATCACATTGAGGCTCAATGCACATTGAAATGGCAGCCACATTGCACATTGACATTATAAACCACTAGCGACTCGCCCTGGCTTCGCACGGGTGTAATACTAATGCTAAATATTAGGGTTTGCAATGTAAGCGCAATGTATTAGTAATTCACGACATCACATTAGATACCTCTAAAATTATCAGTGTTGCTCTACTATATTATGCATGTATTATACATATAAACCTTCCTCTTGAATCACTCTATCTATGAAAAAAACGCATCAAAATCCGTTGCGTAGTTTTAAAGATTTAAGCATACATAGGGATATAGGGACAGAGAAAGCGCCTTTGTTTTATAGTGATGATAAGAACAAAGTAACAAGATATAGGAACGCTTGATAGAATGTACGACGCGAGACCACGCGAGACTGCTCGAGCCGGCGCGCGACACCTCGTTCATTCTATACCTTGTTGCATTGTTTATAAGGTTTATATTGTTTTGTTACGTCTCGTCGCGTCGCTACCAATTCAATGTGCATTGAGCCTAATAGTCACATTAAAATTAAGTAAGAAATAATTTATTAACTGCATCATTTTGTACAATGCATTATGGTTATTATTTGCATATTAAACTTTCATTTATCTCTTAACTACTTGTTCATAATATCTGGGAAGTTTTTGCTTAAGAAATCTATTACAAAAACTTAAAATGGTAGTTGAAATTTGATATACATTTGGGATTATCATTATTTACCTCATTGTTGGGAATTGTCTCTGTCTGCACTATTATTCTAGATCAGAGCATAGGTTTGAAAACTCTCGAACAATAATGAATCAATAAATTAAATCTGTTTATTGTACACAATTAACACTAAAACTACTATTACTATTACTTACTCATAAACTTGACATAAAGTTATGTCATGCATAAACTAAAAAATTGTTGGTTATTCATAGGTTATGCACGACATAAGTTTATGTCACATTTATTAGTAAGGGCCCTAACGTGTAATGGGCGGTCTAGTTTTCAAATTTATGCTTTGAAGTTTCAACTTCCTAAATACTAATTTCTTTTTTAATAGTATTATTATTATATTAATTTTCTGAATAAATTTCACATTTCTAGTAGAGCTATCATTTCTTCCTAATGCTTGTTGTCCATTTGGTGTGCATTATCGTGCATTGTAGTTTGGAACTGTGGTGAGTTTTTTGCATTGATTTACACGCATAATGAAGTCTCGGGCCTACTAAAGCAGAAAAGGTAGTATTTAAAACTGAATAACGTAGGCACAGAAAGATAAATATCACTTTGAAGTAATACACAAAAAATTTGCTTGCAGCATACGTGCCCCACCTAAAATAAAATAGTAGAATTCCGGGAGTGCCGACAGAAGTGAAAACTTGAACAGATGTTTTTTCCCATCTCAAACGGAGGTCGGTAACAGTGTCGCGAGTTCTATTGTTTTTTCCCATCTCAAAAATGCCCAACGCACCTAAACAAGTTTTCACTTTTTGCTTCCGTGCTTCGGAGGGCACGTTAAATTGTCGGCTATTTAACTCGTTAAGCCATGACGGAGGCCTTAAGGCGGCCTAAAAACTCCGTCGCCAGAGTTGGCCACTGACTCATTCGAACTGAACTTACTTAAGTACTACAAAAAAATATCTTTCAATAAAAATATAGGTACTTACTATACATAATGTGGTTTCAAAAATTACTGACAGACATCACAAAACTTTTCTAGCGGATAAATCATGTTTTTTTTTTTATTAAGGTTGATAAATATTCATGAATGATGATAATAATTATCGCCATTAATGAATATTTTGCTAAGTATTTAGCCGATCTGCTTTAGTGGGTGTTGGCTTTGCATGGTTGCATGGTTTTGTATGTTCTAACACAATTTGCATGATATTTAATCATCTATAAATGAGAGAGAGAAATGAGAGCGTTGCGTAGTATGTGTGGGGTAACGTTGAATGATAGAGTGAGAAATAGTGTGATAAGGGAACAGTGTGGAGTGAAAGAAGATGTAGTGTTGAGGATCGAGAAAGGTATGTTAAGATGGTTTGGGCATGTAGAGAGGATGGATGACAATCGTTTGACAAAGCAAGTGTATGAGGCGAGTGTGCATGGGACAGCTGGAAGGGGAAGACCTAGGCGAACCTTCTTGGATCAAATTGGCGACATTTTGGAGAAGGGCCAGGTCAAAAGTACCCTAAACCGACGAGCATGTATGAAGAATGTAATGAGAGTGAATGAGGCGAAAGTTGTGTGTCAGGATCGTAGCGACTGGAGATCCGTGGTCTCTGCCTACCCCTTTGGGAAAGAGGCGTGACTTTATGTATGTATTATGTTTAATCATCTATACATACATTCATTATTAATATACTGGCATATAAGTGCTTTAGAGTCAAAAAATTCACCAGCATACATTATGTTATTGGATGTCAAAAATCTATAGTAGTAATAGACTGATTTATCCTTCCGGCTGCGCCAAATAATAAACTCTTTATTAATCTAATAGTTAAACCTTTTTAGCTGTAGTTTTGCTTACAATATATTTTTTTTACAAGTAGATATAGGCCAAAGAAAAGATAGATGGATTGTGTGAAGGATGACATGAGTAAGAAAGGAGTGAGTGTTGAGATGACGGCTGATAGAGGAGAATGGAAGAAGAAAACATATTGTGCCGACCCTACATAATGTGGGAAAAGGGCAGGGAGATGATTATGATTTTTTTATTTGTATTTTTATTAAAGAAGTATATTAAAAATGGCAAGATATTATGTGAAAATAAACAAAACCATAGAGTATAAAAACTGTGTGTCATAGCTTCAAATCGTAAGCGCGTTTTCACAACTAACCTAATCTAAATACATTACATAAAGCTAAACCATCTTACTAATATAAAACCATCTTTATTACCATCACACTAAAGTCTATTTTCTCCGCAGGGCGCCCTCACCGAAGAAAGCCAGTCTACAACATCGCATATCAAGGAGCGCAAGCAAATTCGCTGCAAACTTCCAAAATAATAGTCAAAATCCATCACAACCTGTCGTCAACACAGTGTCTAATCCTGATGATATGAGCTCAAGTCTTCTACGAAGCGACTCCGATCGTAGTCCAACCGGAGCAATCAATCCATCCGTCAATTTCTTTGGAAACTTCAAAGGATTCTCTCTAACTCCTATAGAGAAAAACGCGGAAAGTGACACTAAGAAAGTTGAAAAGGAGGTATCGAAAAGTGCCAAAATCACTCCAGTACACAGAAGTAGCAGCAACAGTCAAAGCATCATCAATCAAGGGGTTCTGAAGCCTGTTCTGAGATCAGCACCACCCCTTCCAGTAGTTCCATCATCGAACAAAAGCCCTGGAACTAGTCCATCACTGAAACGCGTTAACAGCAACGTCCAGAACAGAATAAAGGCTCTTATTAACCAAGAAAAGGAAGAAGTTACTCCTGTTAACACCGCTCCAGCACCCAGACCGGTTATATCCAGCCCTATTCTAGAAGCTTCCACCTGCACAGCTAAAGAGCTTATATCTCCTTTACAAGGATCAAAAACTCTAGGTCCAGCTAGAACAGCCCCAACTTTACCCATAACCCCAGATCTTCCAAAAAGACCTCTAAGTATGCACTCAAGTACAGTCCCAACCAAACCTCTTCCCGAAGAACCGAAGAAGGTAAAAGAAGGAATATCGTTGAACAGAATTGCATCATTCCTTAAACATGATAAACCTAAAGACAAGGAACGGAAACCGGTGGAAAGGAGTCATTCGCTCCCCAAAAACCCGAACCATCAGATCAAAATAGCGAAGAACGATAAAGGCACGCTACGTAATCTTCAAATTTCCAACCCGATCTTGCAAAAAGACATACCGCTACCAGTTAACACTGTTCCGGTAGTATCCGATTCTGAGGATGGCGATGACCCTAAATCCTTTGTTAATAGAGCTCAAAGTATGCGAGCACCGGCGTCTCAAAAACCAGCTATACAAAGCTTTGGGTCTATGCGCCAAGCCCCAGGTGTACCGAGACCTTTATCGATAGTAGGACGGCCTACCGCCCCACCACCGCCGTTACCAAACGAAAAAGAAATCGACAACCCCAAATCAGTCGACTACGTTGACTGCATCGAAGAAAAGCAACCTCATCTAGAACATATCGACGAAGAATCGAATGATAATATCTACGCGATCATCGAAGAGAGCCCGTTGAAGTCGAAACCGCTGCCGAGCGTCCCAGCTGTGGTCAAAACGGTCCCCCAACCACCTCCAGCTGGTTACATCGCTCCCAAACCCATCGCTCCCAACGGCAGTAACGAAAGCATGGGACTATTGGGAGAAATTGTTGATGAGATACAAAATAGGAACTTTGATTCGATATACTCTGCTTCCACGCTTTCAAGAAAGAAAAAGAAGGAGAGTAATAATAATAGAGACAGCTCTACGTACAGCAATGAGCATTACAAAACTCCTGAGAGTGTTTATAGTAACTCTGGAGCTAAATCAACAGTTTCCACAACCAGTAGTGGATACTTACACCCATCCGCGGTCAACGTACCCACGTACCCGAAACAAGAGAAGCTCGACAATGAAAAAGCACCCCCATCTCCTACGCTGAAAGGTCCAAATTCGAAAATACCGACATTCGCAAGACAAGTCACGCCACCTGGTTTAAGAAATACCACAACTTTCCGTAACGTGCCGCAATCGCCAAAGAATGTCGTCAAGAACGCGAATGTGCCAAAAATTTCTAACAGTCCCGATGTTGTGTCTAGCTGTACATTGCCTGATAGTAAGAATGTTAAAGCGCCTGATGTTATAAATAATAACAAAGAAGCGCCTAAAGTTGCGTCGAAACCATCGATTACCACAAAACCAGACAAACCACCACATCGACCAGCGCCATCTGTTGACAAGAAACCTACACTAAAAACTAACCCTTCGAAACCAATAAATTCCTCTCTAACAAACAAACAAAACGACAAAAATCCACCCCTAAATCGAGCAAATTCAAAAATTGACGCTAACGTCAAAGCGATAGCTGACAATTTGAACAAAAACAAACCAAAAGTGGTGGCGAAACCGACGACGGTCACAAAACCGGAAACGAACGTCAAACCAAACGTCAAACTGACAAGCAAACCGTCAAATGTTGCCAGTTTGCAACAGAAATTTGAAAATAGAAAGTCGTTAGGAAAAGAAATTACCACTGCAAAAAAATGAGCAAAAACAGCGCTGGCGCTGTTACAATAAATAAACATTTATAAATACGTTATTGTAAGCTTGTTTTAAGCCAGAGATTATTTTTGCAGTGTTATTTTATGTAATTTCTAGTCGATGTTTTGTCGGTTGTATTTATAAATTGTAATAAGGATCTGTTTGCTAACTGATACTCAAGAAAATAAGACTAAAAATATACACACAATATTTTTTATTAGTCAATGTTAGCATGATTATAAAACAAAATTAAAAGTGAATTGAAATTATTTACAAAAAGGATGTGTTCATATTTTGATATGACTTTCTTTTACGGATATTCTTTTAAAAGTTAAAAGTATACTTTTAAATATTTGTATGTGGAAAAGCTCAGTTTAATCTTCGTGCGCTTCCTAGAAAAAGTTAGCGCATTTTAAATAGCATTTAGTTTGAAACCTGTTTGCACTAAACTTGGTTCATTTGACTAAGAAATATGTTTCAAGAATTAGTTTGTTGAATACACAATTAAATTCAAATTCGTTTATTTCTTCATGTTAGTTATAGCGTTTCATAACATGAACCCCGCTGGGGCACTGCAACGTTTGGTAGGTATTTAACTTATAAACTAACTTAAGGATCAGTAGTACACAAGAAGAATCGCAGTTGCGACCGAAAGAGACCGATAGACTTGCGTCTTGATTATACAGAGCGAGTTGGATTATCATTCTGTCCCGCTCTTACCATATGGGATATTATGACTGAAATACGAATAAGGATTGACGTAAATTACTACTGAGGATTGCATAATATGACGAAAATTAGTTGAATTTAAAGTTTAGTGCATACAGGCTATAATGTAATTAAATTGCATTAGTCTTATTGCAATTATGTAAACATACTAAACTGTGTCTCTATGTTGATGATTTTCACTACATAATACCTAAAAATCTTTAGTTTTTATTATACTTTGTGATCGCAAACGTTTATACATCGACGCCCCAAAGAAATAACAGTGTAGGTAATTCACTTTCAACTATTTTACAGGAAAGCTTGTCTGAGATTTAAATGCCTAAAACTACATGCAAGTGTCTTGTCACTAGTTCTATCGTACGCGTGGTGAAAGGTTTATTAAATGCGCCTCAAGGCACCTTAATATTGAACGCAATAGGTATAGATACAAACATCTGACCATAATATATATATCATTGTTTTTTTTCACATCACTATGAAAACTCAAAATTAGCAAAACACGAGTTACCATGTTATTCCTTGGGTGTGTCGAAATAATAAAGTTGGTACATTTAGGATAGTACAATGTGCCATTCAACTGCCGAATATATCGGTACCCAATAGACGTGTATTTACATAATTGTGATTTTACTTATTAGAATAAACTTGTATATATTATTTTTAAGTTGCGTTTTCACTAGATATGTGTGAGAACGCTAAGAGGTGCGCAAGAAGAGATATAGAAAAATAAGAAAACAATGCAAAGACCCAGATAAAATATACTATACTGCAAAGATAATAAAATAATGATATTTGTTTAATCTTATACATCAGAAAAACAATATTAACATAATTACTTAATAGGGCAATAAAAAAAGCCGTCAGCATGAGCATTATAAGAGCTTTTTGTTAAGACAAACTATTAATACAATATCTAATCTAACTACATCCTTAGACATCATCAAAGAATCTGTAATACAAAAAGATTTAAGACAATAAATAAATAGTTTTTAAAGTCCCATGATTGGCAACTTCTTTGTCGCTGCGAAGGGTAAGATAAATAAATAAATAATGCTGGACATTTCACACAGCATCATCTAGCCCCAAACTAAGCAAAGCTTGTACTATGGGAACCAGATAACTGATATACTACATAAATACTTTTTTGTTTGTAAATACATACATATTATAAATAGAAACACCCAGACCCGAGATAAATATTGACAGATCATACAAACATTTATCCCGCGGCGGGGATCGAACCCGCAACCATCTACGTCATAGGCGGGCTTTCAAAATGTCAGTTTGTTTTTTGTTAGTAAACTTTTACGTAGTATTTATATTCTCTTTGGTAAACTTTTTCTTTGCGCATCAATCAGCTTCCTCACACACTGTTGTAAACGCACCCTTATTTCCTCATAATTAGTTGTTATAACGTCAAGTGTCTTATATATAGATTTAATTGTATTTTTATAAAGACTATAGCTTAAATTGTATATTAAGAGTGAGTGTTGAAATTGTATGCGTGATTTTATGTACTTTTGTTTATCAATAATGGTGCTACCAAGCTCTTCATAACTACAGAGACAATTATATTTATAACTTTTATTTAATCGTTGCAATTGAAAGGTAAAAACATTATTTTTAAATTCAATTTATCTCTACAACTCTGCGTCATTCGGAGGCTAGCCAAGTTGAGTAATTTTTTTTTTAAATAAAATTATTGATAATATATTTTTGTAAAGAATATTACAAGAGCGCTTTAATTTTAATGCAATATTGCAATAATCCATACGTCCGTGAGTCACTGCCATTGCTTGGTACAAATTATGATGCTATGTGTCACCCATAGATAAATTAAATATTTTAGTGAAAATATAAAGTTATCGAATGAAGTTGTTAATTGTGTTGCCTTACAGCTATATCATAGCCAATTTATATAACAAATATATTAAAATTTTCCTATAATTAAATAATATTTAAACTGCCGCGTATATATTTGTGTATTATACTTGTTACAATTTCTTAGAGCCCATTTCACTACATCATTGCTTCAAAATGTGATATTCAGAGAGAAGTACATAACGTTGTAAATATAACCAAAGAGATTTGTGTGTGTAATTCACAGTTGTGAAGCGTGTGACGTGTCCTGTGGTATTTTGGCGTGTTTAAATATATTTTGTTCTATATAGCTAACCCCTTAGACATCTTCAAAGGATCTGAAATATAAAAAGATCTGAGAGAATGTCTACCGCCCCTTGGGGATACAGTCGTGACCCTGTTTTTTTTTAGCTAACAATTACATCTAACACAGATAGTGTACGTAGTTCATTTTAAAAAAATCTGTGCTTTAATAAATTCAAATTTAAATTTAAATTAGTACAATCATCTACAGGTAGTTGGCGTTAGTTCCCGTTTTTATGATTCCAAAATTAAAAATTCATCAAGCACTCCGTTTTTTAAGTCACGGCGCGCTGGCCTGTTGAAAATGTCTAAGTTAGACGAAAGTTATCCTAACCCCAATAACACGCTAAAATTACCATAATTGTGTAGCTAGGAGTGATCAGCTTAACAATAAATAAAAAATTACCTACTTTATCGAGGTAGGATTGTTTCTATAGGTATAAGATACTATGACTTTTCATCAGCGTCAAAGATCTATAGAAATATAAATTAAAACGTTTGTTAAACATTTCTATTGTTCTTTCAAAGTATGGTAGATGGATCTGTTTGGTCATAATAAATTAGCTTTTATTTTTATAGCAAGACTGTGAATAAAAATACAAAATTATACATAAATGTATTTATCTATTGCACTTAATTTAGCTAAGTAAGTTTAAGGAGATTTTGGAATTGTTAAAATAAAGAATAAAGTGATTCTTTACATATTTTTACTTGTTTTATTGCTAGAAATAATATCTGGAAATAGTCCGACTCCAAATAAAAGTTATAGGACACTATGGTGATGGCGATTCAAAGCAAGATTAGACCGCTTTTTTTGTTGTAAAAAATATGCGGTTCAAGTCCACTACGCAGCCACGAAAAAAGTCCTTTTGGGAAGTCGTCGGCGGCGTCGGCGTCGTCGTCTCCAAAGCGCAGCAAGCTAACGAGTTTCTCTAGTAATGCGGCTTGTACACGAAGGCCAGATGCTTATATAATTTTTCCGAGGCCAGAAGCCAGCACCAATAGGGAAGTAGCAAACACTCGGACGAACAGCATGCTTTAACAGGCAGCTTGATGTTTGCTGCTTCCTGGTGCTGCCCTCGTGTACAAGCCGTATAAGCTGGCTTAAGCATGCCATCTGTAAAAAAGTAAGTTTTTATGCTATCTGTATACCACCAGACTGTACACAGCCGCGTCACACGGCTTTCAATGTTCAAGCCTCGAAATAAATTATGCTTGCTGTGGTTCGAATATCCTGAAATAAAGGTCTATGGTCTTATATTTTTTTTATATTACCCTTCGATTACCGGTTAATCCGGGAACCACTCTACTTCCGATATTAAAAAAAAAAACAACCATAGAGCTAATCCATTGTCATGAGTCATGTCAAAATTGTCAAAACAATCGTGAAGTAAGAGTAACGCGCGTCGCCGTTAAAAATCACTATTTTTGTGTAAACTCTCTAAAAAAACACCTAAAACTTATCAAAATGTAAGTAAATACCAGTTTTCTATAAAGTGACGTCGTATGCGTTAAAGGATAAGCTGAAAATGACGTGGAAAATCTGTTTACAGGACTACCACTACCAAGCCACGCTCGGAGATGACTCTTGAAGAGTTATCCAAGATTGAGGAGGAAGAATTCAGTACAGGGCCACTTTCCGTGCTCACACAGTCAGTAAAAAACAATACACAAGTCCTGATCAATTGTCGTAATAACAAAAAACTGTTGGGTCGTGTGAAAGCGTTCGACCGGCATTGCAACATGGTTCTCGAAAATGTCAAGGAAATGTGGACTGAAGTGCCCAGAATTGGCAAAGGCAAGAAGGTACGTACATTTCTTCCACAACAGCAGCCGTAATTTGTGATAGCGGTTAGAATGTTTAGTATTTTTCTATGGTCACTTCTGATGTAACCTATATTCTTTGTTTATAAAATACAAACAATTTTAGCAGTTCCTTACTCTCTAACTACTATTATTCAGGTTCACATCATTTTGTTGGTTTCAACAACTTTGTCCAGTATACAAATGCAACCCGCAGTCTGTTTATGTTTCCTGCTAAAGTTAAATAGCCTGATGCTATTCAAGACTGATGAGCCGTGCTGGCTGAATGGGGTTTTGCCTCGACTTCCGGATCCCGGTCGTACATCAATGGAATTTTCGTTTCATAAAAGTTATACTTTCTTTTTCAGGGTAAAGCTGTAAACAAGGACAGATTCATCTCAAAAATGTTCCTCCGCGGAGACTCGGTTATCTTAGTACTTCGAAACCCTCTCGCCACTGCGGCCGGGAAGTAAACTATTGGTATATAGCTAGAATTACATGTTTCATTGTTACTTATTTATGAATATCATACATCTATTTCCTTGCAGCAAGATTTTCTCTTGATCTGTGCCAGTGGTGATAGAGATGATTCTAATCAGCTATAGTTCATTATCATATGCATTTTTAATAAATAAATATAAATAAAAAGTCTACTGCTTGACCTTAGACAATTTTTAGATTAATTAGTCTTTGTATTAAGAAGTTATAAACATAAACAAATAACAATAAACTTCGCTCAAAATGATGATCATTATAATGTAAGTCTTGATGTGTGCAAATAAGAGCATGATGTTCATAAAGCAATGAGTTAGTAAATAAGACAACACCCTGTATTCAAGTGTGAAATTCAGTCACCAAAGGGCCTTGATAATGTATTCCATTGTACTAGATAAGGGTATGTGAGTAAACACCTTTATCAATTTTATAATAAAGATAATGCTAAGTATTTGTGAGTTTTATTTTGTACACCCTCAACTTTTACTTCACTTAGACCTCAACTTTTACTACTACCATAGACTGACTACTACCCTGTGCTACTCCCACATTACTTTTCCAACTTTTATGTACAAGTATTTTTGTTGTTGAAAAGGAGTAGTAAAAATCTGTAGAGCAGTCGCAATATCATGTCAGTAGCAATAACAATTATCATTTAGGCTCTTGTCCGACCGCAGATGAATGAGTGGCAAGCGATTTTATCGCTCAAGAGACGAAAAAAAGATAAAAGAGACACAAATACGTATTTAAAGACCAACGCCGGTCGATCACACCGCGCCGGGGCGGTAAAAGTTTTGTCGCGGGTGACAAAATTCGCTCGGCGTAATCGCGCAGCGTTCAAAACTCACGCCCAGCGACAGAACTAAACACGCTTCAAGCAACGCTCACCGCCCGACGCCCGCCGACGCTCAACGCTCACGGTCAGATACACCTCATGGGTATGAACGTGAACTAACGTCTGTGCTTAAGTGCTATGTATAAAATTGTTATGCAACGATCGAGAGGGTAAAATAGTGATAAAATACGTATTTCCACTGTCTAGAACCACCTGCCCTGGATTTTATGACGAATCTGCTACACTACAATTTACATCCGAACTTTTAGATTTACATTTTGAACTTTAGAGCGTGAGCATTAGGTTTAAAATTAAGTGCGATATTCCATGCAACTGTTGCGCAGATGCGTTATTGATTGATTGTTAGCTTCCTAGAGTACCTAGCTATCTGAGGTACAGATACAAACATACGTGCAAACTCGCGTTTGTCCAGTCTATGATTTATGTCCTTTGGGAGTGGGTGCGGGCGGAGTCACACAGGTGAGATTCTATTTTGGTTGAGCTCTTTCTTTCTTTTCGGTTTTTGGATTACGACTGTATTATTTATTAATAGATATTAACTAGGTACTTATGTACCTACTAGGTACCTACCTGATTATTGATATTTTGATATCCTAGGGTGGGTGGGCGCCCGGCCGCGGCGCGGTGCGCGTGTAGTGTAGGGTCATCATTTCTGTGTCTGCCATCTCGATATCTGTCATGCTTTCTGCATGAGTAGGTAGTTAGGTACACCCCGCGGCGGCAAGCGGCGCGGCGCCCTGATATCGAATCTCGCGACAGGCTTATCTCACAACTGCGATCATTCGTCCGAGTCTCACAATCACCGCTGTCAAACTCCGTCGTCTGAGATCCGTCAAGGGGCCGGTACACCTAATGCATTTATTGTGCACCTACCTAACACTTTGTAAATAAATAGGTATGGTTTAACGATAGTATGGTATTTATATAACGGTTGTAGGTCAATCAAGTGCACGAAAGGAGCCTGTATAGAGCGCACTTAAAATCCACCACACAGGCTGTGACACTGGTTCGAAAGAACTAGTAGATAGGCGACGAAGAAGTAGATAGGTTTTACAGGTTATTGTTTCCGAAAATTAAGTAATGTAGGTAGATTACCCACCTAGGTGGCAGCCCTATTATTAAGCAAGCTCTATCTGGGACGTTCGAGCTGTGCTCGCGCTGTTACCGGGGAGTTCTAGGAATCAGGGCTAGGCTCCCGCGAGACGAAGGAGTGGGCGCGCTGAGGTGCGCACGCAACTCACTGTCCAGATTCACCCTGGAGCTGGAGCCGGAGTTTGTTTGTTTTGTGGCTTTCAGTCAGACGATCTGATTTATAGTAGGTATACCTAATAGTATCAAGTAAACCAAGTCATCGGCAAACCTCACATCTCAGGTTTGCCGATGACTTGGTTTTATTCGCCGAAAACCTAGACGATCTCCAAGAGATGATCAAACAACTGTATGATGCCTCTTTGCAAGTTGGTCTTAAGATGAATATGACCAAGACAAAGGTCATGGCCAACTCTCTTGTCTCATCGAATTCAGCTGTAATGGTCGGAAACGAGAGACTAGAGAAGGTCAATAAGTATCTTTATCTTGGTCATATACTTTCTTTTGCCAAAGAGCATCAAACTGAGGAGATCGCTAGGAGGATTCAGCTTGGATGGGCGGCTTTTGGAAAGCATGAAAACATTTACCGGTCAAAGGAAATTCCACAATGCCTGAAAACTCGTCTCTATAACCAATGTGTCCTGCCAACCATGACGTATGGTGCCGAAACATGGGCGCTCACTAAGGAGGCTGTGTACAAAGTACGTGTTGCACAGAGAGCCATGGAGCGTTCCATGCTCGGTATCAACCTGCTAGACCGAGTTCCTAATGCCGAAATCCGTCGTCTGACTAAAGTTCAAGACGTCGGAAACAGGGTAATGGAACTCAAATGGAATTGGGCAGGACACTTGGCCAGACGAAGTGACGGCAGGTGGAGTAAGACTTTGACCGAATGGTGGCCTAGAACCGGACAAAGAAGTCGGGGACGTCCAATTGCGCGATGGGTGGACGACATCAAGAGGCAGCATAGATTCTGGATGCGTGAGGCACAGAACCGGAAGGAGTGGCGCAAACAGAGGGAGGCCTATACCCAGCAGTGGGATATTCTTGGCTGCGGATGATGATGATGATACCTAATAGTGGACTCCTCGACTAAGCTAAAGCTACAGAGAACTGACGTAGGTATGGTAGGTATAAGTTTATTGTGTTCCTTTTTGAACTATTACTACTAACCTTTTTGAGTTATTTATTTTAATAAGCTTGTATGATTATTTTTATGGGTAGGTACTTACCCTACGTGGGAGCCTCCATTCGACCTTGACCGCACCTAGAAGATCTACTAAGTATCTAATAATTTTTAGGAATAGGAATCATCTGTATACCAAGAACTGAATAGCCTAGTTTCTTTTACATAATTTTTGTGGTACCCTTGGATGAGTTTTGGATGCCATACCGTAATAAAGAACCTAACAATACCTGTCGGCCTTATCCTTTTTGGAGAAACCTAATAAATGCGCGCTGAATATGGTTATTGAACGCGCCCGGACGTCAGATGTATTCTTTGTATTGCAATTATAACTAGAACTCCGAATTTTGTAGGAAAAAGTACCTCGTCGATTTATTTATTGTATGGCGTTTTGTTAAAAAAATCGTGGCACTCCCGGGAGTGCCGAGAGAAGTGAAAACTTGAACAATTAGGTGCCTAGTGTATTTTTTGAATCGTCAGGAAATCGAAAAATATCAAAAGATGATAATGATTTCATCCCGTTTATAAACAAGATGAGCTTTTAGAAATGTAAAAATATTCCCGTAAAAG
Organism: Epirrhoe alternata; assembly: GCA_963565295.1. NCBI lineage: Eukaryota > Metazoa > Arthropoda > Insecta > Lepidoptera > Geometridae > Epirrhoe > Epirrhoe alternata. The sequence continues at coordinate 3,186,073 of OY751397.1, read as the reverse complement.
TTTACTGAGTACAGAACTAGATGGCGCTACTAATAGGTGTCGGTGAACAGACACGTGACTCGAGTGTTCACTTCAATTACTTACCGTTTTTAGAAAAATCAAACCAAATTAATATTTTTCATTGGCTGAAACCATTGCCATCTAGGTACACCTTCTACGAAAATCCCTAGTGAATTTCACAACAATTATCACATCACCACTTGTCTTGATCTTTTCCAAAACTTTGTCTTGCAATTTTTTTTTCTTCTCATTAGCAATTTGAGCAATGCAACAAAAAAACACATTGGGAGTTTTACATGTAATACTGGCAACTGTCATTTTACATTTCAAGTTTGTTGTTGGCTGGGATTTACCGCGATTTTTTTTACTTGTTTGCATTTCATTCATTCAAGTTTTGCTGATGTGATGGTTGATAAATACTCAAAAGTTGTGCAACTTTGTCAGTGAACTGGTTTGGTTTTATTTCCAAGTTAATTTTATAGTGATTATTGCATTGTGTTTCTATAACGTCTTGTAAAGGTAAGTTCAAAAACTTTTGCATTTGTTTGCCAACTACCTACTACCGAAATTTTGTATTTTGTGCTAAAATAAAAATTGTTATTAAATAATTAGATTAGATATTAGTGAAATAGACAAAAGGAATGTGTTTAGCAAACATTAGGTGTACACTATTTGATACATACTAATGTTCTAAGTAATATAAAATTCTTAGCTAAATTCTTACAATGTAGGTAACTTCGTGAAACAGTGATTTTTGTGTTTATGCAAATTCAATTTCAAAATTTCAGATGAACTTGCTGTCGAAGCTCCATAGGAACTCCATTCTTACGGGACCCATTGAAAGCTACTGTCTTGTCTGTGGCTGTCTTCTCCACAGTGAGGAGGAATCATATGCCCACATCCAAGAGCCCTTTCATGTGGCTAAGTTGACCACAGTGCCACAAGTGCATGATTACAATGATTGTGTGATAAAGGTATATTTGGTGCTAACTAGCTGGCATAGTTTGTGGTCTACTGGCGATGAAAATATATATATTTTTAGCTGTTTTTACAAACATTAAACTAGACTAAGTCGCTCAGTGGGTGCCTGAAAACAGTCGGAAGACGATGCGGCAAACCCAGGAAAAGGTGGAGAGACGATCTGGATGCATTCGAGCCAGACTGGCAAACGAGACCTTGGAGCGCAAGGAGTGGAAGCTAAGGGGGGAGACCTTTGCCCAGCAGTGGGACACGATAGGTTGAGTAAAAAACAAAGACTAGACTTTCTGTAATTGTTTTATAGTGCTGATCCACACTTGGTATTTCATTATGAAATGAAAAGTCTTATCAAAATTTTGGATTCCGACGGGATTCGAACCCGCATAGTGAACGCGTGTAGATGGCGCTAATCGGTGCTCAACCGAAAAATATGAGACTTATCGAAAATTTGGACACCGACAAGTAGGATTTCGTGGCCGAGCGGTTAGGCACTCCGGCTTTAGGAGCATCGTCTGATCGATGCGGGTTCGAATCCCGTCGGAATCCAAAATTTTGATAAGACTTTTCATTTCATAAAGACTAGACTTATATGCTAAAATAATTGGTGTTCTTGTACGATCAGCAATGAAAATGGTCTACTACTTTTGACAACAGTTTCTGTAAGTAAGTAAGTAAGTTCTGTGAAATCTATTGCTAAGATTTACTTTGCTAGTTTGCTCGCATTGTAAGTTGAATACAAATTAGATATTATGATTTGAGAGACTGTCGTAATAGTTTTTTTATTTTATTTTTTATTTATTTAAGGGTTTTGTCGCTTAGCGACCACATCACCCTGATACAACAGAAAATGATTATGGACAATATCAGAAGAAACTTAAAACTTAACTACTTATGTAAACCTAACTCTAATAACTTAACTTAAATAAATCTTGTTGTTTCATGATGTTGAAATGGCCCTCGGTTCCTTTCTTTTAAAATACAATGTTACCTAAGCAGAGTTATTATTTTTTAGCTATTCTTTCGATTGGCATCATAAAAGTAGGGTGATTTTTTTTTGACATTTGAGTTGGTTCGATTCCCAGACGAAGCAAGTAATTTTTAGAAAATCTATGAATGCGGAATTACTAAGTTTTAAAAATAACATAAAGTCTTCTTTAAGCAAAATACACTATCTACGATATTTAAGGTACTTCCCCTTCATGTCCCATAAGTTTGGGACGCCCTGTATATAGAGAGTTAATAGGCACCTTCTGGATAGGCTCGCTCCATCGTAGACCTCATTCTTGCCTATGTAAGTTTCGAGGTCAAGAGTCGACCCATTCATCATAAAAAAAACCATACAATTTTTTTGTTTATGCATGACATAACTTTGTCAAGTTTATTAGTAGCCTTAAGATTTTTGCTGTTATGACTTTATACTATGTTTATAAGTTTAATTTCAAAGCCTTTATATTTACTGAGAGTTAAAAAAAAATCTTAATTATATTTTGCACACGAGTCTGGCTATTCCTCGTGTCCTGTCGACACAGGACTCGTCCAACCACTTCCACTCTGATCTGCTCCTTGTTTTTTTTCCCCTTCTATAATCTGCCATCTGCAGATCCCTTCTCTGGAGTGGTTGTTTTGTGGTGCCCCTCCATTGAGTGGCCCCACACTGACTATTAGACGAGTCAGCTTCGCTTGTCCAGGTCTAAGACCTGCCATCTCTTCAGATGATCCACGCTCTCTCCGTTCACTCCACACTCTCTCCATTGTTTATAAGTAGGGTTGTGTAAATACAACAAAATACCATAAACTATTGCGAATTGCCTAGCTGTTTGCTGAAGCTTGAAAAACCTTGCGACTGTCACTTTGAAATCTTTGAATTTTCTAATAATAATTGTTAGTATTATTTTTATGTGTGGGGTAACGTTGAAGGATAGAGTGAGAAATAGTGTGATAAGGGAACAGTGTGGAGTGAAAGAAGATGTAGTGTTGAGAATCGAAAAAGGTATGTTAAGATGGTTTGGGCATGTAGAGAGGATGGATGACAGTCGTTTGACAAAGCAAGTGTATGAGGCGAGTGTGTATGGGACAGCTGGAAGGGGAAGGCCTAGGCGAACCTTCTTGGATCAAATTGGCGACATTTTGGAGAAGGGCCAGGTCAAAAGTACCCTAAACCAACGAGCATGTATGAAGAATGTAATGAGAGTGAATGAGGCGAAAGTTGTGTGTCAGGATCGAAGCGACTGGAGATCCGTGGTCTCTGCCTACAACTTTGGGAAAGAGGCGTGACTTTATGTATGTATGTATTATTTTTATTTACAGTGTAAATCTGGATACTTCTGTCGCTACTGCAACGTGATTCTGCCCACTTTAAAGAGAGTGAGTCTCCATGTGGCGGAGTCCACTCATCAGGAAAACAGAAACTCTCAGGTTCTTAACTCTACTTTTCTACACTAATATAATAAAGAGGAAAGATTTGTTTGTTTGAATTGAATAGGCTCCGAAACTACTGGACCGATTTGAAAAATTCTCTGTGTTAAGCCACGACGGAAGCCTTAAGGCGGCCTAAAAACGCCGTCATCAGGCCACTACGAACTTACTTACGAACTTACTTTTATGATAAACTAGCTTCTGCGCGCAGTTTCCCCCCCGTGGTACTAACATTTTGAATAGTCTATATGTTATTCCAGGACACTGTCTATGCCTATTACCAAGTTTCATCCAAATCGGTTAACTGGTTTAGGCGTGGTTCATACACAAACATACAAACATCTAAACAAACTTTCAGCTTTATTATAGTGGGATAACAGGGTGGAATATGCCTACTTCCAAAAATACAAACGGATTCAGATCTTCCTGAAAAATTAACCTGGGATGGGATTATTATATGAGTGGGATAATATGTTTCTAACTAGGCGTAACTAGTAAATTATCCAATCTAATTTCCAGTCGATAATCCGCCAAGCTGGTTTCATCCTAGCCTTTGATGCTGTGGTCATCAATGACAAGGCTTGGAACGGCCTGGACGGTTCCACTTGCTCCGTTTGTAACGAGGACTATGAAGATGAAGAGGCTCATAGAAGAGATACCTCGCATGTTCTGAACTTGATTCAGACTGTCTGCGAGTTTGGAGAGACTTATATTTATCGAAAGGTAAGTAAATAGGTTGATTTCTTAAAATTTTGTGTAGGTATCTACTTATATGTATGTATAGTATAGGTATGTTTCGTATTAAAAGTTTAAATGTTGTTACTTTTTATTTAAAAAAAACTCAAAAGAACAGCTGGACAAGAAATGGCAAATTATGAAGGAGGCCTACACCCAAAGGGTCGAAAGTGGCTAAAAAGAAAGAAGAAGAAGAAAAAAAAACAGTGGCACTCCATGAGTGCCGGCAGAAGTGAAAACATGAACGGTTCTAAACTTGACAAATAACCCGGTGTCGGTGAGCAGTCACGTGACTCGCACGTAACCTTTTCGAGGCGAATCCAAGAATTTTTTCTCATCTCAAAACTGCCCAACGCGCCTAAAAAAGTTTTCACTTCAAAAATATGATATTCTAAATAAGAAATATGAAAAACATTTGAATATGCCACGAGTATGATAATCTGCTTTTGTAAAAACGTACCTATAATGTACATTTCGTTTCAGGTTGACGATGAATTGTTCTTCTGCTTGATATGCAACGAAATTCTTCCTATCCTCGATAAGCCTACACACCACGACAGTGAAAAACATAGGAAACTTTTCGAAAAGTCTAAATTGGAAAGCACTGACTTAGAAACTCAAGCAGTTACTGAGACTAACAATAACAATCTCAAAGTACCTGTAAACGAAGCTAAGTCAGACAAAACACTCGCAAAAGCAGCTGAGGATATTAAACCTAAACCCATACAAAATAAAGCTCATAATGGAAGTGCTCACAACATCAACGTCTCTGGACACACAACTCAGGATAATATACAAAAGCCAGCGACGCTTCACGTAAATGTAAGTAAAGAAGATCAAACGAAAAATACTACACCAATTATCAAAAAACAAGAAACTATAAAAGAGACAAGCAAAGAACCAACACCTACAAATGATGATGCAGGTAAAGTTCCAACCAAAAAAGAATCGTATCTCTACCATACTTTGAAAGCTAACAACTTTATAATCAGAACTCAAGATGGATTGGCATGCTGCGCTCTATGCGATGTCAAAATACATGAAACCAATATAATCTCACACACTCAAGATTCGCACCATAAAATTTTATACGCAAAGGTAATTGCTAAGAGAAATCGTGGCATCGTAAATGGACAGAGTTTTGAACCCAAGACTGTAGCTGGAGCCAAAGAATTGACAACTAAAGATAAAACTGTTGTAACTGACAAAAATAATACTGTGAATCGAGCTGAAAACAAAGATGTTAATGATAAATCAGTTAAAACTGAAGCTGCACCTAAAGCTACTAAAGAGACAAAGATAAATACTGCTAAACAAACAAGTCAAGAAGTCATAAATGAGAAACAAGACAAATCTATTGGAATCAAAACTCCTGATATAATTACACCCGTCAATGAAGAAATCAAAGAAAATAAAGAATGTATAAACAAAGAAAATACTCCACCTGACGAGAAAAATGGCATTCCAATGCGAATTATCTCAAATTTACAAAGCAAAGAAAAAAATAAACCGGAAAATGTTTTATCTAAAACAACTTCTAAAAAAGGAAATAAAAAGGCACAAAAAAAAGCTGCAAAGGCAATATCGGATGCAGAAGCTATCAACAGAGACATCTCCAAAACTGACTCTCCTGTTTCACAAAATAATGAATCTAGGGCAATCGAAGATGTCACTGCTGACAATGGAGTTACATATACTGCTTCAAATAAAACAGAGGTTAACTTAGATACAGATAACAATAAAATTATAGTCAATGGAAACCATGATAAAGAAATTGACACACAGAAAGAAATCGATTCACAGGCCAAAGAAACGGCAACAATAGTGTCGGAACCAGAACTTAAAACAGAGAGACTCTTGAATCTTCTTAAAACAGCATCCCAAGTCGACAATCAAGATGATGTAGTGATTAATGGCAAATACGTGCTAGGAAACTTAAGTTTTGTGCTAGTTGTCGAAAGTGATGATAAGACAAAATGTGTAGCTTGCGATGACGTATTGGAGGTTGGTTGTGTGACGAAACACATCATCACAGACGAACATAAGAACAATGTTGAGGAATGCTTAGTTGTGACGTCCCGGGATGATGAATTTGTTCGACAGGTACATACATTTAAAATACTTGCATCGATCCAGGCTAAATGTTGAATAGTAAAAATGTAGCAAAATATGATACTAACTGCGCTCCGCAGTGTTTTTTACGGTGTAAAAAGCCTAAGTGCAATTCCAGACCACGATTTTTTACAAAGCGCTCGTGGTCGTGCTTAGTCGTTCTTTTCTTGATTGATTGTGGATTGACCGCCAGTGGCATTTTCATCTGAGCGCTTCCGTGCTTCAGAGGGCACGTTAAACTGTCGGTCCCGGTTTAAGTCGTTAAGCCATGATGGAGGCCTTAAAGCGGCCTAAAAATTCCGACTTCAGAGTTGACCTTACATTATTAATCATGTCAATGTATTTCTAGGAGTTGTGGTCGCGAAATAAGAAAGACTAATCAACAAATATTTTTAGGTAAACTCGCAAGCCTACCATTGTGGATTCTGCAACATTGTCCTACCCAACTGGGAGGAAATGAAGGATCACCTCGATTCATACGAGCACAGTGAAGCAAAGTTATCGGCAGAATGGCGACTGCAGAGATATCTACCGCACTTGAAAAACTGTGAGACGAGAGAAGTGCGGTCTGTTCTTGAAACTATATTCAGGTGCACTAAGGAATAAAACTTTTATCAGTGATTTACAAAAATTTGAAATAACTAGTACACATTACGTGTTTTAAACGCGCTTTGGTAACGCGCAGAGAAAACATGTACAGATACATCCGTACCTACACATCCAAACGCACGCTTCTAGAGAAGCGGTCTAAGGGTGATCGCACAGTCCAGCCGAGCCGAACGCGCCGAACTGTCAATACAGAAAATGCTGCTGACGTCAGGAGCAAGCCGCATTTTCTGACGTCATCAGCCTTTTTTGTATAGAAAAATGACTGCGGCGCGTACGGCGAGGACAAGTGTGCGATCACGTTAAAATCTTACAACGCGTGTCTTAAAGAGCATTTACATGATGCAATTTTGGGCTCGTTATGCTAAGCCGATGCCATGACTGAGCGAGCTCCGTACTAAGGCTGCGTTCGATAACTGTTTACACATAAAAATGCAGTGAGATTATAATTTCATATCGGTTGAAATTCATCCGCTCTCAAACGCACGCTTCAAAACGCCTAGTGTACTAGCTCTATACACCGCTATTTTATGACTACCAAAAAATATTTAAGCAGTTGCAGCAGATGCAGAAAATTAAAACAATTGAGTTGTAACAACATAAATGTGATCAGTAACAGACATCGAGACCATGTTTAAATTTTTTTTGGTAATTGAGGTGTACTTCAAGGTGCAATCTGAAATTAGAGTTTAGCAGGTGATATCACTTAGAATTTAAACAAAAAAACTGTTGTAATGATTATTTTGCTATATGAACTAATCAGATTTAAGCCTAGGCTCTTTCGTCTGTGATCTACACAAGTTTTAAGTTACATTATAACCGGTCGACAAGTCGTGATTGAATTTAAACTCTAAACAAAAATCCGAGATGTATAACAGAGGCCTTATGCGGCCTAAAACATTGTTCTCATCGATATTCCTATCGAAAAAACTACATTTAAATTAAGCATAATCCCACTTCCCAATCTACTATATAAAAATAAGTCGGGTTTTCCTTCCTGACGCTATAACTCCAGAACGCACGAACCGATTTCCACGGTTTTGCATTCGTTGGAAAGGTCTCGGGCTCCGTGAGGTTTATAGCAAAGAAAATTCAGGAAAAATCTGGTGGCGAAACGGAGTTCGCTGGGTTTGCTAGTCATATAATAAAGTGAAAGTTTGTGAGTTTGTTTAGATGTTTGGATATTTGTATGTTTGTGTTTCAATCACGCCTAAACCAGTGAACCGATTTGGTTCACTGGTTTAGGCGTGGAATAGCTTTAAGGCTATTCAAAATGTTGGTACCACGCGGGCGAAGCCGCGCACAGATGCTAGTAAAATATGTATAAAACTGTTTCGTGCCATTTTACAAGTCTAGTTGTTTTACTGCAAAATCCAAAGATTTGTTTTTTTCGTTTAGTAATTTTAATCTAGATGTTTTTAAAACTATTGATGTTGTGATCCTAAATATAATGTTGTAAATGTATTAGAATACTAAGATTTTGCTCAAATGAGTATACTCGTAAATGTGGTAGTTGTGACTTGTGAATATCTAATACTCAACTTTACTTACTATGAAATATTCACGATATTAAACCACGAACTGCTCAATGTTGTCTAAGAGTTTAAATTAAAAATTTAAAAAACCCTACAAAAAACCTACCTACTACTGTTTTTCTTGAATTTTTTTTTATGATGAATGGGTCGGCTCTTGACCTCGAATCTTACACAGGTAAGAATGAGGTCTAGGATGGAGCGAGCCTACCCAGAAGGTGCCTAGGGTCGTAGCACAAAGGAAATACAGACGCTGGAATCTGATTCCAAATTTTTACAGTATTTTTTAATCTATAGCGTTCTCGATCAAGTTCCTTTAAAAAAGTCGGCTTAAAATACACCCCAGATCAAATATACCAATACACCCTCTTTGCGTCGAGGTATACAAGTCTGTGCACCCTTTTGACAGCTATAAAACAGACTTGCATAAAAACTCTTAAAATATACCACAGGTCAAAATAAATATCAATACACCCTCTGCGTCGGGGTTTAAAATGCATTTAATAAAACCCCTTTTAACATTATTTGAAATAATTAGGGTATTTCTTTGTGATAAAAGGCGATTGATTTGTTTCTTTAAATTTCCTACATTCCTAATTGCATTTCTTCCATGGTCCATAAACGCAAAAAAAATGAATGTGTATTTTCGATGTTTTTTATACAGTACAAGTGTTTCGGAAATATGAGTTTTTGTCTACAATATGTTAAATAATTCTAGTAACTAAGTGATTGTATTATTGATATTAGAAAATACATAAAAATGAGAATACTCATATTGCACCTACTTACTTATTTTGTTTTATCCAAAAAAAGTATATTTTATATTTGATGAGTTACTTTAACCATGTAAAATAATTGACCATTAAAGTGAGAAGTAACTAACCAGCAAATGTTGAAAGCTGCTATTGGTTTCTTCTTGTTCAATAAATATTATTCTATTCTTTTACTTTCCGAGTAATATTATGCGAAAGTAACTAAGAGATTTTTAGATTATCTTCATTGATTCGTAATACATTCCTCAAAAAAATATTTATGCAATCGAGTCTAGGAACCATTTTGATTTGAATGAATAAGAATTTATGTGACTTGAATTGTTGTTTAATAAATGTTAGATTTATTATGTGGTTTTTTTTATTCCTTCAAATATTGTTGGTGTCGCAGTCACCAAAAGATTTGAATTTGATTGAATGAAGGAAAGACGAATATTGTTCTTGGTGGTCCCCCCTTTGGCAAAGAAAAAGAAAGATTTTTAAACTTTTGTTGAGTCGTTAGTTCTTTGTACTTTATGAGCATCTAAACTTACTTTGACGAGCCTCAATTTCGTTTGACTCGCTCCCCACTGGAGCTTGACTTTTTAGCTTGAAGATTAATCAGCTAAAACTAAGATTACTTAAGTGATTCCAGCGGTCCTACTGAATGCTTTTTGACTTTGAGATTGTGAAGATGAAAGAAAATTGAAATTGCAATTTTGGCCTCAATACTCAATATTTTTATATTGTCGCGGACTACACTGCAGGCTTGTGTAGTTCCTGAACTAAGTACTAATAGGAATTAATTCCCACAAGTGTACTAGTTGTCCTAGTTCACATAACTCGGTCCTAATAGGACTATTAGTACTCTAGTACACTAGTTCATTCGATCGTTTCGTTAAGGAAATTATCATAACTGCGCCTTCCTGCACTGTAATAGGGTTCAAATCGGCATGCGTATCTACCCTTGTACTAGGACGGAATGAAAAGAACTACACGATCCTATTAGGACTCTAGTTCATTCGGTCGTTCGGAAAAAGAACTGTTAGAAATGTATTCACATGTCAGTGTCTGATTGGTTTGTCAAGCGCAGACAGAGATAGACTCATTAGGCGAGTAAGCGGTAATAAAAGAGACAGAGATATCACGGTGGCGGGCGTTTCATTCGATCTTTAGTACGAACATCGTTCATGTAATACAAAACACAAAGCTAGTACGTAGTTCAGGACCGACCGACCGACCGAGCGACTCATTTTAGAACCGAAGATCTACTGTACTAGATGTACTAATAGTACTAGAAGTCCGATCTAGTTCTTCACAACGATCGTACTAGTACGGAGCGCTCTCTGTACTGACCGAGCAAGCACAAGCCTACTACACTGTAGTCTACACTCTACAGGCTCGACTTAACAACAACAAATCATAGATGGAGCTACGTGTTCCCGTTTCGGCGCGTTCAATAGCCTCGACGCGACCTTTCGCGCCACGAGCAAAGCAACAATCGGTCGCATTCACAACAGAATTATTGTTTACAACGCATTGCCGTTCCCGCGTCGACTCTTCGCGGTCGTAGCCGATTTTTTTTTATCATAAAATCTTACGATTTCTTGTAACTAGTGTGGTGAACGAAAATGGACTGATGATTTGAATTTGGAAGTGATAATTTCGCGCTCTTCTAAACTGTTTATAATGTGCAAAGAAACTCTGGGTTAATCTTCCTAATTTTTTCCGGTTTGTTATATGGAACAGCCGACAGTTTCCTCGTAAAATTGTAAGTGATTGATTTTTTTTTAAGTACCTACATACCATTTCTTCCTTCCCCGATGCGCTGGTACCAACTCTACCTAGGTATATAGGTACCTTTATAGTATTAGTAGTCGTTATGTTAGATAATTGCTAGAACCGGTACGTTTACGTACAAACTAACTAGACGTATAACTCCATGATTAAGTTCGTATCTATAACATAGCGCTAATATTTTTATAGATTTGAATGACCTACTTACCTACAATAATAAAAAAACACTGGCAGCTTTATGGAGAATTGGAGAGCTGCATGTAGGTAAGAGAGAAGCTTCCTAGGTATTAAATTAGTAGGTACCTCCTACATTGAGTTGTTCATTCTTAAACGTAGCTTACTTATAGGTATTGGGTATAAACTTACATTATAATTTTTTTTATGCATCAGTATATGTATGTATATTCAGATTCAGACGGTCAGCGCCCAGCCTTCTATTATGATCTTACGGAAGACAGTTAAAAATTACATATAAGTAGGCAAAAGCATCTTAGTGCTTGCTTAGTCGTTCTTGATAGATCGTCGAAGTTAAGCAACGTTCGAAACGGTCTGTAAGTGGATGGGTGACCGCCAGTGGCATTTTCATCTGAGCGCTTCCGTGCTTCGGAGGGCACGTTAAATTGTCGGTCCCGGCTATTTAAGTCGTTAAGCCATGACGGAGGCCTTGAGGCGGCCTAAAAACTCCGTCACCAGAGTTGGCCACTGACTCATACGAACTTACTAACCACTTTACTCTAAATCTTCCGTAGAGATAGGGTGGTTATGGTTATGGTAAGCTGACCGGCGCGTACCAATGTTACATAAACGTGGTCTTCATTCAACCATGATTCCTGATTATGCAAGCTCACGTCTTCACTGAACGCAACGAAAACTACTCGAGGGGAAAAAATAATGTAATTTTCACCTATCACGGAAAACTATTTACTTGGTAGGTTCCTTAGCTAGGCATTTATATAATAATTACACTAGACACGAGACGTTGTGACCTATCTTGATAAATAAAGAAATATCGCAAACATTATCTTGTGATATTTCAAAAATATACAGAACTAGCTGCGGTCTATCAGGATAACTTCATTTTTCCGGGATAAAAAGTAGCATTAAGTCCTTCCCTGGTATACAACCTTTATCTATGCCTATAAATTTTAACTTAATCTGTTCAGTAGTTTGGGCGTGAAAAGGTAACAAACAGACAGACAAAATTACTTTATAATATTAGTATAGAAGTATGGATGGATGGTAGGAAATGAACTGAGTGGTAGGTACTTTCTCAACTCTACAATTTTGGTGACTGTCACCAACTCACACATTGACATTGCACGCACATGCATGACAGATTTACCTATCTAACCCATTTTTTTAGTTATGTAGGTACTTCCTAAAACTAGAGTCTTCTGGAACACTGTTCCCAATAGAAAAGGGAGTAAAACAGGGCGATCCGCTCTCTCCCAAACTATTTACATCTACTTTAGAAGAAGTATTCAAACCATTGGCAGCCCCGTGGGCAACAAGGGGTATTGAAGTTGGTGACCGACGGCTTAATAACCTAAGGTTCGCCGACGACATTGTTCTTTTTGCACCAAACGCCTACGAATTGCAAGAAATGCTACAAGACCTTAGCACGGCGAGCCTCAATGTTGGACTTATGATGAATCGGTCAAAGACGCAAATTATGACCAATAGCACGAAACGTAGGGTCACGGTAGACGGGCAAGAAATACACTATGTCGATGAGTACATTTACTTGGGCCAGTTAGCTTCCTTCGAAAACAGGCAGGACAAAGAGATAGACCGTAGAATTGAAAATGCCTGGAAAAGCTACTGGTCCATGAAGGAGCTAATGAAGGGCGACCTTCCTATGTCACTGAAGCGTCAGCTCATCGATATGTGTATTCTGCCTGTCCTAACCTACGGTGCCCAGTCTTGGTCACTAATCGATTCTCAAAAGTCCAAACTCGGGGTTTGCCAAAGAGCAATGGAACGCAGCATCCTAGGTGTGAAAAGAATCGACCGAATCCGGAACACCTGGCTGCGTTCAAAGACCGGTATTGCTGACGTGGGCGTAAAGGCTGCCAAGTTAAAATGGGAGTGGGCAGGTCACGTCACCCGCATGCACCCAGACAGGTGGGCCAAAGTGGTGACTGGTTGGATCCCGGTGGATGGCAGGCGACTCCGGGGCAGGCCTAAAAAGCGATGGCGCGATGACCTGGACGCCTTTGAGAAGGATTGGCGAAAAATCGCAGAAGATCGCGAGGTGTGGAAGGTGACGGGGGAGGCCTTTGCCCAGCAGTGGGACAGTTTAGGCTAATTAAAAAAAAAAAAAAAAAAGGTACTTCCGTTGCACTTCTAGGTCAACAATGCCCTAAAAGGCAGTTGTAACTATTTATTATTACAAGATCGCCTTCAATAAGATTGACGCATGAAAGGGTAGAGCCAGTAGAGCTACCATTTACTACCTATATATAATACCTACACAACAGAATCAGTGTTGAACATGGTTATTTCAACCTAATCTAAGTCAGTTCCTAGTCTTCCTAGTTAGGAAAGTAGTAGGTACAGTAGGTAGGTACCTACTGGTAGTAGGTCTAAGTACCTACATATTCCGTATCCATAGATAGATTTTACCAAAGTTTTTTTTGTTCGAAAGAGATTTTAGGTACAAGCTCGTTTTATTGCATGCCGAATTTGACCCACTTCCGGTGTTCGATAGAGCTGAATTTTGGCGCAATGTGAGTCTTCCCGCTTCCGTGACATGCTGTGACAATGACAATGCAATAGGATATGGAGACAGCGAGCTGATGATGGAGTCAGGAGCTATTCAACAGAAGTTCTCAGTGACTAAATAATATCCGTGTTATGGCTTTTTTAATCCCAAAAATATTATTTTTTAAATTCTTCAGGTTAAACTGGACTCCAGCTTATTGGTAGGTAGGTGGTACATTATACAATTCAAATTAATTCGTAATATCATACTAATTAAATGACAAACAGCCAAACCAAACATTGAAATAGTTTCGAGTTTGGAAGAGAGAGTTTGAAATAGGCACATAAGGCACCTTCTGGGTAGGCTCGCTCAATCGTAGACCTCATTCTTGCCTGTGTAAGTTTCGAGGTCAAGAGCCGACCCATTCATCATAAAAAAAGAGTACCTAGGTACCTAAACATCGATTAGACTCTTGTAGTTCAATATCTCTTGAAATTAATTTGAAATCAGTCAACTGTGCAAAGCTTTGTTTGTAAGCTGGGACGATCCCTTTCCTTTGTTCCGAACCACGACCGTGAAGCAAATAGAAAAACTGACGTCACAGGAGTAGAGTAATGAGCTAGAGACGACCTCATTATGGAGCACAGAGGGCTTTTGTGAAACCTTAGAAGACAACTACGTAGTATGAAACAAGGTTTAAAACTGTCTGATTATAGCATTAGGACTTATGTTAGAAGCCGGGGACTTTGTTATCAGAACAAACGAATACTCGTATAACCCTAAGGCAGACATTCCCTCAGATTTCACTCAAAATCCTTTATCTACGGCGTAGGTAAAGTCAGAAACACACAAGTTATTTACTAAAACAATTACCCAAGGCTCACTTGCCTTTTTTGTACATGCCTTAACGTTTATTTTTACCTAGGTAGGTAAGTATACGTCATAACTTTATTTACGTCTACAAGATGGGTCGTCGATATTGTGACATCCGCAGATCGTCGACGGGCAAAACAAAATCATCTAGATTCCCAATTGCGACTATAGTCTTTTTCACGCCGGAACGTATGCAAGACACATTGAACTTGTTTCGTTTCACGTTGTGTGGCTCACAACAATTTTGAAACAAAAAAGTCAAGAAAAAAAATTAAACGATAAAACATACAAAAAAAATGTTTTTGTCTATTTCCTGTTTAATTATTTCATAAATTATCATAAACGAGCCATAAAATATAAATAAATAAACAATAAACATTTTCTAAAAAACTCCGCCAATTAACAGTACTGAGTAAAATGGAACATAATCTATTAGAGAGTGCAAAAATGAAAATCGAAACAATTGATGAATCGATAAGTAAAGAAATAATCGTTGGTTTAGTAATTTTGTCTATGAATGAACCTTGTAATCGATTGAGATGAATTGATAGTAGTGAAACAAAAATCGATTTTGATAATCTCGATTAAACTTTAGGACATTACTATTAGACTGATTTTGACATTATCTCGAAGTGTCTTGCATACGTTCCGGCGTGAAAAAGACTATAGTCGCAATAGACGTGGTGTCGATCTTCCGACACCACGTCTAGTTAGGCAATCAAGAAAAAAGTGGATGATGACTAAGTATAAAAAATCTTAGATGACCGCTAAACGTGGCTTCACAAAAACGAAATTCTAAAAACACTGCTATTTTAAAATCTGTTTCTGGCCCAGTGGCCAGAATGATTGCTCACACAAGCACTTGAATGACATGGCACGACACTTGGAGCAAAAACCAACATAAATTAAATACTTTAAAAACCTGTTTTCTGCCGAAAAGTACAATACCTGTAGGGGTCTTCAAATCAAGAGTAAATAGGATCCTTCTAGGTAAGCATGCTCCATCTTAGACCTCACTTAACATAAGGTAGAGTGAGGTCAAATGCTGACCTACATAATTAAAAAAAACCTACGGCCAGTCATGCATGATAGGTGTTATTTTTATGAGCGTCTTTTTATATTTTTCACTAGCGTCACTTCGTTTCTCCGTGGTGGACCGTTCTCGTACCTACGTGCTCCTAGACTTGAGCGACCGCGTAGAACTAAATATTGACATTTTAAGTTGCAAATACTTATGTCAATGATATTTTAGTAGATAGCATACCTATTTATTTGTAAGTAAAATTGATGTGTGTAGCAATATCAGCTGGGATAGGTAACAATCAATAATTTATGTGCTAAATTAAATTGTGCATGTCTTGTGCACGTAAAAGGCAAAAATCTCGGATATCACCATCGAGGTATAATGTACTTACGACTCGATGGATATCACACCAACACGTTTGCTTCCGCCATTTTGTTTCCTAGCTACGTTCGTGTAATACCCCATTTATGGAAAACCATTGTCAGATGGTCAAGCAGTTAAAGCTGTTATTAATTTTATGTGTTTTCATAATTATATAGTACCTAAATCTTTTATTATATTAGTTTTAAATGCTAATTAAGAAGTGCTTTGACAACAATGGCTTCACACCGAGTATAATTAATAGAGGACTTCTAGCGGCCTAAAAACGTCGTCACGTCGTCAAATCTTTAAACAAACCTAAAGGTAGGTTACCATTTTCTTCAGGTTTCTCTCTCAATCTCCTCCGTCTGTACGTAACGTAGGTTCTATTATGAGTTATGACAAAAGCTTAGCCTTAGCCTAGGCTTTTGCCATAACTGTGTAACCTAAGCTGCTTACCTATTACCTACCTACCCAGCAATGGGTGAAGTGAGGCTATGGATGATGATGATGCGGAATAATGTATCGGCAGACACACACATTGTGTCACATACGAGTAGATTGGGTAGGTATAATTAAGGTACGTCAATTTGTTCTTTGAGGGGAACTTTGAGGCCTTGATAAAACAGGTTTCGATGAAAAAAGGTGTTTTGAGCAAAATACTTTATTGCTATTTACAGTTTTGATCTCACAATGACAATTGCTCGACAACACTATGGTATAATACTGTAACCGAAGAAAATTGATTATTGAGGCTTCTACGGGGGGTCTACCTTGGGTCTTCTTGTTATTTCAAAACAAATTCTTGAATTGAATCACACAAATAAGAGATACCTAATTTATTATTAAAAGGACCTGAGTGAGTCGAAATATTTTTTTAAACGAGTGTTGGTTGGCTAATCGGATGGATCGATGGACATAGTAAAAATAGCCGTTCATGCTTCGATCGATCATTACAGATTTGGGAGGCCTTTGCAGAATTTTTTTTGCGATTTTGTTACGATATTTTTTATTCATTATCAAAAAAATAAAACGGTAAAAAGCTAGTGCGAAGAATGAATTCGTGTGTAGGTAAATGAATGATAACATTCAGAAACAATAAAATAAAATGGTTTATCTAGCTAATAAATATCTTTGAAGTCCCTTTCCTCATTCCGCCCTTCATTTACCTACTTCCTAGTGCGATAAAGTATCTATACAATATTAGTTCACCCAGCAGCTTTACCTAGGTACCTTACCTACCTTATTTACTAACAAATTAGTTTAGATCTCAGAGTAGTACCTATATAGGTTCATAACGCATATCATCGTGTCTGCTTAACGTACTCAATCTAGGTGATTACACGCCTTCGCGACCAATACCGTGAAGAAGCAAAACAAACACGGTTTTGGTGATCTTCCTCATAAAAATAGTCGAGCTCTAATGCTTTGAAGACACTCGCCATACTCAAAAGTCAGCAGAGTGCATCGTAGGTACCTATGGGTAACAGTTTAGCTGTTCTGTGATGAGTTGGCATTCCGGTCACGAGGTCGGAAGGTGATGACGTGTCGCGACCTCACATGCGACGCAAATGTCATTTTTGACGTATAGAATTTTGCGAGGAATGCTATGCTATTGTTTGCGGTTTTTCATATCGAATGATTTGTTTTCCTTACCTTTACTGATTCATTGTGAATCATTAGGAATAAAGACACATTAGTGAAACAACCTTCGATCATATTAAATCTCCTCAGATCATATTATATATGATCGAAGGAAACAACCCTCAAAAGTAGTATTGTGAGCATTGAGATAAAATGTATGAGCCGCTATTTCAAACAAAATTTGCGCGCGGACTGATGACAGCGGGGCATGTACGTTAGTACATTATAACTCAATGCTTGTGAGATGATAAATTTACTTAGGATTTCCGCTATCCGCAAAGTTGTGACTGTCTTCTTATTAAGACGTAACACATATTTTGACCAAGATAAAGATTGCGAAGTCTTTAATTATGATGATACAAATTAACATTATCCTAATCTTATAAATAGTCACGTAGGCACACGATACTTTAATTATAGGCAATCAAAAACCAATTAGAAACCACACACTTATTTTATATCAATTAGATTATTGACCTCAATATAAGAAGATTTAGAACTTTTCTTAGAAATTCGTTGGCCGCAATTCGAAAATTAAAAAAATGCCAAATAAATATCATCATGAATAAGAACCTTTATTCTTATCTCTGACAAACCAAGCTGTTCTGTCTTACAACTAAATGTTGCACCTGAAAATGAGGACACATTGAACTCACCTTGCGTGTATTTCTAGTTGCTAAAACATCATAATTTACTTTAGGATGATCAAAGTAACATAATATCATTATATTAATACCAAAACAACCATCCTTGTTTATTTATTTTAAGATAAAATTTCACTTTTCACTGTTACTTTCAAAGATTAGGTTACTAAACGCAATAACTTTTTTATTTACTTACCAACATGTTTCAATTCTATGCAGTTCTATAACACGGAAGTAAATGAGGTATAAACTAGTTATTATTCCGGAGTTTGTTTACTATAGCTACTTCGAGGTTACTACGAGGTTGTCCGACTGGTTTGCACTGACATGACATGTGCGGTAGTTTCTATTCAACTAGAAAGGTCAGAATCTCTAAATTCTACAGTCGTTCTACTAGTCGTTAGACTATAGCACAGATCTGTGATCAGTTAACCACTACTACATGGATACGATAAGCACAGACAAAGTGCTTTTTAGCTATCCAAACACGACATCTGAACCTAGGCCGCAAGCAGCGTTTGTTGTCTTTGTTCTTCACGGTATTCGCGAAGGGACAGAAGTAGAATCAATACAAGTTTTATGATTGAGTGATCCCAGTGCTCCTGAATTAATGCTTTGACTTTGATCTTTACCTGCGGCCTTCCAATAATAACAGCTCATTCCTCAGAATATAGGAATTAAATTCTTTCGTACAAAATTGAAGGTTTATTTGCATTATCGCAAACTTGACCCACATGACAATGTCACGGCGACATGACGAGCTGCAGAGCGTGGATGTTTCGAATACCTTTAAATATAGCACTACTGTTGGAAAGGTTACGATAATTACCTCAGATGTTATTTTACTTATTAAGATCACGCGATCTTTTACAACATTTCCAACATTCGACTAGTCCTCTAAAGATTTTAACGTTTTATATTTGCAATGTGAAATGTTTTAGAGTATCCTCTACCTACTTGATTAATTAGAATTTATAACAAGGGCATTGTAGGTTACCTACCTACCAACTAACTTACCATCGCATTCATCCGTTTGACTAGTTAAAACGTCGACAAACCTGTTTTCGGTCTATGTACTTATAAAATCCTTCATTGCACATTTTATTAGAAACAAAACATTTTTATTAGTCTTTTCAAGTTAATTTTAGTTCAAACTGTTCATCTCGGAAGGAACATTTTCAATAAGAATTTAAGATACGAAATGCCAAGAATATAATTCATTTTTACAACTGCCATAACAAATAAAGCATGTTGATAGTACCAGGCATGCATAAATCACAAAAATTTCATTAGTGATATCAGCGGGTATCGCGAACTAGGTCAAGTATGGAAGTAGACCTCCTTCAGACTATCAGGAGCGAGAATGCAGAACATGAAATATCTCAGCGAACGCAAATAAAACATTCCTTCGAGGAAATTAAATTAAGTAGAGGATAATGAAAGAAGTGTTTGAGTTGTGTGAGAGATGATGTTAATGTGAGGAGTATAGTTATTTTAGTTATTACTTGACGAATTATACGTATAAAAACAGGTTCACGACTACCCCAAGGCGCGGTACACATTCTCTCAGATCTTTTATATTCCAGATCCTTTCAAGATGTCTAAGGTAGTCAGAGGCATGTCCAAATACATATTTGATACACGCCCACATCTTGCAGAAGTTATACTCGTAAGTATAAGTGGGGATTCCTTTGATTCCCTACAACAACAAAAACTAGCAGGTGGAAACGATAAATTCAAAATAGAATTATATTAACTGTCAAAATTAGGTATAAGCTAAATCACAGTAATTTTCAATGCTTTTAAAACCTCACACGAACTTCACAAATGCCTTCTCTCCGACGCAATGGTCGATGGCATGGATCAGATCCACCGTTTCTTGGTGGCAGGTTTCAGCGGTGTAGGGCTTCGCTTTCAGCCTGTTCTGGCACTCCCGAAGGACCAGAAATACTTTACGGACATGGCAGTCCTCTGAAAAGAAAATTATATATTAGGTATTGACCATTTTCATTGTAAGAAGAATAACAGTATCACAACTGTATTTTTATTCTTATGGATCGATAAGCTTTCACGATCCTTTGATGTTGTCCCTTCAATCAACCTAATGGGGTAGTCAGAGGTATAGTTCGCGTCACGTAAAAAGAACGCTGGCTGTCAAGCTGCGCCATGGACGCTTTATGGATCCATTTGACGGTACGAGGTGAGGCGCGGGGCGGGATGGTCGCGCGCCACACGCTTGCCAGCGCGCTATTGGTTCGTTAGTTGGCATTTGCCTTCCGCACTGTGTCCACGTTACTTTTTCTCTCAAAATACCATCGCGCACAAAAGTTTTTAATTACGAAATCGTTTTACATAAAAATTTAGAAAAATATTTATGACGTAGGTATATTGCTCTATGAAAAGAGAGGTTGATAATAATGCATTTGATGTTGTAAAACAATGTACCTATAAAACGGACAACAAAGGCAATAAAACGTTCGAAGTCTACAGTGAGACGAATAAAATTGTAAAAGGTTCAAAAGATTCGGAATACCACTACGACTTAGTGGAAGGAGCTTCAACGTGATCTTTAATGTTTTTTATTACGATTAAACATTATTTATGCAATTAAATATGTTTTTAATTCTATTTAATGATAACCCTATCTAATATATTTGAATGTACTTCCAATAACCAATATACGAAGCCGCAAGCGAAAGGCTAGTTCAAAAATAAAACAGTAGGTTGAGTACTTTCGTGCGTGAGTGTACCCATGCGCAAACATGACGTCCACCACTTTTTTCCAGCGTTCTTTTTACGTGACGCGAGTTATACTAAGATATAAAGATTCTGATATAGCTTAGGTAACGTACATTACAAATATACACCACAGTTTCAGAAGGTAGGTATACCTACAACTATTTTAAAAGATTATAATGATAAAAGTTTCTCGGTAAACAAGTTCGAAAAAAAGCGATAGAATCTGTCTTCTCTACATCTCTGAATAATCCTTCATTATTCACGACGTTACTTAGAACAACACATCAATAAATAATGAAATCTAGATTTCGCCAGTTGGAAGTGGAATAATAGCACTATCGATTTATCTAGAACTGTTAAACAACAATGTAAACATAATAATAAGGAAATGATTGGTAGCGCACGTTGAAATGCCAACTTTGTAGATGAGCTTATACCTACTAAGATACGAGTATACGAGTTTAAGCCATCTTTGTGTGTTACCATTTTCCAATTCAGTCTTTTTAGCGAAATGAATTCATTCATACCAATGATCAAGTTTTATGAAGCTCATTGATCAGGAATCATCCGAATTTTAAGAAATTTGAAACTATGATGCGCTAATCAATATTTATTGATTAGAAATTGAGTTCAATGAATCGGACGCGCGTTTATTTGACCAATAACCAGTACTTACCATAGAATTAGTTAAAGCATTGGTAAATACCTACCTACAGAAACTATCTCGATTTTGCAGTGAACGAAATAATTACAAAAAACTTACTATCCATGCATATGCCCCTTTCTTTAGTCAACTGATCGTTCGCAGTCTGGAACAAGCAAAAACAATTCTTAATTAACTTGTTAATGTTGCAATGAACACTGAAAACCGTCGCATCGAATCGGTTAGAGTTAGTTTTCATTGAGCAATCAACTTGCTTTTTGAAGGCTAATTAAATTAAAAGATGTATTGAATCAGGGCGATGGAC
This sequence comes from Epirrhoe alternata, assembly GCA_963565295.1. Taxonomy (NCBI): domain Eukaryota; kingdom Metazoa; phylum Arthropoda; class Insecta; order Lepidoptera; family Geometridae; genus Epirrhoe; species Epirrhoe alternata. The sequence goes on along the minus strand of OY751397.1, from coordinate 3,164,193 downwards.
GCAAAGCAATCACCCCTATAGACCTTCAAGGATTTTGATAAGTTCAAAGGTTACAGACATGAAGTGTGCTGTAATAATAGAAGAAATAGAAACAAAAACTGCAACAGTATAGCTGAAATGTTGATAATTTGCAGTCGAATTTAATTCCTGGATTGGAAGAAACATAGGCATTAAATAGAGGCTTTCTAACGATGTTTGCCTACACAATTTAAATCTCGTAATAACTTAATTCTGGTACGTTCCCATCCTATACTCAGCCGGACACACTGTCCATAGAAATTCAATGCTCCAATTGTTGTAATAAAAATAATGTCCTATTGATCGTATGGAAAGTGGAAACATTCAAGAGTGCAACGCCATTAATTATTACCAACTGTCCCGATCAATACGGTTCTCGTAGTTTTCCAATATTCAAGTCTCTGGGAAAATTGTGTTGGTCATGGCTTGCACATAACTAAGTGTCTAACTATTGAAAGTCTGTACCTGTTATGAGCAAGCCCGTACTTTTATTTATTCCCGTCAGATCTAAGATCTTTTCTCCTCGAATATAGGTAGGTACCTACTTTTGCTCATCATCGTCATCTCCTAAGAGAGACAGACTAAGATCTGTCCTAATCCCACTTTTATGTAGGGTCGGCACAATTAGGTTTTCTTCTCCCACTTCCTCTATCATTATATTATCCTTAATCTATTTCCATAAGGACTTTCACCCCAGTCCATCCATCATTTGTTTTGCAGACCAAATAAATAATATCACCTTTCACTTTGTCTATTGCGGTAGGTATAGTTGAGTTGTCTGTGACCAGACCAGCCAGACCCCTGCCGCAAAGGTAAAAATTTACAAAGTGGTTGAAGGGAAGGGAACGGGTGTCACTCTTATAAGCTTGATTACCTTGCTTATTATATTATACTTGACTTTCAAGCCTACGACGCGAACTAGGTTTTAGTATTGTTGATATTGTTAAGTACCTTACATTTTTTTATTTGACCATGTTCTTGACTTATATTTGAAGTAAATTTTGTATTAAATTATATCTTTTCGTAGGGACCTAAGTCCGGGGAAAATTCCAGTTTCATGTATTATTCATTCAGGACGATATATCCTTCATACGTATTATTTATTCATAGGGATAGCGGCGGATCCTTCAATCCTGCATACTTTATTATACGCATACGAAAATTCGAGGTTTTGGTTCAATAAAGGTGTAATTAAGTATTTAGAAGGCACCAGACATCGGCCAGAATCAATCAGAACCTTATCCTAAAATCCAATGAGATGGAGATTGTTATTTTATATGTTTGTAATATTTATTCTCTCTCTCTCTCTCTTCCCGACTATTCATCCCACATGGTGGTGGGGTCAGCCTTCCTAACACTCTTCCTCCACTTCGCCCTATCCATGACGTCATCTTGGGAAACGTTGCATGCCTTCATGTCTCGTTCCAAGTAGTTTTTGTCACAGCTGTCAGTCCAGGTAGTTTTTGATCTAATATTTGGTTCTTAATACATATTTATTAAGAGTATAAAAAAACAACAAGCCAAAACGCTTCAGACTTTTTAAGTTATGCGCTGAACGATATCCATTTAATCCTTATATACCTACTTATTAAGTTATTAGTAAAGAAGTAAAGTGCTGTAAGTACTACAGCGTCTGAAATGATGTAAATGACGGTGAAACGTAAAAAAATAAATAATGCTGGACATTTCACACAGCGTCATCTAGCCCCAAATCCGTCATCTAGGACAAAGATGGATCGTAAGCAAAGCCGCGGGTGAAATCTATAACATACCAACGTTATTAAAATTAGTATGTAGGTTAATCCAATACTGCGACGAAAATGGCTTCCCGCTGGGATATAGTGAGAGCTCATTTAGTTGACAGAGTATTTGGAGTGTTTAGTACTGTATAATCACGTTATTCTTATTATTTTTGTGAGTACCTATTTAATGAGCAAACTAAAATAAAACGTATATAACAGATAGGTACTGTAAAGGTAACGCAACTACTAGTAACGCACCTAATAAAAACATTAGAAGAAACATTAGAAAGTACCTATAAAAGAAATAGATAAAAAAATTGAGATTTTTCCTAAATGAAACGGTATGTTCGACTCAAAATCGCCAAAAAATGAGTTACCATGTTGTTCCATGGGGAGTCATAAGGGAGTTCAAAATAGTTAGTCAAAAAGACCTAACTACCAGCATAAATAATTGGTAGCAGGACTCAAAGTCAAAGTCAAAAAGCATTTATTCAGTAGGACCGCTGGGATCACTTTGAAACGTCTTAAAACTAGGTGACAACTCCTGTTCCTTCGCGACCAATACCGTGAAGAATCAGGGCAACAAAGACTTTTTTTTCTTTAGCCTATTTCGTCCCACAGCTGGGCAAAGTTGAATGGTAGTAGTATGTAGTACCTAGGTAGGTACTACATACTACGAGTATACTACCATTCAAGAGTTTTTCCCTAGAAGTTTTTGAAAAGTAGTTCATCAAACACTATGTCGATAACTTAGATATTTACCTATACCCCAGCCTATACTTACCTATATAAGTAGGTAATGTAGGTATGTTTGTTTGCATCAAAGTCATGATTATGTGTTATTTTTTATATAAAAAGCTACGTAGGTAGGTACCTACATATCTGTTACCTACAACTTTTACTAAATACCAATACCTAGGCATCTAACGACCATTCTATCTGTGTGATTCTACCTCTATGCACGCAAATGCTTCAACCACCTCCCAGATAATCTCTAAGTAGGTATGACAACAATCATCTGGTTTTTGTGTGATTTTTACTATTTCTTTTGCAGAAAAGTGACATGAGAAAAAATGGCGACTACAACAATGGTAGTGTCACCTCTTGCCACCCAGCCTTCTCCGAAGAATAAACGGAGACTATTCGCAGAAGCCAGGCAGAATAGTTTGCAGAAACTCAGCATCATATTTGACCACGGCCATAAAAATGGTAAAATCTTCTTGATTCTGCTAGCCTAGCTATGCAAAAGCTTGGTTGGTAGTAATAACACCTACCTACATACTTACATAGGGAATTTGCTTTGCCTTATGTTTTACCTTATGCCATAAGTTACCAGAAAAACAGAGTTACGGAATTTGTTTCTTACCGAACTATACATATCCGCACTCATTTTGGTAAGTGATGAATAAAGTTTCGAGTCTCTAGTTGTATTGTAAATTCGACAAACTTATTTGTCATGTCAAGCACAGCTGATTTCAAACTTCAAATTAAAACCACCGGATGTGCTGTTTAGTCAATAACTCTGCGTTTTTATTTATTTGACGGGTATAGTTTTATGTTCTTGTAGATGTCCCAAACTGCAATAAAAAATAATATTTAATGATACAATCACTTTTGATTTAATGACGCATTCAGATAAGAATACTTATAAAAAGCAATGAAATGAGTCGGTAAAGCAAACACATTTTCATTACGTATGTCTCTCTAGTCCTAGATGGCGCGGCGACCGTTTTATTGAAATGCGCGCTTTTTCGCAACCGAAAATCTCATTTGACAGTTCATTTTTTGGTGTTGCCAACAGTAAGTAATTACTACTATTATGGTAGAAAAATATGCTATAAAACGTAGATTTACCATGGTAGTTTATCTTAGCTATAAAACCATTTTAATGAGTGGTTATTTAAAATAAATAAATAAACCGACTCGATTGACGACCTTTGTGGCGCAGTAGGTGAAAGCCCGCTTGGGACGCAGAAGGTTGCGGGTTCGATCCCCGCCCGCCGCGGGATAAATGTTTGTATGATCTACAAATATTTATCTCGGGTCTAGGTGTTTCTACGTTTAATATTGTATGTAACAAAAAGTATATAAGTAGTACCTATACCAGTTATCTGGTTCGCATAGCATAGCTTTGCTTAGTTTGGGGCTAGATGTTGTTGTGTGAAAAAGGTTCAGCATTTTTTATTTATTTATTTTATTGAAATAATTGTCATGTAGGTATTATAAAATATCTTTTTTTTTTCTTGAGAAAAGCGGAATAACTAATCAGTCCACGCGAATGAATTCGCAGGCACGCCTAGTAGGTAACTAGTAGTATGAAATTTACTATTTGGGGATTTTTATTACGGTAATTCAACCAATTTGAAGGTGTTGTTTAAAATCTGTGATGAATCGAAACGGAATCTGCAAATTCGGCAATAATATTAAACAACATAATTTACATTCAATTATTCTTTAATTCGGACACGGGGCAATAGGGTAATGTTGAAATATTTTATACTTATCCCTTTTCATGCATATTGCATCCATAGTTAAATGTATAGGAAAGAAATAAAACGGGCTAAGATCAAGAGTTGTTTTTTTTAGTAGGCTTAGTAGATTTTTTTAGTTGTAGTGTGGCAACACTCAGTTCTGCAGTAATTATTTGTATGTATTTCTGAGCGCCATTGCTTTTTACCGATGTAATGTTGAAATGTTTTTAATCCGTTTTCATCGGCAAATCTGTGTGATGTTTTAGCGAAACATTCAAGTGATTGTGTTATAAAACTATCGAACTTCTAAAAGTTTTTGTGCTGGGCTTTGTCATGGCCGGTAAGTGGTGACTTTTTGCGCCCGCTAGTCAAGGGCGAAATCGGATTTGGGAAATCGCAATAGTCGAAGATGTTTTATCGGTCGAACTCCGACGGTAAATGAAATATTCTTGTCATTAGTTTGGTTTTTAGTACCCTAATGTTTACATCTTACATACTGTGATTGAACGCTTTGTTTGATGTTTGGTTATCACTTACCGATAGTTTTAACCTTTTGCCTTCTGTTTTCACTAAAAATGTAGTTTACCTGAGGTTCTCGCAGCGGTATTTAGCGATATCTTAGCGTTTTACATTAGAACTAATCATTTACAAGCGTAATAATCATGATAATAATTGTTTGCGACTGAACAGATGATCGTAACTGCGCGGTTTTGTTGATAGCTCGGCTGACGAAGCATATTTTTTCTGTATCGGACACTATTTAGTGTAATTCATCAGTAAAATCTGCTGGTTTGTGTTTACATTGTGAAAAAAATCGTTATTTGAATGACACACAGGTGACAATTTTTATTGCTCAGTTTTTATGCGTAGTGACCTCTAATTACCGCCTATAAATTGATACGGTCTTGATTCTGATCAATATATATATAAATACTGCTAGCATATTAGTTACTATCCTTGTAAAACACTTTATGTTATGTGTGATAAAGATATAGAGAAGAAAACAAAATAGATTTGACCGTATTCGTTGCTCTTATAGTGCTGTAAATATCTTATGTTTCATCGATCATTTTCATATTTGTTTAGGTAGTTATTTGATAACACTGGATGCATTGATACCTAAACATAACAACTTATTTATGTATAATCTGCTCATTCTGGCCTAACCATTTGTACTCTAAACCATCGCAGTAATCACAGCGGATGTTTAGCTCTGAAGTTAGGTGCACTAAACATTGTGCAGGTTTGCTAGAGTAGGCAAGATAGGATGATGCCACAAATAAAGCGAGTGAGCAAGGCAGCTGTACAATGCTGTCTACGTCTTTTAGGCGTCATCAAAAATGAGTTCTGCGCAGCAACTTCAGAGAGCTACAGAAATGATCAGTTGTGCGTGCTTATAAAATCTTTAAATCAATATCTTTGATTTGAACATTCCCTTTACAAGTCTCATATGAAGACAAGTAAGCATTATTTACTAGCACTGTTATTGTAATTCAATTGCATCATCACTACATAGTATAAAACAAAGTCGCTTTCTATGTCCCTATATCCCTAAGTCCCTATGTATGCTTAAATCTTTAAAACTACGCAACGGATTTTGATGCGGTTTTTTTCAATCGATTGAGTGATTCAAGAGGAAGGTTTATATGTATAATACATGCATAATATAGTAGAGGAACACTGATAATTTAAGAGGTATCTAATGTGATGTCGTGAATTACTAATACATTTTTTGCGCTTACATTGCAATCACTGGCTAAACCCTAATATTTTGCATCCGCATTAGACCCGTGCGAAGCCGGGGCGGGTTGCTAGTAATTGCTCTATTTAAATTTTTGAAGTCCATCAATATTCCCCAGTTAATAGGATGGCTGACACTGTTAATGGTATTACACTCTTCATTTCTTTGGCATTTACAAACTGTCGGACTTGGCTATAGCATTAACCTATGATACAGGTCTTCAGCCACCATTCAGACTACCTTTTCATCAACAGATGACAACTAATTCCTATGTAGTGTGAGTGCGCAAGCTCAGCAGTCAGCACATTCTTGGATACCATAGCTTAACAAAAGTATATCAGAATCAATGTAAGAGACTTCACATTCAACCACCGAAGAATAAACATGTATCTTAAACATGAAGCTGTTTCACTCCACAAGGCCTCCAGACCATAAGACACATAATTAAATACCTTTCTTTACACATATTAACTTATCCTGAGGCTGTGATGAAACTTAATAAAAAAAATGCCTTTATTTCTCCGACCTTTCTTAGTACAATGAGGTAAATAGCTTAAAGTTAATCTATTGTTTAACTTATTTAATTTAAATTTAATTAGTTTTAGAAATGTAGGTTTCTGTATTGGCCAGGTCAGGTTGTCCTTTGACATAGGCCTTACAGTCAATAGAATAGGATAGTTGAATAAAAAACATCTTAGTCCTAAGGTCGGGCGCTGATAATTGCAATACAGTTTTTACTACTGCAATTCTCAGAGCTCACTTGTAATTTATGTACACATTGTCAAACTTTTTCACAAACAAATAATTTCAAATTTCAAATAGAAGTATAAAGAGGATGTATACCATTTTCTTATGGAATGCGTACGGAGTATCTCTATGAGAAATTCTTTATCTAACATAAGTAGGATTAACTGGCTAGATGTGGGTGTGTGGCAGAGTGTGCTGGCCGCTCAGACATCTGATGCGGCCATCATGCTCTACCGACAGACCCTCAGGCTCTTGGAGGAATGATTTTGCAATGAGAGACCTATGGGACTGTCATGCTCGAAACTCGATCAAGGTCCCTAAACTAAAAAAAGATTTAAAAAAAAATAGAAGTAGGACACTAATGGGAGTCAGCAAATGCTAATTTACACGATAAGATCTGATAGAGCCAATTATGCTTACTTCACCAACTTCTAATTTAAGGCTGTACTCCTTGTCAGCACAACTGATGAATTCTTCCCATCCAGCTCTCCAGGGCTGCTTCCTTGACCTGTTTATATGACATGACAGCTACTATACTTACATAGCGACAATAATAACTAAGACAGAGTGAAGCCAAGTTCACTGTTATCTGTAATGATTTATCTAATCTTCTATTTCTAAGAACTTCTAGTGTTTACTTACAAAATGGAAGGTATATTGAAAAATATGTTTGAGAGATCATCACTACATAGTATAAAACAAAGTCGCTTTCGTCTGTCCCTATGTAGGAGAGGGGGGGGGGGGGGTCGTTAAAAACACCTACTTGTTAGAAGGTAGTAAAGAATGAAGATGGTTTATTTAAGACTTTATGACAAAAAGGGAGTGGAAGAAAATAATATGATAGATAAACCAACAATAAGTGTGGCAGTCAGATGATATGATGGTAAAAGTCTTGCATTTTTTTTTACATTTTCATTAAAAAGTTTTTGCACCTAATGTTTATGGATAGACCAATGCGTTCAGACCTATACGCATTCAATTCTTAAGTTATGCAATACAGTAACAGGATAAACTGTATTTGGAAATGCATGTCATGTTAATCTATACTTGGTTCAGTGCCAAATAAAATTATTTGTTGATTCCAAAGATTTAATTTTCCTCATAACCCACATAGGCTGATGCATTCTTTGCTTTCAAATACAAATTAATTTACTGCATTACAAATACAAATAAATATTCATGAATGCAACCACTATAATCTTAAATAGATAGATAGCATTTATTGTTGAAAAGATCTAATTTTTTCTGGTTAGTAGTGTCTTAAATCCTAATTTAGGTTTAATCTAGATACCAGAGTTCTCTAATATAATTTATGCACACTCTTAGAACCTATTACGCACACAGGCACAGAGGTGTCACCACATACTTTGAAAATGCATTTTTTTAGAATCATAAGAATTAGTTATCAGAACTTTAAAATGTTTGATACCATATTGTATTGTTTTAAGCATCTTTGAAAAAGTAGGATTGATTTTCACTAATATACAGTTTACCACAAACTTTTGACCTCAATCTTGAATGGCTTGGTTTGTTTTTTAGTTCATTTTAATGTAGTTGTATTTTGGGTGTTTGATTTGGTCAATTTGTCATTTAATTTAAATTTAAACTGTAGTTTATTTCTTCAGTTAAAAAATAACAGTTCAATTCATTTATTTTGATCAATTCGTGAATTAGAATTTCTTATTACATTTTATTTCTTATTACATACCTAACCTGTACAACAATTTCTTATTACATACCTAACCTGTACAACAATAGGCAAAATAAATATTTACTTTATCACTAGTCTAAACTTTGTTTTACTAAATAGTTTTCAAAAAAATAATTATTTTAACAGCAGAGAAGTGTTAAGGTTACTACATGTGCGGCTACTGGCATTGCATTTATCATTCGCGCTATTTATATAATTCAAATTACATTATGTGCCAGTACACTATTATACAAGGTGCTTCCTTTTCCATGCGTCATGAATCTTTTGTTCACAACCCCATTGTTTAAAACCACTATAGCACTTCAAAAGGGAGGTATAATGTTCCTACTACAACCAACCACAAATGGAATATTAAGTTACAAGACTAAAAACTGGTTTGAAAACTCAACTTTTTTCTCATTCGGTAACTAGACATGCCCAAGTAAGGTTGTGTTGAGTTTTTACGGGAATTTTTGTAGCTTAATAAAATGTGTATTGATCTCAGCCGATACCTCATTAAGTATAAGATTTTGTGATAATGCTGAAGAAGAAAGAGGTGCCTTGGTATTCGAACCATCGTCTCAGGATACAAGACAACTTTTCCAATAGGCGACATCATTCCTGTCGGTTGCATTGGAACACTACTTGTGATTGTATGAACAATATTTCTATTATTATGAGCCCGTGATGTCCCACTGCAGGGCAAAGGCCTCCCTTCCTTTCTTCCACTCAACTCTATTGTAAGCTAATGTTGTCCAATGTGGAGAGTAAGAGTCAAGTTCGTCTCTCCACTGTCTCCGTGGTCTGCCGCGTGGTCGTTTTCCGACACGGGGGATCCACTCTGTGGTGATTCGTGCCCACAACTCATCCGACATGCGGCAGACGTGCCCCGCCCAATCCCATATTAAAAAACACGTAAACAGGGTCACGACTGTATCCCCAAGGCGCGGTGGACATTCTCTCAGATCTTTATATTCCAGATCCTTTGAAGATGTCTAAGGGGGTAGTCAGAGGCATGTAAAAATACATATTTGATACATGCCCACATCTTGCAGAAGTTAGTATTCCATACGTGACAGGTTGCAAGCCCATCGCCGCCTGTAAGAATACTAACTGGTTTCCTCACGATGTTTTCCTTCACCGTTCAGAGCTCGTGTTAAAGCGCATATAAATTTTTACGAAACGCAAAATCCATTGATGCACGGCCGGGATTCGATCCCACGACCTTCGGATTGAAAGTCGAGGTACTACCCCATTCGGCCAACACGGCTCCATTTTAATATTTCTAATAATAATAATAATAGCCATTATTCAGACAAGTTTACATTAATATTCCTCTGTTTATCATGTTTGTAACTTATTTGTCTGTACGCCTTTTATAGGCAAGGCCTTCCCCAACCCCCTCCATTTTTGTCTGTCCCTTGCTACAGCTGTCCGTCCTCCACCCGTTGCAGTTTAAATACAGTATTTCTAATGACATTTACCGTCAGTCTTTCCGATCTTTATTAAAAACTAGCTTCTGCGCGCGGCTTCGCCTGCGTGGTACCAACATTTTGAATAGCCTGTATGCTATTCCAGGTCACTATCTATGCCTATACCAAGTTTCATCCAAATCGGTTCACTGGTTTAGGCGTGATTGATACACAAACATACTCACAAACTTTCAGATTTATTTTATTATATTATTAGAATTCCGAATGTTTCTAATCAGTTTGTAATTTACATACATACATAAAGTCACGCCTCTTTCCCAAAGGGGTAGGCAGAGACCACGAATCTCCAGTCGCTACGATCCTGACACACAACTTTCGCCTCATTCACTCTCATTACATTCTTCATACATGCTCGTCGGTTTAGGGTACTTTTGACCTGGCCCTTCTCCAAAATGTCGCCAATTTGATCCAAGAAGGTTCGCCTAGGTCTTCCCCTTCCAGCTGTCCCATGCACATGCATAACATTATTATTTTAATAATCTACTCTTACTATTTATCAGATAAAATAGACCTTTTGAAGTATTACAATATGTAGTAGCACTCAAATTCGGTACAAAAAATTACATGATAGACAAACATTGTCCCGCCGCGAGAATCGAACTCGTACTTGAATTTTGGCTATCACTCCTGCTACGCCACTAGTACGATTATCTGTTTCTTCTGTTAGCCATTTATCCCTTTTAACCTCTATGACAATTTCAATAAATCAACCTTTAAGACTTCTTCAATTAAACCGATCCAAAAATAACCGCATTGGTGTGTATTGTTTTTATGTGGGTTTCTTTTCTATGTACTAACACAATAACCTTTTTATTATTGTATTTATGCACTTGAAATTGTTTTCAGGTTTAGTAAATGTTCAATGGTATTGAAACGAACTTCCGAGGAACAAAATTGTCTGCATAACTGTTCTATCTCTGAAATAATGAGAATCTAATTATGGACGCTGTAATCCCTGGAACAGTGCCCTATTTTATTAATTTATTTCGATATATTTTCCGAAACGTTTAATCAATTCGGCCTACAGGGTGATTCCCACTTCATTAGTCTGCGACGCAGGAGGTTGCGGGTTCGATCCCCGCGGCGGGACCAATGTTTGTATGATCTACAAATATTTGTCTCGGGTCTGGGTGTTTCTATGTATAATATGTATGTATTTACAAACAAAAAGTATATAAGTAGTATATCAGTCATATTAGTAGTACCCATAACACAAGCTCTGCTTACTTTGGGGCTAGATGATGCTGTGTGAAAAGTCCAGCATTATTATTATTATTATTATTAGAATGCAAAAAACGTAACAGGGTCACGACTGTATCCCCAAGGCGCGGTAGACATTCTCTCAGATTTTTTATATTCCAGATCCTTTGAAGATGTGTGGGGTAGTTAGAGGCATGTACAAATACATATTTGATACATGCCCACATCTTGCAGAAGTTAGTATTCCATACGTGACAGGTTGCAAGCCCCTATAGGTTTGTTTACGGAATGCAGCTATTATCTAAAAAGTCCAAGTAAAAAAGCATTTACTCAGTAGGCCCATAGAACAGTGTTCCTTCGATCCTGACACCCAGCTCCTATTGTTCCAGGCAATGGTGGGGAGACATCATGGTGTTTCAGCCAGGTGAAAGGCACGCTGGAGGACGATGTGACTGAGGCGGATCTCATATCCTGCGTGGAGTTCAACCACGACGGAGAGCTTCTGGCTACTGGGGATAAGGGAGGCAGGGTTGTCATATTTCAGGTAGGGTATAGAGGGTCTCAAGTGAATTTTATTCTTTAACCCACTTCAAACTGCTGCTATATTCGGCTGTATGTATTTTGGCTGGTCGTATGTCGAGGTGGTCCCATAGAAATGTTATTCTTTGGGGGAAAATCGCCAGCTCTCGAATCACGCGTCGGCCTCGACGCCCTAAAAGATTTTTGAAGACGCGATGGGTCCCGATGATTTAGCATGGCAATGCCGCCAGTATTTTGGGCACGCTTCCTACTGGCAGTGATCTCGATCAGTTGAGCTATCTAAAGATCGTTTTTACGATGACTCTTAGATAGCTTGACTGATTCTATTGTATTTTGTAATTTTATGTACGTAGTATGCTTAGTTTCTGTAAATAAATGTTTATACATTTTCCCTTAAAACTTAAAAACCTCATCTATTGGTCTACCTAAGTCCAACATTGAGTCGGTTTTCTTTTTAGTTTTTAAAATGTAAAATTATGTTGAGTTAGGTCCTAAACGGGTTTATCTTACCTCCGAATAAAAACACTGAACCCTTGTGATCACTTGTGTCGGGTTTATCTTACCTCCGAATAAAAACACTGAACCCTTGTGATCACTTGTGTGTCTAACACGGACAATTTTTTCGCAATCTATTGTGTCTGCTACATATGCATTTCTGTTACCCAAACACGTAGAAGTGACGTAAATATAATGCGATTTAAACAATATTTTGTATCATTTGCAGAGAGACCCAGCGTCAAAACAATGTGTGCCCAAAAAAGGAGAGTACAACGTGTACTCAACGTTCCAATCGCACGAGCCAGAATTCGACTACCTAAAGTCGTTGGAGATTGAGGAGAAAATCAACAAAATCAGATGGCTCAAGCGCAAGAATCAGGCGCACTTTTTACTGTCAACTAATGATAAAACTATAAAGTTGTGGAAGGTATGTACTTTAAGACTATTTCATTATTATATTATTCTATCCATCTTCTTATCCCCTCACTAGTTCTTTGAAGCTGATCTCTTTCTTTTTGAACTCGGTTACCAGAGTTGGCTGACTCATACCAACTCATAGTTCTTTTAAATCAATATGGTGAAAGAATATTAAGTGCACCTCAAAAGCTCCTTTCGTCCTTCCTAGTTTTAAGACGTTTCAAAGTGATCCCAGCGGTCCTACTGAATAAATGCTTTTTGACTTTGACTTTGACTTTGACGTGCATTAATCGACAAAATCATGTGCAAGAAAGAAGCCTTGTTGAGGCCTACATAAAATCCATTCAACAAAAAATACGTGACAACGAGAAGAATTGACGAAACCAAGATGTTCTATTTCTAAATACATTACCTACATTATGAAAACGCATGACGATTGGCTAGAACCAGGGTAACAATAACACAGTTCATTACAAACACTGTATTCAACCTATCTTTGCCATGAAAGCAATTTGGTAGAGACAATCACATTTGGCGACGCCCACCCTTCAAAATACCGATCACTGTCGCCACCAGTTCAATTTTAAACCGTGCGTCATGCACATAAAAGTCAATTTATTGACTCAGTTGATATGATCATCGGTTGTCGTGGAGATATTTGATCAAAAGCTTTTGAAAAGATTAGTAATTATTTCTGAACACCTGTAGCATAGTCTTGCAATCGCTTGCTGGGTATAATATTTTGAAATAATCACTGAAATTCATCATCCTTTTTATTGTCCTGTTTGATGTCTTCTACGGATGGAATGACCATGAGTACGTGAGATACGGTCAAGTTTATATTGGCGCTAATTGAAAAAAACAGAGAGATAGAGAGATTTTGTCGACGTGGGTCTCCACAAAATCTCTATCTCTGTTATATCCTATCCTATAAATATTATAAAGGCGAAAGTTTGTAAGTATGGATGTATGGATGTATGGATGTTTGTTACTCTTTCACGCAAAAACGGCTGGACCGATTTGGTTGAAATTTGGTATGTAGATAGGTGATACCCTGGATTAACACATAGGCTACTTTTTATCCCGATATTCCCGCGGGAACGGGACTTACGCGGGTGAAACCGCGGGGCGCAGCTAGTAGAAAAATAATGCTGGACTTTTCACACAGCATCATCTTGCGCCAAAGTAAGCATAACTTGTGTTATGGGTACTACATGACTGATATACCTACTACTTAAATACTTTTTGTTTGCAAATACATACATTATAATATGTATACATTTAAACTTTTTAAACTTTCGTGATTTGGTGACATAATTATTATTTTTAAACCTGGTATTTATCACGTACCTATTGTTATTATTTCTTTTTTCCGACGTTTCGGACGCATTGCAGCGCCCGTGGTCACGTGACCACGGGCGCTGCAAGTGAAACGTCGGAAAAAAGAAATAATAACAATAGGTACGTGATAAATACCAGGTTTAAAATAATAATTATGTATACATTTACATAGAAAACGCCCAGACCCGAGACAAATACTTTTAGATCAATAAACATTTGTCCCGTTTTCTGCTTCGCCACTGCGCTACAGAGGTCGTTTTATTTTATTGATTAAGACAAAAGTCTAATGAGAGCGGCTAATTAGATAATTTGAGAGAAACAAACATTCTAATTTAGTGTATTTGCATTACTCGTATTACAGCAGAATTGCAAATGCATTTTTTTACTTTACTATTTACAATATTTTCACTTTTACGATTGTAATTTTATGTTAAACTTTCGGATCTCGATCTTTATTGTTTTAAATCAAGACAGAGCATTGTAAATTTTTATTAGATTGTTCTAATCCTATATGCAAGTAATTATTCTTTTAACAGACTTTTTTGTCTCCGTAATAACCTAGTACCTCAGTTTTCCCGGAAACTTTTCGTTTTTAGTGGGATATTGTGGATTTGTATTATGATGTAGGTCTAGCTGCACCCGCAGTCTCTTGGGAACACCTAATTTTTTCTGGATAAAAAGAGCACTTCGGAAAAGTGCGCTATTCCAGCCTAACCTATCTCTATTATAAATTTCATTAACATTCAGTAGTTTTTGCGTGAAACAAACATACACACACTCATCAACTTTCGCATTTATAATATAAGTAGGATTGTTGAGGATAGTTGTGGGCTTTGCCTAGTGCGGGGTCCATTGCAAATTGTACCTACATATAGGTGTCCCATGTTTATGAAATAAATTATCTTATATTGTTTCCAACAGGTGTCAGAGCGGGATAAGCGGGTGACAGGATACAACACACGCGAAGAAGGCGGCCGCGTGAGGGATCCCACTCGCATCACGCAGCTCCGCGTGCCAACCGTCCGCCCTGCTGAGCTCATGGTTGAAGCTTCACCGAGGTAGGGGTTTGTACCTGCGATAACAAAAATGGCATAATTTGTGCCAGTGCTGCACAACAATGAAATCTATTACCTACGTATTAGCATTGAAGTTCCTTGGTTTCACATTACCATTTTAGTTTCAGTGATTGTCCACTTATGGCGCTAGTTCCGCTAGTAACCAAGGAGCGATCAAAAATCGCAATACGTAAATTTTACATAATCAGACGGCCGTACCAATCTTCTTGTCGTGTCACTAGTTATTTCGGACCAGTAGTGTGGTAAAAGTATTTTAAGTGCGCTTGAGGCGTACCTTGTGCAGTTGACAATACGTTTTTGGGTTCTACGAGATGCCGCTTTCACAAAATACTTTCATGGTGGTCCATCCTCCTAAATCTGAGTCGTTAAGCTCCAGTGAGCCAATCAAACCTAATGAAATGTTATTAATCTCAATTATATTGCTCTTAGTGAAGGACGCAGAGTTCAAAGACTTGCTCCGATATCTGTCTTGATAAACTTGTGTACGAATTAAACATCTTGTACTTCCGCGACTTGAAGACATTTAAATTTTATGCGGGACATAATCGCGTAGCTATAACTTATTTACCTCGACGTTTAGATAGCATTACAGCCGCCGTGGTCACGAGAAGACTGCCCGCCAGTACTCGTTCGCCTCTTCGACCGATGAGAAACTACCCTCATTGGGTCAACACAAAATAACATTAGGGTCGTGACACACTGCACTGACAACATCCGAGATGTATTGATTATTGGTTGTGTAAGCATTATCAGATTTAGAATTGGTGACCCATCAAGTGAGTTATGATTGCTGATGAAGGTCTCATTTGTGGAATATTTCTACAGCACATTCTGTGTCTAAGTTTACTATTTCATTCATACAAATTATCTTATCAATTACTTTCAGTCCACACCATTTTTTAAGGTTCCGTACCCATAGGGTAAAACGGGACCTTGTTATTATGACTCAGCTGTCCATCTGTCTGTCTGTCACCTCTCATGAACCCTAGTAGTTAGACAGTTGAAATTTTCACAGATTATGTGTTTCTGTTGCCGCTATAACAACGAAAAACAGTACCTACTAAAAAACAGGGGTCTCCCATACAACAAACGTGATTTTTTTGCCGTTTTTATAGATAATGATACGGAACCCTCCGTACGCGAGGCCGACTCGCACTCGGCCGGTTTTTATCACATTAATATGATAGATATTAAATTGACCTAAAGCAATATTTGCAGACCGCCTCTGCGTCAAACCATCTGATAAATAGATAATAAACACAATTGAATCCTATCAAACTGATTTTTAACCTTATCTTACTTAGATAACGCATATTGGACTGGAAATATCTTATTACTTAAATCATATCTGAATTTATTGAGAAAATATAGCTAAGTGGTTAGCAAAATATTTATGAAGAACGAATAATGGTATCAGTAAATCAATATGATAAGCCAAATTCGATGAGGCTTGATAAAAATGATAAATTGAATATTTGACTGCAATTTATTGGCACTTGACCTAATTATCTGAAGTGTTGCTCTAATTGAAAATGGGTATTGGAATTACTTGTACTTTGCTGGTTTTTTTATTTATTTATACCTACTAAATGAAGATGTCACTGTATACTATACTATAAAATTGTTTTTACAACAAAGTAAGAAAATTTACTTAAGATAAATTTTTGAAATTTAAGTAGATCATACGAGTATTTATTGAATCGTTTAATATGCTCAAAGTACATTTTACTAAAGATAAAGTTTATTGTGACAGAAACAGGTTTAACAGTACAATTGTTTTACTAAAAAAAAAAAATGTTTGGGTGTATTTGCAAGTTTCATGATAGGTCTGTATCTGACTCACTGATTTTATCTTACATCGTCACATCTCTTCAGATCTTGAATATTTTTGTGGGTAGTCAGAGGCACAACTTATTGCGATTCTATGCGACACGTGATTTTATCAGAGACTGAACTTAATTTATCTAATACAAAGTTTTTCTTCCAGACGGATATTCGCAAACGCGCACACATACCACATAAACTCGATCTCGCTAAACTCGGATCAGGAGACGTATCTGTCTGCGGATGATCTGCGCATCAACTTGTGGCATCTAGAGATCACCGACCAGAGCTTCAACATTGTGGATATCAAGCCGGCCAATATGGAGGAGCTTACTGAGGTAAACACACAGACTCACCCATACACTCACCCACCCACCCACACACACACTCACACACACTCACTCACACACACTCACTCACACACACACACACACACACACACACTCACACACACACACACTCTCACACACACACACACACTAACACACACACACACACACACACATACATCTTGAATGTGGGATAAAAGACATGGTTGAATTCTTTAATTTATTTACTATTTTGTTACTTAACTATTTGAAAATATTTTCGTTTACAACAGACTCATATGATGATGATCTTGATAAATGTTATTTTAGTTCAGTATCACAGATGTGTAGTGCCACAAACTTATCTGAACCGGTGAGAAAGGAGCTGTTATCGCATTTGGCAGAAAAATAGTTAAGTTCCTCTTTTGGCCACCGCACCGGTCCCGATATGTTTGTGGCATTGGTAGTCCTAGTCATGTATCACGCTAATCCTTGTTTTTATCTTTTTCAGGTCATAACCGCAGCTGAGTTCCATCCGACTGAATGCAATCTCTTTGTATATTCTAGTAGTAAGGGTAAGTTTAAATTTCATTTTGTTTGATACACTTTTTATATTCCTACTCCAACATTGAAATACTGAGAAATTCCAAAAATATTTAATCATAAGCCTTTTAAGAGTTTTTCTAAGCAAAATTTTTTTGTGCTCTAAGCAAGTCAAATGATGAAAGAAAACAGCATGAGGAAACCGACTTGCCGTCGAACCTTGAAAAGTTTGTATGTGTCAAGTACACGATAGCCTCTGAGGAGATTTAAAATCCTATCACCACACTTAAGAACAAGCGACAAGAAAGGCATAAATGGTTTATTTGTTTCATTCATCATTTGCCTGCCCTTATCCCGCTTATGCGGGGTCGGCACAACATGTTCTCTTCTTCCACTCTCCCCTATTACTCCTTCTACTTCTTTCACACAATCCATCCATCTTTTCCTTGGTCTAACTCTACTCACATATCCATCCACATTCATTTCCATACCCTTTTAGTTACGTGACTTTCATCCCTCCGCATTACATGCCCATACCACGCTAACCTATTGCTCCTCAACTTTTCAGTCACCGGCGCTACTTTCAGACTTCTCCTAATATATTTATTCCTCACCTTATCCATTCGCGTCACTCCGCACATCCATCTCAACATTCGCATCTCTGTCGCATGCACTCTTCTTTCATCCGTCGCTTTCGTGGCCCAGCACTCGGATCCATACAGCACGACAGGTCTAATGACCGCTGATAATTAATTGTTTATTTGTTTGTAGGTACAATAAGGCTATGCGACATGCGCGCCGCGGCGCTGTGCGACCGGCACGCGAAACTATTCGAGGAGCCCGAGGATCCTCACGCGCGCTCCTTCTTCTCCGAGATCATATCTTCCATCAGCGATGTGAAGCTCAGCAACTCTGGCAGGTAAATAAATAAAATAAATAATGCTGAACTTTACACACTATCTAGCCCCAAAGTAAGCAGAGCTTTTGGGTACTAGATGACTGAGAAACTACTTATCTTTGTTTGTAAATACATATTAACATAGAAAACCACCTCGAGACAAATACTCGTAGATCATACAAACATTTGTCCCGCGGCGGGGATCGAATCCGCAGCTTTCTGCGTCGCAGGCGGACCTTCGCCCACTGCGCTACAGGATCATGAATCTGTAAAGGAAAATATCGTGGAAAAACCGGCATGTCGTATGTGACTAGTGTACGGAGCCTCGATTCAATTTCGTTCTTCCACGAAGATTCGTACGAATATGTTGAATTTTGTACGATACGAATGCGTTGGTGGGCTACAGAAACTTTTCACAGGCTTCAAGATTAATGAAGCGCTTGTGTTTGCCTAGTCGTTCTTGATACGAGTAGATCGTCGAAGATAAGTAACGTTCGAAACAATCTGTAAGTGGATGGGTGACCGTCAGTAGCATTTTCATCTGAGCGCTTCCGTGCTTTGGGGCACGTAATATTATCGGTCCCGGTTATTTAAGTCGGTAAGTCATGACGGAGGCCTTAGGCGGCATAAAAACTCCGTCACCAGAGTTGGCCTCTGACTTATTTTAACGAACAGATACTGTAGGTAGATTGCCGTATTAATCAAGAAACTTCATATGCCTGCTTCATCTAACAGTTAGATGAAGCAGGCATATGAAGTTAGATTCTAACTAAACTAATCTTCTTTCTCCAGATACATGATGTCAAGAGACTACCTAGGTTTAAAAGTGTGGGATCTCCGTATGGAGACGAAGCCGGTGGAAACTTATCCAGTGCACGAGTACTTGCGTTCTAAGCTGTGTTCGTTGTATGAGAACGACTGTATCTTCGACAAGTTTGAGTGCTGTTGGAGCGGTGATGACCAGCGGTTGATGACTGGCTCTTATAATGGATTCTTTAGGTAAGTTGTTTTACTTAAGGTTTTTTTTCCTGTCATGTATAGAAGCATAGTCATGACACAATGAAGTAAGGATACTAATAAATAAAATAAATAATGCTGGACTCTTCACACAGCGTCATATAGCCCCTAAGTAAGCAGAGCTTGTGTTATGGGTACTACATGACTGATATAATACTTAAATGCTATTTGTTTGTAAATACATACATTTATTATATATAGAAACACCCAGACCTGAGATAAATATTTGCGGATCATACAAACATTTATCCTGCGGCGGGGATCGAACCCGCAACCTACTGCGTCCCAAGCGGGCTTTCACCCATTGCGCCACAGAGTTCGTCGAAATTGAACGTGCTATTGTCATTGTTACAGGGTATTCGAGCGGGCCTTGGCGGGCGGTCGTCGCGGCGAGCTAACGCTGGAGGCGTCACGTGACGCGGCCGCGCGCCCGAGGCAGCCTCTGCGGGCGAGGCGCGTCGCCGCCACCGCTAAGAGGAAGAAGGTAACAAATAAACTGGCCAGCGGCCTTATTCGCGTACCTTTTTTTCGTTCGTTTGATAAATATTCGGATGCTACTACGATTTCTGACTTCAAGGGCCAATTTTTACGTTTTTAACGTTTGAAAATTAGCCCTTGACGTCAGAAATCGTGGTGGGAACCATCCGAATATTCATCAAACGAACGAAAAAAGGAACGCGAATACGGCCCCTGTTCCTTTGCGACGAGAAGAACCTGAGTAACAAACACGATTTGGATCCTAGCTTTCTTTTAGGTGATCCATCTTAAAACTAAATAAGTCAAGCTCCTGTGTTTGATAGTAGTTGAAGCATTTACTTGACGAGACCAACCCTTGAATAACACGTTATTCATAAAAACGTTTTGCCCCCAGGACGAAATAAGCGTGGACTGTTTAGACTTCAATAAGAAAATCCTTCACACCGCGTGGCACCCTCACGAAAGCATCATTGCAGTCGCCGCGACAAACAATCTCTTCATATTCCAGGATAAGTTCTAGCCGGCGCTTGCGCGTCCGTTCGCGTACGTATCTATAACCTAAAAACAGTGCGGCTACATAAATCTACGTGAATCGCTAAACCGCGTACAGTTTCAACGGATCTCATTCATGAAGTTTGGATGCACAGTACAGTCATACGGCTTCACGAATGCCTAGCTCCGTTGAGCGTATTGTAAGAGTGAGAGAACGATAGGCGTTATCCAGCGCCTATTCCTTCTCACTCTAACTTCTTTAGCAATTTGTGCCGATAGGATTATTTGAAAACAGACACCATAAAATGCAATGTCATTTGAATAAATGCTTCAATATGGTTACCATCTAAAATAATTTGACAAATATCACTGCTACTTGTTTTATGTCACCGATTATAGTTTGACAGGGGCCCTACTATGAGCTCTTATAGCGAACTGCTTCGCTATAACGTACCATGACGTATGATTAAGTAACTACTAATAAAATTTACTAGACTTTTCGTAAAAACTGAATCGTTTTGCAGTATAATACTTAAGTAAAACAATTTTCGTCATGTTTTCACGGTACGAAAACTTTGCGATTCAGATTAGGAAACTAAAAGATAGCACCCAAACTGAATTGTTGGCCATAGTACGGGCACCTGGAAGGTTTACAAGTTTTACTAGTTTGTCCAATCACGCCAAAAACTAGTTGAATCATGCACTCACATTTTAATAGTCAACATAATTTAGTCGCGCTGTACCAATTGTCAATGTCAATAATTGTCATGGTAATTGGAAAAGGTTTAGTCAGATACAGACAGATATTAGTAAATATTTAACGTGCGAACCGTAACGGTAGACACGCACAGAGGGTCGTTCAATAATATTGACGTTACCATTGACGTCAGCATTGATGTCGTTTCATCAATAACATCACCTTTGCATTTCGTTTATTCCAATCGAAACCAAATAAGATCGTGCGTATTTCATGATTCGTTCTAGCTCGTCATTTAGCTCCCATAGACTCATCATCTTGAGTTTTCAACAATAAATATTGTTGCAAATATTGATCATTATTTTAAGAGACCACTGAATGTGAAATCGCAATAGAATTAGTTAGATGACTTATTCAAAGCCACTTTGATCGGATGATATTGCTTCAAAAATAAAATCTCAATTACTTAAATGTAAGGACCAAAATATTGATCCAGGGTCCTACAGCTCAATCTACTTCATAAAAAAATGTAACCCATCAATCTGTATGAAATAGTATTTTTTGTTGTTGGCCTAGTAAAGAGTGAAAACGTTTTTTTAAATAGCTTAAATAATTGGTTATTATTCTGATAATGTATAATTTGAATTTCTTACTTTTCTTTTCCTACCTATTCAATTTTGGCTTAAGATCAATTTCAAATCCATAACATTCATAACATAAGCTGGCAATATAAATTGTATGTATTTTAAATTTTTTGTTACAATTTCATTGGGCCCAAATCGGGCCCTTATTTTTATGTTTTTAATTAATAAATTTTCGAGTCTTCCCATCAAATCATGCAAAATTTCCGTTGGCTACACAAATTTTGATGAAAATTTGTCATGTCTTAAAATATTTGAATAAGCTCAAATTGGTATTTTGGTTCCAAAACTACTGACAGCTCGATGGTCTAATGCAATGTAGTTTTGCGATTTGTTGTATGAAGGTCACACGATACTTATCTATAAAAACCTCTTTTCAATGCAACCAGTGATAATACGTGACATTTTGTATATAAATTCGGCTTCCATTCCAACATGTATGGACCTCCATACAATTTGTATGACTCTCATACAACATTCCGCAGTAGGTAAGAATTAAGTACCGTTAATTCTGAACTAATTTATACGCTTTCATACTAAGGTTCTAAGCGGTTAAGTATTTATTGACGCGTGCGCGCGAACTTATCCATTGTTTGAGATTAGTTAGGTATAACAAAATGGTGTCAATATACGACTGAAGGAAACGATCTTTGTTTGAATATGCGGGAATCACAATCACGAATAGTTTTATAACGCGCTAAAACAACACAAAACTCCGCAATTTCGAACAGAAATCGTAAAAGATTGGTATTAGATCGATTTAGATGAAGTCCATAGTTGAAAATAAGGAATTTTAAATGTATAACCACCGTACTCCGTTCACGGATGTGTAATTTTTACACTCATGTATGAAACTAAAACATTGTTGATACTCTGTTTTATTGTGTACGTTAAAAACGCCAATACACATGCTAACTTCTATTGTATAGTCTAATATAACCGGTAAGAATATGAATTCTATCTGCTAACGTGCTAAGATAAGTGCCGTGCAGTGCCACAAATATAATCTGGACCGGTGGCCAAAAGAGGAACTAACGACGCCATTTTGAAATGTCAATCTGTCAACCATTCGTTTCCAGTTGCCATATCCGCCATTGCGTGACACAAACATCATTTTTGTATGATAAAGAATGCAGCGTAAACACGAAATAACTCAAAAAATGCGCTTCACTTGACAATAGAAGATAGCTTGTCTAGACCATACAGTTTACCTGTATGGGTCAATCTTTCCATCTCAATACGTAAGCCGGCGACGCCTGTGCGTTCGTGCCTTAAGTTTTGTTATTTTATTTATTATGTACACTTTTAGTCTTTGTGATTGTTTTTTTTTTATTCGAAGGTATTTTGTTAGAACGTATAATGCCTTCGAGGGTTGCCAGTCTTGATGAATAAGGAACTTTAATAATGTTACCTATTGTAGTTACAAATAGAGTTCATATTACACTATTTCTAAGATTTTCTGTACTAAAGTTATTGTTACTTGGAATATATAATTTATCTAGGATGTTGCTTCAAATAGTGTAGAGCAATATTCACATGTAGGCAATATGTTTTTGGACTTGCCTTGACTAACCCCGTAGACATCGAAGGATCCCTTAGATCTTAATGTCTACCGAGCCTTGGGGGGTACTGTTGTAATCCTGTTTCTTTTTAAATTAAGATATTTAAAATTCTCAATCAACACATCAAGACTGGAGTGACACGTATATTCCATAAAGAGATACACTGGGCATACAATACTTACAAAAATGAAATTTCGATTGTGATTTAGTTTTTTTAATTTAAGAAAAAAAAACTTGAAACTGTATGTTTAAAAATGTAAATAGCGAACGAATGATGGCCTGAATATGATAGGATATTGTCACAACACATTGTATAGTTATTATATATTTGTACTATGTATGTGTAAAGCGATGGTGAAATTATGTTCAATAAGATTTTGAAATGAACTTTTTTTGAAAACATTTTGTCGTTTATTTGAACATTGTTAATAGTTAATATTGAAATCTGTGAGTTTTTAAATGTTAATTTGATTATTATCCAATCGCGCATTTGCAAAACTAGATCCTTGTCCAAAATACTGAGCACTTGACAATCAGACATTATGTTCATTCTAAGGTTTAGTTCTGCAAATTGTCGCTCGAGTTTTAGGTTCTTACAGATAAGTGTGCTTTAGTCCGATCTAATCAGGCACTTCCATTATTTTGTGTCGTTTATGAACAATCTTCTTAACATTTTTTTTTAATATGTTGATCGATTGTATAGAACTCGTGTTAAGTTTTAGTTATTTCTCCCGTTTCTTCTCACAATGTAAGGGGCCGGGTCAATTCCTCACGCCGCCGACCCAACGCTGCTCGCAAAACGTAATTGTAAGTGAAATGTGTGATAATTAAATTATGCCTTGCAGCTTAACACCTCATCTTATAAGTACAAAATCGCTTATAAGCCGAGGTATTTTTGTGTAAAATTTGCTTCTGAAGCAATTAATAGTGATAGGAATTGACTGTCCCCGAGAGATATCAATGTAAAATATCGAAAAAGTTGTAGTTTTATTGATGATTGTACAGTGTGATTGATGCGTGCGAGGCGAGTGAGTAAAATTAAGTCTAGTTGTAATAGTTAGGCAAAAAAATCTGCGCGCGTACAGAATAATTCTTTTCCTGCTCGGGGATCATGCTTGAAATGTGATATGTCGCAATAAGCGGGTTGAAATGGACTGGATGCTCGGCGGGACCTCGGAATAATGTTGACAACGAATTGAGCTGTTTGTGTGTTCGTCCGCACTCTCGCCTAGTTGTCTGTTACACCATTACATCTAAAAAACACTCGTCTAGGCTAAAACAGCTTTGTGTTGAACTACGTAGATTTTTGTGCCACCGTTGACGATCGATATAACATCCCCGTTATAAAAAATTGAAGGTTTTCCCGTTTGCAGTTGTCATGCGTTTGAAATGGGTGGATTTTCATTGGTCCGACTTAGCCTCCTCGCAGACTGCAGACTTTCTGTCGGCCGATAGTTGAGAATCAATGAGTATGGAGAAGTATAGCCCGTCTCAACTATCGGCCGATAGAAAGTCTGTAGTTTGCGAGGGGTCTTAGGCTCAAGTCACATTTAATTGGCAAGCGACGCGTCAATTAGTTTTATAGCAAGCCATTATAAGCCTTATGAACAATGGTACAAGATATAGAAACGCTTTTAGAAGGAACGAGGTCTGGCGAAGCCATCAAGCGGGCCGCGCTGGCTCGAGCACTTTCGTGCGGTTCATTCTACAAGCGTTTCTATATCTTGTACCATTATTCATAACGTTTATAATGGCTTGCTATAAAACTAATTGACGCGTCGCTTGCCAATTCAATGTGCATTGAGCCTTACGAGCTACGAGTATAAATAAATATAAATCTTATAATATACAGACAATGAAAATGAACTCTTGGGCGCAAAGTTTATTTTATTGCACAATCATGTCTCAATGCTGTGAAGGCAACCTCGAATTTTCTCTGTGGGCCATTGAAATGTGCATTCAAAAACATATCTTTGAAATGAATTTAAAGTTTTGATTTATCGAGGCGGGCGAGTGCGCGGGCGCTTCACACGGGTTGTTGTTGAATCCAAAATATTTCCTATAATATAAATTTTTATATCTGAATTTTGCTGTTTTTCTGTTTAGTTTAAATCCCCAAATACTAATAAGAATAATTTATTTCAAACTTATTAGGCACAAATTATTGGCAATAGAAACTACTTATTTTAAAAATCGTACCCTCAGTGCTAGAAAAAATCTGTGTTACGGCGTTGTTAGGTAGGCTATTCAATGAAAAATAATGCCATGTAAAAATGTTTATTATAAATACCCTCATCACATTGGTATCACGACACTTAGGCAATGCTCCAATTACAACTTAAAATACTTTCTTAATTAAACACAAAAATTGTCTTTAAAATGCTTAGGTTTTCATCTAAAAATACACAATTACACTCACTGGATTAAAATGCCGAAACAATAATAAATCTAAATTAAACACTTCCTTATTTCATTGATTCATTATCAGGTACACTAACCATTGAGAAATGAAAAGTCTTATCAAAAGTTTCGATTCCGACGGGATTCGAACCCGCGACGATCAGACGATCTTCCTTAAGCCGGAGGGCATCCATCGCCTGAGGAGTCAGCCGGAGTGCCTTCAACCTCACAAAAATCACAAAAATTTCGATTGCGAGTGGTTCCGTGGCCGAGCGGTTGAAAACACTCCGGCTTAGGAGGATCGAAAATGATAAGACTTTTCATATCTCAATTAAATACCTAAGTGTGGTTAAACATTTTGAAAATTAAAAGAAAATTTACTTATTGTTTGATAAAAATAATGAATCAATAAATTTTACAAGCTCAAAGTTGATTACCAACTATACCTACAGATTATTGTCATAACTTTTACTCAAAAAATGCGTTGTTCAATTTGTAAAAACGGATTAACCTTTGTCGTTTATAGTACCTAGATTTTAAGCTATTTACATGCTACCCGTTAGAGCTTGGCTCTAAGTATAGAAATATGATATAAAAAACACATCGCCTATATAAATATCACTAAATAATCATTGTCTTAGCACCACAAAACTGTTTACACATTGAAAACGGTAACTGCAAATTTTATTGCACTTTCCCTAGTCTAAGCAGTATTTTCAATGTCGATACATAAAACTTAGTCCCAATAATAAATCTGGTCAAATTACGTTTTCTTGAATTTGAGTCGGAGTAAAACTAGACCTAGAGTTATGAAAATCCATACTATTGTGACAATAAATCCTAAGTAGATGTCAGGATCAGTGATAGACGAGCCCTTTTCGAAGAGATCTCTGAGGGATTTCGAAGGTATTGTGAAGGGAAGCAAGAGAGCTACGAATCGAAGACCACCAGCCATGCCTTCGATTGGCCAAAGGATACCTGAAAGATAAGTTAATCAGTTATTTACACTAAAAGGAAATCTTTGGAACTTGGTTCTGCTCCGTTTGAAACTTTAACCATTAGAATTGGTATTTAGGACGGAAATCCATACTAATATTATTAATGTGGAAGTAACTCTGTCTGTCTGTCTGTTACCTTTTCACGCCCAAACCACTGAACAGATTAGGCTGAAAATTGGCATGAATAAAGGTTGTATCATAGGGAAGGAGATAGGCTACTTTTTATCTCAAAAAAAATCCAAAAAACCGCGGGTTACACCGCGGGAGCGCAGCCAGTCGACTATAATCACGTTAAAAAATTGCAAGGGATTTTCATGGTAAAATATTTTGCTACTAAAGTTATCCATGGACAGAAATGTACAGTTCACTGGGCTAGCAACTCTGTCTATAAGCAATTTCATTTAAATCTTTTCAGCTATTAGTTGAAGGAGTAGCAAACCATCCATTCGCATTTTGTAGTAAGATAAGCGCTCATGGTCGCGTTTGCTTAGTCGTTCTTGATAGATCGTCAAAGTTAAGCAACGTTCCCAACTGTCTGTAAGTGGATGGGTGACCGCCAGTGGAATTTTCATCTGAGCGCTTCCGTGCCAATGTGTTTTTATACAATTCTCGGCTATTTAGTCGTTAGCCTTGACGGAGGCCTTAAGGCGGTCTAAAAACTCCGTCACCAGAATTGGCTACTGACTCATACGAACATAGTACTTAATTTCGTATTCATGTAAGTATCCCTTACCACATAGTAAAATCATAGGGTAGAAGCTTCCAGTAGCAACGAAGAAGGACATCGTATGACTGGAACAGTACACAGAGAGCAGGAATCCGTACGACATCCCGGAGAGTCCTTGGAGGAAGAGTAGGACTCCGATCACGAAGGTGTTCCCTCGGGAGGGGATCCCGTAGCCGAGGAAAGCGAGGATCATCATCTCAACCGTCTGTCAGAAAATTTTAGGAATTTAAGAAAAAATGTATATTTGTAAATTGTTGATCGATTTTTTAAATTCTTTTTTGTTCGAAAGAGTAAGCAGTCCCTTATAAATTTGATTCCTGAGGGATTTTTTTTCCCGCAAAACTCAAAACATCCCCACTGTCGAATATAAAGTAAACAAAAATGTTTTTAAAAACATTTTAAACATGTAAGAAGGAAGGCGAGAGATAGTTGGAGGGATTTCAGGGAGACCTTTGCCCAGCTGTGAGACGTCCTGCGTCTGGGCAAAGATCTCCTAAAGTTTAAAAACCTCACCTGCAGGAGTATAATAGCAGACTGCAGAGTGATGTGCACATTCAACATCTCCCTTGGCTTCACACCGGCGACTGCACTCCGCTCCCACACACCTTCCAACCGATCCGATATCATCAGAGTCGAGGTCACGATCGAGGGTAGGAAGAATATTATCCTGCAGAAAGGTATTATTTACATAATACGTATTTAATTTATCTCAAAAAGGATACGTTCATTTCTTATGAAGCATTTCCCTACAAAATTTTTGGTACGTTTTGCTGAGCCGATGCCTTGTGTCCGACGACTCCATTTTTAAAACAGTTGCCTAATTTTAAAACCACAATCAGAGTTTCAACGGCGATCTCAAAGTCAAAAAGCATTTTATCCTTTGCACGACTAATGTTCAAAATCAAAAATGTCCAACTAGAACTATGACTGTGTCTTGTGTCCGGAACGAAGAGTTCAATTGGACTCTTCTGCGTTTAGTTCTTCTTTCACTAGTTCAATTTCAATACAATCATATTAACTCTAGTTCCGTAGTTCATCGCGGCGAATGAGCGAGACGAACGTTGCGAGCGAGAACGATAGAGGGAGACAGGCGATACATTGGACTAGATTGGACTACTGAACTAACCTATCTATCTAGTTCAAAAGATAATTTATGCCGGCCACCCACGATCAAGTTTACCGTCCAATCTGCCGCGGACTGGATGCGGCGTCCAGTTAACTTGACGGTGTATTGGTATGGGGGTGCATGACAAGCGAAAAAGAACTTCGTTCTGCCGACTTGATTAAGTTTGCAGCGCTGCAAACTGGACGGTAGACTGGATCGTGGGTGGCCGGCATTTCGAATGAATTGGAGCGATGAGAATGACTTAAGCAATTGAACTACGGAACTAAAAGATACTTCGCAGCGATCAATAGATATGTATCAATCTTTTCAATTAGGTGACACATTTTGCGCATGGCTAATTAACCAACACGAATTTTTTCCAATGGGACCGCTGGAAGAACTAGATCAAAAACTTGTTTAATATAGGTTTTGAAATGTATCTGTGAGATAAGTTGTCTTAAACTTTATCAGCAAGTGTTGAAACTGGCCCTGTATTACTTTTAAGAAAATTACACTCTTCGTTAATGAGAAGGTGGATCTTACGTGATGAGAATCCCAGGAGCCATGTAGTTCACCATCTGAGCTTCTCTCTCCCCGTAGATCGGCTCTTGAAAGTTTACTGGAATCTATAAACACATGTTATTTATTTTAGAAAGAATTGTGGATAAACACAAAATACTGTTTAAGATATTCCCGGCTAAATGAACCGTTATTCTAAATCTGGTGTTCGGCCAAATCACTATTCGTTGCATCATATTTTTATTATTTAGGTAGGATAACTACATGAACACAAAAAACTTATTTTAATTAATGAATGAGTATAGTTTATAATAAATAAATAAAATAAAATTTGTTTATTTCAGACTACAAAATGGTCCATAGTTTGTTAGTAGTACAGGAAATAAAAAGCTTATTTTCTAAGGTTAGTAAAAAAACATTTAATAACAGAAAGAGACAGCACAACACAGCCGTATGCCGAGAGCGAGCAATTAAGGTACCTAATCCCTATTTGATCACTCTCCGCACAAGGCACTTCCAGAAAGGAGAGGTGTAACTGTCTGCAACAGTGTTCAGGATGCTGTTGTGACTACCCCGGATTCTGCTTATCAAGGATGCGGTTTTCTTACGCCAGATGGCATGAAAACCATCTGTGTAGTTTTGAGCAAACATCCCTGATGCGCTGCAGTACCGAGGCAATCTCAACAGCATCCTAAATATGTTATTATACTGTATTCGTAGGGTGTCTAGCGATCTTTTAGTATGGCGGACCCATAGGTTTCCCGTGTAGAAACTCTGACAGAACGCTTTAAAAAGCGTTACCTTGACTTGGTCAGTACAACGGGAAAACCTACGGGCCAACATATTACCCCGAACCGCCAGTGCCCTACGCTCCCTTTCAATGTCTACATCATCTTTAAGGTCATCGGTAAGAAAATGCCCCAAGTACTTAAATTTAGTCACTTTATTAAGTGCTAAACCATTTAACATAATTTGGTACTTATTGTCAGGACACTTACCGCTGGCCTTAAAGACCATGTATTCACTCTTTTTAGCATTGTAGGTGAGGCCATGCTGCAGTGCATACCCCTCACAAACCCTTAGCATTTCCTCGAGACCCCTCATAGTGGGGCTGAGCAACACCATATCGTCAGCATAGCTGATGTTGTTTAAACTAACACCATCTATCCGACATCCTACTCGCAAGCTGCTCAGCTCCACTATGAGGTCATTTACATACAAATTAAAGAGCTTGGGAGAAGTGATCCCCCCCTGCCTCACCCCACACTCCAACCTGTATGACTCTGATACTACATTTGACCATTTTACAACATTGGTTTGGTTCTTGTACCAGTATTGTAGAATGGCCAAAATTTCCGCCGGTATATATGTATTTATGTACTTAAATCTTATGATTACAAAATCGCATGATAATTAAGTTGTTATTGTCTTCAAAAAACATTTGGTTATTTATAGAGAAATAAAAAAGTTAGTGGTTATGATAATGAATTAATCAAATATATTTTGTAATAAATTCATTAAATGAATATGCATATACATACATATAATATATGAATTCATTAAATGAATGATATGTAGATATAGTAATACAGGTTATTAGTTTCTTAGTGAGTAGGATAATTATTCAACTTTACCTGATGTAGGTACAATTTGACACGGGACCTGGCTGAAACTTTGTATAGAGCATAAAATATATAAAAGCACATACAATATACATAATATAAAACACATAGGAAGATACATACTTAAAAAGATAATAGTAAGTATATTACTTCGTTAATTTTTAAAATATTCATATAGGTTCTTAATTCTCAACAGTTTATCACTAAGTTTGAAAAAGCATATACTTTGAAGCAAAATAGTTCTGTAGATAATAAATATATATGTATGATAGCATGATTTAGAAAAGTGCAAGTTATGTACCTAAAGCAGCAATTACACGCTTGCCAAACCTTTGCTTATCATTGTCTCGCGGTAGGTTGGCGGAGGCTTGCCAAGTGTGAAAACGCACAAAAAATGAGAGAAAAAAATTATAACCTACAAAGAAGACGAGACGTGTCGGGCATGGAATTATGATTGCTACTGCGGTTTTACTGACTGGGGATGATACGAGAGCATAGTTACAATGAGAGTCTGTACGCGATTGTTGTCTGTAGTACTTATTTGCAGTGTTCATAAAATTTTGTTAGGTTTTTGTTGACAACAATCCTCGATAACTTTGTGATAGTTCAATATAAAAAAAATCTGAGCATGCCATTATCATTTTCTGCATCTGCTGCAACTGCCTTTTAATTTATTTGGTAGTAAAAAAAAAGAACGTTCGTATGAGTCAGTGGCCAACTCTGGTGACGGAGTTTTAAGGCCGCCGTAAGGCCTCCATCATGGCTTAACGACTTAAATAGCCGGGACCGACAATTTAACGTGCCCTCCGAAGCACGGAAGCGTTCAGATGAAAATGCCACTGGCGGTCACCCATCCACTTACAGACCGTTCCGAACGTTGCTTAACTTCGACGATCTATCAAGAACGACTAAGCAAGCACGACCACGAGCGCTTCAATTTGGTAGTTACAAAATAGTGTATTAATTCAATGAAAAGCTTTAATTTATCACTTACTTGCACAAGGTTTTCGTTTCGATCACAAGCTCTCATAGCTCGTCTCGTGAAGCTCTCGTAAGCCTTGTGGATCTGGTTTTTCATGTAGTACGATATTTGATGGTCTGTGAAAAAATATTTTATTTATTACACTGGCATCATCATCATCTTAGCTATCTAGCGTCCACTGCTGAACATAGGCCTCCTCCATCAATTTCCACAGCGATCGATCTTGTGCAGCCTGCATCCAACGGCTCCCAGCAACCTTTACAAGATCGTCTTTCCATCTAGTGGGGGCAATGATGGCATAAGTAACTTTAATTGTAGGTAATCCTAAACTTCCTTTCTGTATTCCTTTCAGCATACGACTGTGTTATGCTGTCTCTTTCTGTTATTTAAATGTTTTACAAACCTTAGAAAATAAGCTTTTTATTGCCTGTACCTACTAACAAACTATGGACCATTTTGTAGTCTGAAATAAACAAATTTTTTATTGTATTCTGTGCTATGGGCTTGAATAACGTTTTTTTCTCGCGGACTGTAAACTGTTCTTAGTTATTCGTAGGTTTTAGTTGCTATTGGCGTATATACGCTATGATATTGCTTATATTGCTATATACGTTTACTATTGTTTTTTTTATAGGTACTAATTGGGTACTAACCTATTTGAATGTATACTCGTAGATTTAGAAATTATCTCATACCCACGAGCGCTTTCCTTCCGTAAAATCTTTTATTCGACAATCAACGAAATATAAACAGCACAGACAATAAACAACTCAAACTCAATAGACCATGAGCTAATATTCTGCGGCAAGAGGCAGAATGAATGGTTATTCTTACTAGTCATATCCAGCCACACACTGATGCTGCTCTCTTCCACCACATCATCAGCTACTTCCCCTTCAGCGACGCGCCTCGCCATCGCGCTGCTGAAGTTTGTGTGGAAGTGTAGAGCGCCGTACACCGCGCCTTTCAGCACCGCGTTCTTTGCCTCTTCTGTCGTGTTGTAGATTGTCTGGAAATGTAAAAAACAGGGTCACGACTGTATCCCCAAAGCGTGTTAGACATTCTCTCGATCTTTTCTCTCGAGATCTTTTATGTATTTCAGATCGTTTACGTAATAATGTAAGCCGCACATGATTTGGAATCGTAATCAAGGAAAGATGCATCCCGTCTTTATGATCAGAGACCAATCTATTCTTACCACAGACATCTTAAGTAGACATCCTTAAATCCGTACTAGTATTGAACAGATTTGGATGAAAATATTCTTAGGGAGGTTTTACCCTGAATGCTGCTAAATAGGTACTTACTGTACTTAGGCAAGTAAACTGTAGCTCTTTCACATTTTCCAAAAAAGTAGAGTATTCGTAATTAAGACTCACTTGAAATAGATTCTTTTTCTCCATTTCTTCTAAATACCAACAGCTCATCATGTACAGATCACAAGTTTCATCTTCATATAACGTGGTGTACGGTAGACTGCTATTTTTACAAATATCTAAACCAACTGGAACAAATAAAATAAAATTAAGTATACACACGTGGCTGAGATGGATGTGTGGAGTGACGAATGGACAGAATAAGGAATGAGTACATAAGAGGAAGTGTGAAAGTGCTGCGAGTAAATGAAAAGATGAGGAGCAACAGGCTAGCATGGTATGGGCGTAATGAGAAAGAAAGAATGTCATGTAACTAGGAGAGTACTTGGTATGAATGTTGATGGATTTACGAGTAGAGTTAGGCCAAAGAAAAGATGGATGCATTGTGTGAAGGATGACATGAGTGAGTGAGTTTTGAGATGACGGCTGATAGAATGGAAGAAGAACACATGTTGTGCCCCACATAATGTGGGAAAAGGGCAGGGAGATAAGTATACATTATCCCATTCAGCATAGAAATAGACATTAAACGTTTATGTATTGCATTTTATACAGTAGAACGTACGTAGGGCATTCGTAAAGGCATTTAGAATTCAGTATTAGAATTTAGAATTCTGATGCGTAGTAGACGCTTTTCAACTTTTTCATACAAAATTTTATCTTCTGCGCATTGAAACCGCTAACCTCACGAATGTCCATTGAGCGTATTGTAATCATATCTTCAGCATCATCAGCCTGTGTCATCCCACAGCTGGGCTAGGCCTCTTCGCTATTTTGTGAGGACCATAGAAGAAATCGGAGAAGGGAAACATATTATCGCTTAGTGGGACAAGGGCAGGAATATGTTTTCAAAATCAAAAATCTTTATTCAGTAAATCAAGTAGTACAATTAAACGGGTTGGGATCTCTTCTTTTAAGTTATGAAACCTGTGTTAGAAGAGTCCCCTCTTTTCTGTGGTCTTAGGGAGCACTTGAGTTTATGTTTATTTATTTATAGGAAAACCAACAGCTACAATAACTGATAGATCACTTAGATAGAAGCAGAAAGCCAATAACAGGTTTTCACGTATAAGATACAATTTAGGATACAGTAAGGTCGTGGACGCAAACAAAAACAACTAAGTAACAATACATTTTGTAAACTAAAAATAGAAAAGTAACTAACACAAACCACTAATCTAAAACATCACCAACGCCAAAATAGTGTCTGCTCAACTGCTGCCTAGCCGAGTTAACACTCGTACAGAATAGATCAATTATGTTTAGACTTACATGGCGAGTGGGCGGCTTCATCGTTGACTATGGCTACATGGAGGTCCCGCGGGTCGTGTCCCACGGCTGAGAAGAACGCTACCACTTGGATTATCGGGAATAACACTGAAAATATCAGTCCCCTGAAAAATATACAAATTGTACTGAATATTTTTGGAACAATCACTTTTTAAACTCATTTTTGTATTTATGAAGGGACGAGATCGCGTAAAGTTTTCAGATAAGTAACATTCGAATGTTACTAAATAAATAAATTCGAATATTACCTTACCTCGACGTTTCGATCGGGTTTCACCTTAGATCATCCTAGGGTTTCACCGATCGTTTAATAACTTTGTGAGAGTACTTTGAGTTACCTTCACAAACGAACGAAGACGATGTGCCCGCCTCTCCAGTGACCACGATCGGTGCAACTCGAAACGTCGAGGTAAGGTAGGTAATATTCGAATGTTATCAGAAAAGTTTACGCGATCTCGTCCCGTCATTAATACAAAAATGAAATTATTCATCTGTGATTTTTTTTTTCTTAAAATTTTCAAATTTTCATCATGTCTATCATCATAGACCGTTTCTTTTTTATATTCATAACCATAGACATAATTTTTTTAATATAACAAATCAATTAAGTAAATTAAATGATTATCTGTGAAAAAAAAACTTTAGCTAGTATCTTAAAATAACAGAAACATTTCATACTTATGATTGGATTTTTCAAATACATAATAATAATAAAAATATAAATAGGTAATCAAATAATGATAACCTAAAATGGCTTGTAAAGTTAGGTCTTACCCAGGATGCCTGGAGAACTGCTGTATACTCTTGATGAAGACGGCGTTGTACCGCGATCTTGATAGTTTTTTGCAGTCTTGTTTATTCTCTTTTTTTGTCAGCACCTAAATAACATCGATACAGGTTGGTCAACATCACTTTCCCGGGATAAAATATAGCCTATGTTCATTAGGGATAATGTAGAATTCTAGTGGTGAAAGAATTATTGATATCCGTCCAGGTGTATTACGTACAGATACGAAAGTTTTCTTGGGAAATATGTCTTAGGGGATTTGAACCAACGACCTTTGGATGCATTATCTCGGCCAACACGGCTTAGTAACCAGTAGGTTCTTACGTCAGTGCTGGCTGTGACGACAGCGAAGTCCTCCCTTGACTGGAAGCGGCTGTCTGCGGGGGCTATGCTATTCGTTGGGATTACGTCTGGAGAGGCTGTTAATGCTGAAAAAAAAAGGAAATATTGAAGCGAACATCTTGAGAACGAAGGCCTGTTTGCTTGTCAAGAAACAATGGATGGTTAGTTTCTCAGAGAATTTTTGGGAGATCATAATTCTTCACGTCACATAGGTATTTAGCTCTGCGTTCATTTTGCAAAAGTTGGTATTCCATTACAGGTTACAAGCCCATCGCCTCACTAGCTGGTTTCCTCAAGACTCACGATTTCCTTAGCTTAGGCCTTAGAGCTCGTGTCACAAGTATTTCATTTTATACTTATTGCAATCTTAAAAGAAGTGCGCCACATTTAGGCGCCTAACGTGTTCACGACCACTTTCTGCGGTGCCATTCGAAAAAAGAACTTTGCAATGCCCACCATGCGATGGCACTCAAAGTGTTAACCTAAACAGAACCTTTTAGAGGCGCACGGCGCATTTAAAATCCTTTCACGACTGTCGTGGTTCAAAATAACTACTTAATGAGAGTGATACATCGAGAAGAAACCACGATTCGAAAGGACTGGGACATATCAAGAATAAATATATATAGAAGTGGGCTTACTAGGTCTTCTTCTCGGTGGTATCTCATGCTGCCTCAGCGCCAGTTTCAAGAACGCATCTTCAAGGTTATTGACCTCGAACTTCCGGAGGATCTCTTCGGGA
This sequence comes from Epirrhoe alternata, assembly GCA_963565295.1. NCBI lineage: Eukaryota > Metazoa > Arthropoda > Insecta > Lepidoptera > Geometridae > Epirrhoe > Epirrhoe alternata. Next base: position 3,127,870 of record OY751397.1, on the reverse strand, counting down.
GAGTCTTCAGCCAAGAGCTGGCCATCTCGAAGTAGACCAATCTGTAAACAATAGAATTTTAATGTATTTACATAAAAAATAATTTTGGAAATCGGTTCACAACTGACGGAGATATCGGTGAACATAAAAAAAAACATACATACAGCCGAACATAGAACCTCCTCCTTTTTTTGAAGTCGGTTAAAAAGGAGGAGACACACGCATTAAAGAATTTTTTGCATCTTGGCTCAAATCATAAACCATTATGAACTCGACTTTACAATGACATCTTCGTTCACCTATTGTAATGAATAGGTTTTTTTGCGATGTTCATTAATTGTATAATGTAGGGCCTTGACTTTGCTTACCTCCCGCGAATAGGCGCGGTCGCAGCCTGAAATTTTGGGGGGGGTCACTACTGAAATTTGGGGGGGGGGTCACTACACTACTAATATAATTTATTGCACAATAAACAGGATTTTACTATTGGACGTGTACGATTTTGGGGGGGGGTCCCCTGTGACCACCCCCCTCGGACCGCGCCTGCCCGCGAAAGAAGTGGTGCGTGTTGTAATACCTAAGGTGATTTACTCCTGTACTGGGGCCTAGCTTTATTTTGGGTTGATCCATTATAATCATAATCATTTTATTCACAAAGTTTTAGGTTACATAATTATGGTCTTATTTAAATAATATATTTAACATAGTTGCCCTACTAAAACTTACCTTTACAGGTGTATGAATAATATTGAAAGTTGTAAATAGGTAGTTACTAGGTAAAAATGTCAAAACACTAGGTCAAAAATTAATCATTCAGAATATTCATGCATAAAATTAATGTCAATGGTACCTATTTAACTAAAGTACTGTCTGTCAAAAAATCATTACTTTTTTTGACGAGATTTGAACTTGGTGCCTGTGCAAGTTCAGGTGTGTCTGTTCAAATTACTACCACAGACATAGGTAATTTCCTTCATACGCGATTAAAGTGTCACAAACTTATCTGGACCGGTGGCCAAAAGAGGAACTAATGAATTTTACTGTAAAATTATTTTTTCTGCCTACACCAAATGCGATAACAGCGCCTCTCTCCAGATAAGTTTGTGGCACCTACTAATTATTGAATCAACATAGCTACCACGCGAGTAAAGTCGTGCCTGGAAGACAGAATGCTTATAAGTACCTACTTAGTTCTTAAAAAAGATTAAGCTAAAATACCTGTTACAAACAGGAAAAAGTTTTGGGTAACAGGAAAACTTTTTGTGTACCGGTTTAGCATAATTTTGGGCAAACCCGTTCACAAAAGGGCATGTTGATGAAGATTTGGGTACGCTAAACTTGATTTTAAGTTCAGTGAAACGAAAAATTTTCCTCTAAGCGTCTTCTCAGCAAATTTTTGTAGCCAGCCCATCGTTGATTAAAATAACGCAAAATATAAAAGGATCTTAATTTCCAAAAAGATTTATTTGACTGTTAAAAAGCAATTTAATTTTTTTTTTCTAATTTTCTCTTGAAGGCATATAATATATACCATGTTTACTATTTAGGTAATACCCCGTGACGTTGAGCTGTGTTGACCGAATGAGGTAAAGCCTCTTTCAATGCGAAGGTCGTGAGTTTGAATCCCGGCCGTGGATTTTTCGTTTGCGAGGAAACCCGTAGCTGAGTCAGCTCCACACGTATTGACGTTGTGTTTCATGTGGAAAAGGCCGAAGGATGGTGCTGGGCAAGCCTATTCCATCTCAAACAATTTCCCAGGCACTACGTCCCGTTGAGTGTAGGCATGGGCGTCCTGACGCTGTATAAATTAAATAAATAAATAATGCTGGACATTTCACACAGCATCATCTAGCCCCAAACTAAGCAAAGCTATGGGACCCAGATAACTGATATACTACTTATATACTTTTTGTTTGTAAATACATACATATTATACATAGAAACACCCAGACCCGAGATAAATATTTGCAGATCATACATACATTTATCCCGTCGCGGGGATCGAACCCGCATGCCGCAGCCTTCTGCGTACCAAGCGGACTTTCACCCACTGCGTCACAGAGGTCGTCAATTATGTACTATAGATGTAAAGGCCTAAGTTTTTTTAGCCGCGGGCGCTAGTTGAATAGGTATTTTGTAAGGCTAGGTATAATAGGATACCGAAAATACCGCTTTAGGTCATGGACATGCAATATCCTAATAGTTAGCTATTACAATTTGAACTGTACCTTGCCTTGGTAATTTGGACTGCGTGTGGCACATACCAATGCAATCATAGTAAATTGCTGTCTTTAACTGTTATCCAACTTGAGGTTTATCATTTTTGTATTTTGAGGTTAGAAACGCGTAAAGTCCAGGTGCATTTACACGGTGCGATATGATTTAGCATCGCACGCCAATTTTTCCCGTGTGAACGCTCATCGTATGCGATGTGTCTTAGTATGCGATGTGCCGTCGGGACTTACTTAGTGTTTTGCGATGCGGCATCGGTAGCTCCGACGCGCCGTCGGAGAACAGAGTAGGGTTACCATACTAAAAATTGGAAACCCGGACAAATGCCAGACAAAATATACGATTTAAATGGAAACGCACGTGGCTTACAACATATTATGTTGGTACCACGTGAGTGAAGCCACGGTGCGTTCCGCAAGCTCACATACCTAAATGTAGACATTGATATTTTAATGTTCAATATAATAGTCTTAATAACGAGAATTTCATTATTTTTCTACATAAAAAAAATCTTGTAAGTACTTATTTCGTATCATAATATCTTAGAAAAATCTAAATAAAACGACAGGTCTGGAGAAATCTGAACGTATGGTTACTGTAAAATGGGCGGATTATAGGGGCGTATGCCACAGAATAAGTTTCATAGTTACCTAGACTTTTACTAACTGCGGAAGAGCGTACAATATTTGGTAGATTATAGCGTTGTTAAATTTCAACGATGTTCTCAAGGGATCGTTAGTGGAGTGGTCTAGCGTGCGGTTTCCAAGAAGAGACATGCTGGTTCAATTCCTTGCACCAAACATTTTTTGCATTTTTTTTTATTTTTGCTTCTCTAGAATTTTTTTTTATGTTAATGGTGAACATCTCAGTTTCATAAACTTTTTAATAAAAACTAAAGAAAATAAAATTAAAATTCAAGGTCCGAACAGAGTACTTACTTAGATGGTAATACTATTTTACCTAATACTAGCTGTCCGCCGCGGTGTTACCCGCGATCCCTCGGGAAAACTTCACTTCCCCGGGATAAAATATGTATAGCCTATGTTCATCGGGGATAATGTAGGATTCTATTGATGAAAGAATTTTTAAATCGGTCCAGTAGTTTTGGAGCCTATTCATTTCAAACAAACAAATCTTTCCTCTTTATAATATTAGTATAGATAAGCTGGCCATTTATTATTATAATAATAGGTAATAACATTAGGGACACAAAAATGTCTGAAATAAAGATTTTTTATTTTAAGGATAATGTAGCTACTCAAATCCTTCAATCCGAAGGTCGTGGGATCGAATCCCGGCCGTGCATCAATGGATTTTGCGTTTCGTAAAATTTATATGCGCTTTAACACGAGATCTGAACGGTGAAGGAAAACATCGTGAGGAAACCAGTTAGTATTCTAATAGGCGGCGATGGGCTTGCAACCTGTCACGTATGGAATACTAACTTCTGCAAGATGTGGGCATGTATCAAATATGTATTTGTACATGCCTCTGACTACCCCCTTAGACATCTTCAAAGGATCTGGAATATAAAAGATCTGAGAGAATGTCTACCGCGCCTTGGGGATACAGTCGTGACCCTGTTTTTTGTAGCTACTACCTACGAACCTACCTACCTGTGGTACCTGTGGTACCTAATGGTACCGAGATATGTAGGTACATAGGTATGTATTATACATACCTATGTACCTACATATCTCGGTAATAACATGAAAATATAAAGCAAAAACTCAAAACTAGGTAAACCTACCTACTTACATATGTGTGTATAATGTAGATATAGGTATCTAAGTAAGTTCGTATGATGGCCGTATATGGCCTCCGAAGCCGACAATTAACCTTACCCTCCCAAGCATGGAAGCTTTCAAATACCACTAGCGGTCACCCATCCATTTACGACGACCATGAGCGTTTCTACAAAGTGACAATGACGCAGTTGCGAGTCTTTCTGTTGGAACTACCTACTATCTACCGTTGACCTAAATAGGTAAGTAAGTAAGTACCTACATTGTGACATAGGTAGGTAAGTACAAATCGCCTCTTTATTGTATTGGAAACATTTCAAATCGAAAAACTGGACCTACCTACTAGGTAGGTCCAGTTTTTCGATTTAGGTAGGTAACTAGGTAGGTAGGTACTACCTACCTAGTTACCTACCTACCTAAATCGAAACCTAGTCTGCTAGGTTATCTAGCCAACTTTACATCCACAACCTACCTGTTTAAACTTTAGTTAGGTACTACCTACAGTTTTTTGAAATGTTTCCAACACTGCGTTGGAACATTGAGCTAAGTAGGTAGGTATATTATTGTCCCCCCCGAAGGATTCCAATCGGGATAAAATATAGCCTATGTTTATCGGGGATAATGAAGGATTCTATTGGTGAAAGAATTTTTAAATCGGTCCAGTAGTTTTGGAGCCTATTCAATTCAAACAAACAAATCTTTCCTCATTATAATATTAGTATGGACCCAGTATGGATAAGCAAGCTGGCCATTTATTAAAATTATGGCGAGTGCACGAAAGAGATGGAGAGTTCTTAGTTTGCAATGCAACTACCTTGGGAGAAAAAGAGATGACACAATTTTCTCGGTAAGCGCGTTGTGCATTGTGCAGTACGCAACCTCACGGTCGGTAGCGTCAGCAAATTCAATAGATCATGTTATTGAATATGGAAGTCGAAATAGATAATTTCATTTATAAATTTTAATATTTTAGTTGGTAGGTAGGTGTAATATATTAATATTTGGATAAGTAAGTCTTATCTATTTAAAACTAAACTGTATAATGTACAGAGTATATTCATAAACCTTTAATATAATATTTAGGTACGTTACTTATAGCTACTACTACCACTTAAATTATTCAACATTAATTTGTATCTCACATTCACACCACCATACAAATTCAAAAACACAATACAAAAATACTTAGCGTCATAATATTCACAAAAATAATCGTCACGGAGAAGTCGTAGCGCACTTGTTTTTAATGCAGAGAACTGCATTAACAAAAAGTTTTTATATTTTTTGAGATAGGATATTATTGAATTTTTTTTTGCGTATTTGGAGGCTCTATCTGTTTACAAACAAATACTTCAAATAACTATGGTCTTAATTTTATTGGAACACTTAAAAATACTAAATTTTAGTTTTCATGCAAAATGTATTGAGAATAAGTTTTATTGAAAAATGGTTTTTAAAGTAAAGTAAAAAGTAAAAATTTATTTATTTGTTTCCAAAAACAGAAAATACACAGTAAAAAAATATACATAGATGTTTTAAGGTCTTAAACTATGCTTACATATTATTTACACTAACTTTGGTCGCCACACTAGGATACCCTGTGTCGTGGTGACCAACATTGGATTTATAATAGTTACCACAGCTACACTGTTCGATAGTGATAGGTACTTTTAATTACATATGAAAGGGTGTGATGTGCATTTCCAAATTTTATCTTTAGACAAGGTCAAGAGGGTTAAGGTATGTATCGTCGTTAAGTGTTGTTTAGGTAGGTATCAAATGATTTATGTGTGTGTGTATACATATTTTGTGTGTGTATATATGAAAAGGAGTATATAACATGTGTGTGAGGTATATGTTTGTGTGTGTGAGTTTATATAGATGTGTGTGTGTGTGTGTGAGTGTGTATGTTTGTGTGTTTGGGAGAGCGTGCGTGAAAGTTTATCTAATTGTGTCAGAATATGGGAGTATGGTCTATGAGAGATTCGAAGAACAATGTATTTACCTATTCTTATCATTATTTGAGATATGACAATAAAGCATTTGACTCAATTGAGCATGAAAGCATATGGCAAAGTCTAAAAGATCAAGGAGTTGAACATAAATACATCAGAATTCTAAAAAACATATATACAAATAGTACAGCTAAAATAAAGCTAGAAAAACTGGGAAACGAAATAAAAATATTAAAAGGGGTCCGCCAAGGCGACCCGCTATCCCCTAAATTATTTACGGCGGTTATGGAAGAAATCTTTCGCAAACTGGAATGGGACCAATATGGTATAAACATAAATGGGCAACAACTCACTCACCTAAGATTCGCTGACGACATCATAATATTCGCTACAGCAAAAACACAACTCCAAAACATGCTCGTGGACCTCGAAAAAGAAAGCCGAGTGGTTGGTCTAACGATGAACATATCTAAAACTAAAGCCATGACAAACGCGACCGAAGATCCAATCGTTATAAATGGTATGCATATTGAATATGTGAAGGAATATACTTACTTAGGCCAACTAATCTCAACTACTGATCTTATGTCCAAAGAAATAGATATAAGAATAGGCAACGCATGGAAAAGCTATTGGCGAATGAAGGAAGTCATGAAAAATAAAGAAGTTAATAGTTCTGTAAAGAAGAAGCTATTCAACACTTGTGTGTTACCAGTACTCACATATGGTTGCCAAACCTGGGCCCTTACCAAAGCACAAAACGCAAAAATAAAGACTTGTCAGACGGCGATGGAGCGGAGCATGCTAAACATAAGGAAAAGGGATCGAATACGAACCAAAGTCATAAGAGAGCACACAAAAGTGGAAGATGCTACATTAAGAATAAGGAAGCTCAAGTGGAAGTGGACAGGGCACATAATAAGAGGCATTGAGAAATGGAATAAAAATATTGTATTCTGGTACCCCAAAAACGGGAAAAGAAAACGCGGAAGACAAATTCGAAGGTGGGAAGACGAAATAGTAGGAACAGCAGGGAAAACATGGACCAGGAAAGCACTAAATAGAGAGGAATGGAAGGGAATGGAGGAGGCCTTTGCCAAAAGGCAAACAGACCAAGTTGCCGATGTCGACTAAATATGCATGCTAATCACTGTAAAAACTTGTCTGAATAAAGGCTTATCTTATCTTATCTTATCTAAGACTGCCTCAGTCTCATCATAGTTATTTTTAATCAGCCAATTATGCAGCCCTATTTTCAATAGGGACAAGTATGGATATTATACTATTATTCAGGAGGAGTTCCATTGAACCGCTCCTAGTTCTAGTCCTACTGCCATCATATTTTAAAGTTTAAAACCACCAGATTTAGTGGAAAATCCACTAAGTTGGCAACACTGCTGAAACGTGAACAGAACACTGACTGAACAGTGAACAACAATGCGCTGCGTAGCGTTGGCACAGAATTCAGAGAGGCGTTGCGTTGGTAGCGTAGTGCGTGCGATGCGATGCGAGGCAAGTAGGTAGGTAGGTAGTAGGTACCTACCTACCTATTCCTCCAAGTTACATACATCACAGGTATCGCTCGCAGTACCTAGTAGCACAGTAGTAGGTAGGTACCTTTTTGCAATAGTGTACCTACTTTTAGGTATGCTAGCCAACTAGCTAGGTAGGTAGATTCAGTTTTTCGAAATGTTTCCAATACAATAAAGATAATCTCAACACCTACCTAGTAGGTAGGTACGTTACACTATTGCGAGAAGGTACCTACCTACTACAGCTGTGCTACCTACTAAAAGTAAGTAAGTTCGTATGAGTCAGTGGCCAACTCTGGTGACGGAGTTTTTAGGCCGCCTTAAGGCCTCCGTCACGGCTTAACGACTTAAATAGCCGGGACCGACAATTTAACGTGCCCTCCGAAGCACGGAAGCGCTCAGATGAAAATGCCACTGGCGGTCACCCATCCACTTACATACCGTTTCGAACGTTGGTTAACTTCGACGATCTATCAAGAATGACTAAGCAAGCACGACCACGAGCGCTACCTTACCTACTACCTATCCGCAATACGCAATAAAAAAAGGTAACCTAGACAACTTCACATACCTACTAGGTACCTAACGTCATTGTCACTTTGTAGCTTCCATGCTTGGGAGGGTAAGTTTAATTGTCGGCTTCGGAGGCCATATACGGCCATCATACGAACTTACTTAGATACCTATATCTACATTCTACACAACTATGTAAGTAGGTAGGTTTACCTACTTTGAGTTTTTTCTATATATTTTTGTTATTATACATGTGGCGACCTCTTACCACGATCGCCTGAACTACAAGGGCATCGTAACACAGTTGCCAACCTAGCTACTGCAGAGCTTCACCGCATTATCACTAGATGGCGTTGGGATCAAATAATATGAAACATTAAGAATACCAACAAAAAAAAAAAAAGTGTAAAAAAAAGTGTACAAGTTCTGAATCGCGCAAGCGACATTATCTTGGCAAATGAACTTATAAAGAACTATCCGACATTAACTACCGGCTGAAAAGCCCTAAGATATCGCTGATTAAATTCTAAAGTGCAGCATCTCAAAAAAAATGAAAATCGTTTTTATTGTAAAAATGTGATTAAAAAGGCTCATTTTATAATATAGGGAAAAAACACCCATCAATTTAGCTCTTTAAACAGCCGTAATGCAGAATTAACAGTTTAGAATTTAAGCACTTTCGCGCCAAACTTCATATCTAAACAGCGGTATTTTTAGTTGCATCTTGGCCGTTGACGAGAACACTCATCACTTATCTTCAAAAGTGCAGCAAGTCAAAAAATTCAGTGAGTTTTATGTTCAAAAGTGGAAATTTTTGGAATACAACAGTTTTGAATATAAAATACAGGTAAGTACGACATGATTTGTAATGTTAAAGTACCACATTTTGGATTGTCTTAGTTTAGAATATATACGTCATGTCTTTATTATGGAATATATGAAATGCATTTGTTTTGAACATAGAATGTATGTTGTTAAAGAAAACAATTATGTGCAAAAGTGTTATTTCAGAGATGCATCTGTTTTGAATATAAAATTCAAACGGAAAATTTAACTTTTTTATTGGTGTATTATTTAGTTCAAACAATGCTTAGCTAAATGTATTTTTTTTTTTGCCAGTAATATAAGTATGAAATTGTATATTTCTATTGATTGTGATGATAAAGCTGAATGATTAAGAACTTAGGCGTTAGGCATTTGTATTTCATGTATTTAAATTATTAGTGTTTTTGTTCCAGAATTCCCAGAATCAGAATGGATGGCAGAGCAAAAAAAATTTTGAACATGGTTTCAAAACCAGACCGATCGAAATTCAATTTAAAGGAGTACGTATCTGGCACACTTTATATTATTGTATTACTAGCATCCGCATGTGTGTGTAGCTTATTTGCTATTTTGTTAGTGCTATTTTTTTTTACCTGACTGCGAATAAGGTTAATTATTTGTAAGTTATTGTATGTTTTTTTAAGGTAAACAATGTTTATATAATTAACTTTTTCTTTTACAGAATGAATAAGAAAAGCAATACTTGTGCCCAGTAAAAGTCTCGAACTGAACTCGAAAACCATGAGACTTTTACTAAGCACAAGTTTTCTGCTTTTCTGGTTCCTTATAATGCTCCCTACCCGTAGTTAAAAGATTATCCACTCATTACTGGGTCATTAATTTAATTTAATATTAATAATTATTTTGAATTGTTGACTCATTAAGATCAGCATAGCTCTCTATGGATGCGAAACTTGCGAGAAGTTGGAGGCTTTTGAAATGTAGTGCTGGAGAAGGATGGAGAGGATTAGCTGTTAAGAAGGTTACCAACGAGGAAGTGCTGAGAAGAATTGAGGAGAAAAGGGTTTTGATGAACACCATTCAAAATCAAAGAGGAAAAATGATTGGACATCTTATACAACATGGCAGTTTTATTAAGAACATCATAGAAGGAAAAGTGGAAGGAAGATGAGGAAGAGGCAGGCCTAGAATCAATTTCATGAGTCAGATAATAGAGAAGATCGCTGTCATGTCGTATAAAGAAGTAAAGGGATCCGCATTGGAAAGGGAGAGGTGGAGGAAGTTGCATCATAGCACCGACAAGAGCTGAGCTCTTAAGTTTGATGATGAAGATCATCATGATTCTTATAGTATAGCATTTTAGTTGCGAACCTTTATTAATTAATAAATAAACCTAATCGTTAGTACTTTTAAAATAACAGTAAAATGTGCTTAATCGGCATAATTATTTACTTTATTTCTATAAATTTTTAAGGATTTTATTTTACCCTAAAATTAAATCAACCAATAAAGTAGACGTCGTCTCTTACATCAAATAGAAAAGCCTTTACTTATTTTTTAAAAAGTCTTAAACCATTTTGACTTTTAATATTTTACGAATTCGTGACTAAAAAGTAGTGTATCTGACATGAGTATGAAAAAAAATTGGTGTAACTGCAAATTATATCCGAAAATAAGGCTTCTAGGCACAAAAATCATATTTAGTTAGAAACTACATAGAATTCTAAGCTTTTCTGTCGAAACAGATTCAAAAAAGGTCACATAGGAAAAAAGTTATGTTCAATTTAGTGTGAAAAAAAACTTTAATTGACGATATTTTAATTGATCTCATATTTTATTTCTAAGGATGTAAACGACTAACACTTAAAACGATTATTATTTATTATTATAATACCATTGTTCTTTCATTTTAATGAAAGTTTTTAAATTTAATTTAGTAATTTAGAAATATTTTATTGTGTAACTCTCTCTGTTTTTGATACTATTGATTATTTCTGTTCAATTTATTTATGAAAATTACGTTTTATTTCAATTTTTGTGTGCATGCCTCTTTTTACTACTACTATTTTGTTTATTTATTTGGTACAAAATAATAAAATTCTCTTTTAATAAACAGCCTGACTTTCACTTACCCATAAGGATATTATTTCTACCAAAAGTTTTGAATTTCTTATAAGGAATATAAAATAAATCCTAATAAAACGATATATTTCTTTGACTTATTGTTTATTTTCGAATAAATTCAATTCGTTTTTGAACATTTTTTTAAATTCTAAACTAACTTATCTGCTTTTTTCTTGGTGTAGGTAGAAGTTACAGAAAAACTGCAAATACAGCTTGATAGATGTTATAATTACGCATCTATTGTGGTGCTTTTTATACGGTTGGAGACAAGGGTTTCTGAAAAATTGAGTTTTTAGTGAAAAAAAAACTTTGAAGCGCTTTCCTGAAAAAAGTGAAATTTTGAGATGCAACAGTTTAGAATTTAAGCAGCGATATGTGGACCAGTTGGCGTCGATCTTAGTAAAGGTAGTACTACCTCTTTGCCATAGATTGGGGGAATAACACCTACCCCAAAATGGGTGATCATCATCATCTCCCATAAACATACCTATGTACCTACCTACCTAGGTACCATTAGGTAAACCTACCATAGGTAGGCAGTACTTATCATAGGAACCTACCAACCCAGATGAATATATAACGACACCATCCTCTTACTATACCTACCTTAATTTCGTCATATTGGTAGAGTTGTTTGAGTGACCTCTGGTGGGATAGCCCCGAGTTCGAATCCCAGTGGTACAGTAACTTTTTGCTGTTTAGAACCGTTACCGAAGCCTTCACTTTTGTCGGCACACCTGGGAGTGCCACTCAAAGTCAAAGTCAAAAATCATTTATTCAGTAGGACAGCAGGGATCACTTAGAATAGTCTTAAAACTAATTTTACTCCTGTTCTTTCGCGACCAATACCGTGAAGAATCAGAGCAACAAACACGGTCTGGGGCCTATCATTCTTTTAGGTGATCCATGGATCCATTGAGTTGGAGCAAGTCCCAAGATTTTTTGTCATCCAAATAATGAGATATCTTATAATAGGCTTTTTTACAGAGATGACGTTTAATAAGTGATTGATATATTTTGCAATTCGCTTGGGACTTTGTTATAGAAGCTTACACATTGCCCTTTAAATGATTTCATAATTTTATCTAATCTAGTAGTGGGAACAGCGAGTTTATCCTTATTTCTAGTGTTTACATCATAATTATCGCTGTTTTTCTTAAATGATTCTGTTTTTTTTCACATCTTTCTAGAATATGATGCCTTATTCCACAGTCGACAATTGATAACTTGATATCAGCATACCACGCGTGATTTAGAGCTGTGGCTAATGCCCTGGGATATCCAACAGATTTTTGAATTGTTTTTGTTATTTCCAGAAAATTGTTTTTTTTTTCAGTTTAGGTACTGTTTTAGTTATCCTTATGAAACTTAATTTTTTTTACTTGCATGCTTTTTATTTAATTACATAACTGAAATCTATAATACATTTAGCTTCTTTTGATGTATAACAGATAGGACAAAACAAAGTGGAAATAAAATTAAACACTAAATACCCTTGTTCCCCAGACAATTCTAATGTGTGTCACCCAATTAAATAAATTATTTTTATTTGACACCCTTTTTTATTTACTGACAAACAAAATTACAAATAAAGAGGTTACTTCATTTATTTGCGAAACTCAAATTTGTTACTCTACCTACTAAGCAATGTTTGATCTTAATAAAATGCATTTTTAAAGTCAAATAAAATCACCCTGCTGCTTATTTCCACTATGTCGCTGGCGATGTCATGCGAGTTCACTGCCACTGCGGCGACGCGAAGTATTTTGCGCGCGGCCTGAAACAGTGCTAAATGTCTACTGCTGCAGTCCAACCGGCCCTTAAAAAATATATATAACAAAAAAATATATAACCAGTAGTCGGCCGTCTCGTAAAATATAGAAAAATAATATAAAAACACATTTTTTATGTAAAAAAGACGTAAAAATTCATAATAAAGTACCTAGACGGCAAGTTGTTTCAAATAACTTGAGATAAAAAGATAAACTTACCTGTTTTCCAGACGCCGGTAGTTAGTAAAAAAATTAGCGCGCAACGCACTTGACGTCTCTCTTGGAGACACCGGCGGAATGAACTGAAATTACTGCCAATCCTACCAACCTAATGACAAGGAAACGTCTTGCATCGACCAATCAGAAATCATAGTAGCAATCAAAATTAATTTGGCGCGGAAATCTGGATTACTTTGCTATTTATTCAAACTAAAAGCCAGTAATGGCCGACTACTGGAGAGGGGCCGACTACTGGGGCCTTTACCCTAATACTTGTACAAATAGTGTTAGGTAAATAATTTGTATTTGCCTCTAGTGGCACTTTTTATATAAACTCTCTTTGTCTAGATAATGTTGTGGGCTACAATATTATATTACCTGTCATGTATATTTTACCTTCTAAGTACTTAATGGTCATTTCTTACTATTAAGTTCAAATACGCTGTATATTGTAGCTGTTTGTTGTCCCTAATAAATAAAATAAAATAAAAATGTAATTCATATTGTTTTGGTTTTACTCACCCAAGCCAGTACGTACATACTTAATCTGATGAGTTTGCTGACCGTACCTCACAGATTGCACATTTTTAGACTTGTACATTATTTTCCATTTCAGGGCATAATATGACCTTTGTTTTTTACAAAAGTCTGTGCAATATGGTTGCACAATAAATGATAATAATTTCAATTAAGGTTATTGGCAATAACACTATTTATATGTTATACGTACTCATTAGCTAAGTTGCGTGCGTAGGTATTTCGAGCCACACATACAGAATTTTTCAATTTCATACATATATTTTTTCACGAAAGTTCGTGCAATATTATTGCACAATAAATGGTGAAATAAAAGTTTAGTTTATTGGCAAATCCACTAATTTTTAACCAATCATTAGTGTGTGTGCGTACGTCGGCATTTTGATAACACACATGTAAAGACAACGCCCTAGTTTTTGGCGTCCGGGCACATCTAACGATTTAAATCTTTGACATAGGCTTTATTTTATCCCGGGGAAGTGAAGTTTTCCCGAGGGATCGCGGGTAACACCGCGGCGGACAGCTAGTATTAGGTAAAATAGTATTAGGTAAAATTACCATCTAAGTAAGTACTCTGTTCGGACCTTGAATTTTAATTTTATTTTCTTTAGTTTTTATTAAAAAGTTTATGAAACTGAGATGTTCACCATTAACATAAAAAAAAATTCTAGAGAAGCAAAAATAAAAAAAAATGCAAAAAAAATTTTTGTGCAAGGAATTGAACCAGCATGTCTCTTCTTGGAAACCGCACGCTAGACCACTCCACTAACGATTCCTTGAAAACATTGTTGAAATTTAACAACGCTATAATCTACCAAATATTGTACGCTCTTCCGCAGTTAGTAAAAGTCTAGGTAACTATGAAACTTATTCTGTGGCATACGCCCCTATAATCCGCCCATTTTACAGTAACCATACGTTAAGATTTCTCCAGACCTATCGTTTTATTTAGATTTTTCTAAGATGTTATGATACGAAATAAGTACTTACAAAATTTTTTTTATGTAGAAAAATAATGAAATTCTCGTTATTAAGACTATTATATTGAACATTAAAATATCAATGTCTACATTTAGGTATGTGAGCTTGCGGAACGCACCGTAGCTTCACTCACGTGGTACCAACATAATATGTTGTAAGCCACGTGCGTTTCCATTTAAATCGTATATTTTGTCTGGCATTTGTCCGGGTTTCCAATTTTTAGTATGGTAACCCTACTCGCCGCGATGCGATGGCGAGTTGGATCTCCGATATCGCATCGTAGTGACGACGCGACATCGCATCGCAAGCGCAGTTTGTCGTGTGAATGCGCTAAGTCTAACTCAAGTTGGCACACCGAATGGGCGCGGCCTAGCAAATCCGACGACAAATCGCACCGTGTAAATGCACCTCTGAAGACATACACAGACCGATACGACTTAGGCGCCTTCAAAAGAGCCTATTCCTACCTCAAAGGCCGGCAACGCATCTGCAGTGCCTCTTGATGCTGCAGTTGTCTGTGGGCGGTGGCAATCACTTACCATCAGGTGTGCCACTTGCTCGTTTGCCCCCTCTTCCATAAAAAAAACTAAGATCTTAGTTATGTATCAGCATACCTTATTCGCCTGTTTTGTTTCGTCGATGTAGTGTGTGGTGATGATGACGGTGGTACCTCCTCTCGCCAGCTCCGTC
Source organism: Epirrhoe alternata (assembly GCA_963565295.1). Taxonomy (NCBI): domain Eukaryota; kingdom Metazoa; phylum Arthropoda; class Insecta; order Lepidoptera; family Geometridae; genus Epirrhoe; species Epirrhoe alternata. The sequence goes on along the minus strand of OY751397.1, from coordinate 3,112,805 downwards.
AGATAGTCCCATATACTGAAATTCAATACAATAATAATTCTTTATCGCATCATTTTAGTGACAATACACAGGTAAGTATCACAGTTTTCGTTCAGCAACATGAACCCTGCTGGGGCACTGGGCAAACAAAGTTTAGGTAAAAAAGTTGTTATTCTATATCTATCTATATAATCAGCCCACATCCACCCACTATATAATTCCTAAGTGCCTCATTTTAACACCACTATATTCGGTAGGTGCTGGGTCTTTACTCAAACAAATATATGTATATGACACACCCAAATGTCCAGGCCCCACAAAAATATGAATTACTAGCTTCTGCGCGCGGCTTCGCCCGCGTGGTACCAACATTTTGAATAGCCTTGCTATTCCAGGTCACTATCTACGTCTATACCAAGTTTCATCCAAATCGGTTCACTGGTTTAGGCGTGATTGTTACATAAACATCCAAACATGTAAACAAACTCACAAACTTTCAGCTTTATTTTATGAGTGGGATTATCGTCTGTCCCCACCAACTGCCCCCACGTGGGGGCAGACGGTAACCAAAGTTACGATTCCCTATTATGGGCCAATATTTTCGGATTTTATATTCGTCTGTGACTTGGTCCTAAGTTCGGACTGAATTTATAGGTTGACCTTATCGACCGAATACACTATTCGTAGTAGGACAAACCCGAATATTTAGCCGAAATATCGGATTTATCAGTTTAGAAGCCACCAAACTATGTATAGTATAATACCATCAAAGTTATAGAAGATTTGCAAATAGCTAGGCTGTATTTTCTCGGAAAAAATAAATGTTCATGAGACCACGGGTTACATCGCTCGTATTAAACAATATTGTTTATTATTCTTATTCTAGCCACAGTTCTATGTCACCCACATATCCTAGCGGTAGACAAATCAAAACAATCATCGTCATCTATTGTGTAGTAGACATGGTTTTCTCACACACTATAGATCCCATTCAACTCATATCCTGTTTTTGCTAACAGTCCGCATATCATGTTCTGATTCTCACATGACATAACTTAGCATACTAACTAAAACACATCTTAACTGGGCCATATTCTCACGAATCAAGAGCATTTAACGTAAGATTGTTTAGGAGTCAATTTTGCATCAGAATTCAAATCAAATCAAATCATTTATTTTGGGAAAATACATACTTACACAATAGACTTATTTACTAAAGTAAATGATCTAAGTTCGTACATTTATAATTAGGTAATTAATAATTATGTAATTTTACAGTGTGCATTAGGTAGGTAGGTATTTTAAAAGTAGTAAATAAGCTGCGAGTGTTCTAGCCCCCACTAGGATTCCCTGTGTTGTGGGGTTTCACTCGGTTTTTATATTCAACTGCTTGCTTAGACCCCTCGCAGACTGCAGACTTTCTATCGCCCGATAGTTAAGACGGAATATACTTCTCCATACTCATTACGAGCCGAAGTATATTCCGTCTCAACTATCGGCCGATAGAAAGTCTGCAGTCTGCGAGGGGGCTTAGTGAGATTTTTTGAGAGGTGATTTTGATTTGGCAAACTGTTGATACCACTAACGACGATTTTACCTTTAAATCTGAATAATGTCGATACTACACTTAGATGATATACTTAGGTAATTAGGCACGTGAAATAGATGTGAAATGTCGAATAAAATCTTAGAGGTACAAAAATTAATATGGGTGAAAAATGAAGGGCTTATTCGAGCGCCCTCTGAGCGGAAAAATATCTTTGACTTTGTCACGGGCTCGCTTTTGGTAAAAGCCTGCCTATTTTTCGTGAAAATTGTTTAAATATATACAGGGTGTAAAAAGACTGCTACCGAATACTGAGGGGTTGTAATCAGACCATGATTCTAAACATATTTAGCGAAAAAAAAGGCAAAAATTTTTTTTGACTTGGCTTTGTCATGCTGTGTTATTTTCGGCTATTTACTACTATTACAACATAATATGACCATACCTACCTAATAATTTCATTTATAAACGAAAAAAACATTTAAAACTCAAAATCCAGCAATCTACGTAAAAAAACGCACCCAAAACATACGCAAACAGTACTCTTCAAACGCTGTTTTCTCCGGATTTAGTGCATATTTCGGAAAATCCTTTTGAATTTAGTTTGATAAATGTATTTGTATTTGTATTTGATTTGTCTATTGGGATGCTGTACCTACCCCTTTCGGCTTCGGTAGACGTCTTTTTACACCCTGTATATAGAAGTTCTTTACAAAAACTTTAGGTAGGTACTTCTAGGCTTACTAATACTTTACAAAATGCACCACAATCAGTTTGATCTAACGATCGAACCTGATGACGTCAGAAAATGCGGCTCGCTTCTGACGTCAGCAGCATTTCTCTATTGAATTGAGAGTTCGGCGCGGTCGGCTCGGCTGGACTGTGCGGCCACTCTAATACTAATTAGTTGAACTTTAGCAATGCCTATTCACAATGGATTTTATCATCTCATCTGATAGGAAGTCGGGTATTTTCCACTCATCCCTGGCATAAATACGCGGGTACAGATGAATTAACTTGTAATTAGTTGTCACGCGATGATTGCGCAATATTAACAGTTTCCTGAAGCCGCTATGGCACTATGGCTCGTGTGTCGCTTTCAAAGAGAGCATTTACATACACTATGAAATTTTTGATTGATTTTAGCGAGCGTCGGACTTTTAGCAGTCGATGGTCGTTTACCTATACGTACAAAATTGCAATGCGACACGATAACGTATCGGAAATTCTTTTATGTAAATGCTCTTTACGCCAAATAAAGTACTGCCTGCTTACCACAACTCTATGTTTAACCTGATCGCACACTTGCCCGCGCCGTACGCGCCGCAGTCATTTTTCTATACAAAAAGGCTGATGACGTCAGAAAATGCGGCTCGCTTCGGACGTCAGCAGCATTTTCTCTATTGAATTGACAGTCCGGCGCGTTGGCGGCCGAGCCCAAGCTCGGCTAGACTGTGCGATCACCCTTAAGGGTAAAATAGATTATTATTTAAGAAAAGTATTATTTCTGCAACCGCGATAAAATTCAAAAGTAATTACTTAACTCATTTTATAATATTTTACCATAGTCATGTGTACGTTGGCTGCAAACTTGATTGAACTAATTTTTTTAATTACTAGGTACATGATCTCTACAGTCCCTGAAGCTACAGCCGTGAGCATATTAATACATTTGTTCACAGCAACAGCCGATAACTGTATATTATTGTAAAACAATTCTTGGCTAAGCACTGTGACGAAGCTATTGCATTTGCATCTGAAAAGAATATAATCGCTTGCAAATCTTGCAATATTGCTTATTAATTGTTCTATTATAAACTTAGTACGTTGTGAAAAAATACGATTGTACATCCGATTACATCTTTCTTTAAAAGTAAAAAAATTAATACTTAAATAATAATATTATTATTTATTTATTTATAGCCTTACCCATAAAACGTGACAAAGTTATTTCTCGGAATAAACCAAGAAGACTCGAAAAGAATCTATAAGAAATCTAAAGAAAGATCTATAAGAATGATCGATGCGGGTTCGAATCCCGTCTGAATCCAAAATTTTGATAAGACTTTTCATTTCATAATGAAATACAAAGTGTGGATCAGCACTATAAAACAATTACAGAAATTATAAACCAAGAATAACCATACATTTTGACAGTTTACACTCAGGAATAACTCAGTTTGTTGACTTAGTTTTACTTGTTTATTTGAAGGTATTGTATTAGTGTATTACATGGTTATTAACATATTTTTTATTTAGGTTTGTTTGTTTTCCTAACAATAAAGGCACAGTCAGCTACGTTGATTTATTATAAGGTTTTTTGTTTTCGACTTCTAAGAAAAAATAAACTACCTATGTCTGGCAAATTACCTATTATGAACTAAGATTAAAATCTTCAAATACCTACTTATTTGTTAAAATTTTGGTCATGATGTTAAGGAAATATTCAGATTTATGAAACATCAAATTTTAATCGACTTTCGTTGGTGACTGTACCTACCACGCGAAGCAAAAAATTGATGTAAGAGTTTAGAAGGACCACTTTTTGAAATTTTTCGTGTACCAGAAGGCTCCAAATGATTTATTTTGTAGGTAAAAACAACGCATTGTGTTTCACAATGACATGTTGTTCATGTAGGTCCAGGATAAATGGTAAAATGTGAGTTTATATCATTATCATGTTATTCTTTGGTGGTGTCGACATGCCTATACAAGAACTACGCAAATCTATTTCCGCTTTTTGTTTTTTTCTATCACATTTCAATTTACATTTAAATGTTTTAAAAACGTGACTTTCGTAATAATAAGTAATAAAAAACAGGATATTTAATCTAATTTCGTTTATTCCGCGCTCGGTTGGATTCTATTTTTATCACATTTCATATAACTATTTTTTAAATGCTATTTTAATCTGAGTATTCAAATTATTTTTACTTCAAATAGGTACTTATAGATTAGAATTTTGGATTGTTTGTTTTATACAATACCAGCTACTGCGCGCGGCTTCGACCGCGTGATACCAACATTTTGAATAGCCTATATGCTATTTTTTTTTTAAACTTAAACTTAATTAACTTTATTGGAACAAATAAACAATAGGTACATAAACATAGAAAGTCGATGATATCTGCAGATCTTCTCCAGGTCACTATCTACGACTACTCAAGTTTCAGCCAAATCGGTTCACTGGTTTAGGCGTGATTGAAACACAAACAGCTAAACAAACTCACAAACTTTCAGCTTTATTATATGAGTATGTTAAGTGGGTTATTAGGTACCCGTCAAATTAATGTCTCTGAGTACGGCAACAACCTTTTGTACCTTCGCCAATTCCCACATATAAAAGTGCTTGTTTTCGTGATATTTTCCTTATTATAAAAAAATACGTATTTTTTCATTTAAATAAATAACAAGACGATTAATATTTAATTGACGTCAGAAGTGTTATCTTGATTGTAATAAATTCATCACTATATTATGTATTTCCGTGCATATGTATTTTCGTAAAAAAAAGTTATAAGAGTAAAACTAGCTCAAACAGTGATGGATAACATCGTGAAACCAGTTAGTAATTTTTGTAATTTTATAGTGCTAATCCACACTTGGTATTTCATTTGGTTATCGAAAATTTGGATACTGGCAAGTAGGATTCTGTGGCCGAGCAGTAAGGCAGTCCGGCTTTAGTAGGATCGTCCGATCGATGCGGGTTCGAATCCCGTCGGAATCCAAAATTTTGATAAGACTTTTCATTTCTTAACCAGTTTGTAGTCTACTATGGGCTCTACATATTCGGCAAAGGACGAATGGTGACGGCGACAAACGTGTAGTCTATTCGCCTGTCATCTTCTATCCAAATAATAGTTCGGCGAATGTGTAGTGGCCGAAAGCGATGGTTTTCAATCTGACTCGTATGGTAACTTCTGCTAAATGTGGACATGTGCCGAATATGTATGGCCGTGTCTTTGTCTACCCCTGTAGGTCTATCATCTAAGAAGTCATGAACGTGTGACATTTTTAAGAAATTAAAATAATAGCGACATCAGACCGATTTTGTATCTTTGTCATCTATACCTACTTCCAAACTAATATAGAAAGTAGCTCTGTCTGTCTGTTTGTTACCCTTTCACGCCCAAACCACTGAACAGATTAAGCTGAAACTTGGCATGGTTAAAGATTGTATCTTTGTCATCTATACCTACTTCCAAACTAATAAAGAAAGTAGCTCTGTCTGTCTGTTTGTTACCCTTTCACGCCCAAACCACTGAACAGATTAAGCTGAAACTTGTTATTTTAATTTCTTAAAAATGTCACACGTTCATGACTTCTTAGATGATAGACCTACAGGGGTAGACAAAGGCACGGCCATACATATTCGGCACATGTCCACATTCAGCAGAAGTTACCATACGTGTCAGATTGAAAACCATCGCTTTCGGCCACTACACATTCGCCGAACTATTATTTGGATAGAAGATGACAGGCGAATAGACTACACGTTTGTCGCCGTCACCATTCGTCCTTTGCCGAATATGTAGATGTGTAGATGTATCCCAGGGAAGTACTTTTTATTCCGAAAAAGTCTAGAGATCGCGGGCGCCGCTACTTATATTATAATTAGGTACATAAACCAATTTCTACACCCACATTTCAAAAATGTTGGTTTAATGTAAATATTATGCCTATTTAACGATACTTAATTACCTGCTTTGCTTACTTTGGCGATTGAGCTGAGCACCATAATGGTTTTATTGATCTCATCTTTCCCCTTTTAAGTTCAAAGTGTTCCAACTGACTATATCATACTTATTTTTGAATTCTAGTTTAACTTGTTTTTTGCGACTTTCATCAAATAAGGTTCGTAGAACTCATAAAATTTATATGCGTCGTCTCGTGAGTACACGTGACACATTACCTTATTTGTATAGGTACCTACTTAGGCGTTGAGACAATTTTATACATCATCAATACGTTTTCGCCGGAATGTTCATATCCTGTCCCTACTATACAATATTCTCTTTCTATCTTCCTCCCCCCGCTATTTAAAAGAACGCATTGTTTTCCTTCATCAGGCAAATGACCGGAACCTTCGGTCTTCAAACTCTCTCCTTGCAACTCCCGTCTATAGCACCACTGTGTATGGTGACTCCTTCACTGTACAAGCTGTGCAGCTATGGAACTCTTTACCCGTCTCCATTCGACTGTCTAAATCTCCTCATATTTTTAAATCCAGTGTCTTTGAACACTATCTTTCCATGTCTGGTTACTGCTAACTGTTCGTTGTGTTTAATTGTAGGTAAGTTATTTGTAGTTTCATTTTTATTTTTATAATCTATGTATAATCTGTGTGTTGTGTTGTGTGTATATAGGTAGGTGCTTAGTTTGTCGCTTTTATTTTGTACACCGCTGTATTTATGTTTCGACTATCCTGTCCCTGCAAATGGTTGCCAGGAAGAAATCGCTTTTAGCGATATGGCCGCCCAATGTACAATGTTTTTATTTTTATGTTTTCCGTGTATCGTGTTCTTGTGTACAATAAAGAGTTTATCTATCTATCATTTAGGTTCCTAAACACCAGAAAAACGTTAGTTCGTGACCACGATCGGTGCAACCCGCCCGATCGAAAATAATGTTCACTTCAAATATTATCTAAAACCTTTACGCGATCTCGTCCCGTTATTTAAACAACTACCTACCTACCAGAAAAAAATAAGGATAGTTGAGACGGGCTATACTTCTCCATACTCATTACGAGCCGAAGTATATTCCGTCTCAACTATCGGCCGATAGAAAGTCTGTAGTCTTCGAGGAGGCTTACAGAGAGCCACGGAACTGCAGCTGCTGCTGCGGCTGACTAATCCTCATTTTTTCTGTGTGTGACTTTCTGTACAAAGAATAAAAATGCGATGCGTCCGATGCGTACGATACCGACCTGTGGACGTTTACCTTAAATCGTCAGTTTGACATAAAATGGCGTCTAATGGGCCCTCTACATATTCGGCGAAGATAGACGAATGCCGACGGTGACGAATGTGTAGAGGGTCTATTCGCCTGTCATCTTCTATCCAAATAATAGTTCGGCGAATAGTTCGGCGAATGTGTAGAGTGGTCGTTAGATCCTTGTTTAAATGCTTGTAGATTTTACCTTTCTCTCAGCACAGGGTCCAGCCCAACGGTAGGCTCATCGAGGATCAGCAGCTCAGGACAGTGCACCAGCGCAGCAGCCAGAGAGACCCTTCGCTGCTGGCCTCCAGAGCAGTTCTTGATCAGTTTCCCTCCACTGGGAAGGTCTAGAAGGTTCGAGAGGAAGTCGAAACGTTCCACCATTTCTTTGGTCTTCATCCCGTAGATTCTAGCGAAGTAGAAAACTGCGTCTCTGACTGTGAACTCGCCTACTAGGGCTATGTCCTGAGGAAGAAATTATAGATTTTAAATTGCAACCCAAAAATCACTCCATACGGGATTTGAACCCACGACCTCCCCGAGTGTCGCAGCTGAGCTAACGGGCAGTCGACACGATCATCATCATCATCATCATCAGCCTATAGCAATCCACTGCAGGACATTAGGCCTCCCCTAATGAGCGCCATTGCGCCCTGTCCTCAGCTCGACGCATCCAGCTTCTGCCAGCAGCCAGAGCAGATCGTCACTCCACCTGGCCGGAGGGCGTCCTACACTACGTTTGCCGAGTCGCGGTCTCCACTCAAGAACTCGTTTACCCCAGCGGTTATCGGTTCTTCGGCAGATATGGCCAGCCCACTGCCACTTCAGCTTGCTAATTCTCTGAGCTATGTCGACAACTTTGGTTCTATGTCGGATAGTCTCATTGCGGATTCTATCCTTCAGAGAAACTCCGAGCATAGCTCGTTCCATACCTCGCTGAGCGACTTTAAACTGGTGGTCTAGCCGTACTGTGAGTGTCCACGTTTCGGCACCGTAGGTCATGACAGGTCGACACGATGGTCGTGGCAAATCCCGTTAAATTCCCGTGGCATATGGAACCTCATCCTTTTTTGAAGTCAGTTAAAAAGGTACTTAGGGACTTGCTTTACCGAAACAGTTTAAAAATTCTTAAGGCGAGATGTTTGCCGATAGATACACATGCAGCCGAACATAAATAAATAATAAATAAATAAATAACTGGACATTTTCACACAGCATCATCTAGCCCCAGCCCCAAACTAAGCATAGCTTGTACTATGGGAACCAGTTAACTGATTTACTACTTATATACTTTTTGTTTGTAAACACATACATATTATACATAGAAACACCCAGACCCGAGATAAATATTTGCAGATCATACAAACATTTATCCCGCGACGGGGACCGAACTCGCAACCTTCTGCGTCACAAGCGGGCTCTCACCCACTGCGCCACAGAGGTCATAGAACCTTCCTTTAAAGTTTAGTCGGTTAAAAATCAAACACTTTAGATAAACTTTAGGTATAACGTGCCATGCGTGATACGAGTCGTGCTCATGTTATCATTTTTGTTTTAAAAGCTTTACCTGAGGCATATACCCGACCCTAGGCCCAGGCACTCCGCTGCCCTTTCCCCCAGGAGTTCCGCCAAGGACCCAGACGTTCCCTTCATCCAGCTTCCGTCTGCCGACGATGCATGAGAGCAGGGTGGTCTTCCCGCAGCCTGATGGGCCTAGGAGACCGTATCTGGGGAACAAAATATTAAACTTAGGCCTTTACATCTATCATCATTGGCCTGCCCTTATCCCGCTCATGCGGGGTCGGCACAACATGTTCTCTTTCTCCACTCTCCTCTATCACTCGTCATCTCCATATCCACTCCTTTCTTACCCATATCTTCTTTCACACAATTCATCCATCTTTTCTTAGGTCTACCTCTACTCACATATCCATCCACATTCATTTTCATCACCCTTTTAGTTAAATGAGTTTCATGAGTTTCATCCCTCCGCATTACGCCTTTACATCTTTATTAAATATAAGAAAGGCACTCACATAATCCCCCTCTCCACCGTCATATCTAGGTCCTTCAGTACATTCTGCTGTCCGTACGACTTGCTGGCGCGCTGGACCACCACGGCAGCGGCGCACCCGCCCTGCCCGCTCCACGCCATCTTGGATCTGCTGGCTTAGTTGGAAGACATTTTCTGTGGACAAAAAAAGACTAATAGAGGTATTTGTTTACAGGTACAAAAATCAAATTCATCTTATAGCGTAGGTAAATATTCGTACTCGCAGGTACTAGTGTGCGTAAAAATGAGTGTGTATTGTCATTTTTTATGCGTAAGTGTGTGTAAAATGCGTTCGTGTGCTACCTCGTCCCCCGCAAGAACCGGCAGAAAATGTTGAAAGAGGAATTCTCAACTCGTCTATTAATATTTTGTCCGAGTTGAAGGTAGTCTATGAAATAGGTAAAACCTTCTCGGAACCTGTAGGAAAGTGCAATGTCAACCATAGATTAACCAGACGTTGAATGTAGAATGTAGGGCATCAAACCTGTTCGATGTCCCACTAACACACCACTATTTACACTGTTTACGTGTGTGAGTTTTATTGCGTGTTACCATTGTCGTACGAGTTTGGAAGCGAGTTCGCGACGATAAGGGGCCGTTGCGTTCTTTTTTTCGTTCGATTGATGAATATTCGGATGTTTCTTACTTCAAGGGCCAATTTTTCAAACGTAAAAACACGGTCCTAACGTAGGACCAAATATTTTTTTGATTGGCCCTTGAAGTCAGAAATCGTAGTAAGAAAAAACGAACGGGCATAACCTCCAAGATCTTTGGTTGGTGTTTATCGGAAGCAATTGCACTGTGGTTATGACTATCGTATACGGCTTTATAAAATAGTGTTCTTAATAAAATGAGATACGATATTGTACGTACAAGATTTCGTTTAATTGAAAGATCAAAGATGCATATTACATTATTTCCAATTGGTTTACAAATGATACCTATATTAACTATTCTCCTTTAACTCTTCTTAAGTGGAACTAATTTAATTTTAATGACCAAACATTACTGAATCATTTGTAGAGATCAACTGAAGATAGAGACAATGCAACATTATTCATTCTATAAGATATTAATTGGAGAACTTGTGTGCCATATTTTTTTATAGCCTAATAACAATTATACAGTCAATCTTAGTTATTATCTGGATAACAAACACAAACTATAAATGCATAGTGAGGATGTTTGTCTGTAGTGTATTATGAGTAACGGGGAAATAGCAAAGAATTGTGTAGTCAGGTCCTAATTTTTTTCTGTATGGGTATCTTAACAAGGGGTATCGTTAAAATATTAATAAAGGTACTACAGGCTAGGATAACTCTGTTAGCTGAACAAGAGCTAGAGCGAGCGAGACATTACAAAATAAAGGTTTATGATACGACGACTCAATAGACAACGACTGAACTATAAGGTATAGTAAGAAAAGAATGGGAGTACTCATTATTAAAGACGGACATATGAAAAGGACCTAATTTATATCCCAGACAACTTAGCTACTTTTTAATGAGATAGCAAGCGATCTAACAGACTAAACTTAGTTTAAAATCATCGTTAAACATTGTAAGCCAAACCTATAATCATCTACACGTTCAAAGATCAAATAATTAGTTTTATGTAGTTATGTGTTTGCATAATAATGTTCTGGCTGTATATAAACGCTATTAACAAAACCTGGGTGTTCAGATGTGATTATGGAAATTACACTAATAGAAAAAAAAAAAGTTTTTAAGTAATTTAATTTTCTTGCTATGTCCCCTACACGTCTCTAAATAAATTTGCATTATCATTGGCGATGGCAAAATCATCATTATAGATAATTTTATCGTAATAAGTTTAATTTTTGCATCAGAATGATCAGTCGTATTCCATTTTTGAATATACGAATTCTTCTCAATCGAAGCAATGGAAACGCGCCCAACTGGTAAATTTGACGCAACTGTTATGCGATCTCGGATGGCCGGAACAGTGTGTGCCAACCCTATTATGTCATCGACCTCGTATCGATGCGAAATAGTGTGCACCGACCTTTAGCGACCTTTAGTTAATTTTTGATGGATTTAAATAAAATGGTGGTTACCTTGTATGGGCTTGTCTAACGCGTTCAATTTCCAAATATTTGCATTATTCAGGGTTAGAGTTAAAGAATTATTTTATGATTATAAATATTTTCTTGTTGATCAAAGGTCTGTGAGATGTGTGACATTGCCGTGAATATATAAATAAATAAATAATGCTGGACATTTCACACAGCGTCATCTAGCCCCAAACTAAGCAAAGCTTGTACTATGGGAACCAGATAACTGATATACTTTTTTTGTTTGTAAATACGTATATAACATAGAAACACCCAGACCCGAGATAAATATTTGCAGATCATACAAACATTTATCCCGCGGCGGGGATTGAACCCGCAACCTTCTGTGTCCCAAGCGGGCTTTCCGACTGCGCCACAGAGGTCGTCAATAGGTTTCTATTGTAGGTCTGTGGCAGCTTAGCTCAACGGATGAACAGATTTTGATTCTGTTTTATGATGACTTGATCGAGCATTCGCATGTGTTTATCTTTAAAGTTTGAGTGACTTGATATTTTCAGATCATGCAAAAATTATCCCGCAGCGGGAATCAAACCCGTACCTACCTCGTTCACTACGCCAGAGTGATCGGTAAAAAAACAACTACTACCTAGAAACTTGCGAAAGTTTTGAAAGTGAAAAATGGCATATAATTTATTTAAAATTAGGTATGTGCCGCCACCTCACTTTGTTATTCGTTATTCGTTATGCGGCTACGCAGTATTCGGCCAAATATTTGCTATATAAAGAATAGAATAAGACGGAATTTATTTGGCACAAACACACAAGAATTTTACTGGTGCTTAACCGATAAATATGAGCTTATCAATTTTTTTTTAATTTATTTATTTACTTTAATTAACACGGAAGACCCAATTACATTAATTAAAGAGAACAGATAGAAAAAATATTGAAAAATAATCATAATATTGCTTAAATAAATCAGAATTAAAATAAATCAAAGATTTGGATTGTGACAAGTAAGGGTTCCGTGGCCGAGTGGTAAGGCACTCCGGTTATAGGAGGATCGTCTGATCATTGCGAGTTCGAATCCCGTCGGAATCCAAAATTTTGATGCGACTTTTTATTTCATTTCTCAATGGTTTAGCACTTTAAAAATTAAAAATCTACACACACAAAAAACACAAAAGGAAAAATAAAACAAACTATGTAGAAAAACAACGAGAGCGAACTACAAACATGCTATCTAGCGATGGGCGATTATTACTTTATTTTATCGAATCAGTCGATTGTTCGGTTCAGTCGATAAAAGTCGATAACAATCGAAATTAGTCGATTGTTATCAACTGACGGCGCGTACGGCCGGCGACAATGACTGTCACCAACTCTAACTACATAATTATTTGCCGCGCAACGCACTTAGTACTTTATTCGTGCGTATTACTATCAGTATTTACAAAAGATGTTGCGTCGGGCGCCCGCTGCGCTACACATAGAAACAATCGACGCAACACCGTCCCGCCCCCGCATGCACGCACCGCCCCGCGCGGCCTTCCGCAGTTCACGCACGCAACGCACACTTGCAATGCAAGTGTGCGTGCGTATAGTAGTTAGTAGTTTGTCGATTGTTATTCGAATAATCATGGTGAGGAACTACTGAATCGACAATCGAATGCGCACTAGCACAATTTTCGATTCATTCGATTGTTTTTTTTGAAGCAATCGCCCATCGCTAATGCTATCCACACTTCGTGCCGATCGACGCGGCGATGTGCCAAATAAAATATTATATGTGGGCCATGGGCCCTCTACATATTCTAAATTAAAAAAATATATATATAGATAAATATGTGTAGAGGGGCCATTATGCTTGTTCGGCTTTTATTCGTGCTTATTCGTTATGCGTGCGAATAAAGCAAATATAGACGAATTAACCCTCCACACTTCGCCGAATAACGCGCATAGCGAATAACGAATAACGTGTGGTGCCACCATTATAAATAATTGCATCTACTTTAGATGATAGTCAGATAAGCTTTCAGTAAATTTGGTCTTGGTTTGATAAGCATTGCTAGACGGAATAATTAAATTCCGCAATTTTTTGTGTCAAAATTTAAACTATAATTTGACCGACGAAAAAAAGGAGGAGGTTCTCAAGTCGACGCGTACATTTTTTTTATGTTAGACCACGCATAGCTTTTTACAGAGCAGACTATATCTATATTAGCGCCTCTCTCACCGGTTCAGTTAGGTAAGTTACTTTTATCTACACTCTTATGTCATTACTGTCATTCTTATCTATTCTCCGGTACCCAGACAAACGTTGTGCTAAGGGAGCTGGGCATAGGCATTCGCTTTTGCCATTTGTCTCTACCTGAGCCAGTCAAGCCTCTGTAAATATTTTAGAAAATCGGAGGTGGTAGAAACCTAGCTAGGTAAACTGGTAGGTACCTACTTAGTCCCCTGCCAAACAGGGGACTTTCCGGGTCCGCGGGTGGTTGAAGTGGGGACTTCGACTGTCCACGATGCGGACCCCGGGAGGGTGGCGGCGCTCTGTGGCGAGCGCCGCCGTAAGCACCGCGAGGGTGCCGGGCGTGGCTGTGGATGCCATTCCCGGGACAGTGCTTAGGCAAAATGCGAGAGGGGCACCGCTGTGTTCCATAGGAGATCGCGGAGCCCCTTGACAAGCATGGAGGCCGGCCACGCGTCAGTTTTTAGTCGGTGAGAGTCCGACATAACCCTTCCGCTGTCCCCACGGCGGTCGGGTATCCATAATGGATTTTCTGACGTTATAAAAAAAAAAAAAAAAGGTACCTACTTAGATTTACACGATGCGATTTTTGGTAGGTACGATTTGCTAAGCCCCGCCCATTGAACATATCGACGAGCGTCGGGCTAACTATGACAAATCCCATACGAGTGAGCACGTGAAAAATTGCCGTGCGATACGATTACGTGGATGGAAATCGCATCGTGTAAATGCGCCTTTAAAACACGATGCGATTTTCCATCCGATTTGCTAAGCCCTGCCCATTTACGACGAGGGTCGTTCTAAACTTCAGTCTATTTGTTTTTCAGTCTAATGGATGTACCTATTTCAAAATGTTAACCAATTGAAACTCGAGTTTAAAAAAGAATACTAATATATTTTGCCACCAATTTGCGACTTAATTCTACCGTTCGTTTTCATTAGCATAACCGTGCAAAAAAGTCCTGTTTTACTAGTTGGTAAATAATCGTGATATTTTTTAATGCGTCATTTGTCACGTGTTGTTTTTTGGGGATTCACATCTTTTTTTGTGTCTAATGCTGCGGCCACACTAAAAAAAAATTAAGTAGGTATCTGATAAATAATTTCTACCTAGCGGGCCTTTCGGAGCGGATACTCTACAGTAGATCACATTCAGACGGTGAAGCAGCTGATGGAGAAGTGTCACGAATTCAACCGGCCCCTTGTTATGGCTTTCGTTGATTACGAAAAGGCCTTCGACAGTGTCGAACATTGGGCCGTGTTCCATGCTCTCCATCGCTGCCACATAGATTCCCGTTACGTAGATGTGCTCCGTGAGCTGTACACATCGGCCACTTTGCAAGTACGAGTTCACGAACTTACGGATCCCGTGCCCATCCAGCGGGGAGTGAGGCAAGGGGACACCATTTCTCCTAAGCTTTTTACAGCAGTCCTTGAAGATGTTATAAAAACGCTTCAATGGGAAAATTTTGGAATTAACATCAATGGTGTCAACTTGTCTCACCTACGATTTGCCGATGATCTTGTACTGTTCGCAGAAAATTTTGATGATCTTCAAACAATGCTACAACACCTTAATGATGCTTCCAAGAATGTGGGCTTGAGAATGAATATGTCCAAGACAAAGGTCCTGTCAAACCATTCTAGTTTATCAAGTCCCGCTGTAACAGTGGGAAACGAAAGGCTAGAGGTGGTGGATCAGTATGTCTATCTTGGACATATTTTATCCTTTGGCAAGGAGCATCAACAAAAGGAGATCTCAAGAAGGATACAACTGGGGTGGGCTGCGTTCGGCAAGCTTGACGACATCTTGAAGTCAGTTGATACTCCACAGTGTCTGAAAACCCGCCTGTTCAATCAATGTGTCTTGCCCACCATGACGTATGGTGCCGAAACATGGACGCTAACCCATGAGGCTGTGTATAGGATGAGGGTGGCACAGAGGGCCATGGAGCGCGCCATGCTCGGCATCAAACTCATAGACCGAGTTCCAAATGTCGAAATCCGAAAACAGACCAAAGTCCAGGATGTCGGGAATAGGATAATGGACCTCAAATGGAGCTGGGCGGGACACATAGCGAGGCGCGGTGACGACAGGTGGAGTAGAGTATTAACTGAGTGGTGGCCCAGATCTGGGTACAGGAATGTGGGACGTCCGGCGGCCAGATGGGCGGACGATATTGTTCACGTCGCGGGCCGTCACTGGGTCCGATTAGCGCAGGATCGTGGTGGATGGCACAAACTTAGGGAGGCCTATACCCAGCAGTGGGTGAAGTCAGGCTGCGGATGATGATGATGATGAGCGGGCCTTGAGGGTTTGCGTGATCTTGTTTCTTATTTAAATAGTACGTGTGTATCGATACAAAGATATCTGGACCGGTGGCCAAAATAAGAACTAACGCCGCCATTTTGAAATTACAATCTGTCATTCGTTTCCAGTAGCCTTATCCGCCATTGCTTGTTGCTCGGTGTGTTTTTTTTTCGTTTGGTCCACTTTACTGTGAATTTTTTTTGGCAACACCAAATGCCATAGACATTTACTTTCTCTATGCCAAATGCGATCGCATCGCCTCGGTAACCGGAACCTTAAATTATCGAATGCCGCCCCGCTCCGCTAGGAATAGACATCCTTGTGGGACTATATTTTAAATAATTATGAAGCCCCAATGTCAATTCATGACAAATTACCTTCAAATTGCCTTCAAATGTCAGTCGTTATTTGTAGATATGTAATAATTATAATAAGTATGACCTGTCGTGAATAAAGATATCGATGCTTAAACAGCTAAAGTTATGATTTTACTTTGAATAAAAAGCATTAATATCATAAACAAAGACTCTACAAAGGTCATTTATTTGTGTTAAGCTAAGCGCGATCAAGTTTATTCTACAAGGTTCCGTATCTTCCTGATAGTATAAGTAAAACTTCCTGAAACTGTGAAGAGTAAGTAACCTTCACCGTACCAATAGATCTCGTGTTAATGCCCAATCAATTTTACGAAACGCTCCCGGTGCACGACCGGAAATGGAACTCGCGACTTGGATTGAAAGTCAACAATAATAGAAAACACGGTTACACCCAGAACAAATATTATGAGATTAACTTAGCCGCAGAGGACAGGGAGATCGGCAATGAAATACCGACACTCCTCTTCCACTGCGGCCCCGCCGCCAACGCATCAAACGGTGCGCCTCCGTTTGATCGCGGAAGATAGGGCGAGCGGCAACGACACACCGAGACGCCTCTTCTCCCGCGACCCCACCCTCCTCGAACGCATCCAGGAGCCTGGGATTCATTTTAGCTTCACCGTGGCTCTCTCCCACGGTTATATACTGAGCCCCCCCAGAAGGGCCAGGTCAAAAGTACCCTAAACCGACGAGCATGTATGAAGAATGTAATGAGAGTGAATGAGGCGAAAGTTGTGTGTCAGGATCGTAGCGAGTGGAGATCCGTGGTCTCTGCCTACCCCTTTCGGAAAGAGGCGTGATTTTATGTATGTACCACTAGATAACGATTGATAGAAACACCAAACAAACTTTCTGATTATTTTTTTGGATTTTATTTTTGAAAATTGGCTACAGAACCCTAAAAGTTTGGTATTTTGGGACAAAAGTTTTATTTGCTTACCTTTGAACTTGACCCCAATCAAAGGTAAAGAAAGAAAGTAACTTATTTATGTTTATTGTTATAAAAATACTGTGTTCTTGTCGTGGAAAGATTTGGGTAGGTCTGGGTTTTTCTTTAGTTTATTTTCTTGTAATCTTGAGATAAACAAGACCTATATTACTTAAGTAGGTATAAATACCGAGCAGTCATATACCTGGGTAAGTATATACGCCCAACTACACACGACAATTCTGCACTGAACATCAATCAAAAGTTTTTTTATACAAAAGTAAGTGGTGTTTTATATTTTTAAGTCTGAGCACGTTGGGTCGACGACATAGTAAAGGTCGTAGGAAATGGAACGCGAGAGGCGCAAGATAGAGGAGACTGGCATAAAAGGGAGGCCTATAAGGGTTTAGGCCATAGGGAACTCGGCATCAAGCAGCGTCTATCGTCTCTCGTACAGTCTCGCATCCTCACGTTTTTTGTGTCGCGGCGTGGATGGACTATCCATAGAACGTCTTGTGGTTCAGGGAACGATTGAGGGTACAAGGCCACGAGGTACATCTCCAATGAGATGGACGGACCAAGTGAAGGCAGCGCTGGACAGATCCTTAAATGAGTGCTCCAGAAAGACCACCATCCGAGACGAATGGCGCAGAATTGTGAAGCCACACAACTCTCGACCTGACGACCACGACCACTCTGTCAAGAGTGCAACGACTAAGAAGAAGATAAGGGTATAGGCCTCCCATCATCCTCTCATCATCTCAGCCTGGTATCACCCACTGCAGGGGCAGTGGGTGATACCTACCAGGCTGAGATGATGATGATGAATATTTATAAGTAGTTTTTGATGATTTTGCCAAACGAAAAAATGATTAAAAAAATATCAAAAACCATTTTTGTAAATAATAACTTAAGGCCGCATTTCCACGTGCAAAAAAGCCTCCGTGAATAAATCCTATCCGAGTATTTTTCCATGTTTGTATCGTTTTTTTCGAATATAGTCTTGAAGCAGTCGTTTACAACGAGATTTAATTATTTTAATTGGATTTATTTAATAATGTAAATTATTGTTAATTGTGTCTGTATTTATGTTTATCATTTTATTTTTCATAATGAATATCTACATAATTCGCGATTCGAAACTTAGTATTTTTTATTATATTATTTTTCATAGTGAACCTACTTAGCGAATGAACGTATTTTTTTCGAGTCGCATAATTTAACTAATATACGGGAGACGTGGTCGCGGTCGGCCGAAAAAGCGTTGGCGGGACGACCTCGACTCCTTCGGGTGAGAGTGGTGGGAGATTTCGAAGGAGAGAGATGGTTGGAGGGATATTGGGGAGACTTTTGCCTCGCAGTGGGATTGTATTCACACATTCTAGGATAAAATTCACACTGGAAATTGTACTAGTTCATAAGATATATCTCAATAAAGAAATTTTGAAATTGAAAAAAGTGGGATTGTATAGGTTAACAAAAAATAGTACTTATCATCGTTCTTTTGTCTTTTATACTAAAAATATTATAACTTTAATTAAAGTTAAACAATTAAAACAATTATTTAGGATTTTTACGATTACACAAAACTTTTTGTGAGGATATTTTAAGCGGTTTTTCGTTTTGAAGTTATTTTTGAACAACACGAGTTTAACACGTGCCACTGCGGTGTCTACCAGACCGCAACACGGGCATTGAACGTGTTAAATAACGAAGAAACAGTGGTACACCTCTAGGTCACACACATAAAAGATTATGCAAATCGATTAAACCATTTAGGTAAAGAATAAAGAACACCACACACACACACAAATTATAAATAAATAAATAAATATGCTGGACTTTTCACACAGCATCATCTAGCCCCAAAGTAAGCAGAGCTTGTGTTATGGGTACTAAGATGGCTGATACACTACTTATATACTTTTTGTTTGTAAATACATACATATTATACATAGAAACACCCAGACCCGAGACAGATATTTGTAGATCATACAAATATTGGTCCCGCCGCGGGTATCGATCGAACCCGCAACCTTTTGCATCGCAGGCTTTCGTCCACTGCGCTACAGAGGTAAAATTATGATAAGATAAATAAATTCTAGGTCTGAGTATAAATCACTCTAAATAGATTTATAGACCCAAGTTTTTACAGTAATGAGGCAATCAACTAAACTCAATGTGTCAAGATTTAAACAGCGTTGAGACAAGTTTTCAATTGAAAACACGTTATGCAAATATTTTTTTTATCCTCACTTACAGCGTACTAAGTCAATATTAATTTATTGATTTAAAAGAGATATTGGCAACATTATTTTTTTCATCCAAAACACGGTAATAAAGGAAAATGTTAATGTAACTCTAAACAAGATTTAAAAAACAAAACATTCCTATCACCATCTTTGTTTATATAAAAAAACCTCAGCTGTTTTCTCGTAGTCCCATTATTTTGTCTCATTAATCCCACGAGTCCCACGAGGGAGATCTGTTTCTCGTAGTCCCATTAGTATGGGTGGTTGTGAAAGAAGATAATTTTGATCAAAGTCAGAAGGTTAGGTTATGTTAGGATAGTGAAAAACTACGAGCGAGGCGAGCGAGCATAGCGAGCGTGCCGCGGCAGCTACCGCCAATGCGCCAGGTGTCATCAGTCTTTCCACTAAGCTAGGAAAATGAGACTACGAGAAAGAGTTCTCTCTCGTGGGATAAAATAATGGGACCACGAGAAAACGCCCATTTGCTGTCCAGTTATGAAAAATTACAAATAGTCTAAAAATATTCATTCATTAAATGTCCAATCATAATAATGCCCATTCACAATTATGTCCAATCATAACATAAATTAATAATAATGCTGGACATTTCACTCATCATCAGATGTGCTTCAAAAACCGCTTGGAAATCCCTAATGTATGGAGTTTTGACACAAGTAGTTTGACTGCCCGCTATTAAACGTGAGGAGACTCTTAATGGACAATAGATTGTTAACCAAGCTATATAACTGACAGAACAGGTTCACGAAAGACGAGGCACTACTCACTCAACAAACACGACGCTTAATAGCATGTTATAGGCATTTTACATCTAAATTGTATGATTTATACAGCGTAAGACCGTTCGCAGACTACAGTCTTTCTATCGGCCGATAGTTGAGACGGGCTATACCTTTTTCTCCATACTCATTATGAGCCGAAGTACCTATATTCCGTCTCAACTATCGGCCGATAGAAAGTCTGTAGTCTGCAAGGGGTCTTAGGAGGCAGCCTTTGCCTATACTTAAGACGCTGCAGTGCCTGGGACATTGTTTGAGATGGAATATGCTTGCTCAGCACCTAAACCATTCTCTCAATCGGCCCTATCCACCGGGAAGACAACGTCAAGACGTGTGTATAGTGAGGAAACCCGCACAACATAAGGTAAGACGCAGTTAACACGATGCGAATTCTTGCCTCCTGTTTTCTCAAACTCAACGGAGAGAGCTCATTCTGTGACAAGAGGCAAGAATAGTGTGCCAGAATGGTATTGTGTAAACGGCGTCTTATAGCTTATTTTGGATTCTTTGCCTTGCGCCATGTTGTGAACCTGGGCCCTTACCATGAAAGTACAAATCCGACAGTATCGGCCGATTTTTGGCCATTTGGTACTCCCAACTGCATCGTATTTCGGGTCGTTCGGGTCGTTCGGGACCCGCACCGACCGACTTTAATTTTGACGTTTAGTTTATTAGATCCTCAGGTTAGATTATAGATTTAGCATGGTACCTCTTTGATATTATCATTACTAGGGATGGGTCGATGCGCGCTGACTAGAACCGAAATGCGGCATTCGGCCTAAATTCGGTTTAAATGCCGAATATTCGAAAGTAACTATACAATAACATAATAATATTAACGGAACTGCTTGAATAAAATAAAACATCGAAGGCAGAGTGATGCTTTACCAACTGAGCAAATGCGCAATCGAAAGGGTATGGTAAAATTTTGTTAGGTACGGTTGCTTATGGTAGATACATTTTAGTAAATATTTATTTCCTTTGAGTCGCTCAGAATAATGTTAAGCTTCCAGGAGATGATTAAAATATTCATGCCGCGTCAAAAAGACTTGACGTGCGTTTACTCGAGAAACTATCAAACTAGGTAGGTACCGAATTTCGGCCAAAACTACTCCTTGTTATGCACTATTAAAATCATAGACTTTGAATGTATAGACGAACAGCGACAGGTGAACGGCTTTATAAAAATTGAAATGTCAGTGTTCGTTTATAGTGTTGTCAAGACTCTTGAATATAAAATTTTATCGATACTTTTACTAGCGAAATTTTATGTAGGACAATTAAATAAGTAGACAGTGGGTACCTATTACGTTTATTATAATAACTACACTAAACACCACTGAAAAAAGATTGTGTAGGTACAATGATATGATCTAGAAGGCTTTTTGATCTCCAACAAGAAAATTCTCTAGGTATTTTGGTTCCATTCCTATAATTAGGTTCCTGAGAGTAGGTACGTATGAACAAGCCCATCTTGTTTTCAATTTGATCTGAAAAATAATACATGAAATATACTTTGTTAGGTATTATTATTTACGGATATTGACTCGAAGATTTCATCGATACATTATGACGTCAGCACTGTGTCAAGCCCTAGCGTAAACAATCATTTTTACAATTTTACATAAAATACTACTAAATTCTTCTTTAAGCAATGTAATTTCATGATAGGTTTGAAGAGACACCTATTATTTATGATTCTAATAATTCTTTTACCATTTTCATACAAAAAATGACCAAATAGTGATGATGAACAATGCAGTAAATATTTACATAAAATACCTGTGAAATGTGTATTAATAAGGATTATTCTTGATGGGTATTCTAGATACGTACTTCATATTCATTCACTGCACAAGACACCATAGTTTTTAAATAAAATAAATTTTTACGACTTGATTAAAACTAAAGTCCACACCGCACGTTATTTTAAATTTTATAAAGCACGCTCTACACTTGCGACGCGCGAACGCGACGTATTACACTCGCAACATTCGCAGTAGCGCAAGAAACGCAGTCATTGTCTTGTGTACTGAAATAAACCTTTTTGAAAAAATAAGTAGGCCTACGGTTTTACCTATAATAATGAACTTGAGCTATCAAAATAACATAGCACCTAATCATCGTCTTTTTCCCCATCTCCTTTTTTTGTTGTTATGTTATGTTGTTGTTATGTCTAATTATCAAAAAGAGCGCATATAGTGTCACAGCAGCAGCAAAATACACTTCGTGATCCATTTTCTTTGATATCGTGATTTGTGAACGAGACTGCGAAACTTTGCGAGTGAGATACATAGTGCACATGTTTATCACGTGAAGTTCACAGCGCAAATCGCGGTGTAAATTCCCGCCGCGATTCGCGCGCGAGTGTACAGCCCGCATAAAAAGTTTCAAAGTAATGTGTCAATTTATAAGTCAAAATTGATTTCTGCGTTTTATTTTTAATTCTTCAACCAGCAAAGGCAGTATTTAGAAAGAAGTTATTATTTCTCTTTTGGAAAGATTTATTTAATTTATTATATTCGTGAAATGTTATTTTACTGTTCAAAATAATAAACTTCTGTAATCTTACAGATAAATTGCATCGATTGAGCAAATGGCTAATTGTTTATGAGAAGTTCCTTTATCTTTATATCTAAAATTGTATTCTGTCCGAACAGAGAGTACGCGTTGGTACTTACTATCCAAACCTCTTTTGTGGATTGGCTATGTTCCTGACCGATTTGAAATACGATCTATGTTCATAGTACGACGGATATCGCAACATCGGTCGTGCTTCGCGTCGGGCCGAAACATTTGGAAAACGCTTTGCTGGACCATTGTTCATTAGTCTGTTGTAGTAGCAGTCTGCGTTTCATAAAAATAAAGGGTCATTTAAATACTCAAACATGTTTGAGTAGCTACTTCGAGCTCTACATTGATTTTATGAGTCGCCAAGGCGTCTCCGACAGAATAATCATGAAATGTACGTGTTAGCATTCTCTTAAATTTTGTGTGCTCTCCACTATAAACAAAAAAACATTTTCATTCATCTCATAATAAATACCTACGACTACGACGCTCGCCGATAGCCATTTTGCTATCGTGAATTTTGATATAAAATCAGCGATCGAGCTCGTGTCAAACTCAGACTATCGGTCGGAGTTTTTACATTCATGGTAAGGCTAAACTTCAAAAGAAAGTTCGTGCGGGCTAAGCCTATAGAAAAAACCAATAGAATGCATTTCAGAGTACGACGTATATCGTTACATCGGCCGTGTCTCGGTCGGGCCCGACCGACCCGATGTAAACTTTCAAAGTGGGCCCCCTGGTCTATTTACCGTTTTTGCCATAAGAACACAAGAACAAAAGTGTCTTCCCCTTATTTAAAGAAAGTAGAAAAGTGCCATTGGACATTGGACACATTCTTACGTTATATTTTTCTTTATAAAACTATGTCAGAGACTAATTGCTCATTGGCCTACTCGGCAGATTGTAATATTATTAGGTGTTGTATCTCTTGTTTTGTGGTTGTAATTAATATTAATATTCCAGTATATTCACAACACAATACTTTTATTTATTACACATTTCATGTTCTAGAACAATCTAACCTCTGTAAAAACATTCCTTACCCCAAAAAGGCGGGAGCGATGACAGCTCATGTGTGACATTGACAGTATGTAATCGACAGGACTTGACTGACTGACATCTAAATCTATATTTAAAACTTGACATTGGCAGAATTACACCTAGTTGTGTAGATTGCCATTAAATAAAAGAAGAAGAAGAAGAATAATTAGACTCTATTAAAAAAAGTAATTGGTAAAAACAAAATGCTGTCTGCTTTTTTAAGCGAAGCTCAAATATTTCCAAAGTCCACTCAAAGTGGGCTACCGGACCATCGAACTCTGAAGGCCATTCAGGTTATATAACATTACGTAGGAACGGTTACGAACATAATTATACAATAATGTGTAAATTTCTTAAGGTCAGTATGGCGATACGAGCTTAATGGACATTTTGAAAGAATGGAGCGTTTAACAAATAAAACTACTTTTTCTAAATTAAAAAAAATCTTGATTTTTTTCAATTTAGAAAAAGCGCGCACAGGGCCCCAAAATCAGTAGGTTTTTGGGACCCTGTGCGTCCGCGCGCACTGTGAGACGTCATAGTAATGTTTGTGAATACTGGTGTTAGTCAGCTTCACACGTATTGACGTTGTCTTTTTGGATAAGGCTGATTAAGCTGAGAGGATGGTGTAGGTGCTGGGCAAGCCTATTCCATCTCAAACAATATCCCAGGCACTACAGCGTCCCGTTGACTGTAGGCATATGCCTCATAACATGTGTACATAAACTATATTAGAGAACTATAGCGTCAGGAGACCAGTAAGTATTCTTATAGGCGGTGATGGGCTTGCAACCTGTCACTATTTGGACAGGCCTCTGACTGCCCCTTAGACATTTTCAAAGGATGTAGAATACATAAAAGATCTGAGAGAATGTCTACCGCGCCTTGGGAGTCGTGACCCTGTTTGCGTTTTTTACAATCTTCCGATCCAGTTTCAACCTTCCGATCGAAAGCCCAATAATTCCACATTTGTCATTTCTTCAAACCAGTGCGGTGAAAGGAGTAGGCCATCAACAATAACTCCAATCATTACGTAGTAGGAACCATTCCTCACACGGAAACAGGAACTGACTGATGTAATGTCACTTTCCGAGATAATGTTATGTTTGTACTGTGGCGGATGAGGCGCAAGAGGTGTGGGTTTGATTCGCAGCACGTAATTTTTTTGTAAAATTGTATTTATGTAATATGATTCAAAAACCTGAATATAAAAAAAATTCTGGACTTTTCACACAGCATCATCTACTTAGCCCCAAAGTAAGCAGTGTGTTATGGGTACTATGATGACTGATAAACTACTTAAAGGTACTTTTTGTTTGTAAATACAAACACATAGAAACACCCAGACCCAAGACAAATATTTGTAGATCAAACATTGGTCCCGCCTCGGGGATCGAACCCGCAATACCTTGCGTCGCAGCCTTCGCCCACAGCAACAGAGGTCCAAAATCCTTAACTAATTGTGTTGTACGGGATTTTATGAGCGTAAAGTAAACAACTTACTACGGAACATGTTTTGTTTTGTACCTACTATACAATATTTGAAGGCCTAAGTAAGGCTAAATATAAATACACAGGGTGTCAAAAGACAACTACCGAAAAGGTAATACACTACACTACAATACACAACCAAATCCAAAAGGATTATCCTACAAAACATTATATCCGGAGAAAACAGCGTTTGAAGAGTGCTTTTTGCGTATGTTCTGGGCGCGTTCTTTTACGTAGATTGTTGGATTTTGAGTTTTAACTGTTTCTTTCTTTTACAAATGAAATTATTAGGTAGGTATGGTCTTATTGTGTTGTAATAGTAGTAAATAACCGAAAATAACATAAAATGACTAAGCTAAATATGTTTAGAATCATGGTCTGATTGCAACCCCTCAGTTTTCGGTAGTTGTCTTTTTACACCCGGTATAGGTACATGGAGTATTTATGCCAATCCTACTTCCTTTTTTTCAAAGTCAAATACCTCTTATTTTTCGACATTGCCGAACACGAAGTGCTAAATCAATATATTCAGCCAATGACTTTGAAATCGATCACCTGTGCACATATGTGTTCAGTTTTTATCGTGAAATCTAATTTTAAATGTTAGTTATCATATTTTTTTTGCCCTTATCCTAAGCTGGAAGAGCAACACGGAAGAATTTCAACCAAAACGATTTATTATAGCACTGCAATTCAAGTCATCGGCAAGTCATCGGATGCTAAAAGTCATGGATTTAGCATGGTACCTTTTTGGTACATCTAAAAGTCGTAAGTGCGACGGCAAAAACAAAACGAGAGAGAAAAAGTAACATACCTAAGTAAGTACAGTCAGCGACAGAAGTTTATGACAATTGGAGATTTAAAAGCTTAATTTTTATCATTACCTGTGGGAGAATTGCCTAAGTATTTTTTTCACAAATAGTAATAACAACAAATAGTAATGATGCAAGGCAAAGCATCCATTATTAGGTAAAGTTTTATCTAAAAGCCTATGAACTTGGAAGATATAGAAGATCCATCCAAAGGTTGCCTGGAAAAGATCGCTTTTGCGATAAGGCCGCCCATTGTAATTCATATTTTTTTCTGTGCCTATAGTATTTTTTTTCTTTGTTATTGTTTGTTTTATGTTTTACAATAAAGATATATTATAGATAGATAAATAGAAAGCTTTATTTGCCAACACACAGACACAGACATATTGTATTGTATTGTAAGATTCAAATACATTAAATGTTCATAAACTTCTATCACTGACTGTACCTTCTTCCTCATCCTCCACTCAGTCGTATCACTCGTCAACTAAACACACTCTTTTTTTTTTTTATGATGAATGGGTCGGCTCTTGACCTCGAAACTAACATAAGCAAAAATGAGTTTTACGATGGAGCGAGCCTACCCAGAAGGTGCCTATTAACTCTCTTCTTGAAAACAACAGGGTCATAGCTCAGCGGAAATACAGACGCGGGAAGCTGATTCCAAATTTTTGCAGTGCGCATAATAAAAGAACTCTTCCTCCTTTCACATTCATATCTCTCAAAATCCAATACAACCATAGTATTCGGCCGTATCGGTTTGAATCCCACGTTAATGATCGAAGGAATGCCAATTCATGATTTTCTTAATGATTTTCTGTTTCAGAAATATTCTCTCCATACATTTTTAAAGATCCTAAGGTCTAAAAATATGACCACAGACGTAATTTTTTTGTTCTTTTATGGTACCTATCTATACCACACCTAAACACTGAATTAGGTAGCGAGGTAAATCCGTATTGTCCGTCTGTTCAAAGAAAACTATCGTCGTGGTCGACTTACTAGACCGACTTTCTAGGCCAGTAAGTCATCATCATCATCGTTATCATGAACTTAAGATGCAGGTACTCGTATTGGTAGGCTATTAAGCGTTTGAAAACAAGGGACCTTACTTATAAACTTGACATAAAGTTATGTCATGCCTATGAGTAACCATACAAATTTTTAGTTTATGCATGACATAACTTTATGTCAAGTTAACAAGTAAGGGCCAAGGAGTCGGGAACAAGCTCGACAACTGGCTATGAACTAATAAATCAGTGCTCAAAAAGATTAACCGATCTTGAACAGACTATTTCAACACTGTGATATAGACATACCAGCAACAGCTGCTCATCTATCATCGATAAATAAATAAAATATAAGGCATGATCTGTGGGTATGATAGATAAGAGCCAAGAAGGTACTGAACTTCATTGAATGCTAAATACCTAGGTACATCCAATTCTGTCTGATGTGTCATATCCTAAGCTAAGCTATTTCAATACAAATTAGTCAAGCACCAATAGTTTTTTGTACAAAGGTTCTGTACAATCTCACAAATATACATTTTTATGTTCAATGCTTTAGAGATAAATGTTTGTATGATCTGCTAATATTTAAATAAATAAATAACATTGCTGGACTTTTCACACAGTATCATCTAGCCCCAAAGTAAGCAGAGCTTGTGTTATGGGTACTAAGATGACTGATATACTACTTATATATATTTTTTTGTAAATACATACATATTATATTTGTTTCGGGTCTGGGTGTTTCTATGTATTATATGTATGTATTTACAAACAAAAAGTATATAAGTAGTTTATCAGTTATCTGGTTCCCATAGTACAAGCTTTGCTTAGTTTGGTTGTTTGGTTGTCCCAGCGGTCCTACTGAATAAATGCTTTTTGACTTTGACTTCCTTTTTCTATTTATTTGCCTATTGAACCCTAGCAGATTAGCATTCAACACAGACATCGTTATTATCTAGAGTTTCGTAAATGTTTGTATGTCTGTCACGATCTTACGGTTTGGCGCGAATACCATGTTTCCTAAGATTAAAACGATAGAGATAAAATATTTGGGCTAGGTTAGGTTAAGACTTTATTTCATTCATTCATTCTGCCTAGGTCCTAGCCCTAAAACTTTATTTCATTCATTCATTCGAATCGAGTTCCTCATATAGGTAATTCAACGGTTGAATTACCTAAACTCGATTCTCGCGGGACAAGATCTGCAGAGAATTTTGAATGAATGAAAACTGTTATACATTTTACAAAAAAAAAACTTATGGTTTTTCAACTGAAAAGAGGTACTTATAATTTAACAAAATATTAATGTAGGTATATAATATAATACTGACTACAGAGCATTACTTTTTATAAGTAAGCAGTCTGTGTACTTTATATAACAGAATTTACACCTAAAGTTATTTTTGTTTCATGATAATTATATGTATCTACTTCAATGTTGTTGCTTGTTTTTTTTATCAGGAAGTATACATATATTTCACGTTACGCATATTAATTTATATAAGTAATTATCGCAATGCGTTGATGGTTTTATGACTTTTAGAGAAAAAATAAAAATTGCTGACTACAAAATAATTTCGATCGATACCTACTGACAAATAACGAGTAGAATGTTGGGTTTGAATGTAGAGGGATGTAGCAGAAGAGGCAGACCAAAGAAAAGATGGATGGACTGTGTGAAGGATGATAAGGGTAAGAAAGGAGTGAGCGTTGAGATGACGGCTGATAGAGCGGAGTGGAAGAGGAAAACCTGTTGTGCCGACCCCACATAAAAGTGGGATGCAGGGAAATGATGATGACCTACTGACATTAAAAGTATGTAAGTACTATCTGCACCAATTCCAACTGCGATACTCAGGTGCCTATAGAGAGCTGATGCATAAAGGTGTGCGTTGAAGTCTTTTACATGACAAAAAATAGCGGCACTCCGGGAGTGCCAACAGAAGTGAAATCTTGAACGATATTTTTTATCGAAGAGCGGGCAAACGAGCAAGTGGCACACCTGATGGTAAGTGATTGCCACCGCCCACAGACAACTGCGGCATCAAGAAGCACTGCAGATGCGTTGCCGGCCTTTGAGGTAGGAATAGGCTCTTATCTTGAAGGCGCCTAAGTTTCGGTAACGGTTCTAAATTTAATAAAGTATAGGCCGATGAATAAATGTCTATGTCTATGTCTATTTAAAAAAAGTACAAAAAGTTACATTGCTACTGGGACTTGAACTTTCGGTGGTCTCACTCAGAATTAGAGCTCTTCACACTTCGGCTATCCTGACAATGTGTGACGAAATTAAGAGCAAGTTTGTCAATCTTGGCCGATTATAACTGTCAGATATGTGTCACGACGGTCACGTGACTCGCGAGGCGTTTCGATGGTTTTTTCCCCATCTCAGAAATACCCAACGTGACGGAGTTTCAATTCAAAAACTATTTGTTGTCAGACTGTCTACATCGTCGATATTGGGCGATGTAGTCCAATAATCATCGGTTGTTCGTCTGTGAGCGATTAAATAAGCTTAGTAGCTCACCCCGAATTGCAACCTTGGTTAATCGCAAACATGCTTATTCTATCAAAACTAACATATCTATCTATGTAAATTTATTTAAATCGCCCAAACTATGAAAAGCCCAAAGGTTATAAATCTGCTTAATTTCAACAAACATGCAAACCCGTATCAATAACGTTTGAACTCGTTCGAACTCCCTTCTAATTGAAAACATCAATATCTTCTTTAAATCGTAAGTAAATAGGTTCCTTCATGGGGTTCCTTTTAGGTAAGAATACTTAATCTGAGTGAGGTCAAATGCCTAACCTATGTGAAAAACTGAATAGAATAACAATGATGAAAAACTAACATAGGTACAAAGATAAATTGACTAACTCTAAAATCACAGCTCGCTTTGCTCGCTCACAATACTAGCTGCGCTCGGCGGTCCCTCAAAACTTCACTTTTCCAGGATAAATATTCTAGCTATTCTATTATATTAAGGGCTATTCCAGACAGTAATCTATCGCTGTGAAACATCTAAATCCGTACCTACAGCCATTTTTGAGTAACAAACATCCGTACATCCATCTTCCATTTTATAATATTAGGATTTAGAGATGGAGAAAAGACCGAGTCCAGGTCATGTTACCTGCGCGCGCGCAAGGGCACATTGCACTGTTAACACGTGACCAGCATTCCCCTACGCTACTATTCCGTCTCAAGGTTAATTTCTCTGCCCACGCGCATGCATATAGCAAATTTAACGCGTTTCAAAAGGTTTAACGGCCTATACTTTATGATTTTGTAATCGGTTTCTGATTGTTTTAGGCAACGTACATTTATGATGCTGTTCGATAATACTCTCGAGTTTAAATCTGAAGGCTACGAGTTCAAATCCCGGACATGCACTAATTTACACGTGTTGACATGAGCTTTAAAACGGTCTTCTAGTTGTGACAGTAGTTCGAACTAATCAGTGTGGTGAAAAGATTCGGCCTTATTAATAAACGTGGTGTAAAGTTACGACAGGTTTAAACTCAAACATTTTATGCTTACTCCTAAGTTACACTCGTAACATTACACCACGCATAAAAGGCCGAATGAGACTAACGGTATGAGGAAACCCGCAAGTAAGCTCTACATGCATTGACATTGTCTTGTTTAGGTGCTGGGAAAGCCTATAGTCTTTTTCACGGCGGAACGTATGCAAGACACTTCGAGATAATGTCAAAATCAGTCTTATAGTAATGTCCTAAAGTTTAATCGAGAATATCAAAATCGATTTTTGTTTTACTACTATCAATTCATCTCAATCGATTACAAGGTTCATACATAGACAAAATTACTAAGGCTGGTTTTCTTGTCACGCTGACTGTCAGCGCTGATAGAAAGCATAATCTTTATTACAACGTAGTAAGGATACTGATTGTACAGCAGCGCCGAGAGAAATCAGCGATGCCAATTCTGCTGAGACATTATTATCCTTAAGTCATTGTATTAAAGACTATGCTTCTATCAGCGCCGACGGTACGCGTGACAGGAAAACCAGCCTAAACCAACGATTATTTTTTTACTTATCGATCCATCGATTGTTTCGATTTTCATTTTTGCACTCTCTAATAGATTACGTTCCATTTTACTCAGTACTGTTATTTGGCGGAGTTTTTTAGTAAATGTTTATTGTTTATTTATTTATATTTTATGGCTCGTTTATGATAATTTATGAAATAATTAAACAGGAAATAGACAAAAAATTTTTTTTGTATGTTTTATTGTTTAATTTTTTTTCTTGATTTTTTTGTTTCAAAATTGTTGTGAGCCACACAACGTGAAACGAAACAAGTTCAATGTGTCTTGCATACGTTCCGCCGTGAAAAAGACTATAGGTATTCTATCTTAAACAATCTAATAAAAAAAACACTATCGTCCCGTCAAGTGTCATAGGTTATCTTCTGACGCTGCTGTAGTTATAATCAGTCGAACTATCAAGAGTCTCAAAAACGCATAGTTCGATAGATAACCATACGGTCGAACCACATGTCCACATGTGCAATACTGGATGATTTCCTTCTGAAATTTCCTTAGAAAAATGACTGCGGCGCGTACGACGTAGATAAAATCAGTGATTTCTACCAGTTACTACTAGTATACCAAATTACTGACCTACGGCCGGTTTCTATATTCAACGGACATTCGTAGGTTAGAGCTACGACTCGTTTCTACATACAAAAGTTTGACAGCTAACTTACCGCCGGTTTCTAGCTGTCAAACTTTTGTATGTGGAAACGAGTCGTAGCTCTTACCTACGACTGTCCGTTGAATATAGAAACCGGGGGTTAGTCGTTCTTGATAGATCGTCGAAGTTAAGCAACGTTCGAAACGGTCTGTAAGTGGATGGGTGACCGCCAGTGGCATTTTCATCTGAGCGCTTCCGTGCTTCGGAGGGCACGTTAAATTGTCGGTCCCGGCTATTTAAGTCGTTAAGCCATGACGGAGGCCTTAAGGTGGCCTAAAAACTCCGTCATCAGAGTTGGCCACTGACTCATACGAACTTACTTACTTACTTTTATTTCCTCTATTATATTAAAAGTTCAGCGCGGATCCAGAACTTGGCACCGATCCAGATATGAGTCTTTGTTGTTTACCCATGTATTTAATCTTTTGTTTATCCAGAAGGTCTTTGTTCTATATCGTTTATTCTCATTTCGTTGACCGCAGAGCGTCATCAAGAAGACAACCACAAGATTAGCTAGCATCGTTTATCTGCAACACGGTCAATGGATTTGACAAGCAGTTAATGTCTTTGGCGAGTCTCACTTTACTCGATATGCATCCCACTTAGCCGCCTTACGCACTAGCGGTTGAACCCCACGGTTCAAATTTTTGTGGTTAGGTGCATGACAAGCCACGTGGCTAGCCGCCCCGCGGTTCAACCGCTAGTGCGTAAGAGCGCTAAAACTTGGCTATTTCGATTCCACTTGCAAGAAAACTTCCTCCAAAAATGTCAGACTGTCTGACAGATGCAGATCAGTAACGATATATTCGTGACAGCACTTGCTACAGATGTTACACTTGCAAGCTGCTGTCAGACAGATTGTCAGACATTTTTGAAGGAAGTTTCCTTTTGTGGCACCGCGGCCTTTCGATCAAAAGAAGGCTAACTGAAACCATGTTTGTTGCCTTCGTTCGGTTAGGAACAGGAGTAGAATCTCCTAGTATTTCAGTGATCAAAATGGTACTTTAATGGGCTTTGTAATTTATATATGGGCTTAGATTAGACCAAGGGCCGTATTCGCGTTAATATTTTCGTTCTTTTAATAAATAGTCAGATGCTTCCCACCACGATTTCTGACTTCAAGGGTAAATTTTTCAAACGTTAATTTTTTAAAACACGGGCGTGGCCTAGGACCAAATATTTCAAACCGAAAATTTAGTACTTGAAGTCAGAAATCATGGTGGGAAGAATCCGTATATTCATCAAACAAATGGGCCTGGGCTTGTTAAAGCACGCAAGCGTTTTTTTGTCAGTCCACGCTGTCCTGATTTTATATACTAAACTAGCTGACAAAACGTTGTTTGACTATAGAGATTGGACTTCACTTCACAGCTAGGAACAGACCAACGTTATCGTACCTCATTTCATAGCCAGGAACATTTTGTATTGGAAAACTAAATCATCGTTTTTATTATTTTCTGTTTATTATTATTAATGTTTCTCAACGTTTAAACCTTCCCTGGACTTTCATGAATATTTTAAGACCAAATCGGTTCAGCCGTTCTCGAGTTTTAAGCAGACTAACGAGCAGCAATTCATTTTTATTTATATAGATTGTCTAATGCGCATAGAAACAGCTTGTTTCAAGATACCATGCATGAATTTTTTACCTAGATCCAATGACCGTAGGATACCTGTGATTTCGCGATGATGGGGTTGCAAAACAAAGACAAGGAAACATTTTGTCACGCGTTTCTTCAATGTTATCGGCACTTCCTGCACCGAAATCGATTGTTCATTGTTTATTGACGATAACAAACTGCAGTTGCTAAGCTACTTTTGACTCTTACTGTACCTATAAGAGTCAAAAGTAGCTTAGCAACTGCGAACTTACGAGGTGGCGTATGCCAGTATGTTTGTTGCCCAGATAATATAATACTAGTTCAGATACACCATCTCCTACAGAGAATCGGATCTACGGGCTAAATGACATTTCTCTAATTGTACGCTCCTCGTGGGCAAAGTCCGATGCGCTGGTCTGACCAAATTCGCACCACTCTAGACACCACGATTCACAATGCTCTTCATACTGCCGGGGACAGAGGAAGATGGAGAAGCATAATAAGGGAGAAAGTACCTAAAGGAGGTCACGACCCTCAGCACTGAGGAATACGACTCAAGGATAAGGAGGAGGAATTGTACGCTAGATGTCGCTAGTACGCTAGTGGAAGGCAAAATAGCTCGCACTGAAAGTGAAGGTGTGAGTATGAGTAAGCCTCCTCGCAGACTGCAGACTTTCTATGGTTGAGAAAGAATATACTTCAGCTTGTAATGTATGGAGAAGTATAGCCCGTCTCAACTATCGGCCGATAGAAAGTCTGCAGTCTGCGAAGGGTCTAAGTGGCCAACTCTGGTGACGGAGTTTTTAGACCGCCCTAAGACTAAATCCGTCTGAAAACTGTCTATCTAATTCCATTGGTGACTGTACACACATCTGCATCGTATGATGGACTTTAGCATCGCATAATTAAACATAACAATTAATTATTTATTGCGGTGTCCGTCCATGGAAGAGGACTGGATCTGAATAATAACCAAATCGCTACAGAATGTAAATACCTAAATTATTTATTAGCTATCTTATGACAAAATAAATAGATCTACTTATACATTATCCATACTATAATATTATAAATGTGAAATTAACTCTGTCTGTCTGTCTGTCTATCTATCTGTCTGT
The DNA here is from genome assembly GCA_963565295.1 of Epirrhoe alternata. Classification (NCBI taxonomy): domain Eukaryota; kingdom Metazoa; phylum Arthropoda; class Insecta; order Lepidoptera; family Geometridae; genus Epirrhoe; species Epirrhoe alternata. The sequence continues at coordinate 3,077,968 of OY751397.1, read as the reverse complement.
CTGTTTGTTACCTTTTCACGCCCAAACCACTGAACAGATTGGGCTGAAAATTGGCATGGATAAAGGTTGTATCCCAGGGAAGGACATAGGCTACTTTTTATCCCGGAAAAATCCCGAGGGACCGCGGGTTACACCGCGGGAGCGCAGCTAGTGTAATATAATAAGGTAATGTGATAATCGCGCTTAAACTGATAAACGAATGTGGTTCAATGACTGGATCAGTAATAGGTACCTACTACAGATATATAATAGGTATCTACTTATATATCTGTAGTAGTACTTCCTAAAGGTGGCGCTGACACTGCTACACAGTTTATTAAACTTTTGCAGTTCTCATCGTTCTATTGTAATCAGTTTTTCTGTGTATTTTGTTCTGAATAAATAATTTTGAATTTGAATTTGAAAATAAACATCCCGTCTAACGCAAGAAAAAAAAACTTCCTACAGATAAAATCATAAAAATCAGTTCAGTCGATTGAAAGTTATCGTCACTTCAAGACGTGCGGGTTTCTTCGTATAAAGATCTATTTACGGGTTTTTTTCTTGAGCAAGGTACCTATACATGGTCTTTCATTTTAAACTACACAAACTGACAAGGCCTTATTTTGGGTTGTAAATATACGTTTGACCGTATCAATTTAATTCCGAAGCCGATTAAAGTTTTCACTTCATTTATAATTTATTGATTTTTTGGGACATGTTGCATAATATTTTCAAGGAGAACAGACCATTCACCAATCACCGCGCAGCTACATCACGTCACACGCTCGAATGGACTAAGTTATACAAGAAGCAACAATCAATTGCAAGGATAGTCTTTATCGATTTTCTCGGGATTTTCATAACAAAACAAAAAAATAATAATTACATAAATATTTTTTTTATATTAAGTTGAACCCAATTCCTGAATTAAGTTAGTTTAAAATGAAAGACCCTATATTATTTCGTCGGTAATCAACAAGATGAAAGTAAATCATTAAAATAAGACGTAATGTGTTCCATTGATGGTTCGCGTTCGTTTCACAACAAATTATACAGATATAGCTTGTGCAACCGACCATTGAGTCGCGTTCACCACAACCATTGCTTGCATGTGCCTTGCATTATAGTTGTACTACCTTCTCGTATTGAGGACTTGGACACGTGGAATCGTCAGTAAAAAGAGGATCTAAAGAATTTTACTTAATGTATTTTTCTACCAACACCAAATGCGATAACAGCGCCCCCCTCACCAGTTCAGATAAGTTTGTGAATTTAAGCCAGTCCTGTCAATTTGGTTAAGGAGTAAACATGGTGGCTTGTCACTTTAAAACTCCTTGAATACTCCCCCATTCTGTTTGGCAAATCTCCTGTTGCGTATCTAAGGCTTCATTAGTAAAATGCCACCGTTACATAATAAAACCTAGTAAAACAGGAAAAAAACTAAAATAAAATAGCAGAGCCACTAGCTTCTCCAAGAAATGGCGAAAAAAGTCCGGTAACCTTCTTCTGAGGGCACTATTATATCGTGACGGAATGGGAAACAATCATTCCAGTCATTTGTTTAGAAAAATAAGTTTGCCCGGAAGTTTTCAAAATTGATATATATTTTTGTAGGTCTACCTACTTATAATGTGCGCTTTCTGAATTTCAACTCTTCCATCTTAGACGCTCGCGTCGCCATTTTGGAAAAATAGCGCAATTATGGCAAACAATTTGATAACAAGCTACTGCTACCGACTGTACCTAGGTATTGTAATAATGACTAAGTACCTAGATGGTATCTGTTTAAAAATGTGTATGTATGTCTATGTACTTATATTGTATTAATATTAAGTTCACAGAAACGAATCGTGTTGTTTATACGAGTACAAACAAAAGTTTTTGCCGGAACACGTATGCTAGTCACGACCTGTTGTGCGCGACATCGACAGAAACTTGACATTGCAATTTGGTTTGTCTCAAAGATTAATTTATAATTATGTATAACTTAATCTTGACACATAATTAAGTTTAACCTACGTTTACTTTTTGTAATTAAAATTGTAAGTAAGCAAGGTACCTGTCTACATCAGTTGTCTATACTAATATTATAAAGAGGAAAGATTTGTTTGTTTGTATATTTGTTTATTTGAATTTACGTACGTAATTTAATTAAACTAAAGATAAAAAACAGTGTTCAAGTCACCGACCGCAGGTAACGTGCCCAAAAGGCTGGCGGCATTACCTCGTTGGATGGCTATACTTATCCTCTGTCCGAGGTAAGCACCAGCCCTTTGGTCATTGGTCTCGTCAATCAACCTCTTGGATAATTCTCTGAAAAGGAGCCACGCCTCTGGACCCCATGGACCTAAAGTTTCCACTCCAAGAGGCAGAAATATATACCCATCACCGATAGATATGTATTTCCGTCTGTGATTTTCTGCTGATGCCGCCGCCGCACCAGCTGTCCTGGAGGTTGAGGTGAGAGGCCGACAGGTGAGAGGCCGACAGCGTATCGACGCAAGTAGCGTCCCACACTAGAGGCCTACCATGGTTCCAAGGAATCAAAGACATAGCGTCGGGTCTTTTGCCATCATCATTTTGTTATTTTTAAGTATATAGTTTTTTTTAAATTTTGTCCACACAAGAGCATCCAGAGCAAGACTTTTTTACACAGTTTTAGCTTAGACAGTTTTAGTTTTTTACTTCTATAAAGCGATAAAAAACCTTTTTCATACTGTTTCAATATCTTTGTTCTGATATATTTATTAATTCTTAAAAACCTTTTTTCTCGCGTTTAATTGCTTTCCTGATTTTTATGTTCACTATAAAATTACAATCACGCTGGGTAAGAAAATATATAAAAGTCAGTGACTGTAGGTAGGTATTTTTTTAATAAAACCACTAAGAATTTTTTTATGACTTGGTGATTTTTACCCTTATTTTAAATCAACTTCAAATAAGGAAGTGTGTAAACTACATTATACATAAAATATCCAATAGGCACTTTACTTACTTTACATAAAAACTGGTACCTAGGTATTTTTACCGATTTTATTATTTTACTTGGAAGATGTTACCACTTTAGTTGGTCTCATTATGTACTTAATTTGATTCTGGGAATTTTAAAATTGCTCGCGATAAATGCAGTACGATCGAACATCCGGGTATGCCACTATAAATAAATAAATAATAATTAAAAAAAATATATTTGGATGTTTGTATGTTTGTGTATCAATCACGCTTAAACCAGTGAACCGATTTGGATGAAACTTGGAATAGGCGTAGATAGTGAACTGGAATAGCATATAGGCAATGTTGGTACCACGAGCGAAGCCGCGTGCCATATAAACAGAATAGAAGGTAGGTTATAAACAGTAAATTATGAAATCAACCCTACAAATATTATGAATGCTCAAGTTTGTGATGATGTTTTATTCCTTTTTACGCAAAAATACTGAAGTTGTAATTTAAATTTCTAAAGAAACCTAACACAAGCGTAATAAAATATATATTTTATTTTAAATTCATAACTTTGTATCGCGGAAAAGTAAAAGCGCCACTGAAAACCAGCGCTCCAACACTCTCGAGCTGTTGGAGCTTGGAGCAAATGCTGGGGTGGGTAGCCGTATTTTCGCCCACATAAGATTTATATGTAGATTATGATTAATATGTATATTTGTTTAATGTGTGGAGAAAATAAAACTTTTTCTATTTCTATAAAAAAATCGCGAAGAATCCGCAACACCGTGGTAGCTTAGCTAGTTTTATAAAGTGCCAAAATCATATCGTATTTACCAAGATGTGCAAATAATCTTTTGTAGTTAGGTTTTGTTTTGTTCCTAGGAAACTATAGGCTTATTTTGAGGTAAAAACAACCTATATGGGGTTGAATTGAAGCCGTAAAGGCGATATCACAACTCAGTATGAACTAAGCTTGATTGGTCTCGCAATATTACGTGCATCTGGAGACCGATTTTGCAAATGAGCATTGTGATTGATCTGTGTAATATTGATTGATGTGTTGCATAAGTTTTCTTCACTATAATTTTGTTTAAATTTCATATTTCGAATCATTTACGCTTTGACTTTTCTAGAAGGAAATAAAAGGTTCTCGACGACATAAGACCACAGATAAGACAAAGGACCGAAATGAATGGCGTAAACACTAGACGCTGATGACAAACTTACTGACTGGTGGCCAGAAGAGGAACTAACGAATATAACTTCTAAATTTATTTTTCTGCCAACACCAAATGCGATACCAGCGCCTGTCTCACCGGTTCAGATAAGTTTGTGGCACTATACGTTAAAACCTAAACTGTAGAAAAAATATACGCGTTGACTAAAACTCTTTCGTCGGTTCAAAAAATACCTCTAGGTATTGTGGGAGTATTCCCGATGTCCCCACAGAATTGGTAAACTTAAGATAGCTAAATAAATAAATTACGGTTTCCTACTACAAGCAACATAAAATTGTATTCGGTCGATAAGATGAAATTGTGAACTACTAACATGTTTGACCCAAGTGCAAACCTCGAACCGAAAAAATGCTCCTGAAACAGTCGCAACTTTGACAGTTTTTTGTCGGTCCCGAATATTCGGTTAAGTCGTAGACTGGATACTGTTATATTACCTAAAGTATATATTATACAGCTATGAGCATTTAAAGTTGTTTACGTTTTGAGAAGGATCATAAATCAAACTCGACACAATTTCTCCTAACTAGTTTTCCTTGGAGGTTAAGAAAGTGGATCAACCATTATCAAGTTTTATATGACTTTGACTTTATTATTAAGTACCTACCTACACATTACATTTGTGCAGAAATTAACATTATATCTGAAATATTTATGCAACGTTACGCGCACTGAGAAATATGCGATAATTGCATTTTTTAGACCGTTATTTTTTTTATAAGATGCATTCTTAAGCGTTTAATATAACCCCAACGATGTGTGACTGTGGGGTCCGACATACCCTTATAAGTATTTTTCAGCCGTTATAACGATTACCCGTCTGTAAAAAATCGGCACGTTTGAAAACTGCGAGTCTCACAGACCTATTTTTCAGACTTGTTGAAAATGTTTATTACATATTGTGGGACTCACAAACTCTTTCAGGCATGTGTGCCAAATTGTAAGTCTCGCAGGCGCAGGACCTTCGGTCTCCGGCTTTTCGACCTACTTCCAGGCGATCGAAAGCTGGCAAGAATGACAAAATCGCGAGTCTCACCGACTTATTTTTCTTCCTTTCTACCACAGACCCACAATTTTGTCACATCAGAACGTTTTTAATCGCTAAGAAGGCTCTGAAAACGTTCATATGTGACAAAATTGTGGGTCTCGCAGACTTTTCGGCCTTTCAACCTCCCCGACGGTCGAAAACCGGCATTCTTGACCGAGTAGATATTGAGGTTGTTATGCAACGGCCATAAGCCTAGAACTTGTAACTTTAACATTTAATAAGGTATCGTAATCTGTAAGTAGGTGAATGGGTCTCGATGACTTTTGTTGATTTGTTTTTCGGGTCTTATTTAGCGGTTGATGTAATGTTTTGTAATAATTGATCAGCTGTTTTTTATAGGCGTATGATAAGAAATATGAATTGTATGCATATTTGCTCAGGTTTTGTGTGGTAACATCCTTATTTGTACTGGTACAAGTATAGTTTAGACATCTCATACATAATGTAAAAAAAATTAACTCTTGAAAAAAACATTACCTACTTACATTTTAAATATAGTAGGTACTTTCTAACAACACGTAGGAAAGTATAAAAAAAATAGCAATTACATGAAAGAGCATAAATTAGCATTATTTCAAAATGAGAACATTGAACTTACCACAAAAAATTATAATAAAAGCGTTTCACCTCCTTTTACTTTTCAAAACGAACCTAACGCACTGGCACAACGATATTATTGATTACACAAAAAAAGTTCACTTATTATCGAGTTATTCGAAATTAAAAAAAATGTCAAATAAAAAAAGGCGCGCGTTTTGAACCTATTTGAAAATGGAACGGAAACGTCGCGTGCGGCTGGCTTGTGAGTCGACACTGTGGTTTGATCGCTCTCTCTTGATCATCGTAGAGCTAGGAACCTTGAGAACTGTCATTTTTATTTGTTTAAGATGCATGCACGTTCTTCGTATTATTGCCGTTGTAGTGTAACTATTGATCATTATGAATCATTTAATTACTAGATCACACATTCACACTCGACTTTTGAATGATAATATTTTTATTTTGTCAACAAAATTATCGCCATCTCGCGTAGTTTTTTATACGTTAGTTTTTTATTGTTTGGCCGAGTCATTAGTACTAATCGAATTATGTGTAGCGACCTAATTTAAAATAAGTTTTTTAAAATGTTTTTTTATCTGGATAGGTATTAAATAAATGTAAATCTAGGTATCATCAAGGAAAACGTTGGACTACAAACTGTAATATTGACAATAATTCTTATGACTATGTGTTTTAGTAATAAAACATAAGTAAATATTTGCATATCATATGGAATGGATGGAATGTACTTATATAAAATTTATACCTATTATTTATTCAGCAGTAACAATAATACCTACCTACTCCTATGCATAATAATAAAATTAAATACTTGTAAATTATTAAACTTAAGTGATTAGGTACGTCTTAAACTTTACCTTAATATAGCATTTTTCAAGTGTTTAATTTTATAACAATTTTGTTTACATTGAATTAAGTGCAACTTAAGTAAATATTTGCCCTAATAGCTCTGATGTCATTTTTGTGCGCGTGATTTTTAAAAAAATAAGTACCTACTTGGTACTTATTGTTAAAATTATTCCGGTTTGATAAAACCAGTTTTTTAAGGAAATTAGTTTCGTTCTAGAAGTAAATTTTATTGGGTGTAAGCTGAGGTTTATGTAAGACATAAACCTTACATATTTTTCATGTGATAAAAATCTACGAGCTAGCTCTATCTTAACGACGAAAATATTTTTTTTACATACCGCCTGCTGCGCCGAGTACTGCTGGAGAACATGCCTATCATACTAATGTTGATCAAGAGTCTAATATTAGAAGAAAAAATAACTTAATTAAAATAAACTATAAACACTTATTTTCCATGTAGAAAACAAAAGTTCAGTTTGTACTCTGCATTGAAACCTGTCTAAATACAAATAGCTTCGAACTTTTTTCATAGTTATGTCTAACACCTAAAAGAAAACTATCTATATCTAATGCATTTGCAAGCATTTGTTGGTAGTAATGAATATTTACAGTAAGGATTTTTTAAAATAACTTTTTGCGTTCTAAGGACACTTAAACATCCGCTAGTTTGTAAAGTTGTAATTCTAATAAAATGTAGATTAACTGTAAAACATTCAGTGCTCTGTTACCTATATTAGGTACACATTAAAATGTTCTTGCTGCATGTGTTTTTTGAAGTGAAAACTTGTTGGGCATTTTTCGATTTTAGATGGGAAAAAACTATCGAACTCGAGTCGCGAGTCACGTGACTGTTACCGACACCATCTCTCATTATACCTTAATCTCGTCAATTGTATCGTCAGAATGGCTGAAGCGATTAGAGCTATGGTTCTAAATGAAGCATTCGCGAGTGCAAATCCCAGTAGGACAGTAATTTTTTGCACTTATTTTTTTTGTACTTTTTTTAAAGTTTACAACCGTTACCGAAACCTCGTTCAAGCTTTCACTGAAGACCACTGTTTTTTTTATTAATTTTACAAAAAAAATATGAGTATAAAATGATTCAGGTCCTATCTAAAAATTCCGAGCTCTGTGCTCTGACGTCACAAGACACCTTTCTCCATTCGGACATCGGACACAGCGTTCGTATATCGAACGTGATGATTGTATGTAAAATAATGCCATTCTTCTTACGCGTTACGGACAATTAGGGAGCAGTGATGTCAGAAATGCAGCAATGATTATGAATTAAAAAATACCTATTATGTTACTAGCGCGCGGAAGGAAGACTAAATCGTCCTAATTTTTCTTCAGTTCGCGTCAGGGCGAAGTTTTAATAGGCAGTGACCTCAGACAAAAAGTAGGCACCTGCTATTAATAAATAAATAAATAAATAAATAATGCTGGACATTTCACACAGCATCATCTAGCCCCAAACTAAGCAAAGCTTGTGTTACACTGATATAACTATATATATAACTGATATACTACTTATATATTTGTTTTGTAAATACATACATATTATACATAGTAACACCCAGACCCAGACTATTGATTGAATTCCTCTTACAAAATTTTCTACCGATTTTTGCGGGGAACGAGGTAGCACACGACTTTACACACACTTATGCATAAAAACTGACAATACACCCTCAATTTTACGCACACTCTTACAAAATACGACGTACGTAATAATATAAGACGCACATGATTCGGAATCATGTAGGTACATATTAGCAGACGGGAAATTATAAGGTATGGCGCATCCGGTTTATTCCCAACGACCCCACTAACCTCCCCACTACTAGTGCTCCCCACTGCTCATGTCAGTGGGGCCGTTGGGAATAAAAAATCCCAGCGACCCCAATACATAAACCAATGGGGTCGCTGGGAATAAAAATTACCAACGACCCCACTGACTTTTTTTTTGTGATTAGTGAAGCCAACCTCAATCAATATCAATCACATTTAGGGTGAATATACGTTATTTCATGGATCTAAGGCAGTGACACATGTGTCATAAACATCGGTTTCTAAGAAGCCTCCTAGCGGCCTTTATAAGGTCAAGTACAGACCGGATTATTATACATATAAGAGTTATTGGCCCTTACTAATAAACTTGACATAAATTAGGCATAAATTGTTAGGTTAGTATGCCATGCATAAACTAAAAAGTATGGTTAGTCATAGTTTATGAATGACATAACTTTATGTCAAGTAAGGGCCATTATTTTTATGAGTATCATTTAGTCATAGTTTATGAATGACATAACTTTATGTCAAGTAAGGGCCATTATTTTTATGAGTATCATTTATTTTTTACGATTGCCATTTTAATTTTCGTATGGCCAAAATATTCAAATTTAGAACTGAAGTCCTATAAAAAGAACTAAAGATTGAAGAAATTCAAAAAAGAAAAGAAAAGAGGGAAGTATTTCAAAGTCAAAGTCAAAAAGCGTTGTAGGGCCGCTGGGATGGCTATGATCACTTCGTAACTCAACTCTATTTGTTCACATGTCTAAACTTCCGTAAATCACTTTAAAAATGAATTAAAAATATAGCTAGTCGCGAAAGAAAAGGAGTAGAAGCACCTAGTTTGAAGACTATTTTAAGTGATCCCAGCGGTCCTACTCAATAAATGATTTTAGACTTTGACTTTGAAGTGTTAAAATGCAGTGCCTTGAAACTGATAAATGAATCGAGAGCTTTGGAAAGATCTAGGTGCACTTGACTTTAAAAAAGGTTACTCGGCCAAAGTCAAATTCAAAGTGAACAGCATTTATTCAGTAGGATTCCATTGTGGGACCCCTTTAGCCCTAAAGCTTGATTCTACCCCTTTTCCTTCGTGACCCCATAGATTAGCCTAGTAGGTATTGTGCCTAACGTTGAGCTGGCCGATGACGACAAAGGAGATTGACCATTCTGGACCAATGACGCTGCCCAGGCATGGGAATACTTTTATTTTTTCTTTACATGAATATATATAAAAAAACATAAAAAAATAAACAAAATATCCACGGGGTTGGTTATAGGTACGGGATCCTGTCGATTGACATAATGTTAATTGTCCTAATATAAATACACATAACATACTAGTCCTAAAATACTGTAGTCATACTGTTAAATTTCCATAAAATTAAACTGACATACATATATTTTGTCCTAATATATTAAAGACATACCATTATATTTACATATTCGTCTCAACTCCTAATATATGTTATCATAAAAGTATTTATTACTATTGCTAAGTTGCATAAACTATTTTGTCCTATTTTTGATCGTCCTAATGTTTATTTATCCTAATAAATACTATTTAATCCCTACAAAACTGATATGACAGCCGCCGAAGCGCCAGAACACTTCACTTGAGTCACCCAAATCGAATTCAGTTGGTTAGGTTAGGTTTGAGCAGTGACCAGAAAAGGTTTAGTGGATTCACTCAATCACCCAGATGGAATTTAGTTTGTTAGGTTATGTTTGAGTAGTGACCACTAACAGAGATAAAGTTGAGTGTATTCACCCATGCACCCTGATCGAAGTTATGGTGTTCATACTTTTCCTATAAACCTACTTGTACTAATAGTGTTTGCTACATACATAAGTATTGATATAACGTATAATTGATCGAAGTGCAGTTGTTCTAAATATTATTTGCTTTAATTGTTGTATTAGTTCGAACACTTATTTACTATAGGTCCATATTCTATAAAGTTATTTTGTTATAATTGTATCATTTAATATATTTTTCAGTTTATATAATTAGTATAACTATATAACTGAAATATTACATAAAATTTTAATTGCTCTAAATAGGAACTTTCTATAAACTTATCGTGTTGCCATAACAGGCTAACAGACTTATAGAATAGGTTGCGAGGAGCGTAGCGACGAGCATAGTTTCAATAGTGACCAAACCATGCACGAGCCGAGCGAAGCGTGCCGCGGTAGCGGCCGGCGAGTGCCAGAACCGACTTGTTCCTCTTAAACCTTATCGTTATAGGTAGAAAAAAAATCACCTGGTTTGTATTGGTCTTTGTTCTCTAGTATTTTATTTATACAATCGTTTTTTCGTACGTGTAAACGACGTTCTTTTGGTGGCGATTCTCCATTAAGTATACTCTCAATTTAATATGATTATGGCATAATATTATTAGGAATATTGCAATTAGACGTGATAAACTTTATAACATATTAAATGTATTGCATGTATTGTATGGTCGGTATAATCAAAATAATTATGTATTTTACGATTATAAAATATGGTACAGTTATATAAATCAGTTAGTTAAATAAATTTAAAAAAAAAACACAAATTATGATCACTATTATGATTTCAATTGTTATTATGTTTGATTATTAGGAGTAATATTGTTAGGGCTCATAACTTTAGGAGTAAATATTGTTAGGGCTTATAACTTTAGGATTACCGTATGTTAGGAGATGTGATTTTATGACTTTTTAATGTTATGTTCACCTAATACTATGACTATTGTTAATTAGGTGTAGTATTGTTATGTCGAGTAATCATTAGGACAATTTAATATTAGTACCAAATACAGTATGGGAATTAAAAATAGGATAAGAGACGTTATGTGAATCATTAGGGAGCCTATAGGTACAGGTTGGATTTATTTTGAGATGGGCCAAGGAGGGCAGGTTACCTTAACCGTTGTAGCTACAGGAAAACGCTCTTAGGAGACGTTCCCTAACTTTTTGAAATATTTTGAACTGCATTCACAGATTTTGGAAAAAGTGTATAGTTAGCGACAAAAATTCTAAAAGTAAAAAAAATGTATTTTTGATGCCAATCGATTCAGTTTCATGTAGGGATCAAAAGACTCTATGGGCCGTTTAAGTTTTGAGTACTAGAAAAGTCAGAAATCGACAACTCGTTTACCGACTACAGGGACAGGGAAGTTTGTTGTCGTAGACATACGAATGTCTTGTCTAAATACTGATATAGGTACAGTCAGCAAAGCAAGTGGTCCATCAGTTTTGACAAAAAGTTTCTGTAAAATCTATGATGTGGTGACTGAGCTCAATATGTATAATCTATACTAATATTAGAGGAAAGATTTTTTTGTTTGAAATGAATAGGCTCCGAAACACTGGACCGATTTGAAAAATTCTTGCACCAATAGAATGCTACATTATCCCCGATGAACATAGGCTATATTTTATCCCGGGGAAGTGAAGTTTTCCCGAGGGATCGCCGGTAACACCACGGCGGACAGCTAGTGAATGATAAAGAGGGCAATGATATCTACAAAAATAAGTAGGTATAAGATTTTAAAAGTCATAATAGTCGACGACCTCTGTGGCGCAGTGGGTGATGCAGAAGGTTGTGGGTTCGATCCCCGCCGCGGGATTTATGTTTGTAAATATTTATCTCGGGTCTGATCTAAAGATGATCCTGGGTGTTTTTATGTATAATAATGTTATTTTTTTTTATATCAGTTATCTGGTTCCTATAATACCAAGATTTAGTTAAGTTCTAGTTTGGGGCTGTGTGAGGCTCGTAAAAGTGTGTTTTGAGTATAGATTTGAATTTTAGTTATTTGGTGCCAACAACAGAATAGCAATATGTACACAAACGTGCCCTATGTTATGTATCTAGGTACATAACATATACTGCCACCTAGAATGAATATCTTGAACTATAACAAAATGGTAAAACGAAGTAAGGATACAAAAATATACTATGCTCGATGAAACGAAGGTTGTATGCTAACGCGTTAGTTCATATACATTTTCAGAGATGGCGCTGTTTTCAAACAAGGGCATCGAAATTCATCATGCAAAAGTATACTATATTTTTAAAGAAATATAAGTACATAACTTAATATATATTATTATTATGTACAATTTAAGTACCTATACTTATTAAAAAAGACATTTCTTCACTTTGTTTGTTTTGTTAGTTATTTGTTTAGATCTTGGGTGTAGGTAGATACCTAGCAACCTCCACCCAGTTGGTGGGTAAAGGCTTGGGTAGGCAGTTTTTACATTGCAACCTAGAACTTTGACATCAAACAAAAAAAGTCAATATTGTAGAGTGCCACCAGCTTATCTGTTCTGTTGAAAGCGTCGCGGGGAATAGTGAAGTAAGAATCTGCTTCATGACCATTCCGTAATCCTATAAAGATAACTAAGATGGTAGTCAGAGACATGCCTATTTTTTGCACATGCTAATTTCCACACTGTGACATAATGAATGAATGAACGAACGGACCAGCAACATTTAGCGGTTATCAAAAGATTCTGACTGAGGTGAGGCCTCATTCAAGACGCGGGGCGTCGCGCGTTGCGTTTGGCGGCGCGACCCGTACTGGATTAGATCGGTTTTGCACTACGTCCGATCCGGACCCGTGAAAATATGGTCCAGAGTAGTCGTAGAACTATTTCTATGGTAATTTACGCACTAGATCCGGCTTCCGTCATCCGATTTTATTTTTCACGGATAAGGATTGGACTCGGATCGGACGTAGTGCAAAACCGCTCTTTTGGCGTTTACGGAGAATGCGAAACGTCACAAGCGACGCGCAACGCCCCGCGTCTCCGTGAACGTGGCCTAGAAGGTTTTGCGTTAACTGGTGGCACTACAGAGACAAGACGGCGATGGGGGCAATAATGGCGTCAGACCTCGGGTCAAAGTCACCACTGACGTGTCATGACGCACTTGTTTACCAGGTTCCGGTTATGTATGGAAATAGATAAAATAAATACTATTTCTCGCACCTCTATCATTTCCACTAGATTTCATTATTAATCGTCAAACGTTATTAAGTAAACCCATGCAAGAAACATGGCGTTATTTAACGCCAAAGGACAATTAATTGAGCAATTAATTGTACTAATGAACTTGTAAATGTCTCTAATGTATTGTTTTCGTTGTTGTTTTGGTGTACAATAAAGTGTTCATTCATTCATTTTCATTCATTCAATACCTATAATTAAGTTTAATCTAAGTATACTTATATATCGACCTCTGTAGCGCAGTGGGTGAAAGCCCGCTTGGGACGCAGAAGGTTGCGGGTTCGACCCCTGCCGCGGGACAAATGTTTGTATGATCTACAGATATTTGTAAATATCTGAAACAATACATACATTTATACATAGAAACATCGGGTTATATGTATTATGTATGTATTTACAAACAAAAAGTATAAAAGTATTATAATTTATCAGTCATGTATAACACAAGCTCTGCTTACTTTGGGGCTAGATGATGCTGTGTGAAAAGACCAGCATTAATTATTTATTTATTGTTTTTATAGTTAGGTAACCTCACACTAAAGAATTTAAAATGCTGGACGTGAACCCGTGACCTTTACCGATTCGTGACGCTCTATCTATCTGAGCCAATGGTCCAGCAAAGGTGCAATTTTGAGATGCATTAAGTCAGCTATCCCGTTCTTGCAACATGGGGACAGATGAAACTATGAAAAGGCAAACAAATTTCAACCTTTTTGCAACGGAAATTTTGTCGGAAACCTAGTTGAGTTGTTTGTATAATTGTGTTTAATTCATCGATTTGGAATGGGTGAAGACCAAGGTCTAGAATAGCCTATATCCTTTAATAAAAGTTGGTATCAAGCGAAGTCGCTGGCAGAAGCTGGTAAAACAATGTCGTTAATTAATGCATCGGCTGTTTCACGAATTTCGCGGATTCGATTACAATCGCTGCTAATTTCGCCAGCTGTTGGTGTCACACTAATCATTGAATAATATCGCCTACGGACAGATAAGATTTGAAAATGTCCTATCCCGAAATACCTCGCGCTTGGAACATTTAAAATCAATGAAATCACCTGGGATTTGGGCCCTGGGATGTTCAAATCTCAAATATTCTCTAAGTATCGTCTAGGTAAGCGTAAAGATAGCTTCGTGATATGCTAAGTGCTTCGAAGTAAAAAACGAAGATTTCAGACAAAAAAAACAGTATTACAATAAAATTAAAGCACAGCAAGACTGCCGACATTTTTAGTTAGCCAAGATCCTTTGAAGATGTCCAAAGCCCTCACAGCAGCAATTTATTTGTCAGTGTGAACATGGGGTAAGGCTAGGAGATACAAATAGACTTAATTAATATCTGTATTCTGTGGTTATATGCCTATAATTTGCAGAAATAAAAGGCTTGACAGAAATATATGTAGGTAACAAGTTATCTACGTGGGCGTAGGCAAATTTTCGAAAATATTCCATGAAGTGTTCCATTCCTACAATGTTGCCTCATCTAAACTGTGGTGTTGCCATACGTGTGGTGCGTAATTAGTTTTAGGTTGAATAAAGCTACTGAATGTAGGCATATTGACGGATATAGTAACACATTCACTGGATTTTGGTGAATTTTATCGGTGAATTTGCAAAGTGGGCCCAAAAATTTAGTGCACAATTTTTGGGATACGTTTTACCTAAAAATTTGGATTGGTGGAAATGCCTCAGGGTTATGATTATTTGCAAATTTTCTGAAAATTTGTCATACTAGCTTCTGCACGCGACTTCGCCCGCGTGGTATCAACCTTTTGAAATATGGTATTCCAGGTCACTATCTACGACTATTCCAAGTTTCATCCAAATCGGTTCACTGGCTTAGGCGTGATTGAAACACAAACATACAAACATCTAAACATCCAAACATCTAAACAAACTCACAATCTTTCAGCTTTTATACATGAGGATTTAAGTTGTTATTTTTGTAAATAAATAAAACAAACACTGTCGCATTTTAGTTTATGTCAGTCATTGAACAACAAACATACAAATATCCAAACATTTAAACAAACTCACAAACTTTCAGCTTTATTATATGAGTGGGATTAGGATTATTTTTTCTCCATAAAAAAATCAAGATCATTTTTTTTTTCATAAATCTTGGAGACACTTCGCTCGCTCGGTCAATAAGGGTTGTGGGCATGCCCATAGTGCCCACTATAGTGGATTCGCGCCTGGTTAATCTTGGTTTTAAACCAAAAGTTTAAAACTTTAATTTGAAGTTGTAAAACAATTATCAGTCTACGTGACAGAAGAGGTGATTTTAAAGTAATTAATTGACTGCAACAAGGTCATATTAATTAGCTACAATGTGCTAGAAAAAAATACATCCGTATTATGTTTACGTACAAGTAAATTGGGTGCTTCGTAAATCGATAAACTATTATGGTAACATTCATTTGGAATATTTTGAATTGGCCAAGTTCTAGTATAACATTTCTTTGGCCAAGTTAAAGACAAAATTTTTTTTTGTTTGACGACTGTAGCGCAGTGGGCGAAAGTCCGCTTGCGACGCAGAAGGTTGCGGGTTCGATCCCCGACGAGGGATAAATGTTTTTTGATCTGCAAATATTTATCTCGGGTCTAGGTGTTTCTATGTATAATATGTATGTATTTACAAACAAAAATTATTTAGGTATATCAGTTATCTGGTTCCTATAGTACAAGCTTTGCTTAGTTTGGGGCTAGATGATGCTGTGTGAAATGTCCAGCATTATTTATTATTTATTTACTGCGGGGATCGAACCCGCAATTTTGCGTCTTAATACTATGTATGGGTGATGTGTATGGGTGATAGTGCTTAAGCGGGACGGATGAAGAAACTTAGACCTTGATGCTCTAGCGTTGATGAAATGCGCCGTGACATTTCACTGTTTCGCAAACGGACTTACTTTTATGTCTCAAGGATTTATATTCAAGACAAAATAATATCTCAAGTGAACAACATCCTACTTAATTCCTTATTTGCTTTAACTAAAATTAAAAATGCCAAAATATTTGCAAAATATAAGTATGATTAATGGGCCTTTTACATAATGTTCGCCGATGATTGACGAAAGCGGACGGTGACGAACATGTAGAGGGCCTCATCGCCTGTATTCATCTGTCATCTTCTATCCAAACAATAGTTCGGCGAATGTGTAGAGTGGCCGTTAACCTGATCGCACACTGACGCGCCGCAGTCATTTTTCTATACAAAAATGCTGATGACGTCAGAAAATGCGGCTCGCATCTGACGTCAGTAGCATTTTCTCTATTGAATTGACAGTTCGCCGCGGCTCGGCTGCAATGTGCGAGCACCCTTATACGGAGCATAGAAACTAATCTTCACACACAAAAAATAGGACCATCCGCTTTCCTGAGATAGAATAAATCCATACTACTCGTAATATTATAAATGTGAAAGTAACTCTGTCTGTTACCTGTCTGTATGTTACCTTTTCACGCCCAAACCACTAAACAGATTTGGCTGAAAATTGGCATGGATAAAGGTTGAATCCCAGGGAAGGACATAGGCTACTTTTTATCACGAAAATCCCGAGGAACCGCGGG
The DNA here is from genome assembly GCA_963565295.1 of Epirrhoe alternata. Lineage (NCBI taxonomy): Eukaryota > Metazoa > Arthropoda > Insecta > Lepidoptera > Geometridae > Epirrhoe > Epirrhoe alternata. Next base: position 3,060,982 of record OY751397.1, on the reverse strand, counting down.
TCATACACACCGCGGGAGCGCAGCTAGAATACCTATATAACAGTAGGTATATCAGGTATAATAGGTACCTATAGAAGCACACGCTATTCGCCTTCAAATCTTCATATTATAATAGCCAGCGACATGTTATGGTAAGTGGCATAAAATTGCCCCTCATTGGCATAATATGCCCATAAGCCTAACGACACTATAATCTTGATCTGAGCATTATGTAATAGCTGTCTCTAGGGAGTCACGTGTATAAAAAAACTGGCATTCCAGGTGTGTCCAACCTAAGTGAAAACTTGAACGCCTGAACCAGTGAACCGATTTGGATGAAACTTGGAATACGCGTCGATACCTGGAATAGCATTAGGTTATTCAAAATGTTGGTACCACGAGGGCGCAGCCGCGTCGTAAAACCTACTAGGGTTCAAATATCTGTGCTTCAAACACTGCCGGGTGCACAAAGGGTTTGAGGCGCATTTAAAAATATCACCACTTTAGATAAGATAAGATAAAATTTTATAAACATTGCCATGGATGGAGCGATGCGTTCTGGAGGTAAAGAGGATCGATAGAGTCCGCAACACAACCTTACGCGCAAAGACCGGGATCGCAGATGTCGGAGACAAGACAGCCAAGTTGAAATGGAGTTGGGCGAGACACGTCAGCCGTATGAACGAAGACAGATGGGCAGGGGTCGTCACACAATGGGTCTGCAGATGGGCGACGCAGCCGGAGCAGGCCGAAGAAACGTTGGCGTGACGATCTCGATGCCTGCGCTGGTGGGAAATGGGCCGGGACAGAGATATTTGGAAGGATATGGGGGAGACCTTGGCCCAGCAGTGGGAAAATAGGTTGAGAAAAAAATATAATAAAAACATTGTAAATAAAATAATAAGACAAAAACAATATACTTAGGACTTTGAGTATCAAGGTAAAACTATAGACACGACAAAATAAGAATATGTAAAACATAGACTGCATAAATCATAATCTGCAGTGACCTTCTTGGTTATAAATACTCATTGTAAAGCTTCCTCAATTTTGAAAACTGGCAAGTACGATAAAAACTGTTTTAAGACAGAAACAAGATCTTCAAAAGTTCAAAGTCCAAGTCTTAAAAAAACAATAGTTTATTGCCGATAATGGCGATCGAATTCAACTAGGCTGGGTTTCCACCTTCAAACACATACCACCTTTAATCACTGTCGAATATTTATAGCGAACGTAGTCGTTTTAGAATGAATGAATACTTTATTGTACACCAAGAAATTAACAAAAACAAAACATTTAAAACAATTTCAAGTTCTTAGTGCAACGGGCCTTATCGCTGAAAGCGATTTCTTCTAGGCAACCTTTGTTTGCTTTTTGATAAATCGTCGAAGTTAAGCATCGTTCGAAACGGTCTGTAAGTGGATGGGTGACCGCCATTGGCATTTTCAACTGGTTACCATGCTTCGGAGGGCACATTAAATTGTCCGTTAAGCCATGACGGAGACCTTAAGGCGGCCTAAAAACTCAGCCACCAGTGTTGGCCACTGGCTCATACGAACCAGCCAGCCAGCGGACGTTTTCTATATGGTGGAAACTGGAAACGTGGTCTGAGAATACGTACCTACGAGTATTTTTCAAAGACATCAATAATAGTCCTTACCAAATTAATGGAGGGCAAAGTACTATTCGAAAGGGCGTGTCAGTAGCTTTTAACCGGTGAGCTTGAATGAAGGAGTGGAAAACTATGGGCTCTACCTCCGTGAAAGATAGATAGATAGATAAACTCTTTATTGTACACAAGAACATGATACACGGAAAACATAGAAATAAAAACATTGCACAATGGGCGGCCATATCGCTAAAAGCGATTTCTTCCTGGCAACCATTTGCATGGACATGATAGTCGAATATACGACAGGATAATAGAAATACAGCGGTGTACAAAATAAAAGCGACAAACTAAGCACCTACCTATACACGAAAGTGGTGTGACTTTATCAATATCGTCTGGCGAATAATGTAGATCCTGTTTTATTTTATTAAATTGACTTATTATGAAAAAAAAGGGTATTGAAGAAACGTTCGTCACAATGACGTGATTGTTTTGTACAGCAGACCATTGGGTTTAAAAATATATATTTTTCCATCATTAAATTCAATTTTATAACTCGAAAACGATAAAATTTGTAGTTTTTTGTGAAAAAAAGTAAATAAGCCGTGACTCAGAATAAACGTCATTACGAAAGCAAGTTACGAGTATAATCAAATCTACCACAATCGAAGAATGTAAGGCTATATACTTGGGAAACCCAGTAAATATGAAGTTACAGGCTTGCCTGATTTAGATGTCCAGTTAATAACGAATATCAACTCTATCTACTCAGATTTAGAGGTCGTAATAGTCTTAAGTTTCACGAAGGTAAGCAAGTTCGTAAGAACTGCGCGTAAGCAAGTTTCAAGTTCAGTGTTATTTTGTCGTTCGCGAGGAGTGCACGCATGCGTATGAAAAATAATCGCGGGAAATTTTGAAAATAGAATCAGTGGTTGTGTGTGTTGTGTTATACATGTGTGTGTAATTATAGGATAAAAAGGTGAGAATTTTTGCATGTAATTTTTTATGGAAATTTCCGAGAAAAAACAGGTTTTATACCAAAAGAACAATAGTAGGTTTAATTATACTCATTCGCAAGGCAAAGACCTTCCATTGATCAGATGACCGTCATTTATATTAATGTTGCTAGAATGTTGGGTTATTTGGCAAATTGACCGGTTTATATTGCAACATTGTACTATGTCTAAATGAGTAGACTAAGCAACGATTATGTTATCAACATTAAGTATATTCTTTTTTAAATCGAAGGCTCAACTGGTTTCAGCAATCGTATAATTATGTATTTTTATTATTTTGTTGATATTCCACTAATTAGAATTAAGCGCTTGGAAAGTTCTTTTATTATGCGCACTGCAAAAATTTGGAATAAGCTTCTAAGAAGAGATGTTAATATGCACCTTCTGGGTAGGCTCGCTCCATCGTAGACCTCATTCTTGCCTGTGTAAGTTTCGAGGTCAAGAGCCGACCCATTCATCACAAAAAAAAATCATTCTATGTAAACTTAGGTATAGTGTTATCTCCGTAAGTTAATTTAAAAACGAAATGCCTCACAGTCTTAATTAAAAAGAGGGTTCCTTCGTACCTATTATAAGAAAAACACTTAATAATGACCACTGACGAATACGGGCACAAAACCAAGTAAAATAACTGACATAAACATTTTTAAAGTACAGAGTTTTTGTTACAAAAACATGGATTGAGAGCTTAATTTTGCTGAGCTGATTACACTTCTTTCAACACAAAAGAATTGAAGTCAAAGTCAAAAAGCATTTATTCAGTAGGACCGCTGGGATCACTTATAATAGTCTTAAAACTAATTTTACTCCTGTTCTTTCGCGACCAATAATGTGAAGAATCAGGGCAACAAACACGGTTTGGGGCCTATCTTTATTTTAGCTGGTCGATCCCAGATCCGTCCCAAAAGCCAAGCTCCAGTGATATAGCTCTAAACGGTGAAGGAAAACATCATACGTAAACCAGTTAGGTACCTACTATTCTCATAGGCTTGCAACTTTTCACATATGGAAAGCTTTTGTAAAATTTATAAATAAATAAATGAGGATGGATTTTTCACATAGTCATCTAGCCCCAAAGTAAGCAGAGCCATGACTGATATACTTATATACTTTATGTGTACATACATGTTATACATAGAAAGCACCCGGAAACGAGATAAATATTTTTTGTAATTTTTTATAGTGTTAACCACACTTGGTATTTCATTAAGAAATGAGAAGCCTCATGAAAATTTTTGATTATGACGGGATTCGAACCCGCGATGATCAGACGATCCTCTTAAAGCCGGACTGCCTTCGTCCGCTCGGCCACAGAACCAGTTGCGTCAGATTCGAAATTCTTGATAAGCTCATATATTTACGATTATCGCGACTTCTCATTTCTTATGAGATAAATTATCCCTATGTTATAATATATATTATATTATATAGGTACCTACAGCATCTGCAACATCATCACACAATGTAATTTTTGCAAAACCAAGTCTCAGACTATTGTTACATACATTAGTTGCAAAACATTACAAAATAACTTGTGTTGACTTTCAGTTATAAAATTAGATTCCTAATGCTCTGGCCACATTCTTGAAACCACAATTGCAGCACAGGGCAATTAGGACTCAACGTGATGCATCTTACGTTGTCTACAATGTGAAAAGTAAAAACCAAGGTATTTTTACCTCTGCAGCGCAGTGGGCGAAAGCCCGCCTGCGACGCAAAAGTTTGCTGGTTTGATCTCCGCCGCGGGACAAATGAATGTTTGCTGATCTATAGATACTTGTCTCGGGTCTGGGTGTTTAATATGTGTACAAACAAAAAGTATACAAGTAGTAAGTGTATTATAACACAAGCTCTGCTTACTTTGGGGCTAGATGATGCTGTGTGAAAAGTCCAGCATTATTCATTTATTTACAAGCGAAAAACATAAACCTTATATAATTGGATCTTAGACAGTTTTTTATGCGCCAATAAATGTATTTAATTTTTTTGTTGAATTACTGCGAGGCAAAGAACTCGCATCATTTTCCAAATTCCTTATTTGACAGATTTTGTAAAATTCTGTTGAAAAGTATGATTTTCTTACATTTTCCTAATAAAAAAAAAAACATGAGAGGTGTCAAGGGACACCCGGATGGAACGAAGTTCCTTTGTAGTGAAGGAATTGTAATAATTAAAAAAAACAACAACAACAACAACAACAACAACACTTACTTACTTACTTACTTACTTAACAACAACAACAACAACATTCAGATGTGTAAGTATGATTTTTATATATTTATATTTATAGCAAAAAGTGTCATTACAACTTTTCGTATGAATTTTTTCCGTCTAGCCCCCTTTCGCAACGCGCGATAAGGAACTTCGTTCCAAAAAGTTAATTGTTGTTGTGCGCGCCTTCAAGAAAAGAGCCTATTCCTACCTCAAAGGCCGGCAACGCATCTGCAGTGCCTCTTGATGTTGCGGTTGTCTGTTGGCGGTGGCAATCACTTACCATCTAGTTTGCCCCCTCTTCCATAAAAAAAAAGTTAATTGATATCAGTCCAAAACGCCGAAGTTATTGATCATATTATTTACTTCCGTGTGACTATCGGTCATAGGCTAATGAAGTAATTTTCTTCTACAAAAAACCCTTGCGTCAGCGCATAGCCTTGTAAGATGATGACTTGACAGCTTGATTGACATGACTTGTGTTAGGCAGTAATTTACTACAAGATGTGTAAAAAATATTTTATTTTATTTATCGGCTTCTAGTTTCATACGTAACTACATAATGTAAAGTATTTTTCATCCCCCGAAGTGATAAGTTGGGTGGTCCAACCTAATTTTTTTTAATTTTATAGGTTTGGCATTAAATAATACATCCAACCATTTTTCATCTTTCAGCCACCAACCCTTATTTTTTAATAACGATATTAGTGCTTATATGGCAAAACACGTTGGCCGAGGGTCAGCTGTATATTAAAAGTATACTTAAATAGTTTGACACTGACATTTCAAAGTTTGTAGAGTGCCCACAGAATTCTGTTACTACTGTTAGTAGTATACCAATTCACTGAGAGTGCTACAAACATATCTGAACCGGTGGGAGAGGGAAAAACGCATTTAGTGTCGGCATTACAGTAAAATTCGTTAGTTCCTCTTTTGGCCACCGGTCCAGATAAGTTTGTGGCACCTTAAAAACGCGAATAAGTTCCTACTCCTCCAACTTAATTACTAAAAGGCTTCCTGCACACGTCAACTGGTTTTACAAGTACTTGCGACAATGACCTTTGAAAGGGAGTGTGTTCTTAACATAGCGTGTACCTATTTATAAAAAAAATTAAGTACTTATCTGTCATAATGGCTCCCATAACACAAGGTCTGCTTACGTTGGGACGAAAAGATATTAAGTAAAATGTCCAGAATTATATTTATGTTTTAACCGACTTAAAAAAAGTAGGAGGTTCTGTGTTAGGCTGTCTGTATGTTCTTTTTGTGTATCTTCGTCAATTGTGAACTGATTTCCAAATTACTTTTTTTTAATACTTCTGGAGTAACGGAGGAAGGATTGATAGTTTTCCCGTAAAACTCAAAATATCTTATCCTCACTTGACGCCCTGAGTAATTGAAGTCTGATTTCTTCTTTATCAAAACGTAACTATTTTCATCATCATCTCAGCCATCCAGCGTCCACTGCTGAACATAGGCCTCCCCCATAGATTTCCACAGCGATCGATCTTGTGCAGCCTGCACCCAACGGCTCCCAGCAACCCTTACAAGATCGTCTTTCCATCTGGTGGGGGGCCGTCCTATTCACAATCATTTATTTATTCTGCGATACATGGGTAAACTAAGGTCAATGTAAAGTAAAGTAAAGTAGCATTTATTGCAAGAAATACATGTTACAAAGATGTTATTTTCCATAGTATGTCCATTGTATTCTGCCATGTTATGGCGTGCAATATTTAATTTGAGTACATGGATTAATTCATAAAAGTATGTCAAGATTAGAAACATTTAGAGCAGAAAAAAAAGTTAATGTACCACCATGATCAGCATAAAGCATGCAAAATGTCACACAGTAAAAATGTCAAATCAAATAAGTCCTCTACTGCGATTTCCAGTGCGTGGCCTCCACTCGACACTATTTTCATAAATAAACGATAACACGACGATGGGCTTGCAACCTATCATACAATCTATCTATCTATCTAATCCCGGTTGCACCCACTGCTGGGTATAGGCACAGTATAGGTCTCCTATTTATGGTTGGTCGCACGACCCATCCACAACTGTCAAATTGACTTAAATTTAATATTTATTGAATTGACAGTGTCAATTCAATAAATGAAATGCTGAGACATCAGAAGCTAGCCGCATTTTCTCACGTCATCCGTATTTTTTCTATAGAATAATTTTGGAAATCAGTTCACAACTGACGGAGATATTGGTGAACATACATAAAAAATACATACATACAGCCGAACATAGAACCTCCTCCTTTTTTTGAAGTCGGTTAAAAATGATCTGCTACGCGTACGGCGCGGACATGACATGTGTGCGATCAGCTTATAACGCCACTCTGTTCCATCCTGCCCAGTCCTTTCCTATGTTTTTCCAGCCACATTCACAATGTCATCCGACCATCGGGCGGGTGGTCTACCTCGTAGTCTTTGAGCATCTCTGGGCCATAAAATGTATAGGTATATCATAAAATGTTATAGGTACCTTAATATATTAATCACAAATGTTGTTCACAAGGTTAACTTTTTTGTATTACAGTGTAAAAAAATATATCATCCAAATTATATATCTTCAATTAATATATACGCAGTAATCTTATTAGCAGTTCTATGCAAATTGGCAATACCCAGTAACTTGATCTTAACCCGGTATTCAGAGTCCACTCAAGCGTGGATTATTTCTTGAGTGATAATTTAGTTTAAATATAATAAATAAATTATTCAAGTTATCTTAGTTTTCATAGAAAAGGAGTTGTAATGAAATTATTCTTTGTTTATTTATTTATTTCAAACTAGCACGGCTACAAAATTACCAAATGCTTTTACAAAATCACTACGGTTTTACGTATGCAAAATCACTAATGAATACTGTCAAATATCAGAGTAGAATACATATTTGATACCTAGTTTTGTATATTTGTATCTTCTTTTTCTTGTCGTGTCACTAACTAGTGACAGAAAAATAGAACTCCATTGATCCAGTGATGAAAGAAGTGCCGCAAAGAGACTCGTGCACTTGACAATGTTTTCAAACCTTTTAGACAGTTTCTCACGATGTTCTCCTTCACCATTTGAGACTACTGGCATCTATCTAATCAGCCCACATCTACCCACTGCTGAGTACCTATAGGCCTCCTCATTTTCACGCCACTCTTTTCGACCCTGCGCCAGTCGAATCCATTGCCTTCCCGCTACCGCCACAGTATCAGACCATCTGGCTGGTCTGTCTGGTGTATCTCCCTACCCTCGCATGGCCACTCGGTAACCGCCTTTGTACATCATCCGAACTGGCATACATTATTTCGGTAGAAAAACTCACTGGTAGACTAGGCCCATAGGATCGGAAGTCGGGCCTCTACAATGATATTAATATAACATCATTGGGCCTAGACTATCAGTGCTCTCTATTTGTATTTTAAAAACAGAATAGGTTTTTTAGAACAGGTTTTTTTTATTCACCAATGTCGTCATACATTCTTGACTTGTATTCGCTGATGTTAATGTAAATGATCGGCATTATACATACATACCTAAATATACTTTTTTTATCGTACGATTCTGACTCTAATAGGTTTAATCTTAAAAGAAGCAAATCTATTTCTCATCATAATTTCCTTTTTGACCGTGAATAAAACCTTAACGATGCCAATTTATAGAAATAGGTAATAACAGGAAAATGAAACAATAGTACCTTTTTGTACATCAATGTCAAATGGTAAACGATAAAAGTCAGGGTCAAAAAACATTGTTAGAAAACAAGAAAAAGAAAAAAGATTTTGACGGAATGGTAATGGACTCTTTAATAGGTTACGTTCCATTTTACTCAGTACTGTTATTTGACGGATTTATGAAGAAAATGTTTATTGTTTATTTATTTATGTTTTATGGCTCGTTTATGATAATTTATGAAATTATTATACAGAAAATAGACAAAAAAATTTTTTTGTATGTTTTATCGTTTTATTTTTTTACTTGATTTATTTTGATTCAAACTTGTGAGCTACACAACGTGAAACGAAACAAGTTCAATGTGTCAGGCATACGTTTCGGCGTAAAAAAGACTAAACAAGTGTTTCAATTTTATGGCGGTATGGCTATAATTCTTGATTGTGAACACATTCGTAAAACATTCTACATACAAGATCCCCATGTTCACATTATTTGAAATTCATGGAACATCAAAGCTCAATGCACATTGGATTGGCAAGCGTCGCGACAATTAGACGCGACTTCATGGAAAAGACATTATTTTAATTCTGAACTTCGCATATCATTCTAGAACAGACTACGGCGCGTCTTTCGTCGCGTTATTTGAATAGTGATTGCAGACTTTTTCCTTAGAACGAGTTTTTTGAATCACACGACTCTCAGAGTCGCTTTAATAAAAATTTTCAAAAGATTGGTTCAGTTGTTTTGATGGAAATTACTTGTAAGTTTTTTTGAGTCAGAGGCCAACTCTGGTGCCGGAGTTTTTAGGTTGCTTTAAGGCCTCCGTCATGGCTTATATGACTTAAATAGCCGGGACCGACAATTTAACCTGCCCTCCGAAGCACGAATCTCTATAGTGACAAAGATCCAAAAGAGTTTACGGACACTTCCTGCAATCATTTTTCAAATTATGCAACGCATGTTTCGTCAAGTGTGGTTCAGCACTTAATCCAACGAATGAAGATAAATTAATTTTATGTTGGTTTTGTCTGTTGGTTGTTCAAATACACTCTGAATTTAATTATATTCTATTCTCTCGACATTCAAACAAGCAATTATCATTTAAATCTTTGAATATTTTGATCCCAAATAAAACGGTCATGCTAGGCTTGGGGATGTACAGGGTGTTTAAATCAACTCACTGAAACGTGGCTTTCAGGCTATTAAAAAAAACAATTGAGTTCAAAGTTTTTTGCTTTTGAATTCGACTTTGACTTGTATGATGTCCAGTTTGTACCCTCGTAATAACTTGATCAGATAAGATAATGTTTATTTACTCAAAATAAGCGTTTACATGATGCTAGGTACTTACCTCCAATAGAACTTAAAATGAATTGACAGACAGTTATAAAACTTTAACCTGATCGCACACTGTCCGCGCCGTACGCGCCGCAGTGATTTTTCTATACAAAAAATGCTGATGACGTTAGAAAATGCGGCTCGCTTCTGACGTCAGCAGCATTTTCTCTATTGAATTGACTGTTCAGCGGGTACGGCTCGGTGGACTGTGCGACCACCCTACATCTGTGTACACCTTGAGTTAAAATGAATGTACCTACATAAATAGGTCCTAACATAATATTTTATTTTTAGTTGATTGTTCAGTAGGATCTGAAGCTTCCGTTCGTATTATTGGAAGAAGGCATGTTCCACCCTGTAATTTAATATTTACATTGTATGTGTGCTTTGCTATCATGAATTTATTATTTAAATCTGTACCTACCTATGACTGACTGACAATCTACTGTCCAAAATAAGCTTAGGTAAGCCATGACAGAGGCTTTAAGGCGGCCTAAAAACTCTGTCACGAGTTGGTCACTTACTCGAATTTACTTACTTATTTATTTAGAAAGGGATATGTTGGCCTAGTGGTAATCTCTACTACTTTGAATCCGCAACTCGTTCAAATCCCGGCTGTGCATCAATCGATTTTTCATTTAGATATATGTATAGACATTTATTCACTACTTTGGCACGCAATCAATGATCTTTCACGTAATACAAATCACAAAGATATATACAAATAAAAAAGTAAAAAAAGTAGGTACCTATAACATAATGGAAAAAATACTTGTTTACCAATTAAAGGATTTGTGATAGTGCGTGTACGTCACAGCAGCAAAAAGGCCTCGACTCAGTATTATATAGATAGATAGATAGAAGCTTTATTTGCCAACACACAGACACAGGTACATTACACATACAGAGAACAGGTACAAAAAAGAAAAATACAAAAGTAGGTATGAGGTAAGTAGGTGACAGAGCTATGAAGTTAGGAACGTCTGTGCCTATATCGTGTCTCATTCCTTATTTTAGTACTAAATTAAAATTTAAGTTACTTTAGTACTAAATTAAATCTAAGTAAAAAAGAATTAGTCAAAACCATTTTGCTTGCCAGTCGCTTTTTATGAGCTGCTTTATGAAATACTATTGGTGGTTCTCCATGGAAATACTTCTGGTTTTATTATGATTACTAACGCATAATACAATAATATATAGATATATGACATGACGGAAGCCTTATGAACTCAATCACTAGAATTGGCCAACACTAAAAATACTGAAACGAAAACTACAAAATTACATGTAGAACAATGTGTAAAACAGCTGCTAAGAAGCTCAGAGTCGCCATTTTGATTATACTTGTAGTAATGTCACTTTCAATGAACGTTTTCGTCAAAATAAGAACGGTCTAGATTTAGTTTAATTCAGTTTAGTCAATGAACAACAAAATCGACGCCACTACTTAGTCATTTCGGATTTATCTAATAACGCTGGACATTTCACACAGCATCATCTAGCCCCAAACTAAGCAAAGCTTGTAGGTACTATGGGAACCAGATAACTGATATACTACTTATTTACTTTTTGTTTGTAAATACATAAATATTATACATAGAAACACCCAGACCTGAGATAAATATTTGCAGATCATACAAACATTTTATCCCGCGGCGGGGATCGAACCCGCAACCTTCTGCGTCCCAAGCGGGCTTTCACCCACTGCGCCACAGAGGTCGTCAATATACATATTGTACATAGAAACATTCATCTGCGCGTTGACACGAGACGAGATTTAACCACGTGATCCCTCACCAGTTGTTTAAGTTTTTTAATTCGTACATAATTATTCTAATAGGCGGTGATAGGTTTAAAATCACGTACCATCGGAATACTTGACGACCTCTGTAGCGCAGTGGGCGTAAGTTCCACGTGCGACGCAGATGGTTGCGGGTTTGGTCTCCACCGGACAAAATGTTTGTATGCTCTACAAGTATTTGTCTCGGGTTTGGGTGTTTTCTATGTATAAGTATGTATTTACAAATAAAAAAGTATTTAAGTGGTATACCAGTCATGTAGTACACATAACAAGCTCTGCTTACTTTGGGGCTAGATGATGCTGTGTGAAAAGTCCAGCATTATTTATACTAACTTTAAAAAAAAAGTGAGGTTAAAGAATATACTTGGACATGCCTCTGACTACTATGATGTATTAATTAATTAAATCTGAGATAATGTTTTACTTTTGGCGTGTTCTTTCGTGATAATATTTATGTTATTAAACCATTATACAAAATACGTTTTAGTAAAATATCTCAACAATTTAATGTGGTATTATGCTATTAGTTGTATACTCTGTGCTAACCACATCTAGCCATAAAATTAATGGACACAAACCGCAATAGCAAAGCCAATTTTATGATCATAATATAATAAAAAGTAAGTTCGTATGAGTCAGTGGCCAACTCTGGCTCATCTCCGTCATGGCTCGGGACCGACAATTTAACGTGCCCTCCGAAGCACGGAAGCGCTCAGATGAAAATGCCACTGGCGGTCACCCATCCACTTACAGACCGTTTCGAACGTTGCTTAACTTCGACGATCTATCAAGAACGACTAAGCAAGCACGACCACGAGCGCTTCTATATAATATAATATGGACTATGTCTGAAATAAACGAATTTTATTTTATTTATTTATTAATATCATATTTATTGGGCAACGGATGTAGCGTCCTTATCAAGTCCTTCAACAGAAGTCACCCTGACAAATACCTAAAATAATAAACAGGTAAGTATTATTATAAAAAAATATAAAAAACTTCAACGTATTAAATGAGCTGGTAAAGATTTTATTGAAATAACACATGATCAAGATAAAAAGGCGATGCCACAATATAATCCATACTATCCATACTAATATTATAAATGTTAAAGTAACTCTGTCTGTCTGTCTGTCTGTTTGTTACCTTTTCACGCCCAAACCACTGAACAGATTGGGCTGAAAATTGGCATGGATAGAGGATGTATACCAGGGAAGGACATAGTCTACTTTTTATCCCGAAAAATCCCGAGGGACCGCGGGTTATACCGCGGGAGCGCAGCTAGTGATTTATACTATTTACGACCTCTGTGGCGCAGGGCGCAGTGGGTGAAAGCCCGCTTGCGACGCAGAAGGTTGCGGTTTCGATCCCCGCCGCGGGATGAATATTTGTATGATCTGCAAATATTTATCTCGGCTCTGGGTGTTTCTATGATGTATGTATTTACAAACAAAAAGTATATAAATAGTATATCAATTATCTGGTTCCCATAGTACAAGCTTTGCTTAGTTTGGGACTAGATGATGCTGTGTGAAAAAGTCCAGCATTATTTATTTATTTTAACTAGGTACTTTATTAGTAAAGTTGTAAGCAAACTTTTGATACGAAAACTACATGACTTGGTACTAGGTAAATACATTAGGTACATTATTATACACGAACACCCAGACCAGCTAAGAAAAATATTTGCAGATCATAATTTTTTTTTCCTAACACTGGAATCGAACTCGCAACTGTCTCGTTCTTGTTCAGTCAAATAAATGGTCACCTTCTCCATAAAGTCAAATAGGATTGGCTGCAATAACGTACAAAAACCCTTTCCGAATGTTTTCCAATATGCCGAGTCACGAAACCTTCCGTTCGGAATGTTTTGAAACGTGCTTACTGTGCGTATCGTAAGGATTGCACATCACGCAAAGTATTCCATTATAAAACGTTGGTCTTTACATTTTTACTTCTGGGCCGTATTCACGTTCTTTTTTCGTTCGTTTGATGAATATTCAAATGCTTCCACGATTTCTGAATTCAAAGGCCAATTTTACTTACTAACTTTTGTACTTTTTAACATATTAAGATATGAAAAGTCTTATCAAAATGTTGGATTCCGACGGGATTCAAACCCGCATCGATCAGACGATCCTCCTAAAGCCGGAGTGCCTTACCGCTCGGCCACAGAATCCTACTTGCCGGTATCCAAATTTTCGATAAGCTCATATTTTTCGGTTAAGCACCGATTAACATATTGTTTTTTTGTCACTGTTCTCTTGTGTACAATAAAGAATTACAGAATTTTTTGGTTTGGAATATTTGATCTCAGGCTAAGACCGTGTAACGTTTGAAAAGTCAGAAATCGTAGTGCACCTGAATATTCATTCAATCTTGATAGATCTTCGAAGCTAAGCAACGGTTTAAGCGCTTAGTGGATGAACTAATGGCGCTTCTGTGCTTCGGAGGGCACGTCAAATTGTCACTCCCAGCTATTAAGTCATGTCCGTCGGCTTTATTTCGAGGAAGATGTCAAACACATTCAACTTATATGAAATATAAGTATAATAATAGTAATATTAATAATGTACTCTTGTTAATGCGCGTATAAATTTTACAAACGTTAGGTAAATTAAGAAAATAGTAAAATAAGAGAAGAAAGAAATAGTATCACGACTATAATAATCAATCACCAAAGCACAGTAGATATTCTCTCAGACGTGATAGGCAAGTCCTGGCTTGCATAAAAAAAATATTTGAAACCACAAAACTAGGGTTTTTCCAAACAAAATCTTGATCTTGGTGCTCCAATTACCGATGGAGGCTGAATCATCATGATGCCCAAGGTTCATCATTACATTCACTCTAAAGGCATTAGCCAAGTGATTTAATCACCATGTTTTTGGGTCCCTTATAGAAATCGATAAGCCATACAAATATTATATTAAATGATTTGAAAAATTGCTCAAAATGTATTTTAACTCTTTATTTTTTAAAGCTAATAAAGAATAGTGTATGAGGCGAGTGTGCATGGGACAGCTGGAAGGGGAAGGCCTAGGCTAACCTTCTTGGATAAAATTGGCGACATTTTGGAGAAGGGCCAGGTCAAAAGTACCCTAAACCGACGAGCATGTATGAAGAATGTAATGAGAGTGTATGAGGCGAAAGTTGTGTGTCAGGATCGTAGCGACTGGAGATCCGTGGTCTCTGCCTACCCCTTTGGGAAAGGGGCGTGACTTTATGTATGTATGTAATAAAGAATGTCAATCTCTCTCTCTTCCCGACTATTTACCCCACATGGTGGTGGGGTCAGCCTTCCTAACACTCTTCCTACACTTCGCCCTATCCATGACGTCATCATGGGAAACGTTGCATGCCTTCGTGTCTCGTTCCAACACAGCTGTCCAGGTTGTTTTTGGTCACCCTCTAGGTCTTTTACCGGAGATGGAGTCCCAGCAGGCCCGGTCGCAGCCTGAGATTTTGGGGGGGTCACTACTGAAATTTTGGGGGGGTCACTACACTAATAGTAGACTTAATTGCACAAAAAACAAGATTTTACTATAGGACGTGTACGATTTTGGGGGGGGTCATGTCCCCCGTGACCTCCCCCCTCGGACCGCGCCTGAGTCCCAGTACGTAATAAAGAATAAAAAATGTCCTAATAAAGAATTTCAATAAAACAGAAAAAAAGCTGAAAATTATACGTAGGTATGATTAAGTGTTGTTTTGTTATCAAAATAGACTTCACAGAAAAATACAATTAACAAAAGGTAGAAAAATACCCACTTTCCGTTTTTGCTAAGGTTCAAAGACTCGCTTGTTCAACGTTGCAATGTAGACAGACAAAAAATTGTGCTTAGGTAAAAATTAAGTGCTCATCCAATAATAATATACAAACGCTTAGTTGTTTGCGTATTTTAACAGATGTTGAACATTGAAATGAAATAAACGACGACCTCTGTAGCGCAGTGGGACGCAGAAGGTTGCGGGTTCGATTTCCGCCGCGGGACCAATGTTTGTATGATCTACAAATATTTGTCTCGGGTCTGGGTGTTTCTTTCTATAATATGTATGTATTGACAAACAAAAAGTATATAAGTAGTATATTAGTCATCTTAGTACCCTTAACACAAGCTCCGTTTACTTTAGAACTAGATGGATGCTGTGTGAAAAGTCCAGCATTATTTATTTATTTGTAATAATGGATTTTAAAACCAATCTTCTTGGCTAGATCTATTCTCGATTCAAACTGGAAGTTCAAGGTGAAGTAGACTTACATTATATAAAAAAGAATCAATAAAAGGTTTTAGGGCCAGGATAAGTACTCACTGCTCAACTTTGCAGTCAGTGGTAGGGTCCCAGCATGTTTATTGTTTAAATTTAGTTTTACCTTAAGTTGTAGCTTAGTTTAGTTTAGTATAAAGGTTGCCTGGAAAAAATCGCGATCTAGCGATAAGACCGCCAATTGCAACCAATGGTTCGATGTAATAACTCTATTATAAAATACCTTCCTAGTTTTTGTTACATTGTGTTGCAATAAAGCTTTTTTCATTTCATTTCATTTTATTGTTATTGAACCCTCTTTTGATTAAAATACGAACGGAACCCAGTGTGTTACGTATAGCACACTCTTGACCACGTGCTAATCGGAGCATGTCTATATTTGTCATGTTTATGTAATTCACTGGTTGACTTTGGTTCTATTTTTCTCGACACCTTTGTTTTATTATGAAATTATTAACTGTCTTTATAAAAAGTAGACTAATAAAGATCCTTAGATGGCACAGCTGATCTATATGTATATTACGTAAATGGTACTCGTTCTTTGCTTATTTACTATAGATATTTAATAAAAAAAACCCTCAGACCTACTTGTTCCATGGCGGGGCGAGTCTGGTGTGTATTTTAGGGCAACGAATAAACTTGCATAACTGGCTTATAAATGAATAGCAATTATCTAATGAAACTAGAACGATTAATAATTAATTCGTATTACAAGAAATATGAGTCACTGACCAGCGCGTAGCCTAAACCTACATACTTAAAAGGATTTATAATTTACATGTAAGTAGGTACTAGGTACTTCGAATCTACCCCGGGAGGGCGGCAGCGCTCTGTGGCGAGCGCCGCCGTAAGCACCGCGAGGGTGCCGGGTGTGGCTGTGGGTGCCATTCCCGGGACAGTGCTTAAGCAAAATTCGAGTTATCCCTTCCGCTGTCCCCACGTCGGTCGGGTATCCATAATGGATTTTCTGACGTTATAAAAAAAGGTACTTCGAATCTTCGAAAAAATTAGAAGAAAAAAAAGCATGATTTTATGTAGGTATACATACGCCTGTGTGTCTTTCGTTTAATTCTAAAAGGTTATTGTGTTTTGTGAAATAAAAATTTAAATCTCATTTCTGTGATGTCTTTTCTGATGGATGCAGCCGTACTCCTGGTTATATTCGCTGATGATAAATCAACACGTACTGTCGGTTCGGCAATTTTAATGCGAAACCAATTTATGTCAAGGTAGAGTCGTACTGTGGTAGGTTACACAAACGTGCTCACAAAGTTCAGTGTCAATAATTATGTTTTTGCTTAAACATGCTATCAGATCTTCATTACGTATCTTAATAGCTTAACAACAGGAAATGTGTAAATTACATTTTTTATTCACGAAAAAACGAAACATGTTTTCTGACTCAAGTCAATAAAACTTGTATCTTTGTCTAATAAGATGTTGTGAATACTCAAAATGAGTGTATTTTGAAAAGTTATGTAAATAGGTACTCGTAGTAGCTTAGTACAAACAATAAATTTAAACACTAGGTGCGCTCCCGCGGTCCTTCGGGATTTTTCATTTTTTCGGGATAAAAAGTAGCCTATGGCCTTCCCTAGGTAAAAATTTTTATCCATGCCAATTTTCAGCCTAATCTGTTCAGCAGGTTGGGCGTGAAAAGGTAACAAACAGACAGACAGATAGACAGACAGAGTTACTTTCACATTTATAATATTAATATTGAAACGTGCATTATTAAGCATATATTTTGAATAAAGGAAGCTAAGCTGGAAAAGGAAGGCCTTTTTTTTTTTTTTTTTTTTTTTTTTTTTTTTTGTCGCTGGGTAAAATGCGTTACGCATCCCCTCCGCCGGGGGGCGAGAGGGGTATGTGGGACTCCCCGGGGACTCCCGGTATACCCACTAAGCGTCCCAGCGCCTTTCCGGCGTCGCCTGGAATGGAGGGGGTCCGGGAAACTGGCAGAGCCTCTACATCCAGACCCCCTCCGGCGATCCCCGCCCTAACGGCGGGCCCCGCGTCGTGGTGAGTAGTGCAAGGCGGACGAAGGTGCCCCCGCACCTAGCGTCCGCTACTCACCACCAGAGCTCTCAGCTCCCTTCGTCCACTGCGCGCTCTAATGAAAGAGCTGCGCGTGGAGAAGCCTCCGAACGGCCGCAGAGGATAGGGAGAGCGGCAACGTAACACCGACACTCCTCTTCCACTGCGGCCCCACCGCCAACGCAACAACGGTGCGCCACCGTTTGGTCGCGGAAGATAGGGCGAACGGCAACGACACACCGACACGCCTCTTCTCCCGCGACCCCTCCTGACTGCGGGGGACAGAAATTAATCCGTCCTCCGCACCCGCCTCAGACGCATCCAGAGCGGGCCCAACCGCAAGCCCGCTCGGAGCGTCCCCGCCTGGGATCCCTGTTGGCTTCACCGTGGGCCTCCAAACCACGGTTACTGAGCCCCCCCATCGCGACAAGATCGGAATCCACCGGGGGGGGGGAAAAGGAAGGCCTAGGCGAACCTTCTTAGATCAAATTGGCGACATTTTGGCTTGACCAGGTCAAAAGTACCCTAAACCGGCGAGCATGTATAAAGAATGTAATGAGAGTGAATGAGGCGAAAGTTGTGTGTCAGGATCGTAGCAAGTGAAGATCCGTGGTCTCTGCCTACCCCTTCGGGAAAGAGGCGTGATTTTATGTATGTATATTTTGATTCATGATTTACCTAGTACAACTAGATAGAGGCAAGTCCTAAATGACCTTATCAAATCTTAAGTACTCAGAAAAAAGTGCATCTTATTTGAGTCTGTGGAGTACACAAGAGATCCGTTTCGCTAAGTCTGTCAATAAGTTCTGACCAAGGCTCTATTTTTTTCTCAACCTATTCTGACTGCTGGGCAAAGGTTTCCCTTTAGCTTCCTTTCCTTGCGCTCCAACGCCACGGTTTGCCTAGGGCTCGAATGCATCCAGATCGTCTCGCCACCTTTTCCTGGGTCTGCCGCGTCGTCTTCAACTGTTTTCAGGCACCCACTGAGTGACGATCATCGCCCAACGTTCTGGGTGCTTTCGAGTCACATGACCTGCCCAGTCCCACTTCAAACTCTATAAACGAAAAATCCATAAGTCCAAGGCCGCGATCCCACGACCTTACGATCGAGGTAGCACCTAGGCCAACAGCTTAATACACCCGTAAAAGTTGCATGATGAGAAGCAGTTTGCGAAAATTATGATGCATTAAATTAATTATCTTCAAGATGTCCATAACTTGTTTTGTACATGTTTTGCTGTCTTGTATGGATATCTCTATATTGGAGTTGGGTGAAGGTTGCATATCGATATTTTGTACAACTTTGGCAATAACTATGAATAAATAATGATGGAAGTTGACTGTATGAATCACTGTTGAAGTTATTATGTTAAGGTTAGTTAGATTGACGACCTCTGTGGCGCAGTGGGTGGAAGCCCGCTTGGGACGCAGAAGGTTGCGGGTTCGATCCCCGCCGCGGGATAAATGTTTGTATGATCTACAAATATTTATCTCGGGTCTGGGTGTTTCTATGTATAATATGTATGTATTTACAAACAAAAAAAGTATATAAGTAGTATATCAGTTATCTGGTTCCCATAGTACAAGCTATGCTTAGTTTGGGGCTAGATGATGCTGTGTGAAATGTCCAGCATTATTTATTATTTATTTATTTTATTTATTTATTTATATGTAATATATGTACAAAAAAGGTATGTAGAGTCATCCGGTGCCGTACAAAAGTAAAGTCGCAGATGATTCCGTGTGAAATGCCCAGCATTATTTATTTATTAGTCACGTAAAACATTCATTCTTTATGTATGGTTTTAGTTTATAATTTTTGTAATTTTATAGTGCTAATCCATACTTGGTATTTCATTAAGAAATGAAAAGTCTTATCAAAATTTTGGATTCCGACGGGATTCGAACCCACATCGTAGTTTATAAGTTACCATATTCTCACTAGAACATGGATCATACTTATGAAAGTAGATCACCGAAAAGAAAACTAAGGTTCAAACCATGTTCTTACCCAGATTCTTCATGATATTGGTCACGAAAGAACAGAAGTAGAGTCACAGTCAAAGAGTACTATTCTATCACAGCTCTGGAACTCAGAAATCTAAATTAAATAATATGCATTTGACCTTGACATTGATAAGTTATTAAAATAATAAATAACGTTTTAAAATGCTACAATGACATTTTTAACCAATTTTACAACATCTGACAAGTAAACGAAGCAGAAAAGGTAGGTAGTTTTTTTCGATGTATTGTTGATCGAAGGCCGACCAAGTTTTTATGTTTTTTCGATTTGTTAATTAAAGTTGTTTGTTAAAAAAATATAAATAAAACTTGATCCCTACACTTTTTTTATGTGTTTAAACTTAGCAGAATGAAGTTAGACCGGCAGCCTTAATGTCTAACTTGAATCATCCCAATAGAGCTCAACCAATCAAATCAGTACGAAAATGACAATTGAAGTTCAGGCTAGGTTTCAAATGTTAAAATGAAGCCTATGTCCATTAATAAATAAATAATGCTGGACATTTCACAATAAGCAAAGCTTGTTCTATGAGAACCAGATAACTGATATACATAAAATAAACATATTGCATGCTTTTGTAAATACATTTAAATTATACATAGAAACACCCAGACCCGACATAAATATTTGAAGATCATACAAACATTTATCCCGCTGCGGGGATCGAACCCGCAACCTTCTGCGTCCCAAGCGGGCTTTCACTGCTCCACAGAGGTCGTCATTGCCAGTTGAGTTACACAATGGGCCCGGGGTGTATACGGTCAGGGTCACCAACTGGTATCCCCCGTGCAGTTCAAACCGCCTTACTATAGCAATTGGTGGCGATGACTGTAATAAAAATTTAAAATAGATTATCCGTTCGTATACTAAGTTTAAACTGGTTGGTTACTCGAAGGGTCTACCTTCAGGCAACCAGCTTAGACCGGTTCTCTGAACCTACGTCAGGGTTACGTCAATGATCTTTGTGCTCTCGGTATTTTGCCAGTTTTTGCTTATAATATTCTAAGATATTAGTAGAGCCGTGTTGGCCGAATGGGGTTGTACCTCGACTTTCAATCCGAAGGTCGTGGGATCGAATCCCGGCCGTGCATCAATGGATTTTGCGTTTCGTAAAATTTATATGCGCTTTAACACGAGCTCTGAATGGTGAAGGAAATGGGCATGTATCAAATATGTTTTTGTACATGCCTCTGACTACCCCCTTAGACATCTTCAAAGGATCTGGAATATAAAAGATCTGAGATAATGTCTACCGCGCCTCGGGGATACAGTCGTGACCCTGTTTACGTTTATTCTAAGATAGAGACGCTTCGTTTTGAAAATGAACGTATAATTTTTAAAGCTATTCTCGCCTATAATTTTAAAATTATCTTTAATTTTAAGTTTTCTCACGATGTTTTTCTAAGACGACGTTTGAAGATAGGATGCATTGGTTTTTTTGAAAAAAGTTTAATTTGGTGTCACAAAAAGCTTAAATTTTTCAAAACTAAGTACTTATACTATTTAGACACAAAATTGTGCACCACTCAGCGTGTGCTGCAGCAACTTGAAGGTGCTGCAGCGCTGGTTTTTCTGTAGTGCCGGTTAGTCTAACTAAGACTACAGAATGTACCTAATAATTATGAGTAGGTACCAAATTTACATGACGTGTATTTCTTAAGTACCAATAAATGTGTTTATTCTGTTAGTTCGTGTATAGCAATGTAGCAATTTGGGTTTCAATCATGCCTTAACCAGTTAACAGATTTGAATGAAATTTGGAATAGGTAAATAGTGCGCTCAAATATGATATAGGCTACTCAAAATCTTAGTATAGCGACGCAGGCAGAAGTTACATAATACAGCCCCAACAATTTACCCAACTACCAACTCACGTGTTATGAAATCACGTGCACAAACCTAACCTTGACACAAGTAACTTGATGTAAGAAACTCACCTTTGGCTCTCTGACTAGTTGAACCTGTACGTAAATTCCATCAAGGATGGAAAATAACTGACTTCCTTTTATACAATGTCATTACTTTATTAACTAGAAATGAATCACTTAGGTAAATCCTTTGTGTTAATAAAAGTCGTTAAGCTATGACGGAGGTTTTGGTGGCCTGAAAAATTCGTCACTAAAATTATGATTTTTCTCTCAGGCTCCGTAGATTCAGATCTATGCATTTTTGAGATGGGCCACGGAGGGCAGGTAGGAAAATGCTCGTTGTAAAGAAAAATCGAGTTAATTTATCGATTTTTAGTACAAAATGTAAGTATGGGAAAAGTTTTTCACGATTTCTGACTTTTCTAGTTCTCGAACCTTAAGGCCATGTCACCCATGGAGTCTTTTGATCCCTACATGAAACTTTTGGTTTTTGGCATTTTTGTCCCTGACTCTACATTTTTTTCAAAATCTGTGAATGCAATTCAAAATATCTCAAAAACGAAAGAAAGAAGAGAGACGGTTTCCTAAGAGCGTTTTCCTGTACCTGCGTATACCATAAGTATGTACCATAAGGTACCCTCCGTGGCCCATCTCAAAAATCCGCCCTGTATAATATGTTAGCAAAGCATGGAGATAAAGATTATATAAATCAAAATACATATTTAAATGTAAATTTATTTAATTGCTTGCCCAAATGCCCATGTCCTATGCGTCCCTTTGAGTGTAGGCATGTTGTCTCCTGACGAAAAATCATACAATACGTTTTTAAAAGCCTATTTTATAAGTGGCTTATTCCTATTTTATACTACATAACACATATTCTAATCGTCTACCACATTTGCACACAAAACTCACTTACAAATATTAGTAGATAAATCTAAGTAGATATTATGTGTTCACACTTTGTGCAAACAATAGATACATAAGGGCAAGAGGTTCAAGGCTTGACATAGCTATTGTTAGACATTATGTACTTATGAGTTATTTATTACATGACTGCACTCTACGAGCTGTGTTAGTTAAGTGGGAAAGTACCTGCATCCGAAGATCGTGGTTTTGTATCCTATCTGGTTGGTCCTGGTTTTTTTATCAACCTAATGCTGGGCAAAGGTCTACCCAAAAATTTCCCACACGTCCCTATCAGGCAATCTCCCACCACTCTCCTTCGAACCCGTCGAGATCGTTCCGCCAACGCCTTCTCGGCCGGCCATCGTCGCCTTCTTTTCTAGGGCACCCTAAGATCATAAGATTATTGAAAAAAAAAGTTTCAAAAACTAAAAAGAAAACCGACGTCAATGTTCGACTCAGGGAGCCAAGTGAGGATGTGGTTTTTTATTTTTTTTTAAACCCCTTTTTAATGCCCCAGAAATATTTATTTGAAAAATATTGAAATATTTTTAACACGGAACTTCTACGTACAGGGATGTAATCATGGGCGGATCCAGGATTTTTTTCTGGGGGGGGGGGCACAAGAAACAAAAACTGACAAAAATATCGTCTGGGGGTGGGGGGGGGGCACCCCCAGACGATTACATCCATAGGCATCCGCCTATGGATGTAATCGTAATCGATCATCAGTTTAATTGATTCAATGAACCGCTCTGCTAATAGAATCAATTTGGGAATTACTGCAATTTTATTTGATTTCCTTCAAAAAACTTAATAGCTCACTCACATCGAATAAAATAAATAAACCCATACTCTGATCGAGCCCATTGTATTTATAGATTTTAATTTAAATACCTGGTGTTGTAGTCTGAGCCCATGTTTATTTTGAATGTATGACCCTGTTGTTTTCAAGAAGAGAGTTAATAGGCACCTTCTGGGTAGGCTCACTCTATCGTAGACCTCATTCTTGCCTATGTTAGTTTCATTTCATTCATCATAAAAAAAAAGAATTCAGGTGATATGTTACAAAATACGCGACTTATGAATGAAACTTATTGTACACAGCAATAATCACACCAGAACTTAAGAACTAATTAATAAAACCTATAATGAGATAATGGAAAATGGGCGGTCTTATTACTTAGAAGCGATGTCTTCCAGACTGATATACAATTTAGGGGCAACAAAGCTTTGGGGCTTAGCTTTCTTTTGAGATCAGATCAGATCAATCTTAAGACTAAATAATCAAGCTATAGTCAGAGCTAACTAATAACAAAAATTTTCTTTCCAGAATCATGCCGGCATATGACAATGAGGGGGCTACGATATCGATGGAGGACGTCCGAGGACCAGACCCTCCTATCACCATCAGCACGATAGAGGAGGAACTGGCAGCCAGGAGGAACCGCATGCTGAAACCTCAGAAGAGTACAGTAGCATCTAGAAAAGAACAAGCTGTTTGTGTGAGGAGGGCACATAAAAGATACGGCTCATCGAAGAACCCTAATATTATTTTGGATGGGCTTAATATGACAGTTCCTAAAGGTGCCATGTAAGTAAACAATTTGCTTACTTATTGAAGCTAAATTGCAAGCTAGCTTGAAAAAAAATCTAGGTTTTTACATCTATATTTTAGACTAGCTGTCCGTCACGGTGTTAGCCACGGTCCCTAGGGATAACTTCACTTTCCCTGGATAAAATATAGCCTATGTTCATCAGGAATAATGCAGGATTCTAATGGTGAAAGAATTTTTCAATCGGTCCTGTAGTTTCGGAGCCTATTCAATTCAAACAAACAAACAAAACTTTCCTCTTTATAATATTATTGTTAGACAGCGTCAGGAGGCAACCTTTGCTTACACTTAACGGGACGCTGTAGTGCCTGGGACATTGAGGAGGAATAGGCTTGCCCAGCACTTAAGCCATCCTCTCAGCTTAATCAGCCTTATCCACAGGAAAGACAACGTCAATACGTGTGGAGCTGACTATGCTACGGGTTTCACGATGTTTTCCTTCACCGTTAGACCCCTCGTAGACTACAGACTTTCTATCGGCCGATAGTTGAGACGGGCTATACTTCTCCGTACTCATTACGAGCAGAAGTATGTTCCGTCTGCGGGGAGGCTTAATACAACGCGACTCGAGCAACGCGGCTCTCTAGCTTTTATTCAGTCGTGATTCAATGAATTTTTTATCTGCATAAGTTTTTACCGAGGTTTTTTTAAATCTACCTATAATAATAAAACAAGTTTGTCGATATGTCAATCATTTTTTTGCATTGAAATCTTCGATCAACAATGATCGTAGATTCAAACTTTTATACTGGCATTTCGGCTGAGTATACCGAAAGCCTTGTACAGACCGAGCCTGGAAAGCGTAGTCTGAGACTACGCTTTCCAGGCTCGAGCGAGTCCTCAAAATCGTATACCTGCATTTAAAAATTTTTGACTCACGCGCCTTGGAACGCGTGAACGCGTAGTCCGCACGCAGCTTAGTGTTTTTAACGTAATAAAATTCTAGGATGACCAAACCAAAGCCATTTTCCATAGTTTTTATTACCTAATCAAATTACTAATTCAGATATCATACATAATACATCCATTTTATTAGAGGAAGTTTGAAAGTTGCGCCAGTGACGGATAAGTTGAGGAGTAATAGGTTGTCGTGGTATGGGCATGTTATGAGGAGGGAAGAGGGTCATGTAACGAGACAAAATGTTAGTTTTTAATATGGAGGGAAGTAGCAGAAGAGGCAGACCAAAGAAAAGATGGATACACTGTGTGAAGGATGATATGGGTAAGAAAGAAGTGAGTGATGAGATGACGGCTGATAGAGCGGAGTGGAAGAGACCTGTTGTGCCGACCCCACATAAAAGTGGGATAAGGGCAGAGAAATGATGAATGATGATTAAAACCATTGAGTAAGTTGTGATATAAGTTGAATATGGAATAAATGTATGTATAAAGTATCAAAAAGTAAATATCCAAAGCCTGGCATCCTCTTTTAAATCTTCAAGTGTTGAAAACGGGAAGTTTATTCTACGCAAACAATTACAAATTATTCTTCCGCCGAGTTTTTGTATTATCTGTGGACGTCCGCTTCTAAATTGAAAATTACCGCGTTGTCTCTGCCCACGTAAAGCGCTGCGTTTTTGGTATTAAAAACTGAAATTAAAAAATATAAAATTCTATTACAGGGTAACTTTTATTATGAAGTTGTGCTAGCACACGGGCAATTTTTTATCGCATTTGGTAGGATCATTGAGACGACAATAATCTAGTGGGAACCTATGGAGAAAACTCAGCTTCAAAAGTATTTCATTTCTAGGTAATGTTTTTTATAAAAACATTGAATTTACTAAGTTTGTAGTAGATACGAATTATGAGTTAACATTTGAACCCTGTGGCCGAGCACGTAGAGACCTGAACTAATATTTGATACAAGAGCTTTTCATTTGTTTCCAGTTTCAAGTTTTGTCATGATTTGCTGAAAAAAATCGAAACAAAAAGTTCATAGTGCACAAAAGCATATTGATTTAAAAGAAAATTGCCCGAGTGTAACTTCAAATGTCCGTTAAAACGTGATGTGGTGGATAAAAGCTAATGAACTGGATGCAAAGAGTTTCGAAATTACCTTTAAAATCGGAAAAATGGAGGCGTAAAAACTCCGCGCAAAAACCTCTTTTCATGGGCCTTTCACGGGCTTCCCTTTTTAAAAGTTGGCTTCTGTAATGAATATCTTTTGTTTTTTACAAATTTTTTAGAGAGGTTTTCGATAAGTATTCGATGAAGTAATTTGATTTTATAAAATTTTCATAATTTTACAAATCATTTTAATAATTTTGACTAACATATTTTTTAACTTTTTTCAAGATTTATGATATTCAAAATATAAACAAAATCGTTTCAATCTAATGTAAAACACGTTACATTAAGATGGGTTAGTATGTGTTCACAATGTTGTGTATGGTAGACATTCCCATTATCTTTCATCATCATCATCTCCCTTACTTTACCCCACTCTGCTTAAGCCGTCATCTCAACACTGTCCATATTTTCTTTGATCGCAGACCATATTTGTTTTTTTTTTACCATTTTTTATATTTCCAAGTTATATAATTTAATTTTTCTTTCCAGCTATGGTCTTCTTGGCGCGTCAGGCTGTGGTAAAACTACCCTCCTCTCATGCATAGTGGGTAGACGAAGACTGAATTCTGGAGAAATATGGGTGCTTGGAGGAAAGCCTGGCAGTCCAGGGAGTGGTGTACCTGGACCCAGGATCGGATATATGCCTCAGGTTAGTTCTAGCTTCTAGCTTACTCGTATAATATTTATGGGCGTTTAGCGAATTAGATTTATATGATAAAATTAGTCTATTTGGTAAAAAAAATTACTATAGAGACCCTACGCTCTAGCTAAGGTATGTCAAATGTAGATTGGTAGACCTAATAAATAAATAAATAAATAGTCATGGACATGGTAAGTAGCCAAGTAGGTTATTTAGATTCGTTAGAAAGGCCATTGATTGTATCAAATATGTATTTGTACATGCCTCTGACTACCCCCTTAGACATCTTCAAAGGATCTGGAATATAAAGATCTGAGAGAATGTCTACCGCGCCTTGGGGATACAGTCGTGACCCTGTTACGTTTAGAAAGGCCATTGTATTCAACATCGAAAAATACCCAAAGTTTGTAATCTAATGTATAATATATATCTACTACAAAAGTGATTGAAACATCTATTGTGTGACTTGATTTAAAAACACATATAAAAATACAAAAGAATATTTTTATAAAGAAAAACAAAATATCTTCTTCAGAAACACCATTTGACTAAACAATTTCATCAATCGGGATCAGGGGTATTCAGGAGATTTACGTTAAGGTTCACAGCATCAGGACGCAGTTACGCAGTAAATAAACAACCGGCCTTGCGTATCGAGATACGTACCCTTGATCCGTACATGTCACTGTCAAAGTCGGGAAAAATGTAGTGACATATGAATGAATGAAAATTCTTTATTGTACACCATTCATAAAAAATACAAAAAACATAAGAAAAATTCAGATAAAAATGGGCGGCCTTATCGCTAAGAAGCGATCTCTTCCAGGCAACCTTTGGATGGAGAGGAACATCAGTGAAAACAAGATTGGTCGGGCGCATAAAAAGACGCATTATTGCATTTTCAGTTTTGTTCTTACTAGGTAGGCATGCTCCATTTTAGAGCTCACTACTGCTTGACGTCAGATGAGGTCAAATGCTGATCTATTTAATAAAAAATAAAAAAAAAAACAATAAACAGATTATAACTTAGGTACTTACAAAAAAAAAACTTACATAAACCTGATACTGATATGCCTTGTACGGACTTGGCGTTGCAATGTACGCGTAACCTACAGTTTTTGCAGGTAGACTAACGTTCCTGCAGTCGCTTGCGTCTACGCGTACATTGGAACGCCTAGTCTGTACAAGGCTTTAGGGAGTCACGGGAGTCTTCTAGTGGCCATGATACAATGCAATCTGGCAATCTGCAATCTGGTCTAGATTAGGCAACTCTTAAGTTCCTTTAATTTTTTGAACCGTTCAATCTTCCATGCATTTACATTCCTCTCCATCCAAAGGTTGCCTGGAAGAGATCGCTTCTCAGCGATAAGGCCACCCATTGTGCCTTTTATTATGGTTCTCTTTTCCACTGTATTTTGTAGTTATAAGGTGTGCATTGTGCAATAAAGTATTTTCATTCATTCATTCATTCAATCTGGCTTTATGAATTTAATGAAAATAGTGTTTGTGTGTAATGTTAGGTTTGAATGGGTATGTAGCAGAAGAGGCAGACCAAAGAAAAGATGGATGGACTGTGTGAAGGATGATATGGGTAAGAAGGGAGTGAGTGTTGAGATGACGGCTGGTAGAGCGGAGTGGAATAGGAAAACCTATTGTCCCGACCCCACATACAAGTGCGATATGAACAGAGAAATGATAAGTGTGCATGTGATACTTAAAACGTTAGCTAAGTCGTCCCAGTATCGAAAAAAACCCCGTGGTACTTCAGGGAGTGCAGAGAGAAGTGAAAGCTTGAACAGTTAGGTGCCTAGTGTATTTTTTGAATCTCCAGGAAATCGAAAAATATCGCAAGATAATGACCTCATCCATGTTATATAAAATGAGCTTTTAGAAATGTAAAATTATTCCCGTTAAAGTGCCGCGGACAAAACTAGATGGCGCTACAGGTAGGTGTCGCTGAGCAGTCACGTGACCTTTTCGAGGCGAATCTAAGAATTTATTCTCATCTCAAAAAATGCCCAATTGAAGTGAAAATACCTAAAGAAGTTTCCAGTTCAAAAAAAAAACAATTTAGGTTAGAAGAGTGAATTGAGTGAAAAATATTTCTATTTTCTAGCCGGATTGTATCATCATCGTAATCCTCACTTCTAAAGCTTATAAGATTTTCCACTCGTACTTGATACTGTTAGCGCGAAATTATTTTACCCTGAATTCGTATATTGCCGTAGCTTAAGTTACAGCGGTTTCCAGAAATCTATTTTCAAATATGACGGACGTTTTTATCCAACACTAGCTGCGCTCCCACGGTGTGACCCGTGGTCCCTCAGGATTTATTCGGGGATAAAAAGTAGTCCATGTCCTTTCCTGGGATACAACCTTTATCCATGCCAATTGTTACAGTGGTTTGGGCGTGAAAAGGTAACAAACAGACAGAGTTACTTTCACATTTATAATATTAGTATGGATAATTATAAATTCATAAAAAAATATCAGGATCACGCCTCCCAAAGGAGGTAGTCAGAGGCATGCCAAAATTCATACACATTTAGCACCATGCTTAGGTACATTTTGCAGAAGTAAGCACTCCATAAGTGCTTGCCAATTCAATATGCATTGAGCCTACTTACGGCCGTTATAAAACGGTCACCGGTTTACAGATAACCGTTGCCGTCAAATAACGTGTATCAATGAACCAAGCCCTTACACATTTATCATTCCAAGGGAATTATTTTGAGCTCCGCAATGTCTGAGCTTGTATTGCCTCGGGTTGACATCACGTATGTTGAGTGCTTTTACACAAGGAAAAGCAATTGACGTAAGTATACTTAAATGCAGTTTACACGATACATTCTGGCATAGATAAAATTTTTCTAAAACTCAAAAGAGTAAAGCTAATATTCTGAGGCGAGGCAAGAATGGTATGCGAAAATGGTATTGTGAAAATGGCGTTTTATAGTAGTGTTTCTGAAGCGCTCGTGAAGCTTGCTCAGTCATTCTTGAGTAAGTGAATGGGTGGCCGCTTGTGGAATTATCAATGAGCGCACCAGTGCTTCGGAGGGCACGTTATATCCATACTTCCATACTAATATTATAAATGTGAAAGTAACTCTGTCTGTCTGTCTGTCTGTCTATCTGTCTGTCTGTCTGTCTGTCTGTCTGTTTGTTACCTTTTCACGCCCAAACCACTGAACAGATTAGGCTGAAAATTGGCATGGATAAAAGTTGTATCCCAGGGAAGGACATAGGCTACTTTTTATCCCGAAAAAATCCCGAGGGACCGCGGGTTACACCGTGGGAGCGCAGCTAGTTGTCTATAAAAAAAGAAATCATCATTTCCCTGCCCTTATCCCACTTTTATGTGGGGTCGGCACAACAGGTTTTCCTCTTCCACTCCGCTCTATCAGCCGTCATCTCAACACACTCCTTTCATATCCATAATCATCCTTCACACAGTCCATCTATCTTTTCTAAAAAATAAAATAAAATAGGCTTCATTATTTTGGTAGGTTTTGCGTCAAATATTACCTTGTTTACTTCCTGTTTGTAAATAGGATGTTCATACGCTATAATAATTAAAATATGGTGAATTACGCACCATCTTAAACATGAGCACTCGTTTCTATCTAAACAAATTCACAATAGAACTAAAGAATCATGTTACTTCTGTTCAGCTAGACAACTCGGAGTTTGTGGCTGCTTGAAAATCGTTTTCATTATGATTTACCGACTTTTATAGTGGATAAATCATAATCATTTTTAATTGTCAAAGTCAAGAAGCATTTATTCTGTAGGACCGCTTTATCACTTGGAATAGTCTTAAAACTAACTTTACTCCTGTTCATGAGCGACCAATGCCGAAAATTGAGGCTCGTCAAAGTAAGTTAGATGCTCTTGAGAATTGTGTA
Organism: Epirrhoe alternata; assembly: GCA_963565295.1. Classification (NCBI taxonomy): domain Eukaryota; kingdom Metazoa; phylum Arthropoda; class Insecta; order Lepidoptera; family Geometridae; genus Epirrhoe; species Epirrhoe alternata. The sequence goes on along the minus strand of OY751397.1, from coordinate 3,029,999 downwards.
ATTGTGTAATCTTGGAACGGTAAATTAACGTGCCCTCTACCATTATTGCATTAGCAGTAACCCATCCACTAACTGACCGGTCAGAACGTTGCATAACTTCAAAATCGAAGAAGAATCATCGAGTCAGCCGGTCGTGGTCGCTTGCTTAGTCGTTTTTGATAAATTCTTCATTTCCTGTAGTGAATTTGTGTAAACGCTCCTCCAATAGGTAACTCTTTTCATTCACCCCTTTCGATGATGATGATTTGAATAAACTAGTGCTACGGTTACAATATTTTACATAGATTCATAAAAATTGGAAGTGATAAGTGAACAAATAAGAAATATGAGGTAATCGGTACAACAAACCTTTGAATTTTTGTTACGGCCTAGTTGGCAAAAACAATTGTTACAATTGTTAAATATAGATACGCGATACATTATCAAACAAATTTGAAACACAAAGAGAGTTAACATCAGAACCCAGTGGCCACTCACGTAGAGACCTGGATAATATCTTAATGTTAAGTTACTCCAAAACGAAGATCGTCGACGTGAGCCAGAAGGCCGCTAGATTGAAATGGGACTGGGCCGGACACGTCTGCCGCATGTCGGATGACCTTTGGGCCAAATTAACAACCGAATGGGCCCCCAATGGCGGAAGACGACGTCGCGGCAGACCTAGATTGAGGTGGAGAGACGAGCTGGACTCGTTCATGGAAAGTTGGTCCTCCATAGCACAAGACCGAGAAAGGTGGAAGGGGGATAGGGAGGCCTTTGCCCTGCAGTGGGACGATGCGGGCTAGCAATAATAATAATAATAAGTTACTCGTAGATGATGCAGCATGATAGCTTCTCTTTCTTTTAGTTTCTAGCTTTCAGAGCTATTTCAGCTATTTGCGTTTGGGAGCGTGTATCGTGTTTCTAACGCGGTCGGTAAGTTTGACTCCCAGGATACTACGTTCCATATTCCGGTATATTTTTGCCTAGGTATATTTTTGCATAATGAAAATAGAAAGACTCATTTATGTTCATAACAACAATATTACAAGAAGCTTAATAATATCATATAACTTGTGTAATATTCATGTGTAAATGTATTTGATAGACGGAATTGTAACGTTTTAGAATGTACTACAACCTTGGCTCATCAAACCTAATGTTACTGAGCTGCATCTTTTGAACGTTTGGTACTTCAGTTTGTATGTTATTTCAAGAGGTAAAATAATTTTATTTAAAAATTTTAACACAGGTCTTCTGAATTCTTTCTTTCTGAATCATTTGAACTCGGATGATTCTTTTTTATTATTATCTTATCTAAGATATTATGGAGCGCAGCATCCTAGGCGTGAAATTAACCGATCGCATCTGGAATAGTGATCTGCGCTCCAAAACACAAATTACAGACGTTGGGCAACATGTTGGCAAACTGAAATGGGACTGGGCAGACCACGTCAGTCGCATGTCGGATGAGTTGTGGGCACGAACCACCACAGAGTGGATCCCACGGAACAGGAAACGACCACGCGGCAGACCGCGGCGGCGGTGGAGAGACGAACTTGACTCCTACTCTCCTGATTGGACCACATTAGCTCACGATAGAGAGGAGTGGAAGAAACGAATTGAGGCCTTTGCCCTGCAGTGGGACACCACAGGCTATTAATAAATAAATAATAATAAATAAGATAAAATGATGGTTGGGAAATATGGCGGAGACCTTTGCCCAGCAGTGGGATTGTATAGGTTGACAAAAAAAAAAGATAAAATTAGAAATGAGTAAGTTAGAAATTAGGGAAAGTCTTGGAAAGCAATGGGGGAGGCATTTGACAGCAGTGCAATAGCACTTGGTTAAAAATGATAACAAAATACACAGTCCAGCTGAGCCGCGCCGAACTATCAATTCAATAGAAAAAATGCTGCTGACGTCAGAAGCGAGCCACATTTTCTGACGTCATCAGCATTTTTTGTATAGAAAAATGACTGCGGCGCGTACGGCGCGGACAGTTGTGCGATCAGGTTTACATTCATTCCTGACCCTGTTTTCTCCCTGAAGACCAATCTTTTCACTTCCATGTTCAATATATCTTTGGGTACATGCAAATAATATACATGATTAATAGTAACGATCGTCGGAGGATAATACATTCAAGATAATTTCCTGTGTTCTGTACAATGTGGTAATAAAGCTATAAAATAACTGGAAGAAAATTTGAATTGTAAACTTTTGCTTCATTAGATTTAAAGAAGAAAATATTATCAAACTGGTCCTACGGATTAAACCTACTACTCGTATAACCTATTTGTCTTCGTTTGAGACTAAGGCTGTGTCCCCAGTAGGCAAACTGTTAGCGGCCGAGTACTGAAATAGTCGGCGCGCGTAACGCTGCAAACTGCGTACCATTGAGCGAGTGAGCGCAAAACTAGCAAACTGTGGACACTTCATTTCAAATATACGGAAGGGCGTACTAAATCGATACGCCGCAAACTCAGTCGGCCGCTAACAGTTTGCCTACTAGGGACACAGCCTAACTTGATTTTTGGCAAATGTCATTTTATAGGCTGAGGGCGGTATACATCTACGTCCGATCCGAACACGCACCGGAGTGGTCGTAGAAACTTTTATATGGTAGTTTTCGCGCTAGATCATCCGATTTCTTTGATTCTTATTTTCACGGATACGAATTGGACTCGGATCGGACGTAGTGCAGAACCGCTCTGACTGTAATTTTTTTTGCCGATTTTTTTTTCGAAATAAACAGTTTTCTAAGAACGACGCAGTAAAATTTTGCATAAAGATAACTATAAATAAATCTATTTTTAAATGTGTGGGATTCGGTTTTACCCAAGTATACCTACTAAAATGTGCGTCATTTTCCACTTTGTTTCCATTTCCACTTATTACTTCCATGTACTTGCGTCACTGGCTCCCAGACTATATCTCGATCACTGAAGCGAAAGATTGCAGCCCGTCACATGTTACGGTCAGATTATACCTTGGGCCTTTCTTGTTTGTTTTCGTTTGCTTTAGCATTATTTTCTTACGTTATCTAACCAATAGCGAGACTACGACACTGACGTACAAGCGAAGAAAAAAAAAATGGGGACGTAGAGTTTAAAAAAGTTTACGCCAGTTTTAGTTTGGTTGTGAACTTCTATTTTGTTTCATAATGAAAATGGACCTAAGTACCTACCTCTATCGAGAAAAGGGAGCCTCGTTTCTTTGACTCACTTAAAAAAAATTGTTTTGTATAATTATTTTTTATTGCCTAGATAGTTGTCTTAACCAGATCGCACACTTGTCCGCGCTGTACGCGCCGCAGTCATTTTTCTATACAAAAAATGCTGAAGACGTCAGAAAATGCGTCTTCTGACGTCATCAGCATTTTCTCTATTGAATTGACAGTTCAGCGCGTAAGGGTCGGCGTGACCACCCTCAAAGAAAATAATGTTAATATTGTACATTCAAATCGTTCAGATCAGACTATGACAATCAAACAAACAAAAATACCCACCTAATTATAAGCATTGATGTGGTATTGAGCTTAAAAATCATCTGCATTTTACTCATTATTTTTACAACACACGATAAAAAATAAATTATTAGCAAGGTTCAAGAATTGAGTTAGTGACCTGACTGAATGCCGCAAATCAACTAAAAAAACGAAACAAAACATCTACATATTATAATGATTGAGATTTGGATAGACATGATTTGAAATGATATATTCCCGACGGCCCCACTGACCGTCCCACTTGTGGGGTAGTTGGGAATAAGAATTCCAATCGACCACACTACGCAAACCAATGGGGTCGTTGGAAATAAAAATTACCAATGACCCCATTGACTTTTTTAGTATAGTGTGACTTTTTTGTTGATGTTTTCAATCCTTTTCGAAGCTAGCAGAGCTTGGTAAAAATGTTAATTGCCTTCCAAATTGAGATCAATGAATCAGTAATACGTGCCTAAATCCTGCTCTTATGGATAAATGTATAATGTGCTTTTAAAGTCAAGTTATAAGCATAAATTCACTTAAATTGCTTAGTACAGTCACGAACGAATGTTGTTAACAGATAGATTTTTTTTAATCGCCATTTCTTTTCGATTTATAAGACAAATAAACTAAGCTTGGGTAGTTATTATGTCCGAGCACCATTCTTTGATGACATTTACCTACATTCGATGTAGGCAAATGCCATTATCGATTTATCTCACTTGTATAAGTGTTCAATGTCGCTTGTACGCAAAAACAAAAACTCGGCGCACTGCGTAGCGTGCGCCGAGTTTTGGCGCGGACATTTTATTTGTCAGATTGTAACTCTGTAGTATCCTAGCCAGATCCTAGTCAAAATTTTGGTAATCATGTTACGGTTTTGAAATATTTTTGTGAAACATTGAAATTCAAATCTGTGTTAAGTATATCTTGAAATACCTTCTGTATTAACCCCGAAGAACAAATCTTCAGATCAAACTTTTAATATGTATTAACTGAAGATCGAAATCCAATTTATATCCAATCAAGACGGATTAAGACATTCCTGATTACATTCAGGCTACAAGGTGTTAGACATTAATCGAAGTTGAGCAATGTTCTGTCAGTAAGTGGATAGGTGACCGCTTGTTGCAAAAAAACTTTGTCACCAGTATTGGCTACAAAGTCATACAAAATTACCTACTTACTTATTTTTTATTGGTCAGTTCCTGTGAGCTTGTTGTTTTTTGACTCAGAAAACCGGCATAATTCATAAAAGGGCAAAAATATGTCATGTGCCAAATATGCACGCCAAATTGGACGTGCCTCTCACTATCCCCTTAGACATCTTCAACGGATGTTGGGTAACTTGATCAGTGAATGTCTACCGTGCCTTGATAACTGAGATGAAACCGAAACAAAAACTCGACTGGTTTTGTTTGGGTTTCATCTCGGTCGCGTCGTTCAAACCAAAGACTATGTAAGACCACATATGTATAAGTAACACCACTTATGTATAAGTGGTCTTACATAGTCTTCAAAACAAAATACTGTTATTTTTGATCTTCTAAACCTGATTGTAGCCAAGGTCATCTAATGTTAGCCTGAGTTCGTTTTTGCCGCAAGATACTAAATATTTATGAATCGCGTGGGCGAAATTTATTTTATCCTTTTATCCATGTATCACAGATCGGACCTTCAGACATGTATCTAATTCGTATTTTTACTGAAGATGTTCACAGGATAGTCAGGGGCACGTTCTATGCCGTCAGCGACAAAAGTTCTTGAGCATTTTGATGTTTTTTAATCTTATTTATCTTCGAAACTAGTAGATTTGTAACAAAAACTTTAGCGTATATTGGATGCTCTGCCTCGCACCATTTATTATTTTTATACTAGGTTTATATAGGTACATACAAAAAGTTTAAACTTATTATCAGGTATTTGCGAAAAAAAAAACTCAATTTTTCCTAATATCATGATGAAAATGAAGCTTTTAAATCTGCAATTGTTCATGAACTTCCTGTCGGTGGCTGGTACATAGGTACGATCTTTTCAGCACATGCCAATTTTCATTCATTAACTCTCATCATCCACAGCCTGACTTCACCCACTGCTGGGTATAGGCCTCCCTAAATTTGTGCCACGATCCTGCGCTAATCGGACCTAGTGACGGCCCGCGACGTGCACAATATCGTCTGCCCATCTGGCCACCGGACGTCCTACATTCCTGTACCCAGATCATTAACTATAATAATAATTAATTTGTTAATCGAATGATATAAATATACACACTACTGACACACTATTACATATTTATAATTATATTATATTTTTTTCGTATTATGAAGGACTTAAATGTAAAGATTTCAAAAATGTAATTAGACTTTTTTTTGTATAAGACGGTAACATTTTGCATGCTGATAAGCTGAACAAGGCTGTGCATATATTTTTCTCCAGTCATCTGTTTATTATTAACCCTTGTTTCGCATGAAATGAATTTGAGTCCCTTTTTAAAAAGAAAATGTATTTCCAGGAGGTGGCGTTATTCGGAGAGTTCACGATTCGAGAGACGCTCATCTACTTCGGCTGGATAGCCAACATGAAGACCAAGGATGTGGAAGAGAGGATAGACTTCCTCATAGAACTGCTGCAGATGCCCAACCCCACAAGGTACACCTTGCATCATTTTTCCTGTCCCTTAAAGCCATGGTGGGGCTGGTTGAATAGATTCTCTTTTTTCACTCTCTTTATACAGGTTGTAAAAGCACGTCTTCCGAAGCCGAAAGGGGTAGGTACAGTATCCCAACACACAACCAAATCCAAAAGCATTTACCAAAAAAAAATCATTATATCCGGAGAAAACAGCGAGAAGATTACTGTTTGCTGGATTTTGAGTTTTAATTGTTTTTTTTGTTTCTACGATGTTTTTTCCTTCACTGGTATACTCGTACGAGTGGCATATTGTATGTACGTACATACAATATGCCATTCGTACATTTTTGACAAAAAACTCACTGGTGCATGACCTTGATTCAAACCCACGACCTTAGAATTGGAGGGCGACTAGACCACAAAGCCTATATACGTAACTTGATATATGATTTATTTGTCTACTAGACTACCTGCATCACCGTCATCGGTAACTCTTCCGAAGTTTTCAGTCTCTTTCACTCATCACCTATTTCTTTTCCCCAGACAAGTCAAGAATCTATCTGGTGGCCAGCAGAGAAGAACCTCGTTGGCAGCCGCTCTGATCCACGAGCCGGAGCTACTTATACTGGACGAGCCGACTGTCGGTGTTGACCCGGTGCTTAGACAAGGGTATGTTTATATTCTGAAAGCTAGGCTCCAAACCGTGTTTGCTGCCCTGATACCTACCACTCGGTATTGGTCGCGAAGGAAAAGGAGTAGTTTTAAGACTATTCTAAGTGATCCCAGCGCAGCGGTCCTTAACTACTGAATGAATCCTACCACAGACATACTAACAGCGCTCCGTGGTCTTCTTCTTCTTTTATTGAATGGCAACTACACAACTAGGTATAATTCTGCCAATGTCAAGTTTTAAATATAGATTTACATCATGTCAGTCAGTCAGTCCTGTCACTGGTTTGAACAAAACACGGCGGCTTGTTTTCTTCAAAACTCCCCCATTCCATTTGCCAGATCACCTGTTACGAATCCAAGGCTTCATTGGTAAAATGCTACCGAAATTACACAATGAAACCTAGTAAAACACAAGAAAAATAAAATAAAATAGAAAAGCAGTGCTTCTTCCTAAAATGGCGAAAAACAACCGCTCCGCGGTCACTTTGGAATGACTACAGTCGTCAAAATTATAACGATTTTGACGACTGTAGTCATTCCAAAGATTATGACATTTTACATCGACTCGCGCGAGCCTTGGAACGCATGAACGCGTAGTACGTACGCAGAGAGACACGCACAAAAGAAATCTATCTAAAATACATTTTGTCGCGAAACATTTGTAATTAATGTAATGAGAGTGAATGAGGCGAAAGTTGTGTGTCAGGATCGTAGCCAGTGGAGATCCGTGGTCTCTGCCTACCCCTCTGGGAAAGAGGCGTGATTTTATGTATGTATGTGATTTTATGTGTGTACATTTGTAATTGTAACAACGCCAAATTCCACTTAAACTTAGGGAAATTGTTTATGATTCAAGTTTCAATAAACGCCACCCCTCAGGCGCTTCTGTTACAGTAAAACAGCAAATCCCAAAGCATATTTTACCTAAATTACCGAGCCGACCTGCTCAGAGTTCACTGGGGCGACCTATTTCTAGTTTTGAATAATGCATTTATAAGCCACGGTATAATGTAACAGTAAAATGTAGTAATAGGATCATAACTCTATCATGATGATAAATGCATGGTAGAGCCACTCAAGATCCCTTGAAGTTTTTGAAAAAAAGCCTGTGTCGGTAGCAGGTCACATGACTCGCAATGGGAATCCAAAGATTTTTTGCTTATCTCAAAAATGCCGAACGCGCCTAAAGAAGTTTTCACACCAAAAACTAATTATGTTAGAATCCTTAAATTAAAAAAGTAAAATAAATACTTTACTTACCAAAAACTAATTATGTTGGAATACTTAGATTCAAGAGGATGGATCACCTATGTAATAAAGCTAGGCCCTATACCACTTTTCTTGCCTGTTTCGTGATTGCCCTGGTTTTTCAAGATATTAGTCCCAACAGAAGAAGAACAGAATTAGAATCACCTAACTCTTATTCAGAGATAAACACTTTAAAACTGAATAAAATCTTTTAGACTCACACGATTTAAACTCATTGTTGTTTTTATAACGGGACGAGATCGCGTAAAAGGATGAGTTCCCACGATCGGTGCAATCCGATCGTAACGTCGAGATAAGGTAATAGTTCAAATATTATCCAAAACCTTTACGCGATCATCCCGTTAATAAAACAACAAAAGGCTTAGACTTTGACTTGGCAAAACACGATTGGCACAGGAGGCGATTGGCAGAAGCGAAAAGAGCCTGCAGATAGAGACTCAGCAGTGTGTTGAGAAGAACGAATGCTGATAATTTACTTGGTCCTAGTGTAAGACCAGCTAAATAATACCGTTAAGAGCTCTTAACGGTGAAGGAAAACATCGTGAGGAAGCCGCAGCTTAGTCAGCTCCACACGTATTGACGTTGTCTTTCCTGTGGGTCAGGCTGATTAAGCTGAGAGGATGGTTTAGGTGCTGGGCAAGCCTATTCCATCTCAAACAATGTCCCAGGCACTACAGCATCTCGTTCAGTGTAGGCATGGATTGCCTCCTGACGCTGTATAAATCATTTAATATACAGGGTGTAAAAGACCACTACCGAAAACTGAGGGGTTGCAATCAGACCATGATTCTAAACATGTTTAGCGAAAAAAACGCAAAAAAAATTGACTTAGCTTAGTCATTTTATGTTATTTTCGGTTATTTACTACTAGTACAACATAATAAGACCATACCTACCTAATAATTTCATTTATAAAAGAAAAAAATAGTTGAAACTCAAAATCCAGCGATCTACGTAAAATAACGCGCCCAGAACACACGCAAACAGTACTCTTCAAACGCTGTTTTCTAATATAATGATTATTTCGGAAAATCCTTTTGGATTTGGTTGTGTGTTGGGATGCTGTACCTACCCCTTTCGGCTTCGGTAGACGTCTTTTTACACTCTGTAGATGTAAAAGGCCTAAGTTTTTTTTAGTGTAAGACCGTTTCTACTGCTACCATAATACAGTGACTGCAATCCTAACTTATATTTCAGAATTTGGGACCATCTGGTTGAAATAACGAGACACGGCCGCACCACGGTTATCATCACTACGCACTATATTGATGAAACAAAGCAGGCTACTACTGTGAGTATAATACCATTTACACAATACCATTCTTGCCTCTTGCTACAGACTATTAGTTCTTGCTCCGTTGAGTTTGAGAAAGCAAGAGGCATAATGGTATGCCAGAATGGTATCGCGTAAATGACGTTTAATCTTTTGATTTGCTGGTTTACTGATCAAAATGAATGGAACGGAGAAAAATATTCCTTTGCAAGTAAGAAAACTTAGTTCTGATATGATTCTTATAATTTGACATTGATAATTTTGTAATTATCGTAACTGGTGATGTAGCCGTGCTAGTTTTAATGATCGACGACCTCTGTAGCGCAGTGGGCGAAGGCCCGCCTGCGACGCAAAAGGTTGCGGGTTCGATCCCCGCGGCGGGACCAATGTTTCTATGATAAATATTTGTCTTTGGTCTGGGTGTTTCTATGTATAATATGTATGTATTTACAAACAAAAAGTAAATATGTAGTTTACCAGTCATCTAGTACCCATAACGCAAGCTCTGCTTACTTTGGGGCTAGATGATGCTGTGTGATAAAGTCCAGCATTATTTATCCATCATTATTTATTTTAAATAAATAAGCCATTCACATCTTAATTAGACGATTTAAACAACGTCAGGAGGCAACCTATGCCTAACTCAACAGGAAGCTGTAGAGCCTGGGGCATTGAGATAGAAAAGGCTTGCCCAGCACCTTAACCATCCTCTCAGCTTAATTGGCCTTGTCCAAAGTACAATATTTGGTGTAGGTACAGGTCAGTTACAAAAAAACGTGTTCTTGAGTAGAGACCGCGACTCGGCAAACGTAATGTAGGACGCCCTCCGGCCAGGTGGAGTGACGATCTGCGAAAGGCTGCTGGCGTCGAGCTGAGGACAGGGCGCAATTGCGATCATTAGGGCAGGCCTATGTCCAACAGTAGACTGCTATCTACAGCTCTAGCTACACATCATCATCATCATCAGCCTGATGATGATGATGATGTGTTTTCAAAACCAAGAAACAAAAAGAATAGAGAGTTCAATCAAATTCTTTGGATTCTAACGAAACTGTTTTCAGAGTAGGCATTCCTATAAACTATGCATAACAAATACTTCTAAGCTTATTCAATTAAAGCTCTCAGAGTACTTCACTGGCATGTTAATAAAGAACTTTTGATAGGTAATAACAATTTTCCCAAGAGCGCCTCGTACACCGCGACGGTTTTTAAAGCTCTTCCTGTAAGGGCGGTGATATTGCATAGATGATTTATTTGCAAAACTTCCTTATGAACCTGTCAGAAGTTATTTATTAAGATGTTAATACAGGTTAGATCAAGATGGATGTTACATTGATATATAAATAAATAATGCTGGACTTTCCACACAGAATCTAGCCCCAAAGTAAGCAGAGCCTGTGTTATGGGTACACATGACTGATATACTACTTTATATACTTTTTGTTTGTAAATAAATGTCATACCAATGTTATTTATTTAGCTGTCATCGCCAAATCTGGCCAAGTGTCTTACCCAGCGCAACTTAAGTCTCGCAATACGATCCGATATCTGCTATTTTTGTCCTCCTACGAATATTGAATATTGAACCATAGCTCAGCTAGAATAAACAAATAGCTCATACGATTATGATCTTTATCTTTATACAGGGTGTAAAAAGACGTCTACCGAAGCCGACAGGGGTAGGTAGGTACAGCGTCCCAACACACAACCAAATCCAAAAAGATTTTCCGAAATATTCATTATATCCGGAGAAAACAGCGCTTGAAGAGTACTGTTTTCGTATGTTTTCGGTGCGTTTTTTTACGTAGATTGCTGGATTTTGAGTTTTAAATGTTTTTTTCTTTTATAAATGAAATTATTAGGTAGGTATGTCTTATTATGTTGTAATAGTAGTAAATAACCGAAAATAACATAAAATGACTAAGCTAAGTCAAAATATTTTTTTTTGCGTTTTTTTTCGCTTAATATGTTTAGAATCATGGTCTGATTGCAACCCCTCAGTTTTCGGTAGTTGTCTTTTTACACCCTGTATACATTGAATTATTTACAATACTAAGCTGCGAATATTATGCAAACATTGACGTGTAATAAGTTCACAGAATGTAAAATATTGATGTATTCAAATCAGATATTCATTTAAATAAATATGAAAATCCTGAATAAACTGGCTAATGGCTAAAAAGGCGAATAAACTTTAATAAGCCGATGGATCTGAATAGAATTTCAATGATATTAAAAATTGAATGTTCAGTTGGAGATTTCACATGATAAACCCTGACTTTGCTTGGGTTGAAATTTAGCGGGGTCGGCACAACGTCATGTTCTCATCTACACTCTCCTCTATCACTCGTCATCTCCGTATCCACTCCTTTTTATCCAGACTTGAGGAGAGAATGACGGTTTTTAATTTAATTCAATCGTATTTTGTCAATTGTTGACTTATTAAAAAGACTGTTGAATCGTCAAAGATTTTTCAATTATCAATCTGTCTTTCATATTATGGTTCAAGGTTATTTTCAATAGGATTTTTTGACAAATATTTAAGCAGATATTATTAATTTAGACGATTATTAAGAGCTCGTGATGTCCCGTCTCTCTGCAGGGCAAAGGCCTCCCATTCTTTGTTCTAGTCTTCTGTATTGTGAGCTAATGTAGTTTAATAAATCTATATAAAATGTTACTATAACCACGTCTACCGAACGTGAATAAACTTCTATTTTACCCACAGATAGGACTGATGCGAGGTGGAAGGTTCCTGGCTGAGGAGTCACCAGCGGAACTACTCCACCGGTACCACGTGGACAGTCTTGAGGATGTGTTCCTGAAGCTATCCGTGATGCAGAACCTGGGCAAGAGGCGGCGGTCCAGCATCCTGGCTGATGTGGTGGAGAAGGTGGAACTGCCTGCTATTCCTGTGAGTATTTAAAAAAAACGTAAACAGGATCACGAGTGTATTCCCAAGGTATTTTTCTGTAAGTATTCATTTGCTTTTTTTTTTTTAATTTAATGTTGTAATAAAATGTTGAAAAGTTTAGATTTGTGACAACAGTGTTCAGGAACGACGAAAGAACAACCATATTACGAGTATTTCATCAGATTTTAAAAAATCTACTGACCAATAATATAAGAATAATAAATAAAATAAAAGTAATAAATAAATAATGCTGGACATTTCACACAGCATCATCTAGCCCCAAACAACTAAGCAAAGCTTGTACTATGGGAACCAGATAACTGATATAAGTACTAGTTATATACTTTATGTTTGTAGTCGGGTTGGTTTGTTTGAGTCTGGATGTTGCTATGTATAATTGTATGTAACATAATATTATACATAGAAACACCCAGACCCAAGATAAATATTTGCAGATCATACAAACATTTCTCTCGCAACGGGGATCGAACCCGCAACCTTCTGCGTCTCAAGCGGGCTTTCACCCTATGCGCCACAGAGGTAGTCAAATGGACCTAGGCTATAAATTATCCCGTTAAAATAAAAATGTAACCACAATCCCTGACTGTAAAACGCAATTTGTAACACCTGAGCGAAGCCACGAATGGGCAACTACTTTTTTACATTTACAAAATGTCCAGCAATATTTATTTGTTTTTATTTATTTATTATCTTTCCACAGAACCCCAACGCGATAGATTTAGAAGAGGCAGAAATTGGTGAAATTTCTGGAGAGTTTGGAGACAACGTGTCTATGAGCAGCAAAGGCCGGGTGGTGGTTACTCCCGTCATCACACTGCCCGTAGACTCTCTGCCCCCAGAGGAGAAGCGCAAGAGAGGATGTATGGAGACCTTCATGCCCATGAAGTGGCACCATATGAAAGCACTGATTTGGAAGAACTTCCTGAGTCTGTTTAGGAACTTTGGGTGAGTTTTTTTTTAGCCTTTCTCTTCTTATTGTGTCTTCGAAAAACGCTCTTACGCTTTTAGCCTTTCTTGACAATATTGGTCACAAAGTAACAGGAGAACCACTATGCTCTTATGAAGGCAAAGCTTTAATGCATAAGAAAAACATGTTTTAATTTTATTTTAGGATCAGACAGTTGGAATCTACATAACCAATTAATAAAGTGGAGTGCTATGTTCCAATCTAGTTTTTTGCAATTATTTTTGCAAATTAATTATAGTCAACATGTCCTTATTTCCAGGGTCCTAGCATTCATCCTCGGTCTCCCTCTAACCCAGATGATACTCTTCTGCCTCGCCATCGGCCACTACCCTGAGGGCCTGCCTATCGCCGTGGTGAACTACGAGACCAACGATACGAATCCCCTCTGCTCCTATGACAGGAACTATTGCCCGCAGAATCCAGAGACGTATGATTGGAACCTGACGATGTTCAGCTGCAGATATCTGGACTTCTTGTCGAAGCGACAGAATAATTTGGTAAGTTTTGAATTTATTAGAAGAATAGAATAGAATATTGCTTTATTGCACACCATGAGAAAAAAACAACAAATAAAACAGATTTCGCTTAAATAATATGTGTAGCAATGGGCGAATTTATTAATACATGAAACGGGTTTTTGATGGATCTTTCAGAAGGCCCTCGCAGATTACAGACTTTCACCGGCCGATAGTTGAGATGAGCTATACTTCTCCATACTCATTACGATTTAACGATTTGGTCGGTACTGTCGATGTATGGAGTGAACAGCAACCTCGTTCGAGCTCTGAAATCTCTCTATGAGGATTCTAGTGCTTGCGTGAGGATACATGGGTCATACACTGAATGGTTTAACATCCAAAAGGGCGTTAGGCAGGGATGTGTAGCGTCACCATGGCTATTTAATCTATTCATGGACAGTTGCTTGAAAGATTTGAAAGATGGTGCAAATGGTTTAAGAATGAATGAGTTACTCGTCAAATGTCTTCTCTATGCCGATGACCAGGTTATACTTGCGTCGTCGGAGACTGAGTTGCAGGAGATGGTAACAGTTATGCATGAAGCTTTTAAGCGAAAGGGAATGAAAGTAAATGTGAGCAAGACGAAAATGATGGTTTTTGAAAAAGATGAATGTATGACAGCATGCAATATTCTGATTGACGATGAAAGAGTGGAACAAGTGAAAGAGTTTGTGTATCTGGGGACATTGTTTACAAGAGATGGGAAGTACGATGAGGATATCGAAAGGAGAGTGAATGCTGGAAACCGAGTGAATGGGGCTCTCCATGATTTTATGAGCAGCCGGAAAGTGTCCGATAAGGCACGACTGGCAGTTCATAGAGGAGTGTTGGTACCGACATTGATGTATGGAAGTGAAAGTTGGGTGTGGCAGAAAAAACATCAGAGTAGAGTGAATGCTGTTGAAATGAGAGCGTTGCGTAGTATGTGTGGGGTAACGTTGAATGATAGAGTGAGAAATAGTGTGATAAGGGAACAGTGTGGAGTGAAAGAAGATGTAGTGTTGAGGATTGAGAAAGGTATGTTAAGATGGTTTGGGCATGTAGAGAGGATGGATGACAGTCGTTTGACAAAGCAAGTGTATGAGGCGAGTGTGCATGGGACAGCTGGAAGGGGAAGACCTAGGCGAACCTTCTTGGATCAAATTGGCGACATTTTGGAGAAGGGCCAGGTCAAAAGTACCCTAAACCGACGAGCATGTATGAAGAATGTAATGAGAGTGAATGAGGCGAAAGTTGTGTGTCAGGATCGTAGCGACTGGAGATCCGTGGTCTCTGCCTACCCCTTTGGGAAAGAGGCGTGACTTTATGTAT
This sequence comes from Epirrhoe alternata, assembly GCA_963565295.1. Classification (NCBI taxonomy): domain Eukaryota; kingdom Metazoa; phylum Arthropoda; class Insecta; order Lepidoptera; family Geometridae; genus Epirrhoe; species Epirrhoe alternata. The sequence continues at coordinate 3,014,950 of OY751397.1, read as the reverse complement.
GTATGTATGTACTCATTACGAGCCGAAGTATGTTCCGTCTCAACTATCGGCCGATAGAAAGTCTGCAGTCTGCGAGGAGGCTAATCGATTAACTGATTCTGTTATGTTGTTCTGCTTTTCTGTATGAAAGTTATGAGATTACATTATGCCATTACGCTTTTATTACTAGTATCATCATCATCATCCACATCCACAAGCTACCCAGTGCTGAGTATAGGTTTTTTCTTATGCAAATTTTTACATGGTCCATTGCTAGCCTCAACATCTTGAAATACTTTGATAACAATAACGATGATAAAATCATTTGTTCTATCTCTGTCAGTTTTTGTCAGCAGTATTATTACACCTGGTATTGTCTGTCTGTCGCTAAAACTCATTAATCACGCACATCCCACACGCACAAATCAAAGCTATAATCATAACCGGGAACTGTGTTAGAGCCTTTTATCATTGACGACTTAGCCTCCTCGCAGACTGCCGACTTTCTATCGACCGATAGTTGAGACGGAATGTACTTCGGCTCGTATTAATGAGTATGGAGGAGTATAGACCGTCTCAACTATCGGCCGATAGAAAGTCTGTAGTCTGCGAGGGGTCTTAGACTGCTAGAGCTGCTGTTGAAGGGCCGTGTTGGCCGAATGGGTTTGTGCCTCGACTTTCAATCCAAAGGTCGTGGGTTCGAATCCTGGCCGTTCATCTATAGATTTTGCGTTTCGTAAACCAGGCTCTTAACGGTGGAGGAAAACATCGTAAGGAAACCAATTAGTAGGTACTCTTATGGGTGGCAATGGGCTTGTAACCTGTCACATATGGATTCTGTAATATCAAATACTTATGTGTCTATTTGGACATGCCTCTTACGAACCCCTTAGACATTTTCAAAGGATCTGGAATACATAAAAGATGTGAAAGAATATCTACCGCACATCGGGGACACAGTTGTGATCCTGTCCGAATATCACACGAGAATCAGAGTCGGCTGAAATCGTATCGTACGTAACAATAATATCTGATGCAATAAATTTAGTAATACCTACAATCTGACGGTAGTTACGTGATCAACATAGTAAGCACCCAAATATACTACAGGGTGTAAATTCTTGCTTTCCGGAAGATACAGTAACATATTAATATGAAAAAACAACGTTTGCAACGCTTTATAGAGACGCTTGCTATAAAATATGTTACCATAAATAACAGACATTTCAATATTTTTATTTTTTGAGTTAAGACTTTTACTTCTTTCTCAAAGCTAACAAAACGGCCTATCTACCCACGATTGACATTTCCTCCTCCGTCATAGACATACGTAGACTATTAAATATACCCAGCAAGGAAGCAGGATATTGTTCCACCCTTTATTACAATGCCCTTCCTTATTCTTTGTTTATTGAGTTGTTTATGACGGGATTAGTTTGAGTTATACGGTTATTGACGTCCGACGGGATAGTATGATTAATATTGTATGTAGCGTCTGCCAGGGATCCGAGTTTGGGCCCTTTTGACTGCCCAATAAATTGAACCCGGGTATAAAAAAGGAATTTATCTTTGAATCATGGGCATGTATGCAAGATGTGAGCATGTATTTGAACATGCCTCTGACTACCCCCTTAAACATTTCTGGAATACATAAAAGATCTGAGAGAATGTCTACCGCGCCTTGGGGATACAATCGTGACCGTGTTTACGTTTTTTTTTCATGGGAGCCTTTTAATCGGCCTAAAACTCCAATGAAAGAAAAAGCTAATTTGAAGACCCTTTCAGATATACTACCCAGACAAAGAGACCGCGATGGACGATGCAAGGCACGGAAGAGCGAGAGCTGTTCTGGTCTTCCCAAGCAACTACTCCATCTGCCTGCAGGACAGGATCACCGATCCTCGGCGAGCCAGCTACTACACCATCAAGAATTCTGATATGGAAGCTCATATGGATGATACTGGTAAGACAAAAGAGAATCACGACTATTGCCAAAGCTAGAAGCTTTAGGTTCAAGATCCTTTCATTATATCTGTCACTTAGAGAATGCTGACTTCAGCAAAATGTGGGAATGTGCCAAACGCATGACGGTCTTTTGACATCTTCAAATAACTTTTGCCGACTAGAACGTATCCGGCAAAAAAATATTATTTGTATCGAAAAGTATGAGACCATAACTATTAGACCATTCCGTCACCGATCAGCACCGTCGCATGTCATGCACGGAGCGTCAATTATTGTCGGCGAGAATATTAGTATACGGGTATTATGACGGTAGTAAACGCGTTGAAGCCATGTTGCTCTGTTACTAAACGCTAATAGATGTTCAGGAATGAACCGGTATTACTGCATGCTACTGAACTGATGTTTGCCGGTTTGCATACGGGTTACATACGGGTATAGAACGCTGTCGATACGTTTCAGTTTCGAGTTGTTTTCAGTGTCTGACACGTTTCTATTACGGTCATGGTATGATACGGGAGAGTCAGCAAAAAGCTTAAAGATCTAAAATAATTTCTACTTCGCTTTGACGTATTGGTAATTCTGTTTCGTTTCCATTACCAATGTTTAATAGGCCTTTCTGTTTTGCCATCTTCTATCTTGTTACACTCGCGTACAAAAATTCCGTCGTCCACGTTCCCTACAAATCCTACGATCTAAAGAAAATTGAATAAATGTATTCAAACAATGAAGATTTTCTTTTACGCAATGCGATAACCGATTACTGCTTGAAACCCTATTGAAGAAATAGGGTTAAGGACCTACCAATATCCCCAAATGTAATTCAATACAATAACAATAACGCGACTGAATCCTTACATAAATACAGGCTGTAGTAAAGCTACTTTAAAGAATTCAAGATGTTTCCAATCTTTTACTTAAATAAATTTAAAATATTGGAGAATAAAATATTTTGTATAGCGCTCGCGTCAAATTAAAGTTGATAAAGCCTCCTCGCAGACTGCAGGAGTAAGTTTGAATGTAAAAATTGTAAGGGCAGGTACCAGAGTTCATAATTATAAAATAGGTACAATAGGTAAACTTCTCGAACCCTAACGAGTAATTTAAATGAAATCGGTTCATATAAAATTAAACTCACATGACCAAACATATTATTGTTTATTATTCGAAATATTTTTTATTTATTTATTTATATCTAAAACTATGGTTTTAAAATTACTATTTTAGTTTTATAGACTAGTCATTTTCCACCCAGTAAAGCCCTTCAGATACCTATTTGTTATTCACGACACCCTTGAAGAATTCTATAAGCATTTTATGAATTCGCTACATCATTGGACCCTAAAAAGCGGGTCAGCTCATGTTTGGGTTGGATACAACGAGATAGTCAAAGAAAAAGCATTTTATTCAGTGACACTAGTTTGATTACTCACGCGTTATGAAAGCCAGATAGCTTTTCACGTCCTTTTTGGGCTAAATACAATGATTTTTCGAAGATAGTCACAGAAAAATCTTTTTATCCAGTGAAACTAGTTTGATTACTCAGCGTTATGAAAGCCAGATAGCTTTTCACGACCTTTTGGGCTAAATACAACGATTTTTCGAAGCTAGTCACAGAAAAAACATTTACAGAAATTTTATAACTAGATTCTACTCCAGTTCTTTCGCGATCCACATCATAAAAAACAGCAACAAACACGGTTTGGGCTTTCTGCCCATGTGGAGCTACGCAGCGCTAGTCTGGCCTGACTTAGTGTGACTTGATATTCCTGCCTTGCGTGGATAGGTTTCAGCTCAGGTTGATTCAATGAAGGAACTCTTTATTACTGCTTGGGTTTAACGTATATTATGTACTTTACAATGGGTTATTAAATTTAAAGCAAAATAAATTGACACTCGTTTTTGTCGCCGTTGAAATCGAATCGAAAAGTAATGCTGTGAAGTTCTTGCGTACGCGCGCTTGACCGTACGAAGTTCATGCTTCAAGGCTCGCCAGAGTTGCACGTCGCGTCCGCTAGATGGTGCGCTTATCAATCGTCAACATGCCCCCGGCCTTGGATGCAGCAGGCTCCAAGAGGTCTTGAATTTCTCCTTGATTTTCTTCGGGATGAAAAAGTGGGCATATCCTCGGGAATGACCGCCGTATAATGCCTGTTGATGTTTTGATGTTAGCCACGCGTGAGATACCATCCTTGCCTGGGAATATCTGTGTGACTCGGCCCAAACGCCACTTCAGGGGCGGTAGGTTTTCTTCTTTGATTAAAACCAATGTGTCAGGAGCGATGGTATCTTGATTGGTCTGCCATTTCGTTCTCTTCTGGAGCTCGGAGATGTACTCAGTCGACCAGCGCTGCCAGAAGTGTTGCCTCATCTGCTCCACCCGATCATACCGAAGAAGGCGCTGCGTAGGTGTGGTCGTGAGGTCCTGGCCAGCAGGTGCAGTGAGCGGCCGGCCAATCAGGAAATGAGCAGGGCTGAGCGGGAGTAAATCGTTAGGGTCTGTGGACATAGGTGAAATGGGTCGGGAGTTAAGGACAGCTTCTATTTGTGCTAATACCGTACTTAACTCTTCATAAGTTAGGCGCGCGTTACCCATAACACGACACAAGTGAAATTTGCAAGCCTTGACGCCCGCTTCCCACAAACCACCAAAATGAGGCGAATATGGCGGAATGAAATGAAATTCAATTGAATTATTATTAGTGAAATCTAGAATATCTGACTTTGCGTGATCTAAAAATTTTGAAAATTCTTTTATGGCACCAACAAAATTTTTCCCGTTATCAGAATAAATTTTTAATGGTTTCCCACGTCTAGAAATAAATCTTTTTAATGCGAGTAAGTATGCTTCCGTAGTGAGACTTGAAACTAATTCTAAATGAACAGCGCGAGTTATAAAACATACAAAAAGGCAAATGTAACATTTGACCAACTTGGCCCCCCTTCCTGCGCGGTTCAATACCATCAATGGCCCAGCATAATCGACGCCACAACGAATAAATGGATATCCTGGTTCCAAGCGTTCTGGAGGCAAGTTACCCATTTGAATATTTAATGGTTTAGCCTTCATACGTAAACATTTCATACAGGTATGCACTGTTCGCTTAGCTAAATTACGCCCTCTGAGAGGCCACCAAGTTTCTCTAACAGTAGCTAATAATAGCTGAGGACCTGCGTGTAATAACATTTTATGTTGATGCTCGAATAGCAAGCGTGTAAATGAATGCTTCGCACACAATAAGAATGGATGCCTTTTATCATATGAAAATGATGAATAAGTCAACCTGCCGCCTACTCGAATTAAGTCATGTTCATCGAGAAATATGTTTAGACTAGCAATGTTGCGAGGGCATTTAGCTAACTTATTATTTTTTAAATCTTCATAGATGTCTGAAAAGGATTGCTGTTGTGAAATTCGTGTTAGCATTCTTGTCGAGCATCGCAATTCATTCACTGAAAGACTATCTTTGCTACGTTGTGATTTTAATTTATTTTTACAGTTATTTATAAAACGTAGCACATACGCTCCCACACGTATCATACGATTATAACTGGAAAATGATTCGAATGGAAACGAACCCTGCATTGTGTGACTTACCAAAGTGGTTTTTATAGATTTTAATTCTGGAAGCTCATTGAGATTAATATAATCATTTTGAGTATTGTGCGCATTTTCTAAATTAAAATCATGTAAAAATGAAGGCCCTTTCCACCACATCTCTGATGTCGTAAGAATATCTAAATGTACTCCACGCGATAATAAATCAGCTGGGTTTTGTTTACCAGAGATGTGATACCAAGGTTTATCACTCGTTAGTTCGTTAATTTCTACTACGCGATTCTGAACGAACGGTTTTAATAAGTTAGGCGACATTTTTATCCAACCTAACACAATAGTGGAGTCTGACCAAAATAACACTTTATCAAAAGTCATTCTTAATGATTTTATAATTTTTGCATACAATTTTGCACCTAATAACGCACCACAAAGTTCTAAGCGAGGTATGCTAACTGGCTTGACGGGTGCGACCTTACTCTTCGCACATAACAAATGCACTGCTATCGCTGTATCTGTATAACTACGCATGTACGCGCAGGCACCGTATGCATCCTGAGAGGCGTCGCAAAAAATATGCAGTTCGAGAGTGTGTGCATTATCTAAAATTACATAACGCGGTATGCGCAAATCATTTAAATATTGTAGCTTATTAGTGAAATTTTGCCATTCTAACAGTAAAGGTTTCGAGACTGGAGTATCCCAATCAATTTTTTCTAACCACAATTTTTGTAGCATGATCTTTGCGATTATAATAGTTGGCGTAAGCAGACCTAACGGATCATAAATTTGTGCTATGATTGATAGGATGTTACGCTTAGTAACAGTGCGAGACATGTCGCACTCGTACCTAGTACTAAAGTGAAGCTCATCTGAAGAGTTGAACCAACCTAGGCCTAAAGTTTTTGTGTGACAGTTGTCACCAAATGACATTTCTTTAGACGCAGGAGAAAATTGTGTGTCTGAAATAGGTGAATTAAATATCCATTTTCTTAGAGAGAAGCAGCCTGATTCTAAGACCCTTGAGACGTCATTACATATTTCTAACAACTTTTGTTGATCTTGATGTCCGGTAATTAGGTCATCAACGTAAAAATCGTCATTAATTACTTGAGCGATGACGTCATCGTTACATTCCATTGCGAGTTGTTTTAAGCATCTAATACTTAAATAGGGAGCTGACGCTGTGCCGTACGTAACGGTGTTCAGTTGAAAAGTGTTCAAGGGTTCTGAAGGGTTTTCTCGCCATAGTATTAATTGCATATTTCTTTGATCAGGTTGAATCAATATCTGTCGATACATCTTTTCGATGTCAGCGCATGCGACATATTTAAATTGACGGAATCGAAGTAAGATTGAAAATATGTCATTTTGCAAAGTCGGCCCTATGTGTTGTATGTCATTCAACGACTTGCCTGACGTCGACTTTGCACTGGCATCGAAAACAACCCTAAGTTTGGTAGTTGAGCTATGTTCTCTATATACCCCGTGATGTGGTAGGAAGAAATATGGCGATGAATATTCAGTTATGTGACTCATGTGACCTAGATTTATATATTCACTCATAAAATCCGAATACATTTTTTTGTAGGTTGGTGAACTTCGGGCTAATTTATTTTCAAGTGCAAAAAACCTATTTTTTGCCATCGATAACGTATCTCCTAGGACATCAGCTGATTCTTTCAGCGGGATGCGCAACGAAAAACGACCTTTATCGTCGCGTGATAAGGTTTGTGTGAATAAAGTTTCGCATGCACTTTCATCGCTAGTGAGTTTACGAATCGAAGGTACTTCTTCTATTTCCCAGAATCGTTTAATATCCGAATCTAATGTTTGTGTGTGATTACAGTAAACACGATTAATGTGATTATCTTTTTTTTGAATGGAACCAGATAAAATCCAACCTGGCTTTGTGTTTTGCAAGTAGGGACCGTTAGGTATCTGAATTAAGCCTTGATTAAGCAGTTCCCAGAATTTATCTGCGCCTATCAACATCTGTATTTCGTTTGACAAATAAAAGTGTGGGTCAGCAAGTTGGACGTTATCTGGTATTGGAATGTTGTGATTGATGCCAAGTGCAGGTAATTGTGCTGTTATGCGAGATAAAACTAAGCAATTAAAGCGTGTGTTGTATGAGCTTGTTTTGGACCGCACTTTAACGTCGCACGATTGTGTGGATTGTGAAATAGTGTTACCTACACCTACAATTTGAACAGTGGACTGTATCAATGGAATGTCTAGATTTTTGCATAATGACTCCGTTATGAAGCAATGCTGGCTTCCATTATCGAGAAGCGCTCTTATTGTGTGAAATTTATTATATCTATCCGCGATCTCAATTAATGCAGTTGATAACAAAACATGATTAGCAAAATAACCGTTGTCAGTGTTATCACTATTTGTATGTGTGTGTGATTTGTGAGATGCGATTTGAGATGTATGAGTGTGAGTGAAGCCAGTACTAGTCTCAGGCTGCGGGGCTGACTGTGTGTGTGAAACTTGCGCCACAGCTGACGATGTACTGTCTACGAATTCACTATGAATTAGTGTGTTGTGCTTTTTGTTACAAAGCTTGCACGGACCGAACCAACATTCGTTTACTGTATGACCGAAGCGCAAACAATTGCGACAGAGCTTCTTTTCATCAATTAATGTGATTTTATCTTTACCCGATAAACTAAGAAATTCTTCGCACGAATATAATGGATGGTTCGATTTGCAAACGTTGCACGAATAACGTTGTGACGTTATTGGTTTTTTGTTAACTTTGTGTGTTGTTATGTGACTGTGTGATTTCAACATAGGCGACTTTTTTGTGTGTGTGTTCTGAGTGTCAATTGATGTGTGTTTGCTCTGAGATGGCTTAACCGTTTCTAAGAAATCAGCTCGATCTTTAAGAAATGTAGTTAAATCGGACAACGAGAATTTCTTATCAGACGAAGCACTAGTAACTGTACTCTTATGAAGCTCCCACTCGCGTTCTGTTGACGAATCTAACTTTGACACCATGATATGGATGATTAACGTATCCCATGTGTCGGTGGGTTCGCCTAAAGATTTTAGCGCACGAATGTTTCTCATTATTGTGTCAATCAGTTTACGAATTTGCGATGCCGACTCCTTACTCAAAGACTGAGCAGAAAAGATAGCTTTGACGTGGTTGTGAACTAGCAAACGGTTATTATTAAATCTATTCTCTAGCAAATCCCAAGCAATTGTGTAATTTTCAGATGAAAATTCCAGAGATTTTATGACCTGTAGTGCGTTACCTGTTAGAACTGAACGTAAATAATGGAATTTTTGTACGTCATCGAGATTCTTGTTATTGTGAATGATAGATAAATACGTGTCACGAAACTCAAGCCATTGATCATATGAACCGTCGAAGTTAGGCAACGATATTGTGGGTAATTTGATGCCGGTTAACTTGCCATTTTGTACGTGTTGAGATGACGATGTTTCTTTTAGAAAACACTTGCATTTACCTACAATACTATAATAGTGATTCTCAAAGGTTTCTCTTTCCTGTAACTCTCTAGCAAGCTCACTTTCGGAAACAAGTAAATCTAATTCATCTTGACAGTTAGAAAATTGATCAAAAAGCAACTGTGCCTTCTGAAAACGCTCCTGAAGTTCAGCTTTTTGAGCTTCAGAAATCTGTGAATCGCCTAACGATTGAACATACTTAACGAATAATGTGAATTTACCTTTGATTGAACCCCGTTTTTTAACTAAATCCCGAATAATATCATCATTACTTTCTATATCTACTAATGAATGCCTCTTTTTCGTCATTTTGGTGTGTGAAAAGAAAGAATCAAGTACTTACAATTCTCCGGATGACGTGATGTGGGTAGACTGAAGCATGGGAGTGACACTGCACTCTGGAATTCGCACAAAGAAAAACGATATTAGCACAAACTGAGCACAGGATTGGGAATGGTAATTGGGTATGATTGACCTGACCGTTTGCACTGCTGCTGGTGGTGCTGTTCTTCAAGATCTTGCGGCTCGTGGGACCAAATTATGTGGAGCTACGCAGCGCTAGTCTGGCCTGACTTAGTGTGACTTGATATTCCTGCCTTGCGTGGATAGGTTTCAGCTCAGGTTGATTCAATGAAGGAACTCTTTATTACTGCTTGGGTTTAACGTATATTATGTACTTTACAATGGGTTATTAAATTTAAAGCAAAATAAATTGACACTCGTTTTTGTCGCCGTTGAAATCGAATCGAAAAGTAATGCTGTGAAGTTCTTGCGTACGCGCGCTTGACCGTACGAAGTTCATGCTTCAAGGCTCGCCAGAGTTGCACGTCGCGTCCGCTAGATGGTGCGCTTATCAATCGTCAACAGCCCATTTAAAAGATCTATATAATTCAGCATAGGTCTTCGTAAGATTTGCTAAATAAATACTTAGTGCAACTTGTACATCCAGAACGCTAAACAATGTTCAACGAAATGCTTAAATTACTTAAGCTTTGCTTCGATTGTAATGTAAATTAGGTACTTCTATACTTTAGCACTCGGTAATTAGTGTAAAGGAAACAAAACAATTGTTTTAGATAAGTAAAAGCCGTCGTGAGCAAAATAGGTCCTCGTGTATTTTAATTCTAACATGTAGAGTAAATTGTTTTGAATAAACTCAAGCATTTTCAAAAGCGTCTGTATGTTTCTTAAATGTAGTTAGACGCTGTGTCACACACACAGCGTCTAACTTATGATGACAAAAAATCACCCAAATCGGTTTAGCCGTTTTTGGATTTTCGGGACTAAACAGCGATTCATAGAGACGATAGAATGGATTACCCAAACGAAATATAGGACTATACCATGTTTTATCCAACACACCATTATCAGTGTGGATTTGTTCGCAATGGCTGCCAAGGGTATAACTTACCTTAATTTATCAGCCTACAGAGAGTTCCGTGTGATAATTATCACAAGATTCATTCTACCTCGCCGAAACCTATGGATTCGGGTATTATTTTCTTTTGCAACCTTTTCACTCGTAGCTAAAAAAAATATAATATTATGATTGCCATTTAGTAAATAAATAAATAAATAAATAAATAATGCTGGACTTTTCACACAGCATCATCTAGCCCCAAAGTAAGCAGAGCTTGTGTTATGGGTACTATAATGACTGATATACTACTTATATACTTTTTTTGTTTGTAAATACATACATATTATACATAGAAACACCCAGACCCGAGACAAATATTTGTAGATCATACAAACATTGGTCCCGCCGCGGGGATCGAACCCGCAACCTCTTGCGTCGCAGGCGGGCCTTCGCCCACTGCGCTACAGAGGTCGTCAAAAGAATAAATTTGCTTACCCATAACACAAGTTCTACTTACTTTGGGGCTAGATGGTGCTGTGTGAAATGTCCAGGATTATTTATTTATTTAACTAGCAAGCAAAAATATTGTAAATTTTCTCTTTAAAAAGATTTTCACCTCAACATTTTTAGACCATAATGCGACCTAAAACTCCGTCACTAGTATTGGCCATTAACTCATACGATCTTACGTCTTACTTGTTCCCTCATTTTTTTATCTATTATGAATTGTTTTATTACGCCATACATAAAAACTTTTTTATCATTTTTGTGTACTTAGATTTTATTCTTGAGTGCCAAGAGTAGCACAGGCCATTGAATCGGATGAATGGAGCAATACCTACGTGATCACGTGAACACAACGCAGAAGGAAATTGGCATACGAACGTGACATTTCGACTCGTGTAGTTTTCTTGTATGCTAAAATATATACAAAATTGCGAGACGCTATCGTATACAGTCAGTTGTAATAATAACCTCGACCTCGTTGACGACCTCTGTAGCGCAGTGGGCGAAGGTCCGCTTGCGACGCCGAAGGTTGCGGGTTCGATCCCAGCCGCGGGACAAATCTTTGTATGATCTACAAGTATTTGTCTCGGGTCTGGGTGTTTCTATGTATAATATGTATGTATTTACAAACAAAAAGTATATAAGTAGTATATCAGTTATCTGGTTCCCATAGTACAAGCTATGCTTAGTTTGGGGCTAGATGATGTTGTGTGAAATTGTCCAGCATTATTTATTTATTATTTATTTTAATAATATAGACGAAAGAAATGTTGATCCAACGATAGGGTAAAGTGTGATTTTCAGGTTTTTATTTGGTTTTGTGATTCTTGGAGATACAGCCCCCCTAGCCATGTTACAAATCGCAATAGGATAGAAATCGAATCGACAGATAACGCTGAGACTCCACCTGCGTCTAATTGCCAAAACTGCATACATTTTATAAAAATTATGGCGGCACGTGAGTTCCTGTTTCTATGTAAATCGTCAGTTTAACATAATCCCAAGAACTCACGTGCCACCGTGAGATAAAAATGTAGGCAGTTTTGCAATTAATGCCAATAGGCGCAGGTATAGTCTCAGCGGTATCTGTCGATTCGATTTCTATTTGTAACATGGCTAGGAGGGCAGTTGAGATGATGTTTATTTAATTAATTTGTTAAGGTTTTCTATTATCTATTATTATTATTATAGCATCGCAAGCCTTGAGATTGGGTTAAGGATGAATAGGACAAAGACCAAGGTCATGACTAACAGCGTTGAGACCAGTGTGACGGTGGATGGAGAACAGTTAGCATACGTCCAGGAGTACATCTACCTGGGCCAAATAGTCTCCTTCGAGTCCAGGCAAGAGAAGGAAATCGCTCGGCGAACCGAAAATGCCTGGAGGAGCTATTGGTCCATGGGCGACTTGATGAAAGGAGATCTTCCTCTATCGCTCAAGCGCAAATTGATGGACGTATGCATTCTCCCCGTTCTCACATATGGTGCGCAGACCTGGTCTTTGACCAACATCCAAAAGTATAAGCTCAAGGTTTGTCAACGTGCGATGGAGCGCAGCATACTCGGAGTAAAGCGGATCGACCGTGTTCGCAACACCGAGCTGCGCTCAAGAACACAGATCGCCGATGTAGCCACGAAAGCTGCCAAGCTCAAATGGGACTGGGCGGGCCATGTTTGCCGCATGTCGGGAGACCAGTGGGCCAAATTGACCACGGAGTGGTGCCCTGATACGTTGCGACGACGTCGCGGCAGACCACGAACAAGATGGAGGGACGAGCTCGCCAAATTCCGTGCCGACTGGACACTATTAGCACGGGAGAGGGACGAATGGAGGGAATGGGGGGAGGCCTTTGCCCAGCAGTGGGACATTAAGGGCTGATATAATAATAAATAATAATAATAATAATTATTATTATTATTATTATTTTTTTTCTATTTTTTTTTTTAGGGAAGGGAGGCCTTTGCCCTGCAGTGGGACGACACGGGCTAAATAGTAGTAGTAGTAGTAGTAGTATTATTTTATTTCTAGTCTCTATGCAAAAAGGGGGAAAAATTGTCTCGGAGAGCCAGGGGCATAGTGGGATGCCTCGACTTCTACCCGAAAGGGTTTCAAATCCCGGCCGTTCATCAATTGATGTTTCGTTTTTCTTCGTGAAAATTAATGTGCTTTGAAAGCGCTCGTGCTCGTGCTTGCTTAATCGTTCTTGATAGATCATCGAAGTTAAGCAACGTTCGAAACGGTCTGTACGTGAGTGACCGCCAGTGACATTTTCATTTGAGCGCTACCGTGCTTCGGAAGGCACGGAGACCTTAAGGCGGCCTAAAGCCTCCGTCACCAGAGTTGGCCACTGTCTCATACGAAACTTTTAACACGCTTAATACCTAAACTGTGAATCCTAATTCCCGATTAAAAGCAAAATCATGACAAGGTTCAATTTACAAACCCTATTAACCTATTACGAAATTTCCGGATTTTATCATAATTGCAATAATAATAAACTTAACTAAATCCAAGAGCTACGTAATTAAAATAAAAGCCTACGATAAAGTTGAACCACCGAACTTAACTGCGAACTTTTTCATGAGACGTCGTTAAACATCACAAGTGGTTCTCAAACTTGGAGTGCTTTTTACGAAATGTTTCTGATTACAGCACCTCTTAAACCGACCCTAAATATAAGTGTACCTGGGGAATGTGAAAAAATGGTTAATGGTTTTTCTATATGTGTAGAACCCTCATTAAAATTTTATGGAACCATATCGTAGGAGTTTTCTCTAAATAACCTCATAATGGTCTTGCATTATGAGGTTATTTTACTCGTCTTTCGTTCGAAAAGCCAGCGGATTGGATAACAGAAACTACTCAATGAATTGCGGCGGTAGTTTTTAACATCCGACTCCGATGGCATTTCCAGCTATTCAAATTGGTCGGGTAATTCCCGATACCTAATCTAACGGGTTCCCTACAAATAAAACTACCCCTTCAGCTTCAGATACAGTTGAAACGAGACATCCGGTAACAACGAAAAAAACAAAGCGAAACAGAATCCCGACTATCCCCAAGGCATGGTAGACAGTCTCTCAGATTAAATCGCTCAAAATCTTATACAATCAGATTTATTTATTTATTTGAAAATGTGGAGAGAAAATGACATGAAATGTGAAAAAAAATTGAAATGTGTTTGCGAGTGGAGATCCGTGGTCTCTGCCTACCCCTTTGGAAAAGAGGCGTCATTTTATGTATGTATGTATATTGTTGAAAATGTCCATTGATATCGATTGATGCCTATCGAAGTCCGGTCTGAGTTAAAGTAGTGTCAATTTGAGAATCACTGTCTTCAGCCAATCAAGTAACATAGTTACCTAAATACCCTCGTGATTAAAACTCATTTGTTGTGCCATTACTGGTTAGTACCAGGGGATGAGTTTAAGAAGTATTTGTTTAGTTCAAGAGGTCGGTCAAGCTATTTCTTTTAGAGGTCGACCGTTGCTCTTTTAAGTTATTGTCATCTTCTGTGTGTTGCGGCTTAGACATAAAGGTGCATTGACACGGTGCGATTTTTCGTACGATTTTCTGAGCCAATTGAACGTGCCGACCAGTGGTGTAGCTACCCGGGGCCCCCAAGCTCAAGGAACCCTCGGACTCCGAGTCAAAGCCCAAGAGTCCGGAAGGTTTTGTTCTTAGGAAACTAGGGGTATGATTATTTTGAAAATAAAAAAAAACTACTGCATTTTCAGATTTTTTAAAAAATGTTAACTTAAGCACTACAGTCAGCCCAGAAAATGTCGAAGTTTTTACAAAAAATTAAAAATACGCTTACATTGTGCCACACCCAAAAAAATATGCAATTTTGACTTGATAAAACCTAAACCGGTCACATCGTGCAGATACGAAAAAGATCGATATATAATACGCGTTTACACGTGAAAAATTGCCGTGCGGTAAAATCTTATGGGTTAAAATTGCATCGTGTAAATAAATGCACCTTAAGTTATAGGGATGAGTTAGTGGTCTACTCTGGCGACATAGTTTTAAGGCCTGTCCTTATCATGACTTTTCAATGAAAAACTTAAGATCACTGTATCCCAAAGCTATGGAAAAAAGTGTAGGAATTAAACCAACCTAAAACTTACGGCCTCAGAAGAGTAGCGGCGTGGCGGGCTTGGTATTGGCTCCTGAACTTCAGATGGTTTTAAAGTTTTCCCTTGTATGAATGTAAATATTTACTTTTAATTATAAACGTAAAAGTTTTTGCGGCTGTTTGGAAGTTTATGGTTGAGTTGAGATTTTGAATTAAAACAATTTAAATTGAGTGTCTATTTCAATTAGGTTTGTATAAAATAGCGAGTGTTTAAAAGGAGACTACCTACCACGGACAATTTTTTTGTTTCTTAATTTTGACATTAATGCAAAGACCACATACGAAGCCACATACGACACAATGACATTGGCAACGTGCGGTGGCTAGAAAATATGTCGGTGAAACCCCAGATAATAAAATACTAGCACAGATACACCATCTCCTACAAAGAATTGCAACTTGCTTTCGGGCTATTTTCTACGGGCTAAATGACCTTCCTCTGGTTGGACGCTAGATGTCAGTAATAATAATAATAATAATAATGCTGGACTTTTCACACAGCATCATCTAGCCCCAAAGTAAGCAGAGCTTGTGTTATAGGTACTAAGATGACTGATATACTACTTATATACTTTTGTTTGTAAATACATACATATTATACATAGAAACACCCAGACCCGAGACAAATATTTGTAGATCATACAAACATTGGTCCCGCCGCGGGGATCGAACCCGCAACCTTTTGCGTCGCAGGCGGGCCTTCGCCCACTGCGCTACAGAGGTCGTCAGTAAGTAAAGTAAGTTCGTATGAGTCAGTGGCCAACTCTGGCGACGGAGTTTTTAGGCCGCCTTAAGGCCTCCGTCATGGCTTAACGACTTAAATAGCCGGGACCGACAATTTAACGTGCCCTCCGAAGCACGGAAGCGCTCAGATGAAAATGCCACTGGCGGTCATCCATCCACTTACAGACCGTTTCGAACGTTGCTTAACTTCGACGATCTATCAAGAACCACTAAGCACGACCACGAGCGCTTCAGATTCAGATGTCAGTAGTGGAAGGCAAAATAGCCCGCACTAAAAGTGAAGGTGTGCTGCTCACTCATAGATGGTAAAACGCATTTTTCATGATACTAATCCAGCATACCATTCTTGCCTCTGGCTTTGTCAAACTCAACGGAGCAAGAACTAATATTCTGTGGCAAGAGGAAAGAATGGTACGCTAGACTGGTATTGTGTAAATGGCGTTTTACTTCATCCCATTTGCATGTCAAAAGTATCACTCCCAGAAAGGTGCTGTCATGCAAATGTTTAATTTAAATCATATTTTTGCTTGGCTGCGTAAGGTGGGGAAGAATTTTTAATTAAGTTTCGAATTATACAATTTGAAATAGGAATGTTGGTGTTTATGTTAATGTACAGTCCAACCGTCATTCTTTTAATCCATTTATTTAACTTTACACTCAAGGCACGGTAGATTAGAGTATACCGTTTTAAATAAATAGTTAAATATCTTCTGAGTAGTGCTACTCGGGCTGGATTCTACCAAACTCTTAAAAATAAAAAACGTAAACAGGGTCACGACTGTATCCCCAAGGCGCGGTAGACATTCTCTCAGATCTTTATACTCCAGATCCTTTGAAGATGTCTAAGGGGGTAGTCAGAGGCATGCACAAATACATATTTGATACATGCCCGCACTTTGCAGAAGTTAGTATTCCATACGTGACAGGTTGCAAGCCCATCGCCGCCTATAAGAATACTTAACTGGTTTCCTCACGATGTTTTCCTTCACCGTTCAGAGCTCGTGTTCAAGCGCATATAAATTTCACGAAACGTAAAATCCATTGATGCACGGCCGGGATTCGATCCCACGACCTTCGGATTGAAAGTTGAGGGACAACCCCATTCGGCCAACACGGCTCTTAAAAATCAATAATAAAATATCATTATCATTCAATAATACAATACAATACAAACTTTATTTGTTTTTTCTCACAAAGGTCAGCTCTAAGAAACGCATGCTCTACTATTTTTACATTACTTACAAAAGATGTGCAAGCACCTGTTTTGTGAGAGACTGGTGCAATAATCTTTATACTTACCTAATTCTATGTATAATATGTATGCATTTACAAACAAAAAGTATATAAGTAGTATATCAGTTATCTGGTTCCCATAGTACAAGGTTTGCTTAGTTTGGGGCTAGATGATGATGTGTGAAATGTCCAGCATTATTTATTATTATTATTAATTATTGATTTTATTTGAAGTATAACATTTATGCTGATCGCACATAAGTCCGCGCCGTACTGATACTGATGACGTCAGAAATGTGGCTATATTCTGACGTCTCACCATTTTTATTGAATGCCTTGAATGTTTGGCGCGGACCCTTGTAGCTACGTAGGTACTGCCGCTAAATAATTTGGTCGAATCCGGGTTCACCTAATTAATAGTTAAATTACTTGAGAACTTGCATAGAGTTGTTGAGGCCAAATCTTGGTCCCTAGTTTAATTTCTTATATTTATTATTTTTGTCCACAGATAAGCAAGTAGAATGGATGTTACAGAAAGACTTAGGACTAGCCTTCATGGAATCGACAGAGCAGCTTGCTGATATCTGCGATCTGCCGAAAAGGATCATGTCTATTCCAGTATATGTAAGTTTTATTCTTTGTAATTAGCATTGTTATGAATGTACATTGTTATGGATAGATCTCAGTGGCGCAGTGGGTGAAAGCCCGCTTGGGACGCAGAAGGTTGTGGGTTCGTTCCCCGCCGCGGGATAAATGTTTGTATGATCTGCAAATATTTATCTCGGGTCTGGGTGTTTCTATGTATGATATGTATATATTCACAAACAAAAAGTATATAACTAATATATCAGTTATCTAGTTCCCATAGTACAAGCTTTGCTTAGTTTGGGGCTAGATGATGCTGTGTGAAATATCCAGCATTATTTATTTATAGATTTACGAGAAGAGGTAGGCTGAAGAAATGATGGATGGATTGTGTGAAAGGTGACATGTATTACCTACACGGAAGAATTTTTAGCGATATTTTTTAGTATCGCACTGCATTTTTTTACGTATAAACGCGTATAGGATGCTAAAAGTCATAGTAACGCTCGCTCGGAAAGTATTGGCATCGGCTCCGCAAGACGAACCAAAAGTCGCATCGTGTAAATCCTCCTTAGTGCTGAGGTAACGGCTGGTAGAGCGGCACTATTTAGTTCTTTCAGCATTCCAATTTACCTTTCATGTAGGATACACTCAAGGTACACAATTGACAACAAGAATCTCGGAGCTGGTACACACTAGGCGTTTTTAAGCGCGTGTTAAGTGGCTGTTACTCAAGGAGAGTTTCTCACATGCGGGCGGCGATTTCTTCTAGGCAATAGTATGGTCACCTAGTGAAAAAAAATGCTTCGAGACTTGACTCTCGAATAAGATTCTCGCTATTTAAGCTTCCTACTAAAAGTAGTCTTTTTTACGAGTTTCTGTCAAAATGTAAACAACCGCAGGCGAGACTAGAATGGCGAGTTTTACCGAGGGATAATCGCATACGATTTTCGTCGCTCGCGTGTATTAGATTATGAATTTAGATACAATCTTAAGAATAGTAATTAGAGCCTACGTAGGTATTTATTTAAATCTTTTAATAAAGAGGGAGTTTTACTATTCATATACATTTTAAATCATTAAAGTAAAAGCTAAAGCCTTAACAAAACCAAACAATCATCTTAGCTATAATCGTAATGATTTACATCGAACATTTTTAATTATTTAGCTATCAAAAACAACATATTAAAGCGGCTCTATCTATTTCATAATCTAATACGTGCGAGAAACTCTTCTTGTGTAATAGCCGCTTTAGACGCACGTTGTAAGATTTTTGTTACTAAAAGCGCGCGTTTCGTCATCGCGTAATGTGCACGGATGTATTGGACCACATAGTTTTTAAACGCGCGTTATTAAAGCGCGCGCTTCAAAACGCCTAATGTGTACTAGGGGTTACCGACATTTTATTACATATTACGTAGTCTACCTTAGACCTTTTTTCGAGAAAATACAGTTACAAAAATGTTGCAAGAACCCTCTCCCAACTAAAACTTTACTGAATATTTAAAACGGTAAGAAATATCTAAGATTATAAAATTTGGTTTTTACTACTTTTGCCTCTATAAACCTTCTTAACCGACTTAAAAAAGGAGGTTCTATGTTCGGCTGTATGAGGACTTTAGTGGCGCAGAGGCAAACGCCCGGCTGCGTCACAGAAGGATATAGGATTAATCTCTGTGGGACAAAATGTTTTTATGATCTGCAAATATTAGGCATAAAAATACCGTTATCAGAGCTAGCCAATAAATCATTTCAATGAAAAAGGCTGAAAATGAAAGTAATGAAAATTATAATTACTTTTAAAAACTAAAAAGAAAGCTGATTCAATATAGGACTCAGGTCTAAAATTGCAAGTGAGGATAAAAGGTTTTTGATTTTTATGGGAAAAGTGTCTACCTATCTATTTACCTCAAGAGTATATGAGTCCACCTGAGATGTCCCCTTAAAAAAATGTTTCCAAATCGGACAATGCGTCTTCGAGTAATTGGGAAACAATATTTGGTTCCAAAGAATTGAGAACCTCCTCCTCATTTTAAGTAAAAAAAGTTCAGGACACCCACCCCCAATGTTTTATTGGTAAGTACTAAGATCATTTAGAAGGGATGCGCCTTACCTTGTAATTTCTCCTCTGCCAAAATGTACATGATTCCGAATCATGTGCGTCTTATTATTACGTCTTAAACAGAATTTTGCAAGAGTGTGCGTAAAAATTATTATTGTCAGTTTTTATGTGTGTGTAAAATGCGTTCGTGTGCTTCCTCGTCCCCCGCAAAAATCGGCAGAAAATTTTGTTAGAGGAATTCCGTCGAACCGGGTCCCTACTTTTTTGTCTGAGGTATTTTAATGTAAACAAGAGTGTTTAAACAAGGAAGCTGTATACACAACACAATATACAGGGTTCAGTACAACGAGCTTTGAGATCATTGGCTTCTTTGATCTCATCTAGGGGTGAACGATCCATTGATTTGATTGCAAACGTATTAAAGAGTTTTAATCTTAGCTCGGAACATACAATACATTGCATGCGATATCAAATACTCCATTCATATCCATCCATACTATTCCACTCATACAGGGTGTAAAAAAACTGCTACCGAAAACTGAGGGGTTGCAGTCAGACCATGATTCTAAACATATTTAGCGAAAAAAAAAACGCAAAAAAATTTTTTGACTTAGCTTCGTCATGCTATGTTATTATCGGCTATTTACTACTATTACAACATAATAAGACCATACCTATCTAATAATTTCATTTATAAAAGAAAAAAACATTTAAAATTTGAGTTTTATCCAGCAATCTACGTAAAAAAACGCGCCCAAAACATACGCAAACAGTACTCTCTTCAAACGCTGTTTTCTCCGGATTTAGTGCATATTTCGGAAAATCCTTTTGGATTTGGTTGTCTATTGGGATGCTGTACCTACCCCTTTCGGCTTCGGTAGACGTCTTTTTACACCCTGTATATTAATATACCGTACTAAACAAACTAACTACGTAATATATATTATAGCTGAGTGAGCGGTCACGCGAAAATTAGTATAGTAATATGCCTACTATGCCTATATAGCTATAAAAATATTAATCTATATTATAGCTAAGTCTGTGACAAGTGAACCGAATTTGAATTGGAATAGGCGTAGATAGTATTTGGAATAGCATATAGGTAATTCAAAATGTTGGTACCACGCGGGCGAAGCCGCGCGCAGAAGCTAGTAATATTATTAATGCCAAAGTAACTCTGTCTGTTTGTTTGTTACCTTTTCACGTCCAAACCGCTGAACATGGTATGCTAAGGGAACAACATAGGCTACTTTTTATTCCTAAAAAAGAAAAATTGTAGAAATTATGACTCAAACTGACAAGCGTGTTTGAAGAATGTAATGAAAGTGTGTGTCAGGAAAAAGGAAAGTCATCTGAGCGCTTTTATGCTTCGGAGGGCACGTTTAATTGACAGTCCCGGCTAGTTAAGTCGCCAAGCCATGGCGGAGGCCTTAAGGCGTCCTAAAAACTCCGTCACCAGAGTTGGCCATTGACTCATACAAACTTACTTACATTTTAGTGAAAATCACCATAAAGACACCACAATTATTATGCAGATTTTCACATGAAAGAAGTAATTTCATGTTTTCGTTTGTAAATATGTTGTATTCTAATTTCTATACAGAACTTGACTCATAATAAATATCACAACTCATTTTGCAAAATATAAAGTTCATTTTAATCCGGAACGCAATTCACGTGGCTTAAAATATTCAGAAGAGCACTCCGGTATTTGCGTTGCACTTTGTGACGTAAGTATAAGCTTTATGAGCCCACTATTACAAGCATGACATGTGTTAGTAGGTATTTTATTTATTAATCAAACAAAATCCACAGCTCTTATGATTATGATTTATAAAAACTTAAAGATTTAACCTATATCCAATAATGGATTTATATTATATTTTTAACCAAATAACCGACAAGTAAATGAGTGAAGTTGATAGTTTGAATACATATGTGTGTGTGTTTGTATGTGTTTGATTGTACTTATTCCTCAATAAATATGCGAGTATTTGATTGATTTGATTTGTTTACGTAAATAGTAGGAAAAATGACAAGAACTAAGGCACACTCAACAGTGCTGCCATCTGAAGTGAGCAAAAACTGTGGCAAAAGGCAGTTTTTAACTCCATTGATTCACTCAGCGTTACTCGCGTGGCGTTCAATAATGTTGAATTTTGTTTCAACATTCACGCTAAGCGATGAACTAGTCATAGCCCAGCGATAGAACTATAGGTACTCGCTTCACCGCTCAACGCTCAACCCTCGCAATGGGACAACTGCCCTAAAAGCTAACGTAATCATTATTCCATCCATCGTGCTAATTTCTTTATTATTTGAAAAGAATCTCAACAATAAACCAGGGACTAAAATAATTTGAATATTCAAAATTCTTTTATTCAATGTAAACATGACAGCATGAACTGGTATTGTTTTAATTTAATCAAATCACATTATGTTTATGAAACAGTAATAATGGTCTATGCAGGCGCGTTCCGAAGGGGGAGGTCACAGGGGACATGACCCTCCCCCCAAAATCGTATACGTCTCATAGTAAAATCTTGTGTATTGTGCCTATTATTAGTGTAGTGACCCGCCTCCCCCCCAAAATTTGAGGCTGCAACCGCGCCTGGGTCTATGTCAGATTTAAAAAAAAAATACCTTCATTTTGATAAGCCCGTTTTTGGTGGAGAGTTACATTACAGAAGTTTCTCTTAAAAATATTCGTGTGTAAAAATATGCGTACACATTCAGAATCAGAATTCTCACTTTTACGTACCTATACCTACTTCTGCCTCAAAAAAGTAGAAAATTCAGAGTAACTAGGTAGGTACTAATTTTGAAAAAAATTAAGGGATGTGCCAAATATGTATGTGGACATCAACCCCCTTTTAAGTCTCCATACTAAAAAGAGCATTTACACCAACGATCAAGATCTCTAGACTACGTTTCGGCGCACGAAATCCGTCTCGGTAAATTATAGCACACTTGAGACGTGGGATCTTATTTTTTTGGGATTCTAAATAGTTTTTAGTTTAACATAAGCAAAGTCACCGTCTACTATTTTATTTATACTGTGCCCATTGTACTGTGATATCTCAATGTTTTGTCCATTGAATACCTTTTGAACAAAGAACCGAGCTAAATAATCACTAAATATGCCAGCAAAAAGATTGTACTCACTTCAAATTGAAATAGAGTAGAAAGCTAAATAATTTTGTGCCTTTGGTTTTTTTGAAATGAAATGAAATTTATTTATTTGCCAGAAGCATGGTCATAATAGTTAGTTAATAATACAATTGATATTATAATTAGTTCCACACACTTCACTGTACATACAGCATGCAAATAGAATTAGGTTTTAAATTATTTATACAACCTGATTTGAATTATTTACACCCAATAATTACATTACTAAAAGTCATAAAACAAAAGCCCTAAATTATGTCAAACGATATGTATAAATGTCAAGTCAAAATAATCATAATACCAAATTAACCTACACATTATTGACATTGCATTACGTTTTTTTATTTTATTTATTGTTTAAAAATTCATTTACTGTATAAAAACATTTTTACACAACGGTTATATTTTAAAAGACTACAAAATTTTGATACAGATCCTACTCCTACTTTTAATAATCTGAAAGTTTGTGAGTATGTTTAGATGTCTGTATGTTTGTGTTTCAATCACGCCTAAACCAGAGAACCGATTTGGATGAAACTTGGAATAGGTGGATAGTGACCTACAATAGCATATAGGCTATTCAAAATGTTGGTACCACGCGTGATATTTCTTGTATTTTAAGACAACGTTTACACGATGAAATTCTGGCAAACCATTCTTGCCTCTTGCTTTCTCTAACTCAACGGTGCAAGAGCTAATATTCTGTGGCAAGAGACAAATGGTTGCCAAAATGGTATCGTGTAAACGGCCTCTTACTATAAAAAACTGTACTTACAAAATAATCTGTTTATTTTTATGAATAAGTAGTAATATTCTATTCTATTTAGTGCGCATTCAATTTATGAAATGAAAACTGTTTTGTTGCACTGGGATTCGAACCAAAACCATCAGATGAGTTGAAGCTTCTTCGACGAACACAGCCTAATTTTAGTCTACTCTAATATTATAAAGAGGAAAGGTTTGTTTATATGTTTGAATTGAATAGGCTCCGAAACTACTGCACCGATTTAAAAAATTCTTTCACCATTCGAATCCCACATTATTCTTGATGAATACATTATTCTTCGCTATTTAGCGGTAAGACGATTGTATGTCATTGTGTTTTTTTGTTTAGTTTTCCATTTTTGTTTATTTTTATTATGTGGTGTGCAATAAAGTATTTTCTATCTATGAACATAGGCTATATTTTATCCCGGGAAAGTGAAATTTTCCCGAGGGACCGAGGGTAGCCCCGCAACGGATAGCTAGTGCATCATAAAAAACTAGAAACTTCATATCTCTTCATTACAGTAATTTCGTTCCTTATAGACATTCAGCTGTTTTGATTACTTCTTTACTACTGTTCTTTCATTGTTGTTCTTTTTTCACAGTTCAATGACCCCGTGTACGGTTTGGAAGCTCCAAACTTCACTGACTTTGCTGGCCCTGGAGTTATTTTAACGTAAGTTTTGGAAAGTTCTACATATTGGCTACGAAACTTTCGTAGCTGTTCGTAGACATTGACGTAGCACCGTAGCAGGTATTTGCGTGATGATAGAGCCTGAAGTAAGCTGTATTTTTTCTAGTATATCTTTTGACAGGTGCTTGAGAACGTAACGATCCTTGATTCGCAAAAAAAAACACTTTTAAATGCGTAATAAAATAATTATATAGAAATTGTGTAAACATATTTTATCAACCTTATTCGTTGCCCAATTGTACTAACGAGTAATTTTTATAGAATTAGATTCACGTATGGAATACTAACTTCTGCAAGATGTGGGCATGTATCAAACATGTATTTGGACATGCCTCTGACTACCCTTAGACATCTTCAAAGTATCTGGAATACATAAAATATCTGAGAGAATGTCTACCGCACCTTGGGTATACAGTCGTGCCCTGTTTACGTTTACTTAAGATTGGTTAAAAACTTATCAAAATAATTATACAGGGTGTAAAAAGACGTCTACCGAAGCCGAAAGGGGTAGGTACAGCATCCCAACACTCAACCAAATCCAAAAGGATTTTCCGAAAAATAATTACATCCGGAGAAAACAGCATTTGAAGAGTACTGTTTCCGTATGTTTTGGGCGCGTTTTTTTACGTAGATTGCTGGATTTTGAGTTTTAATTGTTTTTTTCTTTTATAAATACAATTATTAGGTAGGTATGGTCTTATTATGTCGAACTAGTAGTAAATAACCGAAAATAACATAACATGACGAAGCTAAGTCAAAAATTTTTTTTGCGTTTATTTTTGCTAAATATATTTAAAGGTGTAAAAAGACAACTACCGAAAACTGTGGGATTGCAATCAGACCATGAGTCTAAACATATTAAGCGAAAAAAAAACGCTAAGCTAAGTTATTTTTTTTTTTTAACTTAGCTTAGTCATTTTATGTTATTTTTGGTTATTTACTACTAGTACAACATAATAAGACCATACCTACCTAATTATTTCATTTATAAAAGAAAAAAACAGTTAAAACTCAAAATCCAGCATTCCACGTAAAACAACGCGCCCAAAACATACGCAAACAGTAATCTTCAAACGCTGTTTTCTCCGGATATAATGATTTTCTCGGAAAATCCTTTTAGATTTGGCTGTGTGTTGGAATGCTTCGGCTTTCCTTTCGGTAGACTTCTTTTTACACATTGTATATATAAAATTAAGGTTTTTATTCAATTTCAAGCAGTTTAATTTAACATCATTCCAAGCTTTTCTCTCAGGCACTTAAGAATATCAATCAGCTTTATTTATACCTATCAATCGCCACAACTTTAAAAACCAAATTTGTATTCTATCTAAAGCGGTTACATTGTCCAATATCCATTTAACTTCGATCGTAAAGGGATTTCACTAAAGCTGCATAAAAATAATGGCGTCATACTAAGAGTAATAAACAATAATGCTATAGAAAACGTATGAACGTTGACTTTGAACGCTCATCGATGAACTACTGGGACCACATCAGTTATATTTACAAAAAGCTTGGTCAAAAGTGTCTGGTTTTTTAATTGAATTGCAAGCTTTTGGGATGAGTGAATGAAACTTTGGATCATAAAATACTCATCATCATCATTCAGCCCTTCTCATCCCACTGCTGGGTATAGGCCTCTCTTCGCTTTTGCCGTTCGCCTCTATCCTGAGCCAGTCTTGCCCGTGCACGACCTGCGGTTTTTATGAAAAAAACCGCATAAAATACTTCTACATATATTTTTGCTAAATAATAATCTAAAAAAATAAATAGATCACGCAATTGACGTTAAATCTTCTCGTAACGTAATTTAATTTACTCTTTATCATTTTTTTATGATGAATGGGTCGGCTCTTGACCTCAAAACTTACACAGGCATGAGTGAGGTTTACGATGGAACGAGTCTAGCCAGAAGGTGCCTATTAACTCTCTTCTTAAAAACAACAGGGTCGTAGCTCAGCGGAAATACAAACGCATTTAAAAGTTACTTTTTATATCACTCAATTTTGTGGACTCGAATTTGATGCGACGGATCTGATCTGAGTATGAACAACCAGAGTTTTGAACACAACTCTTATTTACTAGAAGTAAAGTACTTCTTATGGTCTATATCCCTCTCCTCCCTGTTAATTTAACTTCGTACAGCCGGATTTCCTCGCTGTCACACGTAACATGGCACTTTTTTAATTTGATCCTATTTCCTTATTTATCAAATTTGCATTTTGGCAACGATACGTACAAAACGGTTGGAACTCGAGTTCCGGATTTCTTTTGTTTATTTAAACGAAACAATTTTATACAATGAGCAAAATGAGGCGCAAAATGCCTCATTTTTTCGAATGAACAAATTACAAAAAGGAAAACAAACAATTGTATTTTTATACAGAAATGGAACCTATTTCTTGTTTAAGATAATTTTATTAAGATAACGGTTGGCCAAAACATGTCCATAAAAAGTAAGTTCGTATGAGTCAGTGGCCAACTCTGGTGACGGAGTTTTTAGGCCGTTTAGGACTTAAATAGTCGGGAACGACAATTGAACGTGCCCTCCGAAGCACAGAAGCGCTGTAATTATTGATCGTTATCAATCATTTTAAGATGAAACAAGAAAAATGTAATAGATAGAAGTATGTTATTGGGTACTTTGAAAATTCTAAGTAGGTAAGTAACTAAAATTACTGTTTTAATGTTAAAATTAGTGAACAGGCAAATTAATTCTACGTCTCAATGAGATATTAATTTTACAAAATCATTTTCTTTAATAGCGCTTGTAATAACGAAGGTGCCTACTTAATTAAGTAATTCATTAAAATAAATTAATCTAAAAGTCATGCGTTATGGAAGTTTAATATTCCAGCAAGATATTGAGATTGGATACTATAAATCGCCTTTGTGATCGCATAATTTAATAAATAAATTAATAACACACAACAATCACATAGGTACTGTCAGCGACAGATGTTCATTTAATAAAAAAAAAACAGGGTGACGACTGTATCTCCAAGGCGCGGTAGACATTCTCTCAGATCTTTATATTAACTGGTATTTAATGCTGGCTGGACATTTCACACAGTTACATCTAGCACCAAACTAAGCAAAGCTTGTAATATGGGAACCAGATAACTGATTTACTACTTATATATTTTTTGTTTGTAAATACATACATATTATACATAGAAACACCCAGACCCGAGATAAATATTTGCAGATCATACAAACATTTATCCCGCGGCGGGGATCGAACCCGCAACCTTCTGCGTCCCAAGCGGGCATTCACCCACTGCGCCACAGAGGTCGTCAAAACATTTGATGTTTTTCAATCCTTTATAATCTATGAACTTGTAGGTTTGTAGCGAACTTAGCTTATATTGGATGCTGTGGCTTACACCATTACTATCTGTGAAAAAAAAAAACCGTGGCACTCCCAGGAGTGCCGAGAGAAGTGAAAACTTCAACAGTTAGGAGTGTATTTCCTGATACATCAGGAAATCGAAAAATATCATAAGTTAATGACTTTACCCGTTTAGCTATGTAAAATGAGCTTTTAGACATGTAAAAATATTACCGTAAAAGTTTAACGAGTACAGAACTAGATGGCGCTACTGGTAGGTGTCGGTTGGTGAGCAGTCACGTGACTCGAACTCGACCTTTTCGAGGTGTATCCAAGAATTTATGCTATATAATAATTATTTAAGCTTTAAATCTCCAATGTTCATGAACTTATGTCGCCGACTGTACATAGTTCTGATTTCACAATACGGTTCTTACCATGTCAGACAAACTCTGCGTCGAAATATCAGGGCATTGGAAAACTCTGAACTAAGATTAATTATTGCTTGTTTGTTTGACAGAATAATTTTCTTCTTGGCTGTGGCTCTGACATCCGGAGCTATGTTGGCTGAGAGGAACGAGGGCATCCTGGAGCGGTCACTAGTTTCTGGAATCACAGGTAAAACATAGTTTCTAGTTCCGACCCCGGTCAAACGCTAACAGCTATCGACCAAACTTAGACTAAGATTATCCTATCCTACTAGTATGATAAAGCTGAAAGTTTGTGAGTTTGTTTAGATGTGTGTATCTTTGTGTTTCAATCACGCCTAAACCATTGAACCTATTTTTATCAAACTAATATTCGTTCACATAAATATAATAAATAATGCTGGACTTTTCACACACCAAAGTAAGCGGAGTTTTTGTTATGGGTTATACTACATGACTGATATTACTACTTACATACATTTTGTTTGTAAATACATACATATTATACATAGAAAACACTCAGATCCGAGACAAATACTTGTACCTAGATCGGGTTTTGTATAAGATTTTTAAAAAATTGCATCAAACATAGAATTTTTATAAACGGCGTGTCTATAAAAATTGGCTATGCGATAACATTATGACTGCTAACTTTGTGTGCGAGCGCTTATCGCTGGCCTCTTTTGATAAACAAAAGAAAAATGTTTACGTACTAGTGATAATTTGTGCTACAATTACTACGAAAACCTAGTGTTGAGGCGAACTTATTCCAAGTTTTTAAACACTTATATAGGTACCGATACTTGTACCTACCTTTTATAAATAAATAAATTAAAAGTGCTAAACCTTGCTGATTTTCAATTTGTTTCCTTCACTCCATAGAAGGCTCTTGATTTCTTTCTGCGAGTACAAGTACCTACTCCCATTCCATTGCTAATGTTATTTGAAATTCAGCCTAGCGCGCTCTTTCTTCGAAAGGTACTAATTACCTCCCAAAGGACATAGCTTATATTATACAACTGGTTCACAATGATACTGTTTTTGAAACTATTATGGTTATATCTATCATGGTTGATAACGGGAGTTTCTCCCGTGATCATGGCGCACGCAAAATTCAGAACACAATAATAAATTCACGCATTTTTAAGTAATAATTGTAAATAATTTAATAATAGGCTGTTAAGTGTATGTATTCCCCTCAATGAGTAAAGGCCTTCTCCATTTTACTCCAAGTTTCCCTATCCCTATCCATAGCTTTGTTTGTCAAATTCTCGCCTGCTGTTTTTTATATTTCGACCGAAAACCAACGTGTAAAAAAACGTCTACCGAATCCAAAAGGGGCAGGTACAGCATCCCAACACACAACCAAATCCAAAAGGATTTTCCGAAAAAAGCATTATATCCGGAGAAAACAGCGTTTGAAGAGCACAGTTTGCGTATGTTTTGGGCGCGTTGTTTTTCGTAGATTGCTGGATTTTGAGTTTTAACTGTTTTTTTCTTTTATAAATGAAATAATTAGGTAGGTATGGTCTTATTATGTCGTACTAGTAGTAAATAACCCAAAATAACATAACATGACGAAGCTAAGTCAAGATTTTTGCGTTTTTTTTTCGATAAATATGTTTAGAATCATGGTCTGATTGCAACCCCTCAGTTTTCGGTAGCAGTCTTTTTACACCCTGTATACTAAGTTATACTTTTTCAAAAAAGCTCGAATTCCCTAGAAAATCTGAGAGATTGTCATCCATGCCTTGAGGATACAGAAGTAATATGTGTACTGTTTTGATTCGATATCAAGAACTCAAGAACTTTTCTAGAACAAATCCTGTATGATCGTTCGACTATCGGATTCCGAGAATTCGATTATGATAAAACTTATACAAGCATCAGTATCCAAACTTTATCCTGAGCTTATTTGTTGAGAAAGTAATATTTGTAGTTTCTAGATAGTTTTTCATCTTTGTGTGTTTTTGGTAGCACGATCTGGAATAACTTTTAGGGTTCCTTTCAAGCACAAGATATTGAGGCGAGCGAGCGAGCGAACAGAGGCGAGGCGAGGCGATAGAAAGCGAACCTGGCTATTTAAGTCAGATTATTTGGATGACAAAGCTTAGATAATAAATAAATAAATAATGCTGAACTTGTTACACAGCATCATCTAGCCCCAAAGTAAGCAGAGCTTGTGTTATGACATGTTCGTATGGTGTTATGTATGGTTCGCTACAGAGGTAGTCAAGATAAAATGTGTTTAAATTAATTCGGTTATCAGACAACACTTTAATTAAGCTAAGTAAAATCTGATCCTTTTTTTTAGATTCTTTTCATAAAGTTGTTTCCCAGCTGTTTACACATAAGCTTTAGTGTTTTGCTTAGCTTCTAATTGCAGTTTTATACCGGCAGCGTGATAATTGTGGCGAAGATAAAAATAAAGCGGCTTAGGCCTAAAGGCAGGCTTATGGCCACTAAAATCTGCCAAAATGAGTTTTCTCGTTATGAAAAAAGCTATTTTTGGGAAGATGTATCATCACTTGATTTTTGCATGCGTTTATTATATCTTATACGGTTTGGAATGGAAAAAATATCGCATTATCATCAAAAATACAAAGAACTCTTCTCTACTCATCTTTTCCGATAGTAAACTTTTTTGACTCAGGATTCAATCGAGAGGCGAGGATAAGAAATTTGGGGGTGGGGGTCACTACTGAAATTTTGGGGGAGTTGGGGTCACTACACTAATCTTAGACTTTATTGCACATTACACAAGATTTTTCTATTTGACGTGCCTTCCATGATTTGTGAAAAAAATGATTTTTCACCTTACTAGCTCAAAAAGGGCGCTTTTGCCGCGTAAAAACAGTGAGCAAAACTCTACTTTGCTCACACTATGAGGAAAAGTGATTTGAATTTAGAATGCTGCAAGCAACCAATGAGAATCGAATATTACAGGCCGCAGCGTGCGCCCGGCCAGGCGGCGGCGGCCGAGGTGGTCTGATAGCAGGTCTTTAGCCTGCCACTTGAGGGGCAAAAAAAAAATAATAAAAAAAAAAAAAAAAAAAAATAACACACCTTCCATTACATTGTTGTTGTTGTTGTTGTTGTTGTTTGTTCCATTCCTTACATTGTATTACTTGTATTTTTTCGCTAGTAAGGTGAAAAGTTGTATGTATCACACGAGAGCAAAATATTATGTTGCTTGTGCTTTTGAATCCCTCACTACACTCAGGATTCTAACTTAGAATCACTCGCTACGCTCGTGATTCAAATATAGAATCCCTCGTTTGTTTGGGATTCAAACTCTGCACTCGCAACAAAAACGAATTTTGCTCTCTTGTGGTACAATGTACTATTTTATTATCATGAAAAACAAAACGTGGATAGTAAAGTTCTATTTAAAAAAAAACTGTTACTCTACTTTTTCTGTATCTCTCAAGATGGATTTCTTCTGATCTTTGCTCAAGAAATACCTACCGGGTCGAAGATACTCACAAGATACCTCCATCGGCCCGAAATCATTAAATTTTCATACCCACAAAACTTGGTTTTTACGACGAACTGTCCATCTGGGACTGATAGAACCAATATAAACGACTGTAGGAAAAGATTATCAGTAACATTCTTTGATCTCTTGTCAAATTACTCCGGGGATTACACTTTGTATATCAAACTTGAAAACCATTTTCATTTTTAGGTAGTTTTTTTTGTGTAATTTTCTACATACAATATTCAAGTAGATTTTTATTTTACCTTATTTGTACTTATCTCACCTATGTAATATTAACTTCTGCAAGATGTGGGCATGTATCAAATATCTATTTGGACATGCCTCTGACTACTCCCATTAGAAATTTTCAGGATCTGGAATACATAAATCTGAGAGAATGTCTACCGCGCCTTGGGGATACAGTCGTGACCCCGTTTACGTTTACGTAACTTATCTAAAGCTCTCATTGAGACTTGAAAAAGCTTACAACGGCAAAATTAGCTTGAAATACATTGGTAACATTTACGCCGAATTTTTTAACTTTCCTTGTCTACTCCCACCCAGGTTATCTTCGAAGCTGACAAAAAGAATTAGCTTGACTTCACTGATCGGCTTCACTCCTAAAATAATCTCTATCACTCATCCTAGACCTAACGCAGTCTGGTCAAAGAAAAGCTTTTTTTTTGAAATCGTAGCGTAAGACCCGTCGCAGACTACAGACTTTCTATCGGCCGATAGTTGAGACGGGCTATACTTCTCCATACTCATTACAAGCCGAAGTATATTCCGTCTCAACTATCGGCCGATAGAAAGTCTGCAGTCTGCGAGGGGTTTAAATCTAACCTATCCGTTTACGAAGCACATCTCACTGTCTTCTCAGCCACTGTAATTTGGGATAGTCCTAGGGGGTAAGGAAGGGAATAAAATAAGGTTTAACAAAAACAGAAGCCTATTTTTATTTGGGTAAACAAGAACATATCGAAACTAAATCAGTACTAGTAAGTAACTTACCTAACCTAGGATGATAATGGTATGGAATGGATACAATTTATGATGAATAATGAATGATAAGGGTTGGTGATCGCCTTGATTCTAGTGAGGAAATAATACAGATGAAGACTGTGTTCTCTTCGTGAATAGACCCTTTGTGTTAATGTTCTCATAATGTTGCCCAACATCACATTTAGTTACACACCAAACGTTTGTTTTCGCGATATATTGTGTGTAATTAGAGTAGGCACTAAATACTGCCAGTTGTGTTGAATAGACCGACTACATTAGTTTAACCGGGTTTTTAACCAAATGGTTGAAACCTTTTGGTTTGTGGGAGAAAAAGACTCTTATACACTCTTACTTTTTAAGCTGATTCTAGTGATCTTATTCAAAACACTCTTTATAATAATAATTTATCCCGCGGTGCGGATCGAACCCGCAACCTTCAGCGTCACAAGCGTGCTTTTACACACTGCGCCACAGAAGTCGTCAACTCTTTAATTATGAAAACCTTTGTAGCGCAGTGGGCGATGGTCCGCTTGCGACGCAGAAGGTTGCGGGTTCGATCCCCGCCGCGAGACAAATGTTTGTATAATCTACAGATATTTCTCTCAGGTCTGGGTGTTTTCTATGTTTAATATGTATTTACGAACAAAAAAGTATATTAGTCATGTAGTACCCATAACACAAGCTCTGCTTATTTTGGGGCAGATGATGCTGTGTGAAAAGTCCAGCATTATTTATTTATTTAATTAGTTTACACAAAATTATTTTCCACACTGTAATATATTTTAGTCCTGATCCAGCACAAGAAACTCCTAGTGTTCAATAACAGTTCTAGCACAGCAAGATCAGGAACAAATCGCCACCATCAATATTCAGTTCGATTTCCGAATTCAATTTTTCTGCTACCAATGTCGTACAAAAATAGCGTCCGTTATGAAAATTCGATGTGAGCACGATCAAGTCGATTACGGCATGTCAGTAATGAGCCGAGTAACTAGAGTAAAAAGTCGGTTAAAAGTTGGTGAACTTCGTTTAAGAGGTACAATTTCCGGGGGAAAGCAAAATGAACTGTACTCAATTAATTTTAAGACTTGTGAATGTTCTAGTTTGGGTATATTGTGCATAGGTTTATCAAATATACCTAGGTAGCTAAATTTTATTACATCCGATCGTATCAATGTAGCTGGGAAATCGATACAGCCTACAGGGCGAAATCTTATTGGGATCTCGATTGGAAAAAGACTGCACAGGACTGAACAGAGTGGTGTTACAGAGGATGCCTTATAGATCCTCCTGTTTTTGATCTCTTCTACTTTACAATATCATCATTATACTGCCGTTATCCCACTATTGGATAAGATCTATTACATAGACTGGGACAAATTTTTTGTATGATTTACAGATATTTGTCTCTGGATGTTTTATATGTTTAATAATGTATGTATTTACTAACTGTAGTTAAAAAAAGCAAATAAGTATATCAATCATGAAGTACTAATAACACAAGCTCTGCTTACTTTGGGACTAGATGATGCTGTGTGAAAAGTCCAGCATATTGGTCGCGAAAGAACAGGAGTAAAATTTGTTCTAAGACTATTCTAAGTGATCCCAGCGGTCCTACTGAATAAATCCTTTTTGACGTTGACTTTGACTTATTTATTAAATTAATTTATCCTTATAATCAACTTTAAACTCTATCCCCAGGCACAGAGATCCTATTCTCCCACGTCATCGTGCAAATGGTCGTGATGGTGATCCAAGCCATCACAGTGCTCCTCATCGGGTTCGTTCTCTTCGGACTGACGATGAAGGGGCCTATTGGATGGGTGGCCGTGCTTACTACCATCACTGGACTTTGCGGGATGACTTTCGGTAAGTCAGATAGGCTGCTTGTATAGTCATCATCATCAGCCTTTCATCTCACTGCTGGATACATGGGATAATTGTATACATGGTTATTTCTAAAACACCGGTAACCTCTCAGGACTGTATTACTATCATCATAACGGCTACGGGCTATACTTCTCCATACTCATTACGAGCCGAAGTATATTCCGTCTCAACTATCGGCCGATAGAAAGTCTGTAGTCTGCGAGGGGTCTAAGGAGGCTACTGAGAGTTGTTTAAATTAGTATTTTTAAGTGAAGTGAGTTGAGAAACCTCGACTATCGAATACAAGCTGATACTTTGATACAATAGACTATCGAATACAAGCTGATATAATAACATACAATACCTAGAATTTCCACTCAGCCACTTAAAATAGCTAAAAGCCTACGCGCTCAACTCAGAGGAAAAGTTTCCAAATTTTATTACCGGCTATGTCCTGTGGAATTTTTCGCTAAAAGTAGCCATTTTTTATTTGGTTAAAGAAGAGAGAAATCTAGACTCTTAACAAAATGGTCTCTCAAATTACACTTCATAAGATTCTTGACTTTATTTTGCTACTTACTACAATGAATGAGGATGGCACTATTTTAAACGGTGATATTTGTGACAAAAGTTGAGAGGATGGATGTATGAATGAATGAAAACTCTTTATTGTCTATACTTCATCATCATCATCATCATCTCCCTGCCCTTTTCCCACATTATGTGGGGTCGGCACAACATGTGTTCTTCTTCCATTCTCCTCTATCAGCCGTCATCTCAACACTCACCCCTTTCTTACTCATGTCATCCTTCACACAATCCATCCATCTTTTCTTTGGCCTACCTCTACTCGTAAATCCATTGTCTATACTTCTATACTAATATTATAAAGAGGAAAGATTTGTTTGTTTGTTTGTTTGTTTGAAATAAATAGGCTCCGAAACTACTGGACCGATTTGAAAAATTCTTTCAACAATAGAATTCTACATTATCCCCGATGAACATAGGCTATATTTTATCCCGGGTGTTGGCGGTGCACTATACACCACTATTTTATGACTACCAAAAAAAATTTAAGGACAGTTGCAGCAGATGCAGAAAATAGTAATGGCATGGTCAGAACTTTTTTTTATTTAACTATCACAAAGTTATCGAGGATTGTAGTGGACCAAAACCGAACAAAATTTTATGAAAACTGTACAAATACCTAAGTACTATAGACGACAATCGCGTACAGACTCTCATTCGAACTATGTTCTTGTATCATCCCCAGTCAGTAAAACCGCAGTAGCTATCATAAATCCATGTTTGACTCGTCTCGTCTCCTTTTGAGGTTATAATTTTTTTTTCTCTTTTTTTGAGTTTTAACTACAGAAATGTGATCAGTAACAAACACCGAGACCATGTTTAAAATTTTTTTGGTAATTAAAAAATAGGGGTGTATAATTGGTGATAATATCAAGAAACAAAACATTGAAACCGGAAAAGACTGATATATATTTTTGTAAACAAAACTAATTAGACATTATTGTTCGACCATTTTTATCGAAGACCGCGAGCTGCCAAAACTTTATTTTATTTTAAAACTACTTTACTGGCAGCCTACATCACTTTCTAATAAAACTCCTTCGCGTCGCTAACACCGGGGAAGTGAAGTTTCCCCGAGAGATCGCGGGTAACACCGCGGCGGACATCTAGTACATAATAATTACAAAACATACACATATGAACCAATAGAATCCAACGAGACAATGTACAACGGGCGGTCTTATCGCTTAGAAGCGATTTCTTCCAGACAACCTTCATACCCTTTATACGACATCATATTGAATTATTTTCATATTGAAGGTATGGCAGGGGGTGTACAAGTATTAGAGGAGTTTTTAGGTAGAGGCATTATGTAACTTATACTAAAATGATTGTAGTACATCCTACTATCCTACTAATATACCTAATAAATCTGAAAGTTTGTGAGTTTGTTTAAATGTTTGTGTTTCAATCACGCCTTAATCAGTGAACCGGTTTGAATGAAACTTGGAATACTTAGATGTAGATGGTGACCTAGAATAGCATGGTTATTCAAATTTTGTTAACACGCGAGCGAAGCCGCGCGCAGAAGCTAGTTATTACTAACTAGCTGTCCACCGCGGTGTTACCCGCGATCCCTCGGGAAAACTTCACTCTCCCGGGATAAAATATAGCCTATGTTCATCGGGGATAATGTAGGTCCAGTAGTTTCGGAGCCTATTCATTTTAAACAAACAAACAAACAAATCTTTCCTCTATAAAATTATTAGTATAGGAGATGAATTACCTTAGCTTAGCAGTCCCAATAGACTACTTACATTATGGCATTACCAACTCCCTATGCCATTATTAGTATTGTAACTAAAAACGTATAAATATTCATAACGTCTAAGAAATTCGTATTATTTCAGAGTAGTACAAATTATACGCCTAAGTTCACCAAAGATATATAACCAGTACCAGTAGAATAATTCAGAAATTCTCGTATTAGATGATTTAGGGTGCTCGCACATTGCAGCCGAGCTGTACGCGGCGAACTGTCAACTCAATAGAGAAAATGCTGCTGACGTCAGAGGCGAGCTGCATTTTCTGATGTCATCAGCATTTTTTGTATAGAAAAATGACTGCGGCGCGTGTGCGATCAGGTTTATACAGTGTCAGGAGGCAACCTGTGCCTACACTTAACGGTACGCTGTAGTACCTGGGACATTGTTTGAGATGGAATAGGCTTGTAGCACCTAAACCATTCTCTCAGCTTAATCGACCATATTCGAAAGACGTCAGTCAATACAATATTTGGAGAATCTGCGGGGACGTTTTCCAAAGGAAATTCGTCATAACTGTGGAGACTAAGCTGCAGATTTCCAAACGATGATTTCCTTAACCGTTTGTCAGACCGCTTAACCTGTAGATAAAGTATCTATGAACTTTGTCCGTCCTATTTTCCACTTTATTTGCTTTTTGAATAATTTTATAAAATAACTATACGTAACGTACTTTAGAAAGATAAGTGGTTCTGATAAGGTGCCAACACGAAAACCCTTTTAGCAACTTCCGATCATGCGCGAATTAAACTATAGAGGAGGCTTTTTAGTGAAAAAAATAATTCGAGTTCTATTATTACAATATATATAATGTGAAGCGCTCGTCTTGAAGCTTGCTAAGTTGTTCTTGATAGATCGTGATCGTCTGTGGATGGGTGACCGCTGGTGGCATTATCAACTAAGTTATTAAGTCATTAGCGTCGATTCTGTTGTTCACTGACTAAAGTTAACTAAACTAAAATGCTACGTTCTTATTTCCTTTACGATAAGGTCCAAAATAGAATGACTACTACAGTGACATTCCTAAAATTACTTATTTTTGGTAAAAATTAAGTATTTGTGGGTAGAATTAGTCAATACAATTTTACTTGCTGTGTAAAACAGCTGCTACAGAAGCTCAGAAACGCCATTTTGATTATACTCTTAGTAATGTCACTTTCAATGACGTGCCATTTTGGTCTTTAGCGATAACGAAATAAGAACGTTCAAGTTTTAGTTTCATTAAGTTTAGTCAGTGAATAGCAGAATTGACGCCATTAATTAACTAAATGTTTAAATTAAATATCTTTAAGGGCTAAGCCAATCTATACCTACTTAAGTTTATAAGTTAAATACATGGTCTACCAAATGTTGCAGTGCCTCAGCGGGGTTCATATTATAAAACGCTTACCTATATTTTAAGACCTTGTAACTAGTAATGTCCAGTATTATGTGTTTCTATGTATAATATGTATGTATTTACAAACAAAAAGTATATAAGTAATATATCAGTCATATTAGTACCCATAACACAAGCTCTGCTTACTTTGGGGCTAGATGATGCTGTGTGAATAGTCCAGCATTATTTATTTATTATTTATTTATTATTATTTATTTATTTTAATCACACAATGCGAAAATGACAATTGAATGTTTTCGTAGTGTGTGATTGGTTGAGCTCAATTGGGATGATAACAGGGAATGGATTTGAATAAGGCTGCTGGGCTTAAAGTCGTAAGTTCTTTATAAGAAAATGTTTTTATTCCAGGTTTCGTGGTATCCTGCATATGTGACACGGACAGAACAGCCACCTACATGGCCCTGGGATCCTTCTTGCCCATGGTCTTGCTGTGCGGCATCATCTGGCCAGTTGAAGGTGATTATTTTTCTTTTTTTTGTATAAACAACTAGCTGGCCGCGGTGTTACCGGCGATCCCTCGGGAAAACTTCACTTTCCCGGGATAAAATATAGCCTATGTTCATCGGGGATAATGTAGGATTCTATTGGTGAAAGAATTTTTCAAATCGGTCCAGTAGTTTCCGAGCCTATTCATTTCAAACAAACAAACAAATCTTTCCTCGTTATAATATTAGTATAGATAGGTTGTTTTGGAGAGACGACCTCGACTCCTTTGATAGTGGGTGGTGGAACCTATCAAAGCAGCAAAGCAGAGGGATGGTTGGAGAGAGTTGGGGGAGACCTTTGCCCAGCAGTTGGACAATTTTCAAAACAAGCTTTTTTATCCATAAGTACTTCCATAATTTATAAATATGTAAATGTAACTATGTCTGTATGTGACCTTTTAACGCCAAAACAGCTGAAAAAATCCATACTTATATTATAAATGTGAAAGTAACTCTGTCTATATGTCTGCTTGTTTGTTACCTGTTCACGCCCTAACCAATGAAAAGATTAAGCTGAAAATTTACATGGTTAAAGGTTGTATCCCAGGGAAGGACATAGGCTACTTTTTATCCCGAAAAAACCCCAAGGGACCGCGGGTCACACCGCGGGAGCGCAGTTTGAAATAATTTGGATTTTTTCTGTCCCCTCGTTTTAGCTTAGACAGAATCTTTTCATTCTAATTTAAAAGCTTAAAGAAATTCGACTTCAATCTACTAAGTAGGATATTACTAGCGGTAGCGAGGGTGAGGTTTAAGAAAAACCTTTTGAAACGCTAAATTATTTTGGCCTTATTTCTATTTTCAGCCGAGAAATTTCAGTCCTAAAGTGGTCAAAGTAGGCTGATACTGAAACGAAGTTGCGACCCGAATTATCTGATATTTATATCCCAAAGTTATATTCAATTATGTTGTTGTTTCTCAAACTTTTGGATCAAATCCAAGTTTCCGCCCACTCTATCTAGATTGATAGAAAATCGTTTATTCTGTGTTCTTAATAACTTTTATGGAAAGGTTTTATTTATTTACTGGGTGAGATAAATAAATAAAATAAATAAATAATAAATGACATTTATTTCAGACACAAGTTCCATATTACATACACAAAAAAAAAACACACACAAACAAATTATATTTAGAGTACCTACAGCTAATATCAGGTGGCAATGTCCACCCACCGTTTATACATTTTTGTTTGTACAAGCCTTTCTGCCAGACTCTTGACGATCTTATTGCCACACGAGTCAACTCTGGACATAAAAGACCCTATCCTCTTTCGCAGAATCAAGTCAATCGGGGATTCCACGTACATTTCTGAAGCGCTGCAGTAGCGCTTCAGGCCCATCAGCTGCCTAAAGATATTGTTATAGGCAACCCGTATACTATCATGTGTCTTTTTAGTATAGTTAGTCCAGAGTTGACACGTGTAGAACGTCTGACAGTAAGACCTAAACAGTGTCAGTTTAACGTCATGCGATGACCTGTGGAACCTTCTGGCAACCATATTGCCAACGACACATAACGCCCTTCGTTGACGTTCCACATCTGCGTCATCCTGTAGGCTTGACGTCACGATGTGGCCATGTGATAAGATCAGTCCCAAATTTGCGCAAATGGGAACGCCTGAAGGCTAACATTTGAATAATGTTCTACTTTTGCCCATGTTATTATTGATTTCTTTTTAATGTTTTTATTCTAATATTTTGACACACAATTCATATTACTTATATTTATTTGCATTTAATTCTGACTCTTATATTTGACATTGATAATTTTGTAATTAGCGTAATTGGTGTCGTAGCCGTGCTAGTTTCAACAAATAAATACATAAATTTGACTACCTCGGTCAGCAAGACTGCTGGTCGCTCTGCGGGAAAAGTGGATTTGAACTACAGGTATAGAATTTATAGGTTAATTTCGAGATTGTTAATATCGCACCCAGTATTTGCTGAATATTTATGATCTATGATAGAGACCGTATGAGATCCAGATTGTTATCTTAATAGGTTAGTCTGAGCGAAAACATTTTGATATACCTAATACCTTCTATGGCTTATTGTATGGCGGATGCTACACACTCGATAGGTATATTTGGATCGTGATCCACATATCGAGTGTGTAGCATCTGCGTATCGCGGATCGTGATACGGATCGCTGAATAAAATCCTTTATCACGATCCGTATTGCGTGTAGCATCGCCCTATGAAATAGTTTGGGAAACAATTTTAGTTACTTTATTGAGGTTAGCGTCGATTAAAAACCACCTAGTTTTTTTGCAATACAATAGTCGGTTTGTAGGCTAACAAACATTTTTGATGATGCATAAAAGACGAAGACAGTGTTGTATAGCTGCCTCGCTCACTCGCTTAGTTTGTTGCATCGTCCTATCTCGCCTACTCTACTAAACCTGCGCAATTGTTTAGTGCACCTAACTTCAGAGAGCTAAAGATCCGTTGTGCGTACGTAGGTACTACGCTATTCAATAATAAAAAACTCACTTTTTATGTACTCTGTGTTCCAACATTTATTTCTACTTTCTTAAACAAAGGAACTTACAATATCGAATACCAACTCTATATAACTCTACATGATGACCTCTGTGGCGCAGTGGGTGAAAGCCCGCTTGAGACGCAAAAGGTTGCGGGTTCGATCCCCGCCGCGGGATAAATGTTTCTCTCGGGTCTGGGTGTTTCTATGTATAATATGTATGTATTTACAAACAAAAAGTATATAAGTAGTATATCAGTTATCTGGTTCCCATAGTACAAGCTATGCTTAGTTAGGGGCTAGATGATGCTGTGTGAAATTGACCAGCATTATTTTATTGTTATATTTCTTCCTCCAGGTATGCACATAGTTCTCCAATGGATCAGCTACGTCCTCCCCCTCACGAAGTCCACGGAATCGCTCCGATCGATGCTGCAACGAGGCTGGTCCATCAGCATGCCCACGGTCTACTCAGGCTTCATCTCTACAGGAATCTGGATTGCGATATACCTTACAACGAGTATATTGCTGCTGAAGTTCAAGAAGGGATGAGTTAGAATGTTACCGACGCGATTAATATAATTTTGAAACATTTTACCTTTTGTTCACAGACTACATTGGTATTATTATAAAGAAAACAATTTTTGTTACATAGTTTTTTTAAGTGCCATGACGTATATACCTATTATGTTCAATAAAATGTTTTGAAAATTAGACACTTTGCCATTAAGCACTAGCGGTTGAGCCGCGTTTAAAATTTTGTGGTGGTTTGGTGCGTATGATGACAAGCGGTTGCAAACTAAAACTGGAAAAGCGGCCCGCCACGCGGCTAGCCGCACAACGGTTCAACCGCTAGTGCGTAAGAGCGCTTAAAGCGGCTCAGGGTCGAAAATGTTTGAGGAAATGGTATCGGGTGTGAGGTGAGGAATCAACCGAAGAGATTTTGTCATGCCTCTACCCCCTTAGACATCCTTCATCGTTCTAATCTATCTAAGGGTACCTATGTCTGTCTACCGTGCCTTGGGGATACAGTCTAGATCCAGATTTTTTAATGTTATTGGATTTTCATTACACCGCTCAGTTTCTTTTATTATTTTTCTGTAATAATGCCTCTCTGTTT
This sequence comes from Epirrhoe alternata, assembly GCA_963565295.1. NCBI lineage: Eukaryota > Metazoa > Arthropoda > Insecta > Lepidoptera > Geometridae > Epirrhoe > Epirrhoe alternata. The sequence continues at coordinate 2,972,754 of OY751397.1, read as the reverse complement.
CATAGTCTGAAAAATAATCTATGTTTTACGTGAGGTAGTTTCCTTGGTCGCGTCGGTTTCCATGTAATATGTTAGTTAATAGGATTGATGAGTACCGAGGTAACAAATTGACTACAACTGGCACATCACTAGTAAAAATCTAGTAATTTTTTATGGGAATTTCGAATAATAGAAAAAAAATGCTCTTTTCCCATTAGTACCACCAAAATCACCGGTGGTTCACTGGTATTGGTATAACTCGGTTCATTAGAAACGAATTAGCATGCTCAGACAAAAATCATGTTCTCTAGCTTGCACATATTGACGGCATTGGTGTGCAAGTGAGACGAAATGATTTTCGTCGTCTTTATTAACGGAGTTTTAGGTATATTGACAAAACTTTTTAAAATGACACACTTTTTTGCTCAATTAAAATTTATTTATAGTTCATATTCATGGGCTTTTTTGATAAGTTTTTACAATAAGGCTTACTAATAAACTTTGCATAAACTTATGTAATGTATAAATGAATAACCATAACAATTTTTATTTTATGCATGACGTAACTTTATGCAACGTTTATTACTTAAAGTTTTGGTTTTCCTTAATTACGAGGTACTAGTTGGTAATTAATTGTATTTTGTGTATACTGTAGGGGGTATTTATCGAACAATTCATTATTTTTTTCTATATTTTTTAAGTTCTAACTAGATACTTACAATCAAAAGTTTTTGGTAAGTAGGTACATAATTGACATTCACGAACAAAATATTTAAGTATTTTTTTCTACAGACTATTTATTTATATGGTTATTATAATTATTTTTATAAATCAAATGTAAATAAGTAAGATTAAGTTGGGTAGTACAATATTTTAATTGTACAAAATATAATGTGATTGGTGTGTGTTTTTAAATCTGAGATCATTTTGTGATATATTATAAGGAATAAAGAAATTTATAACAAACTACTTTTTTTATTTATGAAACTACTATTCTATAATTTTTGTAATTTAAAGTGTTAAACCAACCACACTTAGGTTTTCATTGAGAAAATGTAAAGTTATATCAAAATGTTCGATTCCGACGGGATTCGAACCCGCAACGATCAGACGATCCTCCTAAAGCCGGAGTGTCTTACCACTCGACCACGGAACCCTTAGTCGGGATCAAAAATTTTGATAAGACTTTTTAATTTCTCAACATAAATTCTGTTTTAGGTTTTGATTCTGCTGAAAAATCTATGCCTCATTTTATTTCTTTCAAAGATAAATTCTAGATTATAATATCTAGAACTACCTTTATTTATGATATTTGATGACCTTGTATAGGTACAGTCAGCGTCACCAACTGGTAACCCCCCTGCAGTACAAACTGACCAAATATTCCAAACCGGAAAATTGGCCCTTGAAGTCAGAAATATCGGTGGGAAGCATCCGAATATTCATCAAACGAACGAAACAAGGAACGCGAATACGGCCCGGCTGATGATTCGAAAATCAGGCCAAGTCAATCAAGACAAATATTTCACAATTGTTTTTGTATCGTCTTCAAAGAGTACGAATGAACTACAAATCAAGCTCATTCGTGTGTTTTCTGATTGTGGCGAAAATGAAATTAATTTCTATATTATGTAGTCCGAAGCGTTTGTGGTCGTACTTGCTTAGTCGTTCTTGATAGATCGTCGAAGTTAAGCAACGTTTGAAAGCTGTATGTGGATGGGTGACCGCCAGTGGCATTTTCATCTGGGCGCTTCCGTGCTTCGGAGGGCACGATAAATTGTCGGCCCCGGCTATTTAAGTCCTTAAGACATGATAAGGCGGCCTAAAAACTCCGTCACCTCAGTTGGCCACTGACTCATACGAACTTACTTATAGTTCTAAGGTCGTTGATGTTTGCACCCATAGACCATGGCGTATTGATCTGTCAAGCGAAGGCTGCATGAGGCCGCGTTGTTGTGGAATGTCTGCTCTGCTACTCTTGCGTGAGGGTTCACTGCCACCTGTAAAACGTTTACGGTGTTTTTCATTAAGAGTCTTCATTCAAGAACAGCGCGGTTTCTGTAGGTATTTTTTACGTATTATCCACGCAAAAAAAGAGGGGTGTCTTTTTTTTAAAGGGTCTTCTTATCTTGTCACCAGTTCATTAAGGCTGCTCGCCCACGGCGAGTTTTTGTAGCGATGCTGTCGCGCGTTTTGTAAACGCACGACGGCATCGCTACTATCGCGTGTATAATCACATACAAATCGACAGAATCGCGACTGTATCGATGCGAACGCGCGACAGCATCGCTATTGCATCGCTACAAAAAGTCGCCGTGGGCGAGCAGCCTTAAACCACAGACAAAATAAAATGGACGAGTTATTAACAGAATTCCCCTTTCAACATTTTCTGCCGGTTTTTACGGGGGACGAGGTACACGAACGCATTTTACACACACTTATGCATAAAAAATGACACAAAATACACTCATTTTTACGCACACTCTTGCAAATTTCGTATATGACGTACGTAAAACTACAAGACGTAGGTACATTATTCGGAATCATATACATTTTGGCAGAGGGGAAATACAAGGTATAGGCTCATCCCGTCTTTATGGTCTAAGTTTCGAACCAAGAAGTCCTTAAAAGTTTTTTTTGAACGGATTATAAGGGCGCCCCAAAGAGGCTCATTTCGTGCACTATAACTTTTGGGTAAAAAAAACAGTAATGTACATAGGTGTTTAATTTCTACGCAAGAAAACTTATCCGTTTATTGACTATTATTGTCATGATTAATCTTATTATTTCGATACAACGGAAAATATCCGTTTATTTAGCTCTAACTCTTAAGAATATCCTATAATCCGCTCATATTACAATATTTAAGCGACAAAATATTAAGCTAAGAATAAAAAGGTGTAAAAATAACACTCGCAAAAAATGATATTTTGTTTTTAGTTTTCGTGAGTGTTATTTTAAATTTTTGCCGCCTAAGTTACAACTCTACCTACGACTGGTTGTTAACCAGTCGTTGTTGACAGTCACTTGAACCTCTGACTGTTTTTTTAGTAGAATCAAGGTAAGACTCCATCAAGAAGACAAGGCATGAGTTTTAGGGAGTAGTATCGTTACACCCAGTATCGTTGATGTCACAGCCCAAGGGATTGGATGCTAATATCATTATCCTTCCTTGTAATAAAGCCTCATTAACGCTGTTAACGTCTGCTTGGATCGAGTACCGACATTTTGACAACTTGGACGGTTTTTATAGAAAATGTATTTTTTATAATGTTGGTGGTAAAATTTAGATGTAAGGGATGCTTGAACTTAACAAATACAGGGTCTTTCATTTTAAACTACACAAACTGATAGGGCTTCATTTTTGGGTTGTAAATAGACTTTTGACCATATCAATTTAATTCCTAAGCCTTTAAAAGTTTTCACTTCAAAATGTAACTTTTATTGTTATTCTTGGACATGTTGCATAATGATTTTCAAGGAGAACAGACATTCCACCAATCACAGACCGCACACACATGCACGCTCGAATAGACTAAGTTATACAGGAAGCAACAATGAATTGAAAGGATAGACATTATCGATTTTCTAGGGATTTTCATAACAAAACAAAAAAAAATCATTACTTAAATGTTTTTTTAATTTATTTGTTGAACCCAATTCCTAAATAGGTATAGTTAGTTTAAAGTGAAAGACCCTATATTTAACCTAGATTGGCTAGTGCTAAAGCGTAGCCAAGTAGGTACCGAAGTACTTACCTATATCTAATTAGCAGTCATACTTTTTTTTAAGCTTAGCTTCATGCAGATCTTTTAGGTAAATATGAGTTCTCATTTAAATTCTGGATATAAGATTTGTATAGCATTCAAAAACAAACACCATTAGTCCATCGCCACTAAAAATCTTGGCTCGCTTCGCTCGCGCCATACTACTGACCTTGAAGGTATAGTCTCCTGGATCCACATCAGTCACATCAACCCACTGACAGTCAATGTTGTACTTATAGACGTCTGAGCAGTTCACTGATACACCTTGGGACAAATATAACAAATTGGATTGTAAAAAGGACAAACTCTGCAGTTTTACTCGCGGTCCCAAGGGAATATTTCACTTTTTCGAGATGCCACATGGAAATTATTGGACATGAACCACCCACTATGTGTGTTCCAGACTACCTATAATAGTATCTCTATCAAACATCCACACATCCATCCTCAAGAACTTTCGCATTTATAATGTTAGTACGATAGAAATAGACACTTGAAGGCTTGAAAGGTACATGTTTGGATCGAAAAAAATAATTAATCCTCTATCAAAACCATTTTACCAATTTCACTACTAACCTTGATCCCCATAATTATGGCAAGAGTATTTCTTCTCGACACCGGGAAGGCACGTGTTGTCTTCCAAACAGAAGGACGCCTTGTGACCCTCAGCGACCCTGGTTCCTGACGCGTCCATGATATCGAAGGTGGCGAAAACCTCCATACTATGGTAGTGCCTGTGTAAATAATATCAAAACCATGAATTGGAGTCTCTATAACGCCACTATGATAAAAACTTAACTCAATTCTGAAAGGGAATAGACTCGTCTAATCAGAATAAGGTGGGTTGAAGGGAGATAAGATAGAACGAGACGGAATAAGTAGAAAAGAGGCAACAGAATTACCTACACGAGGGGTCGATTCACATCTGACCGAAGATCCGTCGCGTATTATCGGTCGCGGAACGCCAGAACAGACAAATGTATAGAAAAACACTCGACCGTTCACACTCGACGGACTAACGTATCATCGGTCGAGTGTGAACGGTCGAGTGTTTTTCTATACATTTGTCTGTTCTGGCGTTCCGCGACCGATAATACGCGACGGATCTTCGGTCAGATGTGAATCGACCCTTAACCTTTTACTTACATATGACATAAGTGCCATTGCCACAAATGCTTCGGCAAATAAGGCCGGAACTCATCGTTGCCGATGTTGAGAGATGATGCTGTGAAGCGGAGTAGACGCCGCGTCTCAAACTGCCAGTTTGGGTTCTTATCCCGCATCTAATAAAAAAATTACCTATCAAAAGGTATCTTGGTCTGATCGATCGTTCACTAAGATGTAAAAATTTTGACTGAATTATTGCCGTCTGTCCTCACAAACTGCCCCCACGCAGTGGCGGATAGTAATACTTAGACCCCTCGCAGACTACAGACTTTCTATCGGCCGATAATTTTGAGACGGGCTATACTTCTCCATACTAATTACGAGCCGAAGTATATTCCGTCTTAACTATCGGCCGATAGAAAGTCTGCAGTCTGCGAGGAGGCTTATGGCTATCGGCCCAAACTTAACTGCTTTTGATAATTAATAGAAATTTCAAGAAAATATTAATAGTAGTAGCCGATACAAGGCAATTTTTTATTGACACAATTTATTTAGACAACCAAGAAAAAAGCGTGGAGAAGCAACAAACATCGATCCATACAAACTTTCGTATGAATTAGGTTTCAGGAGCATAACTTACCTCATAAGCAGTCCTGCTCAGGCAGTTCTCCTCCATAGCACACTGCAGCTGGACCATCATCACATCTTGCAGATGCGCGCTGCTTTCTATCACCGATGTCTCCAGCAAGAGATCTGCCAGGTGCTGGGTGCATGACACAGCTGCTACGTGTCCTGATATAAGAACATAATCTAAAAAAAAATGTCTATGTCTATCTACCTATACTCAGTCAAACATACAACTTTACAGTTCTACTTATCATCATTCAACATCATTTACCTGCCCTTATCCCGCTTATGCACAACATGTTCTCCTCTTCCACTCTCCCCTTTCACTCGTTATCTCCATATCCACTCCTTTGTTACCCATATTTTCTTTCAAACAATCCACCCATCTATTTTTAGGTCTACCTCTACCTTACTATTTTATATGAAACTTGTTTTTCTTTAAGCTTTTTTGTTATCACTTGTGACCTCATCCATTACTCTAATGAACCCTTGTGTCAAGATTTGATCCATAGATAATGTAAATAAACAACTTTCAACCCTTCCGTTCTTGACTAATTATATTTAAATATAAAGTCGACTACGATATCTATAGCACCATACTTTATCGAGACCATGAGCCTTTTTCTAGAAATTGAATGACGGAACAAACTCGATCAACGCATCTTCAAAACTCAACTGTGCATGATATAGGTTGATCCTATTTTTCGGAACAAAATAGACTTTTCTTCGAGATTGTTTCTCACTTTCATATATTTTGTAATAGTCTTGTATGAACGCTTAGCCTCGCAGACTACAGACTTTCTATCGGCCGATAGTTGAGACGGAATATACTTCGGCTCGTAATGAGTATGGAGAAGTATAACCCGTCTCAACTATCGGCCAATAGAAAGTGTAGTCTGCGAGGGGTCTTAAAATCTTTTCTCCACACTGGTTTGAATTGTGAGCGATACGAAAAGAAGAAGAAGAGTTTACTTCAGTGGCCAGCACTTTCAGTCATAACTGTGTAATGTAGCAAAACCAATAAAATCTGACAAAGTTGTCCTTAGTTTATTAAACTAAAACCACTAAACTCCAGAAAAGTTACAGCACTCACCAATTTTACCAGGACAAAACACATCCCCGAACTCCATAAGCCGACACTCAAATAGATGAGTCTCATTTCCTTCACACTGGACGCCACTCAGCACCACCTTGGAACTTCCGAAGTAGTCTGTCTGAAGCGCTTGCTCTGCATATCCCAGGCCGAGGTGACGACAGACTATAGAGGCCTCGTAGAACGTCCAGCCATCAGCGCAAATGCTACCCCATACGCCGTTGTGGTATATCTAGGAATGGAATTAGATATAGTGCGGTCTACTGCGTAAAAGACCTGGAAGACACAAAGAGATTTGACCCTTTGAAAATATCTAAGTGGGTAGTCAACATGTCCAAATTAATAACATTTGACACAATGCCCACATTTTGATGTTAGCTCATCGCCGCCTTTCAGACTACTTACTGGTTTCCACGACATTTTACTTCACCGTTTAAAACTCTTGTTGATGCTCTTATTTTTTTGAAAACAATCATTGTTGTTTGTCTGGGACTGGTTTTCAAACGCAACATTTTTTCGGAGTGGTTGAGGGGATATCAAATAGGCCAACACGACTCTTACTTCTTCTCTTCTCTCGTGTCAATGGCTTGACCTTAAATATTTTTAGCTCAATAATTTGCGACTCTTACTCCCCTATCTGTGGCCTTACTAACCTCAACTCTCCCCTCTCTCTCACTCCTTCCTCTAGCTAGGCGTAAACTAGCGCTTTTCACATCCAGCACCTCATGCAGACGTAGTTTCTGCTTCTTCACTTCCACAGGTGCTTGAGTCCTGCAGATGACTCCAGCAGCTTCGCTTGGCTTGCAGTCTGAAGACCCCCAGCCAGTGAAGATGCAGTGTGGGAGAGATGGTTCATCTCCTTGGCAGACTATGTCGTCCATCCAGTATTTTTCTAAAAAGACATGTTATTTGTGTGAATATTTATATGGGTTTCTACATCTGTGGCATGAGAATAACAAGTGTCTGTCAGTGTACGAGCATCGAAATGCTGTCTGTATTACTCACCAAGAGCTTCACCATATTGGCCACCATGAGTTGCAACACCAGAACTGTTGAAGACTTTGCAGACAACCTGAGCTGCTGCGTTGTCCCAAGAGTCATCGCACACCGCTCCCCACCGGCCAGCATGGTAAATATACACGTTACCTATAAACGGTAAATAATTGTAGAGCAATATAACTATATAACTATACAAATATTTGTCTCGGGTCTGGGTGTTTCTATGTATAATATGTATGTATTTACAAACAAAAAGTATATAAGTAGTATATCAGTCATCTTAGTACCCATAACACAAGCTCTGCTTACTTTGGGGCTAGATGATGCTGTGTGAAAAGTCCAGCATTATTTATTTATTTATTATTATTATTTAACTACACTAAACTAAGGTTGAGTTTGTTTTTGTATAGGAGTTGATTTCGGGAACTGCCTGGATGTGATCCCAGCGATCCTACTGAAGAAATGTTTTTTGACTTTAACTTTGATAAAAAAACACTAATTGAAATAAAAAAAAATTGTTAATCGACTAAAAATGGCCACACGCAGATTTTCAGTCCCTGGGCAATGTATATGAGCGTATAATTCTTTCAGGGCTCATAACGACACGTGATAGAGGTGCGTATTTGACTCAACGGATCAGCGTTGCCATGCCAACAGAGTTTTGGACATGCTGCCGACTACCAGTGATCTAAAAGCTTATGTTTCACTTACCCTCAAATTTATTTGGACCACCGACAAGCTTAATCCTTCCCTCCAAATACTTTTCTTTATTCAGCAACCTTTGTATAAAAGCAGCACGACTTGATCTCTCACTCTCACTTAGATCTCTACTCAATACTCCTACAGTTCTGACCACTAGAAACACGAAAATCACTGAACACTTAAATATCATTTTGATTACAAAAACATTGACATCTTTTTCTAAATAAAATAACTTTAAACACAACAGTAAAACTTAACTGAATTACTCAACCACCGTTATATCTAAATGAAACAGTGTGAGAGCTAGCACTCTCCCTTGCAATACGCCCTTATAATTAATCACTCAAAGACCCTCAATGCTTTTGTATAATCTAGCTTCCGTTCCAAACACATTAGCTTACAAGAAGATGCAATCTTACTGTGGCTACTGTAGCACTTTGTGCGTCGTTAGAAAATCACAGAATAGTAATTTTATAAACAGTAGTATTTTGTGAACCTATACAGTATAATTAACTACAATGGACCCTGGTGACAAAAGGAAAAGTAAGTAAATTAGAATGAGATAAAAGCTTATATCAAAATGTATTTAAAAAAAATAATGCTGGACATTTCACACCGCATCTAGCCCCAAACTAAGCAAAGCTGGGAACCATAGTAACCATTTAGTAGGCTTTTTTGTTTGTAAATACATACATATTATAAATATTTGGATATGCCTCTGATTACCCCTTAAACCCCTTTGAAATGGAATACATAAAAGGAAGAGAAAGTTTACCGCGCTTCGAGGAAACGCTTTCCTGTGTTTTTTTCATAAGTACCTAAGTTCGTATGAGTCAGTGGCCAACTCTGATGACGGAGTTTTTAGGCCGCCTTAAGGCCTCCGTCATGGCTTCACGGCTTACATAGCCGGGACCGACAATTTAACGTGCCCTCCGAAGCACGGAAGCTGAAGATGAAAATGCCACTGGCGGTCACCCATCCACTTACAGACCGTTTCGAACGTTGCTTAACTTCGACGATCTATCAAGAACGACTAAGCAAGCACGACCATGAGCGCTTCATGATTTACATGAATGAAAAGTTATCAAAAGTATCTTTACTGTTATCTGATATTATTCTGTGAGTGATGATGGTAACAAGATTGAAGATAGTGTTCGTTATTAGACGTATCATTAGTTCAAGGTCAAGATGTTCCATTTAAACACATGTTTTTAACAGGTTCGGTGCCGGATACAATTTAGATAAGTTTTATATTAACACGTGCCGTGCCAGATAAAGTAATAAGTAGGTTCTTATAGTCATAAGACAACACAGTTGACTCTAAGTTTAGAGCGAACTCTGATGTCAAAGTTCTTAGGCCTTGAGGACTCATTCATGATATTGAATTGATTCAGGCGTGACTTTGCGGAAGTCCATTGTAAGATATTAAAAATGGTAAGGAAATATATAGTAGCAATCCGCTAATCTATTCTCAAACAAAGGTTTCTTAAAACTAGTACTCACCCCAAAGCCACACAACCACCCACTAACCTCTGCCAAGCCTCCTACAACTTAGGCTCGGCAATCTGGAACCGTGAGCAGCACCGGGGCGCAAGCAAAAGAACACCTTCATTTTGATTTTTTTTCATTTGTTTGACTCATTCATGCCTTAACGATTTTATAGCAAGATGAAACTCAGGGTGGAGTATTTATCCTAGGTGATAATTTTTTTTTTTACTTAAGCTATCATGTCCCACTGCTGGGCAAAGGTCTCCCCCTTCAACTTCCACTCCTTGCGCTCCAAGGCAACGGTTTGCCAGTCTGGCTCGAATGCATCCAGATTGTCTCGCGACCTCTTCCGGGATATAATTATTAAGAATCGAAATACTAGTTCTAATGATTAATAAAAAAAACACGCTCACGATTGTATATCCCAGGCACAGTAGACATTCTCAAAGATCTACTTATATGGACCCAAAGTCCCTGTTGATCCTGTAATGGTTTCAAAGAATACCAGCAAGCAAACATAAATACCTAAAAAAATCCTATAAGTAACTATTTAATTAATCTAGTACTTTTTTAATCTATTACCTATATTTAAAAGATTTTTTAATAGTGAGTAGGTAATATATAAATATGGGTCACCATTGACATAACTGAAAACAATGTTAGTTGAAAAGATTAAAATAATCCATCGTCTAACAGAAAACTTTGTATACAAATAATTTGTAACAGACTAAAAGCAACTTAACAAAAACACATAAATCATCATTAGCATCACCCTCTTAATTTACAATTACGCGGAACAGACACAGTTTTATGTGACCTGAATAGCGCAAACAGATTGACTCACTTTGTTGAACCTTATTCTTTAAGGGATATGGATCATTGTTGAATAGCATCTCGGACAATTGAATGAATTTGTTGAAAAACAGCGAATAAAAACGTCATGTAGCTAGTTTGTAAGTACCAATGCATCGAAGCAATGCATAGGCAATATAAGTAGGTAGGTACTTAGAGCTACGAAAAAAAACAGCGGCACTCCATGAGTGCCGAAAGAAGTGAAAACTTGACCTAGGTTTCGGTAACGGTTCAAAACTTAAAAAAAAAGTACAAAAAAAAGTGCTAAAAGTTACTGTCCTCTAGGATTTGAACCCGGAGCTGCCTCACTCAGAGGCGATATGGTTTATGACGACAATGTGCGACGAAAGTGAAAAAGAAATGAAACAGTCACGTGACTGAGTTTGATTATTCATCTCAAAAATGATCACGCCACCTTTTTCACTTACTCGCAAAGGACTACTAAACATGAAACAAGAAAATTTTATAAAATTTCCTGAAAAATTCAATAACATTAATTCTTAAAAGGACCAACCTCCTCTTTTGGTCTACAAAATAAAGATTTTAAATCTGGAAAACTCAGTTCTATTCCGAATCTCGACAAAAGCGAAATTAAATTGTATAAAACGTTGTTCCTGCAGGGTTCTGTATGATTTTCCGATATTTGTTTCATTTTGATAATGCAGTTTGTACTTTTGTAGTAGATAGTGACTGTAGTACGAAGAACGTGGGTTTCAAACGCGGACGCAAGGAGACTTTCTCGCATGCGAGTGGCGATTTCTTCTAGGCAATAATGTGCTCGCCTAGTGTAAACGAAATGCTTCGAGCCTCGCCTCTCGCCACATACGCATTCGAGTCGAGAATCCATTGAATAATACGAGTTCTGTCATAGTGTAAACAACCGTAGGAGAGACTCGCATGGCGAGTTTTGCCGATTGATAATTATGAACAGGGTCACGACTGTATCCCCAAGGCGCGGTAGACATTCTCTCAGATCTTTATATTCCAGATCCTTTGAAGATGTCTAAGGGGGTAGTCAGAGGCATGTACAAATACATATTTGATACATGCCCACATCTTGCAGAAGTTAGTATTCCATACGTGACAGGTTGCAAGCCCATCGCCGCCTGTAAGAATACTAACTAAGAATACTAAACTGTAGAATGATAATTATGACATGCCTTAAATGCTTTTCCAGGCTACGATCTTCGATCGAAAGATTTGAACCTACGACCTCACCTATCCGTGGCGCTGCTCTAACCAATGAGCTAATGGACAATCGATTTGGAGTGCTTTTTTTAAATCTATAGGTGGTCCCGTGTGACGCAACTCATATACAAATAAAGTCTCTACGATCTACGTAAGTTATGTATAGAGGTAGACCAAAAAAAGATGGATGGATTGTGTAGAGGAAGATATGGGTAAGAAGGGAGTGAATACGAAGATGACGAGTGATAGGGGAGAGTAGAAGAAGAGAACATGTTGTGCTGACCCCGCATAAGCGGGATAAGGGCTGGCAAGTGATGATGATCTACATAAGTTAAGATATTAAAAATCCGCTAGATTAGCGGATTGTTACTATATATTTCCTTATCATTTTTAATATCTTACAATGGACTTCCGCAAAGTCACGCCTGAATCAATTCAATACATAAGTTATGTATGTTAGGAGCCTGTTATGTCCCACTGCAGGGCAAATGCCTCTACATAAATCATCCATTACAATATATATTATCCAAGTTTAATCCAAATCGTTTCTGGGGTGCTAGCCAAGATGACATTGATTCGATTCCATTCTACTGCTGATTTGGCGACTTTGCACTCAGTTTGCACTTGATTATGCCATAGATTACAAAGAGTATGTATGAAAATAACGCGTCATAATGAACGAAATGGAAAAATTGGTAGCATTGACATGCGCGATAGATACTTTGTTTACATTTTTGGTCGATGACAAGGCGGTCGCAGAAACCCAGTTGTAATCGCCAGTCGCCAGTACAAACAAAATGGCTTCTTCAGCTTACTTCAAATTGACGTCTTGCCACCAAGAGTTGTATTTTTTATCCGTAATTTCTACATAAAGAGCGTTGCTGTGCTCATAATTGGATTTTCATATTTTTGAAATAATCAACTTATTTCAATGAAGTATCTTAAAGCTTTCGCTTAGAACTTGAAACAAATATTACCTAATAGTAATAGGTACACACATGAGTTTCCTATAGGGGTAGACAGACAACACTTATTTATACTTGCTTCAATTCTTACGCACATGTCTCGCCTTGTTCCTCATTACATTTTTCATACAAGCTCGCCTAAGACTTTAGAGTAACTACATTCACCTATCCTTCCCTTAGCATCCTTTCCACACATATTCACCTCATACCTATACTCTGTTTGGTCAAACCACTTTCATTCGTCACCTCTGCATGATCTGCATGATTAAACCATCTTAATTTGCCTTTTTCAATCCTCATCACTGCTATTAGGCACCTAATACCTTCTTTCACTCCACACTTCCCTGAACGCACTGTATCTTACTCTACCATTCAAAGTTACTCTAAAAAACACTCGTTGATATTATGCAATGCTCTTATTTCTACAGCAATCACTCTATCTATTGAAACAAAAATATAATCCACTGATATTCCTTCATACTGTTCATACGCTAGACTATGCCTGCCCTTTATATACAAAATATTTATTACTGAATAAGTACAATGAAACAGTTTTATTTGCAACACACAGGAGAAAATAGGTAAATATCCACTCCACGGGTTATGTATTATCCTTATGGTTAGCTCCACCCTACAGAAAGCGCAGGTTCCATTTATATGCTGTGATTGAGCTCTTCAAGTTACTCCGGTTCTGGTGTCAATCGATGACTGAGGGTGGCAGACACTTGCGTGGAAAGCAGGAGAAGGCGCAGTGGTCGTTAAATTATATTGTTGAGGTCCTGTGCGTCTCATCTTTATATTTTACCACGGAAATAGTATCGAAAGCACATTTCATTTTACAATGCTGCGAGTTCATTTTTGATTCGGGTACTGTTAGATCCGATTGTTCTAGCTAGGTACGGATGCTTGGCGTTGGCTATAAGGTCAAGATATTATATAATAATTAATATTTGTAAATTCACACAACAACACAGAAAATTTTGACTTTATTTTGACATCGCAAAGATCGTGGACCTCATTGTTGCTTTGTTACTATATGGTATTCTGTGGCAACTATCAATCCTCGCGGTGTCAATTCGACGTTTGATAATGCCAGGAACTCACCTGCCGCGATATTTGACATAAAATGTATGCAGTGCATAGGCAGTGCTATACAAATCGTGCTAAATAATGTTATTCGCCGCACGTGAGTAATAGTCATTATCTGTCTATTCCACTGTCTATTTCTACTTCCATTATGGTGTTTGGCTAGGGCCCCTGCACAAACATACTAACAAACTCATAATACTAGTAGAAGCAGGGGATATCTCAAGTTACCTTGAACTACACCTTCGCATCGCTAAGCCGAACTTTGTGGGTGGTCGCACCCTATCGTCTAATGATACATGTATACGGTCTTGTACGTTCAGAGAGGAAAATTTATTACTAAATTATTTAAAATCTATTTAATACAATTCTTTGTCCTGACTGACTGACAGACAACGTACAGCCTAAACCGCTGGTCGTAGAGACTTGAAATGAGGGTATGTGCATCTTGGTGCGTAGGGGTGTACTAATCTTCTATGATAAAGGAGATTTTTATTTTATCTAACTTATTTTTTTTTAATTTTTAAGGTGATAATCAACACGTAGGTAAGTATTTAATTGAGAAATGAAAAGTCTTATCGAAATTTTCGATTCCAACGGGATTCGAACCCGTGACGATCAGAAGATCCTCCTGGCACATTCCCACATTCTGTGGACTGCCTGCAATGAGTTGCCAACTCATCACCCCTCACCGCCTATCAGAATTTCACGTTCATTTTGGAGCCTCGCTTCAAAACAGGAAGGTTATTCCCGTTCGTGGACCTACGACCTACGGTACCTATTAAAGACATCCAAATATTCATCAATAAAACGCAAAAAGGGCGGGAATAACCGGTACCGTTTATACAGTCACCGCGTACAAATAAAAGGCCCGAGCTATAGATAGACGCGTATAGATTAAAACTGAAGTTTCCTGTTACTGTACGTTATACCCTAATCACAAGCGCAGGTTAACCAAAACACCCATAAAACTGTCCCCCTATAGATTTTACGAGATTTATAGCCGTGAAAGTTATTTGTCCAACCCCAGCTACCTGATTATGTATTTGCGATCGAATGTTGATCGTTGGCAAAACTAGCGCCACTGCGAGTAGTGCTTTTCACAAAAGGTGGCACGTGGAATTTCGTGGAACTAGCAAAAAACTTTGAGAATTTATAATAAACACGTGGATGCTAGCGCCGCTCTGGAGGGACTTTTTTGTGAAACGCTGCTACGAAAAGTGGTGATACATCAACCTAATTATGTCAAAGTCAAAAATCTTTTATTCAATTCAGTAGCACCAGTGCAGGGGAGAGCTTTTTCGTTGGAATTTTGAAGAAACAAGCTGCCATGTTTTGTTCAAACCAAATTGACAGGACTTGCTGACATGAATTAAATACATTATAACTTGACATTGGCATAACAATATACTTACTAATATTGTGTAGCTGCCAATAAAAAAAAGAAGAAGAAGAAGAAGTGGGAAGCCAGTTGAACCAAAGTGAGGCTCTCCAAAGTAAGATAGGTACCTAACCTACTTATAATGATTAAGTGAACCCATGTTTATATAGGTTTGATAATGGAGTCGATAGCGGCTAAGTTTAGCTGTGGTTTGGTTGTCCTGTAGAAGCAGCACTGGTGAAATTGTGTGATGTTTGCTATCGCTACTACGTAATAACCCGGCTGGTTTTATCGTAACAATGGATATGAAACTGAATGGATACGAAACATCGAGGGAATAAAAAACATGGTTTTTTGAAAGACGAAATGTTTGCATATTCTTTTAATGTTTTATTTTGAGATTGGTAAAAGTAAGTAAGTTCGTATAAGTCAGTGGCCAACTCTGGTGACGGAGTTTTTAGGCCGCCTTAAGGCCTCCGTCATGGCTTAACGACTTAAATAGCCGGGACCGACAATTTAACGTGCCCTCCGAAGCACGGAAGCGCTCAGATGAAAATGCCACTGGCGGTCACCCATCCACTTACAGACCGTTTCGAACGTTGCTTAACTTCGACGATCTATCAAGAACGACTAAGCAAGCACGACTACGAGCGCTTAGTCGTTCTTTGAGATTGGTGAAGGTGGATGTAATGAGGGATACATTTCTTCATAAGTACTTTTTGATTTTTTTTTAAATAAATAGCATTTGACCTCACTCTGCCTGATGTTGAGCAGTAGTGAGGTCTAAGATGGAGCATGCTTACCTAGAAGGAACCTATTTACTCTTGATTGGAAGACCCCTGTACTACATTTCTTATTATTAGCTTTAATATTCTGATAGTTGTTTGTTCTATCTCACTAAGGCGGCTTGGTATTGAATGTGTGGGTAGGTACTATACACTCCTATTTTTTAATTACCAAAAAAAAATTAAACATGGTAAGGACACAAGGCTGTCTGCTACTGATCACATTTATGAGGTTAAAACTCAAAAAAAAAAAAGATTTAAAAAAAATATTATCTAAAGGAGACAAGACGAGTCAGACATTTATGATAGCTACTGCGGTTTTACTAACTGGGGATGATACGAGAACATAGCTCGAATGAGAGTCTGTACGCGATTGTTGTCTATAGTACTTATTTGTACAGTTTTCATAAAACTTTGTTAGGTTTTTGTTGACAACAGTCCTCGATAACTGTGTGATTGTTCAATATAAACAAAATTTGACAATGCCATTATCATTTTCTGCATCTTGTGCAACTGGTAGGTGTAACTGTCCTTTAAGTTTTGGTAGTTACAAAATACCTCCGATGGAGTGCTTATGAGCTTACGCACACAGAAACAACGTGCGTGTGCATCTACACACACAATAAAGATCCAACCGCCATTGTCAGATGGAACAACTAAGTATACCAACTTCACCAATATAGCATGACTACGCACAGTTCAAAATTATTTCCGTAATTTCATGTTTTTTGCGCGAACATGATCATCAATCATAGTACTAATATTCTTTCCTCATTTAATTAAGAAAATAAACTAGACTTAATTACTAATTACAGTTATTACACGAATACACTGTCAAGGTTTCATAAGAAAAATGGTATTTATACAAATGATTTGACAATTTTTGGTAGAATCAGACAGACAGACGGACAACAAAGTGATCCTATAAGGGTACCGTTTTTTCTTTTTGAGGTCATCATCATCATTAAACTTAAGAGCTCAGCTCTTGTCGGTGCAATGATGCAACTTCCTCCACCTCTCCCTTTCCAATGCGGATTCCTTTACTTCTTTATACGACATGACAGAGATCTTCTCCTCATGAAATTGATTCTAGGCTTGCCTCTTCCTCGTCTTCCTTCCACTTTTCCTTCTATGATGTTCTTAATAAAGCTGTCATGTCGTATAAGATGTCCAATCATTTTTCCTCTTCGATTTTGAATGGTGGTCATCAAAACCCTTTTCTCCTCAATTCTTCTCAGCACTTCCTCGTTGGTAACCTTCTGCCTTTTTGAGGTTCTACCTTCTACCTTTTTGAGGTACGGAACCCTAAAGTTATCGTCATCAGTATCCACAGCGTAAAATCCTTGAGGTGGACCCCCAGTGGGGGTATTACTTTGAAATGAAATGAAATTTATTTTGCCAGAAGCATGGTCTTAATATAGGTAGTAGGTCAAATAGATTATATCGTAAATTGTTTCACATACTCACTGTTAGATACAGCATGCAAATAAAATTGGTTTAAAATTAGTAGTAGAGTAAAGTAGCTTATAAAAAAAGTAATAATAAAAATAAAAGTATTGAATAAAATATAATGAATGTTTTTATATCAACTTATCCACAAAATACGAATGTTTTTAACTGGGTACTAGAATTACAGAGTAATGATTGTAGTTAGGTAGACAGTGGTCAACGTCCGCTCTGTGATCTAAGGTCGTTGGTTTGAACCCCGGGTCAGCACGTGCAATGTATTTTTTATTCAAAAATGTGAGCTTTTGACTGTTGCAAACTTTTTAATTTCAACGTAATTAAGAAAAGCCAAGTTATCGAGAGGAGGTCAATTGCCCAGCAGTGGGTGCAACCGAGCTGAATAGATATCCATACTTCCATACTATAGGTACTATACTTATATATAAGGTATTGCATGCCTAAAATATAGGTAGAATACATTGCTACACATAATCATCCACCAACACCTTCTGTATATGTATTTCAAGCAATAAAAGATACTTTGACTTTGACTTTATACACCGCTATTTTTTAATTACCAAAAAAATTTTAAACATGGTCTCGGTGTCTGTTACTGATCACATTTATGTAGTTAAAACTCAAAAAAAGAGAAAAAAAAATAATAACCTCAAAAGGAGACGAGACGAGTCAGACATGGATTTATGATAGCTACTGCGGTTTTACTAACTGGGGATGATACAAGAACATAGTTCGAATGAGAATCTGTACGCGATTGTTGTCTGTAGTACTTATCTGTACAGTTTTCATAAAATTTTGTTCGGTTTTGGCTGACTGCAATCCTCGATAACTTTGTGATAGTTAAATAAAAAAAAGTTCTGACCATGCCATTATCATTTTCTGCATCTGCTGCAACTGTCCTTAAAATTTTTTTGGTAGTCATAAAATAGTGGTGTATACTTACTATAATACTTATACAGGGTGTGCCAAAATTGTACAACATTCAGGGCAGCTACCTTTTCTTTTTTAGTTAGAAGGTTTTTCTTGGAAAACTATAGGCATATTTTTCTTTGGGAAAAGTATTTCTAGTGGGAATTCAATTGAGACCTAGGTATTTGTTTTTTTTGAGTAATATAATTTTCTAGGCTGACTGTACATTTTTTCAAAAATCAAAAATGCAGGGTTTTTTCTTTAAACCTATAGTTTTCTAAGAACTAAATCTAACTATAAAAGAAAAGGTAGCTGCTCTGAATGTTGTTAAATTTTGCAACACACTATAAAATATTAATGTTAAGGATAGAAACTAGTCGGTATTCTTTGGGCTTGCAAGTTGTTACGTAGACGTACGTAAGTACTATAAACTATAGGTTAGGTACATAAGTACCTATTTTATTCTTCCTAAGGATTTTTTGGGTTCCAGTCAAACAGTTCGGAAGATAAATGAGAGCTTTCGTTACAGACAAAACCAAGAACTTAAACAAATCTTTAAACACACTTTCAACGTTTGCTTAGAAATACCAGTCACTTGAATGATTGTCGAGACCGCCCACTAAAACTGACATTCCCCCGCCGGCTAAAAATCTCATAAAAGTTTCAACATCAACAGCCGCATTCAGTGTAACTAACGCCTACTTAAATCGTTCCTGAGTAATGGTTTTCCATTCCATACAAAACCGTTAAACAACCGTTTACTCAAAAACTCACGAAAGTATAAAAAAGTTTAAGCAACGGATATAAGTAGACATTAGTGACTCTGAGTACCGACACAAGTCCAATAACTTTCAACATCAAACATTGGATTTTCAGCTGGATTCCTTTGTAAATATTCGGTTGAGTGAATGGACACCTATGAACTATCAGATAAGCTGTCAAAGAACTATACATTACCGGGAACGATTTTATTTTATAACTGATTGAAGTTATACAGGACAAATCAATAAGCAGACTTGAGTATGGTGCTATGATCTCTAGCCCGCATGAAAAAAAATACAGCAGTATGGTGGAAAAAATCCAGAACAAGTTCACTAGGTTTCTGTATTCAAAAATGTATGGGGTTTACCCCTTTTATCCTCTGATGTACCCCACCTTATTCGTCTTAGGCATGGTAGGTTATTTTAAACTAGAAATAAGACGAGAAATGATACTAGTAATTTACATTTTTCAACTTCTGAGAGGTATGGTGCACAATCCGAGAGTGCTCGCGTGTGTAAATCTGAACGTACCTAATAACTACGTGGGTGCGCGCCGACGGCCTAGGCTACTCGCAATCCCAAAGGCACGTACAAATCTCCTCAGTGAATCGCCTTTTACGCGAGCCCTAATCACAATCAATAACCTTTGTGTGGCCGAAGATGTTGACATATTCGTTATTAGCGTGACGAAATTCACAAATACTGTATTAGATTTTTTATGTAAAACAAATGTAGTTTAGGCTTTTCATTGTCGCATTGGTGTTAGCTGTAAAGACAATGTACAATTTATAAATAAATAAATAAATGTGAAGTAGCTGCGTGAATGAAGGAAAACATCGTGCGGAAACCAGTAGTAGACTTGGCAGCGATGGGCTTGCAACCTATCACGTATGGCGTCTGCCTGTCCTTTTACGCCGCTAAACAAATTATGCTGAGGTTTTGTATAAATAATTTCCCAGGAAAGGTTTTTTAGCAAACTTATTATTTTAATTAAGGAACGCATGAACGCGTAGTCCATACAAAGTTTCATGCATTTTGATTCATCAACATTTGCATGCTCACGATCACATAAGTAATATCCACACCCAGTTATAAATGGCCGCCAGACGCACCTAAAACAAATTCCAACTATCATTAGTCACGGCCCTTGCTTCTATTAGCTAGCAGCTGAGGCGATGACAAATGATGTTTCTAAGATTTTAGTAAAGCGAGGTTTTTGTGATGTTTACGGGTTTAGTTGCCGCAATAACTTCTTATTCTTCAATAAGATCACTTGTAATGTAAATTGTTTTTCCATTGTGCTATACCTGCGCAAGGGAAAATAAACGCCAAGAAGGATGGAGTGAAGGTGAAAAAGTTTAACTCTTTAAAAGTATACAGGGTCTTTCATTTTAAACAAACTTAATTCAGGAAATAAATTAAAATATTTATGTAATGATTTTTTTTGTTTTGTTGTAAAAATCCCGAGAAAATCGATAAAGACTGTCCTTTCAATTGATTGTTGCTTCTTGTATAATTTAGTTCACTCGAGCGTGAGACGTGTTGTAACGTTACGACTGTTTTTTGTTGTTCCCGCGCCGCACTGCACCGCTTTGCGTTCGCGTCCAGATCGCTCACGTAATGCCGGCCACCCACGATCAAGTTTACCGTCCAGTCTGCAGCGGACTGGATGCGGCGTCCAGTAAACTTGACGGTGTATTGATATGGGTGTGCATGACAAGCGAAAAAGAACTTCGTTCTGCCGACTTGATCAAGTTTGCAGCGCTGCAAACTGGACGGTAGACTGGATCGTGGGTGGCCGCCATAAGACGCAGGGTAAGTCTGCTGCTATATGTATATGTAGTTTGGTCGAATCTGGCTATAATGGGATGAAGGCAGGGAGATGATGATGAGGTTTCACAAAGTTTAAGCAGTATTGAGAAACTGCAAACCAATATACTGATGTTACTCGATATGTTGACACAGAATCACTAATGAACATCGAACACATGGATATGAGTATACGCGCTGCAATCAGAATCAAAAGTAAACTTCAATTTGTTGACGAGTTTTATCATGAATCTGGTATTCATTATACGGATCGATGTTTTATGTATGTGTGGATTATTATGTGGATTCATACCTTAACCTTGGCTAATGGCTAGTCTTTGTAATCTTTCTCAACACAATTTTCGTACGGGCATTCATCGAGTCAAAATGATCTTTATTTCTTCAAAAATAGTGCTAATTCATTTGAATATCTGAACATTCTAAGCCTATGCTAATGACTAGCGGCGCGCCTAAGGCTTACCGGTACCGACATGGCCTAGACGCGAGACTACGTACTTCGCTTTTCATGCGTTTTTCATCAAAGGAACGAAAAAAAGAACGCAAATACGGCCCAGGAGAGTCCCTAGACTAAGATAAAGTTGTAACAAAAGTTAGCACAGCTTCTAAGTTATTGTTGTTTGGGTGTTGGATTTTGAATTAACAGTGGGATGTGGATATTGAATATCTTTCTGGAGGTCACGTGTAATGAGTTTGGCTAACAATTATGCTCACGTAAAGAAACTTGAATCTCACAAGTTAGTCTAAGTTTCGGGAGTTCTTTAGAACATAATTTTTTTTTGTTCAGCAATTCTCATCCCACAGCTGGGCATAGAAGGCGGATCCAGCTCTCAAAAAGGTTGTGGGCACAGCCACCCAAAAAATGGCTCATAATCAATATAATGCTTACTGTAGTCTAGGGCCGGTTTTGAGTTTCGGTTGATTAGCCGCAGAAACTTGAAAAAAATACACTTTTTTTGACCAACCTCGAAACTTCTGTCATTTAAGGTTGTAGTCATGCCCACAATGCCCATAACGATGGATCCGCGCTTGGGGTATCGGCCTTTGCTTTTGCCATTCGCCTCTATCCTGAGCCAATCTTGTCCATGTACGACCTGCAGATTTCACAATGACGACTACCCATCTTGACGTCACCTATTACTATGATTATGGGTGGTTTACTCAGACAAACTATTTAATATTTGTCGATGACAAAAAAGTTGACTCGCTACTGTCCGATCGTATTACACTAGAGTGCTACAAACTTATCTGAACCGGCGAGAGAGGGGCTGTTATCGTATTTGGTGTTTGCAGAAAAAAAAGTGTAAAATTCGTTAGTTCCTCTTTTGACCACCGGTCCAGTTAAGTTTGTAGCACCGTACTATACTTGTTACTTGCCGCTGCCCTTGACCAATAGAAACTGCGGAAAAAAGATTCCATATTTGAAATTGTCCGATGTCTCGTAAATAAAACATACGAAGAAGTTTGAATTATTTTACGTCGGCTGCTCTTCAACGACGGAGTTTCGAAGTTGAGAGAATCGAAAAAGTTTTTATTCTCTCTTCGTACAGTCGGTGGCACAATACCTTTTGATTATGCTTGAATGTACGAGTTTATGCTTTAGCTTGATTGCTTAGATTGAAAGATGGAAAATTTAAAAGAAACCGAAGCTTCAAATAATATGCAACCTAAAAAGCTCATAATCGTGAGTTTTTAACCGCGTGTTTGTGTGTATGGGTGTGTAAAAAAAAACTACCACACACGGTGAGAAGCTTAACAATTGTAAGCTATAAAATTATGCAATACCTAACAACATTTCAACATTAGTGTCTTCGAATACCGATGATGAGATGAGCTCATTTGCGCGTGAGCTTGGTCGTGTTTTCAATCACGCTCGGCTATAATTTTTAGGTCACATTTTTTTAACGTCAAGACAATAAATATTAATTGTCTTTATTAAACAAAAAAAGATTTAGCTAAAGCGACATCTCTTCGTCATTTGATTCTTGAATATCTTGAGTAACTTCGGACATTCGAAAATTTCGAAGCTGACGTCAGTGGGGTCCGTGGCCGAGCGGATGAAGCCACGGCTTCAGGAGGATCGTCTGAACGTTGCGGGTTCGAATTTCGTCGGAATCGAAAATTTTTATAAGACTTTTCATTTCTCAATTTTAGAGAAATTCCTAACTGTGGAAACACTTTAAAAATTACAAAAATTATAAGTAAACAAAAACATTCCCTACTTTTATACCTGCCTGTACAAGTATTCATAATGAATTCAATTGGTCCGTTTTAAATCTGCGTAACTTACTGAGCGGCAAAAATAATCTCGCGATTGCAAGGAACACTTTTGGGTAACTAAGGAGATCCCTTAGCAATAACTCGGGAGATATTTTCTATACATACAATAAAATTGTTAAAGGCCGTCTGTACCTACAAAACCACTGAAGAAAAACACTTTGATCAAATGGGTATTTTGAGCAAAAAGCTTAAACTACAGTGATAGAATACTTGACTGTCTGTCTGTATGTTTGTTCTTCTGAGATTAACTTTTGTACACCGCTGTATTTCTGTATTCGTCTATCCATACAAATGGTTGCCAGGAAGTAATCGCTTTTACCGATATGGCCGCCCATTGTAATAGTACCAGGCAACCATAACCCGTAAAGAGGTTAAACCCAAAAGCATTCTCTATCCCCAAAATCCCACTGAAAAATCTCTATATAAATCTTCAAGTACGATGTTTTTATTTTTATATATTCTCTGTATTACGTCCTTGTGTACAATAAAGTGTGAATCTATCTATCTATCTAATCATCATCATCAGCCTTTAACAGTCCACTGCTGGACATAGGCCTCCCCTAATGAGCGCCATTGCGCCCTGTCCTCAGCTCAACACATCCAGCTTCTACCAGCAGCCTTTCGCAGATCGTCACTCCACCTGGCCGGAAGGCGTCCTACACTACGTTTGCCGAGTCGCGGTCTCTACTCAAAAACGCATTTAACCCACTTGCCACTTCAGCTGGCTAGTTCTCTAAGCCATGTCGACAACTTTGGTTCTATGTCGGATAGTATCATTGCGGATTCCTTCAGAGAAACTCCAAGCATAGCTCAACGCCGATGCTGGAGGTTTTACTTGTGTGTGGTTGGAATAAGCCAACATAAAATGTAGGCTTCGTTTTACAGGGTAATCTTATTCCGATTGTCGTTGCTGTTTCAGGTATTTTTCAAATGTCTGCAAAAATAACAACAGAAACTTGAATCTCTACTCCACGTACAAAGTCACGGACCAAAGCCAGTATAATAAGTTTAGGGATGTAATAATTCAGTTATCGGATCCAACTCTCAATAAAGCGGAAATGTTTGCAACTTAATCGGAAATGTCTGAAACTTTTAAATAACGGGATCATAAAAGAAGGTTCGGAAATGATTGAATTTCACTCAGTTTAATAAAAATACTTTATAAATATAAAAATTCCGGTGTATTCGTTTTTGGAGTGAAAGCATTTTTGAGATGGGGAAAAAACCATTAAACTTGCGACACTGTTACCGTTACCGACACCTCGTTCAAGTTTAGCATTTTTTGAGATAGGAAAAAAACATTGAACTCGCGACACTGTTACCGTTATCGACACCTCTTTCAAGTTTTCACTTCTGTCGGTACTCCGAGTACCTACTCGAACCACTGTGTTGTTTCTTTGGCGTAACGGATTTTGATACTAATTTCTTTTTTTTGGCACAATGTCCACAATTTTCAGAAATTATGAATTCATACATACCTAACAGAATGCAACCTCACCGCGGCCTATTAAAATGCTTCATAATACATCATCGTTTAGACCCCTCGCAGACTACAGACTTTCTATCGGCCGATAGTTGAGACAGAATATACTTCGGCTCTTAATGAGTATGGAGAAGTATAGCCCGTCTCAACTATCGGCCGATAGAAAGTCTGCAGTCTGCGAGGGGGCATAAACTTCGGCTTGAAGTCTACATCCCACTAGGCGAATCCTCTATCTGTTTTTGTGAATCGTGATTAATCAAAGTGATCTGAAATGCTTTCTGCACTTCGATAATGAATCTTCGTAACAGCCGTAGGCGGACAGAACATCTTAAGTAAGCAAAAACACGTTTTCCTAATTCTAATAGGCATGATGTTAATTTTTCAAAATCTGTTCTATGTCGTTCAGAATGATTTGTTTTGTTATGTGAAAAAAATATCATATTTCAGTAGAAAATAAAAGTTTTCAAACATAAAAATCAAATTTAAAATTAAAATTTGAAATTCACGCCAAAACGCTCGTCGGTGTCATGGCGGCTGTTTTGACGTCACAGCTCACCACTGCAACAGCAAAAACTACGTGCATAGACACTATATAATGACTAAAGCTCAAAAGAAACAAAAGGCGCAGTTTTGGTCTATTATATTGAGTGATGACGTCACGCGCTCTGATTGGTGTACAGCTATCATGGCGGATTGTTGTATTTTTTGAATTTATCTCGACATTATTGGGACTCAATGCATTTTTCTCAATCCTGGAATCCTATTTAATTAGACCAGTTAAATATTTTGGCGAAACTTGATTACTGTCATCATGCCTATTCTCATCACATGGAAGTTTCCTCCAAAAACAATTACTCAAACGTTAAATTGAAGTCTATTTA
The DNA here is from genome assembly GCA_963565295.1 of Epirrhoe alternata. Taxonomy (NCBI): domain Eukaryota; kingdom Metazoa; phylum Arthropoda; class Insecta; order Lepidoptera; family Geometridae; genus Epirrhoe; species Epirrhoe alternata. The sequence goes on along the minus strand of OY751397.1, from coordinate 2,947,130 downwards.
GTTATTAATTGAACACGCTAAATCCATTTAAACTAGTTAATAGTTCGCTAAATGGCGACAAGACGGGCATCTTACTTAAGCCACCGAATACAGATAAGCTTAAGCCTCATCCGATCTAATTCCTTGGATTAACAGACACGCTTTTAAGGAGAAGCTATTGAAAGATTAATAATTCTTGAGTTACTTTATATTGGTCGCGAAGGAACAGAAGTAAAATCACCTTTTACAGGACGATTAAAAGTGATCCCAGCGGTCCTACTGAATAAATCTTTTTTTACTTTGACTTTATGGATCAGCCAAAGATTAGTGTGTCTTAAAAAAGTTAGACTGGTTGACAGAAAAATCCTTTCACTATTAGAACTATTCAACTTATTAGAACTAAGCGCTTTCAAAGTTCTTTTATTAAAATTTGCAAAAATTTGGAATCAGCTTCCAGCGTCTGTATTTCCGCTGAGCTACGACCCTGTATTATTCTGTTTCAAGAAGAGAGTTAATAGGCACCTCCTGGGTAGGCTCGCTCCATCGTAGATCTCATTCTTGCGTGCAAAGCAAAGCTTGTATGGGAACCAGATAACTGATATACTACTGATATACATATAGGTACTTTTTGTTTGTAAATACATACATTTATACATAGAAACACCCAGACCCGAGATAAATATTTGCAGTTCATACAAACATTTATCGCGCTGGGATTGAACCCGCAACCTTCTGGGTCCCAAGCGGGCTTTCACCCACTGCGCCACAGAGGTCGTTAATTATTAATTGACTCGTAACGTAAAATTCTTTAATTACCGTTACTCTGGTTCCTACATTCAGTCACCCATCAAACGTTACCTAACTCACTCTAAATTAAAAGTTGGTGCAAAAGTTCGAGAAATTCGAACGCAACAACGGGTTGTGGCTTAGCCTCAATTCGAGCTTAAGCCCCAGTCTCCTAAAAACTAAAACCGAATTTTGACATAGAGCTTTAGAGAAAAAAAATCAATTAACAAATCTTCGCAGAAAGAAACAAATTGAAATAAAAGTCACTTGATGAAAAGGAGCTTTTGCGTTGATCCAGCATAATAAGGTAAGCTTAATTAAAAACTAAATTTTCATCCGTTTTTTTTATAAAAAAATAAATATTAAATAAAGCCTGCATCATCACACCACAGGCCTCTCTCTCCCCTTACTTCGTTTCACAAATTCAGTTCGTTTAATGAGCCAATCCCAAAAGACAATTATTATTATTACCAGTAATAGCCAATAATGTATTCCATGTCCGCCTGGATTATTATAATTTACAAAGTGAAAATGATATTAAGACCCCTCGCAGACTACAGACTTTCTATCGGCCGACAGTTGAGACGGGCTATAGAAAGAAAGAAAGAAAGAAAGAAAAAATATTTATTTGCAACAGCAATAAGTATAAGTACCAAAAAACCAGAAAAAACACAAAAACTAAAGATGACATAGAAACAAAAATAAAATAAAAAGAAAAATATGTTAAGAGTGTCTCGCAATCGTTTAAGTGTGTTGTGCTGCTGCAAATTGGTTTCCGACTCAGCATTATGTTGTGTTGGACAGTCGAAACCATACAACGCAACGCTGGTCTTCCGTCGGAACCAGCAGAGAGAGTCACGCACGGGTTAAAATAGAGTGTACAATAATTAATACACTGTAAATAAAATGTAAGAGTAGGGTATACCATAATAATATATAAACTCTGTAAAAATAAAATATACCTAGTTATAACTATAAAGAATTAATATGAGTGAGTACCTCCAAAGTTACTTTGACAAGCACACAAAAATAGAGAGGTAGAGCGTAGCAGAGAATCAGCAGGTAGAACCAAAAACTGTAGCCAAATAAGAATGCCACAAAATAAATCATTATATTATTATCCTATTAGAGCGGGACTATGTAAAAATGAATAGGTAGGATACTTATGCAGGGAAAGCAGAGTGCGTAAAACACAGACAAAAGTAAAAAATAAATTATATACCTATTATAAAATAGAGATCTCACATCTGAGATCTTCATGCTCTTTTTGACAGTCAATAAGAAACATTTTTAGTTTAAAGGAGAACGGGCAGGCATGTATGAAGCGCCGCCCAAGTCAAAAAACGATCGCCCGCAGAGTGGACGTATAGTGGAATGGGTAGACCTTCTAAAACACTACATTTGATTGTATGACAGCAAAAAAATCCATCCTACAGAAATCGAGATATTTGCAGTTAAAGGTGGTGACTTTTACAATCATATTTATTGACTTACAGGCTTCCCGCAGACAAGCCACTATGGGCATTCGATAGTACTTTAGAAGCACTACATTTCATTTTATGACAGCTAAAAAATCCATCCTGCAGAAGTCGAGATATTTGCAGTTAAAAGTGGTGACTTTTACCATCATCTTTTTTAACTTACAGGCTTCCCGCAGATAAGCCATTATGGGCATTCGATAGAACTTTAAAAGCACTACATTCGATGGTATGACAGCTAAAAAATCCATCCTGCAGAAGTCGAGATATTTGCAGTTAAATGTGGTGACTTTTACAATCATATTGATTGACTTACAGGCTTCCCGCAGACAAGCCACTATGGGCATTCGATAGAACTTTAAAAGCACTACATTCGATTGTATAACAGCTAAAAAATCCATCCTGCAGAAGTCGAGATATTTGCAGTTAAAGGTGGTCACCATCATGTTTTTTGACTTACAGGCTTCCCGCAGATAAGCCATTATAGGCATTCGATAGAACTTTAAAAGCACTACATTCGATGGTATGACAGCTAAAAAATCCATCCTGCAGAAGTCGAGATATTTGCAGTTAAAGGTGGTGACTTTTACAATCATATTTATTGACTTACAGGCTTCCCGCAGACAAGCCACTATGGGCATTCGATAGTACTTTAGAAGCACTACATTTCATTGTATGACAGCTAAAAAATCCATCCTGCAGAAGTCGAGATATTTGCAGTTAAAGGTGGTGACTTTAACCATCATCTTTTTTAACTTACAGGCTTCCCGCAGATAAGCCATTATGGGCATTCGATAGAACTTTAAAAGCACTACATTCGATTGTATAACAGCTAAAAAATCCATCCTGCAGAAGTCGAGATATTTGCAGTTAAAGGTGGTCACCATCATGTTTTTTGACTTACAGGCTTCCCGCAGATAAGCCACTATGGGCATTCGATAGAACTTTAGAAGCACTACATTTCATTGTATGACAGCTAAAAAATCCATCCTGCAGAAATCGAGTTATTTGCAGTTAAAGGTGGTCACCATCATGTTTTTTGACTTACAGGCTTCCCGCAGATAAGCCACTATAGGCATTCGATAGAACTTTAAAAGCACTACATTTCATTGTATGACAGCTAAAAAATCCATCCTGCAGAAATCGAGTTATTTGCAGTTAAAGGTGATGACCATCATGTTTTTTGACTTACAGGCTTCCCGCAGATAAGCCACTATAAGCATTCGATAGTACTTTAGAAGCACTACATTTCATTTTATGACAGCTAAAAAATCCATCCTGCAGAAGTCAAGATATTTGCAGTTAAAGGTGGTGACTTTTACCATCATCTTTTTTAACTTACAGGCTTCCCGCAGATAAGCCATTATGGGCATTCGATAGAACTTTAAAAGCACTACATTCGATTGTATGACAGCTAAAAAATCCATCCTGCAGAAGTCGAGATATTTGCAGTTAAAGGTGGTGACTTTTACAATCATATTTATTGACTTACAGGCTTCCCGCAGACAAGCCACTATGTACATTCGATAGAACTTTAGAAGCACTACATTTCATTGTATGACAGCTAAAAAATCCATCCTGCAGAAATCGAGTTATTTGCAGTTAAAGGTGATGACCATCATGTTTTTTGACTTACAGGCTTCCCGCAGATAAGCCACTATGGGCATTCGATAGAACTTTAAAAGCACTACATTCGATTGTATAACAGCTAAAAAATCCATTCTGCAGAAGTCGAGATATTTGCAGTTAAAGGTGGTGACTTTTACCATCATCTTTTTTAACTTACAGGCTGCCCGCAGATAAGCCATTATGGGCATTCGATAGAACTTTAAAAGCACTACATTCGATTGTATAACAGCTAAAAAATCCATCCTGCAGAAGTCGAGATATTTGCAGTTAAAGGTGGTCACCATCATGTTTTTTGACTTACAGGCTTCCCGCAGATAAGCCACTATGGGCATTCGATAGAACTTTAGAAGCACTACATTTCATTGTATGACAGCTAAAAAATCCATCCTGCAGAAATCGAGTTATTTGCAGTTAAAGGTGGTCACCATCATGTTTTTTGACTTACAGGCTTCCCGCAGATAAGCCACTATAGGCATTCGATAGAACTTTAAAACACTACATTTCATTGTATGACAGCTAAAAAATCCATCCTGCAGAAATCGAGTTATTTGCAGTTAAAGGTGATGACCATCATGTTTTTTGACTTACAGGCTTCCCGCAGATAAGCCACTATAAGCATTCGATAGTACTTTAGAAGCACTACATTTCATTTTATGACAGCTAAAAAATCCATCCTGCAGAAGTCAAGATATTTGCAGTTAAAGGTGGTGACTTTTACCATCATCTTTTTTAACTTACAGGCTTCCCGCAGATAAGCCACTATGGGCATTCGATAGAACTTTAAAAGCACTACATTCAATTGTATGACAGCTAAAAAATCCATCCTGCAGAAGTCGAGATATTTGCAGTTAAAGGTGGTGACTTTTACAATCATATTTATTGACTTACAGGCTTTCCACAGACAAGCCACTATGGGCATTCGATAGAACTTTAAAAGCACTACATTTCATTGTATGACAGCTAAAAAATCCATCCTGCAGAAGTCGAGATATTTGCAGTTAAAGGTGGTCACCATCATATTTTTTGACTTACAGGCTTCCCGCAGATAAGCCACTATGGGCATTCGATAGAACTTTAGAAGCACTACATTTCATTGTATGACAGCTATAAAATCCATCCTGCAGAAATCGAGTTATTTGCAGTTAAAGGTGGTCACCATCATGTTTTTTGACTTACAGGCTTCCCGCAGATAAGCTACTATAGGCATTCGATAGAACTTTAGAAGCACTACATTTCATTGTATGACAGCTAAAAAATCCATCCTGCAGAAGTCGAGATATTTGCAGTTAAAGGTGGTGACTTTAACCATCATCTTTTTTAACTTACAGGCTTCCCGCAGATAAGCCATTATGGGCATTCGATAGAACTTTAAAAGCAATACATTCGATTGTATGACAGCTAAAAAATCCATCCTGCAGAAGTCGAGATATTTGCAGTTAAAGGTGGTGACTTTTACAATCATATTTATTGACTTACAGGCTTCCCGCAGACAAGCCACTATGGGCATTCGATAGTACTTTAGAAGCACTACATTTCATTGTATAACAGCTAAAAAAAATCCATCCTGCAGAAGTCGAGATATTTGCAGTCAAAGGTGGTGACTTTTACCATCATACGAGTATTTTTTGACTTACAGGCTTCCCGCAGACAAGCTCCTATGGGCATTCGATAGAACTTTAGAAGCACTACATTTGATTGTAAGATATCTAGATTTCTGCAGGATGGATTTTTTAGCTGTCATACAATGAAATGTAGTGCTTCTAAAGTTCTATCGAATGCCCATAGTGGCTTATCTGCGGGAAGCCTGTAAGTCAAAAAACATGATGGTCACCACCTTTAACTGCAAATAACTCGATTTCTGCAGGATGGATTTTTTAGCTGTCATACAATGAAATGTAGTGCTTTTAAAGTTCTATCGAATGCCCATAGTGGCTTATCTGCGGGAAGCCTGTAAGTTAAAGAAGATGATGGTAAAAGTCACCACCTTTAACTGCAAATATCTCGATTTCTGCAGGATGGATTTCTTAGCTGTCATACAATTGAATGTAGTGCTTTTAAAGTTCTATCGAATGCCCATAGTGGCTTATCTGCGGGAAGCCTGTTAGTTAAAAAAGATGATGGTAAAAGTCACCACCTTTAACTGCAAATATCTCGACTTCTGCAGGATGGATTTTTTAGCTGTCATACAATGAAATGTAGTGCTTCTAAAGTTCTATCGAATGCCCATAGTGGCTTATCTGCGGGAAGCCTGTAAGTCAAAAAACATGATGGTCACTACCTTTAACTGCAAATAACTCGATTTCTGCAGGATGGATTTTTTAGCTGTCATACAATGAAATGTAGTGCTTTTAAAGTTCTATCGAATGCCCATAGTGGCTTATCTGTGGGAAGCCTGTAAGTTAAAGAAGATGATGGTAAAAGTCACCACCTTTAACTGCAAATATCTCGATTTCTGCAGGATGGATTTCTTAGCTGTCATACAATTGAATGTAGTGCTTTTAAAGTTCTATCGAATGCCCATAGTGGCTTATCTGCGGGAAGCCTGTTAGTTAAAAAAGATGATGGTAAAAGTCACCACCTTTAACTGCAAATATCTCGACTTCTGCAGGATGGATTTTTTAGCTGTCATACAATGAAATGTAGTGCTTCTAAAGTTCTATCGAATGCCCATAGTGGCTTATCTGCGGGAAGCCTGTAAGTCAAAAAACATGATGGTGACCACCTTTAACTGCAAATAACTCGATTTCTGCAGGATGGATTTTTTAGCTGTCATACAATGAAATGTAGTGCTTCTGAAGTTCTATCGAATGCCCATAGTGGCTTATCTGCGGGAAGCCTGTAAGTCAAAAAACATGATGGTAAGAGTCACCACATTTAACTGCAAATATCTCGATTTCTGTAGGATGGATTTTTTAGCTGTCATACAATGAAATGGAGTGTTTTTGAAGGTCTACCCATTCCATCATACGCCCACTCTGCGGGCGATAGTTTTTTGATTTGGGCGGGGATGCCCATTCTCCTTTAAAAGAATAAACGCTTTGTAGGTTTCTTATTGGCGGAGGGATATTGTTCCAGCATTTAGTTGCTGCGTACCTAAAACTGCCCCTGAAAGCTGCCGAGTGGTGACGATGGGTAGCTAACTGCTTAGAGCACTTACGAAGTGACCTTTTACTGGTGATCCAAGTGAGTTTCTCAAAGAGGTATGCGGGAGTTTTATGTTTGACCACACCGAAAAGTAGACTCGCAAGATGAAGTTTTCGCCGCGCTTTCATCTTTAAAATTGATTTATGGTTTAAGAAAGGAGTTACATGAGTTCTAGGTGGAATTTTGAAGCAAAAACGAGCGCAAGCATTTTGTACCCTCTGTATCAAACGCTTCGTTCGACTAAGCAACCGCGGGCCAGTCACTGTATCCACATAATTAAGTTTCGATAGCACTAGGGACTCAACTAGTTGGATACGTAGTTCTTCACTAAGGTATGGTCTGATGTTATAGAGAACTTTAAGTTTATAAAAACATGATCGTACAGAGTCAGTAATATGTTTCTCAAACTTTAAGCCAACGTCCATAACGAGTCCTAAGTTCCGTGCAATGTAAACTCGTTCTATAGGCTCACCCAATAGCCTGATGTCCATTAAAGACGGAAGACTATCAAGTTTATGCTTAGTACCAATAGCCATATACTTGGTTTTCAAAGGGTTTAAAACCAAACTATTGTGACGCGACCACTCGGCAATTCGAGTTAGATCCTCGTTAAGGCCTTGGATTGCCGAACACACATCATCCGGTCTGAAAGAGACATATAACTGCACATCGTCAGCGTATATATGGAATCTGCAATTTTTTAAGCAACTCGTGATATCTGCCGTATAAATTGAGAATAAAATAGGCCCCAAAATAGACCCTTGGGGTACACCTCTCTCGACTAGAGCTTCAGCTGAGGATGACGTAGTACCATCAGGATTAGTAAGCTCGACGTGTTGACGTCGACCACTCAGATAGCTATTGAACCAACCAGTAGCATCCGCACTAAATCCATAGTAGCTAAGTTTAGACAGCAATAGACAGGTATTTAAAGCGTCAAAAGCCCGAGAAAAATCTAATAACACAAGCAAAGTAATAAGGCCCTGGTCTTGCGCAGCTAGGATGTTGTCGGTGACATCTAATAGAGCAGTAGACGTACTACGGCCCTTCCTAAAACCTGATTGAAATTCCGGTAGCAAGCAATTCTTCTCTATAAATTCAGTAAGTTGGCTACAGACAGTTTTTTCAAGTATTTTGGACATACATGAGAGAATGCTAATTGGCCGTAGATCTTTCATCGTAGTAGGATCAGGAATCTTAGGTAGAGGGCGGACAGTAGCTGTCTTCCAAGCATCAGGAAAGGTGGATGTTGTGATGGAAGTATTGATGATCGAAGTGATCACTTCAAGTGTTACTGGTAAGGTCATTATCAACATCTTAAGGTTAATATTATCGGGACCCAGAGCATTCGATTTAAGTGAGGTGATGGTTTTAATTAAATGCTCGCAACTGACTGGAAGAATATTAAAAACTGCGTCACTAAATTTATGAAATTCAAAGAAAGACAGAAGTGAAATATCGTTGTAAAGATTACCAGGTAAATTTAAAAAGTGATTATTTATAGCATTAGGATCATTTAAATGAGACGGAAGTTCAGTCGACTTTGAAGGCAAAATTGTTGATTTTAAACTTTTCCATAACTGTTTAGGTTCCTTAATTTTATTATTAACATTATGCTTAAAGTAGGCAACCTTTTCAAAATAGAGAGCTTTAATAACCTCTGACTTGAAGTCCTTATAATAAGACTTTTTAGTCTCAGACTTCGTTCTACGATATGCAAGAAGTGCATCGTCTCGTAATTTCATCATCTCCTTAATAGTAAAGGTGATCCATGGAAATGAACGATCCTTTACAACCGAGGTTCGAACAGGTGCATGGAGGTCGAATAACGTCAATACACTGCGATTGAACCACTCTACCATTTCATTGACATCCGAAAGAGAGGCAATCGAATCCCAAGGTACCGAAATTAGATCCTTGTTAAACAGATCCACCAAGATATCGTTTAATGGCCTGTAAGTTAGGTAGTTGGGAGGGATTTTATCTCGTTTGAATTTAAATTCGCAAACTATTAGGTGATGTCCTGTTGAACGTCCGACAGGGTCATCCACAATCTTTTTAGCCGGTATGTTCGTGCAAACTACATCAATTTGAGACTCAGACGTATTTGTGAAGTGAGTTGGCATAGTGACTAATTGAGAGAGTCCTAGACATTCCAAGAATGTATCAAATTTTTTCATTTTACAACTATCATTGATATTAAAATCACCAAGTAAAATTATACTATCAAAGTTGGGTGACGCGTTAATCGAATCTGTAAGAGCGCTCTGTAAGCTATACTTCTCCATACTCATTACGAGCCGAAGTATATTCCATCTCAACTATCGGCCGATAGAAAGTCTGTAGTCTGCGAGGGGTCAAAGTGGATCAATGGAATCTAAAAATGTGCAGGCCCAACACTACGTAACATTAGTGCTATTGACTTAGCTTGCATATTGACAGTCCCAAATTTAGTAAATTCAAAATAATTTATGACACGATTTACGCTTGAGTGTGAACTTCGAATGAGGCGTAATGATATCTCTAAGGTATCCCATTTTTTAAAAGATCTTAAGAGTAAAGATCTGGAAAAATGTGTTCCATACCTTGGAGAAATATCAGTCGTGTGTTTTCGAGTAAGTACTAAATGTTCCTAGCAAATAAAATGGTTGAAATTAAATCTTAGATAGGTACCTACTGTACACTCAAACTTACAAATAGGTATACTTACGTCCGTCATTTATCGCTTAAGATATTATAGAAGACTTCTCTTATCCGGCTTTAGCCTGTTAAGGTTGGTTACCAGCAAAACTTTAGTGGATCAATATCTTTTAATCTTTTGTTTTGTATGAAAACTAATCCTTTTAACACCAATAATAAAAAATAGAGCAAAGCTGACAGCAGCGTTCTGGTGTTATTCCTTTGAATAACATTTTTTATTTAACCTATTTCGTCCCACTGCTGGGCAAAGGTCTCCCCCAAATCCCTCCAACGAGATCTCCCACCATTGTCTCTCGAAGGCGTCGAGATCGTCCCGCCAACGCTTCCTCGGCCAACCGTGACCCCGTGTCCCGTCGGGCTGCTAAGATGTTATGGCTTTCGCCCACTTAACTTACTAACAGAATAAAAAATAAAAATCATTTATTCTGTAGGAACCCTGGGACCACTTTGAATGGTCTTAGAAGTAGGTGATTCTACTCCGGTTACTTCGCGATCAATATCGTGAAGAACCAGAGCAACGAACACGGATTGGGGCCTAACGCAATTTTTTGTGACCAATTCATCCAAATGTCATCCGCCATCGAAGGATTTTCCTCAACGATCTATAGATAGCTCATGTGAACTACAAGGGCATTTTAAATTGAGTCGTCAATTACAAAAATTTGACTTCAGAGCTCACCGCTTCATCGCTAGATAGGAAGCGCTCGTGGTCGTGCTTGCTTAGTCGTTCTTGATAGATCGTCGAAGTTAAGCAACGTTCGAAACGGTCTGTAAGTGGATGGGTGACCGCCAGTGGCATTTTCATCTGAGCGCTTCCGTGCTTGGGAGGGCACGTTAAATTGTCGGTCCCGGCTATTTAAGTCGTTAAGCCATGACGGAGGCCTTAAGGCGGCCTAAAAACTCCGTCACCAGAGTTGGCCACTGACTCATACGAACTTACTTTTTTTTTTATCGCTAGATGGCGCTAGCGCGCTACCAACCGACGCGATTTGAATTCATGATCGCGCAAGCAACATTTTTTGGCAATTAGCCTATATAGAACTATCCGACATTAAGTGTTGGCCGCAAGGCCAGCCAGGTAAGTAAGCTAGATGGGCCGACCTTAGTAAGGTTAGTAGGTACTACCTCATTGCCATAGATTGGGGGAATACCACCTACCCCCAAATCTCATCTAATAAATAAGTAGTAAGATTTTGGCAGAATCATGACACAATTTTTGAATCATTTGAATATTTCTTTACAGTAGAGTTCTATAAAGCCGTTTTGCTAAATAATTACGACAGTGTCAACAGAGACGGAAAACGTCATAAATAATATCCGACATGAAACGTTTCTTTTGGATCTCTCCGTAGGCACGAATATTAAGCTCTAGGGTTGCCTGGTATTTTTTTACCTGTTTGATGACCTCTGTGACTGTACCGCAGTGGGTTGCGACGCAGGAGGTTGCGGGTTCATGCCGCGGAACAAATGTTTGTATGATCGATCAGCCCCCTTAGCACATCTTTTGTCTAGGTACCGGAGAATAGATAAAAATGACAGTAATGACATTAGAGTGTGGATAAAAATTACGTGCCTATATTCACTCTAATATTGTCATTACTGTCATTTATATCTATTCTCCGGTACCTAATTAAAACGCTGTGCTAAGGGGGCTGCTGCTCGGGTCTACATGTTTTCGAAAAGGTGTATTCATATCAGTCGTCTGGTATCTACACATAACGCAAACTCTGCTTACTTTAGACATGATAATGCTGTGTGAAATGTCCAGCATTTTTATTTGTTTTATTTATTGTGTCGCACAACTGGGAAATGGTCTCCCCCAAAATTTTCCGCTGGGATCTTTGGCAATCTCCCATCACGCCATCTCAAATTCGGCGTGATCGTTCCACGACAGCCTTCTCGGCCGGCTAAAAAACCGATTTGTTATAATTATAGGTTGTACAAACAGTTTTTTGTCCTACAAAATGAGTAATTGTTAAAATGGTATTCAATTGATACATTAAATATTATATTTTAGTGGCAGCCCTAGAGAAAGCGTTTCATTTTCACCTCGCTCCTGGGTTTATTCAGCTTTATTGCCTCAGTAATTTAAACCGCATCACATTTTGTACAGCCTACGGAGGTACATTGTGTGATACTACAATGGTAGGAAAAAGTAGAGATCTTAAATTTTAAAATATCGTGTCTCATAAAGAATATTGTAGTAAAATTAAAGTTTCATACGAACTCCAAAGAAAAGTTGCAGATTATTCCGTATTTTGCAATTTCCGGAAAGTTTTTTGTTTTTCTTTAAAAACCTTATAAAACAAACATTGAAATTATTGCTTGAGAAATTCCTTAGGTGATCAACAAATCTAAATCTGGATTGCAAAGTGACATTAGGTGACATTTAGCAATTTGTCTTGACTGAAACTTTCTTCATTCAATTTGGATCATTAAAAACATAAAATGAATGTTTTAATTAAAAAATATAATGATGCTAGTGATCAACGAAAAAATATTCGGTTGGAAATTTTATAAAATATCAATTTTTATTATAAAACTTAATTTAATTGCTGACCAAACTAAATTCTTCCAAAAGGGCTGCCCATTTTTATATAGGGAGCCGTACCAGCTTGCGTCAAAGACAATTAACGTTGAAAAGTGTTGTTTTTATTAAAAAAAATATCACAGTAAAACAAAATAATACTATAGGTACTATGTTTAATATACCTGTGACGCAACGTGGTACGAGGTATGGACATTATTCTTTACGTCGCCAAGTTAGACTTCAGAATATCGTTTACCAAGAAAACGAGTTCTCAATCATTTAGTTTTCCTATTTTTCCCATCTCTCACAAAAATCCATTGAAGCTCGGCCTTCAACCTGCGTGAAACGCAAAAGTACTTTCCACAACAAGACTGTAGAATTTAATAAAATCACATGTCCAGTTCCATTGTCCGAGTAGTAGGAGCCTTTTATTATCACGGCTCTGTCAAAAAACGTCGTTAAGCCCGCACAATTGGCAGCAATCCATTGTCCATTGTTTCCTTTGTAGGTACCCTTTGCAAACAACACCATTGAACCGTAGAGGGTATCCGAAAGATTCCAAAAAACAGGCTACGTTATCTCTGAAAAAACGTAAACGCCTGCATGAAAGGGAAGCTTTGGTATTGGATCAATATTACCTCACGATGGCTTGCAATTCAAAGTCAAAGACACGTTCACTGCGCAATCATTTTCAAAAAAAATTCAGCTGGTGCTTTGGAGACCTAAAAGATCTCGAAACTAACCTACCCTTTGGTGCGTTTGAGGCCTAATCAGTCACCTAAAAATACAGTTTTGAAAGTCCATGAATTCACTTTTAAATAGGAAGCAAATATGTATATTTGTCTTACTCATACTTAAAGAACTTTACACGTTAGAGCCTCCCGCAAGGAGTGAAACAACACGATTATAGTCAACGCACAATACAAAAGTCTTGCAAGAGATCTGATAGATCTCGTAATGCAACGAACGTGTTAAAAAATCATTTATTCAGTAGAACCGCTGACTCCTATTCCTTCGCGACCAATAATGTGAAGAGAACCAAGGCAACAAACACGATTTGGGGCTTAGCTTTTTAGTGGTCCATCTTAAAAATAATTAGTCAAACTCCGGAGCCAATCTGTCCCGTATGCTAACGTCATCACAGCCGTCATCGCTGCTATTTTATGGTGTAAGGTAATCAAGACTGATTAACAAGACTTGGCTTTCCGGCAGGCTGACAGAAGCAGGAGACCTCCTTCCTAGCCCTACTGGCATGTGAACTGCTTATGCCGGCCACCCACGATCAAGTTTACCGTCCAGTCTGCCGCGGACTGGATGCGGCGTCCAGTAAACTTGACGGTGTATTGGTATGGGTGTGCATGACAAGCGAAAAAGAACTTCGTTCTGCCGACTTGATCAAGTTTGCAGCGCTGCAAACTGGACGGTAGACTGGATCGTGGGTGGCCGGCATTATGCAACACGACCGCCATTGAGTCTGTGGTAGTGAGAGTTGAGCGTAGAGAACTGTCTCGCCCATCTACTAGTACATTCGACTGCAAGAAGTTGCTAACATTCCTAAATTTTTGAATGCACATAAAAGTATACATATCCAACCATTTTTAACCGACTTCAAAAAAAGGAGGAGGTTCTCAATTCGCCTGTATGTTTTTTTTTTTTATTTTTTTTTTTTATTTTTTTTTTATTTTTTTGTATCTTGTTACGCGATTACTCCGCCAATTGTGGACCGATTTTCAAAATTATTTTTTTGTTTGAAAGGGTATACTCCAGAGGTGGTCCCATATAAATTTTATTCCTGAGGGTTTGATAGTTTGCCCGTAAAACTCTAAAAACCTTCCCTCCTAGCCATTGTAAATCGAATCGACAGATATGTCTAAGACTCTATATGCAATATGTCAAATTGACAATTTACTAATGCCAGGAACTCACGTGTCGCCAGACTTGACATAAAATGTATGCAGTTTTGGTAATTAATGCCTTTAGACGCCGGTGGAGCCTAAGCATTATCTGTTTAGCATTCTTTCTTTCAAGCTGATCTGATGATGGAGTCAAGAGCTGTTCCAGGGAACTCCTCAGAAAATAGGCTGATTGAGTTGAAACTCGGTTCGTAGATTATGTATCATCTAAAATTTTCAAAAATGGTGACAACGAGCTGATCTGATGATGGAGGGAACTCCTCAGACAATCGACCGATTTAGTTGAAACTCGGTTTGTAGATCAAGTATCATCTAAATTTTAAAATATAGTGACAGCGAGCTGATCGGATGATGGAGAACGGAACTCCTCAGTTAATAGGCCGATAGAGTTGAAACTTGGTTTGTAGATCAAGTATCATCTAAAATTTAAAAATATAGTGACAGCGAGCTGACCTGATGATGGAGAATGGAACTCCTCAGTTAATAGGTTGATTGAGTTGAAACTCACTACATCGGTCAAGGTTCATCTACTAATTTGAAATATGATGACTGCGAGCTGATCCAATGATGGCGAACGGAACTCCTCAGAAAATAGGATGATTGAAATGAAATTTTGTACTTACATCGGTGAGTTCAATCAGGTCACGGTAATCCATTAAAAGCTTGTACTTGTTGATATTTAAAAAAAAACTTATTTTTATTTAGATTTTTATGGATGGCTAATTGATTCCCTGAGTCACGCCGTGTGTAGAGTAGAACATTGAAGTCGGTTTTTCTTTTAGTTTTAAAACGTAATTATCCGATATTTCTTTTGTTATTCGTTACTAGTCAAAATGTGAAAGGATATTCAGTTTCTGTTTTCAACATGCAGTTTGTTATGTTTTTCCAAACATTTTTTCGCAACAGTTTTTCGCCATTTTAGAAAGGAGCACTGCGCTGCTATTTTATTTTCTTTTTCTTGTGTTTTACTAAGTTTTATTATGTAATTTTAGTGGCATTTACTACTCGTAATGAAGCCTTGGATTCGTAACAGGAGATCTGGCAAATGGAATGGGGGCGTATTGAAGAAGATTTCTCATGACAGGACAGACTGACTTGACTGACATGATATAAGTCTATATTTAAAATTGACATTGGCAGAATTATACCTAGTTGTGTAGTTGCCATTAAATAAAAGAAAAAAGTTTATGTTTGAAATTATTTGAAAAAGTAAAAAGTGATAAGTAGGTATTTCTTATTGCAGTTGAGAACACTGTGATCCCGAAAAAAACGATTGTGAAATGTCGGTCAACAATATTTGTAGACTAGGGTATAGGATCGGATTAATTGTGTCGTTGTTTTTTGTTTGGTCTTGCCTTCAATTGGGGTTGTGTGGAATTTCATGACAGGAATTCAGGTTACTTTCCAAGTTGTGATTCTGGGCCCTAAAGTTTATCTACTCTCCATTCAATTTGTTGAAATGATGTAGGCAGAACTTTGTGTTATCTTGTGGTAATTT
Source organism: Epirrhoe alternata (assembly GCA_963565295.1). Lineage (NCBI taxonomy): Eukaryota > Metazoa > Arthropoda > Insecta > Lepidoptera > Geometridae > Epirrhoe > Epirrhoe alternata. Next base: position 2,931,473 of record OY751397.1, on the reverse strand, counting down.
TGCTTAGTCTTTTGTTGCAACCCTATTAGGATCCTAGTGTTCAAACTTCAGTTCTATGTTCCTATCTGGTTTTATGGTCCTTTGGTATTTGTAGGTTTGTTGCTCCTTGTTTTTTATTATTAACAGCCCATCCTAGAAATATTTAGTACTACGACCCAAAAACCTAGGTCATAAATAGACAACAATAAGACAGTTCCTCGCTCAGACACAAATTACGATTTCGCACGCATTCATACAATAATTAATCACGGAAAAGTTGGGAAAATCCAAAACTAGGCAATGATTTATTTACATTTTTCCTCCGAAAAATTCCACAATTCCTGATTTATAATACAGGTGAACACACGAGACTTTGAACCTTATACGATGGAGATAAGGTTGTATGAATCGAAGAAAATTTGAGCTTGATTTTCGATCTTACGGCTATTGATATAAGGGTGATAGATTTCAACAGATGCTTTGAGCAGGGTCTATGGGGTGACATTGAAACCGTTGGATTGGCATTAATCAAGACAAATGACGAGGTTCATTATTATTGATGTGAAATATTGAGGAAATAAAGTGGTCGATATTGGATTCGAGGTTCGCAAAACCGAGTTACATAAAGTGTCTTTTGGAAAGGAAATTTTAGAAAATCAATCAAATATGGCCGAGTTAGGCCTGACTCCTAGCCGTGTCAAAAGTTTTTTTTTTTTTTTTTTTTTTAATTTTTTTAAGGGTTTTGTCGCTTAGCGACCACATCACCCTGATACAACAGAAAATGATAATAAACAATAACAGAAGAAACTTAAAACTTAACTACTTATGTAAACCTAACTCTAATAAAAGGATTTTTCATTTTGGAAAAAAAATAAGCTCTTATCTTACCATGAAGTCAAAGAACTTATTGGCATGCTTTTGCAAAATGTCAAATACATTTTTTGATAAATCGGTGTTAATCAGAAAGCAGATTAAAATTATTTAAATTCTCTTGGATTTCATGTAAATTGAACTCAGCTGTGAATAAAATTTCAAAATTTGAGTAAACTGAGCTCGAACACAAAATAAGGTTAGCGGCGGCAGCGATTATGCAAAGTCCTCAAATTGGAAAAAGACGTTTTAATGGACGTCAATAACATTATTTTCATGGCGACAAAATAATATAATAGGGAAAGTATCAATTTTGTAGATTTAAAAACGTAAAAAACGTAAACAGGGTCACGACTGTATCCCCAAGGCGCGGTAGATATTCTCTCAGATCTTTATATTCCAGATCCTTTGAAGATGTCTAAGGGGGTAGTCAGAGGCATGTACAAATACATATTTGATACATGCCCACATCTTGCAGAAGTTAGTATTCCATACGTGACAGGTTGCAAGCCCATCGCCGCCTATAAGAATACTAACTGGTTTCCTCACGACGTTTTCCTTCACCGTTCAGAGCTCGTGTTAAAGCGCATATAAATTTTACGAAACGCAAAATCCATTGATGCACGGCCGGGATTCGATCCCACGACCTTCGGATCGAAAGTCGAGGTACAACCCCAGTACAACACGGCTTTCCATTCGGCCAACACGGCTTTTGTAGATTTGATGTTCTAAAATCTATTTTAATAAGCTTTTTCTAAGTAATAATAATAAAAATGTTCAGACGTGACGGTTTTTGAAACCCCTAAGTTTGTAGTCAAAATTTTGGTCATAGATGCTTGCCTTGCATTTGACGACCTCTGTGGCGCAGTGGGTAAAAGCCATTTGAGACGCAGAAGGTTGCGGGTTCCCCACCGCGGGATAAATATTTGTATGATCCGCAAATATTTACCTATCTCGGGTCTGGGTGTTTCTATGTATAATATGTACACAATAAAAAAGTATATCATCAAGTCTATCATAGTACAAGCTATGCTTAGTTGGGGGCTAGATGATGCTGTGTGAAATTGTTCAGCATTATTTATTTATTTATTATTGCATTTTTCATTTGTATAAATAGAAATAGGTAATTCATGCAGAAAATGCAACATGATAAAAAACTATTTTAATTCCTAAAGACCCCCTTTTTTAATTATGTTAAAATCTTTAAATGCATGAACATGATTTAAATTGTTCGGTCCGATTGAAAGAAAGCACATCTCACTAGGCTAGCAAAAATTATAAATCAAAAATGGAACTCTGAAAATGGCTGAGTAGATAAAAAATACTTTTGAGGAAAAGTTTGTGTACGGGAGTTTCAGTCGGCAGTATAGAGCAACTAACCTTGGTCTCATCAATCTAGCCGGGTCCAAGATTTGCCTCCTGATCGCACTGAGAAATCACCGTAACTTAGGTCCATAGGGTGCTGTCACTGCAGGTTCTGAGATTGTGTGTCTTTGTATGAAGGTTCAAAAGGAGATCTTAAGAGTTTGGGATCACTAACACGGCACTTGTGCGGAGACACGAATAATTGCGCGCGCGTGTAGCCCGTAAGACGTCGAACCAGACTGGCTACTTGTCACCGTTCCAAATCAAAAACTAGGCGTCACTCATATAGCAGCCAATAGAATTGTAAAAAGATAGGTTTGACCTACCCTCAAGATTGTGTTTTCTGTATTATGCCACCCACATTAGAAAATGAAAGAAGAAATTTTAACGAAAACATTATAACTCTGTTCCGCTATGGAACATGCCGCTCACCTTAAAAGAACGTGGTTGCTTTTAACATACTACATAATATAAACGAGTTGTAAACTGCAATTACACTATATCTACTTATTGAAAATTCTAACAACTTATTTTTAAACACTTATCTACTATTTACAACAAAATAACAAAGTTACATTGTATTTAATTTAAAGGAATGGGGCAGATTTTCACTACCGGTCTCTTAGTAAAAGAGTTACCCATTCGCAGAGTTACAGTACGAGTTATATTATCCGTACCTGGATGCAACGCATGCACCCGTGCCAATTTCCATTGTAAAACGGGTAAATTATCATCGCGCACCACAACAATCATGCCTTCACTAATCGGAGGTCCGCGATTATGAAACCATTTATGAGTTTGTTGAATCTCGTGTAAATATTCACGACTCCACCTTTTCCAAAAATGTTGAGTGCATTGTTGCACCCACTGCCAACGATTTAGCCTATCAGTATTGAAGTCAGTCAATGAAATATCTGGTAGGGCCGTGAGCGGTCCTCCCACTAAAAAATGCGCCGGAGTCAACGGTTGTGGATCCGATGCATCCGAGCTTAGAACGCATAGAGGGCGCGAGTTCAAAACTGCCTCGATTTGACACAGCAAAGTGTGCATTTCATCGTACGTTTGAGTACGAGTACCAATTACGCGATGTAAATGATGCTTAAAGCTTTTAACGCCTGCTTCCACTAACCCACAGAAATGTGACCCGGTAACAGGTTGAAAATGGAATGTCAGGTTTTGCTTTAGAACTTGTTCATGTAATGACCTTTGAACTGCGTCCGAGTTTAAGAATGCATACAACTCCCTAAGGTAATTATTACAACCTACAAAGTTCTTTCCATTGTCGGAATAAATATCGGTACATAAACCTCTGCGAGACGTGAATCGTCGTAAAGCCGCGAGGAAAGATTCTGTTGTAAGATCAGAAACTAATTCAAGATGTATCGCTTTAACACTCATGCAAACAAATACTGCAACGTATGATTTTATAATTTTAGCATTTCGAACCTTATTCGCACGAACGTAAAATGGACCGGCATAGTCAACAGCTGTTTTTATGAAAGGACGCGTTGCCTGTGTGCGTACGCTCGGCAGCGGAGCCATACGCGGCTGTGTGTGTGTGGGTCTCGCGCGAAAACACGGAACACACTTATGTATTCGCTGTCTAACTATATCCCGCCCGGATAAAATCCAATATTTTTGTAATAATGTATACTGCGTGGACTGCGGACCTGCATGCAGGTGTGTGACATGAGCATCATCGATTATTAACGTAGTTAAGTGATGTTTCTTCGGAAGTATCAATTGATGTTTTGATTCGAATGAAAGCAACGATTTATGCAAACGTCCACCCACACGCAACAAATTATCCTTATCTAGAAATGGTGATAAGCGCTTTAATTGATTGCTCGGCGATTTACCATTTGAAATGTTTTTAATATCGTCTACGAAAATAGACCTCTGGACTATACCTATAATCTTTTTTAAAGTTGAATTATACTCGAGCACCGTTATGTGTCGAGGGAAGGCAACCTGTGATTTTTTACATTTGTTGTAGAAACGAAAAATGTAAGTTACTACACGAATGAGTTTTCCTAGCGATGAAAATTTTGAAATAAATTCCGGTTCTTCAACGACTTTTTCTATTGAAGACGGATGCGCAAGAAGAGGAAGACTGCGCTTTTCTTCATCAGTATTGATTTTTTTATTGAGTACCGGCCAAGTATTTGGCTCGGTCTGTAGCCAACTAGGGCCCTGAAACCACAAAGTATGTTCAACAAATACCGCGGGCAACATCCCGCGGGAAGCCGAATCAGCAGGGTTGTCGAACGACGGAACATGCCGCCAACAACTGGAAGGTACCCGTGTCAGTATGTCACTAGTACGATTGGACACAAAAGTTTTCCATTCATGTGGTGATGAGCGTAGCCATGCTAACACAATCGTGGAGTCGGACCATGCGTATACATGATCGAAGTGAATTCGGTCGCCGTAGGCGAGCATGACCTTACTTATCAACTTAGAGAGAAGCACCGCTGCCATGAGTTCTAATCGCGGGATGGACAATCGTTTTAGAGGTGCAACCCTTGTTTTTGCCAAAACAAGGGAGACCCGAGTTTGATTGTCGTTACATTTACACCGAATGTACACACACCCGGCATAAGCTCGTTCAGACGCGTCAGCAAAACCATGCAATTCAATAGATATTGTTTTAGAAAAGATATGACGCGGAAAAACACACTGCGATAAGAGTGGAAGTTGCTTGATAAAGCTCATCCACGCGTTAACGATGTCAACAGGCGGTGACTCATCCCATCCAGTACCTGCGATCCAAAGTAGTTGCATTAAATGCTTAGCGTACAATATTACCGGAGATAAGAAACCTACCGGATCGTAGATTTTTGCAATTTCAGACAACATCACGCGTTTTGTACAGTTTGAGTTGGATGTTTTAACTGTAAAGGAAAAACTATCCGAACTAGGGTTCCATTGTAGGCCGAGAACCTTAATCGATGGATCTTTTTCTACTTCCGCAAAAGATAAGGCTTCAGGCCGCTCACCATGAAAATCCGAGGGCACCGCGGCGAGTATCGCCGGCGAGTTACTATGCCACTTGCGCAGCTCAAATCCTGCGCTCGCACAAATACCGATCAGCTGTTGCAGCAAATTGAGCGCTTTCACCTCACTATCCTCCCCTGAAACAATGTCGTCGACAAAAACATCTCGCATCAGAACTGCGGCCGCCAGAGGGAACCTTTTAGCTTCATCATGTGCGAGTTGACGTATCACACGTAACGCTGTATGTGGAGATGAACTGATGCCGAACACGACGACGCGCAATCTATAATCTCGAATAGGTAAGTCAGGAGATGGCCGCCAAACTATCCTCTGATAATCCCAATCTGATTTACGAACTGCAATGTTGCGATACATATGTTTTATATCAGCTGTAAAAACAATTTTGTGAACACGAAAATTAAGTAAGATGTCCACTATGTCAGAGTGCAACTTTGGACCCGTGAGCAAAAGATCATTTAATGATTTCCCGTTAGTGGTTTTACAAGCAGCGTCGAATACCACCCTCAACTTAGTGGTTTCACTAGATTCTTTGACCACGCAGTGGTGCGGAATATAGTAGTGTGAGTTTTCGTCGTAAGACGGAGGATCACAAAGTTCCATTTGATTTAAATCGACATACTCCTGAAGACACGCGTGATAGTCCTTTTTAAGGGGCGGATTGCGTTCTAAGCGATATTCTAACTTGCGAAAGCGAGCGAGAGCAATGTCGCGTGATTGACCTAGTATAGGTGCATTTTTAAATGGAAGCGCCACGACATATCGACCTTGATCATCACGTAAATGAGTATTTTCGAAGATCGATTCACATTGACGTTCGTCGGGGGTGAGAGTTTTCTCCTCGGGAACTGCCTCCAGCTCCCAAAAACGTTGGAGGTCGCTGTCCTCGAAAAAGGAGCTATGACACACCTGGAGTGGAGACGGAGTAGGACTAACATCGAAAAATGCTTTTCCCATCAATAAATATCCGAAAATGCTATTCATAGCAATCGGCGCATCAGGACGACCCTTAACAATATTTCCCAGCAAAACATGGGAAAGTACATCGGCACCTAACAACATTTCAACAGGCTGAGCATTATTCGCGTTGAAATAGGGGTCGGCTAAATTTAAATTTTGAATGTGAGGCCACGCTTCAATAGGTAGAGGAATTTTTGGAAATTGCGAAAACAATTTCGGCAAGATTAGAGCTTCGACCGCGACGGCTGGGTGCTCCGAACCACGCGGAGTAACGACACACGAAACTATTCCTTTCGGTTGAATCGGCTTCTCCTCCCCAATCCCAAACACAGGAATACCAACATACCTAGAAGTTAAACCTAGGCGCTTCGAACATGCCTCCGTCATAAAACTCGCCTGACTACCAGTATCAATCAAACAACGAACCGAATGACTTGTTGAACCAACGCATACATTGACGATTGCCGTAGATAGCATAACTGTATATTTCCTAACTAACGGCGCAATGGACGACTCGCCACTCTCGCGCATCGCATGATTCACGTTAGTCGGTTGCATTGGCATGGCGGTGCGGTCGGGATCGACCGGAGTCGTAGGTTCCTCCGTAGGAGGGAAAGAGACGGGGCATGCTGAATTCGAATTCATCGGTTTAATTTCAAAATGCAGCAATGAATGATGTCGTTTATTGCACGTTTGACATGAATAATTCGACCTACAAACTCTCAAGTCGTGACCTACATGTAAGCAATTGTAACACACATTTTTATTTTTTACAAATTTCTGTCTGTCATTTGGAGACATATTTAAAAACTTTGAGCATTTTGTTAAGATGTGCGAATCGTTACACATAATGCAACGCTTGTCATTTTGAACATCGGAACATTCTGTAACGGCAAACGTCTGTCTCGGTACAAAACCGTTTGCTTTCGAGAAACTCGAACTACCGCCGCCAGGGGCGCCACCGCCGCTGCTGGCCCGGTATGAATTCGCGCTGGTTGCGCGGAACCTACCCTCAACACTTTTTGAATCGTTACTCGACATAATTTCGAATGTAGAAATCTCCTGTTCCAAGAACTTTATAAGTACATCTACGGAAGGTATATCCGATGATTTAGTGAGCGATAACTCGAAGCGCTTACGAACTGTATGTGGTATCTTACGTAGTAAGATGTTCAACAAAATGAAACTCCATTCTTGGACAGGAAAGTTCATCATTTCGAGTGCTTTAATATTTTCCATGTAAACATTCACTAGTTTACGTAAACTCAAATTCGACTCGTTAGCACACTTTTCGATATCAAGAATGCGATCTAAATGCTTCGAAGCAATGATCCTACGGTTCTCGTACCTATTCGTAAGTATGTCTAACGCGACACTATAATTTTCATCTGTGATTGGAATTGATTTTATTAAATTATGAGGTTCATTTTTTAATGTCAACAATAAATACCTAAACTTTTCTGCTGATGTGTAGGCATCATTGTTGTGGATAACGGCACGATACAAATCGTAATATGAGGGCCAATCGGTAGATTCCCCACTAAAAGTTGGCAATGGCAACGTGGGCAATTTGTTGAGGCAATGATTTTGCGCATGAGGTAACGATTGAGTAGGGATCCGACTCATACGTCTCCCTTCCTGATCAGCTTCTTTGAATTTATTTACATGCACAAGAATTGCGTAATAACAATCGCTAAAATCATTACGAATTTTTAACTGTTCTTCTTTGTTAAAAGTTTTTAACTTCATTAAAGCCTTTTCAATTTTAGCTTGAAGTTTACCAAACTTCCTTTGTTGAGAAATAAGATCGGATGATCGTGATTTAAATTGTAAAATATCAGTAGTAGAAAAAAGCAACGTTCTCTTAAGATCTTCCAAGATAATATCGCGTTCGAAAATATCTTGTTCGATAGCCGAATCGTCCGCCATTTTGCGTTACAAAGATGGCAATGGAAAATTCCTAAAAAAAGTACGTACACGTAGTGTAGCAAGGGGCAATAAAGACGACACAATCTGGAGGAATCAAATCCGGCTCGAAGGACCAAAACTATGTACGGGAGTTTCAGTCGGCAGTATAGAGCAACTAACCTTGGTCTCATCAATCTAGCCGGGTCCAAGATTTGCCTCCTGATCGCACTGAGAAATCACCGTAACTTAGGTCCATAGGGTGCTGTCACTGCAGGTTCTGAGATTGTGTGTCTTTGTATGAAGGTTCAAAAGGAGATCTTAAGAGTTTGGGATCACTAACACGGCACTTGTGCGGAGACACGAATAATTGCGCGCGCGTGTAGCCCGTAAGACGTCGAACCAGACTGGCTACTTGTCACCGTTCCAAATCAAAAACTAGGCGTCACTCATATAGCAGCCAATAGAATTGTAAAAAGATAGGTTTGACCTACCCTCAAGATTGTGTTTTCTGTATTATGCCACCCACATTAGAAAATGAAAGAAGAAATTTTAACGAAAACATTATAACTCTGTTCCGCTATGGAACAGTTTGCAACATTCATAAGTCCTACTTTGTATTCCCTCTTTGCGTATTCGTGCAAAAGATTGCATAATTTCAGAGCGTGGAAAAAATGAAGTACAAAGTTTTTGAGAATTTCGAAAAAGCGGCTGTCGTTTTATTTCGACATTATAAGGGAAATGAGTCGTGTTGCTCGAGTGTTAGTACCTCAACTTCCAGTTCAAGGTCGTGGGTTCGAATCTCTTTTTTTTCCCAGACGATTTTAAAGTTCTACAGCAGTTTTTTTTTTTTAGCAATTTTTGTTTAGAGGCTCTACGATAACGGTAGCTGCTGATTAATAAGATACAATCACAGACGAGTGTTTGGACAGACGGAAGAACATACAGCAGACACAGTACAATAATTTTATAATTATGCATAAGTAATTTATTTCATAAAAAACATTAAAGTAATATAATAAATTTTATTAAAATAACTCTGAATCATACTCCTGGTTAGGTTCTTAGCATATTTTGTCACAAGTATTCGCGCATCTGAAATTATTTGTCTAATCTTTTGCACTGCAGTGTAAGCCTTTGCATCCAGTATTAATATTTAATAGTTGGCAGCCACCATTTGTTCTTTGCATTCTCCAAATCTGAATACGAACCGGAATCTACTATCCCAGCATTTCTCAATTTTCTCCTCAGATGAGTTTCACTGTTTTATGATAAGCGTCGGAGTTTTGTTAGGGCTAAAGTATCCTAAGTTAATGAGTTAGGATGGTTAAAAAACGACTATATGGATGGATACGTGGTTCACGCAAGAACTATTTTTAATAGATTTGGATGAAATTTTGCTAAAATGTAGATCAATGTGATGTGTGAGTCTGGAATAGCACATTACCTAATTTAGCCCGGAAAATTGAGGTAGGTATTCCCGGGGAACAGGTGGAGTGCAGCTAGTTTAAAATAATGAAGAAACCGATAAAAAGGAGTGAATTTTAATAAATATTATAAAATTAATAAATATATAGGATGGTCCGTTCTTATTTTATTAAGCTTCCTTCTGCGCGGTCCCGAAATTGGTGATCATGCATGAGTGACAACTCAGAGCTTTGAAGAGCTCATAAAAAGCTTTGGCAAATAGTACATATCTGCTAGTTTCGGATATTTTGACGACCTCTGTGGCGCAGTGGGTGAAAGCCCGCTTGCGACGCAGAAGGTTGCGGGTTCAATCCCCGCGGCGGGATAAATGTTTGTATGAACTGCAAATATTTCTATCTTATCTCTGGTCTGGCTGTTTCTATGTATAATATGTATGTATTTACAAAACAAAAAGTATATAAGTAGTATATCAGTTATCTGGTTCCCATAGATAGATAGATAGAAAATACTTTATTGCACACCACATAATCTAAATAACCAAAAATGGAAAACTAAACAAAAAACACAATGACATACAATCGGCGGTCTTATCGCTAAATAGCGATCTCTACCAGACCATAGTACAAGCTTTGCTTAGTTTGGGGCTAGATGATGCTGTGTGAAATATCCAGCATTATTTATTTATTTTATTTATTTTCCCTTAGATTTTAGTACCCTAACAAAACTGAAAGTTTTTCTCATACAAGCAACAGATGTTCGAAGATGAGTTCACAAATGAGTTTTTTTATTAGAGGGTACTTTTCCACTTTATTACTCTTGTAACGCTTATAATTTTATAGTGAAGGGCTGCATTAACTTTCCTAGCAACCGGTTAAATAAGAATAGGTGTAAATTAAAGCAAGGTCGGCGTCTAGATGATTTTCAGCATTTGTAGTTTGTAGGATCTGATACCGCAGAGTTGACCGAGGGGTAAAAGTTAGTTAATTTGGACACAACACAGAATAAATAAAATACACAGCGGACAAGGTCCGACTGTGGTACCAGGATACTCCGCAGGCGCTCCGCAGGAGCCGAGCTCAAAAGAAGGGGCCAGGCCTCCTTCGGTGCTGCACTGCCAAGGGAACGACCTTTCACAGGCCGTTCCAGGGACGACACAAAACAAGAAAATTGGAGCCTTCAGCTGGACCCCGCTGCCAGTGCTCTGGGGAGGGAGACAAGAGAATAGTGTTAAAGAAGTGTTCCTCAAGATAGGAAACCCTAGGGAGTGACGCGTGGCATTGCCTATCGCCGGTATAAAAAGTACCTTGAACGTAGCTTCGGATCCCAGGGAAAGAATCCTCTCGGCGGCTCCTCTGCAGGTGTTAAACGAGAGCAGGTTTACTCAGCCATGGGGCTCCGGACACCGGGCTGACGTGACGACTTGACCACGAGGTCCTATTTCCACCAAAAGAACCAGAATTTTAGTTACAGAGCTGGCGAAGCTACGCACAGGTAGATCACTACGATACATACCAGCTGAAGAGGTTCCAGTAAGGATTTACAAGTTCACGAGTAAAAAGTATACACTCAGTCCGAGTTTCACAGCCAAAAGAAAAGCCACGTCCTTCGAAGTCTGCAGTAGAGAATTTAGGGATCCCAGCTCCTCCGGTATTGGCTCCCTCCCAAACATAAGGAAGATGTAGCGAGCAATTTCACCCTCTAGTCCGACAGAAACAAGCTCGAACACTCATCGGACCAGACCAGGTCATTCTTCTACCGATCTATTACGCCATTGCGTACTAACAATCCGAAAAACAAAAGACTACAATAAATTTCAACTCGAGACTGATTTCCAAACAACTCATTAATTTGCAGATTCTTGACAGCTTGCAACACCTATACTGTCAACGTGACATGGACATTAGATGTCAATGTCACTTTTTTTTTTTTCGCCTAGCATGAATTTAAACCAGTTACAGTACATCCCCACCCCAGCAGAATTTACGCAGTAAATTCGATCGGCTGACCCCAGCCGAATACCAGAACAGAAGAAAAAACACCAGAAAACACCAGAAATGTTAATCTATCCAACAAAGAAAATCTTATTTTAAATTCAAAGTAAACCCTATGAGTACCTAAGTAGGTTTATTAGCAATGAATAAGCGACGGTTTAGTCCCGACGGTTTATCATGATAGTTTAAAGGTAAGAAAAGTAGCTAGGAGCGTACGTAACTATGTATCTGTACAAACGTACCTAGTTAATATTATATTTACCTATCCTAATGTATAAACTAATAGTAGGTAGTAGTTACTTACTGGCTTAGGGGACTAGTTCCCTAGGATTGAAGATCCTAAGCAGTTTGATACATTCTCCTTCCAAACAATCTCTTTCATTCTTCCCTTTCACAAACCTCCCCTAACAAATCACACAATCATACTTCCACAAGCACACACAGTTTCTCCTATGGAACTGAAGATACTGTGATTGAAAACTAACATACTAACATCATGAAGTCTACCTGTTTAGACATGGTAAGACTGTCAATAGTAACCAAGTGAGTGTATCCAAAATACCCAGTGTTGGCTTATTTCAATAGTCACGACCCGCTAAATGGCAATTGGGGAACATCTCCTTGTTGAAAAAAAACTGCAGAACAAGAAAAAATCCCATAGGTAGTATTTACCTATAAAGAAGCCCTAACCTACCTACTTCCTATCTACCTACTGTCTAACCTAATTAATTCTAGCATGCGACTAAATCTAACCGATACTCTAACCTAACCAACCACGCAACAGGCCGGCGGAAGTGAGGGGTGGTGATTACAGGAGATCAACCACACGACACTCCACTGGGTAGCGGGCCTGTGCCTACCAACAAAAGAAATTAAAGCATGACACCAGCAATCCAACAAACCAAGTATATTCCAACTCCCGGGACAAGTGTTACGTAGCCTGGGCTACGGTCCAGGGCTTTCTTGAGAGCTTGAGAGTCTCAGACAGTCCTAGTCAGAACTGTTTTAGATCTTAGTTATAGACTAAGTTTTAGTTTTAAGTTTGAGGTAAGTTAAAGTCTTAGTGAAAGTTTGGTAGTAATAGCTACCAACTCACTGCGTGCTAAGAACGCGCTTGAGTTAAGTTTTAGGTTTAGAGAAAGTTAGGTAGTAATAGTTACCATCTCATAGCGAGCTAAGTACGCGCTTGAGTTAAGTTAAAGTCTTAGTGAAAGTTTGGTAGTAATAGCTACCAACTCACAGCGTGCTAAGAACGCGCTTGAGTTAAGTTTTAGTTTAAGTTAGGTAGGAATAGCTACCATCTCAGAACGAGCCTAGAACGCGCTTGAGTTAAGTTTTAGGTTTAGATAAAGTAAGTAGGAGTACCTAGCTTGCTGCTCCTAGCGAGTTAAGACGCGCCATCGCGCTATGTTTTACTAGTTCAACTCTTCGCAGGTCAGTTTGTGAGAACATCTCAGACAAAATGAACTAAGGAGAGTATGAACCAGCATCAGCGGACAACACGAATTGAATATTGCCACATAGAACAGTCAGTTACCTAAGTTAATTAGAAGTTTTAAGTCCTTAATATGCCGAAATAGAAAGAAGAAAGAAGAATTTATTTCACTAGCCCTTGTGATTTAGTGTACCCAACAAATGCAATAAAAAAAAATTAAAAAAAAAAATTTCTTGAGTATATTTAAGTATTCTGTTTTATTTATGTAGTATTAGTGAGAGTATTTAGTAGTGAATATAGCAAAGGTTTGAAATTTTGTTTATTTATCACTGCAATGTGTCGTTATTTAGTATTAGAGTTTTAGTGTAAAGTGAAGTTAGTTTAGCAACATTACCAGTAAATCAATGTACACACCACACAAACAACAACTATCCAAGAAGAAATAACTATTTACCCAAAGCAACCGAGCCAAATTGAAGTTTTAGAATTTCCTACTAAACAAAGTTACAATTCTAGATAAGACCAGGTATCCTAGAAATTACTATGATTAAGCAAAGAATCTAACCGGGAATATATCAAGCTAAGGATCATCCCAGCAGTAGTTCCTAGAATATTAGAGTAGAGTAAACCCTATCCAGAACTGAATTCAAGAAAATGTAACACCGGAACAACACTATCTATCGAAGCACAATTCCACCATTACAACACTATTGTAAAAACTAGAGTAAACAAAGTGCTGTATGTTTGCATGAGTTTCTAAAGAAGTAAGTATGCAGGTATTAAAATATTAAGTTTAGTTTTTAGATTTTTAAGTTATTTGGTTGCTAAGAATTACAATAAATAGCTGGACAGTTTACACAGTAAAGTTGGCACCATACAATGATAACATCTTATAGTATACACACAATAAAAACAATTTACACAGATTCAAAACAATCAAAGGAAGGAAATAAAACACAACAAATATATTTTACACAGTTGTTTTGTTGGTTAGTAAGTTATGTTCTAGCAATAATGTTTTTCACCTACTGCTGTAATTTAGAAACAAAAGAATTCCTATCTAAAAGTATCTGTGGTTGCTAGGAGTTATTTACCAAGTTGGAAGCGCCACTGTAACGCTTAATATTTAGAGGTGGGATGTATAAGTAGAAACTAGGAGGTTAGCGTTAATAACAGTATTTTATTCAGCATTCACTGTTATACAAAAGTCATAAAACTAATAAATTAGGTTAATACAGAGAAGCTATTTTAAAATTATAATATTGATAAGTTAAATTATTACAGAGTGTTGAAGAATGTTGGGCGCCTTAAATTTATATGACCAGCTTAAGTCGGTATAGCAACGAGAAGTATTAACAGGGCGTGAAGGCCTACATTAACTTTCCTAGCAACCAGATAAATAATAATAGGTGTAAATTAAAGTAAAGTCTGAGTCTAGATGATTTTCAGCATTTGTAGTTTGTAGGATCTGATACCGCAGAGTTGACCGAGGGGTAAAAGTTAGTTAATTTGGACACAACACAGAATAAATAAAATACACAGCGGACAAGGTCCGACTGTGGTACCAGGATACTCCGCAGGCGCTCCGCAGGAGCCGAGCTCAAAAGAAGGGGCCAGGCCTCCTTCGGTGCTGCACTGCCAAGGGAACGACCTCTCACAGGCCGTTCCAGGGACGACACAAAACGAGAAAATTGGAGCCTTCAGCTGGACCCCGCTGCCAGTGCTCTGGGGAGGGAGACAAGAGAATAGTGTTAAAGAAGTGTTCCTCAAGATAGGAAACCCTAGGGAGTGACGCGTGGCATTGCCTATCGCCGGTATAAAAAGTACCTTGAACGTAGCTTCGGATCCCAGGGAAAGAATCCTCTCGGCGGCTCCTCTGCAGGTGTTAAACGAGAGCAGGTTTACTCAGCCATGGGGCTCCGGACACCGGGCTGACGTGACGACTTGACCACGAGGTCCTATTTCCACCAAAAGAACCAGAATTTTAGTTACAGAGCTGGCGAAGCTACGCACAGGTAGATCACTACGATACATACCAGCTGAAGAGGTTCCAGTAAGGATTTACAAGTTCACGAGTAAAAAGTATACACTCAGTCCGAGTTTCACAGCCAAAAGAAAAGCCACGTCCTTCGAAGTCTGCAGTAGAGAATTTAGGGATCCCAGCTCCTCCGGTATTGGCTCCCTCCCAAACATAAGGAAGATGTAGCGAGCAATTTCACCCTCTAGTCCGACAGAAACAAGCTCGAACACTCATCGGACCAGACCAGGTCATTCTTCTACCGATCTATTACGCCATTGCGTACTAACAATCCGAAAAACAAAAGACTACAATAAATTTCAACTCGAGACTGATTTCCAAACAACTCATTAATTTGCAGATTCTTGACAGCTTGCAACACCTATACTGTCAACGTGACATGGACATTAGATGTCAATGTCACTTTTTTTTTTTTCGCCTAGCATGAATTTAAACCAGTTACACTCTCTCTGTGAGTTTTTACGATGTATGTGAGATTGTTACGGTTAGAGCAACAAAGTTAAGTAGGTTCGTATGAGTCAGTGGCCAACTCTGATGACGGAGTTCTCCGTCATAACTTAACGGTTTATATAGCCGCGACCAACAATTTAACGTGCCCTCCGCACGAAAGCGCTCAGATGAAAATGCCACTGGCGGTCACCCATCCACTTACCTAAAGATCATTGTCTGCACTATCTACACTAATATTATAAAGATGAAAGATTTGTTCGTTTGAATTGAATAGGCTCCGAAACTACTGAACCGATTTGAAAAGTTCTTTCACCATTAAATCCAATATCCCTAATGAACATAGGTTATATTTTATCCCGGGAAAGTTAAGTTTTCCCGAGGGAACGCGGGTAACACCGCGGCGGACAGCTAGTATGAAATATATTGTATTTTAATGAGAGTAGTAGGTACCTAAAGTTGATTATAGACTAAGGAAGTTGACATTTAGGTAGGTAATAATAATACTTATTAAACGTGTAAATCTTACTTCTTACCTACCTAATATCTTTACATATTCGCCGATGATATACGAATGCTGACGGTCAAGAACGTGTAGAGGGCCTCATCGCCTGTATTCGCCTGTTATCTTCTATCTAAATAATAGTTCAGCGAATGTGTGGAGTGGTCCTACTATAAATAAAATAAAAAGACTTTATTTCTATTGATTACCTAAATTACAAATGATTATTACTATGCTAATTACAAGTTCACTGATCTTTTGCAAAAGTCGCCTCTACGGCGCTACGGCGTAGGCCTCTCGTAAAAGATTTAGGAGAAGCCTACGCCGTAGAGTAGCCGTACCTACTACACAGAAGTTTAATGAGGATATGATATGATGATAGATATTTCTTGCTCGTTCAACAGTATTTTATTGTGCTTTTATCCTGGACAAGTAAAGTATTTCCTCGCCGCAGGTATCAACGTAGAGCGTAGGTTTAGTTTAGCTATATTATAGCTATATATCGCCCTTACTCGACCCTTAGATTCTCACCTATTTGTCAACCAAGGCCTAAACAAAGACCTGGAGAAGACAAAGGCTTATGCCACCGACACGGGTCGTGATGTATGTGCTACTAGGGTGATTAATAATACGAGTACTTAGGCTTATCCGCGCTAATATATTATTAAAGATTTTTCAAGCTAAATCACCTACGCTTAGGTACCTATTCTTGCATGCAAAACAGGTGTATAAATAAATAAATAATGCTGGAATTTTCACACAACATAATCTAGCCCCAAAGTAAGCAGAGCTTGTGTTATGGGTACTCTACTCCACCGTCGAGATATGTTGTGGTAATGTCAGTGTGAGTTTAAAATCACACGTAACGCACAAAATTACCTTTAAGATAAGAAGAGACATAAGTTTTAGGTATTATCAAAATCACGTGTGTAAAGTCAATCTTAAACGTTTTACCGACAGCTAAGGTGCTATAAAAATCTACCATCGACAATAAACGGACTTTTATTGGCTATGCACGATTGTTAGTACTGTCAGTGGAGGAAACATATATTTTTAACCAACTCCAACTTATATCAGGAATACTCTTCAAAAAACAAACAGGCTCTACCTCCTAACCATGTCACAAATAGAAATCGAATCGAAAGAAACGCTTAAGCTAGAAATAGGTATACTATCGGACGCAGCTGACAGCCGCGATTTAGATAATGATAGCAAACTATCGGACGTAAGTCGCGGACGTGTCCTTGGGCTTCCGGACGTCCGACAATGATCTGGCGCGCTGGATGTTTTTGTACTGTGCATACTATGAGTCGCGGCTGTCAGCCGCGTCCGGCCGCGTCCGATAAGGTGTCTAGCTTAAGACTCCAACTGTGTCTTATGGCGTTGTGATGTTTTAGATGAGTGGTTTGTGTTAGTTACTTTTCAATTTTTAGTTTACAAAATGTATTGTTACTTTGTTGTTTTTGTTAGCTTCCACGACCTTACTGTATCCTAAATTGTTTCTTATACGTGAAAACCTGTTATTGTCTTTCTGCTTCTATCTAAGCGATCTATCAGTTATTGTGGCTGTTGGTTTTCCTATAAATAAATAAATTTATTTATTTATTGCCAAACCTGCATACATATTATATCCGCATGTAGATAAGATAGATAGATAACTCTTTATTGTACACAAGAACATTAAAAAAAAAAACATAAAAATAAATACATTGTACAGTGGGCGGCCATATCGCTGAAAGCGAAGCTATGTAGGTACATAGCTTCTAGGAATCAAAACTTAAACCACATAGGTATGTGGTTTAAGTTTTGATTCGAAGAAAAGACATCGAATCCCGGCTGTTGATGTAAAATAGTATCACCATTTTATCCCCAAAGCGCGGTAGGCATTCACCCAGATCTGCATTCATAATCATTTGAAAATATACCTAAGTGGCTAGTCACATTCAGAAGCATTTCATATACGTGACAGGTTGCATGCAAGCCCGATGTTAGTGGGATTGACAACAGGGTCACGACTGTATCCCCAAGGCGCGGTAGATATTCTCTCAGATCTTTATATTCCAGATCCTTTGAAGATGTCTAAGGGGGTAGTCAGAAGCATGTACAAATACATATTTGATACATGCCCACATCTTGCAGAAGTTAGTATTCCATACGTGACAGGTTGCAAGCCCATCGCCGCCTGTAAGAATACTAACTGGTTTCCTCACGATGTTTTCCTTCACCGTTCAGAGCTCGTGTTAAATCGCGCATATAAATTTTACGAAACGCAAAATCCATTGATGCACGGCCGGGATTCGATCCCACGACCTTCGGATTGAAAGTCGAGGTACAACCCCATTCGGCCAACACTGCCATCACACGGCCATAGTGGGATTGACTGTACCAATAAATGTTATCTGAAGTACGAGTGTTCTAAGGGCCATAAAATAAAAGTTAGGTAGGTACTTACTGTAATTTATAATGTGCCTATGGTAATGATCCCTATTACAACTCAGTTCACTCTAAGCCACAAAACATGTATTTTACAAGTAGGTTAGGTTAGTACCTACACTCTTTGTTGATCTTTTTCACACTTGTTTTTTTTTCTTAGAAGATAAAGATACATAGGTAGGTAGGTATATTTAATTCCAAAACTAAACTAGTTGCATTTAAAAATGAT
Source organism: Epirrhoe alternata (assembly GCA_963565295.1). NCBI lineage: Eukaryota > Metazoa > Arthropoda > Insecta > Lepidoptera > Geometridae > Epirrhoe > Epirrhoe alternata. The sequence continues at coordinate 2,912,876 of OY751397.1, read as the reverse complement.
CTGTAGATAGCTTAACAGATCCAGTTCACATAAAGTTCATTTTTCAAATATTAAAAATCTTGCATCCACCTTAAGATTTTACACAGAGTAACATGAACTGTTATTTCCTGGCTGTTTTCAAAATCAATGTAACTTTTTAATAAGCCGGCTCAATAAAACGTCGCAACTTATTAGGTTCTCTCTCCCTTGCATACTAGTACAGCGCGAGAGTGCATGATTAGCGAACATTTAAGTTTTTTTTCACACAGCATTATCTAGCCCCAAACTAAGCAAACCTACTATGGGAATCAGATAACTGATATACCTACTACTAATATAATCTTTGTTTGTAAATACATACCTACATTTATAATTTGTCGGAAAGAAATCGGTCAGGATGATCATCAGAAACACCCAGACCCGAGATTAATATTTGCAGATCATACGGCGGGGATCGAACCCGCAACCTCCTGCGTCCCAAGCGGGCTTTTACCCACTGCGCCACAGAGGTAGTCTTTGTTTCATTATGTCAACATTGCCAGGCAGTTCAAAAACTGCCTGGAGTTCAGGCTAGGTCATAGTTCAAAGTGACTAGATTACCTACCTATATTATAGTATCATTTTAGGGTTAGCCTATTTGAAATCTGTAACGCTATCTTTGATTTATGAAGCGTTATTTAGGTGCTACGTCTAACGTTACTTAGATAAATGGATCTTGTTATACACTAAGTTATTAATTGTCTACACCTAAGGTGCTTGAAATAGGTCTTGCTTCAATGCGCTACACTTACACCACAGAATACAGAGAGCTTACACTAAAGACTAAAGCTATCGCACGATCCATCAGCGCCGAACGCGCCGAAATGTCAATTTCATAGAGAAAATGCTGAAACGTCTGAAGCGAGAGTTTCTCTGAAGGATAGAATCCGCAACGAGACTATCCGACATAGAACCAAAGTTGTCGACATAGCTCAGAGAATTAGCAAGCTGAAGTGGCAGTGGGCTGGCCATATCTGCCGAAGAACTGATAACCGCTGGGGTAAACGAGTTCTTGAGTAAAGACCGCGACTCGGCAAACGTAGTGTAGGACGCCCTCCGGCCAGGTGGAGTGACGATCTGCTCTGGCTGTTGGCAGAAGCTGGATGCGTCGAGCCGAGGACAGGGCGCAATGGCGCTCATTAGGGGAGGCCTATGTCCAGCAGTGGACTGCTAAGGCCGATGATGATGATGTCTGAAGGGAGCCGCATTTTCTGAAGTCATCAGTATTTTGCTATCAGTAGATATAGTAATTTTTCGTAGATTTTCGTAGATTATATCTGTATTCTGTGACTATATCTACGAAAAATGACCGCGGCGCGTACGGTGTGGACATGTGCGATCAGCTTAACGTCGTGTTTCATAACGTCATGTTAGTCGCGATACAACCTTGAATTTATTTGGTATTGTCTACTTGAACGGTTGAAACACACACACTTACGGTACACACACGGTAAATTTTGAAACAAACCTATTTGTAAAAGTTTTAAAAGAATGATATTCTCACAAATTCCGCCTATCTCAAACCTCACACGCAATAAAAGCACACAGATTATTTTTATAATTTTGTAAATGACGAGAAAATGTGATGAGAATGAACCTTTTTGGGTGTGTGACGTCATAACTCTTGTACCCCACGCAACCATCTAACGGGGACAGGGATGGATTAATAGAATAGAATAGAATAGAATAATATTTATTGAACAAGAAGAACACATATAACTATTATTTAACTTGCAATGTAAATAAGGTTATTGTGACATCTGATTCTCGTCATTCATTACAGTATAAGCAGGGAAAAGAGGAAGAGGCATGAGCTAAAAAAGTTAGGCGATTAGGCAATGGGAGAAGGAAAAACAATTACAAATTCAGCTTTTTGAAAAAAAAATACTACGTTCAGCTTCTTTGCAAAAAATTCATCATATGCAATAAATAAATTGAAAATTAAATAGCGTTACTTCATAGCAAGCAATGTTTTTATGATCTATAAATATCTATCAATAAAAAGTATCTATGTATAAAGATTATGTATTTACAAACAAAAAATATATAAGTAGTATAAGCGATCTGGTCCAAACGCTCCTAACCCATCATTATTTATATAATGGTTCATTCGTTAACTCATTCATTCGTTCATTCGCTCGTTCGTTTATTCAACCTACATCTAAGGTGCAAAAAATGAATCCTAGATTCGTGCCTGTATTCACATTTACGAATGACAATCTAGACATACGTTAAGCATGGTGACAATATTTTGTGATTGAAATATGTTCGTGAATATTTCATTCAAGTGACGCTCTGACATGGGGTGGATTATTATACCTACCTACATATTTTATGATCAAGGATGTCAAGGGGAATCACGAATTTTACATTAAAATCAGAAACACACATACGCCACAAATCTTTTATACCTATTTATTTTATACCTATTTAATTTTATTTAATGTTAAGTTATTGACCAGAGTCTGAAATAAAAACTTTTTTTTTTATAAAAGAATACCTACAATAGGTATAATTGTTGGTATTTCGACCACTTAGGTACTATATTTTAAGTATCATGCATTATAAAATTGTAAATGATCATGCTTTCAGAAAATGTACTATTTCATTTTAACATACACAGGGTGTAAAAAGACAACTACCGAAAACTGAGAGGTTGCAATCAGACCATGATTCTAAACATACTTAGCGAAAAATAAACGCAATTTTTTTTACTTAGCTTAGTCTTAGCTTAGCGTAGCTTAGTTTTATGTTATTTTCAGTTATTTACTAGGTACTATTACAACATAATAAGATCATAGCTACCTAAATAATTATTTATAAAAAAAAAGTTAAAACTCAAAATCTAACTATGTAAAACAACGTGCCCATTACATAAACAGTAGGTACTCTTCAAACGCTGTTTTCTCCGGATATAATGATATTTTCGGAAAATCCTTTTGGATTTGGTTGTGTCTTGGGATGCTGTACCTAGTCCTTGCGGCTTCAGTAGACATCTTTTTAAACCCTGTATACCTATATGCATGTTAAAATAAGTATCTAGGTACTCGTACAAAACTATACTATTAGGTATAATAATTAAATAGTAAAGCAATTCAACCATGACACGTAAAATCTACCGAGCTTGCATTTTTAATGGTTTTCAATGAGGTTTCGACCAACTCATCAATTTTCGATATTACAGCGGTTTTTCTGGTCTGAACTGACGTCAGTTTAATTAAGCTTGAAATGAGAACTTTTGGCAATTCATCATTCGGGAACAGAAAATTGCAATTCTCATGTACCTACAGTTAGCGTCACCAATTGGTACCCCCTAACAAAGCGGGTTGTACGGCTGGGGGGCTACCAGTTGGTGACGCGACAGTCCTTTTTTCGGAAAAGAAGTCTTGAGCTAAAGACCCCATTCTGCCGAAAGGGGTTGCACCTAGACGTTCAATCCAAAGCTGGGTTCGAATCTCGGCCGTGCATCAATCAACTTCGTAAAATTTATATGCACTTTATCACGAGCTCGAAAGGAAAACATCGTGAGGAAGCCCGCAGCTTAGTCAGCTGCACACGTATTGACGTCGTCTTTCCTGTGGACAAGGCCGATTAGGTTAAGGAGGCACCAGGAGGACAAAAAATTCCAAACCGAAAATTTGGCCCTTGAAGTAAAAAATCGTGGTGGGAAGGATCCGAATATTCATCAAACGAAGCGCTCGTGGCCGTGCTTGCTTAGTCGTTCTTGATAGATCGTTGAAGTTAAGCAACGTTCGAAACGGTCCTTAAGTGGATGGGTGACCGCCAGTGGCATTTTCATCTGAGCGCTTCCGTGCTTCGGAGGGCACGTTAAATTGTCGGTCCCGGCTATTTAAGTCGTTAAGCCATGACGGAGGCTTTAAGGCGGCCTAAAAACTCCGTCACCAGAGTTGGCCACTGACTCATACGAACTTACTATTTTATCAAACGAACAAAAAAAGGAACGCGACTACGGCTCCAGGAATAACCCCCAGACGCGGTAGACATTTGAGATATTTTATGTACTTAGGTATTTTCAGATCCTACTGTAGGTATATTATTTAATACGAATTTAGTGTAACCTACTGTAAAGAATTTATAAGAAGCTTCGGTTGTCAACCAGTAAAAGCATTTCGAAGTTTCTCTTCTCTAATGGACTGACAAAATTGTGTTGCCGAAGTTTAATCTATTCTTCAAGGGCATTGAACTCGTTATGACTGTCAAAAGATGTTTATTTACGTGATCTATACTAATATTGTAAAAAGGAAAGATTTGTTTGTTTTTTGAATTGAATAGGTAGGCTCCGAAACTACAGGACCGATTTGAAAAAAATTTCACCATTAGAATCCTACATTATCCTTGATGAACACAGGCTATATTTTATCCCGGGAAAGTGAAGTTTTCCCGAGGGACCGCGGGTAACACCGCGACGGACAGCTATATTTTATATTCATAAATAATTTTCAGCTTGTAGCACATCATCTTTTTAAGAGTCCAAATCTTGACCTTCAAACACTTTGTTAGCTGCCTTATAAGGTAGAATTCTATTGTTAAAATCTTACCTATCTACAAAAAGAGTTCTTAGATATAGTACCTTTTGTAGTAGGACTATTGTTACGATAATGGTACACAAGTGGCGTGAACCTTGGTTATAATAAATAATAATAATGCTGAACATTTCACACAGCATCATCTAGGCCCTAAATAAACAAAGCCCGGTGGTCGTTTTCCCAAAACCAGTGTGAGTGCGGAGCCCCAACACAAAATATGTCGCATCTCCTTTCCTGCCTTTTGTGCCCAACCAGTTGCACCCAGGAAGATTTTGTTGCGGCTTCAGATAGGGCCATAGCGGTGGCTTCATTTTGGAGCAAGCTAATTTAATATGAGCTCATTGACACGACGAATGAATGAATGTTTTCGTTGTGTGCGATATTACACACCGAATACAACCATCGCGTCGATTGCCCATTGACTTATGTAGTAAAGAACCGTGACGACGCTCTTACCAACTGGTTAGAGCGTCGCCACGGATCTTACATCTCTCTAATTCTTAGCTCCCCGTAACCTTGCAAGGATACTGATTTTGTAGCAATCTAGAATAAGATATTACCTACTTTTCACAACAAAGCTTCAATTAATGGAACCTTGTCTAACTAATGGTCCGTCTCGGAATAAATCGGTGCCGACCAATTCAAGTTAAAATGTCAATGAAAATGAGAATAGTTAAAATGGATAGGGTCTTTTTGAATGCACGATACGATGTCGAACTTAGTTTTGTCTAGTTAGAGTATATTTACAATTATTTAAGAAGAAGAAGACGATAACCTAGGTACTAACATGAAATAGATAAATCAACATTCGGTCGATGTTTCATTGTTTCGTGCCTCATAAAACCTATTGCGTCTTACCATAAAACGTGACATAAAGTTATTCCGGAGTGTAAACTGTCAAAATGTATGGTTATTCTTGATTTATTCGGTGGAATAACTTTATGTCACGTTTTATGGTAAGACGCTTTATCTTTTTCGTATGGGTATAATTCTCGTTTTGCTTAACATAATGTTAAAAAAAAATTGGAAAAAAATTCACCCAAAGCGGCTGTTACACAAGGAGAGTTTCTCGCATGCGAGGAGCGATTTCTTCTAGGCAATAATATGCTCGCCTTCGACCATTGCCTCTTGCCTGTTATAGGTACTCGCATTCGAGAATCGCTTGAATAATAAGAGTTTCTGTCAAAATGTAAACAACCGCAGGCGAGATTCGAAAGGCGAGTTTTGCCGAGGGATAATCGCATACGATTTTTCGCCCCGCTCGCGTTCGAGAAACCGCTTAATTTTCACTCTAACGGTGAAAATATGGATGGAATTTTCTACTAAATTAAAGTGGATTTTCATTTACACAGGGACTGTTTTTCAGGTTGTAGCAAAAAAAATCTTTGCATATAAAAGTAGACGTTCAGTTTAATATCAGAAATGGGCCGAGTTATTCGCGACCGAGGCCGCGGGCGTCCAGAAGTTTATTTCTACATCGTCGCGGAGATTCTAGGGGAAGTAGTTTCCAATATTTTGGTCTTCTCAGTTATTTATGAAAGTTGAAACTTGCTACGAAGAAAATTTGTGAATGTTTTTTAGAACGACTGAAGTTCAAGTTTTTACTAGAAAACTTGAACAAGGTGTCGTTAAATTAAAAAAAAAATACAAAAATAAGTGCAAAAAGTTACTGTTCCCGGGATTTGAATTCGGGGCTGTCTCACTCAGAGGCTGAAGTCTGGCACGTCGTGGAGAAGAGCTGTACTAGTTTCTAACGTTTATTACTACCTTATGTACCTAATACGCTCTTTTATTTTATTAGAAATTGGATAATATACCTACCTACTGACGCTGACGTCGACTTAATTTTAGCATCAGCTTAAACCTCTGTGGTTTTTAGATGTTAAGTAACCTATTTTGTGTAAGTTTTACCTTCTTTGATGTGACAAATAAATTAAAAATATATATATATATAGAGGACACTGGAAGGAGCTAGAGGAGGCCTTTGGCAATAGGCACACTAAAATACGTGATCTTATTTAGTAAGATAAAACCATTGTTATTTAAGTATTTTTAGAAATAAAGGCTCATAATATTAGTAAGAGATGGTGTCGTAACAGTCACGTGACTGAGTTCGATAGATTTTTCTCATCTCAAAAAAATTTTCACTTCAAAAACTGGCTGTTATATAACTTTGGTAAACATTTTCCGATCGCTTAAATATTTATTTATAAAGTTGTATCGAACTATGAATTTATTTATCCACATGAAAGTGGGATAAGGGCAGGGAAATGATGATGATGAAAGTTGTATCGAACTATTCTACTGGCTTTGTAACTTTATGTCCGTTATTTCTGTTCAATAATAGATAAGCTAGAGTGCTTTATTTGGTATTCCCATTTTGATATTTATCGCAAAAATTGGTAAAAACACTTTTATGTGATAAAAAGTAGAAAGTATATTTTTATTTGCTTTAAACGGTCAAAAATGTGCCTTTCATGCAAAAAAGAGCAGGTAGGTACATACAAGTAAATAAATATCTATCATAGCATCCTCGGTTGCGCAGTGGGCGAAAGCCCGCCTGCCACGCAGAAGGTTGCGGTTTCGATCCCCGCCGCGGGACAAATGTTTGTATGAACTGAGTCTGAGTGTTTCTTTGTAAGTATTTACGAAAAAAAGTATCTAAGTAGTATATCAGTCATCAAGTACCTATAACATAAGCTCTACTTTCTTTGGGGCTAGATGATGCTGTTTAATTTTTTTTTTCGGAGGGCTTATACTAATTAGTGTTACCGGACTATATTGGTGGCGGACACTGAAGGTGCCGAGGTGCCTAGAAAGAAGTTACGACAACATGCGCAAGGGCACCTCTAATAGGTACGAGCCTCGGCTTGGGCTGTTGCCGAAGTAAAGTGAAAAGTCCAGCATTATTTTATTTATTTATCCTTCAGTGCTTACAAACTATAGTTTAGATAAGTATTAGTAGGTAGGTATATCATTGGATATGGCAAATACCTACATTCTGATTAACATTCAAAAAAGATCCTGGGAAGGCCCTTGGGATTTCACAAAATTGCTTTTTTAGCTTTAAATGACAGCGAGATAGTCCCTAACTAGTTTCACTGGAGTCCGTAACTCGGTTATGTGGATGTCCGTGGATAGGTTTCGGACTTTTGTTTCTATTTGACAATTTTTGAGCTCGAATGTTGTGGCGTTTTAGTTCAGTAATAACTTGTGCTCCTTGGGCCCTTTATCACCATGTTATATAATGTAATGTGACAAAAATTCAGCTCACTCGGACACCGGGAGTTTCAAATTTCAGCTTGCAAGATTTGACTGGAACAATATAGGCCGCTCTACACATTTTTTTTATTTTTTTTTATTTGACCTCACTCTGACTGATGTTAAGCTGTAGTGAGGTCTAAGGTGGAGCATGCTTACCTAGAAGGAACCTATTTACTCTTGATTTGAAGACCCCTATATTGTACTTTTCGGGAAATACAGAGCCCGGCAATGAGTTCCACAATTTGGCGGTGCGTATGAAAAATGTAGACTCAAAACGCTTCGTACGAACTCTGGGAATGTCGACCATGTACAAGTGGCGTCTTTCCATTACATTACATTTGCCGAACTATTTATTGGATAGACAATGATCGACGAATAGGTACAGGCGAATAGACCCTCTACATTTTTGTGAGCGCGGGTATTCGTCTATCATCGGCGAATAAATAAATAAATAATGCTGGACTTTTCACACAGCATCATCTAGCCCCAAAGTAAGTAGAGCTTGTGATATGGGTACTAAGATGACTGATATAGCACTTATAGCACTTAGCTTAGTTTTGTTTTGTAAATACATACATATTATACATAGAAACACCCACACCCGAGACAAATATTTGTAGATCATACAAATATTGGTCCCGTCGCGGGGATCGAACCCGCAACCTTTTGCGTCGCAAGCGGGCATTCGCCCACTACGTTAAGAGGTCATCATCGAATATGTAATGTAGAGGGTCCAACAAACATTGCAAGTAGAAAATCCCATGTGTTGTTTAGCCATTGAGAAGACACAAGTCATAATGTTTTTCCAATATCCTGCCCGAAACTCTTCATCCTTCCTGGTGTCTCCATCCGTAGATAATCTCAAAGCATCGGAAATGATAAACAACAGAGCTTAAATACTTCTAAGGACACACATGAAAGAAATCCTCCCTTTTGAGAACAAAAGGAAATAAGAAAACTGGGCTTTACATGACCGAGATTATTCGAAGCTGGAATACAGTAATTTTCTATTATTTCTTTAAGTGTTTCCTCTCATTAGAGCAGTGTTGCCTAGTGGGATGTATCCTCGACTTTCAATCCGAAGTTAGAGAGTTCGAATCCTGGCTTTGCATTGGGATTTTGTGTTCTTTTGATCCTGATTTTATCCCCAAGGCACGGTACTAATTTTCTCAGATCTTTTGTCAATTCGTATTATTTAGTGATTTTGTATGTTGGCATAATCTGCTGATATTTTTACCAGGTCAGGGGTCAAAAACATTTATCCGGTGACGAAAATCGAACTCGCACCTATTGCGTCACAGATAAGCAGTCGCTCTCCAACTACCTACCGCCCGTCGTAAAAAAGCTAAAATAATGCTTGATTTCAGTCAACAAAATATTCAAAACGTAGGAAATGCATACTCGTAGCTGGGATTCGAACCCACAATGTAGATCATGCGAGAGAATTTCGAGACTCCAGCTTCGTATATTTTGTCGGGCAAAGATATTTCCCTAGGCGAAGTTTCTTCGTTAAATGAAAAATATCTAACTTCGTTGTGCATTCTATAAAAATATTGGTATACTCTTGAAAAATATTTATACAATACATAAATCATGGGAAATATGAGTACACTGGAAAATATCGTCAATCATTTGTTTGTTCTTTCATAATTGAGGTTCTTTCATAATTGGAGGATAATGTGGGATTCTAATGGTGAAATAATTTTTCAAATCAGTCCAGTAGTTTCGGAGCCTATTCAATTCAAACAAACATACAAACAAATAAACAAATATTTCCTCTTTATAATATTAGTGTAGATAAGTGATTAGGTATATAACTAGCATGCAAAAATATCTGGTAGAGCGACTAAACAGTGTGGTCAGTCGTTTGTCCAACTATTCTATGTATTCCAAGTATTTTAGTGGGCTAAGCCGAGCCTTGTTTCGGAAAGAAATCTTTTTCTTTTCCGTGATACGCATTCAGAGTAATAAAATGTAAGTTACCACTGTTGAAAACAAAAATTTCATTATCTACACTAACATTATCAAGAGGAAAGATTTCTTTGTTTGAACGAATAGGCATGATGATGATTTTTCAAACTCTGTTCTATGTTGTTCAGAATGATTTGTAAAGTGAAAAAAATATCATATTTCAGTAGAAAATAAAGGTTTTCAAACATAAAAATCAAATTGAAAATTAAAAATTTGAAATTCACGCCAAAACGCTCGTCGGTGTCATGGCGGCTGTTTTGACGTCACAGCTCACCTCTGCAAAGCAAAAACTACGTGCCTAAACACTAATGATTAAAGCTCAAAGGAAACAAAAGGCGCAGTTTTGGTCTATTATAATTGAGTATTGACGTCACGCGCTCTGATTGGCGTACAGCTATCATGGCGGATTGTTGTATTTTGAAGATTTATTTTATTAAATAATTTAATAATCTCGACATTATTCGGACTATAAATGCATTTTTCTCAATCCTGGAATCCTATTTTATTAGACCAGTTAAATATTTTGGCGAATCTTGATTACTGTCATCATGCCTATTGAATAGGCTCCGAAACTACAGGACCGGTTTGAAAAATTCTTTCACCATTAGAACTTATGCTATATTTTTTCCCGGGAAAGTGAAGTTTTCTCGAGGGAACGCGGGTAACACCGCGACGGACAGCTAGTTTTAAATATATTTTTCAACCTTTTGTAGCGTTTTGTATGGTAATCAAAAGGCCACCTGCGACGCAGAATGTTGTTATTTCCAACACGTAACAAAGTAAGTAGAAGTAGAAGTAAGCAGTTGGCGAAGATCCAAGGTTCATCAGAAGGTTGCGGGTTCGATACCCGCCGCGGGACAATTAATGTTTGTATGATCTAAAGTAAAGTAAAGTAAAAGTTTATTTTGTTTTATACTTGTTGCATACTTGTTGCCTACATGTTTGATACTTGTTTGATAATTGTTGCCTACATGTTTGATACTTGTTGCCTACATGTTTGATACATGTTGCATACATGTTTGATACTTGTTGCATACATGTTTGATACTTGTTGCATACATGTTTTATACTTGTTGCATACATGTTTTATACTTGTTGCATACATGTTTTATACTTGTTGCATACATGTTTTATACTTGTTGCATACTTGTTTGATACATGTTGCATACTTATTTGATACATGTTGCATACATGTTTTATACTTGTTGCATACATGTTTTATACTTGTTTGATACATGTTGCATACTTATTTGATACATGTTGCATGCATGTTGCATACATGTTACATACATGTTTTATACTTGTTGCATACTTATTTGATACATGTTGCATACATGTTTTATACTTGTTGCATACATGTTTTATACCTGTTGCATACTTGTTGCCTACATGTTTGATACTTGTTTGATACTTGTTGCCTACATGTTTGATACTTGTTGCCTATATGTTTTATACTTGTTGCATTCATCTTTTTATAGCTCCTCAAGTAACATACACAAAGTTCAGGTTTTATACTACTACGAAAGCATTACTTACAATTACTTTCAGGGGGTTGGAACTGTACTAGGGATCTGACAAAGGACGACGTGATTTCTAATACTGTTTCAAGCCAAATATATCAAAATGAGCTTTATACCTTAAAGATATCCTTATTAAAATCACCCGAGCTCGATCCTACGGTAAACTTTGAGGCTGACCGATATGATGAAGGAACCGCCGCAGGTGTCTGCCCGCTTGGGAAACCTCTTTTTATAGCTCCCTAAGTAACCTATATAAAATTCAGCCTTGGTAAAATGACGAATCTTGGGTGCTATTTTGGGCACCTTTGATGCCTCATATCTCCCAAAGCCACCCGGACCCAAACTTCATATTTGGGGATCGTACATAACCATACTGGGACTACACACAGACAAAGTCTCAGCCTTTATAAAATGACGAAGGTCTGCCGGTCGCTGGCTCTCACCCTATAAGTCAAAAAACGTAATGGTTAAAGTCACCACGTTTAACTGCAAATATCTCGATTTCTGCAGGATGGATTTTTTAGCTGTCATACAATGAAATGTAGTGCTTCTAAAAATCTATCGAATGCCCATAGTGGCTTGTCTGCGGGAAGCCTGTTTGTCAAAAAACATGATGGTAAAAGTCACCACCTTTAAATGCAAATATCTCGATTTCTGTAGGATGGATTTTTTGCTGTCATACAATCAAATGTAGTGTTTTAGAAGGTCTACCCATTCCACTATACGTCCACTCTGCGGGCGATCGTTTTTTGACTTGGGCGGCGCTTCATACATGCCTGCCCGTTCTCCTTTGTGGTAGGTACAAGTACAATTTTAATACTTGTTTTTAGATTTTATCTTTTTGTAACTCATTAATGTATAATGTTAGAAATGTCTATTTTAGTTTAGTTGAGTCCATATTATAGTGCATGCTGTGGCGTCCTATAACTGGGAAAACACTAGATTTAAGTAGCTTAGTTAAGAAATTGTTAATACTTTTGTGATTTTTCCGTGGGATGTCCATAAATAAATAAATAAAGTTACAAGGTACAAGTTACATTCATGTTATTAGCAAAAAAGGTTACCACTCAGCATCGTGCAAGTGCAGAGAAGGATACCTCCCCTGCACAAGCTACATATATTTGTCTCATGTCTGGGTGTTTCAATGTATAATAATGTATGTATTTACAAACAAATAGTATATAAGTAGTATATCAGTCAGAAACGGATTATCCGTAGATGCGGTTTTACCGTGTGTTTGTATTATATTCTGGATTAACATATGTTTTCAGAATCCACATATACAACGCATGTGACACACACAATGAGAACCAACCCTGCTTAGTGAGATAGAATAACTGTGCTATGTTCATACTTAAAGTTCATACCTTACATGTTATTGTGCATTTTCTTGCTCTACACATTCTTTCGGAAAGGGATCAAACGATTTGCGTCTGCGGTCTCCTTCAAGGTTTTATTTTCTATTTTTACGGCTTGCTTCATTCCATCGGTCTATGAATCTTTTTTATACCTAAGTAGGTACTCTAATAAATAGTCGTGATGTAAATTTTTCAAAATCTGTTCTACGAGTAGGTATGTTGTTCAGAATGACTAATTGTTAAGTGAAAAAAATATCATATTTCAGTAGAAAATAAAGGTTTTCAAACATAAAAATCTTTAAAATTTAAATTCACGCCAAAACGCTCGTCGGTGTCATGGCGTCTGTTTTTAACCGACTTCAAAAAAAGGAGGAGGTTCTCAATTCGCCTGTATGTTTTTTATTATTATTATTTTTTTTATTTTTTTTTTGTATCATGTTACGCGATTACTCCGCCAATTGTGGACCGATTTTCAAAATTATTTTTTTGTTTGAAAGGGTATACTCCAGAGGTGGTCCCATATAAATTTTATTCCTGAGGGTTTGATAATTTGCCCGTAAAACTCTAAAAACCTTCCCTCCTAGCCATTGTAAATCGAATCGACAGATAAGTCTAAGACTCTCTATGCAATATGTCAAATTGACAATTTACTAATGCCAGGAACTCACGTGTCGCGAGACTTGACATAAAATGTATGCAGTTTTGGTAATTATTGCCTTTAGACGCCGGTGGAGCCTAAGCATTATCTGTTTAGCATTATTTATTTCTTTCTTTCAAGCTTATCTGATGATGGAGTCAAGAGCTGTTCCAGGGAACTCCTCAGACAGTGGGCTGATTGAGTTGAAACTCGGTTCGTAGATTAAGTATCATCTAAAATTTTCAAAAATGGCGACAACGAGCTGATCTGATGATGGAGTCAAGAGCTGTTCCAGGGAACTCCTCAGACAATAGGCCGATTGAGTTGAAACTCGGTTCGTAGATTGAGTATCATCTAAAATTTTCAAAAATGGTGACAGCGAGCTGATCTTATGATGGAGGGAACTCCTCAGATAATCGACCGATTTAGTTGAAACTCGGTTTGTAGATCAAGTATCATCTAAAATTTTAAAATATAGTGACAGCGAGCTGATCTGATGATGGAGAATGGAACTCCTCAGTTAATAGGTTGATTGAGTTGAAACTCACTACATCGGTCAAGTTTCATTTACTAATTTGAAATTGACTGCGAGCTGATCCGATGATGGAGAACGGAACTCCTCAGAAAATAGGTTGATTGAAATGAAATGTTGTACTTACATCGGTGAGTTCAATCAGATCACGGTAATCCATTAAAAGCTTGTACTTGATGATATTTAAAAAAAACTTATTCTTATTTAGATTTGTATGTATGGCTTATTGATTCCCTGAGTCACGCCGTGGTAGAGTCGAACATTGAAGTCGGTTTTTCTTTTTTTTTAAAAACGTAATTATTATGACGTCACAGCTCACCACTGCAACAGCAAAAACTACGTGCATAGACACTCTATTATATTGAGTAATGACGTCACGCGCTCTGATTGGTGTACAGCTATCATGGCGGATTGTTGTATTTTGTAGTTTAGGTAATATTTGGCGAAATTGGTTAAATATTTTGGCGAAACTTGATTGCTGTCATCATGCCTATTGGTGCAAATAAATATTGGAGAACAGTCACACAGCTTCATCTAGCCAGACCCACACCAGAACTAAACAGGGATCCTAAAAATTGATGAAATAATTTGATAAACAAATATTTTTGGGATTTTATGTAAAAAAAAATGCAATTTAATTAAATTTTTTTTCCGACCTGGATCAGTTGAGCTATCTATAGATCGTTTTTACGACGATCCTTAGATAGCTTGACTGATTCTATTATTTTTTGTAATTTTATGTACATATTGTAGTAGCTTAGTTTCTGTAAATAAAATTTGAAATTAAATTCCATTTTCATTTCATAAGGTAGGTACTTACTGATCATATTCTTAATATTATTATCATAATGCTACAGTTTTACCTAAATACCCATTTTGGAATTTAATAGAAAAACACTTAACTGTTTACAAAAGAAACATAAAACAGAGAAATACATAGTAACAAGCAGGTAGGTACAATTAACGGCCATATTGCTAAAAGCGATCTCTTCCAGACAGTCTTTTATTAGACACAAGTTCGCTAAAAGTGTCACTGTATTTGTGTAAATCGGTCCTTATCGAAACATTTGACAGTGAATGATTGCTGCTATTCGTTTTGGCGGGAATTCTATTTGATTTCATTCGAACATGGAATTTCAATTTGAATATATGCAATTTTGTTTTGATTTTTCGTTCAATCGCTTCCATTCAAGGCTTCGTACCAACCAAGTACGAACCACACAAAACAGCAAGGCACAAAAAGTAAATTTCGTATAAGTCAGTGGCCAACTCTGGTGTCGTCATCATCATGGCTTAACGACTTATACAGGATGTCCCGTAATAAGTGGATAAGCATCACAACGAACCAGAAAATCAAAACTTGTGCCCAGTAAAAGTCTCAAGAAATTTTAAATTTTTTCTACACTGGACCATTCTTTTCGATGCCCAAGATCACAAATGAAGTAATTTTCTCAATCTGTTTTCTTTATAGCATTTTTGGATAACTGTGCTAACTAATGATGATTGCCATTTGCATGCCGAAGTTAATTTTTTAATTAGGATGGACCAGGTTAGAAAAAAAATAAAATTTCTTAAATCCTAATATCCTAATAATATAATAAATCTGAAAGTTTGTGAGTATGTTTGGATGTTTTGATATTTTGATATTTGGATGTTTGTATGTTTGTGTATCAATCACGCCTAAACCAGTGAACCGATTTGGATGAAACTTGGAATAGAGGTAGATAATGACCTGGAATAGCATATAGGCTATTCAAAATGTTGGTACCACGAAGCGAGCGAAGCCGCGCGCAGAAGCTAGTGTCCAATAACTCGAAAACTATGAGACTTTTACTGGGCACAAGTTTTGATTTTCTGGTTCGTTATGATGCCTTCTACCCGTAGTTAAAGGATTATCCACTCATTACGGGACACCCTGTATAACCGGGACCGACAAATTAACGTGTCCTCCGAAACACGGAAGCGCTCTGATGAAAATCTCACTTAGGGAGATGGAAAACTATAATCAAATAAGTTTTGTAAGACAACAGACAGCACGGACTAAAACCAATCATATTAATGACTTCCGTATTCCATAGACAATACATCAGAATTCTCTACTGACCTGAATATCTATGTAAATACCACCCAGAGGGCGTTAGCAGAACAATAATCGTAACTCAGACAAAATGGAAATAAATTGAGGACTGTGGGCGAAATTAGAAAAAGCTCCTGATCGTTACACAGCTCTATACATAGTAGGTACTAATACGTGTAGGTATTCGGTAAAGCGCTCGTAGTACGTAGTCGTTCTAATAGATCGTCGAAGGTAAGCAACGATCTAAAGTCCTGCATGGGTGACCGCCAGTGGCATTATCTTCTGAGCGCTTTCGTGCTTCGGAGGGCACGTAGAATTGTGGGTCCTAGCTATTTTGTTAAGTTAAAACGGAGGCCTAAAAACTCCGTCACTAGATTTGCCCCTGACTCATACGAACTTACTTTTTAGTACGTACCTTACCATCATCATCATCTCAGCCTGGTATTACCCACTGTTGGGCATAAGCCTCCCTTCTCTTATGCCAGTCTCCTATATCTTGCGCCTCTCGCGTCCAAACATTTCCTACGACCTTTACTATATCGTCGACCCTACGTGCTCTCGGACGACCTCGATTCCGGTGGTCCGATCTTGGCCACCATTCGGTCAAAGATTTACTCCACCGGCCATCACCACGTCTAGCCAGGTGTCCTGCCCAACTCCACTTGAGATTTATCGCTCTTTCGCCGACGTCAGAGATCTTGGTACGATGGCGGATCTCAGTATTTCGGACTCTATCTAAGAGAGTTATGCCTTACCAAATAAATTATTATTCTAGTGCCGTTGGCTAAATGGGTTTACCTCGACTTTCAATCCGTAGGGCGTGGTTTTGAATCCCGGTCATACATGTCCCAGGCACTAGATACCTACAGCGTCCAACCAGCTGCACCCAGGAAAATTCTTGCGGCTTCAGATAGGACCATAGCGGTGGCTTCATTTTGGAGCAAGCTTTATAAAGGGAAATGTGACCACATTGACACGATGAATGAATGCAGCGTCCCGGTAAGTAAATGTGTTCTGGTTAAACTGCGATCATATACCTTTTATTATAATTTAATTATTTTGTATTATTCTTTATTATATTATTTGTATTATTGTTTATTATTATTTTATGTAGGTACTTAGGTACCTACATATTTAGGGTTCTGCGTGTGTCTCTCGCCCGTGGTGTCACATCAGGCTTAGTCTGAAAATCAGCGCTACTTCCCTTTGGGGAGCAGCACCAACGCTGAGACTAGTCCTATTTGGTGCGTACATGCACAAGGGAGGGTCTGTACGCGTATCGACCCACAGTTGTAGCAGTAGGTAGGTACTCTATTAGCGTTTACAGTTGTTTTAGTTTGTTTGTTTTACTTTTTGTTTTAGTTTATTATTTAGTGCGAACCTACTTACTTTATTTTATTTTTTATTATTTGAAACCTACCTACCTATTTTTTGTTCATTGTTTTAAATTTCCTTGTCTTGTGTGTGTAAAAACCAAATAAACATTTATTCTCTTCTATTCTATTCTATTCTATTCTATTCTTAAGTGTAGGCACAGGTTGCTTCCTGACGTTGTATAAATCATGTAGAGTCCAAGTTTTTGGTAAAGTTCTCGTGGCGTAGTTTGCTGTGGTTCTTTATAGACAGACGTCCGTCTCTGATCACAAACCTCATCGCACACTGTCCGCGCCAAACTCGCCGCAGTCATTTTTATATACAAAAAATGCTGATGACGTCAGAAAATGCGGCTTGCTTCATAAGTCAGCAGCATCTTCTCTATTGATTTGATAGTTCGCCGCGTTTGGCTCGGCTGAACTGTGCGACCACTGCAAGCTAATTCCAAGTTTCATCCAGATGCGGTCAACCATTTCATTGTGTTTCAGTATCAAGCCAT
This sequence comes from Epirrhoe alternata, assembly GCA_963565295.1. Taxonomy (NCBI): domain Eukaryota; kingdom Metazoa; phylum Arthropoda; class Insecta; order Lepidoptera; family Geometridae; genus Epirrhoe; species Epirrhoe alternata. The sequence goes on along the minus strand of OY751397.1, from coordinate 2,895,079 downwards.
ACATATTCATTCATTCAAACTTTTGCATTTATAATATTAGAAGATTTAGTAAGATTCTTATATCGGTTATTGACCCTAATACACTCAAGGTTATGAGCATCTTCAAGGGTTACACGAGGCTGACGAGCTAAGGTCTCCCAAGAGACCAAACAGGGTTATCCCAATAATTGTTTACTGACCTGAAAACAACCAACTTTAAGGCTTAATTAGACTAATTAAGATGTATGTGACCTTCTCCTAAGATAGATTCTTCTTTAGCTTTTAAGCTAAGGTTTTCGGTGGCCTGAACCTCGGCTTAAGCCAGTTCGATTTATGCCGGTGTTTCGGCCTACGCGATTAAAAAGTCTTATTTCGTCCCTGTCCCGTCCCGTCTTAGTGAAAGAAGATGTAGTGTTGATGATCAAGAAAGGTTATGATGGTTTAGGCATGTGGAGACGATGGATGACAGTCGTTTGACAAAGATTCAAGAGTAGGTACTGAAGATTTTTATAACTACTGTCCTAGCAAAAAAACAACACTTACCTAAATTTATTTACGAAGGTGTTTTTTTTTTAGTTTGCACCCTAAAAAATACACGGCACTCAGAGAGGCCTATGTCTAGCAGTTGACTGATATAGGCTAATGATGATGATTACTTTATTTGTGGTTCTACAATTCTTTCACGCTCTAGAAGAAACGAGACTAAAGCGTTTGTTTCCATTACACTATTTAATTTGGACGTAAAGTCTCGTAGTAAGGAGCTGTGATTTTTTCTGTGATTTTTTCTGTGATTTTTTTGTGTTCTAGTCCGATATTGATCCTGCTATTGAAAGCACTGAGAAGTAGTGTTGAGTAGGACATGAGTGAAGCACTTCAAATGTCCCACTCATTCCCTCAAAAATGTCATGGTCCTCATTTTCAATCGTTGTACCACCTCAAAATTTTTGTCACACTCACGAGTCGAGTCGAGTGAGACAGAGCGAGACGAACGAGGAATCTTTCATTGAGGTATGACTTTCGAGTGAGTGAGGAATGAGCTGATTTGGATTCCGTGACTGAATGAGGACTCGTATCAAAAGAAGTGTTACATTCTCTTTGGTTCGATTACCGGAAGTGAGTGTAATTGAATTAACGAAAAATTTAATGAATTTTAAATAAAGCGCTGCAGTCAGTACTTACAAACAATAAAAATGAAAAAAAAAATTAAGTAAGTACGCCTCAAGTAAGATGCCACACTTTGAGTTACAAAATGAAAATAAGAGACTCATCAACTCTTGTGACAAAATTTTCGAGGATGACAAATGAGTGGAGCGAAGTAGTACTACATCGCAACGTGACATTTTATAGTATGGGACATTTGAAGCATGACATTGTCCCACCTCACCAAATAAAATGAGGCCCATACAAACTCATTTTGAAACCGTGTCCTACCCAACACTACTGAGAAGTGTATAACCAGCGTATGTTCCATTTTAGGTGGTCGCATGACCCATCCGCGCCAACATATCAATTCAATAGACGAAATGTTGAGACGTCAGAAGCTAGCAGCATATTCTGACATCGTCAGTCAGCCTGCCCTTATCCACGGCACAACTCCTTTCTTTTCCATATCTTCTTTCACACAATCCATCTTTTCTGGACATCATCAGTATTTTTTTCTATATAAAAATGACTGCGGCGCGGTCGGCGCGTGGATTTATGTGCGATCAGCTAATGTCCATAAAACTAGTGCACAGTGTACCCTCAAACGGTGAACGTAAACATCGTTATACATATGTATGTATTCGTATAACAAGCTAACAGTGACAAGAACTTATCAAATGCAAGCCAATCTGTACCGTATTTTCTCTCACAGCTCTAAGTATCTACTTAGTACATTTACATAGAAAAGCCATCATTACCGTCTTTCCGGGAGTGCTGGTAATGTACGTAATGGGACATAAAGGAAAATCACGTTTCCTGATTCAACAAGGTACCTTTACTGATTGTGTTAATGGAGAATTAGAAAGGGTATCCTATTGTTAACCCATTCATCGCCTCTCAAGAAAGTACCGACGTCACTCTCAAATACATTGGTACACTGCCCGCCCATGGACGGGCTCTTAAGGAAAATAGGCTAAATTAAGGACATAAGCAATACCTTAGAAATCCGCTTGAACAAAAGTTGTTCCCCATGATGATAGTAATACAGTCCTGAGAGGTTACCGGTGTTTTACAAATAACCCTGTATACATATTTTTGCCTGCTCCAAAATGAAGCCACCGCTATGGCCCTATCTGAAGCCGCATTATGGTCTTCCTGGGTGCAGCTGGTTGGGCACAAAGGGCAGGAAAGGAGATGCGTCATATTTTGTGTTGGGGCTCCGCACTCACACTGCACTGGACTTGGAAAGGATCCTCTATACCCCATTTTGCTAGGTTACTTTTGCATCGACCAACCTGTGTGCGAAGTCTATTGAGTGACTTCCAGATGGAAGAGCTTATTTTATAATTTCTATTATTGCTCCACAAATGTCACTCCTACGTTCAGAAATCGCACATTCGTTACACGTTCTTCATCATCGTGCACCTAATTCGATTCAGTAGATTCGGAGTACATTGACTGTGACAGACAGGCAGACGGACACTGATATTCTGTAAACGGTTTTGTTTTTTCCTTTTGTGTTACAAAACCCTAAAAATAAACATAGAAGAAACTGTCTACTCAACAAAACCAACCAAAGCTTATGTATGTATTTTTATCAGATAAAATTGATAGAAAGCATAGACACCCACTGTTTATGTAAAGAAAAAAAATATCCATATTCATCATACAATGTTTGTCTCGGATGAGAATCGAACTTACAACCTACAGCACAGAAGGCTATTACCAACTGAGCTGTGGAAATGCCGGGTCCACAGCGCCGTTTTTCCGTGATTTTAACATATTATTAACCGAATAGGCGCGTGCGATTGGCGGAAAACAATGCTAAAAATGTTAGAAAACACTAAAACACGTCGCTGTGGACCCAGCTTTATGTATTAAAGTGTGCCTACCTAGTATGAGCAGTGTCAAACAACATCAGTATTAAACGGTTATATTTCAAATCCATCTTATTATTTACACGATAGGTACTTCCCATAACAGGTTAACTGCCTAAATAAAATGCAGTGGTGACCCCAACGTGATAACGAAATAAGGCACAGAAGCTTAGTGTGCTTACACTAAGCTTCTGTGGGTGGTTAGGGAAATTTCCATTATTAAATTCTATTGTAAAGGATGACGGGCTAGCAAGAAGGCCAATAAAACTTAGCAAACTAGACCTTATTATGTCATTAGGCTAAGGATTGCAGGCTTTGTGGGCTAACTAAAGGACTGGCAGTGACAGGTTAATTAATGTAACTTGAAAGTTTTATGCTGGAAGCGACTCTTTTGTGAGGTTCCGAAGATAATAATTATCTAAGTGCAATGGGAATTACACACGAAGGGTTTCGTACCACAATATTTTGTTTCAGTGCCTATTTAGGTATGTATATATGTCTATATACTATTTCACAAAGTTCAGCACGAAAAAATAAAGGTATTTTTGACATTATTGACATTTGCTTCGGTCAATAATGTCAAATAATCACTGCGCACTTCTTGCACCATTTTGCGCACTTTTTACGCCACTGCGCGCTGTGCGCACCATTTTGAGCACAACTTCGTGCACTTTGCACACCACTGCAGCAGTGGTTGATTTAAAATTAGATAATGCTAAGTTTTATGTTTGTAAACAAGGAATACGTTTTTCATACTAATGTTTTTAGCACTTTTCACCCCTTAAGGGATGAATTTTTCAAAACTACCATCGTAGTTCATCCCTATGCACTAAGACAGGCATGACCTGAAAATTACAAGTCTCTACGATCAACGGTTTAGATTTTACAACGTTTTCTAAAAATGTACACATATTTATGAAAATTTATCGCGTACACATATTTTTGATTTATCGCGTACACATTTTTTTGAAAATTTATCGCGTCTACATTTTTTTGAAAATTTGGCGTGTGGTACACAACTTATTGTCCGTGACTGTACATTACATCAACAGAGAAGAGGTACAAAAAAAACAAAAGTAGGTATGAGGTAAGTTGGTGTAGTTATGTAGTTAGGAAGTTCCTTATAGGAACCTCTGTGCCTATACCTACTCACTTACATACAATCTACAGAGAAAACAAAAAAAGACCTAAACAGTAAAATAATAATTACGTTTTAAAACTAAAAGAAAAACCGACTTCAATGTTTGACATAATGCATGTTGAGAGTCTGACTTATCTGTCGATTCGATTTACAATGGCTAGGAGGGAAGGTTTTTAGAGTTTTACGGGAAAACTATCAAACCCTCAGGAATAAAATTTATATGGGACCACCTCTGGAGCATACCCTTTCAAACAAAAAAATAATTTTGAAAATCGGTCCACAATTGGCGGAGTAATCGCGTAACAAGATAAAAAAAATCATACAGGCGAATTGAGAACCTCCTCCTTTTTTTGAAGTCGGTTAAAAATAATCCTAGCCCACAAAGAGCTGGTACACACTAGGTATTTTCGAGTTAGACGCACATATTGTTTCAAATTATAGCAAAATGTTCATATTCTAGACAAAGCCATACAAACAGAATTGCGGGTAATTTGTACACAAGATGACATTCAGAAAATGGCGTCACATTTCCTCGAACTTACGTAATTACAGGGAAACTCCTGTATACAAACAAGGACGGATGTATTCACGCGTTGACTTCCTAGTGCAAACAAACTACTTGCAAAATATTTTTATAATGAAAAAAAACTTTGCCAATACTCTCGGACGGACCGTTCGAGAGATCACCGTTCGGAGCGGTGATGGAAAACATCAATTCAATTCAATTCATGTATTTCCATTAAAACAACACAAAATTGTATGCGGAAAACACCTTAACTTAACCTATAATTACAATTCGAGTACATAATACCTACACACAAACATAGAAAAGCAAAGCAGTCCAGAAAACAAACATAAAAGTACCTACAAGAACAAAAAACTTACAAGTCACAATTCATCAATGGAGTATAGACACTTCTCCAGAAGAAAGATTTTCAATTTAATTCATCGTGCGGAAACCATGTCGTAGGATCAAAATGTTAGTAATAAATGTCAAGAGCGCGAAAGGAGCCGCTTTGAGGCACAATACTTACGCCTTTATGAGATGATTAGGTATATTTAATGATAAGTATACATAGGTATTTATAGTTTCTATGTAGAGCCTGGGACATTGTTTGTGATACCTGCATCACCTGAGGCGCAAGAAACGCAAAAAAGACTTTAGACGAGGATGAGGCGCGGACAGAGCGCAGACGCGTCTTTTTAAAACATAGGTACTTATAAAAGCGTCGTGTCCGTGCCCTGTTTTTTCTATGCTTTGTGTCGCTACGCTTCTTATACATTTTGTATGAAAAGGACGCGGAAACAACATAATGTCTGCGCCCCGCCTTTTCTGTGTGTCTTACGGCTAAGTCTTCCTCTCAGGTTAATCGTCCTTGTTCTTTTTTTTATGATGAATGGGTCGACTCTTGACCTCGAAACTTACATAGCCAAGAATGATGATGTGCACAGGAAAGAAAACGTTAATACATTGTGGATCTGACTATGCTGTGGGTTTCCTCGTGTTTTCCTTCAGTTATGCATAGAATAGAATAGAATATAATAGAATAGAATTTAGGTTTGATAAGAAGTAGGTAGATCAAGAACTTTTGAGATAGATATTTTTAAATCAATAAACTTGTCTTAAGTAATTATAAATTCATTCACTGTTTTTGTTTCCCATGAGTAACCTCGTTAAAGACCTAAACCAAATTTTGTTTCGATATTGTAAGTAATTTTCGCAAGCCGTGAAATTATATTTTTCGTATAAAATTTTATCATTTTCATCCAATTTCGTTGCACAAAGGAAGGTAACTGTATTATAAATATTGACAGCGTGTCTATTGAAGTGTAATGTCGGTGATTTTCATTTTTTGGATGAAGTTTTTGAATAGTAGGTATGTTTATTAACCCAACTAGCTATAGCCAACCCACGCTTCGATCATGCGGTTAAATCGGATATGTTTTTTATCATTCCCAAATTATTTTTGTAAAAAGGTGGGTGACCATTGTTCTTAATAGCTTCAATTATAATTATGTACTTAAGTAAAAATCCCATACAAATAGGTAATAGTAATAGTAAAGTTATTTCCTAAAGTTTTTTTTTTATGATGAATGGGTCGACTCTTGACCTCGAAACTTACATAGGCAAGAATGAGGTCTACGATGGAGCGAGCCTACCCAGAAGGTGCCTATTAACTCTCTTCTTAAAAACATCAGGGTCGTAGCTCAGCGGAAATACAGACGCGGGAAGCTGATTCCACATTTTTGCAGTGCGCATAATAAAATAACTTTGAAAGCGCTTAGTTCTAATATGTGGAATATCAACCAGGTGTGGATGATAGTGATAGTACTTATAATCTTACCTATAATCTAAGGTTAACAACCAGCTAACAGTAAGCTGTCAAACTTTTGTATGGGGAAATGAGGGAAATGAGGCCTACCTACCGTCCATTGATTAAAGAAACCGGGCATTAGTCGTTTGGAGATAGCCGGAACAAACGGACTGAAAGAAAAAATCTAACATATACGTTGCCTTTAAATAACTAGACGGGTATTTTGTTGTTGACTGTACTTATGTACAATTATGTAAATTTTGAGAAAATATCTCAAAAAATCAGCAAATATAAATGCTGTCAATGAATCACAACTGGATTTCACGCCTTTGGGTAAAAATGAAAAAAACATGATAAACGACTGAGCTTGAATGAATTCATTCATTTTGTTCGCACGGAATGGTATATTTAGGTGCGTGTACCATCAGTTTATCAAATCAAATGAAAAGGTTTACCTACTATAACCTGTAGATCCCTCGCAGACTACAGACTTTCTATCGGCCGATAGTTGAGACGGGCTATACTTCTCCATACTCATTACGAGTCGAAGTATGTTCCGTCTCAACTATCGGCCGATAGAAAGTCTGTCTGCGAGGGGTCTTAAACCGCGGCGACGGTGGAGAGACGAACTTGATTCTTACTCTCCTGATTGGACCTGATTAGCTCACAATAGAGAGGAGTGGAAGAAGGGAAGGCCTTTGCCCTGCAGTGTGATATCACAAGCTATTAATAATAATACCTAAGGTTAAAGCTATGTATTCACTGAGAAACATGTTTCTGACTCAAAACGTAGATGTTTACAGAAACATATGTTTCGGGGACTTGGCCGTCTTACTTCATCTTGTAATTGTTTCGATTGAGTGTGGTGAAAGGATTTTAACTGCGCCTCAAAAAAGCTTGCCGGTTTCTTTACGATGTTTTGCTTCACTGTTATTTTCAAACAGGCTTAGGCGGATAAAGGGGGGGGGGCACGGGGGCACGCCCCCCCCCCCGAGACGATATTTTTGTGTACCTACTAACTACGAAAAATTAATAAATTGTGAAATTTTTATCAGTTTTTGTTTCTTGTGCCCCTCCCAGAAAAAAATCCTGGATCCACCCATGCAAACAGGCACATGATTATATGGGCAGAAAAACCTTTATTGGTGCCTAGAGCTAAATGATTGGTGCACGACCAGGGGCTGTATTTGCGTTCCTTTCTTTCGTTCGTTTGATGAATATTCGGATGCCTCTTACCACGATTTCTAACTTCAAGAGCCAATTTTGTGGTTTGGAATATTTGGTAATGGGTTAGGACCGTGTTTTAACGTTTGAAAAATTGGCCCTTGAAGTCAGAAATCGTGATGGGAAGCACCCGAATATTCATCGAACGAACGAAAAAAAGAACGCAAATACGGAATCCTTACGGAATCCTTAGGTCGTGTGTTTGAGAACCCGGGGGTTCTCAAACACACGACCTAAGGATTCTTTGATCGAAGATCGAGGAGAAACCGGGCTTGGTTTACACCGCGAAAGGATAATGAGCAAGAAACAGCTAAGCGGATCGGACTTTCTTTTCTTTAAAAAGCTTTTGATTTCCACCAACAAAGAGTCTTTAATTTTCATATTTTTTAATTTAGAACGGAGTGAGTCTCTTTCTGCTCGCTTAGTCCTTTCCGCTCGACTATTTGTTAATGGAAATACATGTCATGCAATTTATTATTGCAAATTAAATGGAGTCCGTACGGAGTCCGCTCCGCTCGCGGTGTAAGCCGGGCTTTAGGATCGGTAAAACAAAACAATCGTTGTTGGATATCTTTTATTTATCACAATACGGTAGTCCTAATTGACCCCTCGCGTATACAATAATTCAAAGTAAATATTTACAAATATTCATTTACTTTAATTTTTAATAACTATTAATTTAATATCCAATTAATAATTATAGGTTATTTAATGAGCCATATAAATACCAATTCGAATTTTATAATTAAAATTTGAGTTTTTACATTTTCACAAAAAAGTGTAAAATAACAGAGAGCAACCTATTCCATTTAAATACCTTTCTACAGATACGTAATTTGAACAAAAACAGCTAAGCACTCTTACGCACTAGCGGTTGAACCGAGGGGCGGCTAGCCGCGTGGCGGGCCGCTTTTCCAGTTTTAGTATGCAACCGCTTGCCGCATCGTACGTATTGTACTTATTCAACCTCTTGTGCGTGAGGGGGCTATGTGAATAATTTATATAAAACTAAAAAAATCTAGTCTAGGTACACAATAGAAACAATAGATGAGTTATTTATGTACAGAAACTGCATAATATAATAACTACTTTACTACAATATTTTTACTTACATTATAATTTACAAAAACCAATAACTTTACAATAAAAATAATTTAGCGCTCTTACGCACTAGCGGTCAGACCGCGCGCAGGGCGGCTAGCCGCGTGGCGGGCCGCTTTTTCAGTTTTAGTATGTAACCGCTTGTCATTGTACGATCGTAGCAAACGATCCATAGATAGCTTAACTGATGAATCATCATAGAATTTTTCTTGGAAGGCGTCAAAAACAAGTTATATACATATACCTAGATACCTAGAGTTCATCTAGGTATCTTTCGAAGTTGAGTATTATTATATTTTAGATAAAATCAGTTCAAGAGACGTTACCCAAAAAGATAAGAAAACAAAGTGTAGAATCTCTTTGTTACGTACAAAATACTGGTTGTAAATGACTTCCTGAATTTAATGGCTTATTTCAAGTTATAACTTAACTTTTGAGATTAATGTAGAAACTAGAGAACAGAAACCTTATAAAACATTAAAAAGGTTTGTATTTAAATTCAGGATTAACACGGGTTTGACAATATGTACAGGGTGTAAAAAACATTCAGAAGCTTTCAATAGGCCTCTTTAATTTTTTTTGTGAAGTTTACATTCCATATGTAAAAGCTGCAAGTCCAGCTTATTAAAATTCGAATGAGGAAAATTTATGAGAAACGCCGCTGTATCAGTAAATCCTCAGGCAAATAAACTTAGGCCTTTATTAGATGATTTATACAGCGCCAGGAGGCATTCCATGCCTACACTCAACAGAACTCTGTAGTGCCTGGGACATTGTTTGAGATGGAATAGGCTTGTAGCACCTGAACCATCCTCTCAGCTTAATTAGCAAATATTTATTTTATAATGAAGACGACCTCTGTGGTGCAGTGAGTGAAAGCCTGCTTGGGACGCAGAAGGTTGCAAGTTCGATCCCGCCGCAGGATAAATGTTTGTATGATCTGCAAATATTTATCTCGGGTCTGGGTGTTTCTATGTATAATATGTATGTATTTACAAACAAAAAGTATCTAAGTATATCAGTTATCTGGTTCCCATAGTACAAGCTTTGCTTAGTTTGGGGCTAGATGATACTGTGTGAAATGTCCAGCATTATTTAATGTTTATTTAATACCGTTGCGATCTTAGAATTTCAATATTTAAACATAACCTTCCTCAGACGCCTGAATCAATTCACTACTAAACAAAAGCGAATAACGTGATTTTAATCAGCCGAGAGATTTCAGAAGTGATTTCATGACGCGCCTTTGATGCTCTCAAATTCGAGAGCACTTCTTAAGTACCCATTACAAGATTGTTATCAGTAATTACAAAGTTCGTTATGTTCATTATCTCTCAGAAGCGGAACGATCTTAGATAGCAAGCACGGATTAAAATGGACGACTTTAGATCAAATTAGCTGCCATCCACAGCTTTGTTTTGAATGCTTTATCAGGCTACATTCTCTTTACTTACATTCTAAATAAACTCCAAATCTATCCACTCTGGTTCTAAAAATACCATTTACATAAACAATTTAGATAAATGCCTAATCTTCCGTAGTGATATTGTTTGGCTGTTTACTGTTCATGTTCATTGTAAGCAGGTTGGAAAGCTTTATCCCACTCATATAATAAAGCTGAAAGTTTGTGAGTTTGTTTAGATGTTTGTATGTTTGTGTATCAAACGTAAACAGGGTCACGACTGTATCCCCGAGGCGCGGTAGACATTCTCTCAGATCTTTATATTCCAGATCCTTTGAAGATGTCTAAGGGGGTAGTCAGAGGCATGTGCAAATACATATTTGATACATGCCCACATCTTGCAGAAGTTAGTATTCCATACGTGACAGGTTGCAAGCCCATCGCCGCCTATAAGAATAACTAACTGGTTTCCTCACGATGTTTTCCTTCACCGTTCAGAGCTCGTGTTAGTAGAGCGCATATATATGTTTGTGTATCAATCACGCCTAAACCAGTGAACCGATTTGGATGAAACTTGGAATAGGCGTAGATAGTGACCTGGAATAGCATAATGGCTATTTAAAATTTTGGTACCACGTGGGTGAAGCCGCGCGCAGAAGCTAGTTTAGAATAAATAGTTCACGTTTATCAATCCAAAAAGTTGTTATTAAAAAACAAAAAACTATATGCTTTTAAAAAAAAATTGCATGATAGCACTAAAGAATATGGGCAGGAAAAATATCTTAATGATAATGCAAATTGATAGAATCTTCCGGATTGGAAACCCGTGCTCAATGATAGAATAATTATTGGGAATCACAAGAGAGCTGGTCTAATGACGTCATAATTAGAGCGAACCTTCTACTTAGAATTTTACGAATTTGCCCCAAAATTATGAACTCATTATTGGTAAAGCATTTTACAGCAATTTGTAGGTCCAATAATTACAGTGTTTCCTGCGAGATTTTATCGACAAAAATGTGGAAACTGGAAAAATTAAAAATGTAAGAAATGATTACGCCATCTACGCTTTTGTTGAGGTATCTACTTCTAAATATTTTACAATTTAGTGATAATGTTTTGCAGGATTCAATTACTATCATCCATTTTACGTAGCATTTGTATGACGTATCACCAGTCTTCCATACCCGTAAATTCCACTCGAAGGGTCGCCTGGAAGAGAACGCTTTTACCACCAAGGATCCTCATTTATGTTAATTAGATCCCTTAAACTAACGTCTATTATCGTTTAGTCTTTTTACATTTCTTAATAGTCAACCTCCAAAATGCTACTCTAAAATCAGGTGAATAAAATGCATAAATAAAAGGATTTATCGCAGAATTGAACCATCCCAACCAAGTCAATACATACATAACCACAGCATTCACATAATGACTAGGTATAAACGGCGTAAGTAGATAATAAAGGAAAAATGGTAACCAACATGCTACAAAACCCCCTACAACGAAACTCAAAGTTTGAGCTGTCTTCGTCTCCCGTCTAAGAGAAGACACCCGGTTATTCTCATGGTCTTTGACAGAATGACTACGTTTCGTCGTGTTCTTGTATTTATAGTTCGCTTTGAACGTGACGTCATTGAATCTGTCTCGCTCTTTGCTACGTTTTCTCTTCTTTTCAGCTTTAAAGCAGCACGGGCATTTGTGGTCTTGAGAGCAATCGCTCTGGTGGGAGGAGTTTTTTGAAGGTTTTGATGTGTTTTGGCGGGAAAGCTTGCCGGAGCTGGAGTCAGATTCTGTTCTGATGCAGGACAGCTTCGCTCTCTGTAACAAAAGAACGTTATAACCCAAAATCCTATGATCAAATTGATCAACAACCTTCACCCATCTGTTTAATTATCGTCGTTGTTTAACGGATATTTTACACATTCACTATTATTTCAATCATATTCACTGTATTACCCAGCAAATGAAATATTTCACAAACATTTAATATGGCCTCTCCATTACGCCTTGCTTTTCAATAATATAATACTTAGGCCAGAATGGCTACTCCAATATTTTTTCGAGTGTAAACTCTATTGGAACATTGAAACTAGGTTAACTCAAGCAGAAAAAGTAGCGATCAACGTGAACGTGGGCGGTTACATTTTGTGATTTGATTCACTGTTCTGTTTTGGCTTTGTGATCCTTGGCGTACAAGAATAGTGAAAAACGTCATCATTCAAAAATATTGTTCGATGCAAAGCTAGTTTGCTAGTTTTTATTTATAGACATAGACATAGAAAAACACATAAAAATGTTGTCATAGTAGAAGAGTGAGTGCAATTCATATGGCCATATTTTTACGAAATCATTTATACAAGCTACTAAAAGTTTCTTTCTTCCCTTACCATTTTGGGCAAGGAAAAAAAATTAGATAGCAAGGAGAAAAGATGAATAGACTGTGTGAACGTAGATATTTGTGTAGAAAGAGTGAGTGCTGAGATGACGAGTTACAAAAGAAAATGGAGAAGAGAAACATGTTATGCCGACTCCACTGGAATAAGGACAAATTGATAATTAAAATTACCTTATTGCCCTTGGTGCTACTAGCCAGCTGCTGGTGTCTCCTCGCCACCACACAGGAGATCCTGGCGTACACGTAGACCATCACCGCCATGGGTAAGAAGAACGATCCCATCGCTGAGAAGACCACGTAACCAGCGTTCTGGTTGTATCGGCAGACGCCTCCCTGGTTGTGGTCTGGTTCGTACCTGGAAGAAATACCATGTTTAATACATAATGCACAACACAGTATTTGTTAAATACTTTCCACAAAATACACCTATGCGGATTAAGAACCCACGAATTTCTTGATCCGTGGCACTATAAAACTGCATACGGACTACGCATTCCAGGGTACGTGTTCACGCGTTCCAAGGCTTGTGAGAGTCGATGTCAAATGTATATGGTTTTGACGACTAGCCAGGGGGGCTAGCCAAGATGACATAGATTCGTTTCCATTCCATGGCTACTATCAACACTGATTTGGCGATGTTGCACTCATTTTGCACTTGATTCTGCCATAGATTACAAAGAGTATGTATGAAAATTACGCGTCATAATGAGTGGAATGGAAAAAATGGTAGCCAAGATGCACTTTTGATAGTCGCAATTGATACTTTGTTTACGTTTTTGATCGCTGACAAGACAACTGGCAAAGTTGACAAAAACCCAGCGGAATCGCAGTAGAAATAAAATGGTGCCTTGTTTTTGATCGATCATCTGTCACCGTGTAATTTTGTATTGAGTAATAGTTTTCTGTGATTTTGTAAAGCTTTCTAATATTTTTCAAGCTGTAAAATGCATGCTCTAAATTTATTATGGAGAGCTCAAAATGAGGACTGTTATTTACAACGCCAGAAAGGGTATCTTCTTAGACAAACATTGGATCCCGTCGAAGAGTCTTTCGGATTAAAAAAGAAGAATTAAAAATTTTGTGTGAAGAGCTACGTGAAAAATCTACCTTGAAGGAATCGAGCGATATTTCCTTGGAACTCAAGGTAAAAGTTTCCGTTTTCTTTGTTTCTACGGCAATAGCACAAGCACAATCTGTGTATAACCCAAAGCTGGGTCCACAGCGCCGTGTTTTTGAGTTTTTAACATGTTATTAACAGAATAAGCACGTACAATTGGTGAAAAACAATGCTAACATATAAGAAAACATTAAAATACGGCGCTGTGGACCCGGCTTAAGATACACGGAATTGTCTTCCACAAACATGTTCAATATGTTCATGCTCCGAAGATCGTTCCCGTCTCACATCGTGATAATATACTTAATTCTTTCCCCTGAAAGAATCTGATCGATTTCTTTAGTACCTAAGTAGGTTATTTTTTATATTAATAAGATAACCTTAATAACCTTAATGTTTGTATAAGTACTTAAAATAATGTTTTGTTTGTCGTTTGTAGGTATTGTGCACGCTTAGTTTTTAGCCACAGGATCCTACCAACGAATCGTGGGGATGAATCACCATCTAGCCCAACGCACAATGAGTCGCTGCATTATAGAAGTTGTGGACGCCCTGAACCACCCAGCTGTAATGGGAAAATGGATTGATTTCCCAAAAACCTGGAGGCAACCTATGCGTAGGCACTACAACGTCCCGTTGAGTGTAGACTCAACGGGACGCTGTAGTGCCTGGGACATTGTTTGACATGGAATAGGCTTGTAGCACCTAAACCATCTTCTCAGCTTAATCTGCCTGCCACAGGAAAGACAACGTCAATATATGTGGAGACTAAGCTGCGGGTTTCCTCACAATGTTTTTCTACACAGATAAGAGCTCGTGTTGAAGTGCATATAAACATGGGTAGACCTTCTAAAACACTACATTTGATTGTATTACAGCAAAAAAATCCATCCTACAGAAATCGAGATATTTGCAGTTAAAGGTGGTGACTTTTACAATCATATTTATTGACTTACAGGCTTCCCGCAGACAAGCCACTATGGACATTCGATAGAACTTTAGAAGCACTACATTTCATTGTATGACAGCTAAAAAATCCATCCTGCAGAAGTCGAGATATTTGCAGTTAAATGTGGTGACTCTTACCATCATGTTTTTTGACTTACAGGCTTCCCGCAGACACGCCACTATGGGCATTAAATAGAACTTTAGAAGCACTACATTTCATTGTTTAACAGCTAAAAAATCCATCCTGCAGAAGTCGAGATATTTGCAGTTAAAGGTGGTGATTTTTACCATCATCTTTTTTAACTTACAGGCTTCCCGCAGACAAGCCACTATGGGCATTCGATAGAACTTTAGGAACACTACATTTCATTGCGTAACAGCTAAAAAATCCATCCTGCAGAAATCGAGTTATTTGCAGTTATAGGCAAATATCTCGACTGTAATGTAGTGCTTCTAAAGTTCTATCGAATCGTCACCATTTTTTTTTTTTTTTTTTTTTTTCCCGGGGACTCCCGGTATACCCACTAAACGTCCCAGCGCCTTTCCGGCGTCGCCTGAAATGGAGGGGGTCCGGGAAACTGGCAGAGCCTCTACATCCAGACCCCCTCCGGCGATCCCCGCCCTTACGGCAGACCCCGCGTCGTAGTGAGCAGTGCAAGGCGGACGAAGGTGCCCCCGCACCTAGCGTCCGCTACTCACCACCAGAGCTCTCAGCTCCCTTCGTCCACTGCGCGCTCTAATTAAAGAGCTGCGCGTGGAGAAGCCTCCGAACGGCCGCAGAGGATATGGAGAGCGGCAACGTAACACCGACACTCCTCTTCCACTGCGGCCCCACCGCCAACGCATCAACGGTGCGCCACCGTTTGGTCGCGGAAGATAGGGCGAACGACAACGACACACCGACACGCCTCTTCTCCCGCGACCCCTCCTGACTGCGGGGGACAGAAATTACTCCGTCCTCCGCACCCGCCTCAGACGCATCCAGAGCGGGCCCAACCGCAAGCCCACTCGGAGCGTCCCCGCCTGGGATCCCTGTTGGCTTCACCGAGGGCCGCCGAACCACGGTTACTGAGCCCCCTCATCGCGACAAGATCGGAATCCACCGGGGGGGATGGTTAAAGTCACCACCTTTAACTGCAAATATCTCGATTTCTGCAGGATGGATTTTTTAAGCTGTCATACAATCAAATATAGTGCTTTTAAAGTTCTATCGAATGCTCATAGTGGCTTATCTGCGGGAAGCCTGTAAGTCAAAAAACATGATGGTCACCACCTTTAACTGCAAATAACTCGATTTCTGCAGGATGGATTTTTTAGCTGTCATACAATCAAATATAGTTCTTCTAAAGTTCTATCGAATGCCTATAGTGGCTTATCTGCGGGAAGCCTGTAAGTCAAAAAACATGATGGTCACCACCTTTAACTGCAAATAACTCGATTTCTGCAGGATGGATTTTTTAGTTGTCATACAATGAAATGTAGTGCTTCTAAAGTTCTATCGAATGCTCATAGTGGCTTATCGGCGGGAAGCCTGTAAGTCAAAAAACATGATGGTCACCACCTTTAACTGCAAATATCTCGATTTCTGCAGGATGGATTTTTTAGTTGTCCTACAATGAAATGTAGTGCTTCTAAAGTTCTATCGAATGCTCATAGTGGCTTATCGGCGGGAAGCCTGTAAGTCAAAAAACATGATGGTCACCACCTTTAACTGCAAATATCTCGATTTCTGCAGGATGGATTTTTTAGTTGTCATACAATGAAATGTAGTGCTTCTAAAGTTCGATCGAATGCCCATAGTGGCTTATCTGCGGGAAGCCTGTAAGTCAAAAAACATGATGGTAAGAGTCACCACATTTAACTACAAATATCTCGATTTCTGTAGGATGGATTTTTTAGCTGTCAAACAATGAAATGGAGTGTTTTTGAAGGTCTACCCATTCCACCATACTCTCTCTGCGGGCGATAGTTTTTTGATTTGGGCGGGGATGCCCATTCTCCTTTTATTGTTTATTTTTATTATTTGTAAAAACGTTACATTTGTAAATGCTCGATAAAATTCTCTAGTGTGTACCCACCTTAAGACGCTATTTTAAATACGTTATACTCTTTGTACTCTGCGGACCATAAGCTGGCCCCAGACGTTCATGCACGATGGCACGTGAGGCATGCCGCATCATCGCAACAGTGGGTGATCGTCTAGAGTGTACGTGGTCTATAGACAATCTGTCTATCCTAGAAGCGTCTTCTAATTGTGCGGTGGAATGATCAACCCGGAATGTCAATGGTAACTTTGCTACTATAATGAATTCTGTGGCAACTTTCCATCCTCGATGTGTCAATCCGACGTTTGATAAAGCCAGGAACTCACATGCCGCGATATTTGGCATAAAACGTATGCAGTGCCATACAAAACGCGTTAAATAATGTCATGCGCCGCACGTGAGTTATAGTCCTTATCTGTCTATGTCCATTTCCATTTCAATGTCTACTTGTTTTTTGGCTAAGGCCCCTGGAACGCGTCGTCCGGAACGCTAATTTTAGAGACAGAAAGTCTTGTTTGCTTAGCAAGAAGTGTCCATAACTTGTTCCTCTTGTTCTGTCGTTAGCTCTTTCGAACCACTTTGATGAGAATGGTGATTAAAATGTGTGCTATAAAGAGGCTATTTTTGTGGACTTGACACTATGCTTTCGGTCTATTTAGGTTCTCCAACATGCTGGTTTCCTCAAGATGTTTTCTTTTACCGTTCGCCTACTGGCATAGTACAAAAAAACCTGACCGGATTCGAAATTACGACCACTCGCATTCACTAGACTACCATTGCGTTGATTTTCTGTTTTTGCCTTACCACCCAAACATCGGCGGACAAGTGATGGCACCAGCAGCGATCCATACAAAGAAGATCATGGTAAGCGCCAGTTTCTTGGACCTTCTCCTCCGGGAATAGGTCAATGGCCTCGTGACAGCCAGATACCGGTCCACGCTGATCGCGCAGAGAGAGAGGATAGAGGCCGTACAGAGTAGGATGTCCAAACTTATCCAGATGTCGCATAGGATCCAGCCTAGCTCCCATTTTCCTGTGGAAAAAAATATTTTACTTCAAAATATATTTCAGCTAAGTCTAAGGTCAAAAAGCATTTATTCAGTAGGACCGCAGGGATCACTTAGAATAGTCTTAAAACCAATTTTACTCCTGTTCTTTCGCGACCAATACCGTGAAGAATCAGGGCAACAAATACGGAGGATCGTTAAAAACTACTTATAGATACTCAGGTCAGGTGTCATGACAATGATGAAGAATTTTGCTGACTGACGAAATAAATTAAAATCTTCAAAACGCTGATTTCGCCGTTACAAATTGTTTCGAAAATTAATTTTTGAAGTTATTGGTATTGAATGATTGTAAAGTTAAAAGTCATGGTTTTGCAGTTGGGATGCTGTATCACCCCCTTTTGTCCTCGATAGACGTCTTTTTATACCCTATATTCAATATCTATGAAATAAATAAGAATACCTGAAGGTCGGAGCATTTTTTACAATCTGCTGTTTTATTTTTTACTTGCAAGTAAAAAAATAGCCAAAGAAAAATCAGATCTATTTTCTCATCATAATATTTTTTAACATTATACCGTGAAGAAGACTAATTAGTACGAAGCTAAGTACCTGAGCTAAGGAAAGTGGATTGGATAGTAATTTTAAAGTTTCATTTCTATTAAACGAACAGAGCAAGTTTAATCGCAGTTTTAGTAGAATTATACATTTTCGAGCAAATCGTGTGCGTCGTAAAAGAAGTGATTGGAATTCAAAATTGTGGTGACAAAGAACTTTATGGCATCGAAATTAATGAACTAAGTTCACGTTCTACCAGTAAACTTGTATATTTATTTTTAGCAAGCTTTCAAACTAGAACGCATTCACCAATTTTATTGGTTCCATAAAATATAGCCATCTAGAACAGCAGCAGCTGTACTTTTTAAATGCCCAAGCAACAGTTCCAAGACCAGTGCCGTGCCATGACTTACAATTCATTATAGCTATCCTTCGATTCCCTCCCTGATTGGGAGGGAATCGAACTGAGGCCTTGTGTCACAAGCAGCCCGTCGCCCACTGTACGATAATCTCACTAATATTATAAAGAGGAAAGATTTGTTTGTTAGTTTGAATTGAATAGGCTCCAAAACTACTGGACCGACTTGAAAAATTATCTCGTAGAATCCTATATATCTATGATAAACATAGGCTATATTTTATCCCGGGAAAGTGAAGTTTTCCCGAGGGACCGCGGGTAACATGCGACGGACAGCTAGTACGTCATTATTGTCGGTCCCGGCTATTTGAGTCATCAAGCCTCCGTCACCAGAGTTGGCCACTGACTCATACGAACTTACTTACCTACTGCTGAGCGGTAGAGGTCATCGAATGCGGTGAAAGGTGTTTAAATGCGTGTCGTAGCGTAGATGGTTTCTTTCAAGCAAACCAGCTGACTAAGACTGAGCTGTTCAAAAACCTATCACCTTTTACCGGGCGAGCGAGTTTAAAACATTGTTCATTCTTCCTTTGTTGTGCAAACGAAAGCCTATAGCCTACAGTCGGCAACACAACAATAGTTGATTAATAACACCCTAAACTGGAGTAACATTTAATAATACAAGGTAAACGACGGTAATATTTCGAATAAAGCTGAAGTAAGGATAGAATGGCTGTATTTTTCATTGTTAAATATAGAGCACCTTTCTCGATGATTATTTTATACTAGCTACGCTCGGCGGTGTAAACCTGCTCGCACATTTTAGCCGCATCTTGCGCCCACAGTAATTTTTCTGCAGAAAAACTGCTGATGACGTCAGAAAATGCGGCGCGCTTTTGATTTTTCGCGGTATGTGCAATAACCATAGTTTAGGGACCACAATGTCATGAAATGCACTAAAAAAAACATTTTAAAAATCGTTCCACAATAATTGAACGGCTATGATTTTTCTTATTTTTTACATCCGAACATACAAAAATAGAGCCTTCTTTTGAAGTTGTTTAAAAAGAGATTATCTACCATGAATGCAGTCGTTTTCCCGTCGGCTGTACAGAAGTTCAAAGTTTCAGTTGCAATAAAAAAAGAATACCTACCCTTTCTATTGGAATTTTATTCTGGAAATAATGGACAAAGGACGGTGTGGTTTCAAATGGGGATATGGGTACCCAGGCTATCAAAGAGAATGTATAGTCCCTCACTAATAAACGTTGCACAAAGTTATGTAGGTGAAGTCGATCGTGGTGACACTCATCATACTAAGGACACAATTTTAACAAAATATATTTTACTTTTAGCTGTATTTTAAGAGTACTTTGTTTATAATATAAAGACGGTATAAGTATACTGGCAAGGCCTCATTTTTGGGTTGTAAATAGACGTTCGATCGTATCAATTTAATTCCTAAGGTGATTCAAGTTTTCACTTCATTTATTTATTTTTCAGGACATGTTGCATAATGATTTTCAAGGTCCACCAATCGCAGCGCATCTACATCACGTCACACGCTCGAATGGACTTAGTTATACAAGAAGCAACAATCAATTGTAAGGATAGTCTTTATAGATTTTCTCGGGATTTTCATAAAAAAAATCCTTACTTAAATATTTTTTAATTTATTTGTTGAACCCAATTCCTAAATTAAGTTAGTTTAGAATGAAAGACCTACCTATTGAGAAGTCTGTCATTGGTTTTTCTAAGCCTAGGCATTAGTAAGATTGATGTTACAGCATTAGTGAGTCCTAAGAACTACTTAGGATAAGGAAATTCTTTAGAATACGCTAGGTCATTTTACATTTCATGTACCTAGGTATTCTTAGTACCCAAGTATAGATTTTCCCTGGTACGTATGTCAAGGACTTTATACACAGTAATTAATGCGTATAGATATGAAGTTCTTTATACATCTTAGTGATGTTACTGAACTCGTTCTAGTTTGGTTTGGTTTAAATATAAATAAGAACAAAAGATTTAGCCATCGAAAGTACGAGGTAGGTACCTACCCTTGTACTCATTTCGATGCTTATTTTTATTAGTTTATCAAATACTTACATAAAGTTTTTCAATGCGCCCTAAATTTTGGCAGTTTTGGTCATGGATAATACTAGGATCACTAAACTCATGATTCAAAGTAGGTAGGTAGGTCATTTTAGTATTTTGATTAAACTAATTTTGGATTAAATCCATACTAATAATAATAAATGTGATACTACTCTGTCTGTCTGTCTGTTTGTTACCTTTTAACACCCAAACCACTGAACTGATTAGGCAGAAAATTGTCATAGATACTTAAAGGTTGTATCCCAGGGAAGGCTACTGCCCTGGGATACAACCTACGCAGCAAATCGTACGAAAAATCGCATCGTTTATTTACACGATGCGATTTGCTAAGCCCCGCCCATTGAATATGCCGACGAGCGTCGCGCTAGCTATGACAAATCGCATAAGCTGAGATGAAATAAGAATAATTGTCGTGCGATACGATACCATATGGGTTGAAATCGCATCGTGTAAATGCACCTTTACTCACACTCAAACGAGTTGTAAAAACCCAACTTAAGGTTTTCGCCATGGTAAAGAGTTTCACATCTATGAGTCAAAACCCTTTTTAAGGGCCGAGGCAGCTCATTAATCAAGTTTCAAAGGGACCCGTTTTTAGAAGACATTTTTACGACATTACTGAGAACTGAATAAAATTGAATATTGGAAATGTATGGTAATCTTCAATGTGAAGGGTTAAATTTTTATGTTTAGTGCAATTTTCTTCAAACTCGGGAAAAATATCCATACTATCCATACTAATCCATACTAATATTATAAATGTGAAAGTAACTCTGTCTGTCTGTCTGTCTGTCTGTCTGTCTGTTTGTTACCTTTTCACGCCCAAACCGCTGAACCGATTAAGCTGAAATTTGGCATGGATAAAGAGTATACCCCAGGGATGGACATAGGCTACTTTTTTTTGTCAATTACCATAAGGGGGCGGGAAAATAAGGGTTGGAAGTTTGTATGGGGAAAAAAGTTAAGCAACCCTGGGCGCGGTCATAATAAGGATGGGTGACCGCCCGAAGCCACTTTTTGCACTCTAAATTTTTTCGTTTTTGTTTGTATTTTGCATAATAAATTATTTTAAAATTAATGATAAACATGTAACATGTGTGTTCCCACCCATCAATATATCCGAACTCCGAAGTTATGATTTTTTGATATTAAAATATTTTTCCTTGGCTATAGTTAGAACGCCATCTATCGGTCTAGAGGTCAAAACTACTTTACACTTTTTTCCTAGGTGGCGTTTTTACTATGGCGGAGATCGAGTATAATTTTCTTTGATTTTGAGTTTTGAAAAGTTAATGGAGATTTTTGCTAAGAGTTTTCGATATTTTTATAGTGCTGGCGAAGTCGCGGGTAGGTATTGCCGCTCGCTTCGGCAAATCTGACACCAGTTGCCGCTATCGTGTTGTTCTTAACATTGCAAGATCTGGGTAAGATTTTCCCTACCTCTATCTAATAAGGGATTCTTGAGAGAAACATAACGCAATATTAGTTAATAATTTTATTTCGAAATTTTAAACCACACAGTTCTTGCTATAAAAAAATACGTTTCGAGTCAATTTCTTCAAAAACTTTCTCTCTCTTCAAAAACTCGCTGCGCTCGCTTCAGCGATTCTGTACCAATTACCGTATTCGTTTTGTTCTTAGCATTGCAAGATCTGGGTAAGATTTTTCCTACCTTTATCTATTAAATGATTCTTGAGAGAAACATATATAAAAAAATATTATATCATGCGACGGAGTTTTATATTTTGTACTCTCGATTCACTCAAAACTCCTCCACTTTGTTCCTAATAATGCGCAGACGAAGTTGCGCGGGTCAGCTAGTATTCCATAAACTCAAAATAAATCGAAACTATACTTATAATGGCACTTTGATTAATTTTAAGCTGAGATTTTTAGACGCAGTCCAGCAATTCCTCGTGGTCAAACCAGTTGGACTACGTGGAAGGACCGAAATGAAAGCATCTTTCCTGGAGAAAGATATTAAACTGTGGAGTAATTTTGAAACAGGTGCAACAGTCCAGAAATTACTTTCATACGACAACTTACAAACACTCATTTAGTTTCAAAACCTGAAAGATATTAGATACCATTGAAAACCATTCGAATTGAAACGTAAGCTCAGTGCAGCAAAGTGTAATTTCCTTTGAAAAGCAATTCACACTGATTGCTCGAATGTTCGGGTTTTTGTTATTGAATTCTCGCGCAGCAGAAACTAATATCAGACACGTCTTGTGTTGAGGCTATATTTTGTAGAGGCTAGGAGCACCACACTGTAGTGAAGTCTTTAGATAATTGAAAACCCAATTTCGAATGATTAAAAAAATATCATAATGAACTTTTTTGTACTTAATCGACGGTTATTTACCCCATATGTAGGTACCATTTTAGCTATGATTTCAGTATAAAAAATATAATTCATTTTGGTATAGGAAAAATACTGATGACGTCAGAAAATGCAGCTCACTTCTGACGTCTCAGCATTTCCTCTATTGACAGTTCTGCGTGGATGGATAGCGCCGGTTCTTTAAAGGCAAATCATATTCATAATCAGGTTACTAATTAATTTTCAAATCTGATGTCAGTGCCCAATGGGTTGCTCCAATATTTGGTGTTGATTTCATACTTTGAGACTCCGTGTTCCATGTTCGAAAATATATAAGTTTTTTATTCACTGATATAAAGAACCTGGAATACTGTGTCATACCGCCAACACTAGTAGACTTTTTGCAATAACGAAACACGGAGCTAGGCCAATCTATATTTTAGCAAACATTGTGGTCACCCCAAAAGTAGTATCGTTTTCGTAGACCGTTGAAAATGAGAAGATCACTCTTGGAATCTTAACCGTGCCCTTGATCCTATTTCAAAATGGATACGTGTAATTGAAGACTTTTAGGTACGTAGGTATTAGTTTTGAAAAGCACTTATCTAGCTTTGTTTTTGATTGTCGAAGACGTGACCTAAGTATTAAAAGAAACAGTGACACTCCAAGAGTGCCGGCAAAACTGAAAACTTCAACCGTTCTAAACTTGACAAATAACCCGGTGTCGGTGAGCAGTCACGTTCTGTTGTAAGGTTCACTCTATTTTCAAAAAACAAAGAACCCTCTGACAGTCTTGTAAAAAACTATTCAAAAAAAGGAGGTATGCTGTATACCTATATTATTATACTAGCTTCTGCGCGCTGCTTCGCCCGCGTGGTACCAAGATTTTGTATAGCCTATATGCTATTCCAGGTCCCTATCTACGCCTATTCCAAGTTTCAGCTAAATCGGTTCACTGGTTTAGGCGTGATTGATACACAAACATACAAACATCCAAACATACTCTCAAGCTTTCAGATTTATTATATTATTAGGATTAGGATATTAGGATATGATTAGGATTTTTTATGTATGTTCAATTATTGTTTACCAACCACTCCGTCATATTATAAGGACCAATTTTTAATAAAAAAAATTCTCGAATTTAGTCTCATTACTTTTATGTCTGAGGGATTGATACTTTTTCTGTATAACTTTAAATACTTTCATTGAGCTTTTAATTAAAAGTTCCACCTGAGTCCAAACTAATCGGTAACAAAATATTAATCGGTTCAATTATTGTCGTCAATCGATTTTTAGTTTTTTAAAAGTACCTAATTATTTCTTTTCCGATACCACAACCTAAAAATATATTTTGCATTCCTTAGATAGGTATATTACGACCTACATCAAGATGTAAAAATAAAATTAACTTCATTCCTCCAAGCCTATAATCTAGGCACGTTAGGGTCTCCGTGACTAGAAATCTAGTGCTTTTCTTTTCATATTATTACAATTTAGGTAATCTAAATACGCGAGAAAGAGTTTTGTATCAATCATAGAACGAGATTCATATAATTCATTCGATTCTTAGTAGTCCATAATAAGTACCTATGTTGTGGATGTACCTACGAGCATTATACCTTTAGTAAGATAACCTTAAAGCACTCAAAAGACCATTAAAAAAAAAGTAAGTAAGTTCGTATGAGACAGTGGCCAACTCTGGCGACGGAGTTTTTAGGCCGCCTTAAGGCCTCCGTCATGGCTTAACGACTTAAATAGCCGGGACCGACAATTTAACGTGCCCTCCGAAGCACGGAAGCGCTCAGATGAAAATGCCACTGGCGGTCACCCATCCACTTACAGACCGTTTCGAGCGTTGCTTAACTTCGACGATCTATCAAGAACGACTAAGCAAGCACGACCACGAGCGCTTGACTTGAAAGACCATTAAAAACGGAAGAATTTCAACCAATACGTTATAAGTATCACACTCATTGATCGACTGCAATTTTTTACGTGTAGGTAAACGGTCATCGATTGCTAAAAGTCTAGTAGCATACGATGCAATTTTTCGTACGATTTGTTAAGCCCCGCCCATTGAAAGTGCCGACGAGGATCGCGCTAACTATGAACAATCGCATGAGCGTTTTTACTCGTGAAAAATTTCTGTGCGATACTATATCGTATGGGTTGAAATCGCATCGAGTAAATACCCTGTGCGACGCTCTTTCAACCGCTAGTAACATCGGCAATGCCCATCATTTAAAAAACTCACCAGTTATATGCACAGCGATCGCGGGCGGCATAACAAAAATGCCAACCAGCAAATCAGCTACCGCCAAACTCGTCACAAAACAGTTCGTGACTGTCCTCAGCCGTTTAGTCGTCACCACCGCGGATATGATCAAAGTATTACCTATCACAGTCGTCACGATCAACAAAAAAAGCACAATCACTACACTAATCTCTATAGAATCATAGTTCGTATCACAATCCAGCGTTGAATTGGTTGTGTTCGTGACATTTTGGTCACAGTTTTTGGTGACGATTTGGTACAAGTCGGTGATGTTGTAGTCGTCTTCGTTTTTGCTTTCTGTGCTGATTTCTGTTTCTGTGGTCCATCTCTCGTCAGGGTTGGTTATCATGTGACTACTCTCGGATCGTGCTCTGCATTTTTCTGGAACAAAAAAAAATGTAAAATGAGCACAATTTAATCTAAAGCGTTTCCTGCCTCTCACTGAGCTGGTATAGTGGAAGCGGATCGTGCACCAATTAGTTTTTCTACCGAAAAATGATGTATACTATGCCAGTACGCTCAATCGGCGATGGAAATCATTGGTGTATTCCCGATGTCCACACATGACATCGGGAACACACCAAATCATTGAGCGGAAACCGGCTTGTCGTGTACGTAAAAGATTAGGAATTAGGATTAAGATTTAGGTTGTAACATAAAAGATTAGAAAACATGATTGTGTCAAGTCCAAGAAAGTCAAACGTATTTGCGTTCCTTTGATGAATATTCGGAGGCTTCCTACCATGCTTTCTGACTTCAAGGGCCAAATTTTTGGTTTGGAATATTTGGTCCTAGGTTAGGACCGTGATTTAACGTTTGAAAAATTTGCCCTTGAAGTCAGAAATCGTGGTGGGAAGCATTCGAATATTCATCGAACGAACGAAAAAAGGAACGCGAATACGGTCCCAGGCCTCAGTTTGGTTCGTACTTGTGTTTTGTAACGTTTGTTGTGACTCCATAATTGCTGCCTTATAATCGTCATCCAAACACTCGTAAACCTTTTAACGTAAACAATTGGGACAATGTAGCACAATAATCCCGGTGTAGTACAATTATCCCTTTTAGTACAGTCAGCCGGAGAAACAATTACGACTGTATGGCCAAGGCACGGAAAATATGCTCCCAATTTAAGATGCACGTCCACATACCATTTATCAATTAATTAAAGGAAAGTTTTGTATTGTATGGCATACCTACAAAAGAGAGACTACCACCGATATGATCAAAGTATTACCTATCGCAGTCGTCGCAATCAACAAAAAGATCGCAACCACTACACTAATCTCCCTAGAATCATAGTTCGTATCACAATCCAGCGTTGAATTTGTTGTGTTTGTGACATTTTGGTCACAGTTTTTGGTGACGATTTGATATAAGTCGGTGAAGTTGTAGTCATCATTTATTGTCATTATTAATTTATTTTAAACTAGCTTCTGCGCGCGGCTTCGCCCGCGTGGTACCAACATTTTGAATAGCCTATATGCTATTCCAGGTCACTATCTATGCCTATACCAAGTTTCATCCAAATCGATTCACTGGTTTAGGCGTGATTGATACATAAACATCTAAACATCCAAATATCTAAACAAACTCACAAACTTTCAGCTTTATTATATGAGTGGGATTTATTTAAGCGATCCAACTGAATAAATTTAATAAATATATAAATAAATATGGAATATATAAATAAATTGGCCCCATGGAACAGCTAGGCAGCTAGATTATAATAAATATTAGACAACTGAAAAAATGTTATAAAAATGAGCACTTCCTAAGTAACAACACAGCCAAATGGCAGGGCAATGGCCATTGCCATTTTCAAAAAATCCAACATATCAAATTGGGTTATTTGGTCAAACACGTCAAATTGGTTTGACGTGTTTGAGCTTCTCAGTGATTTTTGTCGTCGACTGTACTTTTATCCTCTGGAAATCTCGTTAATCCCAAGATTCCATTATTCATTGTGAAGATATTTTAAATTCACTTTTGAGGGTTTGTTTATTAAGTTCGTGTTGCTTTTGCTTCTAAATTTGCTAAATTATCCTGAATACAACTAACATACGATACGACTTAGGCGTCTTCAAGAAAAGAGCCTATTCCTACCTCAAAGGCCGGCAACGCATCTGCAGTGCCTCTTGATGCTGCAGTTGGCAATCACTTACCATCAGGTGTGCCACTTGCTCGTTTTCCATAAAAAAAGAATACCTACATAAATATTTAGATTTTATTAAATTCAGAAAACAGTTTACAATCAAATTAGCTTAAAAACATTGGCACTAGGGAGTGTCGACTAAAGTGAAAACTTTAAACTGTTCATTATTTTTATTAAAAGTAAAGAGGTAAAAAAAAGTAAGTTCGTATGAGTCAGTGGCCAACTCTGGTGACGGAGTTTTTAGGCCGCCTTAAGGCCTCCGTCATGGCTTAACGACTTAAATAGCCGGGACCGACAATTTAACGTGCCCTCCGAAGCACGGAAGCGCTCAGATGAAAATGCCACTGGCGGTCACCCATCCACTTACAGACCGTTTCGAACGTTGCTTAACTTCGACAATCTATCAAGAACGACTAAGCAAGCACGACCACGAGCGCTTCAGTGCTAAAAACGCTAAATCTGTACCGCGGGTGCGGCGGGATCGCCGACAGGCCCCGACTGTTGGCGAAGTTTGCCGAACAGTGTCGGTAACGGGTCGCTCGCAAGTTCAATGATTTTTCCGCCCAACGCGCCCAAGGAAGTTTTCACGTAAATAAACTAAATTTATGTTAAATTAACAAACCACATTGAATACACGATAATATGAAAACCGGTCACGTGCAAGTCGGACACGTAAACGTGGCCGACTCGCACATGACCGGTTATTGTAAACTAAATTCAATTATTTCTGAGTCAAAGCACAGTTTCATCAACCATTTAGTACGGTCAACGACAAAAAGTACATGAAAATTTGATGTTTTTCATTCTTTTATATCATTGGAGCTCTTAGCAGATCTTTGACATGTGATCATAATATTTGAAAGCGTGATCAGAGGCTTAATAAATTATAGCATGTTTGCCTATGCTAACTTTATGCGAAATGTGTGCAACTGTCGGCACAAGACAAACCTTGTATGGTTTAATGTGTCGTATTATGTTAGATTATAAATAAGTTTTTGATAAATAAAGAAAAAATACAAAAAATACAATACAATGCTTTGCCGTGCACCAATTTCGTAAGAAAATCAATTTAGGTACCATAAAAAAAGTGTTTTCTAGCTAACTATTAGCTAGACACTTTTTTAAACCTAAGCACACCATTAACAAAAACAGAAAGAGAAGGGAGTGTTAGAAACTTGAAAGTCTCATTTTTTTAAATATAATGGAGTGCTGGACTTTTCACACAGCCCCAAACAAAGCAAAGCTTGTGTTATGGGTGCTTACAACATGACTGATTATATCTTATACTTATAAACTTTATGTTTGTAAATACATACATTTATACATAGAAAACAACCAAAACCCGAGACGAATATTTGTAGATCATACAAACATTGGTCCCGCCGGCGCCGCGGGGATCAAACGCGCAATTTTTTGCGTCGTTTAGGCTTTCTTAAAACTTTACTCACCCCAAAGCCACCCAACCACCCACTAACCTCTGCCAAGCCTTCTACAACTTAGGTACTTGGCAATCTGGAACCGTGAGCAGCACCGGGGCGCAAACAAAAGAACACCTACATTTGATTTCGACACGTGTTTCGCCCCTCCACGGGGCATCCTCAGGAATAAACTTGACTACTATTGTGCAGACGCAGACGTCTTGTCGCTACGAGCACCGAACAAAAAAAAATATCTTCGAACTTTTGGTGATAACTGTACTAATTAGAACGATAGGGGTATTACTAAAGATGGTCTTTGATTTCGGTCACACGAACCGTGTTAAATCAAGTTAGGCGTCGATGAGGCCACGTGAACCAATTAGCACCGCAAATTGAATTTGTATGATGTGGTCTTATGTTAGGAAGACATGATGTTTTGAGTCTTTTGAGATCCAGCATCAAAAGTGATTGATGCAGAAGGTGGATGCAATATTTGTCTCGAGTTTGGGTGTTTCTATGTACTTATAAAATGTATGTATTTAAAAAATATATACAAGTAGTATATCAGTCGTATAGTGCCCGTAACACAAGCTCTGCTGACTTTTGGCACACAATACGGATAGCTTAGGGGCTAGATGATGCTGAGTGAAAAGTCCAGCATTATTATTATTTGATGTTTCTAAAATATGAACAGTTCTGAAATTCATAACATCATCATCATTTCCCTGCCTTTATCCCACTTTAATGAGGGGTCGGCACGACAGGTTTTCCTCTTCCACTCCGCTCTATCAGCTGTCATCTCAACACTCACTCCTTTCTTACCCATATCATCCTTCATACAGTCCATCCATCTTTTCTTTGGTCTGCCTCTTCTGTTACATCCCTCCACATTTAAACCTAACATTCTTCTCGTTACATGACCCTCTTCCCTCCTCATAACATGCCCATACCTCGACAACCTTATCCTCAACTTATCCGTCACTGGCGCAACTTTCAAACTTCCTCTAATATACTCATTCTTATTTTATTGAGCTAAGCAAAATTAAGGTTTTCCTTAAAATCAAAAACGAATGAATTTACTGCTAGCTAACAGCATAAATTGATTAACAGTATGATTTTGATAAAAGGTTAGGTTTTTTTTATGATGAATATACAGTTGTACTATTGCGCTTTGAAATCATCTCGCAAAGATGAAAAGGCCCCTCAGTTTTGATGTTCGTAGTTTTTGTTACGAACTACCGGATATTATCCAAATACGGAACCCATCCTTTAATAACTTGACTAGTGCCGACGGCTGTTTGAGTTTCTTAGCTCTTTACTGCTTGAGGCGTGCCTCAGGGTAGAAATTTATTGCTTTGGTAGCCTTGAAAAAATACAGCCAAAGTCAAAACGGATAGAAATATCAACTGAGTGCTTCCGTGCTTCGGAAGGCATGTTAAATTTTCAGTCCCGGCTATTAATATATTAAGTCGTTAATGCCTGACGGAGGCTGAAAAACTTCATCATCTAGTAAGTTCGTATGAGTCAGTGGCCAACTCTGGTGACGGAGTTTTTAGAACGCCTAAGGCTCCGACTTAACGACTTGAATAGCCGGGACCGACAATTTATCGTGCCTCCCGAAGCACGGAAGCTCTCACATGAAAATCCCAGTGGCGGTCCCCCATCCACCATAATCTAATTAACCACTAACTAATAAAAACTTAAGGTGCTTTTATACGTTGCGATTTCAACCCATACGATATCGTGTCACCGCAATTTTTCACGTGTTACTCATCGTATGCGATTTGTCATAGTTAGCGCGTCACTCGTCAGCACGTTCAATGGGCGGGGATTATCCAATCGTACGAAAAATCGTATCGTGTAACCTTTACTTTACTTTTAGTGGGAATAAACCATAACTTGAAAAAAAAAGTAAGTTCGTATGAGTCAGTCGCCAACTCTGGTAACGGAGTTTTTAGGCCGCCTTAAGGCCTCCGTCATGGCTTAACGACTTAAATAGCCGGAACCGACAATTTAACGTACCCTCCGAAGCACGGAAGCGCTCAGATGAAAATGCCACTGGCGGTCACCCATCCACTTACAGACCGTTTCGAACGTTGCTTAACTTCGACGATCTATCAAGAACGACTAAGCAAGCACGACCACGAGCGCTTCTTTTGAAAATTAATACGCTCGTTTGTCCTCACTTCACATCTTCTTGTGGTGTTACTATTTGATTTCTAAGATAAATTCCTTTACCATTTTATGAATACTTAGGTAGTGCACTAAATCGAACAGAAAAACTCTTTGGTGCACGATCTGGTTCGAACCCACGACCTTAAAATTGGAAGGTGAGGCCGCTACTTAAAGCTGATCGCACATTTGTCCGCGCCGTACGCGCCGCATTCACTTTTCTATACCAAAAATACTGATGACGACGTCAGAAAATGTGGCTAGCTTCATCTGACGTCTCAGCATTTCCTCGACCAGTTAGCTACCAGTTCTCTCACCTTCATAAATGAAACTTGAATTTGAACTACATCGCAAATTATGATAAACAAATACGAGTGCTGGGCGTCCACTTTGCTCGGAATTTCAAGTAGCGACGGATACTAATAGACCTTTACAATGACAAGGTAACTTTACACCGGAGTTGGTGAAAATGGACCTAGTTTTAATACATAATATAAAGTGACAGAAACTCTCGAGAGTGTGTGTAGGTCATAATAAATAATTGAAATCATTATAATTCAATTCAACTGCAGGTATGTACTTAAACTTATGTACTTAATAAAAATTTAAGGCCAGCTTTTATTGCTTAGTATCAATCAATCATTTATTTATTGTTTAACATAGGTGAAATATACAGATCTTATAAATAGGTCGATGTAGTGGGTCTAGATGTTACCAATTTAGGTTGGTACAATAATACCACCTTTTATATTTGATTTTATTGTAAAGTAATTTTTCAGTCGAATGTTATTATGTGTCGTTGTAATTTCCTAGATATTATGAATTAGAATAATTCGAATAAATATGTGTGTGTAAATAAATAAATAAAATAAATTGCTTTTAGTCTCTCACAAAGCAGGTTTTTATAATTACCTGTTTTGTATTTTTTTTGTATTTATTTTTTAGATTCATTAAGTATTCTGTATTTATACAAGTACCTATAATGTTATGTTGTTTGTGAGAGAAAATTAAATTTATTATTATATTGTTCTTTAACAGAGTTGATTTTTACCTCCTTCAAGAATAGCAAGTAGGTACGAGTACAATACGTATATATAAAATATAGCTCCTTTGTCTGAGTGCCTTTTGTTCTGTAGCGTAAAGTTGACAGTTTTGTAAAGGAAACCCAAAGCAGTAGTTAGTTGCCTTTTTAATAAAGCTTATCTTATCCTAGCTTTGTTTTCTAAAATGCGGTGGCCGTAATTTTATGTCCGTAAAGTTATAACTGGTAAAAAATATATAAATATAAAAAATATAAAGGTGCACCCATATTTACCTACATCTACGAATTACTTTGTAATTTTCATGATGTTTAAACGAGAATGTTTAGACAAACTAATTTAAGGTTTATAAAAACACTTCTAATCAAACTTGTACTGTCATTTACATGTTTAAATAAATAAATAAATCTAGCAGAGTTTTGTAACTTATGCACCGTGAGATTAATTAATCTATTGATTTTATTCTTGACTAGCTGTCCATAGCGGTGTTACCCGCGATCCCTCGGGAAAACTTGACTTTCCCGGGATAAATAATAGCCTATGTTCATCAGGGATAATGCAGGATTCTAATGGTGAAAGAATTTTACAAAGTTTTAAAAAGTCTAGTAGTTTCGGAGCCTTAATAGGCTCCGAAAAATTCAAACTAAAAAACATGCAAACAAATCTTTCCTCCGTCTAATATTACTGTAGATTATAATAAAAAAACCTCTATTTTTAGTCTAATTTAAAAAATGATATTTTACTGGCATTGATCAGAAAGTAGAAATCATAAAAACGTCCGTAAAATCTGTTCACCTATTCTTAGAAAAACCAGCCTTTAATAATAAAAAGAGACATTGTTTTCTCGACAACGGTGTAGTTTTCTTTTCTATACCAGACTAACATTGTTCTTTGTAGCTTTATATAAAGTAACTTAAGAAGGCTTCAAAATACTGTTTTTATTTTTCGTAGACCATTGCGAGATGCGAGAGTAGACTCTTAAAATCCAGATAAATAAATAATGCTGGCCATTTCACACAGCATTATCTAGCCCCAAACTAAGCAAAGCTTGTATTATGGGGACCAGATAACTGATATACTACTTATATACTTTTTATTTGTAAATACATACATAAAGATAGACGCTCATCAGCGTACGCACCGCAGAAATTTTTCTATAGAAAAAATACTGATTACGTCAGAAAATGCAGCTAGCTTCTGACGTCTCAGCATTTTCTTGATGTATTTCGGCGCGTTCGGCGTGGATGGGTCGTGCATACACATTAAAACTTCTCTATTGTCGTTCCTTGTATAGCGTTGTCTTTCAGAGAATGGTGTAGGTGCTGGGCAAGCCTATTCCATCTCAAACAATATCCCAGGCACTACAGCGTCCCGTTGAGGCAAAGGTTGCCTCCTGACGGTGTAAATCATCTAATAAATCATCTTAAATAGATTGTCGTCTACACATGACACATCTTTTGGCAAAATGCACTAGAATTCCAACAACAAAGTCTTTTATTATGTGAGAAAGCTTCTAAATAAATTGGCTGGCTTTGCCAAAAACTCCGTAATCCCAAGAGATAAATAACATAGAATGGTTTTAGTTTGATCGTAAAATATAGGAGATACAATACTTTCAAATACATAAGACACCTTTTTTCCCTCGAGGTAAGTTGAGACTGAAACACCATTTACACACTAGGGGATCCTTCCCAAATCCAGTGTGAGTGCGGAGCCCCAACACAAAATATGTCGCATCTCCTTTCCTGCCCTTTGTGCCCTACCAGCTGCACCCAGGAAGACCTTATTGCGGCTTCAGTTAGGGCCATAGCGGTGGCTTCATTTTGGAGCAAACTTTAAAATGTATGAGCACATTGACACGACGAATGAATGTATGAATTTACACAATACCATTCTCGTATAACATTACGGATAGATACTGTTGCCACAGAATATGTAGCTCATAATAAAGTTTTATGATGATTTTCTAAAGCCTTGCGTTCTCGCGCGAGTCGTCAAAATCATATACATTTTAACATTTTACATCGACTCGCCTTGGAACGCGTGAACATGTAGCCTGCCCCCCTGTTATAAATCGCAATAGAATAGAAATCGAATCGACAGATAACGCTGAGACTTCACCTGCGTCTTAAGGCATTTAATTGCCAAAACTACATACATTTTACTCGTATAAAAGTTATGACGGCACGTGAGTTCCTGGCTCTATGTAAATCGTCAGTTTGACATTATGCCAAGAACTCACGTGCCGAGACACTTAACATAAAATGTAGGCAGTTTTTGCAATTAATGCCACTAGACGCAGGTATAGTCTCAGCGTTATCTGTCGATTCGATTTCTATTTGTAACATGGCAAGGGGGGGCTGGAACGCGTAGTCCGTACACAGCTTCACTGCCATTAGTAGTTCACGTAATGGTACGAACATCTGCAGTAATACTAGGAAATATATGACTGGTTACATAAGCCAAACTAATTGCACCGTGAAGATCTAAATCAGAGCTTTCAAGAAGTTTTGTGAGCTCATAAATGTATGTCGCCGGCAGATCAATAAATTAGCCATTTCACGATCTGCCTAACTTACCCCCTTGCCTTATCGTTCGTTTGACGATTCGGCTAGCGATACATGCATATCACGATATGCCTAGGCAAATCGTGAAATAGAACAAATTTATAGCGGGATATTTCATTTCTGGCGATTTGGCGACCGTTGCTGCGGCACGTTTGCTTGGTTTGTGCGCCTTGGGCGTATTTTTTTCACTAAACTAACATAACCAACTAATTTCGATCTAAGTAAATGTTCCTAAACGTTGAGCATTGAACGATATGGCGGGTGTAGAATTAGCCATATCACGATATGCCCAGGCAAATCATGAAACAGAACTTTATAGCAGAATATTTCATTTCTGACGCTTTGGCGACCGTTGCCGCGGCACGCTCGCTTGGTTCGCGCGCCTTTGGCGTATTTTTTTCACTTTTTGTTTTTAGAAGATCTTTATTAGACATAAAATATATAAACAAAAAGTACATACTCAAAACACAGCTTTGACAGACTTAAACATAAAAAACACTGACTCGACAGGCTATTGCACCTTTTAAAGTCTTTAAACAAGATGGGTAGCACTTTATAAATCGGAGATGCAATGCAATTTATGTAGAAAATTACGACGAACGAAGTTTAGGTACACTCACTTTGTATAGTTTATGTTTTTAACAATATGCATATTTACTTACTAACCTAATTGTCTACCAATCTAAGGTAATCCTCATTATAGGTACCACTACGATAACATGATTTTTTTTTTTAATCAAATTATTAAAAGATAAAATAGTATTCACTATTAAGGAATGCAGACAACACACGCACAGTGCCAGCCTACCCTCAAAAAGTGCACAACCGATCCGTCCGGCCGGGCCGAGCTTGGTTCGCGCGCCTTTGGCGTATTTTTTTCACTAAACTAACATAACCAACTAATTTCGATCTAAGTAAATGTTCCTAAACGTTGAGCATTGAACGATATGGCGGGTGTTGAATTAGCCATATCATGATATGCCCAGGCAGATCGTGAAATAGCGTCGTTGAACGATATGCCTAGGCATATCATGAAATGGCTAATTCATCGATATGCCTGCGACATGTATACTTTTATCTGTCCATTATTACACCCATAAAGCGAGTAATTTTTGTGTTTGTTCTGTAAACTTTTTATGTACATTTTTATGATGGATGTTTTGTCGTTTATCTAACACCACTTCGGTTTTTATGCTTTTAAAACGTAAATAGCCAATATAAAACGTGTTGGTGATGATGGTATTTATTTAACCTTGACTTTTGCACTTTTGGCTATTCTTCTAACATCGTAAGGAAACCGGATAGTATTTTCATAGGCGGCGATGGGCTTGCAACCTGTCACGTATGGAATACTAACTTCTGCAAGATGAGGGCATGTATTAAATATGTACAATAAGAACTAATAAAGCGACTGTTACACAAGAAGAGTTTCTTACACGCGAGCGGCGAGAGCGCAAAACTCGCCATTCGAGTCTCGCCTGCGGTTGTTTACATTTTGACAGAAACTCGTAAAAGACCACTTGTAATAGAAAGCTCAGATAGCGAGAATCGTATTCGAGAGGCGAGGCTCGAAGCATTTGTTTACACTAGGCGACCATATTGCCTAGAAGAAATCGCCGCTCGCACGCGAGAAACTCTCCTTGTGTTGCTGCTTACGTATACATTTTACATATACTCAGGGTCTTTCTTTTTAAATTACACAAACTGACAAGGCCTTATTTTTGGGTTGTAAATAGACGTTTGACCGTATCAATTTAATTCCTAAGCTGATTTAAGTTTTCACTTGGTATTAGTAGGTAATATTTCTTGCTCGTGATATGTTTTTTGTTCTGTCTGAGGTCACCAGCTCTCTGGTAGAGATGTTATATTATGTCATTCATTTTGTCAGGACTACAGAACGCCTACTAGGACTGTAGTGCCTTGGGTTTTAATTTGGAATAAAAATCCATTGATGCACGGCTGGGATTCGAACTCATTTACCTTCAAATTTTAAGCCGGTAATCATATTAAGCCAAAACCAGCTCTTCTCAGAGTAGTTATTAGACCGTTAAACAATATTTCAATCGCCAAAATTAAATTTCCACAACCAATTATTCACGGATGAAAGGCAGCGTAACGTGTATTCAATTTTGAATATAATTTCATTTATCTATGTTATTAATTATTTCTGCAGCTTGGAGCTACAAGAATTACTCCTATATTTAACTGACTTTAAAAAAGGGGGAGATTATCGATCTCTGTCAAATTGTCGACTAATTTAATTCGTGCATTTACACGATGCGAATTTTCGTAAAATTTGCTAAGCTCCGCCCATTGAAAGAGCCGACGAGCGTCGCGCTAACTAATGAGAAATCGCATAATATAAAATAAGCGTTTAACCAGGGTGGTCCACTCAGTGACATCAAAAGAAAAAATATTAAGTTCCTCACATCCAGGGTTATTCGGAAATACCCCATTTAAGTTCAACGATGTTTTTTAGTTTTAGAGTTATAAGCATTAAAAAAAAATATCTTGGCAGCCCGACGGGACACGGGGTCGCGGTAGGCCGAGGAAGCGTTGCGTTGGCGGGACGATCTCGACGCCTTCGAGAGAGAATGGTGGGAGATCTCGAAGGAGAGAGATGGTTGGAGGGATTTGCCCAGCTGTGGGACGAAATAGGTTAATTAGAAAAACAAAGCATTTAAAGCTTTTTATTAGGAATGTCCGATTGGAACGGATTGTTTGTTTTGGACATTTGGCACACATTTCCATCCTCAACGTTTTGAAATTTTATTTTCTAACTTCGGCAACATTATCAAGGTTTTAACGCCAAGATGCCGCGAGAAGTTCTAAAGAAAATATTGTTGGCAATAAAATACAAGCAGTTGGAGTTGATATGCGACGCTATTTTTCTTACGTTTATTTTTTCTTACTTTTAAAGTTTCAAAGAAAGTATCAACAAATAGAATCACATCTTAATTTGATACATAGTAACATAAAAATAATAATAAATAAAAACTTTATAGGGCAAAACGTTTTTTTTTTTTTCATTTTTCAAAACGGAGATGGCGAGACGACCTCGACCAGTTTCTGACGGACTGGAGGGATGTTGCTGGGGACCGAGATGTCTGGAGGGAGTAGGGGGAGCCCTTTGCCCAGCAGTGGGACACTAACGGCTGAAAATAATAATAATAATAAGGGCAAAACATTGTTACAAAGTATCTAGGTAAGAATTAGATAATTCTATCATCTGCAAATATTTATCTCAGGTCGTGGTGTT
Source organism: Epirrhoe alternata (assembly GCA_963565295.1). Taxonomy (NCBI): domain Eukaryota; kingdom Metazoa; phylum Arthropoda; class Insecta; order Lepidoptera; family Geometridae; genus Epirrhoe; species Epirrhoe alternata. Next base: position 2,857,139 of record OY751397.1, on the reverse strand, counting down.
TCTATGTATAATATGTATGTATTTACAAACAAAAAGTATATAAGTAGTATATCAGTTATCTGGTTCCCATAGTACAAGCTTTGCTTAGTTTGGGACTAAATGATGCTGTGTGAAATGTCCAGCATTATTTATTTATTTATTCTGGATCACTTACCTAATAATAAATAACTTAGAGAATATATAAATCACTAGTAACATAGATACTTACTTCGAATTAATAATTTTCATGTAAAACTTAAAAAACCCATAGCTTGCCTGAGTATAATAAAACGAATTGACATTTATTAGGAACAAACACACAAAATAACACTAAGTAAGTTCGTATGAGTCAATGGCCAACTCTGGTGACGGAGTTTCTAGGCCTAAACACAAAAAAAAAGATAAAATAAAAAAGTCCAGCATTGAAGTCGACTTTCTAAGTTAGTGATTGTCCAATAAAATAAATTGGAGATTGTCCAGATAACGTCAACTTGAAAAGTGATAAAATTCTACAAATATATTGATCTCTAAACACAAACTACTCTATGTAATTGCTAAGAACCGTAGACAGTTGCTACGCACGTCGTAGCAGCGTAGACGTTGCTACGAAAAAACTTAGATCAATCTACACTGTATGGCTCAATGCACATTGAATTGGGAAGCGACGCGTCAATTAGTTTTATAGCAAGCCATTATAAACCTTATGAACAATCTCGAGATCTGGCGAAGCCATCTAGCTGGAATCGCTGGCTCTAGCGGTTCATTCTACAAGCGTTTCTATATCTTGTACCATTGTTCATAAGGTTTAGAATGGCTTGCTATAAAACTAACTGACACGCGCTTGCCAATTCAATGTGACTTGAGCCTAACAGACAAACTTAACATTACAGAACTTGCTATCATGTGTAAATAATATCTTAAACTAATAACTATGTGCGAAGTTTTGTTTGTTTGTAGTTGATTTTGGTTTATAATCGTACAATGATAACTATTGTAATAGAGGAGAATGAACCATCTCAACAAAGCCAAATGGGCGAAAGCCCGTCTGTGACGCAGGAGCTTGCGGGTTCGATTCCCGCCGCGGGATAAATGTTTGTATGATCTGTAAATATTGATCTCGGGTCTGGGTGTTTCTGCTTAGTTTGGGGCTAGATGAAGCTATATAAAATTTCCAGAAATCTTTATTCTGCGGCCTGTTTTCATACCTCAGCCAGAACTCAATTATGCTCACTCTCCTCCCTAATTTAAAAAGGTTTTAAGCCTCACTTTAATCTAAATTATAAAATTGCAAATAGGCTTTGAGGGAATACAAATTCTTTTTCACTAAAGCCGATATCAAAAGAACCACCTTGTAGGTAGGTAGGTAGGTAGGATCCTTCCTAACTTTCTTTGGCACAATGAAACTCAGGATACTGTTCCACTCACTTTCCAAAGTTTATTTTATATTTGTAGACAGCATACACAAACACAGCAAGAAACGTAATAGAAGAATAATAGTGAAGAATTAAATAGGTAGGAAGAATAAGCACAGCGATAGATATTACGATACGAAACAATTGTACGGAGCACAGAGGTACGTGCGCCATTCGTAGTTGCAATAAACCGACTGACTGACGGTAGACAAAATGCGGCTACGCATCGCTATTGTTCTCGAGCAAGCCTTTGTATTAGGAAGCTATTTAGTCGATACGATTATTTGCTCTGCGCGTACGACTGCCTTCCGACATTACATTGACAAAAGTTAATTATTATTTATATCATGTTACATTTGTATGCTAAGTAAATATTGTTTTATATATAATATAATACGTAATATATTTTTATATAAGTAAATACATAATATTTTATAGTAATTATTTGTAGGTATTTAAAATGTAATAAATTATACAAAACAAGATAGAATATTTTATATGAGATTGAAGTAGGTACGCCACACCACTCCCCTCCAGAGACCGTCTCACGGGCGATAATAATCCGGTAAACGGACTTTCCTTCCCGAACGTGTAGTTTTCTCTGGTATGTTTGGTGGAGGTATTACATCATCTTTGGGACCAGCATCATTGTTGTCGCTGAGCACATAAGCAGGTTTTAGTCGTTCAATGGACACGGATACAGGTTTTCCTTTTATGAGCAAGGTAAAAACCTTTTCATTTCTTCTGAGTACCTGATGTGGTCCGGTGTAGGCAGGTTGAAGTGCACCTTTTAACGCATCTTCTCTCAGGTAAACATGAGTAGTCGTACTTAAGTCTTTAAAAATGAATATCGACTTTTTACAGTGCCTGGCGGCTGGCTGAGGTTGAAGGTTCTTTGCGATCAGCCTGAGACGCGCCATAAAATCTGTTATGTCATCACTCTTGTCCTCAGATGGTTGGAATAGCTCCCCTGGTAATCTTAGTGGTTCTCCGAATACCCATTCTGCTGGAGAACCTTGTATATCCTCTTTATAGGCACTTCGTATTCCCAGCAGCACAAGTGGGAGTGATTCTGTCCAATTAGGGTTAGAGTGACAGACTATTGCAGCTTTCAGTTGCCTGTGAAACCTTTCTACCATTCCATTACAAGCAGGATGATAAGCTGTTGTTCGTTTGTGTTCGAAACCGACCATTTCGGCAAGATGCTTAAAAAGAGACGATTCGAATTGCCGTCCTCTATCTGTGATTATGGCAGTAGGGCAGCCGAAGCGTGCTATCCATCCGGAAATCAGGGCTTTGGCAACCGTTTCTGCGGTTATGTCTGGTATTGGTAAGGCTTCCGGCCATCTTGTGAATCGATCTACGGCTGTGAGACAATATCGATAGCCGTTCGATACTGGTAAGGGTCCTATGAGATCGATGTGAACCGTGGTAAATCTTGCACGTGGTAGTCGGAATGTTCCAGGTGTAGTTGACACATGGCGTGTAACCTTTGCAAGTTGGCAGGGGTGACATGTCTTCGTCCATTCACGGCAATCTTTTCGTACGCCCGGCCAAACATAGCGCTGAGCTACTAACTTTGCAGTTGTGTTAGCACCAGGGTGGCTGAGAGAGTGTAAACTTTCGAACACTTGGCGTCGGAATGGAGTTGTGACGAAGGGTCTCAGTTCTTGATCGGAATCATCACAATATAGTTGGAGCTGTGTTCCAGGAATGGTAGTCTTGCGTAAGTTCAATGAAGTTCCTCCCTTCAATATGCGTTTCAGCTCAGGATCGGTATTTTGAGATTTAGCTAGGAGTGTCAGGTCAACGGGTTGTGAAAGCTCCTCAATTCTCGACAATGTATCCGCCACGATGTTGTCCTTTCCAGATATGTGTCTTATATCCGTAGTAAATTGGGATATATAGTCTAGATGTCGAAATTGTCGAGGCGAACATTTATCTTTTCGAGTAGTGAAAGCGAAACATAAGGGCTTATGATCTGTGTATATTGTAAAGTGTCGCGCTTCCAACATATGCCTGAAGTAACGTATTCCCTCGTAGATCGCAAGTAGTTCCCTGTCATACGGAGAGTACTTGACCTGCGATGAACTTAGTTTCCGGGAGAAGAAAGCAAGAGGTTCCCAGACGTTGTTCTTGAATTGATGAAGAGCAGCACCGAGTGCCGTATCTGAGGCATCCGTGACAATAGCTATCTTAGCGTTCAAATCTGGATGTGCTAATAGTGTTGCTTGACAGAGACTGCTTTTACACTCTTCAAATGCATGTAACGCGTCGCCGATGATGTCCACTGGGTGTGATCCTTTCACTCTGTCAGTGAGAAGTGCATGTAGTGGAGCTTGAGTTTTAGCTGCGCCTGGGATGAATTTGCGGTAAAAGTTCAGCATGCCGAGAAATCTTCTCAGTTCCCGAACTGTTTTTGGTAGTGGGAACTTACTGATTGCTTCGACCTTTGATTCCAGCGGCTTAATACCCTCGGATGAGACTTTGTAGCCCAAAAAGGTTACTTCTGACGCTCCGAATACACACTTAGAAGTGTTTATGACCATGCCGTAGTCACGTAGTTTCCTGAACAGTATGGTCAGGTGCTCTTTGTGACTCGTTTCATCTTGGGAAAAGACTAAAAAGTCGTCCAAAAAGGCGTAGGTGAAGTCCAGTCCTCTCGTTATCTCATCTACGAAACGCTGGAACGTCTGTCCAGCATTTCTGAGCCCGAACGTCATATATGGGAACTCATATAAGCCAAACGGCGTGGTTATCGCTGTCTTGGCTATATCCTCGCTATTCACTGGTATCTGATTATATGCCTTTACCAGGTCTATTGTAGAGAAGACGCGGCAACCAGAGATGTTATGCGTGAAGTCATGGATGTTGCGGATTGGGTAGCGATCAGGAATAGTTCTCGCGTTGAGCATTCTGTAATCGCCACATGGACGCCATCCGTTGTCTTTCTTCGGTGTGAGATGTAGAGGTGATGCCCATGGACTTTCTGATGGTCGAGCAGTTCCGTTTTTAATCATGGCTTCGAACTCTTTCTTGGCTATAAGTAGTTTGTCCGGAGCCAAACGACGTGGAGAGCATGACACTGGAGGTCCTGGCGTCGTCCTTATATGATGCTGCGTATTGTGGTTAATGATGCGGTCTTTTCCTGCTGGACGCGTGATCTCGGGAAATTGACGTACTAGATCGTGGTAGCTGGAGTCACCGACCAATGTCTTCACGGAAGATATAGTGCTCGATGACGACACAGAAGATGCTGGTGATGTCAAAGTCGTTGTGCTGTCAATCAGACGTTGGTTTCGGCAGTCGACTATGAGTCCGTAAAATGACAAGAAATCGACACCGATTATTGGTTTAGTAACATCTGCCACGATGAATCGCCAGCTATAGTCCCGACGTAGACCAAGATTCAACTCTAGGTGGGCAAAACCATATGTAGTAATGACTGTCCCGTTCGCTGCATAAAGTTTGTATTCGTCAGTTGGAGATCGGCGTTCTCGGAGCATTGTCCTAGGGAAGACGCAGAGGTCGCTGCCGGTGTCAACGAGAAACTGCATCTTCGATCTGCGATCCATAACGAACAGGCGACCAGGAATTAATTGGCTATCGGATGTCGCCATCACCGACTGCCTTGATAGTTTTCCGGCTTGAAGTCGCAAGGTTTGACGCAGAAGTTTGCTTTATTCCCGTACTTGCTATGGTACCAGCATTCTGGAAATTGACGATAGTTAGACTGGGATCTGGTAGTTTTCCTGCTGTCTCGTCTTTGTCTGGATCTGGACCTGGACGTACGGTCACGTGAAGAGAGAGCTTGTACTTGACGTGAGAGTTCATTTATTTGCCGAGCCATCGATTGAAGCGTAGTCTCAGGTAGTGACGAAGCTGCTGCTGCTACCTGAGGTGTACCAGGAACGATTTCGTGCACACTATCAGCTAGTTCCGCCAGTTCTTGTAGATCGGACGTCTTCTGGGAAATCAAAATAGGCTGTAACGCTGTGGGCAGGCGGCTGGTCCAAATGGTTTTGATAAATTCGTCTGGAACTGTAGGTCCTGCGAGGCGTTGGAGGTGACGCATAAACTGCGAAGGTCGACGATCTCCGAGCTCTTCATGCATAAGTAATTGCTTCACTTCTTTTTCGCGAGATGCAGACAGACGTTTGATGAGTTCAGTCTTCAATCGCTCGTACTTTCCCGTTTTTGGCGGTGACACAATGATATCTTTCACTTCGGCGGCATATCTATGTTCCAATGTTGAAGTGACGTAGTAAAATTTTGTATCTTCATCTTTGATGCCGGAGAGTATAAAGTTCCCTTCTAGTTGAGAAAACCAAACTGTGGGCTCTTCTGCCCAAAACGGAGGTGGTCGCACTCCGACTCGAAAAATGCCAGTCGGGTCGTAAGGTGTAAAAGCCCCTTGTGCATCGGAATTTTTGTTCGATGATTTTTCACCGCCATCTTTGCCTTCCATATTCTTCAAAAATAAATTGGCTTACTGTTTAATGGTTTTCGTCCTTTTCAACGGGGTCACCAGTGTAGGTAGGTAGGTAGGTAGGATCCTTCCTAACTTTCTTTGGCACAATGAAACTCAGGATACTGTTCCACTCACTTTCCAAAGTTTATTTTATATTTGTAGACAGCATACACAAACACAGCAAGAAACGTAATAGAAGAATAATAGTGAAGAATTAAATAGGTAGGAAGAATAAGCACAGCGATAGATATTACGATACGAAACAATTGTACGGAGCACAGAGGTACGTGCGCCATTCGTAGTTGCAATAAACCGACTGACTGACGGTAGACAAAATGCGGCTACGCATCGCTATTGTTCTCGAGCAAGCCTTTGTATTAGGAAGCTATTTAGTCGATACGATTATTTGCTCTGCGCGTACGACTGCCTTCCGACATTACATTGACAAAAGTTAATTATTATTTATATCATGTTACATTTGTATGCTAAGTAAATATTGTTTTATATATAATATAATACGTAATATATTTTTATATAAGTAAATACATAATATTTTATAGTAATTATTTGTAGGTATTTAAAATGTAATAAATTATACAAAACAAGATAGAATATTTTATATGAGATTGAAGTAGGTACGCCACAACCTTAACGAGTGTTTTTAAAGTATTTTAATAAGGTTCTCCGGATTTGGTGTTTGGTCGTATTACCAGTTAAGTCCGGGTTTCCTTGGAAACGACCATTGCGACGATCATTAAACCATTATAAAACTACTTATTAGGAAAATTCTAAAGATTTTTGTTGTTTCTAAATCTTCTGCGGCAAACGAAAGGCATTATCACAGAAGTGTGATCCAGTGGGATCATAATAATTAATTACTCTAATATAATCTCAGATAAAATCTCACTAATATCCCAGCTGAAAATGTGTGACTTTGTTTAGGTGTTTATATGTTTGTGTTTGTATCTGCAAATAATTATCTCGGGTCTGGGTGTTTCTATGTATAATATGTATGTATTTACAAACAAAAAGTATATAAGTAGTATATCAGATAACTGGTTCCCATAGTACAAGCTATGCTTAGTTTGGGGCTAGATGATGCTGTGTGAAATTGTCCAGCATTATTTATTTATTTATTTATTTAAATTACGCCTAAACCGGTGACCCGATTAGGATGACACCTGGAAAGCATATTATATGCTATTCAAAATGTTGTAACATGGCAGAATACAATGGACATACTATGTAAAATAACATCTTTGTAACATGACATGTATTTCTAGCAATAAATGATACTTTACTTTACTTTACTTTTGTAGCTAGTGTAATATATGTGTATTGTGTGTGTTTATGTGATACTTACATAAATAATGTGTAATAGTAACTACATATTATATGTCTGTCTGTGACTTTTTCACACCTAATCTCTGATCAGATAACGCAAAAAAATTACATGGATGTGTATAGATAGATAGAAAGCTTTATTTGCCAACACACAGACACAGGTACATTACATATACAGAGAACAGGTACAAAAAAGAAAAATACAAAAGTAGGTATGAGGTAAGTATAGAATTTATGCTTCTTTTAATTTCCCGATCATACTCTGCCCTCGTGTCCAGGCACGACGAAATATACATTTGAAAATGTCGACGTCAATGACTTAATTAAGAGGTAAGAAGAAATATAGTTTCATAATAAAAATTTCATTTAAATCTATCTTCCGCCCACTGTTATTTAGAGATGAGACGATCTGAAGAGTGCTCCACAACCGCCTCATCGGCTAATCGAGGGACGGAGACTCTGAAGACTCCTTCAATTAAGGAATTTCATTTTTGCAATTTTTATTTCAATTTATTTTCTGACGTAAAAAAAGTAAAGTAGCTGTTACTCAAGGAGAGTTTTTCGCATGCGAGCTGCGATTTCTTCTAGTCAAATGGTCGCCTAGTATACTCGTAAACAAATGCCTCGAGCCTCGCCTCTCGAATACGATTCTCGCTATCTAAGTCTTAGGTGGTTCAACTTTCCAGAGCATTTTGGTTTTAAAATTATGCAAAACTTAGAATATAAACTGAGTCAGAATTTGCAGCAAATGTTGCCAAAATTAAAAACTCGCTGCTCTTTTGGTTTGTAACCAGCGCTCACATCATTCATAATTCAATGAGAGATTTTAAATTACGAGTAGAGAATGAAAATAACTTTGTTTATTTTTAAAATTTTTAAAAACTCGTGAGTGGATTTTTAAATCACGCCGGTTGAAAATGAAATTTATATTTTTACTCTCTGGGCGTCAAGTATTTTTGTTTTTTGATGCTTAGGTATCTTCAACAAATCTGCCGGATCGAGCGCAGTAGTCTAAGACCCCTCGCAGACTACAGACTATCGGCCAATAGTTGAGACGGAATATACTTCGACTCGTAATGAGTATGGAGAAGTATAGCCTGTCTCAACTATCGGCCGATAGGAAGTCTGTAGTTTGCGAGGGGTCTAACTGTTTGCATTACAAGTTATAGTCGTTTTCACATAGGAGCGATTCCGTGTAAAGGCTCTTTTATGTTAATTTATGAAATTATTAAAAAGGAAATAGACAAAAACATTCAGTATTTCAACTAGATTTTATTTATTTCAAAATTTTTCATAATTAGGTATACAGCGTGAAGCGTAAAGGTTCTCGTATGACAGAGATACGTTTCTACGTGAAAAATACTATAGTCCTTTGTACGGAACCCTCGGTGAGCGAGTCCGACTCGCACTTGTCCCTTTTTTTCTTCAAAATATCGTTTCATATGAAAAACTTCTAAATTCAAAAGAAAAGGTGGCTGCCCTTAATGAGGTAAAATGTTACAACACCCTGTATATCTCTTATGTATCATAATCATAGCAGTCTTATACCTGAATACTTTTTGATTCCCAAGTCAGAAAAATAAAGCATGGTGATTGATATCAAGAAGTTAAATCCCTTATGTATTAGGCTATGATGAATTAGGAGAGAGTGAAAGCTGTGGTTTTCTATATGATATATTCTTTATTTTACGTCCGTAAGACAACGTAAAAAGGAAGACTTGGATAAGATCAGCATAGGGCCGATTGGAGTGGCGTTTGAGGGAGGAGTTTCCAGCAGTGGACTATCATTTGAGCTGCCAATGATGATTGATAAGGACAACGTAGGGAATATTTGGACGCGAGAGGCTCAAGATAGAAAAGGCTGGCATGAAGGGAGGCCTGCAGTGGGTGATGCCAGGCTGAGATGATGATGATGAAGACAACTTAAACAAACAAAAATAAAGTTCGTATGAGTTTGTGGCCAAACTCTTATGACGGAGTTTTTTTATATTAAAAAACGGTTTTTCCTTTTTTGAGTACTATTACGGGACCCTATTACTAAGGCTTCCCTGTCTGTCTTTCTGTCTGTCCGTCTGTCACCAGGCTGTATCTCATGAACTGTGATAGTTGGACAGTTGGAATTTTGACAGAATTATGTATTTCTGTTGCCGCTATAACAACAAATACCAAAAAACAGAATAAAATAAATATTTGAGGGGACTCCCATACAACGAACTTGTATTTTTTGCCGTTTTTATAGATAATGGTACGACACCCTTCGTGCGCAAGTCCGACTCGCACTTGGCCGGTTTTTTTTTTAACCTGTATTTTCCCACTGCTGGGCAAAGGTCTCCCCCATATCCTTCCAACCAACCCTGTCCCAGCCCATTTCCCACCAGCCTTTCTCAAAGGCATCGAGATCGTCACGCATAACCGCTTTAATACTGGCGATGTTTTTTTTTAAAATTTGCAAAATAATTTATCCTCGACTCACTAATTTTTCCACTTACTTTGAAATGCTGCTTACACGAAAATTTTGCGCGTTTTACATTACCTTTTTAGTGTTTTATAAATGTAAGGAGGCAATTTGCTTACATATAATCTCGCCTCCGCGCGAAATTGGTATGATTGAATACGCTAGCAAGCTTATTCAATCTCACCAGTTTCGCCAAAACCTAAATGCTACCTAAAGCTAAGTCACCATATTGTTTCCTCACCATATTTTACTTCACGAAAGCATACACTCAAGCACTTTTGAGGGTAGGTGTAATTCCCCCAATCCACGGCAAAGAGGGAGATCTCACCTCACTAAGGTCGACGCCAACTAGTCCACTTACCTTAAGGCCTTTCAGCCGACAGTTAATGTCGGATAGTTCTTTTAATGCTAATTGAACACACTGATTTCCAGAACGACAAATCTAAACTGTCGAACCAAATACCTTCATTGATATTGCTGGTTCCACAGTAAACTAGTACCTACTACTAGTTTGTTATGATACCATGGCTCAACGAGGTTTGATCGTACTAGCACTCGTAATGCATCAAAGAGGCTCTTTTCATGCACTTGGCGCATTCGACCTTTTTAGTTTCTGAATTGTCTGAAAACTCATTAAACACAGGTCAGTTTTACAAGATGAATAAAGTTGCAGAGGTTGTATGGGCGGTGTTCATTACGTCCGTGTAAAGAAAGTCATTAAAAATTGAGCAGTCACCCGACGGATGACTAAAAAGGTGATATAAAATAATTATCTCCACTTTTTGAACCTGTAGAAAATGGCAGTTTGCTTTTGCTTGTCGCGTCTGACTTAAGACTTCCCCTAATATATTCATTCCTCACCTTATCCATTCGCGTCACTCCGCATATCCATCTCAACATTCGCATCTCTGTCGCATGCAATCAATGTGGTTAGAATGTTGAATAGAAATCGAATCCACATCCTACAGTGCTAAAGTGAATAACAAAACTTGTTGTGGACTGACCTTTCAACCCTAAAATAACCAGTAAACATATTTTGAACACATTCTAAACATCCGTTTATAGGAAAACGTGAATTCTATAACTAAGTAAGGACCTGTATGGTAGTCGCACGACCCGCGCTGAACTGTCAATTCAATAGAGGAAATGCTGAGACGTCAGAAGCGAGCCGCTTTTTCTGACGTCATCAGTATTTTTTCCTTAGAAAAATAACTGCGGCGCGTACGGCGCGGACGGCGCGGACATAATATGTGCGATCAGCTTAAGAGCGCGTACTACGAGTACCTCAAAACTGCTTCGACTCTGGATCATATCTATACATAAAAGTATTGAACCAATATTATTGAAAAAAATATATATTATAGTTGAGGATATAAACTGAGTCCCCGTTGTAGTGAAAACACGATTACTAAATATTTTATCGATAGAAAATAATCACAAACTTCCCTCTGAATTTTACTTAAAAACAAAAGTACTCAATAAATACTTTAGCTCGACTAGTAAAACTTTGTATCTAAACTCAGCTTAGTACACTACGTGGTCCCATTGTTCCGAATTTTGTTTTTTTTTGTTTTTGTACTTTTAATTAGCTAAAAAGTGTTTTAGCGCCGTAAATAACCTTGCGCATCCATAGCTCTGTACTCCTCACACGCCGAACAAATCACACTCGCTGTCCCGCTTATAAAATGGCGGCGTACTATAGGCTCTTAAGCCCTAAAATGACAAATAAATATATTTTGAACACATTCTAAATATGCGTAAATAGGGAAATGTGTATTCTATAAGTTTGTACAAAATAAATACCATCACGCCCCCGGGACACAGTCGTGATCATTAATTTTGTTTATTTAGGCCATTCGCATATTTAATTGTAATTCCTATTTGTATATTAATTAAAAACAAGTATTTGCAATAAAATGGACAACTAGATTCCGCCCGTAGCTTTGCTCGCGTGGTAGGTAGGCACTTACCACGCAACACTTGGTTTTAAAGAGCCTGCCTATTCCAGCTCCCCTAGTCATGTCACAAATCGCAATAGAATAGAAATCGATGAGGCTTCACGGTATTAATTTCCAAAAAATCATACATTCTATGTCAAGTATCGTGGCGCGTGAGTACCTG